>OZ035873.1:1479050-2903754 GCA_964034865.1 Eristalis intricaria | reverse complement strand
TATTTTTCTAATATAAATAATTTAGTAATATTTCTTATAAGACCCATCCTGAACGAATTTCCCGCAGGAAAAAAAGCAGAACCCAGGAAACACACTTGGATATGTAATTACATTTCCAAGGAATTCTGCCTAGGCCCACACGGAACTAAATTACTGTAAAATAACGACAGAAGTAACGATCCCAAAGGAATAGCGAATAAAAAACAGATGAATAAACACAAGAAGTTGCACTAATCGAGGTAACCTTTTTGAAAAGTTCTCATAGAGTTAATACGTGCTATGACGTTGCGAAAATCGATGAGTTGAGTGGATCGAGGCTTGCGTTAACCGAGTTCGTACTGTACTTCCAGAATCGGCTTAGACATTTTGCCCTCAGCTGGTAATCTTTTATTTACGTTTCACTTACAAATGATGTGAGTGATGATGGACGTATAACATGTTAGCTCCATACAAATATTTTGGTACGTATTTATGTTGTTATAGATTGGGAAGAAAGGCACTTTGATTGGACAATTTAGCACTTTATTTCTCAACTTGTTCATCTTTTAACTCGATGGATTAAAGCAAGAGTTTTTCTAATATGTTTTAGTCCCTCCAAATTATGTGTTCTCAATGCCCTCAGAATATGCTGTTCTCTCAGTGATAGCTTCTTGATCCTTTTTTAGATTTGGGAACAGAAAATAGTCGTAGGGAGCTAAATCTAGAGATGCTGATTGTAGTAGAAGATTGTTCCCAAATTTATTGAGTTTTTCTATTGTTATCCTTACGATCGAGTGTGATCTATAGCGGAACCCATCTCACGGGTAGCTTTTCATGTCGAAAAATGCATGATGCTCAGTTGACCATCATACAATTAGAGTGCAATATAACCAGATAGGTACCTACAACATTCGAGACATACCTAAGTATTGCTTATGTACTATTAGTACCTGCCATTTTTCACTGTGGCACATATGCGTTGAACGGATTAAACCTGTCCATCATAATTTTATTCAATTAGTACTTGTGGATATACAATATTTTTCGCTTCACAATGGGCTACAAAAATGAAAAAGTTATATATCCATGGGCCAAGCAATCCGTTTCTATGTATAAATCAAACAATTTCAAAGATTGACCCTGAGCTTTGTTGATAGAAATTGCGAATATTAGTCGAACAGAGAACTGTAATTGCTTGCATTGAAAGGTCGTATCGATGCCTATGAGCTTATTAAAGTTTTCCAATGTTAGACTGAATAGCATGTTAGGTTAGATTTTGCAGCAAGGATAGCTTGCTCACACAGTCAAACATGATCCCGATAATTAATTTGAAAATTTGGGAATACAAATTGAATCAGTTTAGCTCTCCATGTCACTAAATTACAGAAGTAGTCGGGCAGTGCAATCCACTCTGAAGTCCTATCAATTGGAGCTTTACGGTTCCCCATTTTGGTAATTGCCTAGAAAATATATCAACCGAGGGATTGCTTTATAGGTGAACATGTATCTTGCTAATTAATTGCATCAATTAAACATAGCGCCACAACGTTGAGTATTTTAGCCAAACATTGATCTCGTCCGCTGATGCTGATCAAGTAATGACTGGTAGTGTTAGTATAAAATCAACAATTGCCATGCTTTCGAAAAGGGTTGATTAGCAATCAGTGCAAGTGCAAGTCGTTGCAACAACCGATCAAAAGCCTCAAGGGACTTTTTATGTGCCATTGTACATTCATCCGACCGATTGACATGAAATTTTGACATAATATTTCTCAGAGCCGCGTAAGATTCCAAAGGCGATCGTTTCTACAATGATGGTGATCTATAAGAAAGATGGTGTCGAAAGCAACAATGACAGTTCTCCTTTTTTAAATTTATTAATTAATCCTTGTAAAAAAGTAAAATATGACAAATGGAATTTGAATACCACAAGAATCTCGGGTAAACCATCTTCCATTAGTCTGTCGAACTAGAACTGCAACCGATACAACAGCGACGAAAGTACGAGCGTCGATATGAATGTTAAGAACATACTTATTCGATGCATCCAGCGAGAACGAGGAGTCAGGGGGACGAATCTTACAGCTCCAACATGACCTTTCAGGAGTGTGGGGGAACTCTGAACATCTTAGATTGAAAAGTTTTATTGTCAAAATCAGTGTCTCTGCGAACGATCCATTGACCTTCCCTGCGTGAGTGGTCGCTTAAGGTCAATCAATCAATTGTTAAAACATTCGTAAAACAAATAATTGTACTTAAGGTCTTAATCGCATAAAAGTTATAAGCATTTTTCAACGATTAAAAACCGCAATCAATGTGAATATAATTGCTGTTTACCACTGAAGTCACTTGCCTTTCATTTAAAATGTTTTTTCAACAATCAAATTAGCACATACAGCATCTATTATGACCAAGTTGTTAAGAGACAAAACTATTATTTTTTTATGTTCTCGCGATGAAGTAGATTTGTTGGCGCACAAATGACTATTAATAAAACACCACGCACATACCCACCAAGCGGCATAGTACGTGCTCTTGGTTGAGTTCACGGTTTCGGTACGACTTTGTGTCTGCTGTGTTTAGTCGTCGACAACTTGGAACTTGGAACGGTAATCAAACATAAAACGACCGGAAAATATATTCAATTGTGTCGGTCAGTGAGTGTGCCTACATAACTATTTAAATTGAGAAACTTGTACGACAGATTTGACTAAATGATTGATTATTATCTTTGCATAGAATGACCATTGTTGTTTATGAGTTAAGTGAGATTTATTTTTTTGGCTACGAACCAAAAAAAACTCTCGTGTGAGTGGTTATTTTTCGACTGTGTATCGCGACATCTAAACAAAACAACCGGCCAGGCATAATCTGCTCTTCACATAAGCCGCGATCTTTGTCCGCAAATCACTTTTTTGTAAATATAAATTCACTCTCTACTCTTCTTGCGGTATCGAGTTGTGCCCTCAATTTTTAAGTTCATCATTATCAAGTGGAATTTATAGGAAATCGGTGAAATATCCCAGTTTTTTTTCCCGCGATTCAAACATCTTGTGGATTTATTAAACTAATAGTGCCATTCTCAAAGTGACGGTTTTGAAATTGGCGATAATTGAAATGGCATTATGGACAAGGTGGCGCAAAATTAATCATACAATTTCTTTTTGTAACTCCTTTCTGCTATTATTGATTTTGAGCGGTAGAAATCTTTATTTGAACCTTTACAATTTCTTTTGTTAAGTCAAAAGGATGACATCCGTCAAGTGGCTGCCAATGTTGATATAATCTGTGCCCCTTTTATCGCATTTTACATGACTTTTCTCAAGATTTCCGGTGATAATTGTTCGCAGTCCGGTGGCGGCCAGCTGTTGCCTGGTCTTCTATGGTTCCTGTCTGTTCTAGTGGAGTAGCAAACTGCTTTTCCCATTTGGTGCGTCACGATTAGGAAATCGACGACGAAATCCCCGCTGCGCTAACACCACCGACCGATTATTGGTTAAAAAAATCGACTCAATTATCCGACCTTCTTGCGGAGTATAGCGCTCCATTGCTTGTCTTTTTGCATACTGTTCACAAATTTTAAATAAGATTGACGCACGATTGGCACGCCATTTGCAAAAAGTAGAAAAATCGTCCGATAAGATGATTAATTTTGCGCCTTGTAACTTATACTTAAATTAAAATTATAACATAAGAAATTCAACAATAAAAAATGTAAATGCAACCGCGGCAACGTGAGGCAAAGATAATTGCTTATATTCTAGACAATCAGTTTTGAATTGAATTAAAGCATTCAGAGTGTCTCATGGCAAGACACTAGTATTTCGGCCATAAAGATCCATTGTGCGCCTTTCTTTTTTAGATGGCTGGAAGGCGCAGTTGGTTAAGTGCCTGCCCTTGGTTAATGGAGTCGCCGGTTCGAATGCCAGTGAAAGCAAAGTTAATACGATTTTATCTGGTTTCAAATCTGGTCCAGTAACCAGTATCACTGGAGTAGTCAATCAGCGGTAGTAGTCTGACTGTGGGTATCATATATATATGGATCAACATGGTCTAAGTGTGCTGATGAATTCACTAGCAGCCCCCTTAACTAACCTGTCCTAAGGCTTTTCTTCTGGTCTAGAATTTATGTGCTGCCTTTAACAATTTTAGTTAAGATTTCTTGGACATCTATCCCTATATAATTTTGAGTCTTTCAAATAGTGGACAGTCGATTAGTAAGTGTTTCATAGTTTATTTCTCCTAGCTACAGGACAAACAGATATCTCTACTGTTAAGGCCCAATTTATAAAAGTGGTTATTGCACACGTGGTTGCTCCGTGTTCTGTTAATGACACAGAGAACTCTTAAGTCTCGTTTGGGATTGTAGTTTTGTTTCATGAATATACTTAATGCCCTGTTGGCTGTTCCAAAACTGGTTCATTTGTTTAATGATCCATTTGTCTAGATAAAGGCTAGTGACCATATTTTTGAATCCATAAAGGGGGGTGGGCTCAATGAAGGGTGTCTGAGCACCTGTTTTGTCTTGATTGTCAGTCTTTTCCATACATTCATGGTTTTCATGTCCTGGCGCTCAAATCAGTTTCAGTGAATGAACTCGTCGAGAACTTCAATGTCAAAAACGAAGGGAAACACAAGAGGGACGATTTTCTAATAGTCCGTGTAATTGATAGTGACATTGGCGTAATTATGCGAATACATAAATTCGTCAATGAACCGTGTGAGGGCATTGAACACAATATATAAATACAATATATACTTAGACAAAATATTCTTTCCCGCATAAAGAGCTGGCAGGGCTAACTGCACGCTCGAGAGATCTCCAGGCATCCCGATCTTCCGCCATCGAATCTAACTCATCAGGACCTATGTCCAAGCGTAACCGGGCGAGTTTTTGGACTTGGTTTTACCTCCTAGGTCTGCCAAGCGATCGCCTAGTTAATGCAATCGCACACAACGCCTGCTTCGGAAGTCGTGATAGTGGGGACATTCGTACCAAGCGAACGAAACTATTGAAGCATAGCCCTTTTCGTTTTAAGAAGCAGATGCTCAGCGTTGAATTCCTCGCGTGTTGTCGTATTTCACACCATATCCCAGCGAGGAAATCCTACAACAGACAAAATAAAATGCATCCCAGCTTGAAAAATCCTACATGAAAGCTCAGTCTAACTCCTCCTAAGACCCCGAGATACTTAAAAGTCTCAACCTGCTTCATTTGGACTCGACTAACATGTAGCGTGCATTGAAAAGGCGTTCCTAAAATGGCCATAATCTGTGATTTGTCCGCGTAGAACTTCATACCAACATTATCACATACGGCTACAAACGTATAGAGTGTGGGCTGGAGTTCCGTCTGGGATGATGTGAGGATAAATAAGTCATCTTCAAAAAGAAGAAGATTCACCATTAACTCTCCCTATGTGAAACATTCCTCGCCTCTGCTGCACCACAACATCCAGTTCGTATATAAAATGAACAGATGAGGTAACAAGACGCAGCCTTGAGGAAGTCCAACGCCCACGGTGAAGGGTGTTAATCTAGCCCCGTTAACCTGAACACAGCTGCTACAGTTTGTTTATATGGACTAAATGGCCCTCACAAGACAGTATACAACAATTAAATTCCACTATTCTTTTTTAATGAGCAAATGCCATCGAATTCATGCTTCAACCACTATGACGTGTCCAGTAAGTTTTCAATAAGCCTTTCTAATTACAACAAATGACTTCCATTTCAATAACACGCAATCAAAAAAGCAATTAATTACTAATCACAGTTCGCTAAGAGGTTAATTATCCGTGACGCTACATGGCACACAGGAAAAAAACAAAACCGAAATAAAAAAATAATGAAATAGCGAATTTACAAGCCTTCTATCTTATCTGCGATTTCCATATTAATTAAGTCAAATTAGTGATGTGGTAAAACAACTTTGTAATCGAATTACAATTAATAATTGAAGCAGTTGGTGCTGGTTCATTCTACATGGCATGCTAAATTAATTGCGCATTATGACGGGATTGTATTTGTCATGAATTCCTATTTTTGGTAGATGCTGGTGTACTATCACTGAACAGCTGACGACTGCGATTCCTTCAAACTTATGTCTAAAGCGAGACTACAATCCCATTAATTAAATAAATATTCTGTTGTACAGTATATACAAAAGTTTGATCAATTGCACCACCATGAACCAGTCAATAAGCGATAAGCGACTACTACAGTAAAAATAAGCACCCTTTGATCATAGGAACACGATGGTACAGTTCCACATTCCCTCCCTCTTGGATCTCTGATAATCCTTAAAAAGAACAACAGTCAAGCTTCCCAAACTTCGTCATTCGAAGTCGTGTCTATGGATATAAAATAAGGAATAGTACTTGTCTTAAAACCAGTTCCACTAGGCACCACTTAAAGAACGAAATATGTACGTAAATAATGCTTCAGCAGTAACAAAGGTTATGCAAGGGTCATCCAATAGGGGCTCGTGATACTTTTAATAACAGTGGAAAAGTGAGAGTACCTCTGAAGTAAACATTTTTATAGCAGAAATTCTGAATATCGGACAACCACTTAGACTGTTCCAAGTCATTTATTGAATTTACTGCGATCTTGAAACTTCCGCCCAAATCTCGTATAAACTACTAACTCGGTTACGAAAGTCAATTTATTAAAACGACGGCGGGCGTGTTTAAGAATTTCATAAAAGGGAATTGATTATAATTGAAAATATAGAATCAAAATGTAATTCATTCGATTTATCAGGTGCTAAGTATAAAAAATGTGGGTCGCAGTGGCGTAGTGGGTAAGTGCGTTGACTCCTACGCAGGTTCGATACCCTATTTTACAATCTTTGATAATTCACGGCTCCGCCACTTTCGAATCACTGTCAATGCTCAAAGGGTATTCCTATCCTTCGCCGTTCGGAGTCGGCATTAAACTGTAGGTCCCTTCCACTCGTGAAAAGAACAATAGCACGCACAATACGAGTGGTTGCTGAGAAGATAGGATAGATATAGATATCGCGCTGCCCATAAAAGAAAAGTATAAAAAATACATGCACTTTTCTTCACCCCTTACGGCTGACACTAGCGTTTCGAAAGGCATTAAACGACTTTCGTAATCGTGATGTATTTATCCTGAAATCAATTTCGGGATTAATACTAACTTTTCAGGCGAAGGCTTGCGCTGGTCCAATGGGTGAATCAACTTTTTCGAACGGCTTGGACAGGTATAAGGGGATCCGCTGAGTTCTTCACACGTACTCCCTTGAGGATCTCTCTATCTCTCACGAGATCATTGTAATTGGCAGTCAGTTTATGACGCTTTTAGATCTTATTATTTTTTTGCAACTCATGCAGATAAGATGCTGCCTTCAATATACATGTATGAGCTTCACTGCAGTTCGAAGTGGAGATGGGTTAGTATCCTCAGCTACCACTGGTAGGTAGCGCGGTGGTTTGTCGGTGGGTTTCAATGCCAAAACTGTGCTATATTACTTACTATAAATTAGATTTTTTAAATAACTCAAACGATTTGGGTATTTTGGAAAGACAATGTTTAAAAAATATTAGTTTCTTAATACTCGCTGTCTGGCTCTAGTCAGCGGCCACATTTGTCTTATAATGTCACCTTCAAATTATCGATCTAGTGCTTTTAATGTCAAGAATATTTACTTAATTATTGTTATCTCTGTTGATGGTTCCTTAGAAGATATTCAATTTCGTTTCATCCTCAAATTGGTTCTATTAATAATATATCCTAAAAAGCCAATTATTATTATTTGTCAAACTGAAAATGTGATCCACATAGTCGCAAACGCGATCCAGAAATGCATGACTAAAAATCCACGAGTTCCTCACAGAAAATTCATTGTAAGTGAAACGTCAGAATTTGTGAAGTTCGCAGTTCGCCGTGTCTTGAGACTTCCGCCCATAAGGCTCCGGCACATAGAATACTTTACTTGCGTAGCGTCAGAGCATACGTACACGGTGAACGATCTGACGCAAGGGGATGACACAATGACTACTTCAACACACAGTTGATTTCATTTGACAGTTTCAAGTTTTAATTGAAAATTCAAGTTGTTTTGCTTATTTATGCACAATTAAAATATGTTTCTTAATATAAATAGCCAATTATAAACATTAATTTATATTTTTATCTATTTTGAACTTTGCCCCAACGAGAACCAACTCTCAAACTTTAACATAAAATTCGAATACTCTTGAAATGTCATAATGTGAGGATTGTCAACTTTGAAGGAGAGAGAAAGTTAAAAGTTGAGTAACCATATCCGTCGCGTGAGCGTCAGCGTATACACATGTATTTTATGTATCTGTCAAAGTATTGCTGACGCATTGTAAGTGAGATGTCAGTAACTTACGTGCGTTGCGTTCTATCAGAAAGTTGACAGCCCATAAGCTCTAATGAAAGAGAAAGATAGCAAATGTAGCCCATAAGTGGAATTCATCACGACGGATAAAATTGGTCAAATTTCATTTATTTATACTCATACGGCAAAGGCGCATTCACGCGATCGGGCTTTGCCATTTTAAGTGGGATATACGTACATCATTTCATTAAGTCGGAAAAGGTCGCGCGTTTCACATACCGTTATATAGTAAACCCGAGCACAAAGCTCTACGTAGAGTTTTTTCTCACTTTCTCAATCGGGCGTATAGCAAGGACTGAGACTGAGGTTTCCGCGGTCTGAGATAACATTCTCGTAAGCTCGATAAGCCGCGTTGCTACGCTTGTCAAAAGGACAGACCATGCTAAGGCGCTGTTGCGATTTTGACTTTATGTGTTTCTCTTCATCTCATTTATTCATAAAATATTATTTTTATTTTTATTATTTTATTTTATGAATGACTGAAAACGTTTTGTTTTGCTTACAATTGTTTTTGAAAAAATCCTAATAATTCTGGAACTTTAAAATTTCGAACCGGTCAGATTTAGACAAAAGTGGATTGCACACCCCACGTACTCATGAGGTCGGCTATTTGCTTGTCTTTAAGAAAGTTTTCTGCGGCATCTAAACTCATGCATTAACCTAGTCGCATTGGTACTGTAGGGCTAGTAGACAACGTCGCATAGACTCAACAGATTTGCCTGAACACTTGCGTACCTATTATATATCACTCATTGGGTGGTGTGAATAAAAGCTCCTTAGCATTTTGGAGGAAATGCTCCACCTGGCGTGAATAAAAATTAACGAATCCTCTCGGCTGACATAGTTTGACAGCTGAGTTTTTCTCCGTTTTGGGGTGAATTAAGATGGAATATGCTCAGATATCCCTTGTAGAAGTTGAGTGTACACAGGAGGTGACTTCAAGAGAGAAAAAAGTGAAAACAATTTAAAATAATGGAAAAAACTGCGTCGGAAGAGGTATACTTTAACCTTAATCCTCTAAAATAAAAGGAAGTCTGGAATGGACTATGACGATTTCATCAAGTGCAATTTTCGGTGCTTGATGGAAAATAAAAATCAATCTGAGTTGAAAGCTATGGAAGAAGAAATGAAAAAATGCCATGGGTCAATTTGAACATCTCGCAAATAAAGAAAAAAATTGATAACATGAAGGTCCGCGTCAAAACAAAAGGCGATAAGAAAAATACGGACAATCTTCCCATTACATTAAAAGACCAAAAACAATCAAAGGCATGGCACCACCATCGGTTTCTTCAGGAAAATCGGAAAGGAAATGAGTACTTAACCATTCCATGTTATGAAACTCGAATCTATACACGTTCTTGAAACTATCCCCTGTGTCTCATCCCCGAAAGGACATTAGTTATAATTCTTTGTTTTTCGCGTTTGTATGTTTAAAAGCATTATTGCATATATTTTGCACCCACCTTTACCCGACTTTGCACTCATCCTTTAAGCATCATCAGCGAGCCGTCAAACTTTTGTTGGTAGTGAAACGGTGACGGCCGAGGGGCAAAATGAAGTACATATATGTTGTCATCGAGAAAAGACCTACAACAATGACGGCTCGGCCCGCACGTCCCTTTAGGCAGCTATAACCTTGAGGTAGCGAAAAACTTAGTCTACCTCGGTTCCCAAGGAAACAGTACGAACAACATCAGTGCCGATACTTAATGCAAAATAATTCTTGCCAATCGCTGTTTCTATAGATTCAAGAGGCAAGGCAATTGAGTAGTAGAGCCTTCACTCGAAGAAGCTAACATCATACATCAACTTTATCATCCCTATTCTGCTCTATTACGTGGAAGCGTGGACAATCTCTAGAGCGGATGAAGAAGCCATTAATCTGTTCGAGAGAAAAGTTCTGCGTTCAATATCTGGTCCTGTTCCCGTTGATGTTTTTTTTTAGAACAGGATTCAACCAGGAACTGAACGGGCTGTACAGCATAGCCAGGCGTCTACGGATTTATCGCTAGACCATGAAGAGCTCATGGATAGCACTGATCCAGTGCGACAAAGCAAAAGAGGACCCCTACGGAACCGAAGGCACGCGCAAGTGGAGAAGAACCTCAACCAACTTGCATGTGAAATTGGAGGCAGCTGGCTAAAGCTCGAGTCCGTGGGAAAGGCTTGTTGGTTGAGGTCCAGGTCCACCCCCGGTTTTTCATGGTTTCTAAATTTCCTTAATTGGAATAAGACGCCACGAAGTCTTAGCGACGATGTGCAAAAATGTGTGACGAGATTTTAATATTAGATAAAAGTTTTGTAAATGAGCTTTCAAAATGGGCCACTTCTTTAAGGAAGCATTGCAACCGTCCCGTCGGCATAAATGTATTGACCCCAAGTCACTTCATCACTTGGCAACTTCCGGGGGGTTCTAGCTCTCACGGAAATATGTATTATCAAACTACGCCCCGTTCCAGACTGGTAACTAATTCCTTGACTAGCAACCTCTGTTATCCCATTAAACCCTTAAGCACTCTCATTCATGGATAACATTCTGTAAACTAATAAATTGATTAAACTTTAGACGATAGCGCTATCTAGGAGCTATGGTCATGGTCACAGTTACTGAGATGTTGCCAATTCATCCCATTAAATCTTATCAAAATAAAAGTAAGACCTGCCATGAATAATCTTATCGCAGTCAAGTTTGATCAGTCCCAACTTTGGCTAGGTCGTCAGTCAGTGATTGCTATCCCATTGAATAAGGCGGACTTTAGAAGGCGTCGCGTGTTCAAATCGTTAACTCACAGCGGTGTCTCTGAAGTTGTTTGCCGTTTGCTTTGCTTAGATCATTCTTGTGCACTTTCAGATATCGGACGTCTTTCCGCAAGTGAGTTAATTACCAAAAGTGAGAGTTGTCTACGTTATAAAAATAGTAGGTAAATTACGACCCAATAAACAAGTTTTGTTGACGAAAGTTCTGTCGAACTTATCTTGGATGTACTTGAAGTGTGCTTGTGCTTCAGTGGTGCTGTGAATTCCGTTGCGAAGAGACTGGTTCTTAAGGCGGGTGATACCTTGTTGTTTAATTGTCCGAGCTGCTGTGATAAGTTTCTTACTGTCCTGAATTTTCAAACACAAATAAAATGGCGCCAATCAGTGTCTCCAAGGAACCCCATGAGAACCCCAACGAACAGCTCCTCATCCCCGAATGGATAACGCCGGAATACTTCCAAGGAATCTTGGAGAAAGACTATCCGAACTTCAAGTCGATTTTGAATTTCTCCCCGGTTGCAGCGACCAGTCCTGGCGACAACTACGTTTCCATCATGATCCGAGTTCACTTCGAGCTGCTTCTCCAAGGTATGTCCCGACTCAACCCTGTGTATACAAGAAACAAAGGCAACCCCTATTCTTTCAGATGGCAACAAGGAAACTTCGTCCTACATCGTCAAGACTTCGCTGACGGATTCGAAGATAAGCAAGGTCATCAAAAACATGGACCCATTTAATAAGGAAAGGGAACTCTACGAATCCCTCATCCCCAAGTTCGAGCAGATCTACGCTGAAGCTGGGAAGGCAGTCCAGTTCGCGCCGAAATTCAAACTCTACGAGAAATGTGATGAGCGAGAGACGATAGTTCTGGAAGATTTGAAGCAGAAACACTTCAAGAACATCGATCGATTCCTCGGCTTTGACCTGGTGCACATGGAAGAGGTTCTGAAAAAAGTGGCAGAGTTCCACGCCGCATCGGCTGTGTATTACGAGCGCTTTGGACAATTTTCGGATCACTTCAATCATTCTTTCTACGTTCCAGAGAACCGAGGGTTCCTAGAGAAGATCGCAAACAATAGACGAGAACTGTTTCTGTCTGCCATGGTGAAGTGGGGCAACTGCGAGAAGTACATCAACGCATGGGTAAGTCCAAGTTCAATCACACAAACGGTTCCCATTCATTAGCTCCGTCTCCGTTTCAGCCACAACCGATGGATATAATTGATTGGTTTGAAGAAAATGACGTTCCTCATCCGAACGAGATTAACGTCCTCAATCACGGCGACTGTTGGTCAAACAACATCATGCACCAGTACAACGAGAAGGGCGAGATCGAGCAAACGCTTTTGATTGACTACCAAATGTGCAAGTGGGGCAGTCCGACTCAAGACATTTACTACATCATCACCACCTCAGCGGGATACGACATCCGTCTGAAGGAGTTTGACAGATTCTTGAGAATATATCAAGAGCATTTGGCCGAGAACTTGAAGCTGCTGAAGTACTCAAAGCCAATTCCGACGTTAAAGGAGCTTCACATCCTCATGATCAAATACTCTCCGTGGGGTAAGTAAAGCGGGCAGATCAATTATTTAAGGGGGCGATTTTCATTTTCGCTCAAATTGCAGAGTTCTTTGCGGCCACATCTATATTGCCTTTAACGTCAATGGATCCGGATGAGCAGGCCAACATGGACAACGTAATGCATGATATGGAATTCCAAAAAAAATGCCTGCAGACACCGAGATATGTCAGGATCATGAAGCTACTATTGCCGTGGTGGGAGAATCGAGGAACCTTACAAATTGGTCCAGATTTTCAAAAACTTGTTTGAATTGATTTAAAAATAGAATTAAATGGTAGTTGTTAAATTGTAAGTTCACTTCTTGTGGTTTGTTTTTGAATGAAACGGATTGGTACCATTTGTACCTGGAAGAAGTACGGCAACTGGAAGGGAAGTTCTGTGATAGACTCGACACTGTGATAGACAATGACAAGCAAACTTACTAAATGGTGCCCAGAGAGTAATGCTAGTTTTCTTCAATTTTTAGCTTGGTATCTAAGTTACCAATGATCTCTACCTGTCAAACTATTGAGCAAGATTACTTCTTCTTCACGTTTGTCGGATGAGCGTTAGTTAATAAAAAATTCTATCGAAATTTCGGCTCAGTTTTAAATATTTAATAGCATGTATTTAGTCGTGAGGTCATCATCATCGCTTAAGTGTGAAGGTAAATCTTAGCACCGTGAAAAGATTGGAGCGAGAGTATACTTGCAACCAGCGAGACAAGTATTCGTGCCAAATGAAGAAAGCACAGCCTCCCTAGAGGCGAACTGAGCATCGCCAGAGCATATTTTGCGGTTGGCTTATTTAACGTCGAAATTTTAGCCTACATCAAGCAAGATTCGAAGCCGGACCACCGGATTTCTGTCAAAAACATATTTCGGGCGAGGGCCATTCTTGGCTTAGCGTAAATACCTATTGGCAATTATTGAACCTAACACAATCCACAAGTGCGCAGCCAAACATCAATACATCCTCAAATATTGACTGTTTCGAATAAGGCATTGCGCTTTTTTTCTTAAGAGTTGCTAAAAGAGACACCTTTATCTTCAATGGTTTCAGGTATCAAAACTCCTTACTCGAAGGACTAAGGTCATGCTCTATAAAACCCTTATTTTGCCAGTCCTGCTATATGGAGCCGAAAGCTGGACGATAAGTAAAACTGCGAATCTGATTATTGGTGCTTTCGAAAGAAAAATTCTACGTCGCATATATGGTCCCGTCTGCGAGGAAGGCGAATGGAGGACAAGACACAACTGCGAACTCTACGATCTGTACCAGGATGTGAATGTAGCCCGAAAGGCAAAGATCCGTCGACTGCACTGGCTCGGCCACATCGAGCGCATGGACAACAATGCTCTAGCTAAGAGGGTCTTCGAATCTGAGCCTCCTGGTTCGAGAAGGATAGGAAGACCGAATCTCCGGTATAAAGACCAAGTAATCGCGGATGAAAGTCAGCTTGGTCTTGATTCCAGGACCGTCAAGAATGGAAAACAGCTATCGCTCAGGCTCGGACCCTGCATGGGTCGTCAGCTCGATAAGTAAGTAAGTAAGTAGGTTTGAGTTATAATGCGATGTTAAAGGATTTACAGCGGTCTGATTTCGCCAATATCGATATAATTACTAGGCCCAGGTAGTTCACGAACGAACTTGTTTAAAAACTACTGCTGACAAGGGAACTAAGTGAACTAATTCATAATGTCGTTTTATTTTAGTTCATATAGTTCTCTAGTCTAGTACATCAATAATGTCAGATATTCCTTATACAGCATCTGTACATGTGATTCAGTAAGAATAACTGAATTATAGCGAACTAATCCGAACTAAATTGAGTGCTTTGCCTTGACTGTGTATGCGCATTGTGCACATTACAATTGTTCTTGTTTAACTACCGCAACACAAGTAAATCGAGTATTGTTTCGTTGCCGGTGGTGTATATGAAGGGACTTTTAAGAATATAAGTGCACGGTGGTATGTATGTATGCGTTATATAGTTCGTAAAACGGCTTTGTTGCGCGATGAATGCTTGACTTATTAACGCGATTTTTTTCTGGTTATCAACCGGCGAAATCGCCCAGTATTATATTTCCTGAGCAGTGAACTACATTCAACTAAATGACCAAAAGAAAGAACTAGTTCAATAAACTGATATGAACTAAACTAAGCATTGTCTGGAATGAACTAAAATACACAAGCCCAATACATTCATATGTATCCGAGCTGTGGTTCTATCAAGTCGAACATACCAGCGACGCAACATTCGAATTTGACGAATGGGTCAACTCACGGAGAGCGCTCATAAATTGGTCTCGACTTAACATCAATCGATTATTTTGATTATTTTCTTTGGGCAAGCCGACCAATTTGGACTATTTCGGGTCAATCTTAGAGACACTATTGCCAAGATAACAAATCAAGCTTTCACTTGAAGCCCTGAATGGGGGCCATTTGACCGATGTCCTAATATCGATATGGCAAAATATCACTGTTGGGAATGACTACATTTATCATGGCTACTACTCATACATATACTAGTTCATGTAGTATACGTAACATAATGTAGTAGGCATAGCGTAATGGTCAAAATTTAGTTGAGATGTCAATCGTCCGTTCAGTGATGTTCTATGTGATGAATGCGGAAACGTTATAAACAGATAAATAAATTTTAGTAGTAAATGAAACAAATCAACGCATAATTAATCGTGTAGTTTACTTCATGTAGTCTACTCTACCATTTCTGGTTATTATTTAGTGGTGTGCCAACCCGAGTTAAAAAGCCGAGTCAACCCGGGTTACACCTAAATTGACCCGAACCGAGTAACATTTATTTTAAACCGAATTGGCAAAACATGTGAAACGAACTGAAAAACCCGGTACAAAAGACGGTACAACCCGGTGTGAGCATATGAACCGAACTAAGACCAACCCCAAATCGAATTAGACAACACAAATCTATTTGCCTCTATCAAATTACTTCGGTCGTAGCCACCACAGCATTCTGACGAATTTGAGTGCCTTTTTGAGAGATAATCATGAATTTTTGACGGTTATTCACGACATAACGTAAATGCCGTCCTCTGACTGTAATAGTTCATTTCAGGTTGCGACGTGCGAGTAGAAGAAAATACGAAGAGAGATAAAAGAGAAGAGAGAAAAATTTAAACAATTTGCACACACAGCCGGTATTGGTCATGACTCCTTGCCAAGACAATCGTCTTAGGATACACATAGAACACCGAAACCAACCCGAAACAAAATAGATCTGGACAATACAACCCGACTTGCCCCATTCCATAATCCATACATTTTGCTTTCGGTTCACCGAACCGAGTTCCTCAACCCGGGCTACAACTCGGTCTGTTTTTTTTTCAAACCGGGTTAACACGCTTTCTAAAACTTTCGGGTTGGCACACCACTAGTAGATTTTATCATATAATTAAAGTTCGAGATTTGAGTTTATTGTAATGAGATTTTTTCCTGTGGAAATTTTAGAGTGCGCAAAAAATTAGCCTGGTGGGATTTTCTGTTTGAAGTAGTTTTAAAACTATATTGTTGCGTGTGAATGGTTTTTTGAGTAAACAGGTGAAAAGATACGGTGAATTCAGCCCTTCCTATGAATGCAAGGGCTGTAGTTAAGGGCGGGAAAATTTTAAATTACTGACATTGTATTTTGTGATAGCTGATTTGACAGTTGTCAGTTGTTCTTAGGTAAGCATAGTCTGATTATTGAAAGAAATTATGAAATTATTTTTAAAAACTTGGTTTAATTCGAGAATCACAAACTAAAGCTATCGTTGAAACACTGTTCCATACAGAAAAAGTCACCCTTTAGTGAATGTTATGAGCCGGTGAAATCAATGGTCAATTAGTAGTTAAAGAGTGCTGCTTTTGCAATGGTGTACTAGCTTACTATCTAGCTTACCTACTAAATCGTTTTTTGTTTTGAAAAAAAAGGTTTACTCCTAACCTCAATTTCAACATTACAACGTTCTATATGGAGTCTTATCATGACACCTACTTTCAACGCCCAATACGTAATACCTGAAACAGGAAAAGAAGGGCTCAACAACTCCACTAACTTTAGACAATTTGTAAAGAATATGGAAGAAAAGGAATGAATTGTACTGTCTTCAACATTTGACTCTTTACCAAAAGAAATGTAGATACGTAGATCTAACCCGGAAAAAGAAATGACAGCACTTTTTCTAGCTTTATTATCTCTCGATTAGATCCGAAACTTAAAAAAAATAATATCACTAAAAATGTTGAGTGTGATCAATAATCAAAGTGTAAACTTTCAAAAAATTGTTTGTGAAAACTATGTGTTTGATTAATCAGCTGCTGATAAGCCTTTGCTTTGTATAGAATGGTATCATACCTCCACGAAGGTTAACATATTAGAACAGTCGTTACATAAAGCAGATCTAAAAGGAACTGAGTGGAGGGGAAGCTTAACGATTTAAATATTTCCACGACAGTGCTGTTGCAAGTAAGACAGCATTATTGCTCTGAACGCGATATTTCGTTAAGTCTCGCGACGCCAAATGAACCACAAGTTCGATAAAAAAATCAAGATGAACGAGAACGAGAACGTACTCGAGTCCGAATCACAATCCCACAACCCGTATCCGTCGTTTGCATATTTCAAGCATGACCCAGGATTACCTCTGGTATATCTATATATATCTATATATATATATCTATATATATATACTATATCTATATATATACTATATATATCTATGTATATCTATATATATACTATATATATAGTATTGACAAATTTCAAAAGCAACGTACAACCATACTCGTCACCCTGTGCAAGTGAAATTCATTATCAAGCTTACCTTATCAGTGCAACTCACAAAGTGTTTATTAAATTAACTTTGTCATAAAAACAGCTTTCGCTCTTCAATTACCGCTCTCAACAGAGATCGCTGCCGCGCCGCAATCTTTCGTCAAAGCGACACCAACTGTCAGCTGTTCTGGGCGCTGAAGCAACAAAGCAACAAGAAAACAAACTTTAACGAGTAAAGCAAAGACGGGTGGAGCAATGGCAGGTGAGCGTGAGATAGAGCCGCAAAGCTCTGCTGTGCGAGCAGACCACGTGAGACTCATTGATTACCTCGAAAAAAGCTAAAGCTGGGTAACGTTAATCAGATGACTTTAGTGAATTTTTTCAGTCAACCCGCAGCGGCAGTGATCTTGCGTGTGAAAAAAATCTTTGCAGAACCATGGGAACCGGATCGAAGACCTATCAACCGCCAGAGTGGCTGACAGCCGACTTCTTGCAAGATGTCCTCAAGGAGTACTTTAAGGATGACACGATTCAGGTCAGGGACATGGTTGTGCGGAGCGCATGCACTGAGAAGGGGCAGACTTTTGCCAGCGAGCTGCACAGGGTGACGTTCAGTCTGGTGAGGAATGAGGAACCAGGAAAGTTTTCAGTGATCGTGAAGGTTTGTCATTTGCGTCATGTGGTGCCTGGTCAGTTTTAATTCACATGTCTTCCTTTCAGGATCACCCCAAGGGTTTCACTGGGATGATTGCGCAAAAGAGCAAGCTTTTCCACCGGGAGATACTGAGCTACAAGGAAATCCTGCCTCGAATTGAAGAGCTCCTGGCCACCATTGGCGACAGCACAAAGTTGTCACCCGCATGCTACTACACCACAGAGTCACCAGAACCGTTCCTGATTCTCGAAGACATGGAAGTGAGCGGTTTTGGGATGTTTGAGAGGAAGAGACTCCTCAACTTGGACTACGTTCTGCCAACAGTCGAGAAACTGGCCAAGCTGCATGCGTGCTCAGCTGTGCTTGCCACGCAGGACTCGAAGATCTTCGACTTCTTTGAGGAAGCACCGATTTCCAGGAACCCCGATCGGAAGGACTTTCTGGGGTACTTCCCCGTCAATCTGCGATGCGTTGCTGAGGAGGTCGCCCAGTGGAAGGGTTACGAGGAGATCACCGAAAAACTCTTCAAACTGTCTGAGAACGTCCTTCAAGGCGCTGTTGCACTTTACGAGAGCCACGCCAAGGGATTCCGCGTGTTCAACATTGCCGATTTGTGGATCAACAACCTGATGTTCCGACTGGACGAGAATAAAGAGCCTCAAGATGTGGTTATGGTGAGTATTTGATTTTCAAACATAATCCAGTGGTTATTCGAATGATTGTCTGTCTCACAGTTGGACTACCAATTGGCTTATTATGGCTCCCCGTCAACTGACCTGCAGTACTTCCTTTTCGGATCGATGAACGAGAACGTTCGGAAGGTGCATTTCAAGTTCATTGTAAGGGAGTATCATCGTCATTTGAAGGAAACCCTGGAGAAACTCAACTACAGCGGTCACATTCCAACCTTGAAAGAGATTCACATCGACTTCATTAACAACAGTTTGATCGGTGAGTTGGCTGATGTTCATTTGAGGCTAGACATTTTATTTTGTGTGTTGGTATAAAGCCATACGTTTTCTACTCGATAAGCTAAACGACATGGGCCATGCCCGGTTCATGAACAGGTCTTGTACAAATCCAGCGGAGGCAGAAAAATCTTGCGTACAACGAAATAAAACGACATGACATAATTTGCCCACCGAAAAAATGCGTTGACTGCTGTTCAGATTGTAGTTGATGTCGGGCGGCTGTATGTCCTATGCAGACGGTGTATTATACTTTTTTTTTGTCTTCTTCTTCTTTATTTGGCGCTACAGTCCGGGGTGGACCTGGGCCTCAACCAACAACCCTCTCCAGCTGGCACGGTCTCTAGCTAGCTGTCTCCAGTGTCGCACGCCAAGTTGGTTGAGGTCCTTCTCCACATGGGTGCCACTGTAATCGATGGAATAGAACATCGATATACAGTGAAACCTAACTAATTGGACCACCCTTGGGACGGAAGAAAAGTGGTCCGATTAGGAGGTGGTCCCATTATAGAGGTTAAATTAATTATAATTGAACCGGTTTTTCTCCATGCATATATGGCCGTTAAGAGTAATTTTGAAGTATGTTCAAACAAAACAGACAGCCAGTGCATCTACATTTAAATTTATAGAAAATATGTATTTCAATTTAACTTCGTCTTTTGTTAAACAAATTGACTGTATGTATTATATTACGTGCATATGTCTGTATATTTTCGTCGAATCAACATTTTCTAGAAGCTCAATAGGTCGTTTCCACCGAGTTTGAAATGGTTTCAAATGTCAGTACGTTTCTATTTTGAGGTGGTCGGCAAGAAAGCTGTTCTTTGGCAGGAATTCATATTTTTGAGAACACCAGAAAAGAGACAGGAAAAATGTTGAATTAAATACCAAAGTAAACTGAAATTCACCTCGTAGACTTGTTCGGTTTGATAATGTCTCCCGGACAGATGAACTCAACGGCTTAGAGAAAATTGATGAAGCCTAACGGTTTCGTTCGATAGGAACATAGCATTAGCAAAAAAATCTGTAATTTTTTTCTGGATCAAAGCTTTATCCTTGGTATTCGTCAATATTTTTTGAGAAAAAATGTTCAAAGATGTTCACATTTCGTCCAAACCAGTGATTGCATTGCATAAAAAGTCCTTCAAAATGTTTAGATCCAAAAAGGCCTCGTTGTATGAGAGTAAAAAATCAATTTCCCAGTTCTGCGACCAGTCATTAGTTGTCGCGACTTTCGCACTTGGTGGTCCCACGAATACGAAAGAGAAAAAAAAATAAACATATTCGTACATACATATGTATTTTGTATTTCCTACACCTGGTCCAATCAGGCAATTAATTACATTAAGCAACGCCTATTACAATAGTCGTCCATGGTCCGATTAGCAGGTGTCCCGATTATAGACGCACGTGTGACAAAAACACGTGCTACACGCTCACTGTACGGTCCAAAGTGGATATGTGACCAGCTCCCACAGTATCAACACATGTTCCGTGAGCTAGTGGTCTGTGTCTGTGTGATTTGAATGAAAATTGAGTGTGACTGTTCCATCAGCATTTTGGCGGCAGCACTCCATTTGGTATGAATAAAAGTAGATTTCGTTAAGTTTAACGAAAACCGTCTACCCACTTATTTTAACAGTTGAGTCCTGCCTCCATTTTGGTGTAAATAAAGATGGAATGTATTGAGTGCACACTTGAAACGGTTGAGTGCGAAGGCAACATCAAAAGATGAAAAAGTTAATAAAATGGAGAATAGAGTATCACGGGATTCCAAGTCAAGTCACCAATGTATCGAAAGAGTAGTTTCATCTTCTCAATTCTTGGTATGGCACCACCACGGATTTTGTCATCCTTGTTTTTCGCGTTTGGATGTTCAAAACATTACATTTACATTAAAAATTAATATTTCCTTTGCCTTTTTTGATTCAGGACATATTCGGAAACGCAAACTTGGTTGAAAACTTCAGTTGAAACGTCAAAAGCAAGCATGAATTCGACGTTTACGAAGAACATATTTGCTCTTTCAATTGAAAAAATAACAATGAACATTCTGAATGTAACACTCTTAGCACTTAATTGGATGGTTGCAAAATTATAATAATAATAATATGGTTGGAGCGACAGTCCGAGGTGGACCTGGGCCTAGCTTTCTCAGCAACCACTTGTGTTGTGCGTGCTATTGTTCTTTCACGCGTGGAAGGGACCTACAGTTTAATGCCGACTCCGAACGGCGAATTTGAGAAGCTTTTTGTGGACAGGAATACTCTTTGAGCATTGTCAGTGACTCGAAAGAGGTGGGGCCATGAATTATGATAGGTGGTAAATTCGGGTATCGAACCTGGCACCCTCTGCGTAGGAGTCGACGCACTTACCCACTACGCCACGGCGACCAAAAAAATTAATTGCAAAATTAATATTAAAAAAAAGAAAATCGACTTCAAGAAAACTATTCCCTGTTTATAAAAATTTGCAACGACGAATATCGAAAAATCTGTCACTTTTTGAGATTTCAAACAGTTTGTATAACAGAATGACATATTTTATAGCCATTGCTACTCGAATGCTTTGGAATGCTGAAACACAAATTTCGGCCGCTAAAATTTTTGTAAGTGTTGAAACTACTCGAGACCAAGTATTTCATTGAAATCTCCGCAGCCCTGCATAATCATATTATTTATTGGAAATATGCTCCTGATGGGCATAATCAGGAAATTGATGGTGACAATCACATTGGCACTTCACTTGAACATTGGCAAACCTACAAGAGCCAGTGCTGCTCGAGACAAAAACGAGATGCTAAAATAAAAAAACACTTGTCGAAAATTTTAAGGGGCAAAAGAGGTAGAAGTCACACTTCTCTGTAATACTTCATTTCTGATTACGCATTTACATATGTATATGCTAAAAATAGTTGTGCGACTGCGTTCTAGAATTGTTTGCTTAATCGTATATGAATTTCCGAATGATATGCTTTGCACAATTTGGGCAAAGTTTGCGTTTTCGAATAGGCCATAATTTACAAGAAGGTTGACAAATTAATGTGACATGACAGCTTTCATCTCCATTTGTCAAACGTCAACTTTAGGGGAAAGAACCCAATTTTGGTAAATTTTTTGTATTCACATCAAATTGAGTGTTCACTTTAACGAGAACACTTTACTCATAAGAGTTCACACGGAGTGTTCTCTTAGTGTTTATTCACCTACAGTTTGCATGTGTTTTCAAAGAGGTGAAATTGGCAATTCGAAACGTAAATTTACTACTTGGCAGCACAGTCAGTATTACTGTCAAGAAGAGTTTTTCATTGTTTGGGGGAAAGACAGAAGATAATAGCGTGTGTGTTTCTCGTTTGAAGAATAAATGTACGAAACAAAGAAGCTTAGCAAATTTTCGACTCTGGATACATAATTGCATAAAAAATTTCCAGCTTTGAAATCAATTTAGAGGGTTAGGTTTTGCAGAGCACACTTGACTTCAGACCACGATCTTGACTTCCCCAATGGTTACTTATTTTAACTTATTATGATTCTCGGGAATTGTGTTATCATTTAGTATTATCCTTTAATTTCGTTTGTCAAATTTCTTTAATTTTTTTCAAATTTTTTTCTTATACTGGAATGCCACTTATGACGCATGCGTCACTTTAGTGCACGCATTTGCGTTTTACAGAATTCATAAGTAAATTGAGTGGTGCCCACACACCGTCATGCGTCATTCTAATTAAAATTCGAAAAGAGACATCAGACATGGAAGAAATAATAAGAATTATTTGTCCATGAGATAAAAAGATTTCCCGATGTATGGAGTGTTACTTTCCATGAACGGCAATATAAAATAATCATTTTGTTAGTCGATAATCAACAAAAGGATGTACCCAATAACGTCGTTTCTTTTTAAGTACAGTACGTTTTTTTGCACTAGATACGCCAAATCGCTTTTATAAACCTCCATTCCTGCAAACCAAACGAGAAATGAAGATTGATTCCTGCGAGAAAAACCCGCATGTGGGCACTCAACTATTGCGGCATCTCAGCGTCAAAATAACTCTTGTGTGCACCTCGCATAAAAGGAGTTTATTGTGTAGATATGTAGATTACAGAATGGTCGATTTATGTCCATCTCTTGACTTATCCTATTAATTTTCGAACTTGTTGCATTTAGATTTGGCTTTTCATCAGAATCTACATAATGATTTTGAAAACTAAAGACGGTTTCGAGTCAATATTCACGCTTCTCCCTACAATAAAAATAATAATGCTTGACACGAATAATGGTGGTGGACGTGGCGTTGTCGGTTTGTGTGACGGTCCCACCTCTTTGAATCACTGACAATGCTCAAAGAGTAATAACTGTCTAGACAAAGAAGACAATAGCACGCACAACACGAGTGGCTACTGAGAATCTAGGCCCTGGATGTCTATGGACTGTAGCGCCACCCATATTATATATTATGACACGACTAATCCTAAGTGGCCTGAAGGCACCACATGCCTTTATGAAACAGGTGATCAATCCACAAACGGTCATATGGTCTAATCAGGCAAATCTGACTAGAACTTGGGATTCTCACCGTTGGGCATTGACATACATACCTTCATTATATGCCTTCATTAATTTGACTTCTGTAAAAGTTGGAGAACAAAAAAATCCTTGTACACTTTCTCTACTCTTCCAGCGCTCGAAGATAATGCCTCTTAGGAGCCTACTTTATCCACAAATTTGGCGCGCTCAGCAAGGATATCGTCCGAGCATCTGAATTATATAGCAGCACAATAGGCCTATAATGACCACGTGTGAATATTGTCTAAAGTAAGCCACGACCCTAGGCATTTATTCATGGGTCAAGTTATTTACATTCAAAATCCATCTATCCATTGGTAATGCATTTCAAGTTCGTTAATCTTGTCTTTTCAGCGCAGTGCTCGTCTAAATCAAACGTTATTTACACTTTACAATACACAGGCAAACAATAGTCGCTCACATTTTTCACTATTTTCACTTGAATCGAAAACTGATTATATTTGCTTGTAAGGAGTGGGTCGCCGTGGCGTAGTGGGTAAGTGCGTCGACTCCTACGCAGAGGGCGCAAGGTTCGATACCCGAATTTACCACCTTTGATAATTCACGGCTCCATGTCTTTCGAGTCACTGACAATGCTCAAAGAGTATTCCTGTCTAGAAAAAGCTTCTCAATTTCGCCGTTCGGAGTCGGCATTAAAAACTGTAGGTCCCTTCCACTAGTGAAAGAAGAAATAGCACGCACAACACGCAGTGGTTGCTGAGAAGCTAGGCCCAGGTCCGCCTCGGACTGTCTCGCCACCCATATTATATTATATTAAGGAGTGTCATCGGAAAAATTTGCCCACAATAATTTCGATTCGAATTTACTTCCCAAAAATTACAGAAAAATCAATAAAATTATGTTGGGTAGTGAACACAATCAACATGGAAGCTGAATTGGGGTCTGATCGAAAAGTTAATTTTAGGTGACTAAGATTTTAAACATTCTTGAAAAAAAAATTAAAAAATATCTCACTTGGCAAACGTAACGGAATGTTAAAATTTTGTATAAATTTTATAAAGTGAAGAGGCTTGAAAACATAAAGTTCAAGAAGTATTCACATCGAAGTGCAAAAAAAAAATGTGGATGCGAAACAATGGGCATAATTTTTGCACTGAAATTTCGATGGGTACATTTTTTCGATGGCACTCCTTGTGTATTTGGACTATAAAGGGAGCTTGTTAATACGAAATAGGTAACTCCGCTATGTATACTTAAATGTAAATGTTGTCAGCAACCTATCACCTTTTAAAGCTTACCATCAGCCAACTGTAACATGAGCCACATAGTGCATTGTGGTTGTCTGATTATTCTGATTCCGATTGAAAATGTCCTGTCGCCTTTAACACATCATAGGCCCATAAGAAAATTATTTAAGAACCAACCGCATTTTTAAACATCCTTGCTTCCATCGTTCCGATGAGGCTGCTTCCAGTCAAGTCCAAATCTGTTCTGCAACCACCATTACTTGGTTTTAGCATGGGAGTCAATTCACTCAGTAACTGTCACTCAATGCTTTAAGTTCAGAATTGCTCCTTTCAATCAAATGTTACGGTGTGGAACCTTTAGAATGTAACTACACGCACTTGATTTGGCTAATTTTTATTACGTTAAGGATTTCCTTATTTCCGACGTGTTTCGATGTGTTTTTGCACTCAAGATCTAATGCCATTGACCAGTTCATGTTCTCCTCAACTTGATCTAGGCCATGCGCCCAACAAGAACATTGCAGTAGACAGTTCGTCTTGTAGCTTTGTTTGACTTTCAGTCACGAACTGCAGTAGCACCGATTATCGCTGTCATTATAAACCCATCTATTGTCAGCTCATCAACGAGTGATAGTCATAAAATCCAAACCAGTTCATAAATTATACTCTCCTCGTACAAACTCAATTCAAAACTTTCCTCGACACTCTTACGCGAGATGTCTGAAATGATTTACATTTCATCCGTCTACCGTTAATCTATGTATATTTTCTCAAGCAAACACACCGGCAATACGTAGCAACTGTAGAATTGCAGATACACCTAATGCTTTATCAAACACTGCACAACAAAAAAAATATCTAATTAAACTATTTGCTTTTCGTAAATATTTGCAGGTGTTATCGCAACGACGTGCCTTACGCCATTGATACTCATGGAGTCTGACGGCTTCGAGAATTTGGAGAACTTAACAAGCCGCACGGACGAGGGCGATAAACTGCGCCGGGAAAATGTGGAAAACGTGAAATATCGAGCATACTTGCAGCGAACCCTAAAGGAATTCGAACTGAGTGGATTTTTGGATATTTAGATGTGGAGAACGTGCAATTGTTGTTTGTCGATATGTTGGCCATTAAATGTTTTGTTTGAAATGTGGTTTTGTTTATTTATTCGTTGTTCTCCGGCTTAAATTGTTCTTTTGCCAAGTTTGTTGCAGATGGAGTTAGACTTGTAGGGGCGTTATTTGAATAGAATATATTTTCTGTAGAATAAATGTCAACTTATGAAAAGCTTATGCAAAATAAAAACACTAAATGCGGGGTCTATGAATTCCTGGAAATAATTTTTGATACGTGCACCAACTACCAGCGGAGTGTCCTTAGAACTGTCATATGAATACACCCTTTCAAGAATTTTTTAACACAATCCTTACGTTTGTTAGGTAAGGAAACAACTGCATTAGCAACTCAAGTCTGAACTCAAACTCAATACGGGCACTATCAGCAGGGTACTACTTTCTTGGCCCTTGACATTTTTGACAGGGTTTTTATCTTGTGAAATTTGAACGGACCAATGAGACCCTTGGAGGTTCTGTGCTTAGCTGACTTGATTATGGGTACACTACTTTCAGTCATTAAGAGGAAGCTTGTCTTGCGTACGCGATGGCTTGATATTTACGCTACAGATTTGGTCTTCTCGAACGAGGCTTTGTTAAAATCAGCGTTCAGCCTGTTCCCCAACGACATACGTGACGAAGTGGATGTCATATTTTTAAACCAACAGTCGACTGACAGAAGATTTTGTACAGCTACCTTTTCATTCTTGTACCACATTGAAGAAGTTATACAACAGCGCATATTATTTCGGAAACATGTTTCAAAGGAAAGTGAATAGACCGAATTGTTATTCACCTTTTAGATAACCGTGCCGACTTCTAAAGAGTCCACCAATAGGGACTTCTGACTTTGACAGTTGACAGTGGCCATATTGTTGAAACTACATCTGCCAAACTGGCTGTCATTTTAGTCTGTTTTGTGGAATCACCATGGACGGACATAGCGTTCAACAACATGAGCAAATGATAAATTTGTTTCAACAAAACGTAAATGGACAAGGTTCCATAATCTTCCTACCATTTTTGGAAAAATGATACGTCAACAACCCAAAATTGTCCAATTTGGGACGATACCAATCCACAGGATCCACAGATCCAAAAGAGCGTCCCCAAAAAGACACTGTTTGATGTGGACTTTGGGCTGACCGCAAGTGCCATCGGTCAACGGCGAGCGTTATAAGTCGATGATTACCAACTGCTTTTGGCCTGAAGTTGGTGACATGGACACCAACAACATGTGGCTTCAACAGGACGATGTGACGTGGCTTTGTTTGGCAGCGCGGAAAATACTCTGCACAATCTTAATCAATGCGCCGATTTTAGAAATGAAATTTGAAACATAGTACAAGTGGTGTGAGCTCGTAGCAGGTAGCTCAACAACTAAGATATAAGATCTATAAAATTATTTTTTTTATTTTCGAAACCTTAATAAGTGAAAGTTTATTAAAAAGAATTTTTGTATTTTGAACAAACTGTTATAAAAATGCACTTTTTCATACCAACGAGTTACTGCGAGATACATAGTTATCTATACTTAAGAGCTCTGTATCTCGTATATCCCCTGATGTCACTTGCCTAAATTTTGGGAAAACATAGGCCAGGCATATATCCAACAACTCCGTATTCCATATTTCATTCCTTGTATTTTTGTTTCTCCCTTTGAAGCACTGTGCGCCGCGCAGTGCGACCGCTAAGATCGTGGCGTTTAGATTAGTTCAAAGCCGCTTTAGACAGTCCGATGGACAGGACATGTACATCTGTTGGTCTTGGAAGAGGTGGAATTTTTCCGGGATTCCAGCCGTTGAACATGCTTTCGTCCTTCCATGTTACGCAGATCATCTATTGCATGTTCCCAAAAGGAATACAGCTGCTGGTATGGAAGCTGCTGGAGTCTGTGGCTCTTCTTCAGATTTTTGATTGCTATGTTCAAAGCTAGGTGAAGGGCAAACTTCCTCGACTAGAGTTGGGTTTCTTCGTCCACTACCACTCTCTTGGTCACACACATGAACAGCTGTTAGAAGTGCATCCACTATTCCCTGCTTATCGGTAACAAGATAAACCCTATCCTGCAGCCGGTGGCTTTTTTGAAAAACACAAGTATTTTTTACTTTTTTTTGTTTTTCCTCCAACAAACTTTTCCTCTGGTTTTCTTTCCCGATACTCTCCTGGCTATTTTAACTTAGTTGAATGGCAGCGCGTTTTGGCGTGCCTCATCGATTGCACATATCCTCTGCTACCACTCGACATCATCCCACGGGTTTCTTGTCGAGTGCGACACAGCTTTGACGTTTGTGTTTGTCGCAGGCTTAAGGAGAGTCTCCAACTCAGTTGCTTGTCATAGGCTCCGGTATTATTCGATGTGCTGAAACCAATGTCAAACATTTTCTTTGAATGGTGCTGTTTCCTGCATTGGGCACCCGAACTCTAAATCATACGGCTATGACGAAATGATCAACGTTCACCGTTGTCTGTCAATTTGGTAGGAGATTCGACAATGATGCTACGAGGAGAATGTGAAGATGTTCAAAAGACATTACGTACTTAGTGAGGTTAAATTATATATCTTAGTGAGATGTCCGTCTGATCATTGGCTCTGAGTGCGATCTTGGTCCATACTCCGAGTTGGCTCCATCACCATCCAAGAGATCACAGTAGTTGTCCTTGACAGAGTATCAGTTATGGCTGTATGTTCGTGTGCTGATGTGGAATATGCATTGTTTGCTGATTGCTCATCGGTTTAAGGTCAATGACCAGTTTACCCACAACTAAACCCCCAATATGTGCAATCTTTTGTAAAAGTTGTGAGATATTCGTACATCTCTTCGTTTTCTCCATCATTCCTTGTAGGTACTACCCAGCGTATTACCCCGATCGTAGTAATAAATCCCACGGACTGCGAACTGTGTGCTGTCTTATTTTATGTACACACAAAAATTCACGAATTCACTCATAGCTGGAAGACCTTAAGCTGTATACACACATTTCTTGAGTTCATAGCTTGCTCTCATTTTATGATGCATACGCCAAAAAGACCTCAGAGATGTGCAGTTTGTATAAGAAATGTTGATTCTTGTCTAGGCACACAGTTTGGCAATGGATTGCCATTTTTTTCCTTAAGGCGACTAAGAATTCTTTTATTAACTAGCTGTTCCCCGTTAGTTCGTCCGCGTGAATATCTGTTACCTATCGCGGTTGGATAAATAATATTAAAGGTTATAGTGAGTCAATTTTAAGAGATGGACACATGCTGTCACGGACTTTTTTTAGAACTTTTAAAGAGGAATAATTCCATGATACATGATTTTTGCGTAACTAAAGCCGTTTACGTTTCGTTTGCCATTGCGCTCAACGGAAGCTCTCAAAAAGGGATAATTTTTTTCCCATTTTTGAAACATTTTTCATTGATGCTTCGCTCCTGCAGAGTCGCAGAACAATTGACTGCAGAAACCTTAATCAAAAGTAATCAATTCGCATCACTGTCTACATCCCCCAGACGCGCCCATGTTGCATCCGCACACACCCCTAAACGAAATTGCATCCCGTGCACAATATTCAAATGGTCAAGCAAAAAGATTTAAGAGAACATGTAAATTCCGTGATCACGTGTAACCGATTATTGCTCCAGCCCACATCAAAGCTAATTTACATCAATATCAACGACTAACAAAGCAATTGCCGCTTAGATAACCAGTCCACCCGGCGAATAGTCGTAAATCATACCTCCTAATCCAGGCACGTCGACTTTAGTATGCAGACTTGAGTCCACATACTAAAGCGCACTACTTGCGGGTTATCTTTTAAGCTCTCCATCATTAGATGCACTTATCCACGTCACCGAAGTTAACTAGATGTCATTCCGCCGAGCAATTCAGCAGCCACCCCCGTGCTACGTTTGCGAACTAAATTTAGGCGAATGCACGGCATGGCGCGGCGCATCTTGCGAACGAGTGAAGATTCCATGCTAAAGTGTGCAAACATTTACATGTCATAAATCAAAGCTGACACCTGCCGAGCGGCTATATAAGCAGCGCGTCTCAAGACGCCTCATACAAGTACGCTCGCCAGTCTTATCAGTTCGCCTGAAGATGCCAGAGTGCCACAAGCCAAGCAACACAATTGAGGATTTCCAGCCGGCGCCAGAATGGCTGACGGGGGATTTCCTCAGGGAGAAGCTCAGAGTGTTCTACAAGGATCCCCTCCTGGAGGTGGTGTCCATGGAGTCGCACCCGGCCATCGCCAAGGGGGAGAACTACGCGAGTGTAATGAACCGCGTCACGGTGCTGTACAAGCGGCGCGGCGACAGTGAGCCCAGGAGGGGATCGTACATAGTGAAGAGTTCATTCGAGGGCGATGACTTCGCCATCGAGAAGCTAGCGCCGTACGACATCTACAACCGGGAAATGGATATCTACCAGAAGATCATTCCCAAGATGAACGCTCTGCTGCGGGAGATCGGTGACACGGAGAAGATGTTCCCTGAGACGATCGCCGTGGACTACGATCGGTCGTGCATCATATTCGAGGACCTTTCCGAAATGAAGTTCATTATGTGCGACAGGCTCAAGGGCCTTGACATGGACCACGCCAAGATGACCCTTCGCAAGCTGGCGAAAATGCATGCGACGTCGGCGGTGCTGAATCAGCGGGAACCGGGAACATTCAAGACCTACGACCGCGGGATGTTTAACAGGCACACCAACAGCTTCCGTCCGTTTTTCGAGGGAATTCTGGAGGCGTGCGGTCAGATCGTTAGCCAGATGAACGAGTACGAGGAATACGGCAAGAAACTGATGGCGTTGAAACCAAAGCTGATGGAGTACGGCAAACGGGTGTTCGATCCCATTGAGGGGCACGTGAATGTCCTCGCGCACGGAGACTTCTGGGTGAACAACGTGATGTTCAACTACGACGAGCGGCAGCACCCGAAGGACGTCATCTTGATCGATTTCCAGTACAGCTGCTGGGGATCGCCGGCTATTGACTTACATTACTTCTTCAACACGTCCCTGAAGGAGGAAATCAGACTGCACCAACAGGACGAGTTGTTCCAGTACTATTACGCCATCTTCGCGGACACGCTAAGGGCTCTTGGCTTTCAGGCAAAAATACCCAGTCTGCATCAGTTCCTTGTGCATATGCACGAAAAGAGCTTTTACGGTAAGATTAAGCAGACCACTGCACATGGGCGCATGACATTAACTTCGAATTGATCTTTTCAGCATTTATCTCAGGCTGCCTGGTGCAGGCGGTTCAGATAAATGAAGAAAGCGAGGACGCCGACTTCCATTCGCTGATGGGTGAGGACGAGAAAGCACTTCGGTTCAAGAAGGCGATCTTCATGAGTGAAAAAGTGCAAAAGAATCTCAAGAGATTGCTTCCACTATTCGATCGCAGAGGTTTGCTTGAGGTTGTGGACTAGGCAAAGTTTGGGAAGTGCCACAGTTCAACCGATCTCTCTAAAGCCTGTGATGTGGCAATTGAGTTAATCTACTCTTGTTTGATTTATAGACTTTTAAGATGTATAGTACTAAAATAAAGACAGCATGCATTGGTTGCTTCTCTAACCAATTGTTGCATTTGTCGGCGATCAGATCATTCGGAAGAGCACAGGCTTCAGTCCACAAAATCACAATCTGTCTGATCGCGATCTGTTAAGCTTTCCATAGTTAGACGCATTTCATTTGGAGATCAATAAATTATCTTCTCTTTAGCGATGCGATCGTTCTAGGATATTTTGCCGCTAAGCTGGGTAAAGAGGTCATCTTTGCTAGAGTCACAGCTAAGCACAGCCTCCATGACATCACGTCCGAAAATGGACGCAGGCTGGTGGACTTTGTCAACAGCCTGAGGTTCCCACACCTCAACATCCATAAAGGGGCTTGGCGGTCCCAAGATCAATCAACCATCAACCAGATTGATCACGTTGCGATCGACGTCAAGCACTCTTCAAGCATTCTTGATGTTCGAACATTCCGAGGAGCCAACAACGACTCGGACCATGTCCTTGTAGTAGCCAAGGTAAGAACTGGGATATCAAGAGAACAGCAGAGTCGAGAAAGGACCACGGTTTGACGTCAGAGCGCTACAATCGCAACGGACTGATAGGATCATTACCGATCGAGTCTTCCGGAATCTATCTCTAAGTTCCTCTCTACCGCCTTCGCAGACTATCGAAAAATATTGGATACGTTGTAAAGAAGCCATCAAAGACAAGAAAATACCCATGGTTTGACACGAGCACATTCCGGGTAGCTAGAAGCCTACAAAGCAACGCTGCAACGAGTAACGAGAGCTGTTCGTGAGCTCTACGAAGAGAGGCGAAGGGAGGAGACTCAGCTTCTCGCGAGGAGAAAGAAAGAGAACGAGAAGCGTGCGATCGAGGAGATGGAGAGGTGCTACGGTAGGAACGATGTCCGAAAGTTTTACCAGAGGGTGAAACAATTATCCAATGAACACAGAATTGGGACAGAAGCCTGCTGGGACGAAAATGAAGAGCTTGTAGTAGAGTCGCAGTCGATACTGAAAATCTGGAACGATCAGTTCTGCAGACAGTTAAACGGCCATGAGGACCCAAATACCGCTGTCAGGCAGAATGTTACACTCAATATGGACGATGATCGACAATAATTCCGTCCTCCCGACTTAGACGAAGTCAAGATAGCAGTATCAAGACTGAAGGACGGACGGCCCGCTGAAACCTTTAAGGCAGCAGGAGGCGATCTGTTGGCGCTGGTTAATGATGAAAAGAAAAGGAATGAAGAGACTAGAACAGAATATTGAATTTGTATATTAAGAAGGATCTAGAAGAGTCCTGTCGCTAATGCAATTATAAGATGAATAAAAATAATATAAGAAAACAAAGCATACTGAATGAAAATTGATTCGCAAAGAATTCTTGATTAAATTATTATAAAGTACTAAGTGGGAGAGCAAACACGATCTGTTTGGACACATATGTACACCAGCTCATCTGTATGATATGGACGGAAAGCATGTCCAACGAGTGAAATCTCAGTATCGTTTGCCCAATCGATAAGAAATGAAACACCTTCAGCTGTGCCAACACCTACGGATAAGTCTCCTTAGCATCACTTACAATATTATCTCTGCCGTTTTGTGTGAGACCCGAAACCATTCGTCGATAAACAGTACAAACAATAGGTGTGTTTTTTTGCAAGCGTATATACGCTTAATTTATAAGTGCACAAAAAAAAGATCATCGGCGCTTAATGATTCATCATAAAATCTTGGCAGCACCGACGACATTTATGACATTTGCTAAGCAGTAGTGGAAGGTGATCGTTGATCTTTGATGGTCACAATCTTCGTTTTGTGACTATGTACTTTAAACCACGTACGTGACCATCACTTTAAAAGCAAAAACACTTAATAATTATAAAAAAAAAAAATGTTCATCAAATGAAAGGAAACTATTACGACACATGAACGCAATGTATAGCAGAGACTCTGGATATACCAAAAATTGCATACTTATGGATGCCAAAAAATTGAAAAATGATCTAATACATCAACCACACCTGCAGGTGTAAGCCACATACAGCAACCTAAACAATGAATGAATGAATTCAGGAATGAACACACAGAAAATAAGGTTTGGAAGCATTGTTTTTATCCACGCTTATTCCTGAAGCGGCGATAGATATGATGAGTAACTGAAGCGGATATAGGACTCGTTGTTAGTGTATTTTACATGCAAATTGAAACTTAAGCGTATATACGCTTGCAAAAAAACACAGCTCATATCAGTAGCCCGTCTTTTTTGGGCTCAAAATGCAATTGAGCAACAGAGCCCTCTCTCGGAAGACCAAGTTGACTCTGTATAAGACCTTGATCATCCCCGTCCTGCCCCACGTTGCAAAGGCAATTACTATCTTTTCGAGGAAAGTATTGCGCGCGATTTTTGGTCGTGTTTACGTTGATGGCATTTGGGGAAGGTTCAACCACGAACTATTCGGGATTTACAGCGACATGAGTTTATCCAAGCGTCTACGGATCCAACACCTAAGATGGTTAGGCCATGTAGAGAGTACGGACAACTCAGCTCCGGCCCGAAGAATCTTCGACGACAGTCTGCTTCGTGTGCGAAACAGGGGATAGCTGGCGAGAGATCGGGCTAGCTGGAGAGTCATGTTGAGTGAGACCCAGGTCCGCCCTGGGCTGTAGAGCCATAAGGAGAAGAAGAAGAAGCTTTGACGATGAGAATATGTGCATTCCCTTCTGGTTCTCAACTTAGTTCAGGTTGTAGTAGGTGACTGCTTTGCGGACAGACAGTCACATTTATTAATCGTTTAGGGTCGATCCTAGGTTGGAATTGTTTGGTAATGATGCATCCCGTGACAATTGTCCATCTGCGATTTTTTTGAGCAAGTGTTTCTAGCTTTAGCAGATGTTTTATAGTATCGATAGGCATGGAGGGTGGATCGGCAACCGGAAAGAGAACAGAGTCAGTGTCCCGGAACCCACGTGAGTTGAATGCTGATCATCTCGTTAAGAGATGGCGACAATTTTAAGTGATGCCTTGGCGTTGAAAGTGACTGAGCTCAGAGACACAGATTAATTAGTCGCTATAGTTTCAGCCTGAAAGATGCTACAGTGATTTGGTAATCAGAAAGAGAACTGCAGAAGAAAGCAGACCGAAGTACTTTTCAGTTGGCGAGCGATCTCAGTCTGAACGCCGTATTAGTTGCTGTTTGCTTGCCATAGTTTAGTGTTTCAGAGGAGTAAGCCTTTTATGCTCCATACACACGCCACCCTCCGCACCTTTGCGAGTAGTATGAGATTGCCATCAAATTGCACCGCCATACAGCAGTATGAGTCTGATTACTGATACATATAGCCAATGAACCACCTGGGGTTGTAGTCCCCATTATCATCCCATGGTCCTTTTTAAGCAGTAGAGGCTGCACTTATCTCTCGTATGACTTTCAACACCGTACACTGTGGTTAACTAGTTCATCAAAAACGAGTATACCCACAATCATTGAATTCATAATTTGTTTCGTGTTTCTTAGACAAATATAACAGTCCCATCTAAGTCCCTCGTTAAGGTCGTCTCACTTTTCATGCTCAACACGCAGATGTCGCCCCAATCACTAAGAAATATTTCGTAGCTGTCAAAATACAATCCGTCATTGACATTCAATGTGTTTTTCTTTTCATAAATTGAGTTTTAATGGACACATGTGTTAAACTTAAACCAAAATAAATAGCATATTTCTGGCAAAGTAATTGTTGAATACTCGTCATAATGGGAAAACTCGATGTAACAATTCTTCGTTACCTCACTCGGGAGGATTTCCGCGTGCTCACCGGTGTAAGTTTTGACTTTTTCGGCTAGAATAACAAATAATGTTTTCCCGATCCACCAGGTTGAAATGGGAATGAAAAACCATGAGTTGGTTCCAGGACCACTTGTAGCGGGTATTGCCAATCTCAAAACTGGAGGTGTGCATAAATTGCTGAGAGCACTATGCCAGCAAAAGCTCGTCACATACGAACGCGGAAAGAAATGTAAGTTAAATACGTCACAGCCTCTGAAATCAGTTTCACATACGCTCCTTTCTAGATGATGGATATCGCTTAACCAACACGGGATACGATTACTTGGCATTGAAGTCGCTCACACTTCGCGGATCAGTTTCATCGTTTGGCAACCAAATTGGCGTTGGTAAAGAATCCAATATTTATGTCGTGGCCGACGAAGAAGGGAATCCGTTGTGTTTGAAATTGCATCGATTGGGACGGACGTGTTTCCGATCAGTGAAGAATAACCGAGATTATATGCGAGGGAGGCACAAGGCTACGTGGCTGTACCTGTCTCGCATATCGGCGACTAGAGAATTCGCATACATGTCCGCACTGTACGAAAGGGGTTTCCCGGTGCCAAAACCAATTGATTTTAACAGACATTGCATATTGATGGAGCTCGTCGATGGATTTCCATTGTACGTTTCAAGTCTTTGCTTTTCTGATCAAATGTGACTCCTAATTCCAATCTATTCCAGAACACAAGTCCGAGAACTGGCTGATGTCGAGGGAACCTATGACGATCTCATGAATCTCATAGTCCGCCTGGGCAACGCTGGGGTCATCCACGGTGATTTCAATGAATTCAATTTGATGATAACCGACAGTGGCAAGCCAATCCTCATCGATTTCCCCCAAATGCTGTCCATATCGCATACAAATTTCGAATTGTAAGTTATCCCACAGTGCGCATCCCTGTCTAGAGACTAAAATTTCTGCACTCCTAGCTATTTTGATCGCGATGTCAACTGCGTCCGAGAACTGTTTCGCCGGAAGTTCGGTTTCGAGAGTGAGAACTACCCAAAGTTTTCCGATTTGGAGCGTAATGATGATATTGACGCTGAAGTTCGCTGCAGTGGATACGGAGTCACCAGAGACATGCAAGAAGAATGGCTGCAAACAATGGGATTGATGCCAGCTCCGGAAGACGCCGATGAAGATGCATTGAACGAGGAAATGACAGAAGACATGCTTAAAGAGTTCCGTCAACAAGTGGAGAACGAAGTCGCCTATTCCGAAAGCAAGCCTCAAAAAGTCGACAACATCCGTCGGTATATAGATTCTTGTGCGCAGTATTTAGACGATATCACACTGAATGATGTACCCCCTGAGGTGGAGAGCAAAGAAGAGTACACTGCAGCTGACGTAGAACCAGAGCTTATTCCAATACCGCAGCCACATGAGATAGCAAGTCCATCGCATGCGTCAACATCGATGAATGTTGAAATCTCCGACTCTGGGTCAGTAAGTTCGGGTGGAGCAGATGAAAATGATGTACCCGAGTTGGCGTCCCTAGATCCCAGCTCCAGAATGTACCGAATGAAAATGGTAGAGAAAATGCTTTCGGACGCAAGGAGTCAACGGTCGTACTCAACCACTGCCAGCACGATAGCGCCAAGTGTCATCACAGACCGCATCAAGAAGAACATGGACGTCAAAGAGAAGCGTGAAATCCGAAAGAAGTGCGTCGCAAAGGGAGAGGCTAGTGCCACACACCGTCACAGGAAAGAAAACAAAGATGTTGTCAAGGAGTACGCTGGGTGGGATTTTTAAACGGGCCAAATATATGTTTACATGTGCTAAAGCTCAAGTGGTGAATTTTATTTACTAATGCCCTTGCGGCTTGATCCGCGGTTTATTTAGATCAAAAAGTTGGGTCTATAGTGCATCTGTATGTACCCAACCTGAGAACTTCCGTTTACTAAAATGAATTTGAATCTCAATAGGATTAGGACAAAATTACCCTATTAAAGTCTTCCCGCCGACGGAAGAACTGTTTGCTTTCTCCTGTTCACTAAAGTTGGGTACTTGCTGAGAAGGTGCCACACAGGTCTTAGTATTTGCTCGTCTCAGGACGCTTACTAGTACAGTACATATTTGCGACTGAAGCTGATCATTAATTTAATCATACTCTTCAATAGAGCTCTCGCCTTCAAACCAACTTTCATTTAAGAATGTACTCGTCGTTGTCGGCTTTGTGATTGACGGATCCATGATCCATGATGTGGTGTCATCGAATAAGTCTCAATCGATTTCAATCATAAATCGATACCACCCTAGGATAATTTCACCGCATTTTCAGGTCGGAGGAAAGCAAGCCTGATGAATGGAATCCCCGTATTGATTGCCCGATTCACAAACATTCTTCCCTACGTTACCCACATATTTAATACGATTATCAGGACCTCGACATATTCCGAACATTGAAAAAAACCAAGATTGTTCCTGTTTCCAAAATAACAGACCCCCCTCGGATTTCAACCAATTGCTATTCTTCCCCTTCTATTGAAAGTGTTCGAATCGATTCTCAGCCGATTGATTAAAGAACGTATTGAGAGACAATATCTCTTAAATCCTATGCAATCAGAATTCCGAAAAGAACATGGCTGTGTTACTCCATTTCTAAAAGTAACTGACGACACACGAATAGCTGACAAAGAAAAACAACCTTACGAGCTTTACTTGACTTCGAAATCATTCGACTGTCCACCCTATTTAACTTTAGTAATCCTACTGATAATTTAGTCTTCTCGCATCTTACCAACCGTTATTGTTCTTAATGCTCACTAATGATCTGTCTACAGTGTTGTCTCATTGCAAATACCATGTATATGCAGATAATGTTCAAATTTACTTAATTTTCCTCTTGGTATGGTTGAAGATTCAGTTGCAAAATTAAATGAGGACTATTACGAAGTGGGCTGAAGAAAATGGTGTCACGCTTAATCCTGACAAAACCAAAGTCTTTAGATTTTCAAAACACCATACTTCCATAAAACTAAACTCTGTTGCAGTCGAATATGTAACCTGTGTTAAAAATCTTGGTATAATGTGAAACAGTGAACTTGCATGGACTGGCCATATAGCCAGTGTACTTTCAAAGGTATAAGCGCCTCTTAGAGGTTTGTCAATTAGAAAATGTATACTCCCATCATCATCTTCTGACCCGCATGATCCACTAAAGGGGTCGCGGGGGTGAACCACGAACGAGAGATCTCCGGGCAACTCGATCCTCCGCCATCGACTCTAACTCATCAGCCTGCCTGGTCCAACCATCTCATCCTGGGTCTGCTAGGTGGTCCTGATTACAGATCTTGCCAAAGCACTGAAAGTCCCTATCTTAAAGTATGGCTGTGAATTGTTTTCCGACCGTGATAACTCCTCTCTTCAAAAATTGTTAGAAGTAATTAACTCGACTGCAGGATATGTCTTTAGCCTTAAAAGATTTGATAGTGTCTGGGAACAACGTCGCATTCTCCTTGGATGTGAATTGGAGGCATTTTACAACTATAGAACATGCATCCTACTATTCAAAATCATTCACAGTAAACAGACTAACTATCTTTGTGAAAAAATTACTTTCTGTAGATCGAGTCGTAATACTGCGTTGAAACCTTCTGTTCATACATGTCTACATCGCGCAGGCATTTCTTCATTCATTCTGTACACCTATGGACTGTACCTGTGAAGGAAAACCGATTGCGGACAATTTTGTTCAGCTTGTTTCATTCACTTCTCGAATATGAACTGAAATAATTTTCTATAATTAAACTTTTTTCAATTTGGTAGCATGTAATATAAATTCTGATATGTGGAATCAGTCTCTCAAATTTTAAAATGAAGTATGAACATTTTTTTTCTTGGGTAGGTGGAAATCTTCGACAAGACTCTATGGCGAACGTTCGCACATAGAAGTGAGAGATTTTTACTCACTAAAACCACCTCCTCTGTATTTTTTAAGACTACAACTAAGTGAAGCAGTTAACCAGTAGTTTGCATTACATAATTTAGGTACTGATCGGCAGGTAACTCTCCAATGAAAGTTCCTGCTACCACCGCAACCATGCGCGGGTGTAGACTATCGCACGAGATCAAAGGGTCGAATCCTTTGAAGTCGGCGCAAGACATTAGTTTCCCCAAGGATCGGGGGAACTGCAGTGTTTATGTGCTCTTCTTGGCGGCGCTTATGTTCATAAGCAAAGTTCTTAACTTCATCTTGGAGTGGTAATATGCTAAGATCTCTGTGGATATCGTCGTTTATGATATACCATGATGCATTGACGATGGCTCTAAGCACCTTATTTTGAAAAGTCTATATTATGCTCATATTACTTGCTTTGTTACAACCCAAAAGTTGTACGCCATACGTCCAAATAGGTTTTAGGATTTGTTTGTATACAAGCAGTTTGTTGTCAATACTTAGCTTGGAATGTTTACCAATAAGCCAGTACAGATCTTTATATTTCATGTCAAGTTCTGCACGTTTCTTCGTGCTCCTTCCACATGAGATTTACGTCAAAAGTCATCCCAAGGTATTTCGATTAATTGCCAAAAGGTATTCGGACACGATTTAAGACGACTGTCAAGCTATTAACTTGTCTATAAATGAAATTAATATGGACAGATTTGCTTTCATTGAGGACAATTCGCCAGAAGTTCGTGTATCTGATCTATTGAACGTTGTAATTTTATTGTAGACTCTTCAACCGTTTTGGCGGTGTCTCAAATGGCGGTGTCGTCAGCAAGTGTGTCTAGAACATTGTGTTCTTCTTGTGGTAAGTCACTACTATACAGTAGGTATAGCAGAGAGCCAAGAACACTCCCTTGCGGTACACCAGCATTTATATTTTTAAAAGCAGAGTATTCATTTCCATGCTTCACACGGAAGATCCTATCAGAGAGATAGTTCGCTAAAATACTATACAGTTTCCCCGTCAGACATCGGCATAGTTTATATTTCAGGCCTTCATGCCAAACTTTGTCAAAGGCTTGAGAAAAATTCGGAAATATGGCTGAACAAACGAGCTTTTGTTCAAATGCCAGTTATACGATGTACTTGGTCAATAGTTGAGTGTTTACTTCTAAAACCAAGTTGGTGATTTGGTATGAGCTGTTTTTCTTCCATAATTAGGCTTGAACGTCTAAGCAGAATTTGTACATATACTTTAGACATTATCGGGAGTAGTGAGATAGGTCTATAGGACTTTTTTTGTCTGTTGGTGGTTTCCCGGGTTTTGGTAGCATTATAACTTCTGCCACTTTCCATTGACTAGGGACATGTTAATTAAGTAGAGTAACTTAAGAATGGCTTTCTTATGTAACTCTTTAAGAATTTCCCCTGCAATTAAATCGTAACCAGGGGCTTTTTTCGGTTTGAGCTTTCTTAGTTCCTCCTTGAGCTCTGCCAAGGTATGAAATATGAAACTTTATGTATTCAATCAAATTAATATTCTAACCCCTCAACTTAAACAAGAATGTTAATTCTTAAATTATAGAGATGTAATGAAATGTTCTACATTTCGATTTGATTGATTTTCAAGTGATTTCAATTCTACCAAATCTAGCTATGTCTATTCCGTTGAGGAATTGTTGGATAGTGAGTAGATAATTACACAAATATCTGCAAAAGAAGCGCATGTGATTGCAGCTCTTCACGGCGACACGTGAAGCATGCCGCTTCTTAACAACCCATCCGCCACCAATATTGCTATGAAATGAAGTCAATGCTAGTCAGCTCAGGAACAACTTTGCTCCCAATCAAATATCGCTTCTTTCGAGATAAATATGTATTTCCAAAGCACTACATGTATATTTTTCACTAATTAACAACAAGACAGTATACAATTTAATAAGTTACTTTAATCAAATAATTTTTCGTTCAAAACACTTTAACTTTTCCTAGCATCGCCATCACCCTCATTGCCTGCGTGGCACTGAACAATGACTTTCCGAGGGCCACAATTATTTTCAGTTAACGCCTTTTGAAAACCGGCCTCCAGTTCCTTCCACTCCCTGCATTCTGCGATAATGCAATCGATTGGTACCTGTCCACGTTCCAGAAGATGAACCGCAAAAGGAAACCTAAACAAAAAAAGCATCAGTATTCACTAGTCCAGGTTGGAGGTGGTTTGAAAAGTTACATGTTCTTGCATCTAAAACTCGGTATGATTCGAATCTCCTTCATCAGAGCATCCATCATATTGTAGGTGGCACATTCACAAAGGCAACCGCACACAACACAGGTCCCATTGGGTTTCAATGCCATTACAGATGCGTTCATTGTTTTCGTGGAACACGAGCAGTTGATAACAACATCTGGGTGTGTTCGCAACGAATCGCATATCCTCTGATAAATTCCTTTTGCCGTGGTTTGACTGTCGATGCATGCGACCTTATTTGTGATATTTTCTGTGACGATATCGTGGGTGTCCGGCGTTGTGCATATCACACAGACATTCGAGCAGCCCATTGCGTTTGCGCACATTGCTGTGCACAATGTCATTGCACACGATCCGATTATAGCCACGTTTGAATTTGGCTTAATACCGGCCTGAGCACATGCATTGCAGCCCAGGGACAGTTGATACCCCAGAGCCGCACTAGGTAGTGGAACGCTCTTGCTGATCTTGTGACAGAAGGAAGCAGGATGTGTGCAGTACTTCTTGAGACACCCTTTAAAAGTCAACTTCTCACAGAGATTGTAGTGACCTGAGCGACAAAGACTACAGCCGCCGCATGGAATGCCGCACTCGAGCGCAACGTGATCACCCGCTCTCAAATGCTTGACCTTCTTACCAACCTACAAACATAAAAGTTAATGTGTGTGTTGGAAAGGAGTCGTTTCGTTTAAGAGTACCTTTTCTACAATTCCGGAGGCTTCATTGCCCAGAGTTATTCCTGGATACTTTTTCGCTCCTGTCTCGAACATGTGGATATCGGAGTCCGACAACGCTACGCTCTCAATACATACACGAACATCTGTACAACAAAATGAGACTCAATTCTTAGCCACCCGTAAATGCTAGACTCACCATTTTCGTTCACCGGCTTGATGGGAATTGTTCTTCGACAAATTTTGTAAGGAGAGAGAATTATGGCTTCCTTATTTTTGACATCCTCCGAGGACTTCGACGACGCTTTTTTGCAACGATCAAACTTCGTGGAGCTTGACAATGAAGAGACTTTGCAGAGATCATTGGATTTGGACGAGGATATTTCACAAGGAACGGGTTTCTTTGAGGCGGGCGATGAAGATCTCTTACAAGGATCATAGGAGTTTGATGAGGTTATCTTACAAGGATCAGATTTCTTTGAGCTGGACGATGAGATTTTGCAAGGATCTTTGGACTCAGGATCTGACGATGAAGACCTTTTGCAAGGATCTTTGGATTTGGACAAGGACTTCTTACAAGGATCAGATTTCATTGAGCTGGACGATGAGGTTTTGCAAGGATCGTTGGATTTGGATGAGGATCTCTTACAAGGATCCGTCTTCTTTGAGCTAGCCGATGAAGATCTCTTACAAGGATCATTGGATTTCGACGAGGTTATCTTACAAGGATCAAATTTCTTTGAGCTGGTTTTGCAAGGATCTTTGGACTCGGAAGATGATCTCTTACAAGGATCTGACGATGAAGATCTCTTGCAAGGATTATTGGATTTCGACGAGGTTATCTTACAAGGATCAGATTTCTTTGAGCTGGACGATGAGGTTTTGCAAGGATCTTTGGACTCAGAGGATGATCTCTTACAAGGATCTGACGATGAAGACCTTTTGCAAGGATCTTTGGATTTGGACAAGGATCTCTTACAAGGATCAGATTTCATTGAGCTGGACGATGAGGTTTTGCAAGGATCGTTGGATTTGGATGAGGATCTCTTACAAGGATCCGTCTTCTTTGAGCTAGCCGATGAAGATCTCTTACAAGGATTATTGGATTTCGACGAGGTTATCTTACAAGGATCAGATTTCTTTGAGCTGGTTTTGCAAGGATCTTTGGACTCGGAAGATGATCTCTTACAAGGATCTGTCTTTTTTGAGGTAGCCGATGAAGATCTCTTGCAAGGATTTTTAGATTCGGAGGATGATCTCTTACAAGGATCTGACGATGAAGATCTCTTGCAAGCATCATTGGATTTCGACGAGGTTATCTTACAAGGATCAGATTTCTTTGAGCTGGACGATGAGGTTTTGCAAGGATCCTTGGACTCGGAAGATGATCTCTTACAAGGATCTGCCTTTTTTAAGGTAGACGATGAAGACATCTCGCAAGGATCTTTGGATTCGGTCGAAGATCTTTTACAATGATCAGATTTCTTTGAGCTGGACATCGAGGTTGTGCAAGGATCTGTCTTCTTGCAAGGATCTTTGGATTTGAACGAAGATCTCTTACAAGGGTCCGACTTATTTGAGCCACAAGATGAAGACTTTTTCTTTGAGATGCAAATAGATCTCTTGCAAGAATCTTCAGATTTGGATTGCTCACAGGGTGATCTCTTGCAGGGATCACTGCACTTAGTTCCAGAAGGTTTTTTCTTTACAGGTGGCAGCTGCTGCTTCTTGGTTTTGTTTTGGCATGGAGGTGTCGATCCACAGACGGAGCCTTTTTTCTTGTCCGATTCGGATTTTGAAGTCGTTGAGCATAGTCTCGTACCCATTTTATCCGCGTGCCTTTTGCTTGAGACTTCGTCCGGTGATCTTTGATGCATGCCACGAAGAGATATCTCGCTTGTTTTAGATCCTGCATCGCTTGGCGACGTCTTCTTTGCGACATAGAATGTATTTTCAGACAGCCCTGGCGATGTACAACCCTTTGAACCGTTTCTAACACAAACTATATGAGGATCCCGGTTCGTTTCCTTGTCTCCACTTTTACCTTTTCCGGGAATAGCTGCTGCCGAGCCAAGCCCTATTGCGTAAGAAGATGGTTGGCCGTTGAAAGTGTTTAAATTATACAGCTCCCCTTTGAATTGATAGAATTTCCGCTGAAGCCGCTTTACCTCGTCCTTGTTTGGCTCTTTTGGGGAATGCCCATCAGGATCCAGCCTCGTTGCTTTTACATTTCGCATTTGGTCAACATCGCTGAGTACTTCATACAACTCGTTGGGAGTCTTGGAGAATTCGGAACTCTCATTGGAATATTTTGACAATTCGATGTCTGCATTCAATCCCTTCGACAGCTCGATTTGTCTGGCGATCTCGGATTTATCGATCTCTGCTTGTACGGATGAGGACGAGGACGTAATCTTTTCGTTGTGGGCGGGTTGAAATTTGCTCTCGAGCGCATCAATCATTTTCTCGAGCAGATCTGCATTTTTTTCAAGTGGAACAGCGGTTTCAAGTGTGTGTGGAGGTTTTGAAAGTTTTTCGAGGGAATTTGAAGCTTTTTGATGTTTTTCAAGTGCTTCTGACGTCTTTGCGGTGCTGACATTTGTCTGTGATCTCATTTCAACGGCCTCCTCTGGTATCCTTTCTTTAGCTCTCTCTCTAGATGGTGCTCCCAAAGGTCCGGCCATTGGAGCTGAGTTTCTGATTACTGAACCTTCTCTTTCTGCAGCTTCAGGAGAAGCACTTGGCGTAGTTTTTTCTACATTTACAGACCTTCCTCTGGAATTAGCTCTCCGTGCTTGAGCCTCCAAAAGCATTTCTTTTGCAAATATCCTTCTTTCTTCGGAATCTTCTGTACCTTCTGTATAAGCTTTAACTCTGGGTGCATTTGTTTTTCGCTCCAGTGTAGGTTTTGATGTCCTTTCTAACAGATCTTCTTTTGTTTTGCCAACCTCGCTTACATCTTTCTCTGTCGATTCAACATTTTCCCCATTCTCTCCTTTATACGGAAATGCTGCTGAAGCTTGAGATTTATGTCTTGCATTTGCCACAATGCTTTCCGCATCATCTGTTACCACAGTCCTTATTGTGGCCTCTTTATTTTCTATCGTTTCTGCTTTTAATTCACCTTTTTCCGATGTTTTCCAACTCCTGTCCGCTGGAAATACTTTTCTGTTCGCCGATTTCAAGGTTTCTTCGACTGCACTCACTTCATTTCTTCCTATCTCTTCTTGAATTTTCCCTGTTATTTCTGGGCCAGCAATTCCTTCTTTAGTCAAATTTCTTCCGATGTTTGTAGTTCTTTCACTCCGTTCTTTTGATTCAGCACTTCTTTCTGCTTGTTCAACAAAATCATCAGCAATCCCCACATTTTTGTCCACTACATGGTCATGGGTTCCTGCTTTCACAGCCGACATTAAATCATCAAGGCGAGAGATTAAATTGTTCGCTTGTGTTCGATCCACCGATTCCTCGTGGCTGCTGTCAACAGTAGAAGCCAATCGAGCTCCTAATTGAGGACTATCGAATAGTTCAGCTACATCCACCACTTCGAATGTGGTACCTTTGCTTCCGCCTTCAACCTTATTAACTTGTGATGCCGGCTTAAAAGATTTATCAGTTCTCTCAAACTCACCCAAGGTTTCAGTTTTCATGGGGAATCCCTTCTGCAGAGCCTTACTGCAAAGGGTTGCAGCAACGGCTGTCACGTACTTGTTAAATTGTGAAACGTCCAACCGACCCAACATTTCTTTCGAAAATTTCGTTGGATCGATGTGTACAGTCCCATGGATCAGCGCAGTAAGCTGAAGAGGTATGGCAGCTTTGTTATCAGGGTCGACGCGGACGTTTGTTGACAGCACCAACCTAGAGTCCTCCTCATCAGAAAAGGGTTTATCTCGAATTTGTTTGACATTCTCGGGATAAAGTATGGCATCCCTTATGTTCGTCATATTCATCTCGAAATTGAGCTGCAACCCCGCAACAGGCACGTCTTTCAAGTCTAAATGTTGGTTTCTTTCATTGCTTGTGTGTTGTTCCTTTTCCCTCTTTCCCGTCGTAGCAAGAATCTCCTTGTCCAACTGATCTAATTCCGTTACATATGGACTCTCGCTCATAAACTTCTCAGTTGTGCTGCCCTCTCTTAAATTGTTATACGACTCCATGAACAACTCCACTTGCTGACTCTTCTTCTTCAACAAAGCCAAAATAGCAAAAGCGTCACGAAAAGCATCGTGATCACTCTGATGCTCTTCAAACAAACTAATTGGAATCAAAGCAATCGTTGTAGGACTTGTGTCCTTGTCAGATATCAGAGCCACTGGCGATAGGGTAGATGCATTTCTACTAAGCTTCTTTTTACTGCTAGTCCCACGCTTCCATCTCTCGACGTGGCGTTTCGCCTTCTTTCCAGATTTCTTGCCCTTGCAAAATTTGGAATTATTCGTGGACTTTGATCCATAAGGGTGTGACTGAAGACGCGACTCGATTGCATAACCGAATGCTTTTGTTGGGCGACAAGTCGTGTACGAAAGCTGAAAAGAAGGGAGAATGTTTATTTCAAATTGGTGTTTCGAACGGAGCGTGTAACCTTATATGCACGTCGTAGGCTAGCGAGAAAAAGCATAATTTATAGATATTTTTTTTGTTTATTTTATCACAACAAATTTAGCTGGACCGAATAGATAAGAAATACAAATTGAACTAAATTTTCAGTGAAGTTTGAAACATAGTTTGAGTCGAAAGGGAATAAATTATGTCGGCAAGTGATGATTTTCGAAAAGTGGATTTTTCGAAGAGTTTTGTAAGCTAATTAATGCTGGAACATCATTCTTTAGAAAACTTTTCATGATGAAGGGCCAAATAACTGGCCCAAGTTGGGACCTTTAATTCAATTGAACACAAACAGTCCTCGACGAATGCAAACATTCAAGTAAAATCTACGTCGATGCCGATGTCAACAGTCATAGTTTTTTACACATGCACAACGTCGTGCGACACGTCAGGTCGAGAGTCGAGTATAAAAGAAATTGCCGCCGTAGAGAATTGAACTCAGTCGATATCAATACCGAATGGATGAGTGCCTTATAAATCACAAACACTGGGCCGTATTCATAAACACATTTCCTGGATGTATATGAAATCCGTCTGCTTGTAGGTACCCATAATAATTTAGACCAGAACTTTATACTTTTCGAGTAATATCTGTATGTTACATAAACATAAATGGGTATTAATAAACTTGACCTATTACTTTAAATAAAAAGCAAATCCTCCAAAAAGTCAGACTTAGGTCAGTAGCAGACTCATCTCTGTAGTAAACGGATATGTGATCCGATTTTCAGCGCGATGGCAGATGTTGTGCATGTGAGGGATGCTAAATATTACAAGCCCCAACTATCTACATTTATTAGAAGCAACCTGATCAGCACAAGAGATGCACTCAACAAAGTTCGAAGGTTGACATGCCTCTCTATTACACGAGCTGACTCCTTCGCATCCAGCAGATGCAGAATGCGCAAAGAAAACAATCATGAGAATGGGAAAAGAATGGATAACAAAAGTCAGGTGAATTACATCGAGACAATTCGATGCACTGGTTAAAAAAAAAAAATTCCACTTTTGGCTATTTCTCTTGAGTGTTTACCATTAAGCTCCGCGCCAAAAAGGACTGGAGCAATGAATTTGTACTCCACAGACTGAGCAGCAATATGGCAAATGATATACAGATGGATCAAGAACTGATGAAGGAACAAGGGCAGGATTATTCGGACCCCGGACAAAGTACTACGAACGCACCAGAATCTTTCAAGCAGAAGTCTATGCTATAGACAGATACGTTCAAATCAATCTTGACAGGAACTATACCAACAGCGACATAGCAATGATGTTGGACAGCCGTGCCACTACCATCAAATCCATGTTTGTGTCGGTATGCCTACAGAAGCTTAAAGCCTTGAGCAGAAGAAACAGAATAAAACTGCTGGATGCCTGGCTACACAGAGATAGAAGGCAATGAAACAGCCGACTCCCAGGAGAGTCCTAATAGGTCACTGCAGATTCAGGAAGCACCTAAGGAAACTAAGAGTCCCAGAAGAAGGACTCTAAAGATTCTTCGGGAATCTAAGAACATATACTGGAATTTTATGAGGCATTAGCCCACAAAAGGCAACGATTTCTGGGCAAGCACCTAATATCAGAATAAGAATTCAACTCACTAGAACCACTCACATGAAAAGGGACCATAATAGATCAAAAGATCATCAACATCATCATCTTCTGACCCGCATGATCCAATAAAGGAGTCGCGGGGTAAATCACCATCTCAAGGCAACTCGATCCTTCGACTCGATCGACTCTAACTCATACCGCATAGAGCCTTAAAAGTTAAAATAGAAATATAATCTGTTGTGTCCTGGGGAAGTTCTCTCATTAAGATGAATGGAGGTGTGTATGACGTCGATCGCAATTTGATAAATCTAGAACTCTAGCTACAGAGAGTTCTCGACCTGTGACCACTAGACTGAGTTCATTTGTGCAAACTGTGTCTTCCGATGACACTACAGTCAGCTAAGCGTTAACAATATTGAAGACGAAATTGGAGCATGCTTGCTAAGTATTTACCCTGCAATCTTAAAAGGGGACAATTCGAAGTTTCAAACGGACGATTTCAGTAGCCAAGAAAAGAACGACTACATGTTTGCGATTGCACGGGTCATCTCATCTGTTTTTCCGTGTTTTGCCGAACCACTGAAGCTTACACCCATAACCTCTCGCAATAGCGTAGCTCTCTTTGTATCACCTTAGAAGAGATAGTACCCTCCTCCGTCCTCGGTCTATTCCACAGGACTTCCTGCATTGCTCTAATGTCTGCTTTATAGAAGTCTAGTTTCGCGGATAGTTGCTCGGCTAAACGTGTTCTACTCACATTCAACGCGTAGAACCAACAATTGTTGCCCTTAATACGTTCACAGGGGCCATCAAAATGAATTTCGTCACTTTCATGTTCGCAGTTGCAGAATATGATACAAAGACCATATGAATTAACGCCATAATGTAATCTTCTTTGAACCTCGGGTGAATGTCAACCTCGATTCATTGTCAGTGACCTCGTTAAGGCTGTGAGTGCTGCTGTTAGCTCATCCACCATTATTAGAGAGGGCACAGCGATTTTTCGAAGGCTCCGACCTCACTTAAGGAAAATACTCTTAGACCTGAACTCAAGGTATGTCAGAATCGCTATAAAAGGACTGCCCATCAATTAGCTCCTGGTGACTAGCTCTACTCAATAGTAGCCGCCGTTGGCCAGTTAGATTATCAGTTCTTAGGCCGCCATCCATAAAGGGCCATGAACTCTATTATAGACTCACTCTTGCCCCTACTTTTACTGTCGTCAATGATGACCCATCCCACTGGTCACCCCATTTCCGGTCGGAGTTCGTTGACAGCGGCTAAGTCCAGTAGCCTTGCTTGTCTGAAACTTTGAAATCGGTCGATAGCCCTTAGTATCCGTAAGAATTTATTTTGCCAGGTGTGATAAACCATGTTTAACGTCATTAATTATGTTCATCAAAAATCGTACTGCTCTAACTTGCTCTGACATTACCGTGCCCTTTTCAGCCAAGTTAAAGTCATTTTAATTGCCTATGATATCGACAGATTCGGTCGTCATTCGCTTAATGGAATTTATGGGCATACACACCTCCTTACAAATAGGCAAGCTTCAGGCAATAAATATCAACAAAAGATCCACTCAAATGCGTCAATTCACGGCTCTAGACGACAAATAAGTACTCCTTCTTCGTAGATTCAATGCCAACTTAATTCGCAATTAGTATGCACACCGCCATTGGCACGGTGATCAAATACTCTCCCATAAGAGGAGGTGTTCATATTTAGAATCGCCTTCGTTGCTAGCTAAACAATACTGAATTTCCTTAATGATCCACGCCCGATAAACGGCCAACTATGCAGACGCGTCCATGAATAGCGACCGGAAGTGTTTTCTCCATTTCTGTGCACTCTGAAAAAAGTCTCAAATAGTAATTGACAATCAACAAGGTTACCCAGTGCACCTTTCACGCACTCGCACAACAGCTGCAACCCAAATTTGCCCGTAAACACTTAAAACTATTCCTCATGGTTCGAGTGTAAGTCATGAGTGTTTGCAATTAAAATTCACCGCACAGCACCTCGGCAACCAACACCACTCCCTGACCGATAAATTACATTGGACTTTAGGCCATGTTACGCAACTGCCTAACACGGCGTCCAAGAACGTCCTCTGAGCAGTCTCCGTTTGCATATGGTCTTCCCCCAAACAAGAGCGCGCGCATTCATTGCTTTTCAGAATATAGCTAGCCCCCAGCGTGTGTATCGGTCTATGTCAGCTATGTCCGTGGCTAATGCTCTCAGCTGACCATGAATGGTGTGTACAATTTACGTCTATCTGATAAGTTTTCATTCAAATCAGCTCCGCGGTTCGTCATCGCCCTCCATCAACATGCTGCGCAGCGAACATAGGCTTCAGCAAACCAAAACCAAAGCCATTAGTTGAATGTATTGACTGCGTACGGCGCGACGTTCCGCATTTCAATGGTAAAATTATTAAAAGTGAAATTGCCAAAAGTCCGACTCAGCCAGCCAAGCCAGCAGTAGTCTGCGCCAATGATTAAAGCCGGTCGATCAGTGATCATTTGAAACCGCGAAATTTTCACTCGCTGCAGTGAAACGCGCTTAAATCGAAGGATTTCAGTAGTCTTGCGAAGTCCGAATAGAAAATTTCGAAAAAATAAATACACACAACACCTGAGAACAAGCTGCCGCCAGTCGAGTCCTGTGAAGATGTCTGCCCCAAGGAATAACTTAACATGGATATCCATTTGTTTGGCTTCGATTCTTGTGAGTGAACTTCTGATTTGTGTGCTTCTTTTTTGTGACATGTGTGTGCGCCTGACTTGGTATTCAGATTGCAGTTGAACTAAGCTAACGCATGGCAGTAGTGTTTTCCAATTTTGCCTTGTCCCAGTTTTTGTTTTGTTTCGTTTGAAAGTGAGATTTAAAACACCCGCCGAAGAGCTGTGATCAAGATCGCTCGTTAAACTCAGTCGTTTTGTTTGATGTGTAAGATGAGATATGAATGTGTAAATAATTTAAAGTTGCTCATCGCGAGTGAGCAAGGGACACGAGGCTTGTGTACTTGAACATGTCAGAATTCGTGAGATTTTTGCATAAGTGAAGGTGATGAAGTACTTGTCATAGAAATGGCAATGATATGTTCCCATGAAGGCTTAAGATGGTTTAATCAACTAGAACACTATATACGAGTGTTAAAAATTCAGATGGTCATTGGAGTCACCTTTCAACGTAGATCTTAACCAGTCTTCATCCAAAAGTCAGCCAATTCAAGCCACTGGTGCAATAATGTGACTGCGGCAACTTATTATACCAGTGATTGGATTCGTTGTGATATTTGTATCGCATTTGTTAACCAAATCTGTGTTCAAATCGACATTTAGTCAGACGTAGATACACATTCCAGGCTAATTTGCCTTTCTAAACAACACCATGTTTTTTCAGGAAGCGGTTCTTGCTGAACTTTTGCCGCGAGTCTTTCTCTCTCTCTCTCCCTCGCTCTCTCTCTCTCTCTCTCTCTGTCCGGACTCTTACGTCCAAACTGTATACCTAAATCTAATTCTACATAATCCATTAAATCAATATTTTCACAATGAAACTCCTTGCCGTTGTCCTTGTCTTTTCCCAACTTGTTTGAGTTAACTACACATTGTTCGTTTGCTTGCAGCAACTTGTAGATTATAGCTTCGGAAGCTAAAATCCAAATAATACGTGCGTAACCGGCTTCAAACCTGAAGCCAATATGCTCCAACAGTTTACCCTGCCTAATGAGGCCAAAATTGTCTAACCCTAATCACCAATGAAAGTTCCGATAAGTACATAGCCTACAATAGAAAAACGAACATTTTGGAAGAGTGTCATATTTAGATCATAGTCTCCTTTTGGCTTGATACAATTGACCCAGCGATGCTGCACCTTATTTAAGCCGTCTAAATAATACGTCTTCTGCATATATACACAGTAGACCTCCGTAGCGACGATTACCTCCTCATTCGATTCAAATTTCTGCCCAGCGAGTGACTTTTCATGTTTGGAAACGGTGGATGGGATAGCAGTTCATAGGCTAATTCAACCAATTTGGTCATGGCGACCGCGAAAACGCCCACTACCACACGCTGTCAAAACAAAATTACGAGTCCGATTCGGCTGAAATTTTGAAAGTAGCTTTCTACGAAAATGTGTTTTTTTTCTCGCGATAGTTGCCCCATCCGGCGGTGGTAGGTACATATGTCCAAACAAGTGGTATTTCCCTTTGAGCATTTCAGGTACGTTGAAGCGTGCAGTCTTCAGCCGACTGGGGTTAGCTTCAACAAGTTAGGTTAAGTTAGGTAGGGGAGCTGTTAGTGAATTCACCAGAACACTTAGACCATGTTGGTCCATTGTGATACCCACAGTCAGACTACTATCTCTGATTGACCACTCCAGTCATAGTGCGTTTAATTTGATCCCAACGGCATGATCCCAGTGACTGGACAAGATTGGAAAATCAGATAAGAGCTAATGAACTTTGCTTTTACTGGTATTCGAACCGGGGACCCCACTAACCAAGGGCATGCACTTAACCAACTGCGCCCGACCGTTTCTGTCGACCAAATTCCATAAATTTTAGACATTCACCTTTTTGTACCCTCGTCTATAAGTTCTATAGTTCTGGAACTATTAAGCAGTGGCGATTCCTTGTCCTAAGAATTGGTTTATCTACGAGTTCACAAATATATTGCATGCTAAGCGACAAAAAAAATGATGTGTATTATATTCTATCAATCGCACGCAGTCTTTTAAACCAAACGAAATAAGATAAACAAACGCTTAAGTTTGTTCTCTTCAGTAAAACCCCGCTCGCCTTTGTCCAGAAGCTCAACGGCGCGCCGACTGAACACTCAAGAGTGGAAATTTGTTCCTGTGCATAGATATATGTATCAAGCAACACACAAGCAAAAGCTTACTCGCAATTTGAAGTTGCGTGCGACCTAATGTGTCGTGGTTTTTCCCTTTTTTTGTGCTAACTCTTCGGCATATTTGGCTGAGCTTTGCCTATATATATAGTCAAATATAAATATATAGATTGTATGGGGATTTGGTATTTTTGTACAAGGGAGACGAGAAACTAGCTAACTGAGAGGAATCGCCACTGCTTGTAAAATATTCAAATATTAACACATGCATTCTTAGTTGTCTAAGTATGATCAGTTCGATTTGATTGCAGTTATTCGAGTCTTGTTTTACAAACCCCCCTTGAGGCGAACTATTCATCAGCAAAATCATTCGCTAATGGACAGGAACAGGTGGCTACCACGATGGAACACAATTCCTTTCCCATTGGCCAAAGCTGGCCGCTTCTGAGCGATTACTTCCTTCGATTGTGGGCAATATCCGAATAATGAATGAAGATGTGTCCGAATTTATGTACGAAGTGTAGCATCGGATGCACGCGGGTATATATGTAAGCCCGCCTCACAGACTGCTCAAGGACAGTTCATCGTCATCCACGCGATCAAAGTGGTACCAAATAAAGGGGTCATTGGACTTGCTGATTTTGCCGATTCCACCGAATCACATAGCAATAGCTTCCTGACCGTCAATCCTGGCTTGGCAACCGTTTGTACCGACTCATCCCATACTTTTTATACCCAGCCTTGTGCAAACGCTTTCTTGTGCAATGTTTAACTCCTGAGCAGTCGAAGCAATGCTTATATGATGGTCAGACTCGAAGATTTCTTTGATTTTATGGTCATCGAACCAAAACTGCATATGATTTACTGTAACAGTATCAGGACCCTAAGCATTATTCACGTTCTCTCCCGCAATTTCGGCTTTATCGAATAAAATCTGTAAAGTATGGCGTATTTTCTCTTTGCTGCTATCGATCTTTGGTGAGGCCTCAAGTAAAACTGGACCAATCAAGCAGAAAACGTTCCGTAAAGTTTTTTTTTAATACGAAATCTTATGTTTCTGACGGCATTTAGTTTGGTCCGATGTATAAATCACAACGCGAGATATATGTAGCTAACTAAAGTCAGCTATTGAAAAAATGAAGGATTCATTTTTACTTCACCTAAAGGAAATGTAAAGAGGTATTTATTCTGCAGACGAAGGCGATGTTCTCATGAATCCAATCTTGGCACTTGATTATTTAATTTCTGACACAAGCAACTTACATAATACACGCCCTGACAATGTTCAGGAAGCATACTGCGAAAAAACCTTTCCTAATTTTGTTGTTCAGTTCAAAGCTCTTTCACACGTTCGAATTCCGACGGCCAGACTATAGCGATACATGAAAGGAAAGAGCGAGAGATCGTGGAATCCGGCAAGATTTCTTTACGAAACCGACGTGGGCTATATCATGTACTTTTCGTCTCCCTCCCTAAGGTCTCTCCGATTTGTGGGAGAAAAACAGCACAGCAGTAGTGGTTATAGTAGAAGTTAGAGCCAGTTTACTACTTCCTGTAGTGAATTTCTCAATTTTTACATACACAATATATTAAAACTAGCGGACCCCGTGCCTGCTTCACAAGGCAGATCACATGAATATAAGAATGAATAACACTGATTTTACTGTCGTTTTTTCTTATATTTATTTTATATCTTCTTCTTTTTATCTTAAACTATGATTTTACTTAAATTAGCGTAAAACCTTTTCGTAAGCCAAATTTTTCGTTTAACCCGGAGTTGTGGTATAAATAAACAGAACTAATAGCTTAACTACACGTGAACACATACTTGTCCGTGGGAGAAGAATGCATTTTTAAAGTCAATTCCACACAATTCCAACGCTTGACCGACTTGATTGTTTGGATAGCACAGCAATATAAAAGTCAGTGTTGGTTGAGGGAAAGACTAATTTTGGCAGCCAAGAAAAGTAAGTGTTAATAAGCGTACCATTAATAAGCCGCAAGCCAGTTTTTGGAAATATGTGAGATAAACTTAGAATTTTTAGTATTCTCTCAAGGACAATTGTACGTTGCCTCTACCTGTGCCGACAGACCATTCATATTATTAACTTCTTCTTTTTTTTCACTGAGGTCATTACCTGAATTATGGGACTTTACTGCATCCCTACTGGTCCACCTGTGGGGTTCGCCGATCCGTATTAGTAATTTACATATTGTCAAGAAAAATGGAAAAAACAAAAAGTATTGCTTATCATAGAGAGAATTGAAAATGTTATGTGTACTGTAGTGTGTGATAACACGTTTTTCGTTTTTCCATCTTTTACGTAAATAAAAAGTGCGGTGGGTTCTCTAGTCAAGAACACCCAACATACAGTTCACCATGAGAAAATTCCGGGTGTTCTAAATTTATACCACAAATTTTCAAAGGCTCACATTGCGCTTTCTTTTAGCAATAGGAAAATCAAGACGAATTGAAAATTGAAGACGTTTTAAATCAAAAGACAACATCTACTCTTTAAATTTTCCTTTTTAGAATCGTTGCATCAAAAAGATATTTCATGCCCTTATTGACTGCTAATCATGTTCCATTGCACGATCGAGGCTGATTTATATTCCGAAGAAGATTAATGGGTGCACCAACTTTCAATTGGAAACGATCAGGGGGCAGTCCGGACTCCACGCAAAACCAAGGAACTAAAAAAATTCATTCGGATAATTTTAGGAAAACACTTTTAACTAATTGTTGTTTTAAGTCAAATCGCTTTTTTTGAAAACTTATGACAAATCTATATATATACCCAGAAATGAGGTATTAAAGAGATGACCGACTTCTATCTCTCTTGCATTTTTGACAACTGTTTTTTATAACGTGTTCTTAAATCAAATTGACCAATTTTACGTTATTTCGTGAATAACCGCCAAAAATTCCTGAATATCTGTCAAAAAGGCACTCCGATTCGTCGACGGACTAGGGGGCAGTCAGCTGTGAAGTCGGCTATCTCTGTAATACTTCACTTCTGCATATACCGACGCAAAAATCACGGCTAATCTGAGGAAATAAACCCAAAGTGTACTGCAGTTCATGTGTTTTTTCACGCACGCACAACGCACTCATACGTTCACCAATTTTAACCAAACTTAACTTAAACCATATATAGATCAATACCAAAAACGTGTGAAAGTTTGGTTGAAATCGATAAATGCGTTAAGGCGTCAACCGGCGACAAACATTTGGGGCTTATTTTTTATATACATACAATATGCATGTAGATAAACTAAAATTGTTCTCAATTCCATATACGGTAGTCGATTTCTTCTAACGAAATAACGAAACTTATTGTTCTGTCACGATGGACAATATTTGCACAAGCATCTACACTAAATGTCTAATAAAGCTTAATAATTCAATCCCACGAATAGAAAGTTGTCCATAACAATGACTTGCCAGCGCTAAGCCTCTAGCTCTGTCTTCTTATTGGAATTAGTCTGACTTTTCACTCATTTTTTTTCAGGATACTGCACAATTACCTAATATGGCCATATTCCCTTAATTCTTGATGATCTGATTGATTTCTTGATGAACTTCATTAATCAAACTCTTCCTGTTTTCAATAAAATTCCACACTAGCTTTGTTTATCGACCTTCCTGATGTCCTTACTTGTTTTTTTTTCAGATTTTCTTAGGAACCGAAGCATTACCTCTTACTGCCACCACGAATCTGTCACCTTCGGATGACTCGAAGTCATCCGACACACTCTCTAGCGCCTTCAACATTGACGATGCTATCAGTTTAGTCTCGGACTCCAAGAATATTGTGGTGCGATCAGCAGACAGTGATGACAATTCCGTAGACAATGACGATAGCAGTGAGAACAAAGATGACAAAACAGAAAAACCGCACTCCGATAAATCCGAGGAGATCTTCCCCGGCAACAAGCATCCCCCGCATCCGCACGGATCACATGGTGTTTTGGGACCAATTAAACATCTTATCAACCATCTGCCCGGCACTCAGAATACGCATTCCAATGGGATTGGTGGCATTCTGGGTGATATGCTTGGCGTACACCAACGTCAGAACGCTGAGCACGAGTCACCGATTGAAACCGAAAAGGATCGGACCATGATCAATTCCAGCACTGGTCTGCACGTCCTCGAGTTTTTGGGTACAATTTTCGGCCTGGTGTGGGGCTTCCTATCGAACATACCGGCATTATTTGGAAGCAGTAGTAGCGGATTAAGTGGTGGACAGTAAGACCGCTGGTCGTGCTTACGTTCTCCTATTGGAATTCAAACTTTTCTTACACCGAAGAAAATAACTTTTCACGTTCAGGACATTTTTGACTATCTGTGGTCAGGGATGTGCAGCTCTTCGTTTAAATAGTTTAGTGTCTGTAAAAATGTACCAAAACAATTTCAAATAAAATAAAGATAAACAGGGTTCAATAGATTTAAGAGTAATTGAAGTTTAAAAACACACATTCTGTGTAACGAACATTTCGGTCACTAACGGTTCAGTAAGGGATTTTGAAGAAATGAATAAATTGACTATGCTTACAATGGTACACAATGTATTATTTTTAACTTTCCTTGAAGTGAACGAAAATTGGACATCGAGTGGAGGTACATGTTATCCCTCAAGGTGTGGTGAATTCTTTCAGCAATCTAGCAAAATGTAACGTTTATCGATCCTTGTCCCATCTTCGATCCAACTGTGAAAGAGTATAGTCCAGCGCTTGGCGTTCAGACGTCCAGTAAAGTCTGGAGGGTATGCTGGTTGAGAAATTGTTCTCGAAAATGAGCTTAAGTGTCGTGACATCGGTGTTTCCTGGTATAGATCCGAATTTGTCAAAATGGTAGAGTGTCCGGAACTGATCGCTGCACAGTGCGACGTCCCATATCAATAATTAAAAAACATCAATTTTTTTAGCGGTATTTTTGAGTAAGTCATCAATGGTTTTTAATCCAATCTTTTGCTCCAATCTTGCACTTCTCGGTTTAAATATAAGAACACCTCAGATTTGTATGTCTGTTTGAAATTGTCATTCCTACAACAGTATTTGGTAATAGCCTGTTTAAAATCGTCCACAAGTTCAAAAAGAAATAAGATGGACCGCAAAGGAAAGAACACTTGGCTGGAAAGACACGAGTTGGTGTTTAGACACCATTTAAAAGGTGAAACTTACAATGAAATTGCGGATAGTTGGAAAATGAAGCCTAATATAGTCGGTGACATAATAAGACTAAGGTCGTATCGAAGGCCGTATCGAATTCAATAAGCAAAAATGGCAGCCCAAGAAATTGACACAGAGCGAAGAACGCATAATAATAAAATAAATTAAAGATGAGAGACGTCTTAGTGCACCATAGATAGTAAGTCAGCTGTTGGCTGAATGATCAGAAGGTTCGACGGTCGAATAGCTAGGAAAAAGCCCTTTATCAACTTGCGCAATCGTAATATTCGCCAAAAATTTGCTAAAGATTACAAAGAAAAAAATCCAGTATGGTGGGAAGATGTAATTTTGGCAGATGAGAGCAAGTTCAACATTTTCGGGTCTGATGGAAGGGTTATGGTGTGGCGCAAGAAGAATGAAGAGCTAAAAAGCAATCTTTTGAAGGCAACGGTGAAGAATGGGAGAGGTCATGTTATGGTGTGGGGTTGAATATCGGCTAAAGGCGTGGGCAATTTGGTCTTTATAAATAATGGGATCATAAATAAGGAGCATTATTTGAGGATTCTGAGAAAATTTGAAAGAGTCTCAGTCCAGGTCTTTCAAATTTTATCAGGATAATGATCCTAAACATAATGCCCATATTGTCCGCGAATGGCTGCTATACAACTGTCCAAAAGTTATAGCAACACTTGCTCAATCACCTGACATCAACCCCATCGAAAATTTGTGGGCCGAATTGGATCGGCGAGTGCGGGAGAGCCCTGTTTCTTCCGTAAACGCTTTGAAGGTTAGGTTGCAGCAAGAATGGACTAAAATAAGTCCGAAATATATATAAAAAAAAATTGTCGCAAACATGCCAAAGCGATTATCCCAAGTTTTGGAGAATAAAGGATACGCTACAAAATATTAATAATTTTTTTGTGATTATTTATTTTTTAAAAATGGCTATTCTCGAAGAAAATTCAGGAACATACCGGGCGGGTTAACATTGGGTTAAAAACCATTTGGTTTCAACCTGTAACTGCAATTTTTCACACATTCGAGTAAAAAACCGAATATTAATGGCACCCACTGTATATGGCTATGAATAATGATAATAATAAAGTGGTAAGTAATCATATGGAGTGTAAGAAAATTGTTTCTTTTTCGTGGTTCTTCTAATTTTATGTTTTGAATGTGTTGCAACTGTGAATAAAGAAAAATAGTAGCCGAGTTTTTTCAAAAATCTATAAATAGTGAAGTACGATTTTGTGTGTAAAGCACATACCACAACCTACTGCCTATAATATCAGCAGTGAAAAGTGGCTGCCGGTGAATACTCGACTTCGAATTTTTCTCGAAATCATCTCGAAATTTTTTTGTTCATACATTTTGACATCAATTTCGAACAAATAAATTTATTTTTCATTTATTTGACAGATAAAAATCAAAGCCATTGCGAATCGTTTTTCTGAATCCTACTTCACTTCACTATCGATAGCGATGAAAAAAACACAGCTAGTGTTTCTAAAGAAAATACCGGAAAACATTCCGGAGTTTTTCTTTTATCATTAGCTAGGTTAGGTCAATTTTCACTAACGCAGGTCGAAGCTGTATTTTGTGCTTCATCATTGAATTGTACCTTGAAAGCCAACGCCAGCGCAAATGCACTATTGTGTTTCAGGCATTAGTATACCCCGGATATAAATTTCCCAGAGGCCCAAATGGTAACATCATCGGCATAGGCACTGACATTGCACACTATCCTTTCCAGTGCTAGTAGAAGTTCATTTACCACTACGTTCCATAGGAGAGGAGACAGCAATCCACCCACACTGCATGCATATATATACAGGTTTTGATGGCCTAATCCTCTCCCAAAGGAGTGTCCTCAGTGGAGAACATAACACGCACTAATTTCATTAAGTAAAAGAAGTGGCAGTAGATTGGTCATTCATTACGAATGAGCGACCTGCATAGCTAACTACAATAGGCGTTGAGAATCTTTACTGAGCTCAGTTTAGATTCTCAATAAAACACGCCTAATTAAGGGAGGTTTTATTTCTGTAGATATCCTGGCGCTGAGCAGAGATCAGTGAAACAGTATAGAAAGTTCACTAAAATTAAGACAAATCGCTAAGAAATCGCAAATTGCGCTAAGTCATTATACCCGTCTAGGCTGCAGAAGGTCAATAATGACTTGAAGAAATATTATTCGATGTTAATCACAGTGAAACATTTTTAAATGATATGTAGACGTATACCAACAATTTTAAACTGGACAAAACCAAGCAACCATGGAAATAGGCAAAAGAAATAAATATTTTTAATAATAAATAGAGATAACGTGCAATTTGCAAATAACTACAATTTATGTTTATAAAAGACGTCAAATAAATTCATTATTCAACCTTCAGGATGCAAGGACGAGACACATGATGTCTAAACGACCAATTTGTATATTATAATTTATGAAATGTAATTATATTCCACTACGACTGTGTATTATTCAGAAAACCATAATTTCCATAATTAATGAATAAATTAATCTTTTAATAAATTTCATGTATTTGTCCAATCTTCTACTGCCTGCCTGAACTCCACACAATCCATTAATGTCCAACTTCACATCAAACAACACAGAACCTCTCAAACTGTTAATTATGTCACAGATACAACAAAAATACGAGATGCTGTCAAAATTAATAACCGGTGTCCCATTGAGAAGTATCTATCTAAGGTTTCTGTTGTATATTCGAATTAAAATTGCATTCTTTTCCAAATATTCGCCGTAAATGAATTCTTTAATATGCGCTCTTCTTATATCTTCCTTTGTTTCTAGAACCATGACTTCGGTGGCAACAGAAAAACTTCGTTCCTTTGGATATGCCTTCAACAAAGGTAAGACCGGTCGTATAAGTGAAAGTGTTTTGCAAAGTCCCTAACATTGCTGTGAACTTTAAAGAAGGAGCTTTGCGAAAAATTGACCCCGTCACTGGTGAAACTGGATCCGAACTATTTAAGTTCGATGTATATGACGATCATGGAAAGAATCAACGGCGCTACGAAGAAATTGCCAAGGTGAGTTGAATGCAGACGACGAGAATGATTTCCAATAAGATTTGTGCATTTTAGTGCATTCCAGACATTGTTTATGAGTTACTCGAGGAGCATGGAATGTTCCGAACGTATACGCCTGAAAATCTGCCAAAGGAGCAGGCCACATTCATATTTACAAGCCCGGAAAAGCTCAAGAAATCGAAAAAATTATTGGTTTTGATTCATGGGAGTGGATATGTGCGTGCAGGGCAGTGGGCTCGAAGGTAATTATCGACGTTTGACTATGGCTGTTTGTTATATGTACTTACAAAATTTCCTGTGTATCTAGTTTAATCATCAATAATTCACTGAATGAAGGGACAATGATACCGTATGTGGAACAAGCGAGGGCCGCAGGTTATGACCTTTTGATTATGAACACAAACGACAACTACCGCCCCGTAGATGGCGCTATGAAAGCTATCCCTGGACACACTACCCCAATAGCACATGCACTCACAGTTTGGGAGCAGTATGTTATCGGATCCGAACCAGAGAGTGTTGCTATTGTTGCTCACAGTTACGGCGGAGCTATAACTTTGTCTCTGGTAGGTCTGGTATGCCTACGCGTGGAGTACCTGGTTTTTGATTTTGTACCGATTACAGGCGAAACAATTTTCACAATTCTTCAGGGATAAGGTGTTCGCAATAGCCCTTACGGACTCAGCACACGGTGGTGGGGCTACAATAAGAAGCATTCGTCCAGTTGCGAAGAACTTCGTGACGAGCACCGAACCAGCGGGGACAGTAATTAAAACTCCGAGCGACGATATTCCTCGCGTGTCAGCGGGTACGCAAATATCACGTAAATCAAACAAGTGGGTTTTGTTTCACGATATTTTTCTTGCAGGTCACACAAAGCACGAATGGACATCGCACTCAGCAAAAGAGGAAGTTTTCAATTTCCTCGAAGAGCGTTACAGTGCGTACATGCAAAGCAAAGGCCGCAAATCGGAGTTGTAAACGTTCTTGCCAGGCAATCGTCCACAAGGAAATTAATCTTAATTAAATATATTTTTTTGTCAAAAGAAACGAAATTTTGTATGACCTCGGTAACCTTGTTCCCATTAATGTTGTGAATGTGATTCAGATAAATAAAGTGATAGATGTGGTACACGTACATATATGAAAATGTTATACATTGGCTACACATTTTGTTCTGAATTGCAACAGTAAATGGCTAAACAGAAATTCCTGATGAAACAGTACGCGAGAAACTTAATGTTGAGCAGGTGTTCCCTTGATCGGATAGAGCTCTGCTTCGAATCAGAAATTAAGTATTACAGAGACACCCGACTTCTACCTCTCTAGCCCCTTAAAATTTATTATTATTGTTAAGTTGAAAAGAAATCTCAATAAATCTACCACTACCTCGTCGAATCAGCTGTGAAGTCGGCTATCTCTGTAATACTGCTTCGAATGACCCTAACGTCACGACTTCCGAGTCTTGCTTGCATTTATTGCATCAGGTAGGCGACCACTTGTCAGACCAAGGACGGCGGTTGGAACAAGATGAAAGACTTGCCTGGTTGGGATTAGGTATAGCTCCTGGTGAGTTAGAGTCGATGGCGGAGGATCTAGTTGGCTGGAGATCTATCGTGTCTGCTTTACACCCGTGAACTCTTTATTGAGTCATCCTCAAGATGACATGGTTTTGAAAAATACAATCGCGGAGATACCCACCGAGAAATAAGTAGAACGCTTACCATATCTGGAAATACATACAAAGCTGTGGGCCATTAAAGCGGCCTAGTTAAAGCTCTTAGATAACCACCCAAGAGTAGAGCCACACTGAAGTTTACGCCTGAATTGTTACATACTTCGTTCTGGAGTTGAAGTGTGGTTGCACAGTATGTCACATTCACATTTCCATGGACTTGTGTTCTCCAATCATATTTTTAACGCAAGTAAAGTTCGTAAAGTCATTAGTCAGTACATAATTTTGTTGCTGCAGCTTGCGCCTAAATGAAACCACCTAGCCTGTCCGACAGCTCAGTTCAGGATCCTTGAATTGGGATCAAGTCAGTAAACTTTATCAGAATATTTGACACAATTTGCCTTTAAATTGTTAAACTGAACAGTTTTCTAACCTCGCCATCATGCGCGTAAGGAGACTGAAGTTAACGTTAGCAATCGTGCAAATATAAATGATTTATATACTGTGACTTTAATACAGACTATAATATCGACCAGTTTCGTTAAGTTTCGTTCACTTTTGCTTATTTATTGGCAAAATGAATAGTTAAATGGGTCGCTGTGGCTTACGGGATTAATGCGTCGATTCCTACGCAGAGGGTGACAGGTTTGAATGCCCAATTTACCAACTTTCATAATTCACGGCCCCACTTCTTTCGACTCACTGACAATGCTCAAAGAGTCATCTACGTATGTAAATGACTAGTTCACCGGAAGCAATTATGGTCAGCATTAAATTTGACGACGCTTCTGGCTACTGTTCGTGCGGTTCAGACATATGCTAAAGTTTATTTATGGCAATTGAGTAGCAGAGCCCTCTAAGTTGACTCTGTACAAGACCTTGATCATCCTGCTTTAAGGCGCAGAGGCATGGACAAGATCCAGATCCAAGGCGGATGAACAGGCTCTTTGTGATGAACCAGCTAGAGTTAGAGAAACTTAGCTCCGTCGCGAAGAATCTTTGACTGTAAGCCCTTTCGACAACTCAACAGAGACCTTCCACAAAAAACTTGGCGCACACAATTCGAGGGGACCTCAGCCGGCTGGATGTGTGAAACTGGAGAAAGCGAGAATTTGGCGAGAAATTGATTCGGATAGAGGCCATGTCCATCTAGGACTGAAACGCCCTAAGAAGAAAAAAAGAGATAGGTGGGACTTTAGTACAGGCGCACTATAAGTGTTTGCGGTTATTTCAGACGATTTCGGTACAGTTTTAGAATTCAACGAATTTACCGTGACAAGGAATGGTTTCCACGCACCACATCCACCACCTCATTATTGAACTCCTTCCACATGCTATTTAACTTGCTGTTGGTTGTGATTTTCTTCATGTGGGCAAGAGGAAGCACATGTTTGTCATCAAGAAAATACACTCACACCGTTGACGACTTGGCCAATGGGGAGGTATAAATTCGTGATAGTAAAATAACGAGGTCACTTTTACGGTCCTACACCATTTGGTTCAGCCAAACATTCACTTCGATTTGAACTTCCATCGTTTCGTAGCTATCTCCCTTCAACTGAAATGAATCAATGTCCTTTGATTGGACGGACCTCCGCTACTTCGCCGCCCCAGTAACGACTTGAAACAACTGAGATCAAGCGCTCATGTCCTCCTTCTCATTGCCCGTTCTTCGTATTTCAGACGAAATTGGGTAACAGTACCTTCCTCCTCTAGAGGAGGTTCAGACTAGAGTAAGTTCAGACTCTAGTCATTCCGGTTGTGTTAAATGTCGCGGTGACATTGAAATTGTCAATTGAGCATGACATTTCAATTTGTTCCAGAGTAATATAATATTCGTCACCTCTAAAACACTAATAGTGCATCAGTAATAAGGTCCCCACTATCTCCTTCTTCTTCTTAGGGCGTTTCAGTCCTAGATGGACATGGCTTCCTCATGTTTGGGTTGACTTTTAACGGAAGAGGTGCTTAAGTTTTCCGGCATGTGCAGCATCATGAGTCCGACGCAGAGATCCAACCTCATTAAGGTGACTAGGCCATTAAGGCCACAGCTCCGAAGAAATGAAAGTTGGGTAGTATAATGTCTCAATGTCACAAATTAGTGGCTTCCAGAGGGTAAGTGCGTCAACTCCTCCTCAGAGTGTCTAGACTCAATTTGCAACTTTCAAAACTCGCAACTTCATCTATCTCGACTCACTGACACAGCTCAGGGAGTATTCGTGTGTCGAGGAAAAGCTTCTCACACATCGCCAATCGGAATTGGCATAAAACTGCAGGTTCCCAATACTCCAACTTATGGGAGAACACTAGCTCATACAACCTAGAGCTTGCTGTAGAAAATAGGCTCACATCCTCTAGCGGTTTATAGAACCCCACACCCACCTTGAGAGCGGCTTGACACCAATACTAAGCCCCAACTTCATGTACGAAAGAAAAGAGCACATTCTTGGCAGGAAAGTCCAAAAGACCTCTTTCACAAGTGGATCTCACTGTCAGTGCTTTCTCTCGAAACTGAATAGAGCAAGAACAAGTTAAAGTGACCAACAAGAAATCATGAATAATACATACGCTTCTCAAGTGAAAAATTAATGCCCGATATGCTACCCTAAATGTCATAAAAAATCAGCACCATCCATCCAGAGCAGATTCCCCAAAGCATTTCCCGTCCAACCTCAGTATGGATCCACGCACACAAAGTTCCTTCGCCCCAGTCAAAGCCCACGCCCTTACTAAATGAGTGACGACCGTGTGCACTACCCCCAGCAACCCCAACCCAATAGCCCGCCCGATGAACGACCAGCTAGTTGGAGAGTTCACACACTAGAGTGAAACAAAAAACACAAGAAGGCAAAACAAAAAACGCAGAAAAAAAAAGAGAAATGAAACGGCATCAAGTTCCGGACTTCGATCCAATAGCTGGCACACATTTGCCCCCCGGGAGTAAAGGGCATGGACCAAGGAGCATCCGCACAGAGAGAAAGTTCCATAAACCTCGCTAATATTCATGGATTCCATCCATGAGGGCGCCCTCCCAGAAAGCTTTTGCCCCAACACACCACTGTTGCTTGTACTGTTGGTGTTAGTGGCCAAGCAAATGGGTCATGCGCTTGTGCACGATGTGGCTATGGCATTATTACAATCACATGCCACCCCGGGATTCAACCTCCGCACCCGCAATAGGGGTTGGTAGGGATCACATGCTATAACAGCATCAGACAGAGACGCGGAGACGAAGAAGTTTCTATTCCAAGGTGGTGCACTGACTTAACATCGCACGCCCTCGGAGGGTGAACTTATCTCGTACATAAATCGCGCCGGCGAGGTGTTGGTTGGGTGGTTAGGTAACTGTGAAACCTCTTTGCCTGTTGACAGAACTGCTATGTACATAGCTGAAAGAGCTTTTAACTCTAGAGCACTTCGGAGTCACTCCCATTTACAGAGAAGGTGCTTTGCTTTGCTTCCTTCCGTTTTTTTTTTTTTTTCTTTTTATTTTGTGGCTCTTATGTCCTTTTCCCTTTTTTTTTTCCTCCCATGCTACTTGACGGGGCATCCTTTCAGAAATGCCCTGAAAGATATAAAAGGACGAAACAAAGAAAATTATCTCGTGAGAATAGGAGAAGAAGATGAACAAAAAAAGACGCCGCATAATGCGGTAATACATAGGGACAGGGTGTAGGGAAAGTTTGGCGGATAAGAAGCACTTAGACGTTTTTGCCGTCTTCCACTTGTCATATATTTTTTAGTGTGGACTTTAGTGGGGTTCCTTGCGGTGCTTCCTAAAGTCGTGGGTGGCGGCAATTTGACTTGGAGATTTTAGTAGCTCTTTGTTATGGCCTATAAGAGTGTTCGGTTTGTGTGCCCGACGCTCTGGTAGAGTGGAAAATCTATGTTTTTATGGCAAGCTTAGTTTGGGTGCTCCCAGAAACTTATTCTGCTTTTCGTGGGTCTCTGTGTTGAGCTGTGCGGATTTATAATCGGAAAAGTGTCCAAGCCGCTCTGAGGCCCCTGGTGATGTTTCTGCAAAATATTGGTGCATCGCGAGAAGAATATGGAGCGATGATGAGATTTATCTGACGGGTTGTGCTCATAAAGTTGACTTTAGTTAACTGCATACGGATGGTGGGCATTTTTGAATAACTTGTTGTAGGAACTTTAATGATTGCATTTAAATGAGCACGCAGAGCCTTTGGATGGCACAGTTTATAGACTCGGTGAAGAACAGGGTATGAGCTAAGTAGTTTTCATCCTGACTGAGATACAACAGACCAGTTATGGTACAGGATCTGGTCGACAGAATCGTCCATCTGAGAGTACTATAGACAAAACATAAAATAAGAAGCACCGCATTCTGTAGGAAACCTAGCGGCAGAGAAGGTGTTAAAGAAGATATAAACTTATTGATTTTACTGCGAGATCTGCTTATGACACTAGAATATATTTGGATTTACAGTGAGACCTGCTAATCGGCAGGACACTCTATAATCGGAGCACCCACCATTCGAACCGCACATCATGCAATCCCTGCTATTTTTCACACAAATTTCCCACTATAATCGGGACACCTGCTAATCGGACCATGGACCACTAGTATAACATGCGTCGATGTATGCATCGCGTTTCGTTTTTTTCGAATTGTTGGTACCGTCAATTTTAAACAGCCTGCGTGTAATTTTAGTTTTCGTTAGTTGGCAAATGAATCAATTTGAATTTTGTATATTGTTTATAGCAGCAATGAAGTATTACCGAGATGCCCGACCCTTACTCTTTCCGCTCCTTGATATTTTCTTCTCAAATTGACCAATCAGACGTCGGCATTCAGGTAATTTCTTGAATAACGGTCAAAAATTCATGAATATCTGTCGAAAAGGCACTCAAGTTCGTCCATGGGCTAGGGGGCAATCAGCTGTCAGGTCGGCTATTTCTGTAATACTTCATTTCTGGTTTGACTGAGGTTCTTCATTTAGTGCAATAGATGTGTCAAAGTTGATTGTTCTGATTTTTAGTAAAGTGATACTTTAGAAAAGGCTTTAAAGTAAAATGAGTAAGCGAAATTACAGTGAGCTTGATTTCCAGTTCAAGCTGTACTGATCATCTGTCTCAGAGCTATCTTGCAAAGAAATTTCTTGCAGCAAAAGTCAAATCCAAAGTATTGTTACTGCTACTTGTGATGATTTAAATAAAATTTTGAAAACCATCTCTAATGTCTTTGAGAGATCGCCAGGCAGCTCGATCCTCCGCCATCGACTCTACCTCATCAGGTCTAAGCGTAACCAGGCGAGCTAATGGACTTGGTGCAGGCATCTCATCCTGGGTCTGCCAAGTGGTCGTCTACCTGACGGAATCGCATTCAAGGCACGCCTCGGAAGTCGTGGTGATGGGCACATTCGTGCTACGTGACCAAACCAACGAAGCATAGCTCTTTCCGTTCGAAGAAGCAGCTGCTCAACGCTGAGTTCCTCTCGCACTATCGGAACAACAACAGGACGAAGAAATCTCATCTCAGCAGCTTATATTCGCGATCTTATTCTTTCGGTCATTACCCAAATTTCATGATCATAGGTGAGAGTTGGAACAAATACTGAGTTAAAAACTGCTAACTTGGGTTTCACACTAAGCTCGGAGTTCCTGATTACAGACCTCCCATGTTGTGTCAAAACTGAGCCAGCTTGACCAATTCTACAGGAAAGTTCAATATTACTTAATATACTTACACTTCTCCACCTGCTTCAATGGGACTCCACCAACATGTAGAGTGCATTGAACAGGCGTTCTGGAAATTACCATAAACTCTGACTTGTCCACGTTAACCTTCATCCCAGAATAAGCACATATGGCCACAAACCTATCGAGTGCGTGATGGAGTTCCATCTGGAAAGATGTGAAGATAACTAAGTCATCCGCAAAAAGAAGATGACTTACCTTCAACTCTCCCAATGTGAAACATTCCTCGAATGAAAAGGAGAGGTGTATTCCGGGACATTGTGACTTACCGGGCATTTGCAAAGTCGATGAACTCGCTAGGTGTGATACAACCTCTTCTCTAACACTAGGAGAAGTTCCACCTTCCATGCCGATTTCCACAGACTACAATCTTCTTAAGATACACACATCCAAAACAACCAATCACAAGTGGGTAGAAGGCACCACCTGTCTTGAAATTAAAACAAAGGAAATATGACCAGCAATAAATCTGAGTACATTGTCTGATTTGACTGTGCAGCCTTGAGACGCTCATCAGCCTGATAACCGAACACAGTGCTAATTGCAAGGTCTTCGATGATACATTTTAATTTTATTTCATTTATTAAATTTAGTTTTATAAGATAATACTTATAATATTTATAATATTTATTTTTATTCTAAATCTTATTCAAGTCAGATTGAAGTTTTAGACAATCTTCTTAGTTTTTAACACGCAGGAAAATCTTTAGTTTGTGTTCATACATCAAACAGTTGACATGATTAAGGATTTTAGTTATCTCGTTGACGAATATAGTAAAGATAAGGGGACCTATATGGCTACCTTGGGGAACACCTGATATCCAATTTTAACCATATGAATTCTATTTTGTATATCGTGTGTGGATTTAGTGTTGAAAAACCAAGGAAAACTTGCTTGTTCGAGAACAGCATTAGTCTAGAATTAAAATCCGCCGTCGGCGCATATGTTCCCATTAAAAGCGGTCTTATATTACTCTACCAGCTGGACAGCTAACATTCCCGGTTGATATAATTTTCAGGGTCAAGACCCATCGTGAGGCAGCTCACAGAAATTCAGTGAAAACTGAATCCCTCAAACTTTTATAAGAACAACAATCGAGTAGCCCTCAACTTTAATTAAATGACATTCATCCCCTAAGCCGCACAAACCGTCACTCGTCGTGCACTGTCATACATCATAAATCCCTTCCCTGCAAGTGAAAGTCAACTCTCTAAAGCTTGTCACCATTAACTTGACATTCCATTAGACGCGGTGACCGACCGCACAGGCATACGGCCCACTTGCTTATCGCCCAGAGCGCCCTAGTCAAACTATCAGTGCTACGAGTGCTAACGATATGGGCTGTATGATGTCCCTCCCCATGGAATTGTGACAGATATATTTTTATGGCACTATAATGATATAACATTACTTTTTATGGCGATAAAAAATAATCGAACTTCACCCTTGTGGATGTGCTATTGTTTCGTTTCGATTTTGGCCTCACCACCGCCGACGACTTGCTGTCAATTTTTATTTGGCAACTCGTCAACGCATGAACGTCTCCTGGGGGCGGGATAGCAATGCCCAAGGCTGATTGTGGTGTTAGGGCTTTGGGGATGTCCAGTTGTCTGGCTGGGGATGCATAACCCACTTAAGTGGAATTGATGTAAGTGATAGTGACATATTTGCCTACTTATGAGCAGAAGTCACCAGCAAGGATGGTGTACGACCAGCTGTGGGTGTGATGACTTTAATATATTTTCTGATGATTTCCGATGATTTAAAAATATAGAAAAAAATGTCAATCGAAGGATTCAAATAAATTGATCGATCGATAATGACGACTTTTTTTTTATTTTTATCACGTAGATGCGAATAGATGTTGTTGCTACCTGTGACGTGGTGTCCATATAACCTGATTCCTACCGAGTTACCTTTTAAAATTCCACTCTTCAACAATGTATCAATACAATAAGATAACATGGATATAAGAATATTCTACTGTTTCCTATACCTACACATGCAAGAGACAAATTCTACGAACACACAAGCCCGCAACCTGCTTGTCATGCATTTGCATATCATTGCATGCCTCTTCTCAAACATAACATGGCACATACTCCAAAGCCCATAAGAGAACAACCTCAAAGCGGCAGCAAAATAGAGAGTGAAAAATCATAGTAACCCGAAAGTAAGTAATTGGTTCTCTGTCCGTGTCTTGCCTTCATCGTTCGCTGGGACACAAAAATCTCTGTGCACAAAAATAACTCGCTTTTCATCGACTTATTTGCTGTTTTGTATTTTTTCTTTCCCTCTTTATTTCTGTTTGAAAAATCAGCAGACTGCAATGTAACTTTTATTTTTGCATACTATCAATTTTCTTTAATCGCATCTGCCTAACGAATAAGATTGTCAACGTACATTAGTCAATCATTTCGAGGTACAATCTTGCTTCATATTGTGGTAGGTCACTGCATATTTAAGACCTCAGTTGTGGCTCCTTTTCAAGTTGAAATGCTTTACCACATCACAGTCATCCAGACTCTTTGTTCCTAGAGCAATCCTTCAAACCATCAACTCTACAAAACTGTTTGAACAATCCATTCAACCAAACCAAAAACCACAAGACAGATTTCCATCGTACCCATAACTCTTCACTCTTAAGCACAGGCATAACAATCGACCCCATTAACGGTAAGTCTTCGTCGGCGTCGCCGTTGGTCCTTCTTAACTGATTCCACATTTATTTCCTTTTATCCCAAAAACTACCCCACACGACTTGGATAAAGAGGACAAAGTGCGAGAAATAAATACAAACGAGCCAACCGAAAGGGTTACACTGCACAATCCCTTTGTCTGCCACCCCTCCCATAGTTGCTCTTACAATTTGTGTCGAATTATCCTGGCGAATAAATTAACACTGCAATCTCTTCGAATCGATTTATTCGTATTCCTCCCTGCGATAGAAATCGCCGCCGACGACGTCCTGCTTTAAGAAAACGATACGCAAACAAAGCGACGTCGTCCTCCTCAAACAAATCTTCAAGGTTTTCACTTCTCGCTAAGAGTCATGGCTCTCACTTGTCACACCACAAGCATGCACACCTTTGACAACAAAAAGACTTTGAAGCACACAAAGGAATACCTTAACAAGAAACACAAAAAGTCCTTTAACTTGCGGCGAAGACAGGAGCAAGAGAAAAAAAAAATAAATAAATCGGCGATCCCATGGGCAAAATCAGGATGTCGCTCATTTCAGTCGCAGAAAGAACAACTGCCTGACATTTAAATGTCAAGATTGTCACTTAAGATTCCCACGGAACTCTGACAGAAAAGAAATTCTCGAAAAAAGTGTCAACACGAGTCGGAAAAACGGGGCGAATAGAGATTGAAAAAAGGCAGAAAATAAAGAAATCGCACTTAACCTGGTGGGGGCGGGGTTGATTACAAGACACGAGCGCGCCCCTCTTAACCACTGATACAGTGCTCACTCGGCGGTGGTGAAAAAAGGACACGTTTAGCCAATTTGTTTAAAATGTGATGTCATTTTCACTTCCTCTGGCGGAGTGGCGAAATGCAAATTTCTTTTATTTTTTTATTCAAGCACGTACCGTGGAGCTCGGGGTATTTGCATCTGGCACTTAGACAGGACCACAGGCTGTCAGCATCACGCATTAATTCCGCTGGGAGATCAGTGGTTAGTAACGGTGGCGTTATGGTGTGAAATGACTTCTGCGATATGGTGTGAGACTGTACCCCCGAAGACGGAGGGCAATGGTGTGAAAGATGACTTAATTTTGTTTGGGGAAAATGAAACTAGAGCAGATGTCAGATACTGCAGTACCAAGGATGAACTCCGTGATTCTCTGGATCAGTGCAGAACGAATTGAAACGTGAAGTGTAGAAGCATAGTCTTGCCGAGGAAAGGTTGACCAAGTCCTAGGAAATCATAAATTGCCTATAACGGCATGACACTGACAACCATATTTCGAGGATTTCGCAATGGAAAGGTCCAAAAAAAAGTGCAAGGTAAAGAGACAAATTGGTTTTGATTAGGGGAGGCCTTAATCAAAGTGTAAAGACTTCGGCTTTATAGGATATGACGAGTCGGGATGGGTCCATTACTGCAGCGCGGAATAGCTTTCGAGCAAAACCGAGTAATTAACATATATCCTTAACGTTACCTTCAAAATGTTCGCTGCCGTTTTGTTTGCTCATTTGAAGCCAATCATAAGGAAATTAAAAGGTTCATATCAGTAATGCTTCCAGACCCAAAAAGTGCATATCGTCACTCCTTACCTATTCGTCCATTTTAAGGCCGCATATAACAGCGTGCATATGTACGAGCTATGCCCCGCGGTGTCTAGTTCTTTAAGTGAAGTGAAAAAGAAGTGAAATATATGACATACAACATCATTGTCTTGGAGCGTCACAATGGGCAACTGTAAGTTTGACTACATCGAAGTCTACCTCATCTCGGGGCCGGCCGATATCAATCGCAAAAACTCTTGTCCACCGTTGTTTCTCAAGTTCCGAGTGAGTAATAGTACATAAATAAAATGATATATGTACGTCTTGAGTCCACGGGCAACAATGCAACAGTGAGCCATTATAAGAGAGAGACTTCAACCAACTTCTTATGCGTAGTTGGAGCCCGCTACTTAAATGTCACTGTAGCTCGAAAGGCAGCAAGCAAAAATGTTACTACCAACTACCTCTCTTAATAGAACGAAATATGTAACTCCTCATGCTCACCACCTTTCGTCGCCCAGTATCTAAACACCTCGAAAAAATGGGCCTTAAACAAGATGACACCTGCAGAATGTGTAACGAGGACGAAGAGACTGCAGAGCACATATTGTGCCAAGTGACACGTTATCGACACCTAGGCGGATATTATCTTGAAGTGAACAAAATTGCTGCTAGTTGACTTAAAACATACTAAGTTTCATTATGACCTTAGGTTTTCTGCGTGGACTCTAAATGGGAGGAAATCGCAAATGGCCCATCAGAGGCCGCTGTGATCAGGTGATATTCTACTTAAGAAGAAAAACCGTTGTCATTCTAAGCTACATAGCTCAACGGCAACTAGTTCTTGAAAAACAATTCTTTAGCTGAGAATGTTTTCAAATCTGAGTCTCCTCCGATTCTCGAAAATACCTGAAATTCAGTACAGAAGAATTTTTCAATTTCAAATATTTTAATCTGGTCGTAGGTGTCGATCAACATTCTACATTTTAAGATGTTCACTAAATGTTACTCTTGTTTATGTTTTTGAAGCTTGGGCATAAACCTTAAGAGAATTTGCAACAACTTTGGGTTAATACCGGCTATTCCAAATTAATAAAATAATAATATGGTAGAGGGCCAGGACCTAGCTTCTCAGCAACCACTCGTATTGTGCGTGCTATTGTACAAGTGGAAGGGACCTTCAGTTTTATGTCGACTCCGAACGGCCAATTTTGAGAAGCTTTTTCTAGACAGTTCTTGAACCAATGCTCACTGACTCGAAACAGGTGGGACCGTGAAAATTGTTTTTGATCATAATGACCGGGCATCGAACCCAGGCAGCGAGGTTAAGTTGCGTGTAGGAGACGACGCACATACTCTCAACACTACGGCGGCAATGAAGGCTGTTTCTATTCCGAATCAAGACTCATCAGCAAGTCAATCGATGAGGTAGTAGCAGCTGATGATGAACACAAACGATTTTAGCAGCCTTTAGCCTTCGGTGCTATGAAACATTTCTGAAGTTAATCATTTCGACTTATTGAGAATGTCCATATCTCTTTGCTTACTATAGTGATTAAGAGCGAATAATTGCAAACTAACTTCACTCAATTTCCCCGGTCTGCCGACAGTCCAAGCATTCTAACTTTCGACATGTAATTTTTCTGGTAGAACGACTAAGGTACCATCCGTGGCTTTCGCTACGATTTATCGTAGATTGTTGAAATCACGTGCCTCAGGTATATTCTCAACTTTAAACACCTAATTAACATAATTAGGTCCTGATCAGCTTTTAGGACTCTCATCGGCATTGTCACTAGACATTGTGTCAAAAGCGGCGTTCAGATAGTGCTACGAGTCGTACGACCCAGTTGGATGACCAAAAAATGCCACTTTCATTCGTGAGAATAATTTCGAAGTACAGTCGAACTTGGATACGAAATATTGTGCCATTAAGCGGGATGTGCCTTTAACCGATGTACAATATCAGAGTAAATTTCCCCAATTCCAGCAAGCTCGCATATAAGTTAAGGCAACACAATATCACTCCACCCAGGTAACACGCGCAGACAGTCCAACACGTGCCAAAGTCAATTTGCTGACGAAGCACCTTCCCACGGTCTGCGTTCAACTTGCCATCGATCGGATCAAATAGCACGGATGACGAAAATGCAGTTCCAGCAATAAGTTAGTATTTAAGGTAGAAGTAAGAAACCATTGTAAGTTCAATTGTGAAGTAGGCAGAGCTGCTGTCAGTTCGAAAAAAAGTAAAATACATATTACGTGAATTTCGGAAAAAAAAAACTTTTTCCTCGGAAGTCACATGAATTAAGGATCTGTGCAGGATGTGACAATAAGCAAGTGCAGGATGTGACAATAAGGGCAAGATTGTACTTGAACTGTTTGTTTTGTCATATTTTAAGCGAATTCTGTCATTTAGCTGTGTGCTATTAAAGGGCTTTGCGAAAGAACAAGGCCAGGAGTATTTGGAACCCAGGCAAAGTACTACGAACCCAAGGGCAAACACACCAGTGTCTTTCAAGTCTACGCCATAGACAGATGCATTCAAATCAATCTTGACAGGAACCTTACCAACTACGACATGCCAATAATGTTGGACAGTCGTGCCGCTATTTTGGCACTAGACTTCTATTCCATCAAATCCAAGCTTGTGTGAGAATGCTTACAGAAGCTTAAGAAGCTGAGTAGGAGAAACGGAGTAAGACTTTGCTGGCCATACAGGGATAGAAGTCAAAGAAATGCCAAATCCCTAACTATTAAAGGAGCATCGGCAACTTTTATAGGCCCCGAACCATTATGCGCTGTGGGAGACCACATCCTCTGGGAAGAGTTCAGGGAACAAGAATGAATTAACCGGGCAGATACATGGAACAACGCCCATGGTATGGCCCAAGTCAAGAAATCTTTGGGTCAACATAATCGGAAGAGGTGTTGAGGGTTGTACCAAGATGAGCAAGCACAACCTCGCTTTCTGACAGGACTCAAGGAAGACCTATAGAAACTATGAGTATCAGAACAAGGTCTCTGCAGATTCTGCGGAGAATCTAATGAAATTTCAGAACATATACTGTTATCTTGTAAGGCTCTAGCCCACAAAAGATATATATCTATATACATACTTGGCACAAGTTGTACTAAGAATATAACTGTCATCACGATAGTGTGTTATTAAAGGGTTCGTGCTATTAAGCGATGTGCTATTTTCCGGGATCGACTGTATGAACATGAAATCGCGTGCTTTTCTTCCAGTGGTGATAATTGATGAAATATTAGTGCAAATATAGGTTGAGCCGTGGATACAACTGAACCAACCAACTGAACTGCACATCATGTTTTTACTGCTCCACACTTATGCCAACTGGTCGAAATCAAAAAAACAAGGACTTAAGAAATGTTCGAAAATCGTACGACAAGTGCCCACCAAGCGGCCTAATAATGCATCTACTATACGACTAATATAAACGACTTGTCGTAAGAGTGGTGAATACTCTGTATTACCTTGAACATATCGGTACAACACGTAAAGTCGGACGATCGACGTGTAAGACTTGGTACTGATGAGTGAGCGCGCTGTAGGAAGGCACATGCTTAAGTAGTAATAGTTTTGGTGTAAGCCAAACGACTAATGCCCAACAAAGGCGCATTGCCAAACCAATAGTTTTGGTGCAAAATGCGCCTTTGTTGGTATTAGTCGTACAGTCAGTAGAGGGCCAAGGTCTAGTTTCTACAGATACCACTCGTCTTATGTCTGGTTCTCTCATAAGTGGCAGAGAAGGATGGATTTTCTCTGACTCTTAACGGTCAAGTTTGAGAAGCTTTTTTTTAAGACTTTGGCAGTGACTCGATAGACGTGGGGCCGTGAAAGTTATTATATTTTGTGTTGTCGTACTGGAAATCGAACCCAGACAGCGAGGTCCAAGAGTTTCTATAGTCTCCGATGTTTCGTTTAGATAACTCCGTTTATTGCAGTCAAAATATTGCATCTTTTCATTACAAAAATGCAAGTCCGTATTGAGTCAAATGTCCGCCCAAGACTCAATACGAGTTCCAGCTAGCATTCTGCACTTCACTCTTGACGACACACGACCTTTAGTCAAGCACCACTCAGTTTAACATTTAAGATTGTTATTCTGAAACTCATTTATCACACGAGCGATGACATTTCACCCCTCGCATGAATTGAAGGTCGCCAGTCGGTTTGCGGAATTCTTGTAAAAATTTCATTTTTCATTCGCAATGGTCAACCCGAACGAATTGAACAATGATTTATTGTTTTGCAATTTTTGAAATAATAAAAAGGCGAAACTCTCCCCCACCCACCAGTGCCCGTCCATCCCTCCCTTCCACAGTAATAAAAAGGAAGAAGACAAACGAAATGTTTTCTAAGAAAAGCAAATAAAATTAGGAAATCATTATGTTCTGCTCAATTCAACTTAAAGCCATCCAACCCCCTTTTAAAGAGGCCAACTTTCGTTTTAAATCCCACCATAAAGCAGACACACAGCACAGGGTGCCATGCCGGCCGGCCGTCCCCCTGCTTTGTATCTTTATCATCACTTGCGGGATGTTAACGTTTTCGGAATGCTCCTTGTTTGCGTATCGCATTTAAAGGGGATTTGCATTTGAAAGAAGTGGAAAAAATAAGACAAGAGTAATTGTGAAACCTTTTAAAAAAATATTACAATCTTATCAGCCGTTAAGACTATTGTTGTGTTGAGAGGAGAGGACATAACGACATTTTCACACTAAATTTGGTGGTTGTTCAGCACCCGCAACAGTCATTCCGTCGGTGTTGAAGTGTGTGTTTTTGTGGTGGAGTCCTTCTTGTTGAATGAATGCGATGCCGCCGGCGCGGAGGGCGGGGGGTGAAAAGAGAATGAGCAAACAAATAAGGATTACGATTAGATAAGATGCGGGAAGTGTTGAAACAAGTTTTACCCTTTTTTGTGGAGAATTTGCTGCGTACGTACGAAGGAACAAGGAAAGTGTCCTCAAAAGTGAAATCCGGGAGTGGCTGGGGGGGTTGTGGCTGGAAGTTGACGGAAGGACTGTAAAGTGAAGTGAAACGTTTTACCACTCACTTACTTCCAAGTAAATGATCTTCAGTGAGGTAGCCGTCTCTCACTTTTCGTACTCCTTGTGACCATGTCAATGTAATTTTTTTTGGTCTTAAGTTGACCCATCAAGTTTTATCGGTTAGCATAGAGAAGTCAATGTAGGTGATATTTTTAAACAGTTATTTTAAAAAATTGTAAGCAATCTGCGAACTGCGTTGGTAGTCGGAAGATTGTAATGGATTTATAAGTAAGTCTAGAAGCGCACAAGTCGTAAATATGTCAACGTCAGCAATCATAGATATCATAGTCCGAAATGAGAATAAATACGATGCTTTCATAAGATCGTTAGGTAAATCATAAGTCCACAGGAGCTCGGATGGGACAGTACGAAATTGACTCACCACTCGAGCTGGATGCGATAACGATTGATAATGATAGGATGAAATGCAGATTGACTAAAACGATTGGCAGTCTCCAGTACAACGAGAACGTAATATGTTCGCCGCTGGTTTTTAAGACTTAACTGAAATAAATCCTTTTAATTATAGGATGAGAGTGTGTTCTTTTTGTTTAATTTCTTTCTTTCTTCCAATATAAATATTTAAATCACATGCATTTGTATAATTTGTTCATCGCAGCGATAGAAAAATCGTGGTCGCAGAAAAATGTTACCATGTACGCACTTGTGGTTTTCTGTCCTACGATTATTAAGCCACATGCATAAACTTACCTACTCTCTAAGCTATGCTTACCTTGAACTAAGGCTATCTAAATTAAACTCTAATACTTATGTTTAAAAAATGCAATAAATTTATTTGAGTTATTTCAACTGCTGGTGTACGAAAAATCGGCCATGACTCATCACTAGTCACTCAATTCCAATCAATCACTTGTGATGAGCGATGACCAAAAATATACGAAAAAATAACACGAAATAAAACTGGTGTTCATCGTTAAGTAATATTCCACTTATAACGGACAGGAACCAATATTTTGTACTCCTTTTTAGATTTTAATTAAAGAGTCACAAAAAAGCAACAAAACAATACTTCACATGAAATACATTTTTATACTATTAAGACTTATATTAAAGTCGCAAGTATGCTTAAATGCAAAATGGGGCCTGTTACATTCTTTTAATCGCTGCGACTACTTAGGCGCTTATGTGTGCATTCAAGTATAAAACATTATGTCTCATTTGTTGTGACTAAATTATGATCTGATAGAAAATTTCAAGTGGGTGCATTTCAACATCTCGTCGCGACAGCGATTAAAGAATCGTAGGTTTGTGTATATATACTCTTACCAGTTCTAACTTGCGACAATGGCGTCGCCAAAAACTGGAACAAATTGTGGACTTAGTCCTTGCGATTGTGAGCATCTATCCTAAGAGGCAATTTGGAACAGTGTTGAGGCATGCTCAGGGTCGAACCCATAGTGAATCCGACCCTGAGCCTTATATCATTTATTGCCTCCTGGGCACTTTGCGTCCACTCGACTGCCTTGGTCTGTTTCTCCAACCAGAAGACTTGGATTCGAAGGCCTCTCAGGTGGAGTATTGCCGTCCTTTCGCTCGATTGTTGTCTTTTCTTCTGGTACATCCACATCTTGGTATACCTCGCAGAGTTGGATGACTTTTCTGCTGCATTCACCTCCATCAAATCTTTCGAAGGTACTAAGGATCAGGTGTTTTCATCTATTAGAATGAATAATAGCTGCGTTTTTTTGCAAGCGTATATACGCTTAATTTAAATACACTAACAACGAATCCTATATCCGCTTAAGTTACTCATCATATCTATCGCCGCTTAAGAAATAAGCGCGGATAAAAACAATGCCTCCAAACATTATAAAGGGGTCTCGGGGAAAACACGAGTGATCTACAGGTCAATACGCATGCGGAACCAGGTGAGTTTTAGGACTTAGTCCATTCACCTTATAAAATGCATACCAGCTGATGAAGGCACATCTCGGATGTCGCGGTGATGGGGACATTCATGCCACGTGACCCAACCATCGAGAAATAGCCTTGTTCCGCTCAAAGAAGTAGCTGCTCAATATTGAGGTACTGGTGCACTGCCAAGTTTCTCACCCTATCACGGGGAGTACTCCCCCAACAGCACAAGGAAATCTTACTTCGAGAGCTTGTATTCACCATGTTATTCTTTGTATCATTACAAAATTTCATGGCTATAGGTGAGAGGTGCAAGATACAGTGAGTTACGAACAACTAACTAGGCTTTGACACCAAGCACAACCTACCTGATTACAGACCGTCAACACTGTTTCAAAATTGAGCAAGCTTGGCCAATCCAAGCTCAGTCCTACTATTACCATCACTCGTCTCGTGAGAAAGGTCCCTACTTCAGTGGAACTTCACTAACATGTACGTAGCGACTGGATGGCGTAGTTGGTTAAGTGCCTGTCCCAGGTTCGAATCCCAGTGAAAGCAAAGTTAATACGCTTGGATCTAGATTTCTAATCTGGTCCAGTCACCATTTGCCGTTGGGATTAAATTAATGGCACTATCACTGGAGTGGTCAATCAGTGGTAGTAGTCTGACTGTGGGTATCACAATGGACCAACATGGTCTAAGAGTGCTAGTGCGTTCACTCGCAGCCCCGCCTACCTGCCTAACATGTAAAGTGCATAAAGCAGGCGTGCTGAACATAACCATTACTTCGGACTTGTTCAAGTTAACCTAAATGGAAGTTCAGCTCTTTTCAAACACAAATTTAATATACACTGGAGTCTCCTTAAGTTGAACTCTCCCTAAGTAGAATTTCTTTCTAACTAGACCATATTTTACATATATTTCCCTCAATTTTCCATATCATGGTAGGTATCCTATGAAAATTTGACTTTGGGTGTGTCCTCTGTATTTGTTCAATCTTGCATGTGTGTAGTTCCATTTTCTTCCCAGAAACAGGTGTAATCCTAAAAATGAACAACATCAGAAGAAGTCCGCTTGACGGTCCCAGTAACGAGTCCATGTCCCTTCAAATCCGTTCACTCGTCCTTTCTTCACGCTAGAGTTATACAAAAACCAGCCGTGCCAACAACAATTCAGAGCCACCCTCATTGTTAAATAATTTGTCCAACAATCACAAGCAAATGTCACAATCCGTTGACATTTGCTAGTAATTTTCTCATTCCCCCATTTGCCAGCCATAGAAATTCATATTTTTTTTTCTGTTCTCAATATCAACCCAGAACATCCCAACTGTGACCCGAACGAATCCTGATCACACCGCCGCTCCGAGGATAACCAAAGCCGCCCGACATCCACACCCATTCAAGTGGAAACACATTTGAATACAGTTCAGCCAGATATTAGTGGTTGACAGCTGTTATTGTGCGGCCCGTTGTTAATCAGTTTGGCCTACGGGAATGTACTCTCTGCTCGCAATTGTTCCTGAAATGAACAAAGGGACTGAAAGTCAAAAAACGAGCAAAAGCCATGCAAAAAAAAAAAAACAAGAACTCATCAATCGCAGTCCATTCAGGAGTGAAGCGTCATTACTGAGGGTATGCTTGGCTTCTTAAAAAGGACACAAGTGTCGCGCAGGAGTTTCGAAATTTCATCTTAAGCATCTGCACACCTCGTCCTGGTGAGGGATTTGGGGGCGACGGCAAGCGGAAAATGAAACCTCTTAACAGTGTGGGTGATAATTACTGTCACCACTTAACGTAATGACCAGAGTGCCACCCGAACAGATGTGCTCCTCAGTGGGTTTCCGACCACCGAACCTTGCCACTCAACAGGCACCCAGACCTCTCTCGCAGTACCCAGCCACACCTCAACCTTCTCTGGCACAGCTCAAGTCATGCAAAATGATTTAATGTCCTTTTTTGCCCGGCCACCACACTCCCGACGTGTTATGTGTTTTTGTTTTGGCTTTAGTGGACTGCGAGAGGAGAGCGAGTATCTCCTGACGACGATGATGATGAAGATTAACTTAGAACGTGTATCCTTTATGACATGGACGCCATAAAAAAAAACACACAGAATACTGTAACCAAGGGGCAGCAATAACTCCAGATAACTCTAGTTCCGCTGCTTTATGGACATCTAACGAGATGGGTGTTGAAATTTATGTTTACTCCCCAGGGAGGACGCCTGTATTGTTGGCGTTAAGGATATTGTTTCACCATAAACACTTCCTTTTATCTTAATGCTTCGATAGTGTAATTTATTTCGGGGCTACGAGAACCGAGAAAGAAAACCCGGCGATTTATAAAAAATGAATCAATAAATCTCAAAGTATCGGCGGGAGGATATACATTGTCTCAGATGTAGCCTTCGGTCAGGAGTGGATCTATTTCAAACACACACACACACACACACACGTGTGCCTTTAGGAATGCGACATTAATCACTTACGTCTGAGGATATTTCAATTATAATTGGGTGCACGAGATGGGAGTGGTTGTGAGTGTTCAATTAATAATCAAAACATTACCCTTGCCGGGGATACCACCCCACACGAGTGAGTGGTATCCTTTTGTGTGAGAGCCATGTCTTCACATGGGGCATGGAAGTTCCGAGGCGAAGGATACTGAAGTGGAATGTGGAAAGTTCGAATGAACGGATTTATGATCAAGTTTCTCCATTGTTTGAGACAAGTCTTGGGAGGTGTGCCACCAAAGGGTGCACAAACCATTGACCTTCCTCGGGTGTGAGTGCGGAGTCTTGGGGGGACACAGTGGGAAAAAAACTGGGAATTTCTTCTTCGTCGGATGTAGTGGTGTGTCAGTTGATGCAAAAATAAATGATGGTGGGTTTCTAGGTGGTTGAGCTAGGGTTTCCAACCATCGCCCTGCTTTCATGTCGGCCACATCTGAATCCTGTTATAAGCTGAAAGAGGCTAATGTATATTGTACCCAAAAGACAACGATTTGTTCAAGTTCGACGTTAAAGCCTCTTACAAAAAGTGTTCGCACCGCACAGGGAGGCGTGCTATGTCCTACACTATATTCAACCAATGAAGTTACATCGAGTGCTAGATCAATGCTGACGTATCTAGCTCCTGTTAGCTCAACACTGGACATCTAAGAAAATCTCAAGAGAATCATTAAGATTCAAAGGTCTGTTTGCGAATGTGTCACGGTGCACTCCGATTATGTCATTCAGCCTTTGTTGAGTGGAGACAATTCTAAATCTGTTTCACATTTTCGGAAAGCTAACCAAACCAAAAGCTAAAGAGTGCCACGGAGACTTAGGTTGCATCCGACCACTATAGTGACAAAGTTATACCGGTTTGCACGTTTTTGATGGCATCCTACAGAGATTTAATGGCTGACTATCTATTCATAGGTATGTAGGTAGTAGGTGGCTTAGATGCACTTAGGCCAACGTAGGCCCATTGTACTGCCACGTGGGCTTGTCTGAAAAGAAAGGGTGAGGAGTGAGCCGCCGTGGTTATTGCGCCAGCCAGCCCGGAGATTTGATTGATGGCTCTCTCAGTTCGCTTAGATTATCGAAGAAGTAGTTGCCAAGAGTAGCTTTCCTAGCTGAGGCAAGTGCCGGGCAGTTGCAGAGAAGGTGTTGTACACTTTTCTCTTCTTCCTCGTCTCGGCAACTTCTGCGGAAATCGTTAGACAATAGTCTTAGTCTTTTCGCGTGTAACCCCAGTATGCAGTGTCCGGTGATTATACCCACTCCCGTAACAGCTCATTTATTAAGTTTAGTTAATATAAAGTTGTACATTCAAATTGATTTTCATTTCGTTAAACAGGCATTGTTAGGTTCAGTCGAAAGACATAGTTTAATATTAAGTTTGGCTTAGAGAGCCCGTCGAGGGCCAGTAAGTTAAAATAGAATCTTTGTTCGTCCAACTAGCTTAAGCATTTTTGTCTAGTATGTAAGAATATTTTGATAAATAAAAATGAATTAAAAACAAAAAAAAAAATACCCACTCCCGCGCTAATTTTGGGTCTTTTTAAATTCGTAAATCGATAGATTTTCGCCTTCATCGGGCGATGTTTACATTGAGTGCAAGTTCAGTGCAAGCACGGATGTGTTCGGCGGGCAGAAGGTCCAAAAGATCATCTCCGTCAGAGGGTATTTTATGCTTCCTTTCAACAGCACAAATTTTTGTCTTGGATGAGTTCACTTCCAATCCAACACTGTTAATTTGCTAACATTTTTAAAGACACTAAAAATGCGGATTGAGGGTATTGCCAGAGATAATGGAGGATAGAGATATCCAACTTCGGCCATTTTTACCCCCAGTCCACAACGAAGATGTAGTGGCAACCCCGTGTATTTCACTTATACTTTTACAACGGTCGTCAATTCACCACAATATGGAGGCCGATTCGTGAATTTTGTGGGAAAAATCGGCAGATTCATGAATTTAGTGGGATAATTGCATGAATCTGCCCAAGTCCATGCACTACTATAGGGACGGTGTTCAGAAATTGATTCACATTTTTAAACGCATTTACTTTCAAATAAAAAATAGCGTGTGAATAAAAAAAGCGAATTTTTGCTCAATTTATAGAAATTTATTGCATTAATTTAAGAAAAAAATATGTACAGTGGACTCTCCCTAAGTCGAATTGGCACGGGATACCAAAATTTGTTCGAGTTAGAGAGAGTTTGACTTGGAGAGAGGTTTCTGTATGGAATGTTGAGGGAAATGTATGTAAAATATGACGAAACAGTTCGAGTAAGGGAAAGTTTCGACTTAAGGAGAGTCCGACTTAGGGAGAGTCCACTGTATTTCATCTTAGAATGTTTTATAATTGTACCTTATTTAAGAAAATGGTACATAATAAATTTTTTTAACTTTTATAGCAATAGTAACGACAAACGAAAGAAATCAAATCCATTCAATAATTATTCTATACTATATAAGGTTGATGTATATTACACAAGATTTTCACTTATAATTGAAATGATCCTATCTATACAATTTTTGAAAATGTTGAATGTATCTTGACACCGTTTGTTTACTTTCTTAATTTTTTTTTTTTTTTCCTAATTTCCCCTACTTTTCGTGGTGAGTGCAAATGTGAGCAAAGTTGTAAGAAAACTGAAGTGATTAAAATTTGCAATAAATATATAAAAATACACCAAAAGAAGATGAAGATTTGTGCATTACAGTGTGCGAATTGCAAGCATACATACAGGCCAGGGGATGACAACTTGGAAGTTTAATATCTATCTCAGATGTCTTGAAGTTTCTGCTCCAAATTTGCTCCAAAACACCCACCACGAACATAAAACACAAAATATTGCTTACGTTTATTTGCTTATTGATTAAATAATACATTTATATAGTGCGGCTGCAATAGGCCTCTTGGGGAAACCGAACACCCGGTTAAAAAACTCGGTTAACGCACCATAAGCATACCTCAAGGGTGACGTGGAAAATGCTTTTTTCAGAATTAATGGACTGCTTAGAACAAGATTTAGTTTGGACCTTAAAAGGTCCTTTCATGTGCATCTTATTAATTCCTCACACTGCGACTACGTTGCGAACAAAACTGCAGGAAGAAAAATAAATTAAACCTTTGCTAATGAACAACAAAACTAAGCTTTTCACTTATCTTCAGACTATCGTTAGTGTCAAAATATTTTATCCAATTATATACGCGATGTCTTTATCCTTTTCCTTAAAAAATCGAGTTTCCCAACGACGATTATTACTTCTTCTCATTAAAAACAATCTTTTGCAATAAATAATCGCTCGTTTTACAACAAAATGGAAAAGGTTCGGTGCAAAATAAATAAAACGTCAAATAATTTATCCACCTCATTTGCTTGGAGGGGAAGTCTATCAGCTGTTCTCAAGGGCTCACACGTATTCACAGACACGGGTTAAAAAGCGTATAAAAACGCTGTCGGATGAAATCGAGGGCCAAGGGAGGTAGAAGTTGAATATCTCTATTATAGGTTATCGCTAGCATTGCACTATCGTCTGCATAAGCTTTGCATTTCCTTCCGATATTGGTGATATTCTTAATAATTGCATCTACTGTTCGGAGAAGAAGAGACAGTACTGCGATGGCCTACTCTAAGTTCAGAATGCAACAAAAGTCGACCTACGGGGCAAGCGGAGGATAATAAAGTACAGCATGATAGCCAAGCCAAGAATTGTTTGCATTCCAGGACCCATTGATTCACTACGCAACAGAGACCAAGTTAATTCTATTATGGTTCAGTGGTAACTCTTGATAACTAGTGACGTGCATCACTCGAATATGGCAACAGATTTCCACTCAAATGATTTCGGCATAGCGGAAAGAAAAATTAACCTCAACTCCACATTCATTGTGTTTCAAAGACGTGTCTATGAATCATCTTTTAAATGATCTCAGCAATGTTCCAATTAGATGTCTGTTCCATTTTCCCTTTTTTTGTGTTTACCGCGGGGCTGGGGAAGACGAAGTCCATAATTACCTCAGCTCAAGGCGTCGGTCGGTGATGAATGTCCTTTCTTGAGGACAGCTTGTACGTACTTTGTCTTTCCCTCATACAATACCATTTTAGCCACTTATCTCTCAATGCCATTAAACGTCTCATTGATCACTCGATTAGTTCTGCCAATAAAGTCAATGTCATTGAGTATGCTAATATCGTACGGATCTCTTGAAGATCGTGTCAAGGAATCTTACTATTTGAAAGGAATAAAGAAATGGGAATACCGCTTAGAGTTGTGCTTAACAGTTCCGACGACGGAACGCACATTGAACGATTTTTCGCAGTCGGAACTGGTTCCCGGAGACATGTCGCGTAACTACGTAGTACCATGCCTGAAACATGTCCGCGGAACTGTCCATTGGATATGGCATGTGCGTGGAACTGTGTCCATTCACATTTCTTCGAAGAGGAAGGAGAGATTGATGGTTATGTTGGTACGGATGTAAATACATGTATGGACGTATGATACATGTTAGTTCCGACTTAGGTATGAACAAACGTGTGTGTACCATTTTGTGTGGCCAGTGCCATATTATGTGTGCTTGTGTAGAAGACTTTGTATACAAATTGTGGACATGTTGGGTGAACATGGACATGTTTAGGTTGCCTTTACGGAACGATAGGAAATGTTTTCGAGAGGCGACATAATTCCGGGAGTTATATATGTCCGGAATGACACAACTCTAATACCTAAGAGTAGAGAGATAAGAGAGAGAGAGAAAGAGAGAGAGAGAGAGAGAGAGAGAGAGATAAGAAGACTATGTTGAGGCAAACACATTTTTTATTCAAGAAGACACTGATTTATTGAAAACTGTGCCGGATCTGGTCAGGGCTCTAGACATAGCCCTAGAATCAGAAAAGCTCTCATTCCTCTTCATGGGAAATTGGAGAATAGTTAATCAAGTGGGTGGCACACGACAGAAACATCCCATCATACTGTCAAGCTGGCGAGATTGCCACGCTCGCGGCGCCACTCACTGCCACTCCCAGAGCCCTTAAGTCTATTTTTAAGGACTTAAGGACACTATTTTACTTACTATTTACTACTTTTATTTATTTTAAGGAGACTATTTTATGATCAATGCTCGTAGTACCAGAGGACGGTATAATTGTCTTTTGTGGATTTCGAAAGGTTATTTGACTCGATCAGCAGGGAGTCAATCTGGAAAGTACTTTATGAGTTCGGATTGCATACAAAGAACAGAAATTACAGATGCCAGACAGTCCACGAAGAGAAGCTATCAGAGCCTTTTGAAATCGCAACTGGGCTTAAACAAGACTGTTTACTGTCACCAATGCTATACCTCATGGTCTTGGAGAAGATAATGAGGAAATAACAAGCAGACTGAGAGGCCTACAGTGTCGTCCAGTGGACAGGCTCGAAGACCTCGATTTTGCTGATGATTTTTGCTTGATAGAGCAGGTGGACCAATTTTAATACCTCGGAAGGATCGTAAAAAAGGCGGAACGGATGACTGGTTTTACTGGATACGAAAGGCCAAAAGAGCATTTGCACAGCTGACACTAGTTTGGCGGTCAAATCAAATAAGGAGAAATGCCTTGCCACAGAGAATAACAAAAGAAGATCAAGAGAAAAAGAAGATAAACAAAAAAAGAGCAAATAAAAACCGTATTGGAGACGCCATCAAGAAAAGGATGGGACACATCTTGAGAAGACCAAAAAACAGTATCTGCCGTCAAGCCCTAGAGTGGAACCCCCAAGGAAACAGAACAATAGGGAGGTGTAAGTTAACTTGGAAAGGGTTCATGGAAAAGAGGAAGGCAAGAACTGAGGAGAAATAAGCCACAGATGGCTCAGAACCGAGTGCGGTGTAGACATTTTGTTGCGGCCCTAAGTCCACCGCGGGAACACAGGAACTAAGTCAAGTAAGTCATCACTTCCTGCGGGCATACTATTTCTACACGAAGTCGCAACCTGACTAACCAATAGTAGCAGGGATTCGGTACAAAGCCTCAAAAATTGTCTGGCATAAGCTAAATTCCAGGGGTTAAACAAATTCATGCTAAGCATCATAAGCGACTGTCATCGCTGGTCCCTGTCCATTAGGTGCAGCATGTGTAAGGTCTAGGCGCCTTCACCAATGTTTTTTGAAGGTGTTGCCTTAATGAGCATCTTCTGTTTCGATCTAAGACTGCTTCCATGCTGAAGTGTGTATTGATCCTTGGACGATTCCCTTGGCGGTACAAGAACCGTCGAAGTCCACTCTTAAGCCAGACGCCAAGCATACGGACGTAGCATTACACGCTCTCAAATTGGAACTCGACCAGTAACTACAGTTTATAGGATTCTAAACTGCCAGTGATCCCTCATTTAACTAAGGTTACACCCTCATTGAAATGGGAAGCACTTGACTGTTATCAGTTGGCACCAACCGACTTCGCAGAATTATTGCAATAGCAACCAGTGTTCTGCTAGCTCACTGAGTTAATACATCTTATGAAAGGACATTAAATGAGCAGCCAAGCACATTTCCTAAGATGAATGTGTCTGGGAACACTAAGTTCAGATTCACCTCCTCTCGCATGCAATAAAACGCCGCCCAAAACAGAGAAAGGGTGTACGCGTAAATGTGCGTCCTTCAGCCCAACTCAGCCGCAACATCCTGTCACTACTCCAATATTCATCGTATTCTTCATCCGCACGTCCTCATCCTCCCGCCCCCCACACACAGAGAGAGTCGTTGCATAAAAAAAATCATTCCAAATGTCAATTGTATGTGACTTCGCTTCGTTCGTTTTTGTTTCACGACTCTCCTTTCAGCTCTTGGTTGCGATTAATTCAACGGTATCATGTTCCCGAAGGGGATGACAGTAGTTTTTTATTAGCCAACACCCAAAATGATGTCATGGAGAATTTGCACAAGAAAAAGGGACTCACACAGCGCACTGGGTGACCCTCTTCCGTCTTCCGACAGGACCCGGCAAGCGCACACATCACGCAGATATATTACAGAATCCACCACCTACCTACCCACCCCGTTGCATGACCTCAAATTAATCTGCAAACGGTCTATGTCATTTAACCACTCCGAATCACATAGCCTTCGAGCGTGCTCCCCTCTCTGTACACTCGGCAGCCGACAACCGACGACGCACGGAACGCCAGAGAGCGCTGGGACGCAGGGTTTTTTGGGCTTTGCTGTGGAATATGTCGTTTGCGGTTTTGCATCATGTCAATGCGGTCGTCGTCGTCGTCGGATAAAAATGAAACAGGGGTGGAATTGTGGAATAAGGACATTTTCATTATTGTGTGCCAGCACAGAGTGTACTCGTACCTACCCTCGGCTGATTGTGAGTGTGTGATGGCGGGGCGGCTTGGGGAGGAGGGCGCAGAGATGAATTTATTAATTTCCTGTGCTGCCTTGACTTTTGTTCTGTGGATTAAAATCTTGGATTAAAAACGAGGGCGCTGGTAATTTTTATCATTGTCTACAACTGGATTGTGTGCGGTCGATGGGAGTAAGCCACATTCGGAGGTGCAAGTGCGACGCGGCGGCGGAGGAAGGGGGATGCCTGCCGGATATGGACAATGTTGACAGTTGCCGGTTTTTCACCTCGGTGTTGTAAATTTTTAACGTTCTTATTCGCTTGGATGCGCTTATGATTTAAAAGAGTGATGTGAGCCGTGAAGAGTGACTGCCCATTTTAATGGATGACTGAGTGCTTACGATCTGCGGTAGCGAGACAATCCTAGAGCATTTCGGTGTGGACACACACAAAGGCAGAAAACTTTCGTTGCGGGATTTGGCGAACGGTTCAGGGATCTTGCTTTATACCACGTTTCCACGGAACCAATACCGCGATGAACTTTAACTGAAACCTCAATAGACCGTTTCCACCGAGGTTCAAATGATATTCGAGTCACTCGCTCTCAATGTATAATTGCCAACCAAAGCACATGTCACTCGCTCTCAATTTTTAAATGGCCCCCAGAACAGCTGCCTGTTGACAGGAAATAATAGTATGAGAGTAACAGCAGATAGAAGCAGATAGAATGAGAAAATGATCATCAAAATAAAGTGAAATTCACTCTGTAAGCCGGTGCTGTTTGGCTACCTCTCATGGATGGATGAATTAAACGAGGCGCCAACGAGGCTTATCAGAAAGTGAGAGGTTTGCAGATCCTGAAAATGTATGGCGGAACCTGGTAGGTTCGGAGAAAATTGATGAAAAATGATCACATTTGATGATATTGCGTGTGTCAAATATCAATTAATTGACGATTGATAAATTCGTCAATACCAGATCGGCATTGTGTAACTCGGTGGATAAAAATGTTGGCCATTGTGAATAAATTGAATGGTGTGACTGAGCCAGTTAAAACCAGCAGACAATTTCATTTGTATTATTTTCTGTTGCCTCGAAAATTGTTCAAATAATCATGAGTTCAGTTGAATTCGCTTTGGTAGACTATGATGAAGATTTTGATGAATGATATTTGAAGTTTGGTTAAAATCGGTAAACGTATATGTGTGTTGTGCGTGTGTGAAAAAACACACGAACTTCAGTACATTTTGGGTTTATTTCCACACATTAGATGTGTTTTTTGCGTCGGTTTATATGAAATGAAGTATTACAGAGATGCCCGACTTCTCTTACCCCTTAAGATTTTCACAACTGTTTTTTATAACGTGTTCATAAACCAAATTGACCAATCAGAGGACAGCATTTACGTTATTTCCCGAATAACCGTCAAAAATTCATGAATATCTGTCAAAGATGCAGTCAAATTCGTCGATGGACTAGGATGCAAACAGCTGTGAAGTCGGCTATCTCTGTAATACTTCATTTCACTCATGACATAGATATGTCACAAGTTTCCAAAAAGCAATTCGAAGCTGCTTTAATTTAAAACAACACTTAAATATTACAGGTGTTTTTTCCAAAAGTATCCGATAGAATTTTTGATTTCCTTTTACTCGCCTGGAGTCTGGACTGCCGCCTCATGTTTCACAATTAAAGGTTGCATCACTATCCTTATTCGGAATGCAAATCAGCTGCTATTGTGCAACGGAACAAGATAAGCAGTCAATAAGGTCGTGAATAATCTTATTGAAGCAACGATTTTAAGAGAAAATTTAAGGTGTATGTGTATTCCACCAGATTTGTCTTTTGATTTTAAACGTCTTCAATTTCCAATTCGCCTTGATTTTGTCATTATTATAAATAAAGCGCAAGGTCAGTCTTTGAAAATTTGTGGTACAGATTTAGAATATCCGTTATTTTCTTATGGTCAAATGTATGTTGGGTGTTTTAGACTAGGGAAACCGGACGCACTTTTTATTTACGTAGAAGTTGGGAAAAAACCAAAAATGTTTCATTCTGCAAAATAAAAAAAAATAAAATAACACATAATAGTTTGAATTCTCTCTATGATAAGTAATATTTTTTGTTTTTCCTTTCTTCTTGACAATAAATGAATAATACGGATCGTGTAGTTAAGCTTTTAATTCTGTTTATTTACAACAACACAAGAAATATAGTAATAGTTTACGAAAGGGCTCTGCTGTTAGTTAAGTAGAAACATAAGTTTAGATAAAAATAAATATAGGAATAACCGACAGTAAAACCAGTGCTTTTCATTCTTATATTAATGTGATCTGCCTAGCGAAGCAGGCACAGGGCCCGCTAGTCGTTTATATTTATTCTTATGGGTAATTCTATTCAGTTTTGTGAAGAATTCTTGTTTAACGAAGGCAGTGTTTTGCTATTTATTGGAAGGACTAGAGGAAAAGCTAAAGCCAGCAAAAATGACTGCATGCATCAGAACATATTAGCTCGAAATGGATCAAGTTTAACTACTCCTATGCTGAGAAACTACGGGCAGAAGTATATTTTCTAGACTCGTCTTTATACATACATATATTAAATATACTGTAGAACTTCGATAAGTCGAACTTCGATAACTCGAATGAAATTGGTTGGCAACAGCGCCAAGATTGAAATTTATATGGAACTTGACTTCGATAACTCGAACTTCGCTTACTCGAATGTCTTGAGAACTCGAACAAATTATTTGGCGTTACCTTCGATAACTCGAATTCTGACTAGAAATTCCTGAATTCGGCGTATTCCACAATTTCATTTGTATAAGGAATCACAGCCGAGTCACTTGTATGCGTTTGTATGTTCCTTTGTCATAGTATAAAGCAATCGTGGTTTTGGTAAATATTCTGAGCGGGGAGGAGAGGATGAAATTCCTATGATCCTCAGAACTGAACTCCCAAACGAAAGAAATGAGGAAGAAATTGAAGCAGATAGAATTTGAATCTTGACAATATACAAGAAATATACGAGGTGTTACGTATGGTGATTTTCTGCAGGTGGATGGCGATATTGTTACTTAGGAGTATTCCAAGGATGAAGATATTGTCGAGATATTTTGATGTGAATCCGAATCTTCACAGTTCGACAATACCGATGACAGCTGCAGTGATATAATAGGAAAAGACTTGGCGATAGACAATGGTTTAAATTACATTGAAATTTTTTTTATTAAAACCAAATAAAAAAATTAGCTCCTCAGTCATGTGTAGCAGACTATTTTAAATAATAATTATGCTCTTCTACGTTTTATGTGTTATATCGCAGATAAATAAATACTTATATCAATTTTGTATTGTACTTGATAACTCGAAGTCTTGATAACTCGAATTTTTTTTGTGGCAAGTGGTGGTTCGAGTTATCGAAGTAAGACTGTATATATACACTTATGCTCATAAAATTAAGCCACATATGCGATAATGAAGTACCTGCATTGCTTGGGTTATTATAGGTTATACTGTCCACTGTTCACCATGTCGATAAACTATTTTCTTGCTCTTTAGCAGCTTTAACATATTTCAGCTTTGTTCATTAGACAAGTAGCAATTGCCACGATAAGTACTTCCTTATCACATATGTGGCTTAATTGTATGAGCATGAGTGTATATTTGTATTGTAATAATCAACTGATTAAAATTCGATTTACTAAAAAATTGACATTTATCTGAAAATTTATCTGAATTGACACTCACAATCGAAAAATTGATAACTATCAGTCATTGAGAATCGCAATACCACCAAGTTAAATTTATTGATGTATCATCCATCTTTTATTTTATGACACTCGAGTCCAAGGATCTAGACAGAATCGCCGTGTGGGTGACCAAAGTCACTCAAAGCGACTAAAATAATACAAACTTGTCAAAGTGACACATATTATTGGGTGACACGACTAAGAGAATAAGGGGGATTGTGCTTTATATTCTCTAAGATGACCGGTAATGGAACCCGCTACAATTAAATGATTTATCAAATCAAGTACAAAATGTGTACACTTCTGCAGTTTTTTTACACTTAAAAATTAATCGATTTAAAATAGCCCATTGCATCGGAATCGACTATATTAAAGCTAGAACATTCTTCACTATCACTTGTTTTGATCCGTGGTGACCATTAACAGCTTCTGATCAAGCATTTAAAACAGAACTAACCAATGACGCTATGAGCCTTACCAGATTCATGGAACATTTCGCCATAATAATGAATAATTAAAATAAATCTATTCCAAGAAGAACCTGTTAAGTTTATCAAACAAATAAACGATCATCAACCACAGAGAATGATTGATAGTGTGACAGAGACCAGACGTTTTGTTGGTTAAATGTCAAAATACTAATGACCGCTCATAAGGTGATTTGCCACGTTCAGATGAGACAGAAGTGACATCATTCAATGAAATACAGCCCAGTCTGGAAATGTCAGCCCAGTTTATATAATGCCGGTGAAAGAATGGATGATTTATATTTGGAAAAGAAGACAAAGCGTCATAAGCTCTTGGAGCTCAAAAGACTGTCAACAGGTTGTTTTCGACACATTTCTTTAGCTCCAAAGAAAACCCATCAGAGTTAATTCGGCAACTGGTTTAGATCCGGGTTGGAGCTAGGATTTCATCAACAATCTAGCAGCCAATCCCGATTGGTGATTAATACCCGACATTGTAAAGGAGCAGTTTGAAAGCAAAACGCTTGACACATGTCTTAACTAAGCCCGGTAATTAATGCAAATAACAGCCCGACCTCGAGCCAGTCCGAAATAGTCCTAAATCTGAATTGTAAATATCTCTATCACACATGTTTCAAGGAAATAAATCACCACCCATGTCGGTAATAAAACACCTCTCAACCACAGCCCAGCTGAATCCATTCATCTTCTTCTTCCAGTTTATTTCTTGGAGTTGTTTACCTATAAGACTTATTAAACAGACCCGTTTCAATTCCATTTCCGTCTTCGTTCTTCCCCAATGTAACAAGTGTAGGGAGGGATTAAGTGTTTATCAAAACTCGTTAACAATCGCGAGCGGCACGCTAAACGTCTACACCAGGTCTCTACCTCACTGTGTCGGCAGCGTCAAGCTTAGTTTTAGTTTGACCCTAGCTATTGACCTCGACTACATGACGAAGTCTTCTCCGCTTGCGTGCGATGTGAAGTGGTTTTGTCAACAAACAAGCAGCGATAGAAGCCGAAGACAAGACCCGCTCGAAGAGCTTTGAATCATTCTCGAAATACCCAATAGAATTCCGCGTTGGGTATTACGCCCAAAACGAGTTCTCAATCACATCACAGTGCTATCATATCTCGCAGAGAACGCGTGAACGTCAAGTTCAGATCTGTTAATCTAATCACAATTTCGGGGGATTTTCGTGTTCGCCTTCGGCCAAGATTCGCATATAAGGTCGGCTAAGAGGAATAGTCAAGAAGTCAGCGCAGAAGTTTGTTCGGTGATGTTGTGTTGATTGGTCACATCTCTCGGTAACTTATTAGTATTTTCATCAAAATGCGTGCCATCGGAGTACTGGCATTGTTCGCGGTGCTCTTGGCCACCGTGTTGGCGGAGGATATCGTTGCGGAAGAGGTAGTTGTGGAACCCACTGCCCTCTTGGAAAGGATACGAAGACAAGCGGCTTCAAATGCGGCGTCGGCATCAAATGCTCAAGTGAATATTAATCTGATACAGACGAACCCATACGGCGGCGGCGGTGGTTTCGGCGGACCAGGCGGATACGGCAGACCTGGAGGCTTTGGCGGACCTGGAGGATTTGGCGGACCAGGTGGTTTTGGAGGACCAGGAGGCTTCGGCGGACCTGGTGGCTTTGGCGGACCACCCCGGCATCATCATCATCATCGACCCCCACCACCACCATATGGTGGATTTTACGGATAAATTAATTAAAGAACACTTAACTTAAACCGATTTTGCAATGTTTTTTTTGTTGACTGTGTTTTTTTTTTTTTGTTTCTGTGAAAGTGTTCGGGGATTTTATACGACGTCCTTGTCTTACCGAGACAGTTCCCACTCGAGGAGCATTTTGGGGAATTTTGCAAAATTGAGATGATTTCATCTCAGTTTCTGTGAACGCTTGTCGTTTCGATGAATTTCTAATTCAATGGATTAAAGGCTAACCAAGTGGATTTGGACAGGAAGTCTAAAAATGCTGGTGCGCCTCAGGGCTAAGATTTTTCTCCGATGCTCTTTTTGATTTTCATCAATGCCACATATTATCCAATTCATTCCTGCACTGATGGCAGTCCTCAAAGTTTTTATTTCACATTCGTTTTGCAAAGTTCTCCCAAACTTTGAGGCTAGGACGCTCGAATGATAAAGCGGAACGGTGCCGGATGTTAAACTCATTAAATTCTGACCTTAACCGCTTATTTGATGTATTACTATAAATCCGGTCTGGAAACCGGAAATATTTCCATTCTCGGCATGTGTGTAAGCGATAATTTCCGTTGGAAAGACAAAAATGCTTATGAAGTGCTTTGGATTCTTGAACCAATGCAAGAAATGTGTTGCAGCTTCAGATTCCAAAATTTTGGAGAAAATAATGAAAACCAGAAAAGTGTCTTTTCTTGAAAACTCTTAAATTTTCAGTGATAATCATTTTGTTTTTAGGGGTCCACTGAGGACACACTGTTAAATTTCTGTAGCTTCAACTATCTCAGTCTTAATAATAATAAATATACTGGAGTGCTCTTATTGACATCACAAAGGCGTTTGATACTGTTGACCATGGGATCTTGGCCTCTAAATTAGCTAAGGCTGGCTTTCAACGTTTTATGCTCAAATAGCTTCTTTCATATATAAAAAATCGTAAAGATTGAAGATCGTTGTAGCTAACCATTACACATTATAATTAGTGTTCCACAGGGTTCTATACTCGGCCCCATCTTACTTTTGCAAGTCACAATACAGCGCTCGTGCTTTGATAGTTTACAGACCGTAATATCGGAAGTAATGTGTCAAATATTTGTGTAACTGATTATTTTTTGTAGGCATTTTATGTGTAGTAATTGCATTATTTTCTTATGAAAGGGATTTCAAAACATTTAACCGCGCGCGTTTTATTGAGATTTGTAAAAGTGAGGGAGACGGAGATCACATAAAACTCTCGTAAACTCGATAAAATGCGCGCCAGAGTCTATCAACGCCCCACCGCGCGAACGCGACATTGTGATTTCGGCTTTAACGGCGAAAAACGAAAATAAAATACATTAGCTAATCATTCAAATCAAAGCGACGGGTGAGCCTAATGATGTTCACACAGTTTTTCAAATAGGGCTTGCTGGACATTGATACTTGAGCCATATTTGCTCTTGATTACATCCACTGCTGAAAATCCATCTTCAAAAAAAATAAGGCGTTGCAAACGAAATGAAAATTCCTTAGACTTTGGAAGTTAAATTTGGATATTCATTTGTAATCTATAGCAGAAACACCACCAAACCAGAACTGGTGAATCTAGATTTAAGACTGCTGTCGCAAGAGAGTTCAACGAAACTCCCTTCCTCTTGTGATGTGAATTCTCTTAAGGCTTGTGTATGAAGTGGATCTTGGATCTACACAAACTCTTCGACATCAACATCTGCAAAGTATTTTGAAAACCATTCGAACTTCGAAAGGTGTTCCGTGAAAAGACTCATCAGCTCTTGTGAGGTAACCAGTTCAAAAGATGTCTCACATTTTGCGGGAAACAATCTTGACGGCCAAATACATTCATCTTTTTTATTCACAAGCGCAATTTTTTCAAACGCCACGCTGCTATTATCAGGAGAGACAGCCCGAGGTGGAAATGGGCCTTAGTCAACAACCCTCTCCAGTTGGCACGATCTTTAGCCACCTGCCTACAATTTCGCACGCCAAGATGTTTGAGGTCCCTCTCGACTTTTGTGCACCTACAGCTATATTGGCGTCCTTTATTGCGTTGTCAACTGGCTCGGAGTTCAACGATGTGTTTTCATTCAATTCAGTCTTACAAGTACATTTAAGGAGTATTTTGAAATGATAGCGTTAATGATCGGCGGCCAAAAACATTTTTAATTGATTTGCTGTGCATATTTTTTTACGGTCACTGTTGATAAGAATGACTTCACGCTGAGAAGGTCAGCTGTTTATCATAAGCAACAGCCTTTGAGCAGACTTACTGCTATTTCGAAAACTCGTTCTTTGCCTGGATGCAATTAAAATAATGAAGTCCAACAGATCATTCTCAGCTATTTTATAATAAAAGCTATAAAGTAGCTTATAATGAACTTGTTTATAAAGGGTGTCTCAAAATTGAAGCAAAATTTAAATTAAATAGGGAACACCAACAAAACCTTCAGTTTCAGATTGTTATTTTTTTTATTGAATCATAGAGTACATAGTTACCAAAGTACCTATAGGCGGGACAGAAGGATGTACGCTTAGATCTTTAAAAATACTCAACTGATTTTAATGCGGTTTTCATGAATAAATAGAGTGCTTAAAGAGGAAGGTTCATACATTGTTTATCATTGTGCAGAATGTCAGAAGAAATCAAGCCGATGGAAAGCCTTCAGTCACGTTATAAAATGCCACGTCCTAGAAAAGTGCGGGGGCTCCCATGTCACAAGGGTGTAGAAGTCGTATCAGATTTCCAGTGTGCGTTCACACTTTTATTCCCTTTTTTAGACTTCTTCTAGTAAGCAACCAAATGTGTCGCTCTTCTTCGAATGGAGCTATAGTCCTGGGTGGATCCTAGTCTCAGTCAATGTGCCTTGCACACTGGAACGGTCTTGTACTAGGTGCCTTTAAATTCGTACATTTAACAGACTTTTCCAGGTGAAAACACCTTTGGATTTGAAGACTTTTTGGGTGGAAGGTTAAGTCTCCATAAACTCTACATAAACTAGATGAAATATGGGCTCCCAGACGGGCATTCACCATGGAAACGAAGCTTGGAGCGTTACTTTTAGCCATGCTTGTGTCGTTCTTGCCTAACGAAGGAGAGTTTTTTTTCGAATATTATTGTGTTAAGAGCTTTGCCAACATTCTCTAAAACATTTGTTTGGTAAACTTTGTCTGAGGGCTTAATACATTTTGCAACTACCGCAGAGGCAGGTTGGTGAACACGTTGAGCTCTCGGAATGATTTCGCACGCATGTCGCGATGACCAATCATAAGTCCTATTATATACCATATATATACCATTCCCCGATTCCAGACAAATTAGGTTTAACATATTACTGATGGGCGCATTCAAAGCATGTAGATTATCAAAACCATCCGAATGACTACTAATTAATTACTAGCTGCTAAGCTCGATAAACGCCTTTCATCAGAATCATTCGAATGAATTCGATTGTTTTTAATTTTCTTAATTAACCTTTAAATACTTCAGTTCATTCCCTTCGAATTTTTCATAACATAACCAAAATGAAGGTTATGTTCGTGATTAGTACTTTTCGACAAGAACTATTTGTTAGTTTCCTTGTGTCAGTAGTGAGTAATTAGTTAGTAATCATTGGATTGAGTTAGTAGTCATTCCCATGAGCTAATTTCATTCCTCCATCTGCATTACCCTTTTCACCAGTAGTGCCTATCAGTATACCCTTAAGCCTACTTTCAGACGCACAGTTAAATTTATAGACTCGTTCGGTTAGTGCGGCTGAACACTAGATGAATATGGGTAGATTCTTCCTCTCCCTTCACCATCAATACCTTCGGACCGTGTTGTGTATTGACCCCGGACACTTAAGGTTATTAATAATCGCCTGAGAGCTCAAATTTATTATATATATATATTACAGAAAATATTGAAAGCCTTATATTAATCGATTTTCACTCGAATAACCATTCGAGAGATTATAAGATTATTAAAATATCGCTATTACTAAATCTCGAATCTTCATTCGATTATGGTCATCACTAAAGGGTCATTCATATGACAGCGAACTGAGAACGCAAACTTTTAGAAACAACTAATATCCAGCAAATATAAACATAATGTTATACTTCTTGGTATGCTAGAGGATGGGGACCGAAGTATCAGTAATTGGCTTAAGTATGCTTATTTATTTTTTTTTCTCCACGAAACAACCATTCTTTTTGCGAACTGTGAATTTGAGTTCTAAATACACAACAGAGGCAAACGCGATCCACACATTCACGATTGAACCAAATTCGCGATAAAAATTCTGTTTGCTCAAATTTTACCAACTGCCCTCTGCGAATGTGAAAACTTCATATTAGAAATTACAGAGATGGCCGACTTCACACCTCATTGCCCCCTAGTCCATCGACGAATTTGAGTGCTTTTTTGACTGATATTCAGACATTTTTAACGGTTATTCACGAAACAACGTGAATGGTCAAACATTTTAAGGGGCAAGAGAGATAGAAGTCTTGCATCCCGGTTGTAATTTATTTATGCTCCATACGAATGAAGTGCCATAGTTTGCGAAGTTCGTGATTCGTAGTGGGCTCACATGAATGGTCCTTAAAATTTATTGAACGAGAAAACTTTCCATAAATGTCACTTGTCAAATTGTATTGAGCATTTCACTTTTGGATCGCATTCGCTGCTTCTCTCCCTCTCATTAGAGACGCTTATGAGCCGGACGGACGCAACGGATTCTACGGGCCTAGGCCGCTAGTTACAATCGAAACGAGAATTATGGTTTGAATGGATTGATGATAGAAAATTGATCATTTTATAAAATTATAATAGAATTTTTAAAAGAATGAAATTTACCCATTGTGAACAGTGCTCACACGACTGATCTGTCAACTATCTTGGCAGTTAATCAAAAAAGCTTTTAATTACTGTTTTGTTTTGAAGTTATGACACAGTTACATCAATATTTTCAATTGGAAGGTTTATGCTAACGTTTCTAAATGTATAATTTATGAGTAAGTGTGTGGGGAATCCCAAAGAACCTTATCCAGATCCATTGAGAGATTTCCAAAGCAATGCTACGAGACCATGGAGAGTCCACTGAACCCTCTTCATTATAATCGACTTCGAAACTAGAAATCAAGATAATTATATGCTTATTCATTCGTATATGATTAAATCAATGATCTTGAGCTTGAAGAGGCAGGTTAAGGCGTCCACTTCGCTGAAGCATTCGCAACCTTGTTCATCCCCACAAGAGTAAACATAAACTTATCGCTTCTTTGCAGTGACCAGACTCAGAACATCAGCCAAACATTGCCCCATCATCGAGCAAAGTCATCATAATACTGAATTTGAATGGGTTTTCCCAAAGCGATCTTCTCCAGAGTGTGTCTTGAGAAGCATTTACCGAATGCTAATGTGTCATTTGTTTGACGTTAATTGAATTGCGCACCATTACGGAAGTACAATGAATCGGTGCGACACATGTATATATTATGTGATTTTTTATTTGAAAATCCCATAAATGATCGGGTGAATCCCCACAATGGATTGAAACCTCTTGTGTGCGAGTGAAAATTTGTCGGATTATACTAGAAACCAGTTTCGTTTTCATTCGCTTTTGTGATGGTTTCTAATTTTGACAGCAATTAAGTGGCAGTTATCACTTTCAGAGCATGAGGAGTTGTTTAAATATTTATGGCGTCTGTGTTAACTAAAACTGATTATTGTGCGATGATGTGGACGACTGTGTACCGGTTTATTTGACAAAATTCTTGATGACTTTGGTAACAAAACAATTCTTGTTTTGGATGGGCGTTTATTAAATATGTGTCGTTTTTATATTTTTTATATTGTTGCTACTTGTTGAGCAACAGATTTTCGATAAGGCGGTGTCTGTGTGGATGAGAAACTTTCTAAATTCATGGCTACACATCGGTAGATTCACTAAGCATAAAAACAAAGACTATACCTGTCTTGCAAAGGCTCCTCAAACTTTACTGGTCGACGACGGGTGAAATACACTCGCGAGAGAACAATAGCATGGACAACTCGAGTGGTTGCTGTAGAAACTAAGCACAGATCCACGACAGACGGTTGCGTAACGCAAATTGATTTTTCTTTACGGACACCCCTCTATAAGGGACATCTCTCTTTACTAACAATTCCTGAAGACAAAGACATATATCCAGTATTTCAACAATGACGGAAATGAATTTCAACCCCCATTAAGTAATTATACCCCCGATAACGGACACACGAAGCAAAAGCGAACATAGGAGGAACAGAATCGTATGTGCAGTTAATCTTCTCTATAGCGGGCAGTATCATATGGTATATGGTCTATCAATATTTCCCATTATGCAGGGGTGTCTGTTCTGAAGAAGAGGTTAAAATACACGAATACCTTCATGCCGGGACCATGACGAATAGTTCGTAATGAGAGCTCTCCCTTATAAAGGGGTGTCCGTTAATAGAAGTTTAAATGTACCCATGTAACAACACCCTGTGCTTGTAGGGACGAGCGCACTTTACTTGGGCCTTCACCGTTAGAAGAAGTGAATGTGAGTAAACCCCTTGTAAGTGTGCTTAGAAGTGATTTGACGCTATTTGAGCGTTACTCTGTTCAGTTTATTCAAAGAATTGGGAGTCCGCGGTTTTTTTTAATGGCTAGTGTATAAAAACTTTGATTTTCATAAATACAACACATGTTACCCTTAGAACAGACACCTCTGTATATCGAACAAATATGATAGCCCTCGGAATCATATGCTTACAACTATGCAGGCTGTACCGATCTTGAAGGCGGCTGAAAGAACAAGTTAAGCCATGTATTTTCAAGCTGTCGAAAGAAAATCAGATCACATGTTTGCAATTAATATAAGGAAGCACGCACGTGGGTCGCCGTGGCGTAGTGTGTTAGTGCGTCGACTCCTACGCAGAGGGTGCCAGGTTCGATACCCGTATTTACCACCTTTGATAATTCACGGCTCCACCTCTTTCGAGTCACTGACAATGCTCAAAGAGTATTCCTGTCTAGAAAAAGCTTTCTAACTTCGCCGTTCGGAGTCGGCATTAAACTGTAGGTCCCTTCCAATCGTGAAAGAAAAATAGCGCGCACAACACGATTGGTTGCTGAGAAGCTAGGCCCAGGTCCGCCTCGGACTGTAGCGCCACCCATATTATTATTATTATAAGGAAGCACGCTGTACAGAGCTTGACAACAGAAGGAAGGAGCCAAGCCATTTATTGCCAAGCGCCAGTCCCATGAGGACAAACCCGCGGTTGCTATACAAGAAGAAGCCGCTAATATCATGCTCATCATCTCATTTTCTCTTTGCTGTTTTGTACCCTGAACTTAAGCTTATGCCCGACAACACGCTCTGCTTACAACACGATATGTTGTGGTGTCTATAAAAAATCTCTTTCTTGCCTCCTTAGCTTAGAGTACCGTTAAGATTATGGTGTAAGTTAAGTTTAATTTTATGTTAAGTTAGTTTTATTCTCTCACTCGATTTAAGTATTTCATTTTCTGGGAACCACGACTGGTTCCCACACATATAACTCCGCGTTCCGCTATACACAAGTTGCACTGGTCTATGATTTGCTTGGGGATGTGGTGACGTGACCACTGATGCATAGATCCCACTCACATGATTAATTCTGTTGGAATTCCATCGAATATGTCCTTCGATAATGTATCTACTGATGACCGTAAGGTTATATGTGATATGTTTGCATCACATTTCCAGTCAAACTTTGTTGACTTAGGCATGGGTTGCAGGTCAGAACTTAGAGCAAATACAATCGCAGACATAGGGCGATTAGAATTGACGAATGATGATATTCTTTCTGAGCTGTCCTCACTGGATTCTAGTGCAAGCTTGGCGCCTGATAATCTTCCCCCGCTTTTTTTAAAAATGTGTAAGGACGGATTAGTCAAGCCCCTGACTATCATTTTTAATATGTCACTGGCTCGCGGCGAATTTTTGGATTGCTGGAAGGATTCTCTCATCACCCCAATTCATAAATCTGGACCTAAAAGTTCTATTGTCAACTACAGACCAATAGCTAAACTCCAATTAATACCGAAATTATTCGAAGCTGTTGTTAAGAAAAAAATATATGCTGAAGTTCGAAACCAAATATCCCAATTTCAACATGGCTTTGTGAGTGGAAGATCAACTTCGACCAATTTGGTTATATTTACAAACTTTTGCCTGAGTTCCATGGAAGCGAGACTTCAAGTTGACTCCATATACACTGACTTCTCGAAGGCTTTTGACCGTGTTCAACATAATGTGCTCATAAAAAAGCTAGAGATGATTGGTTTTCATTCTAAAATCTTGAAATGGATAACTAGCTACCTTACAAATCGCAGACAGTTTGTAAAAATAGGTAATGATCAGTCACGAGTAATTTTCAATTTCTCTGGGGTACCTCAAGGTAGTCACCTCGGCCCTCTTCTGTTTCTTCTTTTTATTAACGATTTGCCTTCCTATGTTTTCCATTCCGACTGCCTTTTATACGCTGACGATTTAAAAATTTTTAAATCAATCCGATCATTGGCCGATGCAATGGAGTTGCAAAATGATATCTCATCAGTACAGAATTGGTGCGATTTGAATGGACTACATTTCAATATTAGTAAATGCTCAGTTATGACATTTTTTAGAATTTTATCTCCTATAATCTATAATTATAAGATTGATAATACAATCTTAACAAGAGTATGTTCGCATAAAGATCTAGGGGTTATATTCGACGTTCAACTGACTTTTTCTATGCACATAGACTATATTATTTCAAAGGCCAACTCCATGCTAGGATTCTTGTTTCGAAATTCAAAAGATTTTCAAGACCCTTACACTCTTAAGTCTGTGTATGTTTCGTTAATTCGCTCTATATTAGAATACTGTTGTTTAATATGGAATCCTTTATATAACAATAGCGCTATTCGTATTGAGAGAATACAAAAAAGATTTACTAGGTTTGCTCTTCGAAAGATGTCGTGGAATTCAAATATGCCGGATTATAATGCTAGATGTCAGCTTATCGATCTAAAGCAACTGCATGTAAGAAGGACTTATTATTCAGTTCTTTTCGCTCATGACGTCATTACTGCTCACATTGATTGTCCGGTGCTGCTTTCCATGTTCAGTGTTTACACCCCGTCTCGTTATCTGAGGCCTAGAGATTTCTTTTATGTTTCGAGGCATAGTACAAACTATGGGCAAAATGATCCTATAACTAATGCTTGCATAAAATTCAACTTAGTTGCAAATGTTATAGACTTAAATATGAGTAGAGATAAATGTAAAAATGAAATTTTAAATTTTTTGAGTAGCAATTTACTCTAAATTACATTATAATTGTATGTTAAAATCTGCTTATACTAGGCATTATTATTAATAAGAAATGAAATGTTATTAATATTATCAGTAGTCTTAAAAAAGCTCTGTACTTGAAAGACGGAAGAATAAATAAATTCCATCGGACAGACTATCGCAATCTCTATGGCTGGTCTCTGGACCCCTTGCAATCTAGTCAATGGATTGTGGTCGTGTGAAAGGGGTGTGTGTAAAATCGGTGAATATACTAAAGTCATAGGTGAGGTTCATACTCTCGTGGTTCTGGACGCTCATACGTTCGTCCTTCGACTCACCGACAATGATCAGAAATAGATTGACTACCAGGAACAACTATTTTTAATCCATAGTTAAAAAATATCATGAAACTAGAGGTCTGCACGGACAGCACACGTCGTTGTCTAGATGAAAAAGTCTTCCAATTACTGAATAAGAATAATTGATTCATAGAAGGCAACCGCTTCAAAATGCGTCGAAAATAAGAAGATAAACAACAACGCCGCATTTACCCCCATGGCGAATGGCCTTTTCAGATAGACGTGTTAATCGACGCATTTAATGTTTGAAAGATATAGAAGTAATTTGCCTAACACGATGTTTTGGTGCCAGGTAGTCACTGCATTTAATTGCATTTAAACAAAGAACAAAAAGCAATTCTGGTCCAAGCTCTTGTTTATGACACATTCGGTGGCAGACATTCTAATAAACGAACAGCTAATATACTAGAAACAAGTCAGACCGGTATTATCATATTTCAAGGTTAGAGTTGGACCGAATTAAATAAAAACAATCCGTTTGCATTCACAAGACTGAGAGGAAATCAAGTTCCAATCGTATGATTCTCCACATTCCATTCCAATTCCACAATCAAATTATATGAAATCCACAAGCAAATTAACAAGAAATACACACGCATGAATAAAAAAAAGTACAATATTAGCTTAAGTTGAGTGTTTTTTAATCATTTATCTGCCAAAATGGTCGCGATCGTGTCCTGGAGGGCCATGTCCTTGAGGACCACGTCCTGGTGGGCCACGTCCTGGAGGACCACGTCCTGGAGGACCACGTCCTGGAGGACCACGTCCTGGTCCGCCGAAGCCTCCTGGACCTCCTGGTCCGCCAAAGCCACCTGGCCCACCACCGCCCTGTATCAGATTAATTGTCACTTGAGCATTCGATGAAGACACTGCATTTGAACCAGCTTGTCTTCGTATCCTTTCCAAGAGACCCTCAGGTTCCGCCAACACGCTGGCGAATATCACCGCGAATAGTGCCAACACAACAAAGGCACGCATTTTGATAACAGAAGTAAAACACTTAAATTTTTTTCCGAGAGACGCGACGAATCCACACAACAGCACCGATCAATCTTCTGTGTCGACTTCTAAGTGATCGGTCTCAACCGACCTTATATGCGAAATCTGTTGACGAAAGCAAACACAAGAATCCCCCAATAATATAGTTAGATCAACAATGCTGAACCTGAGATTCAAGTTCTCTTCGCACGTTCGAAGGTGTTAGCGACTGATAACTCGTTTTACATAATATGCACAAGTCTACATTTAAAATGTTTTCATTTAAAGTTAGAGCTCGAAGATAAATAAGAACCTTGCAGATTGTTTTCTCACATCAGGCATTGACTCTTATATGTACTCGTACCAACTAACCACCCCCGCTTTGTCAGCAATAAAATAAGCATCAACTATACACTTTGTTTTATTTCCAGTTAGGAACTTGACAGTCCTTAATTGTTCCACAAGTTGACACGCTCATGGTGAGGTGAGATGAACGACCTGTATTCGACTTCGAACATGTAGGTCAAGCAGTGGAAGACGACCGCGTCTAATGTGACTCGCACGAGTGGAGAACGACCTCAACCAACCGAGAGCGAGTTACTGGGGACAGCTAGCTAGAGATCTTGCTATCTCGGGGCTTTTGGTTTGTTGGTTTAGGCCCAGGTCCACCTACAGTGCCTCGTAGGCCCTCGGACTGTTGAAATCACTGAAATTCCATTCATCAACGTCGACACCCTTGGAGTTTCTCTTCAAAATATTTACTTCTATTAGATTGTTTAGCACCGTCGATATGAGCAGCGAAACAATAATTTAAATGCAAATAAAAACAAATTTAAGCAAAAGTCCTATTTCTTGGTATGCTAATAGATTCGCATTGAATGTTCGAGAACAAATTTAATAAAAGTTAGATTTAATATCTTAATTAACGGTCATAATCCTGTCAAACTAAGAACGCATTATTTACACAATGCAGATAAACGCGATCCACAAATGCACGACTAAAAAAACGCCGTGAAGTATCAGTTTTCACAAATTCCCGTAGTAACAACCGGTAGCCACTTTAAATAGAGGGGATTCATGTGAACATGTGAATAAAGTGTTGTGTTTGTACAGTGACTCACAGACTTTTACTAAGGTCCAAAAAAAGAAAAATTATTGAAGTTCTAAAAGACTTCAGCGACAATGGGTGAAGTCCCTAATGCTTCAACGAAAATTCAAAACGCTTTAAGGAAATTTGGTGATGTCGAATGATGAAACCAATCGAATCAATCACAAGTCACAACATTCATTTCTTGAACTCAGAGCTTGCATTTTCAAAAAAATGCAGTCTTTATGATATGAACAAACAACAGGTCACACATGGGATAGCAGTTTGCTGTCTTTATAAATTAGTACGGATGTACACAATTTTACAAAATTGTAATTGTATTGCCGAAATTGGTTAGGAAATTATATATGTAAGGTTATAAAACAGAGTTATTAGCCGGAGTTACAAGCCGGAGTTACAAGCCGGAGTTTTCTCAAATGTATTTTTTTAGAAGGCTTCTATATGAATATGGGTCGCCATGGTGTAGTGGGTTAGGGCGTCTATTCCTACGCAGAGGGTGTCACGTTCGACACCCGAATTTACCACCTTTCATAATTCACGGCTCAGCGTCTTTCGAGTCACTGACAATGCTCAAAGAGTGTTCCTGTCTGGAAAAAGGCTTCCCGACTTCTCCGTGTCGGGTCGGCATAAGACTGTAGGTCCCTCCCACTCGTGAAAGAACAATAGCACGCACAACACGAGTGGTTGCTGAGAAGAAAGGCCCTGGCCCTCTACGGGTATGTAGCGCCACCTATCTTATTATTGTTATTATTATATACAGTGCGGTCCCACTATGTCGAATTGTCACGGTATACCAAAATTTGTTCGAGTTAGAGAGAGTTTGGCTTAGAGAGAGGTTTTTGTATGGAAAGTTGAGGGAAATGTATGTAAAATATGGCGAAAAAGTTCGAGTAAAAGAGAGTTCGACTTAGGGAGAGTCCACTGTATGTATTTAAAATTTCAAAGTTCTGCAAAATAATAGAGTGAACATATTTACTTTTTTTTAAAAAACTTACGGCTTATAATACCGGTGAAGCTTATTGCTTATACTGCTATTGGTTGAAGTTCTTGTTTGTACATTGGTTACAATTTTTAGGACATGTGTTGTTCTAAATTTAAATATTCTGTTTTTGCCAAAGACTAATAAATTCCTCAGAAATTTCCAAGCTAGTTATTTCAATGTACCACGAGAGTAACATACCATTCGATGAATTTTAGTGCGTGTTGGTTACTTGTGTCAAAAGTTTTACGAATGGCACTCGTTGCCATTTTGTAAGAATCGTTTGTAAGTGACGTTCACTAAAATTAACCAAAAAAATATAAAAGCTAAGTAAGTTACGACTCTATACTGTACAACGTTGCAGTTCATTTTGTTAAAATATGCCAAATAACAGCTTCAAAGCTCTTCATATATGATAGAGGAACAATATGAGACAGTTTGACTAGTTTGTCACCCTCCTTCTTTTTTCAGTTATTGACTTTCCTTGTAAAAAAAATGCAAAACATAAAAATACGGGTTTTTTTATTTATTAAAACCTGTTAACAAATTAACTTTTATTTAAAGACACACATATAGGCTGTTGAGTTATAAATGTTTTAATTTTAGTTAGTTCAGTTTGTTAATACATATTCTTAAGTTAATTTAATGCAGAGCTATGACTTATAATAAATTCCTTAAACTTCTTGTTTCCTGCTATTCAAAAATTAACGATTTTTAAACAAAAAAAATCACTTACTTATTTTCTTAATCGTATTTTTTCATTTTATTCGTCATCAGTTGGTAACGAAAATTCAAAGTGTTCAGTACTATTTCGCAAGTTAAAAAGTACTGTAATTTTCAGATTTTCTTAAGAAACTAGAACTAGATTTTCTTTAACTTTTAGTTATCTAGTCAAGGCTTAATATAACAATAATAATGTATATTTCATTAGTATTTAAAGAAAGTAGGATCCACAAGAAAGGGAAAAGTCTTCTGAACATCGCTTACAAGATCTTCTCTGCCGTTTTGTGTACTCGCCTGAAGCCGTTTATACATAACCTGATCCATATCCGTGTGGCTTCAGGCCAGGGAAGTCCACCATCGACCAGATTTTCACACTACGGCAAATCCTGGAAAAGACCCAAGAGATGCAGATCGACACCCTCCACCTTTTTCGATTTCAAGGCCGCATATGACAGCATGCATAGGGACGAGCTATACAACGCCATGTCTAGTTTTGACATTCCTGCCAAACTCGTTAGGTTGTGCAGGGTGACGATGGAGATTTCTTGCTGCTCCGTCAAGTACGGTAACGAACTCACCGAGACCTTCAATGTCAAAAAAGGTTTTAGACAAGGTGACACGCTGTCATGTGATTTCTTTAACATCATCCTGGAAAAGGTCGTGCAAGACTCACACGCCAAAACTAGAGGCACGATCTTCCAGAAGTCCATACAACTGAACAAAAGAACAGAGCGAGGTATCAATGAGGCGTTTGCTGGCATTGAAGCGGAAGCGGCTAAAGTGGGTCTAGCGGTGAATGAGGGCAAAACGAAGTATATGCTGTCATCAATAAAGGACACACAACATCGACGTCTTGGACAGAGCGTCTCAATGGGCAGCTATAACTTCGAGGAAGTCAAGGACTTCGTCCACCTCGGTTCCGCAGTAAACAGTACAAACAACATCAGTACCAAGATCAAACGTAGAGTAACTCTTGCCAACCGCTGTTTATATGGGCTCAAGAGGCAATTGAGTAGTAGAGCCATCTCTCGAAGGACCAAGCTGACCTTATACAAGACCTTGATCATCCCTGACCTGCTGTACGGCGCCGAGGCATGGACAATCTCAAAAGCGGATGAGGAAGTCCTTGATCTCTTCGAGAGGAAAGCTCTGCGTGCGATCTTTGGTCCTGTATGCGTTGACGGTTTCTGGAGGAGAAGATTCAACCACTAACTGTACGGGCTGTACAGCGACATGAGTCTAGTCAGGCGTCTTCGGATCCAACGCCTAAGATGGCTAGGCCATGTAGAGCGTATGGACAACTCAGCTCCGGCCCGAAGAGCCTTCGACTCCGAGCCCGGGGGACAACGCAAAAGAGGACGCCCGAGCTTAAGGTGGCGCACCCAGGTGGAGAAGGACCAACTTAGCGTGCGACACTGGAGACAGCTAGCCAGAGACCGTGCTAGTTGGAGAGGCTTGTTGGTTGAGGCCCAGGTCCAATCCGGACTGTAGCCCAAATAAAGAAGAAAAAAAAAGGAACAAATATTTGTTGTTTTGGGGAGGGCTCGGTACCTCGGGACCAGAAATAATCAAGTTCCGAAAAATTAAAATACAGCATTTTAAGGCGATAGGCTTCTCACTAATAGCATTTCTTATTATTGTTTTTATGCAATATGTAAAAAGCATTTAAGTTTATTATTTTTTTGCTCTTTGGAATGTAAAAATCTGCTTAGGTAGGTATGTATTCACATCCAAGATAGGTAGTTTTAGATTCAAGATCAAATTACATACTTATAAAAACCCGACAACGGACACGTCCTTTTTGATGCTCTGTCATACAGAATCAAATAAAACAAGTATACTCCATAATTATGGTATACCACTTTTACGTCTAAGTACATATGTATCTATAAACATTCTTATAATTAACATTTCAAATAAAATTATGTTTTGGAGCGAAGACTTTTTCTTTTCATCTCTTGGTTATACATTCAAAACCCATTGATCTACCGCACAAAGAACATTTAACGTTATTAATGTTTTTTGTTAAATTTTCAAGTTTTTTGAATCTATTTAATAATATATTTTATTTTAAATAAATTAACGGTAAAATAACAATGTTTTATCATTATGCTATGATTTATATGGGAGGCTCGTTACTGGAACGCTACGGGCTCAGTTCTGGTTCATGCCTCATTTTCTACATTTTTTATTTTATTAAATGCGAGTCATATATTTGCTTACAAAACCTTAACCTCAAGTTTTCGTTAAATGATAAAATTGTTTTCATTTATCTAAGTAATTCATTTTAAGAGAGCAACGAACACAAAACTTTACTTAAAGGGGCTCGTCAACCCAGTCGACCCTATTAGGAATATTTGTCAATAAATTGAATCGCACTTTTCGTGACAGCTTCTTTGGAAATCGGCAAGGATACCTGTGCTTGAATTGCATATAAGAAAGTAAATCATGTAACTTTGATATTAAACTTTAATTTATTTAACTTTTGAAAAATGATGGAAGTAAATTATTCAAATTTTTAATACCACATTGTATTTTTAATACGAAATAAAGACACATCTATCTATCTATTCAACATTTCTATCTATTTCCAAAATTTCGAACTTGACGAATATTAATTTTCAAAATAGTCAAGAAATTGTGGATTGTGAATTGTGAACTGCGTTCATCCTTTAGAATAGACCAAAAAGAAATGCAACGATGACAAAGCACACGATTTTGTTGGTCCGAAAGCCGCTTGAGGAATTCTGTCATACAATATGGTCGAAATGGGTCATGTTGTGTGAGATTGAAATGCAGCACGGACTCGTTGAAAACAATTGTCTTTCACATTCTTACCTTTGCTTTGAGGCTGGTAAAATTCGATTAACGTTTGGAGGTACAAATCCTGTGATTCCTTCTGAAATCAACATATTTCGGTCTTTCTCAATGCTCTCACTTTAGTATCGCTCGCCACGATTCGTCACTTGATTTCGATATGTCTGCGTTCCATTAATGTTTGTAAATTTAATAGTAGAGTTCACTTTAACTTAATTCCTCACGTAGGCCAACCTTCCAGCCACTATTTCTGAATTAAATGACTGACTAAATATTTGTCAGAAAATTTTAATCTTAATATTTATTTTTATATTTTTACAATTTGAACACACTTTCACTTAGTTACAACCCTTGGTGCGACTCCAATAAGGAGAATTCTTACGAAATCCAAGCAAACAAAGCAACAGATCTCCGCCACCAGTCACATGCGTGTAAGACGGATTGTACATGCCTCCAGGGTTGAATCCACCGAAACCAGCAAATGTCTCCAAACCAAATTGTCTACGCACACGAGATCCTGATTCAGTCTGAATGTTAGACGCAACTACGCTCGAGATGATCACCACTGCGAAGAAGATTTTGATTAAATGCATCGTTCCGCGAGTTCACCGATAACCATGGGTGGCTATGTTCTACTAGCTTCCAAGATCCCAACTCCCCTTGTATTTATATGTGCAGAAACTGGTAATGTGGTGGACTCGAGATGCATAAAATACAAAACCCATTAATTGTTCTTTGTTTTTTGTCGTGGTTGACTACGTGTACTCAATCACTGAAGGTGCTCTGAAAAAATTAACGAAGGTGTCACAATTTTAATTGTAAAGCCTGTGGGACAAGTTTTTACACGTCGATGTCGAAATGAAAGTTGAGTTTCAGTACATGAGTTATTGGTTATCGATTCGGACAAGGCATAGTGGTTGAGAAAGTAGAATATACTTGCAACGTTTTTTCGTTATTTTTAGGGGAAATGTTAAGAAAGACTCTGTTTACACGGTAAAATTTCGTCAGATTCTGTCGCACCAACTGTGAGATATAGGTAAAGAAAGGAAATCGCATTAGCTTTTGAGAGAGTTTTCGCTTTTCTCTCTTTTTAGTAATCTCATTCTTAGCGTTGGGAATCCATTTAAAAACGGGCAGTCATAAAGCGAAGTTTCATAGTTTGACTTGATCTCAAACCTGATGAGGATATTTCTACTCAACTTTCAACTTAAAAATTTCGATCAGTTTTCGCAGTCGTAGACAATACTGAGAATTTAAGAAAGTAATTTCTTTTTAAACTGCAACAGAATCTCATATACGTCCATCTGACAAAATTATCTACTCAATGTAAACTATAAACGACAAGATTTCCATCGGTCTAACCTCGACGCTGTCACGACGGCAAAACCGACACTCAAGTTTAATAAATCTACTTATGCAGGTGAGCTGACCGCAGGCATTTTTTCTTGAGAACATACATAAGTTAATTTGGAAGATGTGGTCCGAGGAAAAATGTGTCGTTTGCCAGATCCACCAGAAAGGAGGCCCTTTTGACTGCCCCAACTATCGAGGAATACGTCTCATTCATTTTCTTGGACTACTGTTAGCCTCCTCGATCTTTCCATCACAAATTTTGTATGCTCAACTATTGTATATCATGTTTCGATTGAGCACCACTCATCTTGTAGGACACACTGTACAAAAGGGAAAATCAGAGGTAAACAATAGGGTTTATTTCGCTTTTGCAATTAACAATTTCTTTGTGGTGAGATGAAGGTAAAAGTGTGCAACGAATGTCATCTAAGTCAGCTAAATGCCTCAATTGGATTTTGAATGGAAAGAGTATCCGTCTCCATGGCACCAAGCGCCACTCTTGCTGTGGAGCCAAAGGAAATCGAAGTCTTTTACGTTCATTGAACGCTGTAGTAATTTGCTATAAAAATCAAAATTTATATACTTTCTGATGGAGGGTGAATGCCGACTCTGATTGACGGCCTAAAATAATAGCTGTGTTTTTTTGCAAGCGTATATACGCTTAATTTCGAAGTGCACAAAAAACGATCTTCGGCACTTAATGATTCATCATAAAATCTTGGCAGCACCGACGACATTTATGACATTTGCTAAGCAGTCAGGGGTGTAGTCTTGGGAGATGATGGTTGATCTTTGATGGTCACAATCTTCGTTTTGTGACTGTGTACTTAAAACCACGTACGTGACCATCACTTTAAAAGCAAAAACACTTAATAATTATAAAATAAAAAAAATGTTCATCAAATGAAAGGAATCGATTACGACACATGAACGCAATGTATAGCAGAGACTCTGGATATACCAAAAATTGCATACTTATGGATGCCAAAAAATTATCTAATACATCAACCACACCTGCAGGTGTAAGCCACATACAGCAACCTAAGCAATGAATGAATGAATTCAGGAATGAACACACAGAAATTAATTATTGGGAGCATTGTTTTTATCCGCGCTTATTCCTTAAGCGGCGATAGATATGATGAGTAAGTTAAGCGGATATAGGATTCGTTGTTAGTGTATTTTACACGCAAATTGTAAGTTTAGCGTATATACGCTTGCAAAAAAACACAGCTAATGAGAATAACAACGACTTTACAGCCTCAAAGCATTGCACTCGTAGATTGAAATTAATATTGTCAAAGTATAATGCAGATCAGTTTTGCCTATTGTATGTTGAACCCTTCGGCTGGAGGTTTGTAATTAATGTTACATACCTCCAAATACGCAACTCAAAAATAAGGACTTGCCTTTTGAAACATTCTACTCTATGATTAATGGTACTAACATTATAGGTAAAGGAGCTTCCGAATGAAGAAGAAGAGACAGTGAAAGATAAAAGGGGATAAAGAGAAACATGAGAGACGGAATCACGTGATGATTCATAAAATATTGGAAAATGAAGAAAAAGAGAGAAAAAAAATATACAAATATGAGTTGAACCGGAGACATGAAGACGAATTATATTTGGACTTGTCAATCAAAGAAGTTCACTGTACGAAATTCTCATTAAAATTCGCGGATTTATTAAAGAATGGATGCGGTGACTACGACGACACTTATGAAAAATTTACTAAAAAAAATCTTCATATAAAATAGAGAAAATGCAAATCTGATTAATTTTATATGGGTTTATGAATGTTTGCTTGTAACATTACGATTCTTGGCTATGGGATGAAGTTTATCCGATCTGAAACTCCACAGGCGTATAGCGAACTCTAAATCAAACAATGCATGCATGATGCTCACTCATCGAAATTATAATGAAAATTGCTCTAAGTCGAATGAATGTTCACACACAACGACTAGTCGTCCGACCAAGGGAAAAAGTTTAATTTCCATACGATTGATCTGAATAACTTAGGAGTCTTCACTAGAACGTTCACCTTCAGGCTCATCACGCAAATCGCACGACTTGGTGGTACTGTGTAAACACGGTTAATATCCGATTGAGATTTTCCGATCATCCACTATCATTGCATGGATTTTGTCGAGGATATCGGGTCGGTGTGACGACCTCTTGTGGAACTCAGTAAGTCACATCTCAAGAAAGTCAAATTGTCTCAGGATTATAAAATTAACCTCATATCTAGAATAGAGGTGTTTTCAGTGACTGGAAATCTACTACGAACAAATGAAACTCATGCAGAAATTAAGCTACCATTGCAAAGAAATAAATGATATTTGCTACAAAACCACTAAACGGCGAAATCCAGATTGCACAGTCACAAAGAACATGGTCTTGTAATAATTTCTAAAATTAAATCTATGTTTTTTAATCTCTCACGGCAAGAAAGCTGAATGGCTTAGATTTAACTTGTTGGGTTCTTCATGTTATCTTATGCAAACGTTCTGTTCATTCATTGACTTTTGTAAAAAATGTTTTCAAAATGAAAGAGTCGATGAGTTTAAATATTTAGGACTTATCACTGATTCGAAGATGTCATTCTCCAAACACACTGATGCAATGATAAACTTCTGAAAATAAAGTCTTTATTGATGCTTCAAACAAGTTAGTTAATCATCATCATCACTATCTTCTGACCAGCATGATCCACTAAAGGGGTCGCGGGGGTAAACCACGCACGAGAGATCTCCAGGCAACTGTATGCTCCGCCATCGACTCTAACGCATCAGTTGTTATGGACTTGATCCAACCATCTCATCGTGAGTCTGTCAAGTGGTCCGCCTCGGAAGTCGTGATGATGGGGACATTTCTGCTATGTGAACAGACCAACGAAGTAGCTGTTCAACGTGTTTCTCACCCTATCCCGGCGAGTAATTCACACAACAGCACGATGAAATGTCATTGCAGCAGCTTGTATTTGTGATATTATTCTTTCGGTCATTACCCAAATTTCATGATCATAGGTGAGAGTTGGAACAAATACTGAGTTGAAAACTGCTAACTTAGCTTTCTTACTAAGCTCGGCCTTCCTGATTACAGATCTCCCAAACCGTGTCAAAACTGACCCAGCTTGACCAATCCTACAGGAAAGTTCAGTATTACTCCTACCATCACTCGTAAAGAAGACCTAGAGATACCTAAACTTCTTCACCTTCTTCAATGGGACACCACTAACATGTAGACTGCGTGTTAGTGGTGTCCAACAATAGTTCTGGAAATTACCATAACCTAACCTCTGATTTGTCGACGTTAACCTTCATCCCCGAATCAGCACATATGGCCACAAACCTAGCAAGCGCACGCTGCAGTTCCGTCTGGGAAGATGTCAGGATAACTTAGTCATCCGCAAAAAGAAGATGACTTATCTTCAACACCCAGTCCATATAAACAATGAAAAGGAGAGTTGGCAAGGCGCACCCTTGACGAAGTTCAACGCCCACTGTGAAATGTATTGATTTAGCACCGTTAATCCGAACACACAGCTTGTGTCTCCTTTATTTAAACTTTTCCGGTTCGGCATTTATGCTGCTTTAAAGTGTTAACGATTGTTTTTTTCATAATATCCGGTAAGCTTGACTTTTGAATACTAGACAGTTGTGTCAATTGTGTCATCTTGATTCTTCATCTTTGTCCGAACTGTCTTAAACCAGCTTCTCTTGATTCGCTGTGATAGCGTGCCGGTTATTTTATAAGCCTTCATTTTATAACAGCTCACAAAGACTTCCTGAAATCTTAAAAAATTGCTCTTATGCTTGGACTTAAGTAATTTCGATTCAACACTTACAACTCTCTCACTCTGGTGTTCTTTGTTATTCTAAATCTTTCGTATTGCGTACTTGCTTCTGTAATATTGATTTTTTTTTTATAAAATTAATATAATATGTTGTTTATGGGCCACTCCACCCGTCATAAAACTTATAATGTGCAACAGTTGATGTGGCATAGTACTTTTTTTTTCTTATATAAAATTAATTCATGTCACTTTATTTTTCTCACTTCTATTCTCTTGTAAAAATTATTAAATCATATTTAATCGAATTAAATTTAATTTAATTAAACCACGTTAAATCATACGTGAAATCATGTTATTAAAAATTGCATGGATTAAGAAAAAAAAATAATAATATCTTAAAATCTAAAGAGAACGTTGAACTGATTCTCACTCCAGCCATAGGTGTTATACGAGAAGATTTGTGTATAAGTGTCGGGCTTATTTTGATTCCTCCAACCCTACATTTACATTTACCGGGTTCATCATACATCACTTCGCCTCGACGATGAATGATGTTAAGCAGAACAAACAAAATCAATGCCCGAACAGGAGGGTTCAGGAACTCTTGCTTAAGAGCCCCTTTGCACCCGCAAAATATTGCATTGCAATGCAATTGTCATCAGTGAAAACAAGTGTCATCCACTTAAACCAGTTGCATTAGCTCATTATTTGCTATTCATTCGCGGGATGTCATTGCAAACAGTCACTTGGCCTTGTACCAAAAGAAACCTCCGGACATCGCTACCGCGACTTGGGCGTGCATTGGTCGGTTTTGGTGATTTCCCTCAATTCTTATTTGTCGTACTGAATAAGTCAATATTCCGTATTTGAGCATTCAATCCAGGTGTCGTGTTTGTATGAACATTAACACTCTGCCGCCGCAGACAGTGGTCAAGAACCGAATTCACTTAGTGAAAGTGCGATGCGGCTATGTAGGAATTCTGTACGAATTTTTTTCTTAATGGAATTTGAGAAACGAGTGCGACTGAGATTGATTCTAATTTTAGAAATTTTTGAAAAAAAAAAAATAAAATAGTTGACCGTCGCTGATGTGTGTTTGCTGACACTTAACACACCTTATCTATGGGTTCGAAAGTGGAACAAGTTCACTGAACATCTATTGCATCCGACTACGTAGGACATTATAATCTAAGACTGCTGTCGTTTTTCTCATAATAATATATATGAAAGTAAATAGTCAATTGATTATTCACAAGAAAGTGTTTGCTTATCGCAGATGTTCAGTGACGTTTTGTTGAAAAAATTTAATATTTGTATAAAATATTTCAAAACGTGTACCATGAGGCGTGTGTGCCGTCCACTCAGGCAGACAAATCGACATTTTCTAAACGTAATTTGACGTTGGGTAGTTATAACGAATGGCTAGAATCTTTGCAGATCAAGTCTCCCAAGAAACGTAACGTTTGTAACATGCACATGTTGGTCTGTAATATATTGTCGTAGGAAAACATGCTAGTGGAATGTTAGTACGCTGCACCTTCCACCTTAGCAACAATGCATCTATGCACTATCCCTTGTCAATTTTGATGATCTTCCTATTCATTCTCTTCTAATTAGTAATTGCGTATTTTCTCCAATTTTTTTTTAACTTCATTTGTTTTTCGTCTATCTCTAATCATATTCCTTCATTTTCCATTTACGTATTAATGATCAGTAGCGGCCTTTTCCTATTTTTTCTGCTCCTGCTTCTATCGTTCTATGATTGTAAAGTGCGTGGTTGCTAAGTCAGTCGATCGTGGAGCACCACCAAGGGCAAATTAACTGCCAATTTTTATAAATGGGTTTCTCTATAATATAATATTACTATCAATAAAAAATAATTTCTTTATAGTGTCTTGCCTTTATTTATCTGTGTTTTGCTCCCAACTCGTAGCTCACGCCTGAAGTTGTTTATGGACAGTCTAATTTTTTTTTCGAATGAGTCAAAAATCTGAATTCCAATAAGTGCAACCTTTTATGACACCTTTTGTGAATATTTAATTCAACCCGGTCTATAAGGAAAACAAAATCTTAAAGATAGTTTTCTAAAACAATTAAATAAAAATACATGAGGTTATCTAAAAAACTATGGGTACGGCGCGGCGCAGTGTTTTGCTTTGTATGGAAGATTTCTTGGCACTTGTACTATGTTTCAAATTTCCTTAAAATTGGTCCACGGGTTCAAAAGTTGTATATTTATTGCTTAAACGAACTGGAACTCAACGTATTGCTACACTTAAATGTCTCTTGCGGCCAAGGTAGTCGGTAGGTGGATATTATTTTTACAAAATGGTCTCCTGTTGGAGTCTCTTGGAGCCAACAAACGATAAAACACACCTCCTACAAATTTGTGCTTAATTAAGATTCTACTATAAGAAATTTAATATCTCAGAGCTCCGTTCATGGATTGATTTAATTTAATTTTTAGAAAAGCTTTATATTTCTTAGAAATAAAGTACTAGTTGTATTCATTCCAATAATTATTAGTCAAGAAATTGTGACTTTTGTAATGAAAGTCAAAACCGGAAACAATTTTGAACACAACTCCGAAGGCAATAAGTTGCAGCTATTTTTTTCCGTACTGCAACTTAAAAGTTTGAAACACACGTTGATACAAGTCGCTACGCGTAGCTTAGCGTAGACTTTTTTTAAACTCAAAGCGTATTCATCAAAAGTTTTTTTTAATATCTATGTTTGAAGCTACTTTTAGAAGGTATAATTGAAGATATTTATAATTTTTTAATAAATAGAATAAATAACAGAATGGTGTATAAAGCTTCACAATTTATTTTATAAAGCTTGGGATAAAGACATGTTAACTTTTGTTGATAACTCTTAACTTGAATAAATATCTTGTAGACTTTGAGGACTTGTAAATAAGTGTATAGTATATATTAATTAGAAAAATGCTTTGAAATCATAAGCCCGTGTTATCTAAGAGTACTTTGACATAAAACTAAGAAAGCTACAGAGGACTTTTGGCATAGGCTACCCTTGCCATAGTTCAAATAACCAAATATGTCCATTTTTACTACATTTTGATGTGAATTTCGCTTCATTTTTTGGCATATGACTCGCTGTGTCTGAAGTTTTTGAGGTATCTTAGTATTTTTTCTGCTTTATGAAGATTACTAATTATCTTAGAAAAGTTTGGCATAAGATATGTTGAGAACCCAGGTACCTTTATGCTGTAAACTCACTTTTGGAGCTGACTGTATGTGTCGCTCTCTATCCCATTTATTGTCCAGCGTAATTCCTGGATCGCAGTTGTATCCGCCTGGTAAAGCTTGAGGATAGTTTCCAATTTGTTGCAGTAGTGATTCTTCAGGCGGCGACGGAAGGTGCTTGTTAACTTTAGGTAAGTATGCACAAGGATCATTGATGGTATCAACGCAATTTAGAAACAATCGCCAATTTTGAGTTTTACATATCTTACAGGTCCTGCCCTCTAAATCTGTTTTCTTGAAACTTTTCTTTGATCTTGACTCTTTCCTTGTTCCACGTAGAGGGTACCACCAGACATCTCTCTGAGCATGATCTACGGAAAGCAATGAAAGTTAAAAATTTCAGGATTAAACCACTGATTATCAGTATGGGTCGATGCATTCACCCACTACGTACGTCATAGTAACTGCAGTGTGAACACAATTTTTGTAAGCATTTGCCCAGCATCTGCATTAACATTTCCAGACCATCCCTCAACACAAAAAAAAAAAAACATGTTGCTGACCATTTCATCGCGCTGTGACCATTTGCTTCATGTAAAGGTTAAACCATAATTGAAGTAAATGTATGCGTATGTAAACGAAGAGTAGCCAGAAGCAAAATAAAACCCCTCTGGGAACTTAAACACTAAAGGTAATTTAAGAATGTAGAGAACAATGCACATCGCTTCCAATTAACTGGCACAATTAAACGACACTTAACGAAACAGACAAAGTAAGCGGAATGGGTATTGTGGTCATAGTGTATCATTACCTTCTATTCGTTCGATTCGTTGAGTTGACATAAATCTCCTTATGTACGTTATGATAAAGCCTTTCTACCATTGGTTTCCTTCTGACACACAACTACTTGCCGTTGCATCTTCACTTAGTGATCATTTAAGAAAATTCATTTTAAGGAAATATAAATATAGAAAGGAAATGATTAAGTTAAACATCGAGCAGATCATTGAGCATTGTAAAAAAATGGTGCGGATCACATCTTTGCAGCACATCACTCCACACTCGTCTCTCACCATCCCCATGTGATAATTGTCACCAAAATTGTTTGCTTACTGTTTATAAAATCGAATGAAAATGAAAACGTCTTCTCTCACAGTTCGGCAGTTTCACTCGTTGACGTATCTTGGGGTTTTCCATGATTTCGCAGTAAAAATTAACATAATTTAATTTTTTATGTTGATGGTCTAACTTGGCAGCTAACTGTACTTCCGCAATAGTTTCCAATCCCATGTGTGTAAGATAACTAATAAATTAGCATTCCAAATATGATTTAAAGCCGACTTGGTTACGATCGTTTTGGGAAAACCCATTCAAATTGATTTTAATAGGTTGCTCGATGATGCAGCAATGATTTGACAGAAGAGCAACGTTTGGCATTGTTTTGAAAATATTCGCAGTAAGTTGTTGGCGCGAAAAAAGTTATGATGAGAATTGCCTTTAGTCTAACTCTGCAACAAGCTATTAAAGCTCCAATTGGAGACTACAATTACTATGTAATTATTTAAATTTCTACCCCAATATCAGACTCAAATCAAAACCCCCTTACCATGAGGGGAGTTCAATGGACTAGGTAAGCGATCTAATTTAATGCAACTTACCTAGGAAAAGATCAGCTAAAGCATTTGACGACCAGGCAAGACCATCAGCAATGAAAACGGAGGCAGATTTAAGCCAATTTCCAATGCGAACTTATTTTGTGTAAGGACTGCCATCGAAAAAACTTACTCACAAACATTTCGAGTTTACTTCCCAAAAGAAAAATCAGTCAAATTCTTTATTGTTTGTAATGCTGGGTATTCTTCTATTATTTTTAAATATTATGGCATTTTTGTTTGGTAGTATGCCTAATCAACATGGAATCTGAATTGGATGTAAGAAAACCAATTATCAAGTGTCACTTAGTACACCCAGGGTGAAAGTATATAAAAATCGCAAAGAAACTATAAGGAAAACAGTTGCTACTGCTTTTAAGATTTATAAAGAGTACCTGTCAGTTGAAAGAAACAAAATGGGTCTGGTCGAAAAGCCGGTCTTATGAACCCAAAAAAGGTAACTAAGATTTTGAACATTCTTGAAAAACTCCGAAGGTCTGAAATTTCTGAGGGTCATTTAGCAAACAACATTTTTGAAATTAAACTTTTGTTCATTTCAATTTCAATTCATAAAGTGAAGAGAACTACGGGCTTGAAAACAAAAAGAACTAAAAAACGTTCCAGATACCAACGCAAAAATACATTTGGCTGCACATTTTGGTGGGTACATTTTTTCGGTGGTACTCCTTATATTCCGCCACTATCTTAGACGACAAGTGGGTGTAAAGCAATTCCGACAAGGCTAGAGGTGTTGCGGAGGACTAAAATAAAAATCAGGTTCTGGCGGAGTTAGATAAAGAGCTGGGAACTCAAGTGCCTAATAAACACACCACATGTGTGCACATTTCGGTGTGCACTTTGACACTTTAGACTGTGGTTCGTACCCTGACCGCCGGCTGCCCCAAGTCACATTCGAGAAAAATGTGGCTACCAGTATTCCTAAGATTTGAAGTCTGACTATCAGATAATGGTCGAATTTAAAGAGGCAACACTGCTCTTTGCTTACTACTCCCTTAAAAGGGACTGGACTGTTCCTGGTTAGCGGGATCCCCGTTTCGAATGCCAGTGAAAGCAAAGTCAATACGCTTTTATCTGGTTTTCAAATATGGTCCAGTCACCATTTGCCGTTGGGATCAAATTACCGGCACTATCACTGGAGTGGTCAATCAGTGGTAGTAGTCTGACTATGGGTACACAATGGACTAATATGGTATAAGTGTGCTGGTGAATGCATTAGTAGCCCTCCTACTTAACCTAACCTACTCCCCAACTACGATACCATTTCCCATGTAGAAGAGAAAGCGGTCAAAGAGGCTCTGTTCTGGCTCAAGAACGATGTGATATCTAGACGGGATATCCGTTCGCACAATCAGGATGTTATCAAGTCCCTGAAAAATTGTCGAAGCATCCTCAAACTGTCAGTTTTCTCTTAACGAGTTGGTTGAGCATTTCAAGATGAATCATATTCCGCGCAAATTCAAAGTCGAACAATGACTTCTTCTCTTTGAAAAAATGTCAGCCTCAAGCATACAAATTTCTAAAGGGACACACATCGACGGCATATCGCCTCCTCTGTTCCTACAGTGCATTGGCTAAACTTAAGAACTTCCACATAGGGGACTGCTTTTTGAAAAACTCCAGCGAACTGCATATAAATTCAGACGATTGACAAGCGTGCTTCTGAAATTTTAGAACACTGCAATTCGCTGACTACTTAGTATCAAGAAACATTACGCATTCAAGGCGGATATTATTGCGATCCAGGAAATAAGCTGGATAGGACAAGGGTAAGGACAAAAATGAGTGCATGCGCAATGTTTGTGCACGTATTAAAGATGTCACAAAAGATTGCACATATGCGGACTAAATGAGCGAAAAAAGTTATAGTCGAGGATTATCCACTTTAAACGGATAAATAATCCTCTGTAATCTGCTTTCAAGGCAGATTCTAAGAAGTTGCCCACTACGCTTAAGATTATCAATGGTGGACTTGGGCGATGCCTACGGAGCCTGTTCGGAGTGCGTTGCTTAAATCCTCATCCTCACCAAATCGGTAAGGAAAACATATTTGGCGAAACATGCACGATACGCACTAAAAGAGATAGCAGCCTCCGGCTCATAGAATTTGCGACAGCACGTAATATCGTCACCAGCAACACGAGATTCCCTCGAAAAATAACGCACCCAACAATCTGAAGATCGCCGGACGGTAGAACCGCTAATGAAATTGAACATGAACTTTCACTCAATTGAAATTCAATTCTCAAACACACCCGCTGTATCTAAGCAGACTTGTTAGATGTGGCGATCGATCGCAAAACTGGGAATTTTGAATTTTATTTAGCGACGCACAAATTGGCATATCGCCATACTCCGAAAAGGAGTATTTCTTAAGATATTGGCGATTTTTCTCTTATATCGAAATGTTAAAATTACATGTTTATTTTCATTTTCGTAATACTGGAAGCTGAATGAATTCATAGAACTTTTTTGAATCTGAACACAAATTTTATTATTTACTATGTATTAGTGTGTATTAATTAAATAAAATGTTTCTTTATTTGTTACTGATCACCACTAATTCTGATTCTTAATTCTGCGTGCATGGAGACGGGCCATACATATGTTTATTTTTAAAGTTAAAAGATGATGGAGAATGATTTCTCTTCCATCGAGGTTGTAAACGAACTCACCAACGCCTTCAATGTCAAAAAAGGGATCTAGACAAAGCAATGTACTGTCATGTGCCTCTTTCAACAACAACAATCCTGGAGAAGATCGCACATAGAGACGGAAGTGGTGTGCTCAAGACTGTTACTTGGCCTACTTACAGGATTACTTACAGAATAACTCTTGCGAATCGATTTTTCTTTGGCTCAAGAGGCAATTGAGTATAGTAGCACTCCCTGTGCCGCTCTATGACGCGTTAAGGCGTTATGGGATTTTGTATTTAATCTAGAATTCTCTAAAAACTTAAACTAAATCGGACTATAATTTATGAAGATGACTTACTTTGAGTGGGTCGCCATGGTGTTGTGGGTAAGTGCATCGACTCCTACGCAGAGGGTGCAATGTTCGGTACCCGAATTTACCACATTTGATAACTCACGGCTCCCCTCTTTCGAGTAACTGACAATGCTCAAAGATTATTCCTGTATGGAAAAAAGCTTCTCAATTTCGCCGTTCGGAGTCGGCATTAGTTTAACTGCAGTTTCTAAGTCCCTTCCACTCGTGAAAGCACTATAGCACGCACAACACGAATGGTTGCTGAGAAGCTAGGCCTCAGCACGCTAAGCGTTTAAGGCACATTAAACAGGTTGTTCTCGAAACCTTGACTTCGACGTCGTTAATCACTGTAACTTGAGAACGGTTTACCATAATTTTTCTTAAATACATATTCTTCACGTTGGAAAATATTTGGTATCTGTTATTTTAAAGTGTGACGGCGAAAAAAAATCCCAAGAAATAACAATTTTTTGACGTTTCAAGTGAGTGGACGCCCTTAACCTGGACAATCCCAAAAGGAAATGTATAATATAATAATATATAATATAATATTGGTGGCGCGACAGTCGTAGGCGAACCTGGGACTAGCTTCTCAGCAACCAAAGCAAGAAAATAAACCACGAGCTTTGAGGGCTATACAGCGACATGCAAATGCGTCCCTGCAGGCTTCTATGGATACAACGCCCTAAGGTGGATGGGTCATGTAGAGCGCATGAAGAACTCAGCTCCAGCCCGGAAAGGCTTCAATTCCGATCCTATGCTACGAGACAACAGAAGACATCCGTGTCTTGCGTGGCCCACCCATGTGGAGAAGGTCATCAAAAATTTTGTTGCGCGCAACTTAAGGCTGCTAGCCTCAGATCGCGCTAGTTGATGGGCTTGTTGGTTGAAGTCCAAGCCCAGCCCGGATTGTTGTCATTTTGACTAAAATATTTCAGCGAATTCTGCACAAAACAATTCTTTTCTTAAAAGCCGAACATTTTTGTGGGTGTCGAAAACGACCCATCAAGGCAAGATTAGTTAATTTTTTGACGTACAGTGGACTCTCCCCAAGTCGAACTCTCCTTAAGTGGAAACTCTCCCTTACTCGAACTATTGCCCTTAATTTACATACATTTCCCTCAACTTTCCATACAAAAACCTCTCTCTAAGTCAAATTCTCTCTAACTGGAACAAATTTTGGAATCCCGTGACAATTCGACTTAGGGGGAGTCCACTGTATGTCTGCGGTTTAACATTTATTTATTATTTTTTTCAATTTGGCGAAAATTTAAAAATTTCGCCTTTTTGCGATTTTTATTTCAGAATTTGGCGATTTCTCTATTTGAAACCTGGCAAGCCTGTTAGTTACACGGAAACTAAAGACATACCTGAAAGAAAGAAATCAAGAGAAATGAAGAAATCATCAGCAAGTCGTAGGAACCCTTGTCAAATTTAAACTAAGAAAAGAAACTGGGATTGAACGAAGGGATCATAGACTCAACTCATGCGCCATAAAGGCTGTGGGTGACTGCTGCTTAAAATGAATCTACGCGCCATTATGTCCAACAGTATTCGGTTGGTTTCGTATCTTAATGTTCCACTCTTTCAAAATAGCATGTTTTGAAGCAGATGTCAACGGGATCTTATTTAAAACAAATCTTTGTTGCCGACAAATTTAATTAAGTCCTCAAACCCCAACACTGACCACTATAGATTTTCTTTTAATTGCACATCAGAATATCAACCTTCTTGAATGTTGCAACGTCCCGTCCAAGCAAAACAAAACAGCTCAAGAACTCGATATCCACAATCCCCACATTGCTCATTGAATACTCGCAGCAAATCACAAAAAAGCAACGTTGCTCACTCGCAAAAATAAGCGTTCCAATTCACTAATTGACGCAAATTAAAGAAAAAACAATTTTTTTTACATCACCACTTAAGTTTAAGAAAACAGCGAAGCCACTCACGATTCTTCAATTAACACAAGACACAACGTTTCGGATTTAGATTTCTTATTTTATTTCAGTTCAGTTTTCATTTCATTTCAGTTTTAGAAGAATCCACCGTGACGATGGTGATGATGATGATGGCGATGACCGCCATATCCGCCATATCCTCCGTATCCTCCATATCCACCATATCCACCATATCCTCCGTATCCACCATAGCCGCCATATCCGCCATAACCGCCACCATAGCCGGGATAGAATCCACCGCCTCCGAAACCGCCACCGACCACGCCGAAGCCAACGCCTCCGAATCCAAGTTGTCTGCGGACTCTTGCGGATGCCTCGGCTGGCACAGCTTCCACCTCCTCAACAAGAATATCCTCGGCCAGCACACCGACCAGGAAGACGGCGGCCAAAAGGCTCAATATCACAAAGGTGCGCATCTTTTCGTTTTGCGTTCTGGAGAACTTGACGATCTAGAATTTTGAAATGCTATGAGAGTCCATCGTCTCATTTGGCTTTATATACGAAATCCGGCGAGAAGATGCGAAATAAAAGCAATCCCCCTCAAAGCCATTCGGGCGAAACTTCAGGTAGGGCGGGCCTCTTGACTTGCGTGTTGTGACGCCATAGACGCCGCCGTAGTTGTCTCGATCAGGCGAACTAAAACTTGTTTGGCTGATGCGGAAAAGACGAATCCGTCGAGTCGGTCGGCTCATCTCCGGCGAGTGATTCATTGTTTACAAGGTTGCAGAGATCGCTTTCGGCGTGGAAGCGACGCGACGCGTAGGAATGCCGATTGGTTTGAACAGCAACTTGAATGAAAACTGACGTTGAGTTGTGTGGAAGTTAGATACCCCAGATGGGTGTGATAATTAGAGTACACCTGACGGATGAGTGATGATGCGCTGAACCGTGAAAAATCCCCTACTTCTTGACCCTAGGCGTTCGCATGCCGATGCCATGAACAAACCAAGGGCTACTCAGGAAAGATTAATCTCGTTGTTTACTCCATGATTTGGAACGACGAAGTCATATCCGCGTCTTTGTTTGATTACCTGCGAATGGGAATTCCATGTTTGGATGACTAGCTCCCATGAGATGCGTCCAAATTTGCGGTTGCGTGCTTGATGTTGACCTTCGCTTCTCAGTTTTGGTTTAGAATTGAAAAACCGCTTCGAATTTTATGCATCGTTTGAAAGAATCTTGTATGTAATTAGTGTTGACAATTTCGTGAAATTGGGGGTCAACCGTCGCAATTGTTGTGCATCGTTGTTTTCGAAGGCAACTAAACGGCAGATTACCTTGCAAAATGAGGTTCCATGAGGAGAGTGCTAGCCGGTAAGATCTGTAGAACAGAAGATTCTTTAAACATACTTTTGCCGGACAGTCGAATAAAAAAATATAGCATCTTCTTAAAGGCCAAGCCGCAAAACCTTGTCCTAGCAGAGGTTCGTTTTGTTAAGGTGGTAATTCAGACCGCGTTGGTTATGTTAGTAAGAAAATTCGTTAGCAATTGTATGCTTTCCTTGTTAAGGTAGAGTATTTCCTTATAGGATAAGAGCCTGATTAGTCAAGCCTAGGCCAATGGACCATATCTATTAGTCCATTGGCCTAGGTTTGTGTTCCCATTTGGTTGGTAGTAGTTGTGTCCAGTTGACACTGCAGTACGATTCGAACGCAGATTCCGATCTAGCCCTAGCGAATCCCGAAATTCCCCGTGTCTAGGGACCAAACGGAGCTTCACTTTTTTGTGTCTGGCAAGGGGTTGTGGTGACGTCGTAGCACCATTGAATCATTTTAAAATCCATTAAGTCGGGCGAAAATGCTTTAAGTGCTGCCTGACTATCTCAGAAGATTATAAATCTAGCGCCCTTAATGCAATTGTGGAGATTGTGTGACGCAGACCTCGATGGCATGGATTTTGGCTTGAGATACGTTAGGAGTCGACTCAATAGGTATGGAAATACTTGTACTCGCTCAAAAAGGGTCCGGCCCGCACCCCAACTGTGAACTATGTTCTAGACTAGGGTGCAGCGCTGTCGATGTCGATTAAAGCACACAGAGCAATTTCTTTTGCACCTTCTATGATTCTGATGAGATAACGAATGCTATTGCATCAGGGGTGGCCGAATGGCAGAACCAGGATGAGGTTGTTGGACCAAGACTTGCCTTGTTTCGCTTGGGTATAGGTGGGTTCTAAGTGCCTTTAAAAATGTGGCGGTGCACTTGGACCAAAGTAGGCTCTTTGCGGGGTGGCGTGATTACAACGACAGCCATCCAGATTTGTCAGTGAATTCCAGTACCGATCTGTTAAGGTCGCTTGGTTTGTCAAGGAAAAAGAATCCCAGTGTACTTTCCTAGTTAAGGCGAGCGCAGGGCAGCCGCAGAGAAGGTCTTGTACACTGTACATCCTGTTCTTCATCTGGGTAGCTTCTGTAGAGATCAGTGGAAAATAGGCTTAGTGTTTTCGCGTGTAGACCTAATAGGCAGTTACCGGTGATTACTCTCACTGCGGTGCTGATTTTTGATCCCTTTATGGAGATCAAACTATCAGGTTATAAATATTTGGATATTTGACGATTAGTTTGGGTGGGTCGCCCTGGCGTGGTGGGTTAGTGTGTCGACTCCTACGCAGAGATGCCAGGTCCGATACCCGAATTTACCACCTTTCGTAATTCATGTCTCCACCTCTTTCGAGTCACTGACAATGCTCAAAGAGTATTCCTGTGTAGAAAAGAGCTTCCCACCTCCGCCGTTCGAATTTGGTAATAAACTGTGGTCACATCCAGTGTGGTTGCTGTAGAAGCTAGGGCCAAATCCGTCTCAGACTGCAGCACCACCCATATTATTATTATTAGTGAGTTAGTACGTCACAAAAAGTTCCGTCATTTGGCAGTGTTGTGACGATTTTTTCCCATAATGTCTCTATGGCTTATAATGTCAAAGGTAAAACTGACACATTTTAGACTTTATAGACAACTTTAGACTTTATAGAGAACGATGCCAGGGATTTAATTGCTGCCTGGATATCCGTAAAGATGCAAATACGGGTAGGACAGGGATTAACTGATACCACTATTTCCGCTTGGAAGACACTGCAGTGATTAGGTAAATGTATTGGCTTGTTAAGGTTATTAAGGTTGAGATGTTCCGTCTGTTTAGAAATGTATGGCGTTACCAAAGGGTACATTTGCGCATAACTTCTGATGAGTTTGAGTCGATGGAGGAGGATCGAGTTGCCTGGAGACCTCTCTTGAGTGCTTCACAGCCGCGTCTCCTTTAGTGGTACACATAATAGTCAGAAGAGAAGTATAGTGATGAAGGTAGATTTCCCTTTCGTATATGCAAACTGATACGAATTTAGAGAACTCTACCCGGTCCCTAATGTGAACATTATTTGGTCTCGTCTTGAGTTGAATCATTATAGGGCTGTAAGGTTTATGCAACTCACAGGGTCAATTACCCGGTTTTGGAATGACGACCATATAACATCGACTATCCACATCTACTTCTTGTGATCGTCTGCCCTGCTATCTATCTATCCGACTTCCCAAGCCTCTCCTTACTAGTTACTACTCCCTCCCTTCTCATGGACCAATTCTGAAATCTTTCAGCAATATCGTTACACATGATCTTTTGTGTGTTGTCAAAATGTGCGTGCGTATGTCATCAAATGCATTTATGGATTAGAAATAACCTCTCAAACTCTTTTTTTCCAGTTTTCCTGAATGAGTTCATGTTTCGAACCCCAAATCTCTGTTTTGCCTCCGATTCTCTCTCATTTTTATAAATGCTCTTCTGTGAAATAGTTCGAATCCTAGTAGATCCTTCGCCTCTTTGACGCTCCCTTACGATCTGGAACGGCAGTGTACGTTAAACATTGTGAATGGGGACAAATGCTGGGATACGAAAAAAATATTTGAATTTAATGCTCCTAAAAGAAAAAGCTGCGGATCGCCGTGATGTAGTGGGCTAGTCCGCAACTCCTACGCAGAGGGTCTCAGGTTCGATATCCGAATTAAACAAACTTTCATAATGCACGATTTTAGAAAAAGCTTCTCAAACGCACAACACGAGTGATTGCTGCAGAGGGTGGGCCCAGGTCCGCTTCAGTCTATAGTGACACATCAAGGGGTGTCACATAGCACATCGGTCATTGTAATAGTTTGCATTTACCTTATAGGTGCTTGGCAAATTCGTCAGCATGGATTCCGTAATATTGTTTAAAGATGAGTTACTTCTTTCGATTTAGGGACTAGGCAATGATTCCATGGATTTTGATGTTTGAATGCAAATACAGTAGTTTAACGCCAACAATTATTAATTTAATAAAAGAAACCAACTCAACTTATATTTCGTATTTTATTGCTTAAGTATTCACATCACTGTTCACTCTAAAGGTTCAACAAGCTATGCCATCCGCTCTCCTTTTCCTGCAACACTTGTTGAAGCTCTTTTCAGTGCTGCCAAGTCTCGCCAGATGTAAGAGTTACAGTAGTGCCTTGGTAGCATGAACCCCTGATTGCTTGAACACTCCGTTGGCGTGAACACCCATAATCCCACCCGATAACGTGAATCAAAAATGTATTCACCACGATTGAACATTCTTACGTTTGCTGGGTTGTTAGTTTTTGCATATAATTAGAACAGTGCAGTGAAGTTTAGTGCAACTTTGCTTTTAAAATACCGAAATTTTTATCACTGAAACCAAAAAAGAGAAAAATTGGAAAGTGGTCAAAGCTCATCGAGCTTGTCTCGGCAGTACGGCTTAGCCAAATCTACAATTTCAGTGAGAATGAAAAATAAGGAAAAAATCATAAAAGTAGTGATCACTTGCCAGATCAGTTCGTTGAAAAGAAAAACCTTAAAGCAAGACGAGTATCCTCGAATGGAACGAGTGTCAAATAAATGATTTCTGGATCAGTTTGGTAAATATCTACCAGTTGGCTGAGAAATGCTGAAGGCAAAAGTGAAACTACTGATAAATCAACTAAAGGAAAAAGAAGGACTTTTAATGCCAGTTCTGGTTGCCAGGTTATGGAGCTCGGCTTTTCAAAAAACTGTGGGGAAAAATCTTCAACTGATCCCAGCTGCGCCATTCAAAAATAATTCATGAGGTTCAGCTCTCTAAGAACCAAATTTATAACGTCGATGAGTTGGGTTTGCATTAGATGATGTTGCCTAAAGAAACACTAGCCAGTTCCAGGTTGAAAACTAGAGAAGACCAGGATTACTTTCTTAGAGTGTACAAATATTACTGGCCTTCACCAAGGCCAATGATTATTGGGAAGACAAAAAAAAAACTTATGGAATTGATGGAAGAATCGGTCGATCAACGATAATATCGGCTGAAACTATTCCATTTTTTGATAGAGCAGTAGAATGGGCTGAAGCTAACTAATACTCCGATATACATACTTTTTTGACAGAAATTCGTGAAAAGGTTGTGCAGAAAGTATTGCAAGCTAACGAACAGAAAAATATAAAGAAATTAAATCTAAATAAATATCAATACAAGTACTATCCAAGTGCATTTTTTGGGTAAGTTAACACGATAACGTGAACAGTCCTGCCTGTGCAATAATTAGTTCACGCTATCCAGAATTACGGTTGAACATTGCCTTCCACTTGGCGGATGATCTTACTTTCAGTCTGAAAGAACTGCGACCAGGAAAGAAAAGGAGAAAGTGATGTTTACTTCTCTTTTAGAAGTGTGGACTCTGCCCTGCACTGTAAAGGTGTGAGATCTTTCATTTCTAGCGATAAATACGACTTCTGTCTTCGCAAGGTTAATACTGAGACCTTTCTTTCTAGTCCATTTAGATGATGGATAGGCTTTTTCGACTTAATCTCATCACCGTGGGTTGTTACTCCGAGAGAGGTATCTCCATAAAAAAACACCTTACACAATGTCCCTTCTGGTATTAACAGCGCTCGAATCAGATTTATTCTTCCCAATCAGATTAAACTCCATTAGATGCCCCCGAATTGTGTGACAGTAAAAAAAGGGCACTGCGTTAAACTTATTTTTATTTTTAAAACTTAAAAACAACCCCAACACACATTCACTCAGTTGCAACCTTTTCTGCGACTCCAAGATGGCGAATTTTTTCGCAGTCCAAGTAAACAGAGCAGTAAATCTCCGCCACCGGGCACATGCTTGTAATACGGATTGTATATGCCTCCCGGATTGAATCCACCGAATCCGCCGATTGACTCCAGGCCAAAATCTCTACGCACACGTGATCTTGATCCGGATTTGTGATGAGAGGCAAGTGCACTCGAGATGATTAAAACGAAAACGAAGATATTGACTGAATGCATGGCTCCAACCACTGTGAGATACAATTTCCAACTATCTTCCTAATCCCAAAATGCACTTGGTTTTATATTGGGAGAAACAGGTGGAGTGGTGGATTCGAAAATGCATAAACTCTTAACCTCCTTAATGGTTTTTTCTTTGTCGTGCTTGAATGTTGAATGCGTTGGAAAAAAAAAAAACAAAACACAAGCAATGTGGTGTCATAACATTCGTTGTAAAGCCTGTAGGAGAAGTTTTTATACGTCGACATCTGACAGAAGAATACGGAAGCTGGTTTGATGAATTATTGGGGTTTTTTTCAGAGCCACAGTGTGACGTGAGGGAGTTGTGAAAACGAACGTTTTATTTTGTAGGGGATTTTGCAGGTTTTTTAACCGATGCCATAGATCGTTGCATAATTCATAACGTAGACTTCTCATTTCTGTTGGCAATTTTCGGAGATCTTAACTGCAAAGAAAGGACTTCTTGTGGAAAATATTCCCGAGTACAAAGAGGCTATAGTATCACAGAGAGGATACAAAGAAGAAGCAGTAGCACTCCAGCATCAATTTCTTGAAATCTTGAGATGAGAAATATTATTGTTAATATAGGTTATATCAACAATGCGATTATTCTTCTTCTTTTGGTGGCGCTACAATCCGGGGTGGACCTGGTCTTCATCCGACAAGCCCCTCCAGCTGGCACGATCTTTAGTCAGCTGTCTCCAATTACTCACGCCAAGTTGATTGAGGTCGTCCTCCACCTGGGTGCGCCATCGGTTCCATGGGTGTCCTCTATTGCGTTGTCCCACTGGTGCCGAGTCAAAGACTCTTCGGGCTGGAGGAGTGTTGTCCAGCGCTCTACATGCCATATTAGGCATTGAATCCGTAGACGCTTGGCTAGGCTCACGTCTCGGTACAGCCACTGTACGGCTGTCAGGGTTGAATCTCCTTCTTCAAGAACCATCAACGCAAATAGGACCAAAGATTGAATGCTGAACTTTCGCTTCTTCATTCGCTCTTGAGATTGTCCATCTTTCTGCGCCATGGGATGACCAAAGTGGTGTATAATGTTAGCTTGGTCCTTCGATAGAGGGCTCTACTACTCAATTGCCTCTTGAGCCCAAAGAAAAAAAAAACAAAGAACTCTCTTGTTCGGAGTGAAAATAGATTTTTGCAGCATTAGCAAGCAACCCACGAACAGAACTGTCGCGAAAGTAAAAAGTACCCCTTTTGATCTTAATTTGCCGTAAAACTTTCCGAAAAGTCCGCAGATGATATGTCCAGACAGAGTATTCTTGTAGATACGCGGTAACCTCGTTCAAACCCTAAGGACCTTCCTTCGCGTCCTTTAGCACAGCTTCACAAAATTCAGTCAGTACTCGTACATGTGACATCCGAATATAGGCATGTCTTTCAAGACGTTTTTTTTAATGATGTCCTCAGAATGTAGAATAAAAAGAGCGAAAATGGTGCATGTTGCAAAATAAGTACTCTCGTGTAGTGTATTTCTAATTCTTCTAGTTCCGCCTTCAGACTATGTTTTAGCAAATATTCACCACTTCCCTACTTGTGAAACACAATGTATAACGTACGTAATAAAATCAGGTTGTACAGGTTTCCTGTAGTTGGCATTGTATCCCGGTAGCCTTTGCCTTCTGGTATTCCGAAGGAGAAAGTGCGCAGCGTCTTATGTCGTGAAAACATAATGCGGAAACTGGACGAGAAGTGGAGGTGAATGTTCCGGGTGCCTGTGTTGATAAAACTCAGTGTTACGTTGAGTTAAGATCAAATCAATGCAAGCTTTTGGATAATTCACTTTCTATCAAATCATGCTTTGCTACTGAAACTCTACAAGTGGAAATGTTGCCAAAAATTAATAGAAAATTATTTCATCAACATCTTTGAGAAACACTTGGTTTCCTGTACTGGTTCTTGCTGTTGAATCGTCAAAGTTAGATCAAGCATCAGCTCTGACTGTGTGTAATAATGCCCTTAAATAATTACCTACACACTTACTTTCTTGCCAGGCATTGGACCCATGGAGAGTGCCTGAGCAATCAGCAAAGACCAAGCTAATCCCATGTCCGCTACTTACAGTAATCAAGATCGAGCTGGCAAACAGATCCATCAAATATGAAACTCCACTGGTATGGTCTAATATATATTTTTTAATAACTGATCTTATATGTCCATACAAGTGGAATTCCTCAGTATTTATATAAATTAGTTAAAAACTTGTTGTCTGGTCGCTGTTACAAGGTCTATGTCAATATTGGTCTTTCTGATTTAGAGTATTTCGATTCAAGTGTACCGCAAGGTACTGAAGCTGCAAGACTGCCAAGCAGCTATTTTCGCCGACGACATTACAATATTTTCATCGCATGAATTCGATCTCGATATAGAGAGGAATCTCCAAATTGCAGTGATTGTGTTAATCAAATTTTGTAAAAAAAAGGAAAATGAAGCTTATTGAGCATAAAATACAAGCAATCATTCTCGCACAAAATAAAAAATCTTGTCATCTCCCTACTGGCAGCTTAAGAGTAAACGGGATTGACGTCAATTGGCAAAATTCGGTCAAATATACCTTGAGGCATATACCTTGACACGAACCTGACCTTTAGCGAGCACATAAAAAGGACAATAAGCTAAATTAATATTGCCATTAAGCTACACTATCCTTTAAAAAACCGGAAATCGTCGCTATCGATGGAAAACAAAATAGCTATCCATAGGGGATAACGCAGTTGGTAGAATGCCTGCCCCTGGTTAGCGGGGTCCCCGGTTCGAATCCCAGTGAAAGCAAAGTTAATACGCATTTATCTGGTTTTCAATTCTGGTCCAGTCACCATTTGCCTTTGCTATCCAATTAACGGCACTATCACTGGAGTAGTCAATCAATTCAATCAGTGGTAGTAGTCTGACTGTGGGTATCACAATGGACTAACATGGTCTAAGTGTGCTGGTGAATGAACTAGCAGTGCCCCTACCTAACCTAATATATCCATAAGATGATTTTCCAAACCATTTTGCTCTACGGCTGCCAACAAAATGCTAAAAATGATGCTAAATTTGCCATAATTGCCAACTCCAGATCTTCAGCTAAGAGCGAATGTTAAAATGTTGAAAATTAATTACTTTATTTTATTAACTAAAAATTAATTACTTACTAATTACTAATTATTCGAAGACAGCCTAATGTTGTTAATAATAGAATTATAAATTGAGGAAAAAGGAACAAAGGAAAAAGTTCATTATTGTTGTTGAGGGTCTACAGAACCGCGACCTTTAGATCTACTGTGCCCCCTTTTCAATACCTACTGCTAGTGCATTTACCAGCACACTTAGACCATGTTAGTCCATTGTGATACCCAAAGTCAGTCTACTACCACTGATTGACCACTCCAGTGATTGTGCCGTTAATTTGATCCCTTCGGCAAATGGTGACTGGACCAGATTTACCGGGGATTCGAACCGAACCGGGGACCCCGCTAACCAGGGGCAGGCACTCAATCCCTCATCCAGTCGTTACAGTTGTATTGAGTGTTGTGAACTCCGCGATGTGGAAGAGATTTATTCTAGATTATTCTCTCTAAGCCAGTTTCCTTTAGGAATCTGAGAATGCGAGCTGGTTCTAGTGACTTTTATTCTTCCTCTGATATTAAGTGCTTGCCCATATATCTTTGTCTTTTGTGGGCTAATGCCTCTCCGCTTAATCTGCAGAGACATTCTCCTGCTACTCCTAGTTTCCTTAGGAGCTCTATAAATCTGCAGTGTCCTGTTAGAATGCGGAGGTTGTTCCTGCTCATCTTGATACATACCTCAAACCTCTTTCGGTTGGAATGACCAATGAGTTTTTTGGCCTGCTGCATACCATGAGCGTTGTTTCAGGTATCTGCCCGGTTCATTCTTTCTAGTTCCCTGAATTCTTCCTTGAAAATATGCTCTCCTAAAGCGCAGACTGATTCGGAGCCTTTAAAAAGCTTCTATCCGTGAATGGCCAGGTATCCAGCAGAGTTTTAATTTGTTTCTCCTGCTCAACTATATAAGCTTCTGCAGGCATTCACACACAATTAATTTCTGTATACTTATTTATAGAAATTTGAAGATTGCTGAGAAGCTAGGCACAGGTCGGCTTCGGGCATTATTATTGTTATGCTTATTTATCTTGTTTCTGTTATATGTTTATTTAAATAAAACATTATTATTTATTTGTGTTTTGCTTTTTTATTTATTGTTATAAGTTATTAATAAATAAATAAATTTATTTAATGTTTATTTATTTATTTACTTAATTATTTATATAAAAAGGTTATTTTTTGCTCCTCTGCATTTTCCTCCACGTTGGTTTATTTATTAATTGATTTTATTTTATTTTTTTCTAGTTTTTGACTTCCTATATAATATTTAGAGTATCAGTAAAAAGATAAATTTATAACAAATCTCTGTAACGTAAAATGTTTTATTTCAAATACAAAGACAATATCACAATACTTCATCCGCGATGATTTGGTCTTTGTATCATTTCGATCGTTCTCAAACTAGGAGGCTCGGATTAAAATACTCTCTCAGCCGTCCCCGTACATAACGTTGTTAGGATTGCAGCGCCTAGCTTTTACAGGAACCACTCGTGTTGTGCGCGCTATAGTTCTCTCACGAGTGAAAAGGGACCTACAGTTTTACGCCGACTCCGAACGACCGATTTTAAGAAGATTTTTCTAGACAGTTATTGAGCAGTCAATCACTCGAAAGAGGTGGAGGTGTGAAATTTTTTTGTCGAATCGGGAATCGTGGCTAGGCAGAGACGTCCAGTTGCATAGGGGCCCGCGCATATACTCCACGACTGCCATATGATCCCTGATCACTATTATTTTTGCAATATAGCGTATGGCTTAGTTGGAGGCATATGGGTGCCCAAACTCGGAATGGATTACCTGCTGAAGCTTGACTTGAATATTTGTTTCATTGAACTAATTGAGAGCATGAGGACAGAACAAGAGCATCTCCAACCACATGGCGATAATGCATTATTCATGGATAATGAGTTTTAAGAAGAACAACGCTCAAGTTGGATGAGGACATGCAATTGATCCCTGTCCTGTATTTTGGGCGTCAAAAAGTCTAACCTGCCGGTTGGCATGACAGGCGTATGAACAGCCACCAAGACGAACATGACATGTGACCAAACGATAAAACCAATGAACCACTTTTTGTTTTCAAGCTGCGACATCATCAAAAATTATGCAAATAATTGATCTCAATGAAACCTCTTACAGCTCCAGACAAGCAAATTCAGATGACACTCGATCAAAACAGAAATCCCATCAAATTGCATTTATCTCACTGTCGCTAAGTGTATGAAATTCTGGACCACCACAAGGCAACGCATCACAAACAAGCATACCATCTCCACTGACAAATGATCAACCACAAATATGGAAGCGCAAAAACAAGTAAATGCAGAATCAATGAATTCCGATCACCGTACACGCCCCGAGTTGGAATCACACCTCTGGACAAATACCACGAGAAGGGGATCTCCTCCGGAGGTTTGTTTTTGGTACAAGGCCAACTGACTGCTTGCAATGTCATCCCGTGAATGAATAGCAAATAATGAGGTAATGCAACTGGTTCAAGTGGGGAAACTTGTTTTCACTGGCAACTGCATTGCGGTACATTGCTTTCTTGAGTAAGAGGGCCCTTCAGCAAGTTTTTTTTTTCCTGAACGCATGTGTTGAATTCTGATTTTGTGTGAGTTGGACTATGTTCCGAAGTAGGCTTGTTCCATTGAGGAGTGGAAATTGTGTTATACCTGAGGATGTTTGTAATGGTGCTCTTGAGGTAATGGAAGCGAATTAAGGGCAACATGCGATATCTGAGTCACCGATTAGACCGGTGCCCTTGGGGTCAGAGACTGGGTAGCGTGATGGCCAAATCTGCTCAATTGGTCATCTCAATTTTAGGTAATTCCGTCGTGCGACAATTTTCAGTCTTCTGGCTCATTAGATCAAGCAGGTAGTGAATGGTTTATTGGCCAATTTAGCATCAAGGTTCACCCCTACCCCACTTCGTTTTTTTCCAACTCAAATAATAGCTGTACCAACACCGGATGTATATAGGAAAGGTTGGCATGTCATTTTTACAAACTATACAAAGTGTTGGACCTAGTATGCTTCCTTGAGGAACACCGGCGTTATTGGGTGGCAAATTAGAGTACTCATCGCCTTTCATTACAAAAAAAACCTTTTATAAGTGAAATATGATTCTAACACTGATTTATATTCCCTAGGGAAGAGAGTTCTGAGGTTATTAAGCAGATATTCATGCCATCGAACGCTTGAGTGACCTCCAAGACCCTTCAAGAGCTTCTTCAATTACGTCAGAGAATGAACATATGTATATGCCTTCTCGATACTAGGATCAGCGTTACTAGATTATTTTATTCAAACCTGCTAAAGCTAGGGTGAAAAACTGATAAATCGGCTAGACAAGAACGAAAAGAAAATGCTAAAAAAACTGCGATCGATTTCTCCTTAAGAAATACGTTTATTTTAATTTTTTAGTTTAATTTTAACGCATTTACGTAGTTGTATTAAGTACATATACATTGCGGCGACAGTGGGTTGTGGGTCTGTTGTCGTCGGCTTCTAAGCAACTGAACCTAGCTGCCTGAGTTCGGTTCCCGATACCACTAAATTAATTGTCACGGACCACCATACCTCTTTTGAGGTAATCACAATGATGTACTGCTACTGCAACTAGTTAGGAAAAGCTTCAAAAAGTTGGCCGCTCGAGGTCAGCATAAAACAGTAGGTATTATGCATTGATAAATAATTACTGTCATAGAAGATGTTAATTTATAAAGCATGATCATTTCTAGATTTACATATTTAAAAAGCTGTTCCCTGAAATTATTCTGAATTAAATTCATTTAAGATAAGATAAGTTTTAACAGCTTTTACTTTCAGAAGTCCCCTGAATTACTTGCAAAATTGATGGTTTTAGTTTCAACGAAATGACATGCGAAAATATTTTTTGTTCAACTGACTGAATCTCATTGTTGTTAAAACCCAATGTCAAAAGATATGCCGATATTCGTCATAAATGTTCTTATTATTGCCAAATGTGAACATTTTAACAATTTTTTCCCAAGAATTTTAGGTTTGCGGATTTAAAAATATAATGTCTCGAATTAATAAACTGTCAATGGGTAATCTGGACTTGAATTATGTATAAAGTTTAATTAAAAATGCATGGAAACATTAAAAATGTGTATACACTCGATGCATGAATACTGTGTTCCCCGCTACATTATGTGCCACAGTGTGCCTACTAATGTGCCTCGCCACATTAACACCTTTTCCTTTAAAACCAAATTTTTTAAAAACTGCAGAATTTTAAAAAATGCTAAAAAATCTCCTGCAGGAAACTGCTAAATCTGGTAACGCTGACTTGGATGTTGGTCCTCAAAGCCAAATTGATAAGACATTGTCATATTCTAGCTGTCTCTTCAGAATAACATTTTCAAATATTTTCGAAGAAATGTATAAGGAATATTGGATGCTATTTCAAATCAAATCAAAGTTTGCCAGATTGTGTCGCATCAACCCTGATGTTTGTAGGCAAGGGAAGTCGTTTGTGTACAGAGCTGGATCAGCATTTGAGTGAGCAATAACACTTTTCTTTTTTTTTGTAACCACTTTTCTACGGAAAGCGTATATGCGCAACATGTGTCTCAGTCCGCATCTGCCATTGACCTTGGAATTTGAACACTCGAATTTGTCGGTGAACGTTTTAGCGGGTGAGTAATCGAGTATAAGAGGAGGAACGCGGTACGCAGCTGGTCCAACGTGTTTATGAAGAAAAACTGAAATAAATCGAATTGCAGAAAATGAATATTCCGAAGGTGTCTGCTTTTTTCTCTTGGGCCGTCTTTCTGATTTGCCTTATCATTTTTGTATTTTTATTCTCGGTCTTATATTTCGGAAGCATGTAACGCGTGTGTGAGAAGGACAGAGAAACACGGCAGCAGGATCAAATAGATGATCACGACAAGTATGACTTAAATTTTCTCACGGACAGTTTAAAACGTACTTAGAAGGCATGTCTAGCTTTCAACATAACAAAAAAGAATTGTCTCCGAAAAGGATACTTTGCAGTAATGGCAGTGATCATTATCTTTTTAGGAGGGGAGAGGCAGCCAATGTGCAACAAATATGGACTGCGGGGCTGCTAGAAAACAGGCACTAGGCATGCTCTTTCCCGAAATTCCTGACCAGATGTCCGAGAAGACTATCAAGAAATAAGGAATGTTTATGAACAGAAAATCATTAATTCAGTAATGTGACTTCAAATCTGCACAAAATGCTTGCTATAACCTTTTCCAAACTCACATTTTGTAGCGGCTGTGGCGTTGTGGGTATGTGCGTCGATCCCTATGCATCTGGATCTCTCTGCCTGGCTTTGATTCTAGGAATGACCGAAATAATTTTTCAAGGCCCCATCACTTTCGAACCAATAACAATGCTCAAAGAGTAAAAACTATCCAGAAAGTTCTCAAACTGGCTTTTCTACGCGCTGTAGCGCCACCGAAATTATGTTAAATTAAGTTTATATTTTGTGCGTTCTTAACTCACGTAGTTTTCAACCAATTTATTTGGTTTTTCTTTTCAACTATTCAGAAAAACCATGACAAGGACATAGGCTCTTTCTTCAGGATGAAAATTTACTCTTCATTCAAGAAAATAAATGTGGACACAAATAATTCACTACTGTCATAAATTCTGTTAACCAAACATCAAAATGAAGTTAAAACGAAGATAAGTGGTTTATTGCATTCAATATGTGTTTACAGTTTACAGTGAACAGCTTTGCTATAGAATCCATTCTTCGTTGACACTATGAAAACACATTCTTTGGATTTACCAGGTCTGCCACCGCACATATTGCAATTAGACAGTTGGAGCACCAATCAGTGTGCTTCGTAATATCAACCGACTAAAATTGTGCAATGGTACAAGACTTGTGGTTATAAGCTAATGACCAACGTTAAGAAAGGCAGAAGATCAAAAGTATAAGCGTATTAATTCCACGCATACCTATGATACCAACAGACATGGCATTCAAATTCAAACGTTTGCAGCTTCTAGTGCGACTGACTTTTGGAATGACCATCAATTAGTGAGTCCCGTGGTGTAGTGGCATCGACTCTTACGCAAAGGGTGCCAGGTTCGAATCCCATATCTAACAACTTTCATAAGACTTCCACCTCTTTCAAGTCACTGACAATGCTCAAAGACAGTATATAGCTCCTCAACTTTGCCGTTTGGAGTCGGCATAAAACTGTAGGCCCCTTCCACTTGTGAAAGAACAATAGCGCGCACAACACGAGTGGTTGCTGAGAAGCTAGGCCCAGGTCCGCCTCGGACGAATATTATTATTATTATCAATAAAGCGCAGGAACAATATTTGCAAACGTGCGGTTTGACTTTGGAAAACAATCGTTCCTCATATGGATAACTGTATGAAGCCAGTTCACGTGCAGGAAAACCCGATGATTTGTTTGCGTTCGCACATGAAGGAAAAACCGAAAGTATTGTCTATCACAGCGACTTACAACACATTCATTTGAAAAAAATAAATAAAAATGTTTTCTAATTTTGCGAAACCAAATAAGGACGTCCAGCGAAGAAAACGGGTTAACGCTAGTTTGGTATATATACACTGCACCGCGATGTAGAACCGAATTTCCGAAGGGCGAATATTCAGGTCACTAATAGCATTTGCTTTAGAAGGAAAGTGAAGAGTTGCACTACCAGAACACGAGAAATGAAAGAATTCTTGCTACTGTGTGACATTTTCGACCACTTTAAGAAATTAGCACTTCAGTCAAGAAGACACAAGGAACACACAACTCCAAGCCTCAGTTCATCACAAACTTGTTAAACCACAATCAAAATCAACTCATAATTAATTAAATCAAAATCACATTTATTTCTTCTAGCTACACACTCGACTCGATTTAAAAGAATCCCCCGTGATGGTGATGATGATGATGGCCATGTCCATGTCCGTATCCGCCATAGCCGCCAAAGCCACCAAATCCACCGCCGTAGACTCCATAGCCTCCTCCGAAGCCACCGCCGTAGCCTCCATAGCCACCACCGAATCCTGGTCTACCGTATCCGAATCCGACGTGTCTGCGCACACGTTCCGCAGCATCCGGATCCACACCGGCAGCAGTCTCGGTCTCAGGCGCTGCAACGTCAGCGACGTACACTACTTGGGCGTATATGCTCGCAAGCATCACCACCAGAAAGGCGAAGACAACAGCAAATGATCGCATTTTTTTGCGTTAAAATGGGAATAATCCTTTTCGTCTGAGAATACCTTGCAGTTGAGGGTTCAGGCTCACACACTGCGCCGGCTTTAAGTGCCAGGCTTTATATACGCTCTGCCGACGATGCCTTGAGATGGCGAGATGAGTAATCCCTCCACAGCTGGACTCAACAGAATTACACATACGTGAAGTGCGAATATGACGACTTTTTATCTTCTTTTTTTTTGCTTGTTTTTGTTTACGGACGCCGGCGACTGATCTTTTGGGAATGGCAAAATAAACGAAAGCACACAACGACATTCGAGCCATATTCAGTCGATATAATTGTGTGCTGCCAAACTAGTACCATCGAGTATGTGACTGGGGAGTAGTGGGCACCCAAGAGCATGACCGTTTAAGTGGGCTATTGTCACAAGAAGACGGGTTCTGCTCGGAGCAAGACGTCTGCTGAGGCATACTGAAGGTTGAGTTTATATGTGTGCGAGTGTTGTTTTTCATGGTCACCCTGTGCTGTTTGGGAAAAACCGGAGTAATTGTTTGTGAGTACCAATCATGAAGTCATCCAATTCTTCGAGCCCTTTTTGCTGTGATTCTTCATGCGGTTTGGAGAACGTCAGACTGAGTGGGAGAGTGGGGGAATTTTTGCGAGAGGACCGACTGAATGAGTGCGTGTGGATGACACTCAAAACTGAATGGATCTGAACCACCTCTTGTCAGTCACTGGACCCACGCTGTCACTGACTCAGAGATGGACTTGTGGCCCCTTCGCTCAACTTGACATAAAATAATGTTGTACCCAGATTCTCAATCTCTTAACTCTTGAACATCATTCAAACGGTCGTGCTTTCCAACTCAACCCACTGCTGTCCCTTTTAACATTCACTACTAATGTAGGACATCGTGCGGCAATTACACTCAACTCACAGTCGTACCCTCTGAATGTCTTAATATCTCGACCATGCACATGACCATAGCCCAAGAGAACCAATTGGTCTGCACCCCTAATTACAGCAGCCACTGCCGAGGTTTTGTTTTTTTCTGTTGATTTAATTCCCAGTCCGTCGTCCAGTGCCCTCTGCCTCTGTTGGCAGGCATATTCAAAATTTATTAGCGATTAAGTTTTATCTTCAACGACCTGGCCAAATGTTGTAATTAACCCCAAACCCCCATTAGGAGGCTTTGCGACTTCCTAGGTCGCCACACCATCACGCCATCACCACCGGCCCGGGGATGATTTCAATTTCAATTTTTCTGCTCTCGGCTCAACCCTTCGCCCGGCTGTGTATCAGCCTCTACCACCCCGGATTTGCATATGAATTTTAATCTAACCAAATGGATCACTTGCCGCCGTCCTCATACACATGGTGCCCTCTTAACGGGGATAAGTTGAATTCTATTAGCCTCTTATCGCGGTGAACATTGTACCGCGCGATTGCCACTGTCACTGGCACACACAAACACGCGGCGGCTGCGGTCGGGCAGGGCTACGACGACCACGAATGTGAAATGAATGGGTTATGGTATTTGCCGTCAGGAGTCAACTTTATTATTGGATGTCCTTTGCGGCAATCTTGTGTGTGGGGCGTGCTGTTGCGCTGCCGCTCTTTGCCATCGAGAGGCGAAAGACAAAAGCCGCACACACACTTTTCGGTGATTATCTGCGGATTTAATCGCTCTGGAGCCGGAGAAAAGGTCGTGGCTGGAGTTTTCACAGCACGCTGGGCTGGGTGTTGAAACCCATGCCTTCCGGGGAGCATACTCATAATTTTAACCGCGCACACACTCGTGCACTCGGCTGCCCCAACAAAGGAACGGGTTCCGGCTGATAAGTATATTTGTGTAATTTTTGCCTCAAAGTTATTTAACTTTTATGTGTTATCCTGCGATGAGTGTGGGGTGGCAGCTGGGGGAGGGTAGAGGGTTTCGTCTGAGGAGGACGTTACGCTACGGCGACGTGTGGTATCTTTGGAGAGGTGTAAAACTATTAGGACAGACAAAAGGATCGTAATTCAAGTCGAGATAAGCTAAGACTTAGGTGCTATTGCTGCTCAGGTCTGTTGTGGTCTGCTGTGGGGTGTGAGCGTTGGCTCACGGCCGAGGATTGAATACGAATGTGGAACAAGCTGCAATTAGAAGTTGAAGTGGAGAGTACTTTGTGCTATGATGTTAGAGGATCACTGAAAAATGAAATTGCCCAAGCGATTAGTTTTCTGGTAGTAGCTCCGCATACAAGTCATTCTAATAAGCAAGATCAAATAGGGAATACTATTTTCGGCAACATTTTGAATCCAAATCTCTCTAGAGGTGCCACAATATTGCATGAAAGCGAGGCGAGACGAGCGAGACACATAGAGACCAAGGACCATTTTCGGATGAACGGTCACATCAACACAACGGGTTCAACTTTGTCGGACTCTTATAAAGCTACACCCGATACTCAACCAATAAGCCTCTCCAGCAGGCAAGCTGTTCAACCACATGTCTCCTCTTTTTTTTTTTGTTTTTAAAGCTTTTCGTTCACTGGCTGCCAGAAAACAATATTGAGAGAAGAATAGAACACGAACCGTGGCGATTCCTGGTCCTAAGAATTGGTTTAGCTTCTTCTTCTTCTTTTGCGCGTTGCCTTGTCTCAAACCTTTTTTTACATTGAAGGTCTCGGTGAGTTCGTTACCGACCTTCATGGAGCAGCGAGAATTCTCCATCGACATCCTGCACAACCTGACGAGTTTGGCAGGAATGTCAAAACTCGACATGGCGTTGTATAGCTCGTCCCTAAGCACGCTGTCATATGCGGCCTTGAAATCGACGAATAGGTGGTGGGTGTCGATCTGCATTTCTTGGGGTTTTTCCAGTATATGCCGTAGTGTGAAAATCTAGTCGATGTCGGACTTCCATGGCTTGAAGCCACACTGATATGGACCTATCAGGTTATTTATAAACGGCTGCAGGCGAGTGCTTCAGGCGATGTTCAGGAGACTTATCCTTATCCCTCTATAGTTGGCGCAGTCAACTTGTGGATCGGTCTTCTTTTTTGTGGATCGGGCAAACGATACTGAGATTCCACTCATCGGGCATGCTCTCCTCCGACCATAACTTACAGATGTGCTGGTGCATGCGCCCAACCAGATCATCTCCAGCTGCCTTAAAGATTTCAGCGGACAGTCCGTCCGCACCGGCAGCTTTGTTAGACTTCAATCTTGATATTGCTATCTTGACCTCGTCTTAGTCAGGGGCATGGCATTCTCGTCGATCATTGTCCATATTGAGGGACATTCTGCCTGACAGTGGTATTGGTGTCATCATCGCTGTTTAGCAGTTTAGCTACGAGTTCAAATACATTGCATTCCAAGCAACGAAACAAATTATGTGAATTATATTCTATCAATCTAACGCGCTCTTTTATAGTTGCCAAACGTGAAAAGAGTATCAAACGCTAATTTTATTCTCTTCTGTAAAACCCCACGAGCCCTTGCCAAGAAATTCAACGGCGCTCCGACTCAACACTCATGAGTACAAATTTGTTCCTGTGCATAGATATATGTATCAAGCAACACACAAGCAAAATGATTACCTTCACCCCTATTTGAAGTTGCGTGCGACCTAATTTCTCGAGGTTTATCGCATAGTTTTGCGCTAACTCTTCGGTATATTTGGCTAAGCTTTGCCTCTACATATAGTCAAACATAAATGTATAGATTGTTTTATGTAAATTGTGGCGGTAAATTTTTTACAGGAGAGGCATATAGTATGGGAGTTTTATGTTGTGGATGAGAATACCTTGAAACTACACACGTGAGTAGAGGAACACATTCTCTTCATGACATTTCAGCGAGCTTGGCTTATGTTTGTTATCATGGTTGTCTCTTTGAGCATTTTCAGTGACTCGTTTTCATTTTCGAAACTCGAAAGGTCGAAGCCGTGATTCGAACCTGGCACCCTCTGAATAGCAGTTAAAGCACTTACCCACTACGCAACGGCAACCCACTCAGGATTTATTCGTTGAAATTCTTGGTTTGGCTCCGCTAAGCTTGCTAACAGAGACGAACCACCACTGAACACGAAATGAAACTCGGGCGGTTTAGTTTAATTAACTTTATTGACTTTCTACTTGACATGACACTCTCCTGTATGGCGGGCTTATAACCCCCATGACTTCGAACAAGTGACATTTTCTGCCAAGTGCCAATTATTACTAAATAACATCGGATTCCGAAATTACATGCATTAAATTAGTTTCCGTGAAAACTGAATTAAACGTAACTATCTTTTCTATCGTCTCTTTCGCAATGAAATAAAAGTTTACACATCTCAAGCATTCTTTTCCACATCAATACCATGATATATTTCAATCAATCTGGTTACTCTTCTCACTAACTGAAGGCAACACTCTCATCTGAGAATCAACAAGAGGGAAGTCGTAAAACTTAAAACTGCGAAATCGCCATAAGATTTGAATGAAACGAGATGAATCTAATTTCCCAGAAGCAAAGCCTTGTTTGTTGTTCAAGCTGTACTAATTCTGTAAAAAAATATGACAGCCTAGTTTCCCATAGAAAACAAAAATAATTGAAAATTTGTTCCGTGATCAATGACAACATATGTATAGCCCGACGTGTTCACCAAATCCCCACAGCCCACCATCTCACTGAAAACCAACGTATGTTAACATGAACTCGCAGAACTCGATAATGTATCAAGATTATATCATAAATCGCCATCAACGATTGTAAAGCACTGCTGATTGACCTTGAATGAATCCCCAAAACATTTTATGGCTGTCGTCCGCCACAGAGATTGGTATACGCGCCTTCAGTTGACCTCGGTAATAACCCGCACAAACAGCACGTCACCTCTGCATCACCATCGTGCAGGGAACCTGATCTGAGACATACTTAGTTCCATCTGAAATAATGAACCTAATTACCGGGACAGTGAGTGTGTGCTTGTCTGAAGATGGGATTATTATTCTTTTCTGTTTTTGTGTGAACATTTCGTGTTTACGTCCTCAACGGTTGATTTAAGTCCATTGCGCTGTACACAGTGATTCACATGGCAATGCAATGAAGCACATCTGGGTGCAGTCAAGCTTTGGTTAAGTTACATTAAAATGGTAACTTGGGCTGAGATATTTTTCAGCCTCGAATTGAATCATTTCATGGGTAATCAAGCATCAGAACCTAAGATAATGGTAGTGTATGCAAAGACCAAGCTATTTTCAATGAGTGTACACTATTCAACATTAAAAAGAGATAGTAATCATCTACTAATAATAAAGCGCAATGTATGTGAGTATAAATGTATGTAAGAATGCAAGTATCCTAACAGGCTCCCTACCGGGCCACTGTAGACCTAGGGAGCACGTAAGCAAACAAGGAGCACCAGAAGAAGGTCTCTGCAGATTCTGCGGATAATCTAACGAAATTTCAGAACATACTGGGTTTGGGAAGCATTAAATATCTGGGCAAGCACCTAATATCAGAGGAAGAATTGAAGTCACTAGAACCAGCTCCCATTCTCAGATTCGTAAAGGAAACTGGCTTACAGAGAATACTCTAGGATAAATCTCTTCCACCTTCGCGCAAAGGGAGCATGTAACCCTCAATACAACTCTGAAAAGAGCTGAAAAGAGCTGAAGGGAGTTCTAAAGAAAGCCAATGTATCTTTGTGCACAATAGATCTGAAGGTTACACATAGCATACAACATAGCCTCAACAAGAATAATAACAATAAGAATGCACGTTTGTAGGTATGTCAGCTATACCGAATGTGAATGAGGAAAAAACCCTAAAAGTAGTGCCGTGGCGTAAAACTATAGGTCCCTTCCACTCGTGAGAGAACAATAGCACATATAACACGAGTGGTTGCTATAGAGGCTAGGCTCTGGACCTACACGGGCTGTAACGCCACCCATATTATAGTATTACTAGCTGTTCCCCGCGACTTTGCGAACCAAATTTGGTTACCATAAAAAATGTTATAGTGAGTCAATTTAAAAAAATAGACATATACTGTCACGTTCACAAGTTAGAAACTTTTTCCAACCCTCCGACATCCGCACATTGGTGAGAAGGTTTTGGGAAACCGAAGACACTCCCTTCCAAAGCACGATAGACATGGAAGATGCAGCTTACGAAGAGCATTTCGTCAAAAACCTGAAACGGCTTGAAGACGGCCGTTAGACACTCACCCAGTACTTGGTAAGACCCGCGAAGGAGCTCTTCGGCGTTTCAAGGCCCTGGAAAGACGTCTGGCAACAGATCCCAAATTACACGGTTAATACGTTTCCTGTATAGAGGAATACACTCAACTTGGTCACATGCGCAATGTGGATGAAGAAGCGATTTCCAGCAGAGATCATTATTACCTCGCACACGACGCAGTCATCAAAGAAAGTTGTTCCACGACAAAGGTGAGGGTAGTTTTACTTTCAATCACCATCTGAGAACGGGACCTCCATTACAACACAATATTATAGATCTAATCTTGCGGTGGATGTTATATCAGTTCTCGTTTTCAGCTGATGTAGAGAAGATGTACCGGAAAATTTGGGTGTCAGAGTTGGACTCCAATTATCTGCTCATATATTGGCTTAAAAACCCAACAGAAAAACTGAAGGTCTTCTGGCTGAAAACGGTGACGTTTTGGAACTGCATCAGCACCCTTCGTAGCTATAAGAACGCTGATTGAAGTAGCTAAGGCAGATGAACCAACACATCCAAAGGCTTCAAAGATGATCCAATCGGAGATGTATGTCGACGATTTGCTATCAGATGCAGACACCATTGTTGAAGCTGAAAACAAAAGGAAAGAAATTCAAACAGTTTTAGAAGGAGCAGGGTTTTACTAAAGCAAATGGACAGCTAATGAGCTTCTTGAAGGAATACCAGCAGAAGATCGAGAATCATCTCTTGTCATCCCAGCCGAATCAGATTCAGATTGGATTCCGAGCGAAGACTACTTCCGCAGCAGCCGACCATACGTTTTGTCCTTTCAACTACAGCTCGATTGTTCTGTCCAATGGGGTGGAATTCTCCATGCATCCTAAGAGCAAAGCCCATCATGCAGTCCATTTGGAAATGTAAGATTGCCTGGGATGACAGATAGACATGGTAGGAACCAATGTTTTTTTTACACTTTTAAAGGGGAGCAATTCCATGATACATCATTTTTGCATAGCTTAAGCCGCACGAACGGAAGATCTCAAAAAGGATTAATTTGTTCCCGTCGTCTTGATGCCTAGCTCCTATTAGTCGCAGCGTCATGTTATACAGCCTAAAGCCTTCCTCTATAAATTAACTACCCAACGCAAGGGTGAATTTTTCAATTCAAATCGGTAGTAGTCCCCCCCTAAAAATAGAAGAAAATCACTTATCTTCTTAGTCAAAGTTTCTAGTTTATTAAGAAATTTCACAAATTACACTGATCTTTCTCACATACGGAGCACTACTGAACACTTTCAATTGTCCTTACCAATTGAGGACGAATTACCTGAAAATTAATTTAACGATACAAAGAATAGATATGACAGATTTTTTCCGTTAAGTCAGGGGCTCGAATAAGGGTAGTTTACCCTAGTTCCTGAGATTGTCCTGTTCAAACAAACAAGCTCTTGAGCTTTATAACATTAGTATAGATATAGATTGTATTTATTACATCAATTTTACATTATATTATATTATTCACATCAAACATTACAATGGACTGCTGCAAGTAGTTTATATACGTCGGGAAGATATAAGAACACAAACGACGCCCTCCAATAAGGCGTCCGCTTCATCTAAATATCTAAGGTCAAAAGTCTTTATTGTAACGAAAACATGCTTCACAAAACACTGCTACATGGAGCTGAAAACTTCACGTTAAGCTCAAAAACAGAACCGATTCTTGGTGTCTTCGCAAGAAAAATTCAACGAAGGATATATTGTCTAGTCTGCGATAGAGGTGACTGGAGGACTACAGACTCTACGAGCTGTACAAAGATGTGAATGTACTCAGGAAGTCATTTGGCTGGTGAACGAATGTACACTAATGCCAACGTCAACAAACATGGTCTTCCGAAGGCCGATCCTCCACTACAAAAACCATATCTTCCCCGAAGCATGACAGCTTTGTCTTGAAAGTCGCGTACCCAGGATGCTGGCTGAGCGCAGCTTGCACAGGGCTCTCAATGGATGGCTCAGACCACGATGGACTGCAGTCGTGATAAGTAACTGAACTCAGAAGCCACAGATAGGAATCGATACACATCGATTCTCCAAAATTATATTCCACCATTTAATAAATAAAACTAAATAATATTTTTACACAACTCGTGTGGGAAGGTCTCACCCTTAATTACTTCCGCCCGCGGACCCCCTCAAGGGCTTTTTTTATCGAACACTTCGCGCTCCTCAAGCTGTGTTATATACGAAAGTGATGCCCATCGTATGCATGGATGTACATACGAGTGCAAAGGCAAATATAATTCGATTATTATGGCCAAGTTATCCACCTGGAATTTCTCGACTCTCACACTAGTCCTCACGTCACTAGACAATGGATTCGCTTAAGTATTCATACCCTCCAAGCACTTGAATCCACATCTCTCCGCCCCACTAATCAGCACTTTTGTGATCAATTTCCCTCAAAAGTGTCCTCACCCTCATCTAACGAAATTATTTCCACACTGGCAGCGGCAACTGATTCTCAATTGGCACATCCACCGCCCCAGGTCAGCCAATTTTTCAATTTACAATGCCCTCCCAATTGTGGCCAAATGTTATCCCATCCAGCGCTCGCATATCCATAGCCGAGCACGTACTCAGCGCACGGCCTCATACTGTTCATTCCGCAGGACTATTTGCATAAATCTGTTCAAATTATAAGTTTCCTCCCATCCGGGGGAGGGAGATGCGAATCTGTGTCCTCAGGTTCCTGGTCGCAGGCCGAACTTGAACCGCAGTTACATTACATTAGTCGGAGAGCCGAGCCGCATCATGCATGTAACACAACTCAGACTCGGCCCCGGGCTATCGTCTTCCATTGCACCACCGACCGTGGTTGGTTGGTCTGGCAACTGTGTGTGTGCTGTGGATTTGGAGAGGAATTTTTGAACCTAATTGAATTATTAGTGCAGGAGCGCATAGACACCGAAAGGTCCGGAATCCCGGTCCCGGAGCACACAAGAGGGTTGCTGGAATGATTAATATCGGCATTGATTCTGCACGAGATTACAAGTGCGTCGCTGTGACGACGATAGTGGGCTTGTCCCGGGGGCAGGCGAACTGTGAACGGCCTCAATTGGTGTTGGTCCTCTGGAATATTCATGAGACCGAATGCGAACGATCTGGTTTTGTGGTATTTTTTGGGTCTAAATCACACACCCATTCCGAGGCCGCTGAGGAGACATGCGAACGGTAGCCTCAGTGGAGAGGTTGAGTGTGAATCATTCGCGAAGCGCTGGCGAATCCCGAGCGGTCTGTTCCGTTGGAGGTCTAGATACCGGCAAACTGGTTTCGACCAACTTAATAAGGTGAAGTGGATTAATTATGCGTGACGGTGTAGTCGTTTGCGGAGTCAAAAGGCCCATCACATTTGACTGACCAGTTTTTGGCTAGGAAATGGTTAAGATTTAAGTTCAAGATGTTTGTTATTCGATTTTATTGCGGTTCCCGCTCTGGGCGAAATCTTTCGAAAAACAAAAACAGATTAATTTGTTTATTTGTTTTGCTTTTTATACGTGCGTTAGCAGAATATCAAGTGGTGCGGTTAAGGGACTGACCGAAAGTATCTATTAATCATATCTATAATCTGGGAAACGGATTTCTACAGATGAAGGAATTAAATATCAAATTATTAGCTATCCAAGGGAGAAAACAACATTTTGAAGGCCAAGGGTAGAGGCAAGGGCTTTGGTAAGTTACTTGTGATACACAGTTTTAATTATACAGAGTGGGCCGTCTATTGGTTTTTTTTAAATCATAGGTTATGTTGAGACTAACAGCTGTTTTGACAGAAAGTCAGAATATGTAATACCTCCATGGAACGAAACGAGTCGCGTAAAGCGTGGCTACCGTGGCCGAGAGGCATTATTGGACCACTTTTCTCCGAAAATTGGGCTGTTCCAAACCTTGAGATTCCCGACGCGCGCATTTCATAATTCACGGATCAAAGATTGATACAGGGTGACCAAATATGAATTATAGGTAAAGAAATTTAAATAAAACTACAACATTCATTTTGAACCTACATAAATATATGTGTTTATGTATAGAGTAGATCCTGATTATTGTGTCAGTGCCTTAAGCGGGTGTTTTTTTTGACTGTATCGGAATATTGAAATCGTTGATCTTGCAGTAATTCAGAACCGAAACCTACAAAGCACATACTCCAGAAAGATTTCAAAATATTCCGCACTGACAATCGAAATTGGAAGAATGTATGGAGCCAAGAGAAGAGAGTAGCAATAACACCGAAACACTACAAGAAGCATAACCTGAAAAAGCGGATGGCAGAAGTTCAGAATGCTGCTGGATATATGTAATACTAATGTTCCTGCAAAAATATCAATCACGATAGAATCGTAAGAGGGTGGATTCTGGACCTCTCTCCATCAGAGCATAACCCTTTGGAATTATGTACCCGGGACAGCACGTGCTAGGATATGGTGAATTCAAATAATTATAATAATAGCCGTGTTTTTTTCATCGCTGTAAAAAAACGATTCGCAGTGGCTTTGATTTTTATCTGTCAAAATATATGTAAACAACAATTTATATGTTCGATTCGCTGTCAAAATATATGAAAAAACTTCGAACTCGAATTTTTATAGGCTGTCACTTTTCACTGCCGATATTATAGGCAGTCAGTAGGTAGGTTGTTGTATGTGCTTTACGTGCAATGATATGTGTGATGCAGTAGTCCGAAGTAAGCCTGGGCTAAGCTTTTACAGCAACCACTCGTGTTCCACAGTTTTATTCATAACTCGAAAGAGGTGGTGGGAGCTGTTGGTGTTGGTAAACGGAACCAACCCACCTCGCCATGGCAGTAATTTCTTTAACATTTTTTTTAATAAATTGCTATCCTTAGGCGTGAAACAAACCTTAATGAATATTTTGACAATTAGAAATCATTGGTAGCTCCGACAGTTCCTGAAACACAACAATTGGAAAAAGTATTAAAAACTCTCCCAGGGCAACCTCTAGGTATGAAATAATCAACGACTGTTGTAGAAGTGTGAGAGGCGAAAAAGGAATTTAATCTTTTGGAGGTCTGAGCTACCACTTCTAAAAAGAAGACAGGATGCAGTTTCTGGGTAAGAACTTCGTTGAAAACCTGAAAGGTTTGACACGATTCACCTGAAAAGCCTTCAGAGAGTCATATATTAACCTGGGGTCGAATCACCGCATCCGTGAACGAGTGAATCGCTGTCGAAAATCGTGCTTTTGGGATTACAGGACACGTGAACGTAATTTGGGATCATACAACACGTTATCGAGCACGTGAACGTATTGAACTAATCGAAACGTCATTCCATCAGTAGACAGTGAATGAATTGCTTTGAATATTAAATTACGAATTATTAAATTAATAAATCATACGAGTAACAGTTAAAATATAATAAGTACATACATAAAATTCAAAGACTACATTTTTTGGGATAAACTTAAACAAAATAAATCCCTTGCAAAATGAGTCGATGTCGAAAGCGAAATTGTCGATTCTAATTTCAGCACAGGAGTTAGTGCAGTAGAAAATGTGGTTCCAGTTCATGTTTAGAGAGAACATGTTTTAATGCTCCTTATTCTAGCGAAAAATTTGAGAAACGAAGTCTAATATATTCATATTATTGTGTTTCAAATCATTCTCACGATTTGCTTGATTATTCCATAGGGTTACTTTTATTTCTTAACTGCTTTGGAACAATCTTTCTCTAATAATAATATCATTTGAATCAGAGGAACTCAAGTAAAGTTGCAAAATAGAATACTTCGCTTGTTACAATCGTTATATTTACACTAATTATTACAAAATATGTGCCTCGACTCCTACGCAGAGGGGGCCAGGTTCGATACCTGAATTTACCACCTATCATATTTCACGGCTCCACCTCTTTCGAGTCACTGACAATCCTCAAAGCGTATTCCTGTCTAGAAAAAGCTTCTCAAATTCGCCGTTCGGAGTCGGCATTAAACTGTAGGTCCCTTCCACTCGTGAAAGAACAATAGCACGCACAACACGAGTGGTTGCTGAGAAGCTAGGCCCAGGTCCACCTCGGACTGTCGCGCCACCCGTATTATTATATATTATTTCATAAATAACACATATTTGACGTTAAACTATTACATTTACTAGGCTTCACTCTATTACAACATAGCCTACGCAGAATAATTACGTTCCGTCAGCATGATCGGAACGTGACATGATCCCAATACGTTCGTTCGTATGACGAGTAACATAATTTCTGTTCGTATAATGGACGATCCGTTCACGGATGCGATGATTCGACCCCTGGTTTGTTTAAGTAAGCGAAGGTCACAAGGTGGCAGCACCTTAAATCGTTGTATTAGGTGAGACGCGTGTCTCGTCACAAGTGCACCTGTCTTAAATTGTTGTGCAATATAACTCCTATTGCTTGGACAACTTGTAGAGTCGGTTCGACAATGCACGCTTGATAACTTCTCTCAAAACTAACTCCGTTTCGGAATGATCACACCCGCAAGACAATCATTATATCACCATTCCTTAATGAGAGAGAAGAGACTACAAAGCGATACTACACTGAATTATGGTAAACACGAGCAAACAAGCTTTTGCTATGAAAACTCTCTGTCAAGAATAAATCCATTACTTAAGATTGATCTTGTTGAAAACAGCTCTACAATAACAAGCGCGTGTATTTTAATTTGCTAATAGTGTTAATACTGGTACTGCTATAAAAATGTATTTTGTCTGGTAATGGATGGAAAGAATTCAGCTATGATTTTATTTTTAGAACAAATATAAATTTCTCTAACAAAACTTAAATAAATCTGGAGCTCTGAGCTGGTCAAATTTCTTAAATACGCTTTTGCAGGGGATTTGTTGTAATGTTTATCGGGCCGTAAAAAAAGCTCCTGGAGGCTCTCCTAGGGGAGACCAATTTTTTCCGGAAGAGTGCTGTATTATGTTGTAAAAATCAAATCTGCTACCGACAACTTTGGGCGGAGCCTTTTAAGTGTAGCATAGCAATACGTTCACCTCACCTGCAAATCACATCAATGTTAAAATTTCGTATTAGACCTCCAGAGGTATTATGAAGGGAAAAAGAATCAGTTTAAAAATATTAATGATTATAAATGGGGATGTTCTTACTTATTGTTTATTGTGGTATTATATTTAAAAGAATTGGAAGAGAGCTCAGTAATTGTTGGAATGCGTGTTGTCAAAGTTAGACCCCGTCTTTATTTTACGATCATTTATGGTAAAGTAGCCCCAGCTCTGCTAGCAATTGCATTACATATGAAGCAGCGGTACATCCAAAGCACCAACCCAGTACCACCAGTCAATAACGGCGAATTGTATTTCGCCGAGACTAGACGACTTCAACGGCAAAATGAATCCCAATGGTCCCTAATGTCTTTAAAGTCATAAGACAGAACCATCTTTAATCAACATCCATCATAAGAGGTGGTCATTTTATATGTCCCGCGCTTTCCAAACACGACCTCTCCAACCAGTTAATTTCTCGTTTTGTTCTCCATAGAAAACAAACATTTCAGCTCCTTTTGAGGTCTTAATTGAATTCATGTTCCCGAGTTCATACAAGCAACCGCATCTAATAACCAATTTATCATCGCTTCAACTGACATCAGCGTCTTCGACTACCAAACACTTCACAAAATGCGCAATTTTATATCAATTAGCCGATCTGTGTAAGCAACTGGTTTCCAACTCTGCAGAAGCAATGAGCTCGGCTCATTAGTCCCAATCAGACTCGGCCTCGCGGTTAGCAGTGGAATCTAGTGGGTAATCCCCCAAGCCTGAGGCGAAAGCACTTGCCACTCAAGTCTCAGCTCAGTAATTGTCTCAACAGCACCATTGGACCGGTCCAATAGTTAGCAGCGGGAGACCACACGTGAACGGGCCTGACTCAAAATGCAGTTGCCCGCATTCAAACGCATTGCAGGATGAGATGAAATTGCTCCGGAACGCTGGTTGTCATTTGACACATTCCCACGCAACTATTATTGGCGCCTGCACCAACTCTGCCGGCGGGCAGGCCATCCAGCCACGACCCACCCATCAACGTTCCATTAGCAATTCAATCTGCCAGATAAGGCATTCTATCTCGTCTAACTCAATCAAAAATACATCAAGTTAAATGGCCCCTCAGCACTCGAGCACTCCGAACAGTCAGGCATCCGAACACTCAACCACCAACCACCAAGGCACCACATGGATTCATGGCCCATTCATCACCGAGTACAAAGCGCTCATTCGGCTAACAGCCATCTCCCTCTCGGGCGCACTGCATGCATAAAAGATGCGCACAATTTCGGTCAATTTGTTAAAGGATCTCCTATTAGCGAATAAATAAGCCCGACCGGCAGACATGCGCGCGAGCCATTCTCCATTGTATTGCCTAGGATGCAGGAAGCTGCTGCAGCAACCACCACCTCGTCCAGCATGGGAGCATGTGAGAGTGATGGGCGCTATAAAAATAGCTCCCACCTCCCGAGCCTCCAATCCGAGCCATATTTGCACAGCACAGCCCAAGGTGCCAGCTAGATAGTTAAATTCGTTTGAACACGGCTCAGTTGTTGGCCCGCCGTTCGCCCGCCATGCCCGCGAGCGTATGCATGCATCGAGAGTGCTAAATTATTGCAACTGCAATGGCATTCGCGCGCTGTGCAGCTATGCGGCAATTTCAATTTGCATATAAAATCGTTAAAAATTGATATTCGCAGCTCTATTCTGTGGGCTATTTGGAGTTGGCTGCAACGACGTGGATGGTGGTGGGATTATGGCCCGCAAGGCGGTGACGATCGTTTGCACACAATTGAAACTGGGAATTCCAGTTTAGATCGTCGATACTTCTTCGCGTTTCGAGTGGTCTTCGGCATGGGCTTAATGAATGTGCTGGCGAGAGATTTTGGGCATTTTTTCTGCTGATTGCTGGTGTGCCGAGCCTCGAGAGGGTGTAATCAGAAATGAATTAATAATCGCTCGCAGCGTGATGTAAGACAGTGTTGTTTGTTGTTTCCTTCTTTTTTGTTTACAATCAATCTCCGTCGCCGTTCTCAAGCCTCCGCGACTGTTGACTTGAAAGTCAGTAAAACAGGTTTCCGACTAGGCCTACGTGGTTAGACGCAGCTTCTCTTAGGTTGGACTAATTTGAGTCGAGTCTTTGTAGAGGTTCATGGGAATTTTCGGCAGATAATGCGAAGATAATAATTATTCAGTGGGCAGGGGGATCCAAGCCCAAGAAATTTACGACGTTCTCTATTAAATGTCACATCTGTTCTTGGGCGGCTGGGAATCGGTGAGGTGATGTGGCGCAACCACATTCTACCTTGAGTTATTATGGTGTCAAGAGTTCTCAGTAATCAGACAATCATAATGAGAGAGTTATGGAAACAATTTTGAGGCATGTAAGCGCAGCAGTTACTTATCGCTTCTTCTATCGAAGAGTTGTTTTTGAGAATATAATGGTTTCATTATCTGGACATGACGCGAAATAATTTCACAGTCTTAACCCACCAATTCCTTCCCACAATTATCTTTCCAATTAAGACTTTTGTGATCCCTCTAAAAATTCTTTTCTAATCGTGTCCAATTTGTTTCCTAAACTGGCTTCGTTTACCGAAGTTCAATGTGGTGTACCACAAGGGACTATTCTTGGTCCATTATTATTTCAGCTCAATGGACCAAGTGGGCTACAAAACATGCTCTTCATGTCATTTTTTCCTTATGTATGAAAAAGCTATATTCGATAAAACTAGTTGGTAGGCAGACAGCAGCTAATACGGCGATCAGACTAAGATCGCTGCTCAACTGGAAAGAACTTCGGTATGGACACTCATCGATCCTCAGCAGGTATATTTCTATACCCATAGAGACAGACCTTACTATAACAAAACTACTCTTCGAGAAGAACTTCTCAACCAGCACCACCCTTAACCAGCATTCTCCAGTCCACTGCGAATCTTCACAGATGGATCGAAGATAGGTGCTTCTATCCAAGGATCTAAACATTTAGCTTTCTTTTCGATTACCTTCTCACTGTAGCCTCTTTCAGGCAGAGACTATAGCGATAAAAGGATACAAAATTTGTCCTGGATAAAAAATAATGTAATGTCTCGCACGGATATCATCCTCTGTTCCGAAGCCAGGCAACGATCAAATCTTTGAATTGAGTCACTTTTAACTTCAAGATTTCCATTAAATGCCGCTTATCTCTTAACCAGATGGCCTAGTATTTTAGCATCCATCTCATGCGGGTGCCGGGAGGCTGCGGCATTCCAGAGAATTGCTAAGCCGACGAACTCGCTACAAAAAGTGCTAAACTACTTATGCTCTTTCCGGCTGGAGATCCACCCTCCATGCCTATCGCTACCATTAAACATCTACTAAAGTTAAAAACGCTTGATCAAATGAATCGTAAATGGTCAACTGGCACAGGATGCCTCATAACTCAGGCCTTCGATCGACCTTAAGCGATCGATTAGTCTTATTTGTTTAACAAGGTGAGACTCAAAACTTTAACCGGCGTTATAACAGTACCATAGTACGCCTCCAGACTTGGCCTCCGATAGAACAAATTCTTCAAAAGCTGCAGAGACGAGAATCAGGAAGAATCCATTGTGCACTTGCTATGCAGTGCTCTCTCATTACGCAGATTTAGATTTCTGGGGGCATACTATTTTGATAGACTGGCTTAACTAAGCAGCTTCAAAGTCAGCCATCTTCTTCACTTTATTAAAAGCACTAACTGGTTTGCGGATTAGGTCCTTCCGTACAGCAGTCAGCCACTTCTAACTAACCTAACCTAGTCTTTGCATAATTACACGTTGACGTACGCACGCGTACGTGCCTCGCAGCCATACGATGGGTTCAGAAGAACATAGTTTAAGAACCGAGATCTTAGACAATGTCATTTTTCCTTCATTCAATAATCCCTTATGTTGATAAATCGATGCCTTTTAAAAACAAAATTATGAATACGTTAACCACGACTGGTTTTTCGACTTGATCCAATCACCTCGCCCTGGGTCTGCCAAGCGGTCGCCTACCTGATGGATTCGCATTCAAGGCTTGCTTCGGAAGTCATAATGATGACGACACGAGCAGCTACTCAACATTGAGTTACTCTCGCAGTGCCGTGTTTCTCCCTGTCACGGCAAGTAAAATCGCATCACAGCAGCTTGCATATTCGCGTTTTTATGCTTTCGGTTGTTACCCAAATTTCATGACCATAGATGGGAGATGGACTCCAAGCTCGGCCTTCCAGATTAGTTATTTCGGGAAGAGGATAGGAGCTTAGTCTTACGTCTCTGATCACTTGTGAAAGAGAACCTGAGATAATTAAACTTCACCACAGCTTCAATGGGACTCCACTAAGATGTAGAGTGCATTAAAGGGGAGCTCTGGGAGTGACCATAATCCCGTATTTCACCACGTTAACCTTCATCCTAGCATTAGCACATACTGCCATAATTTGACCAATTTTCGTGCTTTATAGCAAGCAAGCTGTCTGTTGATCTTACGGGCATCTTTGAAACCCATAACACCAAACAGGGCTTTTGGCATTGTTGGCTTTGACATTGCCTAATTTTCCTTATTTGACCAAATATGAATATTTTAGAGCTTAGTTGCTGTAAGAAGTTTTGATGACAAAGTGCTATAAGTTAAAATAAAATAACAGTACTAACTACGCATATTTGATTTTGACGCAAGCCATGAGTTGTACGTGATCTGTCAAAAATAGAAAACTGACTTACAAAACATGAAAATATCGCCCATTACTTTCACAAGCCAAAACAAAGAGCATTTTTGAATATTGTTTTATTTCCTCCTGGGTTATTTCACGAAATAAACACTTTGGGATGTCCTTCCCCCTAGATGCTGTAATTTTCTCCACAACCGATGTCTCATCAGCGTTTCCCATTAACAAAAATTGACAGTTTTACAACAGCTGTACGATAAAAGAAAAATAAAATAATTGTATAAGTATACAAACTTGCATCTTTTAAACGACTACCTCAGTTTGAGTTGATGCAATCATATGTTATAATTTAACTTGAATGTGCAGGTTTTGTAAATACTTTCTCAAAATTTCAAACCAAATCAATTAATTTCACAATCAAGTGAATTAAAAGTTGAACGATCAAACACATTACACGATCTATATTTTTCGCCTGAAAGTATGCCCGTTCAAAATGTCTTAATCGTCTCATTCATCTTCATAGCCTCCATTAACGCAACCATTGTGTATCACAAAATTTAGGTGATATTCACACAGACTCTTTGGTAAACAACACTATGTTAGCATTTCAAAGATTGCAACTAGATACGCCATCGGATGTATACGTTGAAGATGATGACATTGAGTTCTTCATTAAAAATCTGAAGACGAAAAAATCTGACGGCCTAGATATGGTTAAAAACATCTATCTTAGGGAGTTACCAAAACGTGGGATTATGATGGTGAGACATCTTATAAATGCTTGTCTCAAGTTGCGGTATTTTCCAGCTAAATGGAAACTAGCCAAAATTGTACCGATACCCAAGGCTGGTAAGCCACCAGATAACGTAGAAAGCTACCGACCAATTAGCATACTTAGTAATTTGAGTAAAATTTATGAAAGAGTTCTTAAGGAGAAGATCATGAAATTTAAGACCTTATCACAGTACGTCACATCAAGTCAAGAGAATTTGTGATTATGTAAAAAGAAATCGATCAAGCGGAAAATCAAGTGGCATGGTGCTACTTGACGTCGAAAAGGCTTTCGATAGTGTGTGGCATTACGGTCTACTATACAAAATGATTAACCTAAAATTTCCATCTTACCTGTGCAATATTGTTTTAAGTTATTTGTCAAATCGATGTTTTCAAGTGCATGTTAACAATGGTGTTTCTAACATAGTTTTTTACAATGCTGGAGTACCGCAAGGTTCTGTTTTTGGCCCCCATATTGTAAATCCTTTATACATCTGATTTTCCGAAGATACCTGAATGTGAAACAGCGTTTTACGCTGACGACACAGCTATTTTTTCGTCGCATGAGCTTGGTCTTGTTATTGAGACCAATCTTAAGATTGCGATAGAAATTGTACTTAGCTACTGCAATAAATGGAAAATTAAAGTAAACGAAGACAAATTGCAAGCCATCTTTTTCAGCCGAAAAAGAAAAGCTTGTTTTCTCCCTTCCAGTAGCTTGCAGGTAAATGGAATTGATGTGGAATGGCGAAACTTCGTAAAGTACTTAGGTGTATATCTAGACTCCAAATTAACTTTTCGTGAGCACATCGCACAAACCGTTAATAAGGTTAAAATTGCAACGACAATTTTATATCCATTTATTAATAGGAAATCGTTATTGTCTATATCAAACAAAAGCATAATATTTAAGGTCATATTCCAAGCTATACTTTTGTATGGATGCCCGGTATGGGGAAAATCCGCCCAGTGCCACATTAGGAAATTACAAGTGGCTCAAAACAAAGTCCTTAAAATGATGTTAAATCTACCATATGATTTCCCTACTTCAAGACTGCATGAAAGAGCGGGTGTTGACCCAATCACTTCACGAATATTAAAATTAACAAATAAATTTATAAACTCATGCGCTTTGACCGAAAATCCCTTAATTAACGACTTGTGTACCAATAATTAAAACATATACATATATATTTTGTTTATTTATTTATTTAAATTGTTTTCATTGTACATTTTTGTTTTAGTTATTCATATATATATATATATATATATATCTATTTATTTATTTATTTATTTATTTATTTATTTATTTATTTATCTATTTATTTATTTATTTATTTATTTATTTATTTGTTTACTTATTTATTTATTTACTTATTTGTTTATTTATTTATTTATCTATTTATATATTTATTTATTTATTTATTTTTATACTTATTCTTATATACGAATATAATCATGTATTTTATATATATATTCACATATATATATATATATATATATTTTTTTTTTTTTCTCTCTTATTGAAGGTTTTTCTCGTATTTTCCTTCAATTTTCGACAGTTTCCATCAAATATAAATAACTTAAAATATAAATATAAACGTTCTTCAGAAGAAAGATGCATAATTCATCACATCTCTGTAATATATATTGTGCGATAAACTAAATCAAATGTAAACTTTTTATACGGAAATAAACTATCTATCTATCTACAACAGCTGTACGATAAAAGAAAAATAAAATAATTGTATAAGTATACAAACTTGCATCTTTTAAACGACTACCTCAGTTTGAGTTGATGCAATCATATGTTATAATTTAACTTGAATGTGCAGGTTTTGTAAATACTTTCTCAAAATTTCAAACCAAATCAATTAATTTCACAATCAAGTGAATTAAAAGTTGAACGATCAAACACATTACACGATCTATATTTTTCGCCTGAAAGTATGCCCGTTCAAAATGTCTTAATCGTCTCATTCATCTTCATAGCCTCCATTAACGCAAGCTTCTGAAAATATGCAAGACTTTCGCCCCGGGCGAACTTGCGCTGTCGTTAACTCATTGTTTGTTAGCCTAAGAGACACGTTTTTATTTTCAGTTAAAACGATGTCTGGTATTCCTCCGTTCACACGGGACCGATTACATTTAAGTTCGTATGAAATCAAAATGATTTCCTTAAAGTCAATGCATGTTCACTAAATTATTGCAATGACAACTGAAATGTTTAGCAATTCATTTCATTATTTAGGTACTGATCAGCAGGTTACTCTCCAATGAAAGTTCCTGCTTCCATGCACGGGTGTAGTCGAATCCTTTGAACGCAAGACATTACTTTCCTCAAGGATCGGGTGAACTGCAGTCCAACATGCGGCGCTTATGTTGTTAAGCAAAGTTCTTAACTTCATCTTGGAGTGGTAATATCCAAGATCTCTGTGGATACCATCGTTTCTGATATACCATGCTGCATTAACGATAGTTCTAATTATTTTGAAAAGTTTGTATTATGCTCTTATTACTTGCTTCAGTACAACCCCAAAGGATTTGCTTGTATACAAGCAGTTTGTTGTCAATACTTAGCTTGGTTTGTTTACCAATAAGATAGTGCAGGTCCTTATATTTCATGTCAAGTTCTGCACGTTTCTTCTTATCATACTCCTTCCACTTGAGTTTTACAACAAGAGTCAGTTAGTCGTTTTTATTATTAAACGGGTACCTACACAGTTCTTGAAAGTAGAAGAAAGCTTTGACCTCTCTTCGGACCAATCACATGTAGCAATAAATTAAGGAAAGTGGAAGGTGCGCCGAGATTGACAAATAACAAACCTGACTGGGAAAGTTTTATACATGACTGTGAGGAAAATATTACCCTAAATGGGTCTTTAAAAACAACTTTAGAGTTCGAACTCGAACTTGAAAAGTTTATTAGTAACATCCAGACAGCAGCCTGGAAAAATACTCCTCGCAGTAAAAACATACCCAAATTTAATGAAACAAATCTTCGCCAGAAATAAAATAACGTATCCTCGACAAAAGAAAAGCGCGCAAGAAATGGCAGCAGTCTCACGCCCCTCAACATAAAACATACATAAATAGCCTGTGCCTGTGAAAGATATGGTCGGAGGAGAGCATGCCCGATGAGTGGAATCTCAGTATCGTTTGCCCGATCCATAAGAAAGGAGACCCCTTTGACTGCGCCAACTATAGAGGGATAAGTCTCCTGAACATCGCCTACAAGATCTTCTCTGCCGTTTTGTGTACTCGCCTGAAGCCGTTTATAAATAACGTGATAGGTCCTTATCAGTGTGGCTTCAGGCCAGGAAAGTCCACCATCGACCAGATTTTCACACTATGGCAGATCCTGGAAAAGACCCAAGAAATGCAAATCGACACCCACCACCTTTTTATCGATTTCAAGGCCGCATATGACAGCGTGCATAGGGACGAGCTATACAACGCCATGTCTAGTTTTGACTTTCCTGCCAAACTCGTCAGGTTGTGCAGGATGACTTATGGAGAATTCTCGCTGCTCCATCAAGGTCGCTAACGAACTCACCGAGACCTTCAATGTCAAAAAAGGATTTAGACAAGGTGACGCGCTGTCATGTGATTTCTTTAACATCATCCTGGAGAAGATCGTGCAAGACTCACACGCCAACACTTGAGGCACGATCTTCCAGAAGTCCGTACAACTGCTAGCATACCCGGATGACATTGACGTGATTGGCAGAACACAGCGAGCCGTCAATGAGGCGTTTGCTGGCATTGAGGCGGAGGCGGCTAAAATGGGTCTAGCGGTGAATGAGGGCAAAACGAAGTATATGCTGTCATCAAGAAAGGACACACAACATCGACGTCTTGGACAGAGCGTCACAATGGGCAGCTATAACTTAGAGGTAGTCAAGGACTTCGTCTACCTCGGCTCCGCAGTAAACAGTACAAACAACATCAGTACCGAGATCAAACGCAGAGTAACTCTTGCCAACCGCTGTTTCTATGTGCTCAAGAGGCAATTGAGTAGTAGAGCCATCTCTCGAAGGACCAAGCTGACTTTATACAAGACCTTGATCATCCCAGTCCTGCTGTAAGGCGCGGAGGTATGGACAATCTCAAAAGCGGATGAGGAAGTCCTTGGTATCTTCGAGAGAAAAGCTCTGCGTGCGATCTTTGGTCCTGTTTGCGTTGACGGTTTCTGGAGGAGAAGATTCAACCACGAACTGTACGGGCTGTACAGCGACATGAGTCTAGTCAGGCGTCTTCGGATCCAACGCCTAAGATGGCTAGGCCATGTAGAGCGTATGGACAACTCAGCTCCGGCCCGGAGAGTCTTCGACTCCGAACCCGTGGGACAACGCAACAGAGGACACCCGCGTTTAAGGTGGCGCACCCAGATGGAGAAGGACCTCAACCAACTTGGCGTGGTACACTGGAGACAGCTAGCCAGAGACCGTGCTAGCTGGAGGGGCTTGTTGGTTGAGGCCCAGGTCCACCCCGGACTGTAGCGCCAAATGAAGAAGAAGAAATAGCCTGTGCAACAAACTAAAAAAAATCTTTGCAAGTCTTTAAAAACCACGAGATATCAACTTATCTTGAAGGCCTAACAAATGAAAAATGTACAAACTTTGGAAAAAAGTTAAAAATATCAAGAAGCCCCAAATGCAGGCAACTGTGATGAGTGATAAAGAAAAGGAGGATGCTCTTTGCGAACACTTGGAGAAAACATTCCAGCCCTTTGATGGACAAATGTTGGAAGTTGATCCAAGTGTAACTTCTATATCTGACAGCTCTAGTATTGAAAGAGTATCGCTAAACGAACTCTGCCAGGCAATCAAAAATCTAAAAAACAACAGGGCTCCTCGCTATGATCTAGTAACCGGACAAATCCTGAAGAACTTGCCGAAAAAGGCGCTAATTAAACTCCTCTACTTAATTAACTCTTTCTTAGGCTGTCATCCAGACTCATGAAGGGTTTGCAGAAATGATAATGGTTCCAAATCGACAAACCATTGAACAACAAAAAGTCGTACAGACCCATATCGCTTTTACCAATAATATCCAAAATATTTGAAAAACTCTTATTAAAACGCATTATAAAATGTATCGAAGAGAAGCATCTAATACCTGACCATCAGTTCGTGTTTCGAGCAAAACACTCGACAATTGACCAGGTATACAGAATAATGAATGAATTTAAAGGAGCATTAGAGGAGAAAAAGATCTGCTCCACCGCTCTACTTGACGTTTCCCAGGCCTTCGACAAAGTCAGCCATGCAGGCCTAAAATACAAACTTAGCAGGCTTCTACCGACAAGCTTGTATAAGATACTAGAATCTTATCTCGATAACAGGTTATTTAGAGTTAAACACGGAACTGAATACTCCGATTTTAAAGAGATCCGAGCAGGAGTCCCTCAAGGGAGTGTCCTTGGCCCTTCATTGTACCTGTTGTACACTAGAGACATACCTCAAACTGAGGGTACACTTGTGGCTACATTTGCGGATGACACAGCGATCCTGGCAATGGGACGTTCAGTTGAGTCCTCAACTGAAAAACTGCAACGAGCTCTGGACAAAGTAAAAAATGGTCAAAACGCTGGCACATTGCTCCCAATGAGACCAAATGAGACCAACGCACATAAATTTTACCTACAGAAATATTGAAAATCGACCAGTTTTCTTTAATTCTGTACAAATACCGTACGCTAATGAAGCAAAATATCTTGGACACTCGATACGTAAAACTACTGTGTAAACTACTAGATAAGGGAACTTAGTTGTAGTAAAGAAAAACCAAAAGGGAAGGGTGTTTTTAGTCAGTAAAAATCTGACACGTCTATGTGGACACGGATCACATAGTGTCTTGTTGAAGATTTTAGCCAACCCTAGTAACAAAAAAAAAAATCATCCCCATGTATTTCGCTTCATTGCCAAAAGGTATTTGGACACGATTTAAGAAGACTGGCAAGTTGTTAACTTGCCTATAAGTGAAATTAATATGCACTGATTTGCATTCATTAGGGACAATTTGCCAAAGTTCATCCATTCGTGTATCTGATCTAGTGAACGTTGTAATTTTATTGTCGACTATTCAACCGTTATGGCTATTACCAAAATGGCGGTGTCTTCAGCAAATGTGCTTAGAACAGTGTGTTCTTCTTGTTGTACTAGTATACAATAGGTATAGCAGAGGGCCAAGAGCACTCCCTTGCGGTATACCAGCATTTATATTTTAAAAGCAGAGTATTAATTTCCTTGCTTCGCATGGCAGATCCTATCAGAGAGATAGTTCGTATACAGTTTCTCTGGTAGAGATCGGAATAGTTTATATTTCAAGCCTTCATGCCAAACTTTGGCAAGGGTTTGAGAAATGTCGAGAAATGTGGCTGAACAAACGAGCTTTTGTTCAAATGCCTTTTCTATTACATCAGTTATACGATGTACTTGGTCAATAGTTGAGTGTTTTTTCACTTCTCTAAACTGGGATTTGTTAAAAGATTTTCTTTGTTATGGATCTTCCTTTCATCATTTTGAATATTTCTGGGGCAAGTCCATAGGTCCATAGTTTCATTTTTTTTCCACAGTACTGGGTTGTCTCTACCGTGTCCTGTTAGTGCACTACATATCACGCTTAGATCAGTTTTCATAAGTTCTAGAAGTTCTTTGGCTGGTTTGAGATTGTAATTTTGTTCCATGGACATCCTTGAGTACTTAATACCCTCTTGGTTTTTTCAAAACTGGTTCATTTGGTTAATGATCTATTTATGTAGATGAAGGTTAATGTCCGTATTGTTGAGTCCCTAACGAGGGGAGTGGACAACGAAGCGCCCGACTTAGCTTGTATATCAAGCATTTTCATTACAGTCACCGTTTTCATGTCCTGACATTTATGCGAGCTATCGCTCTCTCAAGAGTGAAAGTGGTCTTTAAGGCGCTAAAGAGTTTGGATGCCAGGACATAAAAAGACTGATTCTTGTAGAAGCTAGGCCTAGTCCATTGAGATTAAGTAAATTCTAGACGGATCCTTTTTTGCTCGCCAACGTTGTTCCGTATGAGATTCTAAGAGTCTCCAGGACCAAAGCATTGTGTCTATTTGCAAGCCACTTTACCGCAGAAATTATACATGCCCCGTTAAAGAAGATGTTGTTTGAACATAATGAAATATAATACATAAAATATATAAATAGCTTATAAGTTTAAATTTAATTCGAATGAGGATTATATACATGTTTAATACCGACCAAGGGCTTCATCGCTCTTAAAACAGTCGCCTTAGTCCTTTTCTCAACGCTTAGTTCATCGTGGCGGCAATAGCCCTATAGATCAACGATGGTCCATCGTGTCACCACAAACTCACTCTCCAAATTGTTGCTGCAACTCTTAAACAGTCTCTCCATCTTCCCGACATAAATACCCCCAGTCAGAAGATTCCTCATCCTTTAAGTGCACAAAACGAATCGTGAAATTTATTCTCTCCATTTGTCATGTTCATTCCAAGGCTCTCGAGAAGAACGCCGTCCTCGTTCTTCGGTGCATTCATGTCCTTTAAGAGTCACATCCAGATAACGTCTGACGGCAGCCCCCAATGTTTCCTTGTTTATGCCATTTACACGCGATATCCTTCTAATTCCTTATGCACCCCTCGACACTAAGCCCACACATCAACCGTGTTGGTGGGTAAAAAAGTATGTCCTCTCCTCCACCCTCTATGCAAGAGAAAAAACGAAAAAACAAGATACAATGTCCTAGTGATTTAAAAACCTGTCGATGGGAGTTAAATGTTCTGATTGTGATTTATTATGACACATAGCACTTCCGACACACGTATGCTCCACACAACCGCAGGCCAAATCCTGACGCATTACCGCCCTAAAAGCCACCAAAGTCCATTTGTCCACACTCACCCTTCGCCGCAAATTGATTTGATTTCCTCAATGACATCGAATGGTCAAAGTCGACAAAAAAAAACGGACGGAATTCATGGAAGCCGAAGGAGACTCTTAACGAAATTGTTTTTTATGTGCTTTGCTGGTCGATTGGAGCGATGTGTGGAATGCCCGGCGCTGTCTGTGGCTAGTTTATGGTGAACTTCATGTCAGGTGATGGCAACAAAAGGAGGAGATTACATTTTTTCCTCCTTCGGCGGATGGTGCAAATCCGAGTGGAAGGTGAAGACTTTTTGTACGTGACGGCCCGGGATACAGAATGGCAAGGCAAAGTGCCAGCTCAGGGTCGTAATGGGGACTCCGATTGTTCTCGAGAGGGAATTAATTTACCATAAAATTTTATTGAACGGAAGTTATGAGCTTTTACTTACTCTGGGCGCCGCCACCGCAGCCACCGCCGCTAGCGTAAAGGACAATGAGTTATGACATGTAGGTGACACGATGGATGGAATTTTTAAGACTCCAATTCATTTTGTTTATAGCAAATGGTTTCTATGCACACTGAAGCATGGAGTAGTAGCAAAAGTCAAGGGAGAAGTGTACATCGATGACATGTAAGGTTCTTGGCGTACGTTTGGATGTCAGTTGAGGGGAATTATGTGAATGGTTAGGAATTTTGGTTATAGATTTTACACGTAGTTAGTTGATTTCAATGATTCAAGTGATGAGATATCCAACTTCACAATGAAGGCATGGAAGGCGATACAGCCAGTAGAGTGTAGGGCCTAGCTTCTACAGCAACCACTCCTGTTGTGCGGGCTATTGTTCTCTCAGGAGTGGAAGGGACCAGCAGTTTTATGCTCACTCCGAATTGCCCAGCTTGAGAAGCTTTTTCTAGACAGGAATACTCTTTGAGCCAGTGAGGTCAGTGAGGTCAGTGAAAAAATAATGTTGGTCATACCGGAAATAGAACTCAGGCAGAGAGGTTCAATTGCATAAGATTCGACGCAGAGACCTAGACGCCACGGCCACCACAAACTGACTTCACAACTGAACACGGTCTCCACAGGACATATTCTCATCACATCCACAATCTGAACAGCGATTCCGGGCTCTATATTTTCGTTGGCAAGATATGACTTCAATGTTGGCTGTGAGAGAGTCAACATCAAGAAGCGAGATCTCACTAAAACAAGTGCCAACAAAATTACATCACTATCAGAAATAAATCTTAAGTCCAAATTTTGAACAGCGCTCATGTTATGTCGTAAAATCGAGACACGAGGGTTGTCTGGACATGGACTATTGTTCAACCGGGCATGGTTCATGTCCATTGGAGACTACGTGTTAGTCACGGACAACTTTGAACTTCTATTATTTGAGTTTCCACTCCATTTAGATTACTTACTTATTTAAGGTGGCGCTACAGTCCGCGATGGACCGGGACCTCATCCAACAAGCGTCTCCATCGGCCTCGATCTTTAGCTATCTGCCTCATAGTTTGGCACCCATAGTTGGCTGAGGTCCCTTTCGAATAGCGCGGCCTTCCTCTTCTATCCAATCCTTCGGGGGGTGGATTTAAAGATTTTCCGGCCGCACCATTGATCTTCAGCAGGCCTATATTTCCTAGCGATCTCAATCGTTCGATCTTCACTCCCCCGGCTAAATCGATATCTCTGAACTTCTCGTACTGTTCGTTCCTCCACTCACCATCAATGCAGACGAGTCCGAAAGTCACCCGAAGAATTTTTCTCTCAAAGCAGTCATGGGCAACTTCGTCTGCTTTTGATAAAGTCCATGCCTCTGGTCTATATAACAAGACTTAGCCAATTAAGGTCTTATAAGGGCTTACACGGGTTGGGATAGCGAGGGTTTTCTTTATCAATTGCTTTCTTTGCACATCGCTTGGCAAGCGTTCTTCTTCGTTTGATTTCAGCACTTGGGTCATTGTCAGAATTGATAGCAAAGTTAAATCCGCCTACTGTGACGTTCTGTCCGAGACGTCGGTGTTCGATGTCTATATATGCACTTGGTCTTGTCTAAATCGATCTTACCCTGGCTAACTATTTGTTGCTCACAGTTATCACTGCTGGTATGGACCGGGTTGTTGACAAGCAGCTTTAGGCGTTCACGATGCGATGCTGATCAGCTTATTGAAGGGTTCGTTGACGTTCTTTATCTTTGCGTTTGCTGTGATTTTGACATTATTCTTTCTACTACCATCACAAGAATATGACTGAATTTAATTGGTATTTTGTCCGCGTAGCCGTAGTTGAAATAATATTACGTCTGTAATTTCATACTTCCCATAGGACCAAACTAAATGTCGTTAGAATGACAAGATTTCATAATAAAAACACCTTAAGAACAGTTTTGTCAGCGATTGACTTAATTTTGTCTAATCGCGCGAGTAACGTCAACAACGTCAGCACTCCCACAATTCTAGGAAATATTGTTGTGTCGACATTTTTTCCGAGAACATACATCGTAGAGTCGCCATGTCATCTGATCCCGTCTGGACAGATCGCCCAACTCTGCTGATGCATGCATTTATGTACCACTCATAATTTAATTGAATAAAATAAAGATTCAGTTTGAAAACTCATCTCATGTCGTCTGGTCTTGTTATTTTGTGTCTTCTGGTCTCATTATTCGCGGACACAAGTAAAGAAAAAGTTTTTTTTTTTAGTTTGTAACAGTTATTCATGCGCAGTGTTGGATCCGTCGTTTCAATACCGGTAATTTCGATGTCGAAGATGTACCACGTTCCGACAGGCCAATTTCCAAGATGTTGATCAAATTATGGAAACCGTCGAGCCTGACCGTCATGGAAGCACTGTTTAGATTGTCCGGGAGCTATGCAGTGCACAAGGAAGTATTTGTAAAAATTTTAACAATGTTTGATACAAAAATAGGCTCGATGTGTGGGTACCATACGTGTTTTTTTCATGTAATTTTAGTTTATTCAAATAGATTTTTCTTACTTGCTAGAAAAAAATTACTTAAGACTAGCTTAACTAACTTAACAATTGACAATTGCTCTTAATACTAACTTACTGACCCTAAGCGGGTACTCTAAGATACTCAAATGTTTGTATAAATATGCCTTCAGCTTTATCTATTTTTTTTTTAAATCTTTGAAGTCAAACTTTTATTAGTTTTTTGCTTACCAAGAAAACTTATAAAAAAACTTGGCTAAACTGAACTTCTTAACACTCTACTAACTTACGCTCATATAAATCTTGAGACTATCTTAAATATGTCCGTAACAGTACGGACACGTGCTCCAGGGCGTATATGTTATGTATATGCCAACCATATATAATTTATACAAGTTTTTTTGTTTTATTTATCTTTTTTTTGTTTTATATATTTTTGGATTTTAAATTAAATTTTTTTTTGGTATTTATTAATTTTTTTTGTCTTAAAATCTACCTTAAAACCTATGTAAGCTGGTCACTGTGGTCAACTACTTGATTAAGAAAAGCTAGCGGTGTCGGAGACTGGTTTTGGAGTACCCACCAGTAAAATTGCCATTCTTTGGCAGACTCTTTCCTATCTCGAGCGGGGATCGTTCTACTGAACCGAAGAAGATCCTAGTGGGTGTGAGCAACATCCGGTTCATATTGGAGTCGATTGTCCACTGTACAACATGGAAGATGACAGGGCATTCTTGAGGATCCTGTATGAGGCCAATTGTGTCCAAAATATAGAAATGCTTCTGGTGGAACAAAGCCGTTGAGGCGCACTCTTTCATAGTAAATAATATTGGGTAAGCCCCAAAGATCAGGCTGTTGGGATAAATCATAGCTCGTGCACTGTGCCTTCTGATTAACTTAATAATAAAGTTTTCAATCCTATTCAAGTTTGCCTCGTTGGGATAGAACTTCTTGTACTCCGATTCGGGTGAGCGATACAACCGGAAACAGGTCCGAAGACATTGTCTCTCGAATAAATGAGGTTATTCATCTTTTCCATCTGGGCGTACCACACGAGTAAGCGCGAGTTAATGCGAATCACTGCTGAACCACAACAACATCGACCCATTTTTGAAGCGGACTGGTGACGAAAAGTGGATCACTTACGAAAATGTTCGTGGTCGAATCGTAAGTCGGTGTATTGGCCGGGACTCATCTTCTATGAGCTGATCTCCTACTACAAAACTCCTTAATTGGACTTCTAAACTGTTGCCAACATATTGACCCATTGCAGGAAGCAATCGCTTCGAAGAGGCCTTCTATAGCAGAGGAACTGTTTTCTATCAAAACAACACCAAGACCCACTTCAAGCGACTCTCTAGAAGCTTCGGGAGATTGTTTGTGAGGTCCATATGCAACCACCTAATAGTCCGCACCTAAAACCAAGTGATTACGACCTGTTCCAGTTCATGGCGAACGATTTTGCTGGCTTGGCAAAGAAGACTCTTTATAAGTCCAAGGTTGGCAAGGTTCGAGAAAAACTTCGCCTTGTTCTATGCTTCGTTTTATCAATTGGATATCAATTGGAGCAGAAAATTCAGCCAGGAAATGGCTCCCATCTAAGTAAGCAAACATTGTTGGTGAAAGACTCAACCACGTGTGAACTTAGAACTAGAGATTCGTTGGTTCTCTTTCCTGTAATGGCCCAACAGTTTATAGAGTGCCTGAATTTCATCCAAAGCTCCGCCTTCAGTTAAGATGAATTAGACCCTTCGTCGGAGATTCAGTCTTCCTCCCATTCTTGAGGGAGTACTCCAATAGTCGCATACATTCTTGACTGGCTTCTTTGTACTCTTGTGCTCAAAGGTCACTTGTCGACGTGTTCTCGCGGTATTCGTATAATAATTGGTATCCCGGGCAAAACGCTGCATTTCTTTAATTTACATTCCACGCCGATGGAACCAAATATGGTTGAAGTGATTTTCTCCCAAAAGTCCACAGATGGTCTAAGTTCTTCATCAGGAATTGAAGAATACTCTTCTCTAATTTATACCTACTACAATGCCCACCAAGCGGATTGAATTAGTGGATATTTCATTGGAGTTCAGAATATAGTCAAATGAAGTCGATAACTCATGGCATCCGATAGCACTTGAAACCCAAGCTTCACTTCTTCCTCAGACGTTGACAGTGTCGTTGAGATCACCCACGATGGAGTTCAAAACCAACCATTGCACTAACAAGTCATTTGCCTTAAATTTCAAATCTCAGTCGCTTTAATCTGACAATTCCCACTCTCACACCTAATATCCACGCCCCATCCAGACGGAGTTCTCTCCCCGCCCCAGTCGCCCTTCGCATGCATGTGTACATTTTCCATTCTGACTCAATAAATCCACTTTGCATACCATCACCGTCACACCCACCCACCCCCGTGCGGTACGGGTTCTTGTTCTTAAAGGCTATCATTCTGCATTTTAATAGACACCCCCCGCCAGGCAACAAAGACGTCCCGAGGCGACAATCTCCATCCACACTCGTTGCCAGAGATGGTTGCCGTGCAACTCGCTGGCGTGCGTCCTTCCTGATGTCTCCCCATTTGTAAGACGTTAAGGATAATAAGTGAAGCCATATATTTACTTACAATTGTGGGGGTTCGAACGTTTAACATTTCCTCGCCGAGTGGAGAGATCTCCCCACTTGGAAGCGGATACAAAGTCAAGTAAGTGGATTTTGGATTTGTGACTTGCGCTGCCAGTCCCACAGGACCCGCTGCAGGGGAGGCCATAAAATCACTTCGAAGTTGAGATTTGCCGAGGGTAATTCGATTTTGTCACGAATGCCACAGAACGTCAAAATATTTTTCGAACACATTTGCGGAGGCGACCTTGCGTGGGGCCTTTCTGGGTCAGTCGACGACCGCAGAGCCTCCAATTACTGGGCGAGATTGGGGGCTTTCCCAAATCAGTTACCCTTGTCTAGCAAGTGAATACACATCCGGAGGGGAAGAGGTGTCACGCTTCTTGGCATTCAATCGGAATCTCGAACAATGCGAATCCAGTTCGCCTTCAACCCGTGCAACCCCCAATCAATCCGAGACACAATGCAGAGTTGACCCAAAAGTTTTCCATCCACCGGCCGGAGATGGAGAAGGGACGTTGTGCTCAAGAATAAACTTCTAATCACAACACCCATCAGGAGCGTCCTGCTCACTGCCGGCAGGAGCACACATCGACCACATGCAGACGGATGCTCGAACTCGAAAGTTGAAAAGTTTACACAATGGGCGTAAACTTTGACACGTCCAGTTGACACCACCCGAAGACTGGCTGAAAATGGGACGACAGCTCCTTGAGAAAACTTAGCCGTGCGCCCGGCCACACACAATAGCATGCCCCGACAATGAGGAGTTCCATAACCCAGGATCTTGAGCGAGTCTGTGAGTTGTCACTGATAGTGACAAAGACGTGAGACACACAGTTGACACTGAATCAAGACAATCGATAAATCAGCCGCTGGGATGCAGCGCTGGAAGTGGCAGGACGGCTGGCAGTGGCAGGAGGAATGTGGCCGCGCATTAAATTGACTTAAATTGGCAATTCTGGGCCGGCGACCGGGACTGGGAGATGGCGCCTGTGACTGCGTTAGACTTTCTCCAGTGCTGTCTAAAAATATTCCCCAGAGAGACCTTTCAACCCCATCCATTATCACCCTGGCAGATGCAACGACATCGCCTGCGTCACGCATACTATCCCGCATGCCGTGCACAGCTCCCTAAGTGTTTTATGACAAAACCAAGCCTGCACTGGCAGGATCTTAATAAATATTTATGGCGTGGAATGCGTAAACAAGTGAGATTGCTGCTCCGACACTCCCAGATGGAGACCGGGGAACGCACTGACGCGGCGTTGGACCCAGTCAGCGAGAGACAAAGAAAGTCCAGAGAAATGAAGTGGTCACTTTCTGCGACACCAACGCGCGCCTTGCGACGCATGTGGTAGTCACTGAGACTTAATTGCCATTAGCACAGCCATATGACAACTGCAGAGACACTTGATGCGCCCTTAATTACTCCCGAGGATGGGCGGCGAAAGGGAGCCGAAGCTGTGTGGAGTGTGGCTCGCGCTGTGGCTAATTAACCCCGGAGTCGGATGGAGTGCCATGAAAAGTCGGATGGGTCAAGTTTTGCTACGGTTTTGCACTTGGGTGCGTTCAGGCGTTCGGAGCTGTGCGTTACGACTTACGACTAGATGGCGACCATCTGGCTGTGCACTGGTGTGTGCGTTGGCGGGGGTGACGAATTCTTGTTTTTGCAACCGCTCTACCGCTCGGGGGGCATTGAGGGTTTTTATAACATACACATGGTGGCGCGGCTAATGGGAGCAGTGTGGCGTGTTGCTTAATGGAGATTTAAATCATTTGCTTGATGGTCTTGAGTCAGGGGTCAATTGATGTTTTGGTGCTGAGGAATGCGGTAGTCCTGCAAAATGCTTATGCAAGGATAATGAGCGAGTATTTGATGGGCCTTTAGTGGGACTTTTATGGGCTGTCACAGTTCAGGAAGTGCGGCATCACGCTTGTGGGGAATTTTTGTCGAATTTATTTGATTGCTTACTAGCTGGGAAGGCGGGCCTTCCAGGCTGTCGAAATTAATTTATTGACTCTTCGGTGGTGACATAATCACGCTGACGTGAGTCTGGAATGAATCGTAATGATTCAAATAGTTGCGGTATGCGATCAATGGCAGATCATCATCAGTTCATCAGTCGATTGATTTCTGGATGGATGAGATAACTTGGGTAGTTTTTTTGTTCAAACTATACAATCTGTTTGGTTGAACGCTCTAATCTCAAGTTTGAATTGAAAAATTCTTATGTGTTGGATAGTTCATTTATCGTTAACGGCTTTAGGCATTATAACACCACGCTATGACCAATAGGAGCGAGACATTTATGAAAAATGTTGCAAAAATGGGGAAAAAATGTATTCATTTTCCCGTAAAATGTTTAAGGGGACCCCCCCATTCTTGATTTCAAATTCTGACGATTTTCAATTTGCTGGTAAATGAACATAAATTATTTTTTAGGCTTGTAACCTTGGATACATTTATTTGAAGATTTAAAAAAGAAGAATGAAGTTTTATAATAATTTTAATTTTATTATATAATATTATTATTTTATTATATTTAACTATATAATAATTTTTTTTGTTGTTTCTTGTGATCGAACAAAAGCCTTTTTCGGCGGGACATGTGATTTCCGCTCACTGGCACATCTAAAACCAATAGCTTCATTAGAAAGAGTTCATGTTTGGATGTGGTATGAACTAGGATTATTAATTTCACACAAAAATTAACAAAATGGCGGACTTTTGATTTTTTTTAAATCGCCTTTTTTCAGCCACAAATCGAGTTAAAAAGTAAAGAAGATCTTCACCGATTTGATTCATCCGATTGGATTAATAGTTTTTGATTAACCTCATGCGCCAGTGGAGAAACCGCGTTTAAAGTTTTGAGAAGCAAATTATGGGTATAAAACCTACCTACTTTCAATCATAAATCAACTATATCTCAAGAATTTTACGAAATATTCACTTTAAATTTTAAAGGAAAGGACATTCTTAAATAGTTATGGGCTCGAATTAAAAAATCGATTTTTTTAAACCGAGAATGGAGAGGGCTCCTTTAAGTTACACAAAAATCATGAATTATGGATTTGTTCCTCTTTAAATGTTCTAAATAAAGGAGGTCCTTTATTTAGTAGCGTCGTTTTCCAAATTTGTGTTCACTTGTTTGTTTGTCTAACTCTTTGTTAACTTGTTTTTGAGGCATCGATGCCAAGGCAGTTATTTGTAGAGCACCGACTTGTAGTCGGTACTTATTTAAGATTAAATAAATTTGTTCTTTTATTTAAATGTTCCGTGTTTTATTTTCTTAAATTGTGCACGTTTCGCTCCCGAACTTAGCTCAGTGGGCACAGAAAATCTGTGCGGTTTAAATTTTTTCTTACCAAAATTGAGCACGCTTTTGTTAACTAACCAGCGAACTATGGTTGTTGTTGAAGGATATATTTAATGATTTTAAACGCAAGCAGTCGGTTTGTAAGTTGACTTATTTAATAGAACTAAAATTAACCCTTACACAGAAGAATACATTGTTTTCGTTGTTGAGCAATACATATTTTAAAAATTAAAAAGAGGAGAAAAGGATGAGGATGAGGCTTAGAGAGAGAGAGAGAGAGAGAAAGATATATAGACACACAGAGATAGAGAGAGAGAGAGAAATCTTGTCGAAAATGCGTGCCTATGGTATTGATGAATCTCTTCTTCAATGGATTAGAAATTATTTTTCGAAACGTTCAATTCAAGTTGTTTTGGATGGGTTCAAGTCTGATATCCACACAAATAAATGCTGGTGTTCCCCAAGGGTCAGTTCTGTCTCCGATACTCTTTCTCATTTTTATAAATGATCTCTTGTCTGCTACTTCTAATCCAATCCATTCCTTCGCTGATGACAGCGCCCTTAGCTTTTCATTTTCGTTCCAAGACCCACGACCCCGCCCTTCGGCCGTAGAATTAGAACGGCAGCGTATGTTAAGCACATTGAATTCCGATCTTGACAGCATAATTAACTGGGGAAAAAACAATGGAGTGGAATTCAATGCTTCAAAAACTCAATGCTGTCTGCTGTCACTGAATCGAACCCTTGATAATCAGCCATTATCCATGAACGGCGCTTGTGTAGATGAAACCGGAAAACTTTCCATCCTTGGTATGTGTATAAACACAACACTTAGAACAACAACATATTTGAGGTCGCCAAAAATGCTGAAAATGCTTAGGTTTCCTTAATCGATGCAAGAAATATTTCACCCCTTCTGATTTGGCTTTAATTTATAAGGCTTACATCCGCCCTAAGCTTGAATACATCGCTCATATCTGGTCTGGTGTCCTCAAGACCACCCTGTACCTACTCCAAAAGCGAGCGATAAAACTTATAGGAGACAACAATATCGCAGAGTCATTAGACTCGCTCGAACATCGACGTACCGTCTCTTTTTTGTTCGTGTTTTTTCACTATTTCAACAAACGATTCTCAAGTGAGCTAGCCAACTGCATTCCTCCTCTCCATGAATTCACCCGTAATACCCGTCTCGCCAGGAATGGCCATCAGTATACCCTTAAGCCTACTTTCAGACGCACAGTAAAATTCAGAGACTAGTTCTTCAGCCGTACTGCACGAATATGGAATGCTCTTCCCAGCCTAATACTTCCCACAGACTACAACCTGCAGATATGTAAGACCAATGTGCCCAGGTACCACCTCTTCCTTTCTCCCTCTATACCTTCGGCCTAGCTGTGTCTTGACTCCGGACACATAAGACACATCCTTGAGCACTCGCAAATTATAAAAAACAAAAAAAATGGCACTCTGGTGAAAATTTGAAAAATGAAACTTATTAACATCAATGAATGTATTACATAGCTCACAGCTAAGATTTAATGAATATACGTTCGTCCATTAATTTTCCTTAACTCCCTAGCATCCAAGCAATTATCTTCTGCACGAAAGTGTTATCTCGACCTTGATACGTCCCTACTGAATAACAAAAGGCTCGTAGAAAGAATCGTATTCGCTGAGTAAAGTCCAGCCGCCCTTGATGTTTCTAAGAATGGCAAGCCGCATACCCCTCGAGTGCGAAGCTCCGTCAGATGGTGTATTCTAGGTCAAAAAACTCGGAGACCTATCAGCCGCTTTTTTGCTTTCTTGCTTTTTTTAACGACTGGATGGCGCAGTTGGTAGAGTGCATGCCCCTGGTTAGGGCGGGATCCCCGGTTCGAACCCCAGTGAAAGTGAAGTTGATAGGCGTTTATCCGGTTTTCAAATCTGGTCAAGTCACCATTTACCGTTGGGATCAAATTAACGGCACTATCACTGGAGTGGTCAATCTACTAAATCGAGTGGTAGTAGTCTGACTCTGGGTATCACAATGGACCAACATGGTCTAAGTGTGCTGGTGAATGCACTAGCAGCCCACTTACCTAACCTAACCTAACATCCGCTTTCAGCCTGGCTAAGAGTTGTCTCCCTCATGGAAACGTCCTGGAGGTCACGCATTAAACACAAATCAAGAGGATGGTTTGAGATGAATGCTACAGCGTCATCTAGTTTGGGAGGACTTTACTGTCATGGTCGTGTGTGACTCTGAGTCACATCAGGAGCAGCAAGACGATTTAGAACAGCTTCGCACATTACCAAGGATTGTCCAATAATTCATGAACTTAATGTTTACCTGAAGTAAAACTCAAGGCGTTGGATCGCAATCACTGGTCTTCATGGGTAAGTTGATCTTGTTGTATAAGCCTTAGTCTTTCGAATCCCATTGTTTTCTTCCGATGATGTCAATGTCCTCGACATATGCGAGTACTTAAATAGACATTCGGGAGGTCATGCATCTGTGTTACCTACGATGGTCTCTAAATTAATGATTTTACAAAGTCGTGCATCACTCCAAAAACGTTTTTTTCGTATATTTCCATTTATGTCACTCTACGTCTTAAAATGATACATTTTGATAGCAGCGGTGGCACTTTAAAATATATCTTACCTGCAACGCTGAAGACACGAGCGGAAGCCACGAGCGCCTAAGATTTGAACAGGTCTTCATATTTTCACTAACGCGCGGTTAGTGGTTTCTTGGAGAAATCGACAAATGAACATTCTAATAATGCATCAAGTGCGAGTCTTGCTTTAATATATTTGAAGGAAATTCTTACATTTTCACTGTTCTCCACTGTAGATTACATGTTCACGATTAAAACACAATTTTCGGATGGTGCACTGATGGTATAGGCACAACTCCTATTTAATCAAACATCTACGCCGATCATGATGGTTTCAGTGGCGCGACAAGACGTCTTCAGTCCATCGTACAAAATACAAACCAATCGTACTTGTAATGACTTTGAGTTTTCAAGCCAAAGAATCCATTAAACTCAAAGAAAACATTAACAAGAAAAATTACAAACCGACAAACTTCCAGAAATCAGTGCGCCCTCTTGCTCGCAATAAACGCCATAAGCCGCAGTCTCCCACCGCAGGAATCAACCATCAATCCCGAAGATATCTGCAACTTAATTACTCCTTTGACGCATTAATTACTCCCCAAATAGCTGTTCCCCATTCAGAGGAGAGTACTTTCCAGCCAACCCTTATCGCTGGAGCCACAGTAAAAATCCCGCCCTCCCCACAGTCCGAGGATAGACAAAAAATTGCCTTCAAATACATTAAACACTATTCAATTGAAAAAGAAAAACGCACATTTTATCTCGAATCCTTTATTCACTTCCATTAAAGGCATCGCTGTTGGCCCTAGCTGGCTGCACAAAAAACGGATTAACCACAAGCTAACGGCGCGGCGGCCGTGCTCTCCCAAAAGGGTTACAAACAAAAAACATTATCAATAATTTATCTTAAGTACATTTTCGACTGGGGTACATCCTGGCGCCAGCCAAACAGGATGTCAATCTCGTCTCATCTCATCTCTGGCATCGCGAGTGAGCGTTTCTCGCAACGCGACTGATGCGAAATTAGCCATTACAAGGATTCCTAATAAACGCGGTCTTTGTTCTTTTCTGACGCAAATCAGATTATTAACTTCGTCAACCCCATTGCCACTGTCGCGGGCGGGGCGGATTAAAGCGACATAAAACGTAGAACCATCAAGGATCCTTGACAATAATCCACCATTGTCTTGGGTAAGCTAAAAACGAGCGATATCCTTGAGGTTTTATTTTCGGATAATTGGTAATTTGCTGACGTTTATTTTTTAGCTTTCAGGCATTCTCCCGCCCCTGCAGCCAGTTGATTTATCGAAATCCTAACAGGTATGTGCGTCGGATAGCGTGCGGCGGCGATGAAATTCATATTCCGTGAAATCCTGTTGATCCTTTTTTCTTTCCTTTCTCCGTGTCGTCGTTCTCCTCGGCCCACTCGAATTCAATTCAGAATCTAATTACACGGAAACTTCAAATGGATTCTTTTTTATTGCGTAACCTTTTGAGCGGACTATTTCGATGAACAGAGAGCCAAACACAAGAAAAAAAAATACTGTAATCATCCCCTTGGCCCGGTGGGTGTCCCTTGACGTTCCATCAGCGAAACGCTTCCGACCCCCAGGGTGAGGTTCTTATGCCTTCCTGACTGCGACCAAAAACACTCAACCTTCAAGCGGTTCATGCCTGTGGCTGGCAGAGTGATGGCGGAGAGGGCGACCGACGAGTGGGTGAGTTCAGCGCTTCAGTGTCGCTTTTGACCTTTTTCTGATAACGTGAGGAGTTGCAAAGTCGCTTATGAAACAGTGGCTCGGCGCGGCGTGGCGCACGCTAATAAATTATTCGTTGAGTTTTTGAAAAGTTCATCCGTGGTCTTGGGCATTTGTGTTCTTTCAGATTTACCCGCCGTGGTGATGTTTTTATCTGGCTTTCAACCCCTTTTTATGGGTGTTCACATTCAAATTCAGTGGCCTGAAAAAATACGCAAATCTAATGAAATATCGTGCCTGGTGATTTTTTTTGTGTGGAGATTGTGTTTTGAGTCGTTTGGGTTTTCTTTTTTTTTTCCCAATTTGTGTGGTGGTTGAGGATTTGACATTAAGGACTTTAATGAACCAGGAGTTGATTCAACATCAAGAAGTGGCTGAAGAGATTGTTGATCATATCAGTGAAACGCGCCGCTTGCAAGAGTTGGTGTACATTAGCCACTGGAAACCTCATAAATTATTTGTCGTGTTGACAATATCGCCAGGGGCACTGGAAAGGAGGACGACTGTTGGATATTGCTAAACAAGCGCGGATGAGCTTGAAACCTTAAGTATTCAAGAGGTTTTTACTTGTTATGATCACAACATTGTCAGAGAGCCCAGAGCACAGACAGAAGCTTCCTGAGCTTCAGAGCTGGTTCCGGACATGATTTGAACGAATTAAATTGAATAGAACGACTTGAAGCAACATCAGTGGCCAACACATAAGGAGAATTTGCAAATGCAAGGTGTAAAGGAGTTAAACGCCATTTTGTATAAGGTGAAGCCACACATATTCATTATCGGTACCAAAACCATGTAAGAAACGCTACAAAATTAACTGCCAATGAAAAATATCAGTTCAAAGTTTTAATTAATGAAACAGAAACAATCTGGTTCACGATATCCTTTTTGGTATCCATTAAATAACCGCTGTCGCTCGGCCAATGTTACTCACTGTGCAGTAAAATATCTCTTAAGCCACGGAACTTGAGTATTTTGTCCTTAAAATATTGCCCGTTAAAAGGACTGGTTGGAAAGTCCAAAAATGGTCTTTATTATCATCTTCTTCAACTTCTTGAATATTAGAAACGTTGATATTGCATTAATAACTGAAACCTGGCTTAACCACGACTTAAGATTATCCACACCCGACTTCAAATGCTATCGTTGCGATAGAATCGATAGAACCGGTGGAGGGGTGGCAATTCTAATAAGAAGATCAATTCAGCATTCGCTTTTGCCTATTGTTAAAACCAAGTATATAGAGAATATCGGAATTAAGGTAAAACTACATGACCAAAGGGCAATTAAAATATATTGTATTTACTTTCCCGGTGGTAGAGCTACTACTGACAAAAATTTTAACTTCAAGAATGATCTACGCAAACTATCTTCGATAGACGGTGAGTTTATTTTAGGAGGTGACTTAAATTCTAGACATAGAGACTGGGGTTGCTTGCGAGCAAATGCCTATGGCTCCATTTTGTCCGATTTGTGTTTAACTATCCCAATTGCTGTGTTATACCCATCTAGTCCAACATACAATCCCAGTTCTAATCGTTGTCCATCAGTACTTGACCTATTTGTGTCTAATGTCCCCAGTTATGTTACTCAACCTTTCTCGATTAACGACCTGAGCTCAGGCCATTACCCTGTGTTTTGCCAGCTTCTAAAATCTGGAGTTCGGAAAGAGCACTATAGGTTAGACTTTAGAAATGCGAATTGGAATCGTTATCGTTCGGTATTAAACTCTAAGTTCCGAAACACTTCAAATAATTTAGATGGTGTCACTTCCACTGACGATGTTGACTCTATAGTTGCAAACTTTGGTGAACACGTACCTAGCGCCATTGATTTAAGCATCCCCAAAGTTCCTAAAAATACTTCACCATGCAAGTTGCCTTATTATGTTCTTGATCTCATTCGAATTAGAAATGTTTACCGTAAACATTGGCAAAGATATCGTCAGCCATATTACAAACATCAAGTTTCACACCTTAACAATTTAATATCCCACCTTATTTCTGTTCATAATAACCAAAAGTGGAACATGAAAGTTCTCTTGATAAAAATTCGAAACCATTTTGGAACATAGTTAAAGTGATAAAAAATAAAAACAGACAAATTCCATTCCTACATGATTCAGGAAACACAATCTGCACGGATCTTGAAAAAGCTAATGCACTTGCTCTAAACTTCGCGAAAAATCATGAAATATCTTCTAGCTTAGGTGACGTTGCAACCACTGTGTTAGTGGATCGTACCATTCAAAATTTTTTGATCAATAACAATAGTTCTCCGCCTTCCAGTTTTTTTATAAATGTGGAAGATGTTATGTTCTTTGTCAGCCAACTTAGTACACAAAAAGCCGAAGGAATTGACCAAATTAAAAATATATACATTAAAGAGATGCCTAAATCTGGTTTTGAGCATTTGTCATTCATTATTAATGCGTGCCTCAAAATGGAATACTTTCCAAACATGTGGAAAATTGCTAAGGTTGTGCCTATACCAAAATCCGGTAAGCCCCCCAATTTGACTAGTAGTTATAGACCAATTAGTTTGCTGAGCAGCCTTAGTAAAATCTATGAAAAGGTTCTTAAGGAGAAAATCTCGAAGCACATTGCCGAACTCAATATTCTTCCTAATGAGCAATTTGGCTTTAGGCACTACCACAGTACGTCTCATCAAGTCCTAAGAATCTGCAAACATGTTATGTCATCTCGTGCAATAGGTAAGTCAACGGGCATGATATTACTTGACATCGAAAAAGCCTTCGATTCTGTTTGGCATGACGGGCTTATTTATAAAATGATCAATCATAATTTTTCCCCCCATCTCTGTAAAATTGTCCGTAGTTTCTTATCAAACCGCCGTTTTAAAGTGCACGTTAATAATGATGTTTCCAATATTATTCACTTTCACTCTGGTGTTCCCCAGGGGTCTGTCCTGTCACCTGTTTTGTATAACTTGTTTACCTCTGATTTGCCCTCAGTGCCCAATTGTGAAATAGCTACATTTGCTGATGATATGGCGATATTCTCTTCTCACGAATTCGCTCTCAACATTGAGAGGAATCTTGATAATGGGTTGAGTATATTTCGAATTTATCTAAACAAATGGAAAATTAAATTAAATGAAGATAAGATACAAGCTATCTTTTTTACCAGGAAAAGAAAAGCTTGTTTCCTCCCTAGTGGACAGTTGCAAGTTAACGGGACAAGTATAAGATGGGAACCCTCTATAAAATACCTAGGAATTTATCTGGATACCAAGCTAACCTTTAGTGCTCACATAACTAAGACATTAAGAAAAATTGGTATAGCTATCAAAATGTTATATCCATTTATTAACCGCAAATCAAAGCTTTCAAATGAAAACAAAATAATAATCCATAAAGTTGTGTTCCAAGCAATCCTACTCTATGGCTGTCAGGTTTGGGGAAATTGCGCTAAAAGTCATCTAAAGAAATTACAAATATCTCAAAATAAGCTACTAAAAATGATACTAAACTTACCGTGGCATCATTCTACAATCGATATTCACCAAAGAGCCAATGTTGAATTGATCTTCGATAGAATTCAGAAGATAAACCAACGCTTTCTAGCTCGCTGCGATTTTGCAGAAAATCCCTTAGTCAGAAGATTAAATGACAACAGTGTTCGAAATTGAATATATCAATACCTGTTTGTGTTTATATTTAATTATATATTTATATGTATATGTTTTGTTTTGTACTCATATTTATACATCTACATATTAAATCATTTATTTATTGCTTTATTTATTTACTTATTTTTTTTTTTTTTATTTATTTATTTATATACTTATTTATTTATTTAATTATTTATTTATTTAATTATTTATTTATTTATATATTTTTTTATTTATTTATTTATTTATATATATATTTATTTACTTATTTTACACACATGTGTATCAATTATTTCATTTAGTTATTCATTATTATGGTTATTTATTATTATTATTATTATTTGTTTTTTTTTTTTTTTTTTGTCTTTAAATTGGAGGGTTTTTTCGCATTTCCCTTCGGATACTTCCTTAATATGTAAGCAATATTGACTTCTTTTTTTGTTATATTATAATTTTACAGATGTAAGATACTAGTTATCATATCTCTGAATTGTAAAACGTGTGGTAATAGAGCCTTGTAAATATTTTATGCGCAATAAAGAACTATCTATCTATCTATCTATCAGGGCATGCGTATTTCATATGCCTGATTTCTGCTGGTTAAGCTGAGCTGAGTGTAGGATCGAACTTAAACTTGACCCAAAAATAATTCGTTTTCACACTCAATAATTAATGGTGGCTTATGTTAGCCATGGATTGACTGGCCTTGTGAACTATTGAATCCACCAACCATGTGAACTATGAAGAAACTAGTGATTGTGTTTGAACACGAACAGCACCCTGCACAGGAAAGGAAAAGATAACGCACCAACTCAACAAGCGAATGTTCAAATGCATGTAAGGATATTGTTATCTTCTGTTCTCTTCGGCAGCATTGCCGGACAAAACAATTGGTTGCTAACGAGGGTTTTCTCTATGTATTTTGGGGTTGAAATTATTTTACTACACGAATGGCAATTATGTACTGGTGCGTTGACACTTAAGGCATGGTAATCGGTGGCTTAAGTTAAACCACTGCTTAAGTGGATTCTATCACTTAGCTTCCACTGTGAAAACGAAATTTCAATTGATTCTGGACTTAAGCTCGCACTGTGAAATCTGGCAATAGTGTTTTTTACAGTTTAACTCAGTGGACATCAGGTCACTAAATCGAGGCAACTCCCAAAATGTTGTCAACTCTTTTAAAAACTTCTAGATGTTCTCTCAAGTTATAGGATCTACAATAATAACCATACAGGTTAAGGTTTTTTTTGCAGCTTTAGATGCTCTCTTGTAGTTGAGGGTCATCCACCCCTATATTTTTTTTTACCGAAATACATGCTTTTATGTTATTTTGTTTTCAATTTGTTATTGTTCCATTTTTAGCATACATTTTAAAATGTGCATCGGCAAATCTGGTCTTCTGTGGGAGACACTTGTGGTAAATGTTTGAACTTCTCACATGTGATCAGGATATGTCAATAAATCTGAACGTCGCGTCGTAGGGTAGAATACAACGAAAAATTTGATGTCGGAGTTGTCGATTGAGAGAGATTTGATATACAGTGGACTCTCCCCAAGTCGAAACCTCCCTAAGTCGAAACTCCCTCCATCTCGAACATTTTCGCCATATTTTACATACATTTCCCTCAATTTTCCATACAAAAACCTGTCTCTAAGTTCAACTCTTAGAAACTCGAACAAATTATGGTATCCAGTGACAATTCGATTTAGAGGGAGTCTACTGTAGTTACATACCTTACTTTTAAAATTCAATTAATAAATTAATACTTTTCACAGTGCACATATCAGAATTCACGAATTCATAATCACTGTGTTGAATAAATCACAATCAAAGTTGTGCCAGTGAAATCACAACTTAGCCCAACTCTACCCACCCCACGGCACCCGTGAACAAGCCATCACCTATCATGGGTCATCAGATGGACTAGCTAGGTGGTTATTACTACACAGGATCGAGTGCGCATGATTTATCCTGTAACATGTGTTTCTAATCTGAAAAACAAAAACCTAGTAATCAGCGAAAACATGCCCCCGACAACAGCAGTAATTTAAATCGCCATCAAGTGTGCCATCCATCAACGATATTATCGCCCACCATCCGACCTCACTCAGTTCGTTTGATCTCATCGCCTCCATTCCAGTGAAACACACTGCACACCACCTTTGCGCGCGCTCTCTCATTAATTGATTTTTGGGAAAACTTTGAAAATTTGTTTTAGCACTAAACAAAAGTGCCAACTCCTCTGGGCGACGGCGGAAATTAATTAATACACCAAAGCCGCCCCAAAACGATTGTGATTGCCACACCGATGTCGATGTCATTAAAATCACAGGAGCTACAGCACCCATCGCCAGTGGGAATCAAATTAACGCGCGGTGGTTAACTAAAACCAAACACCACCACCACTGCTCATCACCGTCGTCATCAGCGTAGCGCCATCATCCAGCCATGACCGGCGGAGAGATGTCACCGCGGAAGGCTTTAATTACACTCAATTACGGGATTTCAAAGTAAAATCCGATTCGGATCCTTTACCCATGCTAGACGATGTAACATCTTCTTCGACACGCCACCCTCTACCCGCCACTCCATCCTCCCTCACCGTGCCTTGGCTGGCAACAGGTAATTTAACAAATTTTATGCAAATCGCAAGCGGAAATGGATTCCTCTGGCATCTCCCAAAGGATATCACAGTCACAGGATAGCTCCCTTCCGCCGTATTGCATGTTAGTTAAATTATTATAGTAAATTAATTTGTGTGTGCCTCCCAGCCACCCGTCGACCGCCCCCTTCTCTGGTATCTGGGCGAGACATAAAAGGATCATAATTCCAATGTGCGACCGCCTGATGAGGCTGGCTCACAGCGGCGCGCCGTCGGGCGGCTCGGCCTGGATGGCGCGGCGCGGTGGTTTACCTTTGAAGGTTTCACGTTCGAAAGTTTTCGGTGTTGCAACTGCTTTTGTGGCATTTAATCCTTTTTTGGGGAACGTGTAACGAAATTAATTAATGCGACACAGACTGGATTTATGTGATATTATATTGTTTTGGATGGATGTGCATGGGCCCGAGTGGTGCGGGATGGCTGTTCGTTGAAAATAATTAGGAGCCGTATCCAGTGCGTCGCAGGGGTGGTGTGGATGTTTTCGCAAAATCCCCATCCGCTTGTGAGGGTGTGTGAACTGGTTTTTGAAATTTGATACCGTTGTTACTGTCGTCGTCCATGGGCATTGGGTGTGCGAGATTTTGTTTTAATTAGAAGATTCGGTCAGAAGTGATAAAACCTTGTTTAGCTACATTTTCAGGCTTCACGAGGTAGGTTGAAACAACTTAATTGCTCAGACGGTGGTGTATTTTGGATGGGTGGTCAACCACGGAGATGTGTTGTTATGGGATTTGGGCATCTGACGCTATGTGATGAATGAGCAGTTGACGCAGAATGCGAGTGGCAAAGAATGTCATTTGCTGTTAGCCTTGGCATCAAAGAGGCGATAGTGTGACATTTGAGGAGTCAGTGACTCGAAAGGGGCTTAGCCGTGAACTATGAATGTTGATAAATTCTGTGATTAATACGGCTTAATGGGCATCTTGGGCATGTGCATCCAAGGCAAAGTTGTTGATTGCTCTCAACCTGCCAGCAACGAAACCTGTAAATGCACAGGACAGCCTATTCGTGGCGCTCTCTGGGGAAGGCGCCCTTACAACAATCACTTAGATGTGAACCAATGTATGGAGCGGCCCTTTTGTGCCGTTAATTTTATCCCAATAGCAAATGGTGACTGGACCAGATTTGAAAACCAGATAAAAGCGTATTAACTTTGCTTTTACAGGGATTCGAACCGTGGACCCCGCTAACCAGGGGCAGGCACACTACCAACTGCGCCATCCAGTCGTCCTTCCCGTGGGGGTAACTTCCCACCTGTGTAAAAAAGACTCAGTTCATGAAAGACGACAAGCCTGGGATACGAATGACCCTACTGCTGACGACCATGGACAACGGAATAAGGGCAACGATTTTCGGTTCTGCACGTGGAATGTGAGGTCCCTTAACAGACCACGCACGTGATGAACTTGCGGATTCCCTAGAAGCCTATGAGGCAGACATCGCGGCCAATCAGGAGGTGCAGTAGGATGGGCCGGGCAAAAAGAGGATGAAAAACTGCGACATATACTTCGGCGATTGCTACAAAGAGCGAAGGCAGCGCTTGTTCGGATGCGGGTGTGTTGCCCGAGGCAGACTTAGGCAAGAAGTCTTATGCTTTAAATACATAAGCCAGCGCATCATAACAGTCCGCATCAAGGCTACATTGGGAAACATCAGCCTGATCTGCGTTCACTCCCCAACGGAGGATAAAGATGACGACAGCAAAGATGACTTTTGTGGTATCCTCGAAAGGACATACGATCAATGCCCCAGCTACGACACCAATGCTGATCTAGGAGATTTCAACGAAAGCTGGGCAAGGAAGACATCTTTGCTAGATTCGTCGAGAAGCACAGCCTGCACGACAATAAGTCCTATAACAGTCTCAGTCTGTTGGACCTCGTAACGGGCCGAAACCTCTTGGTAGCCAGTACGCGGATCCCTCTCCTCAACATCCACAAAGGGACCTGGCGGTCACCTGATCAATCAACCATCAACCAGATTGATCACATTGCGATCGACGTCAGACACTCCTCCAGCATTCTCGATGTCCGAACATTATGAGGAGCCAACATTGACTCGGATAATTTCTTTGTGATAGCCAAGGTTAGAACAAGGATATCGATAGGACAACGGAGTAGAGCAAGTTCAAAACAGTTTGACTTCGGAAAGCTACAATCGAAATTGACCGCAAGGAACTTTCCGATCGAGCCTTCCTGCAGCTCTCAGAGAGTTCAACCCTGATAAGCGAAACAATCGACAAACAATGAAACCGTTGTCAAAGAAGCTGCATCTGATGTGCTGGGTCTTAAAACGCCACCCAGAAAAAAACCCCTGGCTTGACAACGAGTGCAGGCAGGCAGGCACATTCAGCGAAGCAAGCTGCATACAAGGCGATGCTGGAAGGAAGGACTAGATCGGTTCGTGAACTTTACGAACTTAAAAGAATGGAAGAGCGCCGGCTTCTCAAAAGGAACAAGAAAAAGCATAAGAAACGCGCGATCGAGGAAATGGAGACTTGTCAGAAAACAACTCAAAAAGTACAACTTTAGGACAGAAGCCTGTCATGACGAAGAGGGACAACTTGTAGCAGATTCTCCGGCTTACAAGTTCAAGAAAAATCTTGTCAATGTGACGCCTCCAAGGCAAGAACAATCAAGTGCATCAGGTTGAAAGGGAACCACTCCTCCAAATACTCACATTCTTACCGCGTTAAGAGTCCTTCGATTTTGTAACTTCATTACATTACAAATATTGGCACCATAAGCCCAAGCACCTTCAGCGTAGGCTTCATGAAATCATGCTCAGTAAGGTTAGCCATGGCCACTTCAACACCCAGTCAACTTGTTCCCTCTTCAAAATCATGAAGATGTTTCCAAACTCAATCGTTCACTCCCCGAATTACTCAGGAATCTATCACCACCACTACTCACGATCCATTAAGTCCGTCATTCTTTAATGCGATTCACTCTTACTATCCCCGCCTGAAGGAGTGCTGTCATCAATATTCACGACCCACTCCAAGGACGCATTAAAAGTTTCGCTGATATTCCACACGGCCATGGAAAATTCAAAACCACTTCAAAGGTGATTGCATTATTCATTCGCAAAGTGGTGTCCTTAAAGTCACAAAAATCCATTAATAAATCGCATTAAGTAGGTGGCACCGCGCCCAACGCATCCCTTCCACTCCACCCGGCGGCAGGCAAACAAAACAGAACAGATTCGTCGAATGACAATGGTCTTTGAAATTTAATTACACATTCAAATGAGGCCATCTTTTCGATGGGACAAGGCCATAAGGACAACAATTCGCTCGCGGATCGCAACTCTAACTAAACTCAAAGGGGTGCACCTGCGTGCGTGTGTGTTGGTTGGTGAATTGAAAAAAGAAAAAAAAAATCAACTAATATCTAAATTAAAACAGACGAGAGCGAATTTCAAAAGTCCACCCCTCTGGCGAGGTGTGCGGAGTGCATGTGTTTGCGAAATCAGAGCGAGAATCAACCCCTTATGCGGCTGTTAACTGTCATCAAGAGGAAAAAGTCATTTCCACCCCGTTGCTGGTTGCGGTGTTCAGTTGACTGATGTTTCCTCCTTCTGTTTGCGGGCACAAGTGCGTGCTGTCTTTCAGCAGTGGCCGCAGCGACGGCGGCGGTGGCTGTTAGGCGGTTAGATTATGCGGTTGGACTCGGTGGCCAGATTGTGGTTTCTCCCTCAATTGGACGGGGATAGCATTGCCCAGAGTCGAGGGTAAATGTGGACTTTAGAGATTCCCTGTCGGTTGTTAAGGGGGATAATTTGCGTTTGGTTTACGCAACAGGGTGGAAGCAAGCGCATTCACATCGCATGGTCACTTACAAGGGATGTTGAGGGTTGACTTCTGCTGGCGGCATGGTGGAGGCTTACAAGTGCGTTTAAAAGATTAGTACGAGACGAGTGGGTGAGGATAATGATAATTTTTGCGAAACGATGAACAGTTCTTGTAGTTTTCTTGACTTTGTAAATAAAACATTCTCCACGGAAGACTTTTAAATAATTTGATTAATTTTTCAGGTATTGCAAGATTGGAGTAGGAAACAAGTAGAAGCCATCAAAAGGTTTCCCTTCAACAAGGTACATCGACTGACCGTATATTGCACATAATTCTCCATGGCAAAGACCACCCTCCGCTCTGGGTCAACCACCTCAAGCTGGTGGAGCACTCAAATTAAGCTAGCTTACAAGAGTATCAATTGACTTGCGAGACCCCAACCAGAATGGAAACACTCTAAACATCAGGGCACATTGTTGCATCATCATTGTCTATAGAGAAGGTGTGTTGTGCTCGAGGTCTGAAAAGTGGTTTCTGTTTATGCTTCTGAGGTTGTTGTGAGGACAAGATTGAAAATTAAGTAATAGAGGAAGAGGGCGGACGATCATTTTTAAAAAAAAACTACAATATAATGATACTCTGTTCAATTGTAAGGTCAGGTTCGATTGGCGGCTTAAACCCTGTTTCACGTGAATTCTGATCTGATTCTTATGAAATCTTCTCATAGTTGCCTCCGTCAGTCAAATTTCTTCCACTATTCTCAAATACCGTAGACCGTCAGAGGTACTACGTATGTCCTTTTGAGACTCTTCATTGCAGCCACTCCACTTTCATACGAGTCTCTTTTGATATGTCAGTGACTTTTGGAATTTCCCGCTTCTTCAAAATCCATAAATTGGAGGACGAACTGCGACTCCATTCCGCATATTCTTCCGACTTGGGACCCTACGACTGTTTTGTATTGCTAGTACGTAAGGATGGAATATCCAGTAGGAAATTTCGGTCGAATGGAGACAATCACTAAAGACCTGAAGAAAACCTGTTATCTGGTGGGAATAAAAAAATTTTAAAATTTAGGACTTAATCCATAGAGATAAAAGGCTTACGTACCGAAAGAATATTTCAATCAAACGGCCCTCGTATCATTTTACCTAATTGTAACAACAATGTGTACATGTACAATGTAATTAACAGTTGCATTGCCATCGTTAGCACGTAACGCAAAAACGTGCGATTGATCTTGCAAATGGTTGAATAACACAAGCTTTGTTCATCGATTATGGAATCATGCCGTCTACATTCTTCTTAACATATGCCAACGGTTCTCATCCATTCGTTTGTATGGAATACATCAATGATAGTCCCATTCCTGACAAGTTCGTCTGTTTTTTTCCATTGAGCTTTTTTTCTTTCCCTGGGAATCACACTCACACTGTTATATGAAGAGGTACAGTTTGTGAGTTTGTTTGTTTGTAGGAAGTAATCTCTGGAACTCTTAACCTATTTTGAAAAAATTCCAACAGTAGAAAGCTATATTATTTCTCTGTGACATAGGCTATATCTGATTTTGATTAACAATATTTTTCAATGTGAAATAACAATATTTATCAAACAATTCACGAAAAGCAATCAATCAAATCATCGCATCTCCCCTATTTTTTTTCAGTGTTGACCACTGCCTTCGGTCGTGCAGCAGTGGCTACCAGTGGACTCTCTCTACCATAAGTCGAACTCTCTCTAATTCGAAACTCTCTCTAACTCGAAATTTTTCGCCATATTTTACATACATTTCCCTCAAGTATCCGTACAAAAACCTCTCTCTAAGTCAAACTCTCTCTAACTCGAACAAATTATGGTATCCCGTGACAATTCGATCCACTGTAGATTAGCCAGTATATACACAAGAAATCGCTTTTTAGTTAGAATCGCTTTTTGTTTGCAATCAAATGTAATAAAATATAAAATTAAACAATATTAAATAAAATTTAACATATTACAAACATTTAACCTTTCCGAACCTTTACTTTTGAATTGATTGGTAAGGAATCTTACGCGTGATTAATTGAGCGGACTATATTTACTTAGTCACAGCAACGTGTGACAAGGCCAGCTGGTGCAATATGGAATTATTTAGGACAGTCAACCAAGGAATACAGTTCTTCATGATGGCGACTTTTGAACCTCAGACGTCTCTCAATGATGAAGATTGTAATGAGAGAAACTGATGGCTATGTTAAGCTTTCCACATAGTCGTCTAGTAGAGCATAAGAACAACTGTCTATACTTAACAATTCTTCAGAACTCGGACATGAGAAGAGATTAATGAAAATCCCTTAACGTACTGGTATTACGGCAGAAATGTTTAGAAGTATGAATACATCTGGTTATTCTACATATTTTAGGACAATGTTACAAAATGAGATACTATTGATTTTCACCGTCACACTGAGAGTTCAAGTGACGTGGGGAATCTTTTAGTGATAGTCAATGTTATTAGTAAGATATACACTCTAATTTTTAAGGCTCTCTTTCTGAACACAATCCAAAGAACTGAATTGATTTAGATCGATTTAGATAGATGATGGAACCCATCAGATTTAAAGATAACGGTTGCAACGACCAAATTCGAGTGTCCCTTGATGATCGTTATAACTGATTTTGGCCGTAAGGATTACGTATGGCAGTTTGGAACATTCTCAGAATCAACCACCTCGTAATGACAGTAGAGCGGTTCCACAAACTACATACTACTCCCACGTACCACAACTGATCTTCGATAAAAGAAAACCGAAGCAAATTAACCGACCGAGATGTGGAGTCTAATGTTGTCGCCCTTTACGAAGACACGAAATTCAAATCCTTCATTTATCTTCAAGCTAGATATCTTTGACTAGAGTTCCTTCCTTGTTCCGATTCTGGCCAGAGCCAGTCCTGAGTGCAGGGAATGTCGACTTTGTATGTACGCCCAAGTTGGAGTACAAGTGTCAGTGCGTCAGAAGGCATTTCGATAAAACTGGGGTCAAATGAAATAAGGTGCGTAACGTCACCGCAGCTCTCTTTGACCACTTCTTTTAGTGTACCCCATGATGTGGGTATAACGGGCGTGAGATTCGACAGTCTTCGGCGAGACTTTAATCAATAGCAGAGCCAGACGTCCTAGGGAAAGCCCCTGTAGTGTATTGACGACAGTATGGTAGAACGTGTAAGCGTGAGAGGTGTGTATTTTCGGCAGCAATCTCTAGTGTTGTGCATTCAAGCTTTCTCTGATGGAGAAAGGGAGCAACACTTTTATTCCGTCTCTCTGTACATCGAAACACTAAGTCTGACGGTTTAGTTCACTGAGCCACGGAGGTCTGAATTTGGCCTAGAACGTGTGGGATGTGAGTCGACTTCCTCTAAGCCAGTCTTAAATTTTTGTTTCTCAACCACTTCATAGAATCAGGGTGTCAAAAGACCTCACATGATGACGGGACCCTTGTTAAAAACCACACAGACGCATTTTAAATATCAAAACAGGCACATGTTGCAAACACGCAACATTCGCCTCCATCACACCCACTCATACTGAAACATAATTCATTCCGGACTACAGTCAGGCCCACCCTCCAACTCCAGCGTCACGCGTGATTTACGACCGCGTGCCGCAAGACAAAAAAACGAATCTCAAGACCACATGTGTCAATACCGAAACATTTTGCTTTTCATTTTCAAACCGTCCACACCCACGTACTGCCACACTCCACCCTCCACCCACCAAAGGGAGCACGTAATGAAAAGTTTTCAATTTTCCAGGATACACTACTTTGTCGACCGGATTCGCTTCATTGATTATGAGGCACAACTTTGCGCGAATTTCGCCATTCATCGAAGTGGCTCGGGGGTCCGGACCCGTGCTCGCATACCAATCTGTGGCGTATTGTCGCACGTAGCTTACCGCCATGCCACCCCTGCCACCCACTCGCCAAGAACATAAATATCAAATTTAAGGCGAAATATCAATATCCACTTTGTGGAACGTGAATTGAATAAATAAGTTCCGCACTAAACTCAGTTGGTCCTTGCGTCGACCACCGCTGCTCCGGCTCCGACTTCAGCCTGGCCTACGTAACAGGGGGGTTGGGAGCGGGTGCGGGCGGTCACACTAACAAATTTTATTTTTCACTTCATTTCCAAATTGTCGTCGAAGGAATGTTTCTGTATCCCTTTGAGAGTAGTTCCGCCTGTCCGTGCCTCCGTGTCCCACTCAAGATGCGGAGTTGGTGGTCGTGGTAGTTTAGTTTATTTTTTCCTCCACCATCGCATCGTTGCTCCTGCTGCCGCATCGAGTTATCTCGGCTGGCGAACAATCTGGGCGCTCATGGTGATTTGTTACGCCCGCAGTTTGGAAGATGTTTTCATTTGGAATACACTCTCTCACTCACTCTCGGTGGCAATAAAATATTCCAAAATTTTGCATTTGCCATGGCAGTGGGGTAAGATAAGAATTTTGTGTGTTTTGGGGACCTAGCCAAGTGGTCGCTTTTGCACGGTGGAGTGGGCATATGGATAAAGAGACAAAGCCGCTGCTGGTGGTGTGCTCGTCGGCGAGAGAAGGAACATGAAATAAAAGACAAATGACATTCAGCCAGATGACAAGAAGTGCGGTGAATTTAAATTTTACGAATGAATTGTGTAGTTGTTATCGGGGCGGACATATTGTCCTGGTTTTCCTTAATTCCCGATGTTGCATGATAACATAATCCCGCTAAACATTGGCCGTGTCTGGTGTGGGGGAGTGGGAGAGTGCTAGGATTTGGCTAACACGAGATGAAGTGGAGTGTTTCTGGCTTGGTAAGTCTTTAAAGACTGACTCAACGTTAAGGAAAATTATGGGACTGAGGCATTGTCATTAAAGTATATCATTTAGGTTCTGCGCGGCAAGGTGTTGGAACTTGGAAGCAAATAAGAGGCAATCCTTCGAGTACCACGATAAAGGATTTCCATTAATGAAATACAAACATATGATTTAAAATGCACACCTCACCACATTCGTGACATAAGACAAGGTAATTACAACCCGCATCAGCACGCACCCGTCAGCTTGACATCCTTAGTGTTGGCTGCCTGTACAGCAGGAGATTGGGCTCTTCTCCATGAATAAGTATTAAGTAGGTTAGTTCTGAGGTTTTCCCTCACACATATATATTTTTGGATATATTTTATTATTTTTCAAATATGGAAAGCCAGCTAACTGGTCACACGTTGGGCGCCATTTATCATACGCCTCTCGAACAACATCTCTGTGCTGCAAGATGGTGTTCACATCACCACCTATTCACCCCAGTCTCTTAAGTGTAGATTAGGGCAGAAATAATAGTGGATTTGTCACTCCCTGTTTGGTTCCATTGATGTCCAAAACTGGACCATGTACCGAGATCATGAAAGAAGATTATTGTGTTCTTCATAATGAAGGCAGGAAAATATTATATACACTCGAATAATTTGAGACCCTCATCCTCTCTTATTTTCTTCTGAAAACACTTAGGAAACTGATGCACCACCGCGTTGGGGACATGATTGCCTGAAATAAACTCTCGAAATCTCAGCATGCCTACAAAAAGTCCGTTCTTATGACCTTTCAATCGCTGGTAGGGACCGAATCTTTTAGTGCCGTCATAGAAAGCGGAAGAATTTAGTATCCTCAAGTCAAAGCTATCACCACAGAATAATACAAGTTAGTTGACGCCAGGGCTCTCATCTCGTAATTGTTCAGACGATCGTCGTTGAAACGATTATATTAAACGGCGTCGTAGAAAGTTTGCTTCGTGTAATACTACGTCCGTTCGTGTCGTCAATCGTTCAAATAGTAGGCAGTTTGAGAACTACTTAACTCTTTGAATGTCTTATAGAAAACGGAATTTATGCTGTCACGCCTTGATTCATTGAATTCATTTGAAATCCAAATTCGAAAAAAAGTAAGCATTAAATAACTTTTTGTCAATTAATTGATTTATTTATTAACACTAGTATGTTAAGTCAGGAACAAAAAGGCAAATGGAAGTTTTTAATTCATTACATGAAAGAGCACCCTGAAGTGGGAGAAAATTACATGCCAAGAACCATATAAGGCAGCAGGCTGTGCGCAGATTTGGCTCTAAAACTGAATGCCATAAGTATGTACCTGCTTGAAAGAAATTAAATGCATAATATGGACATCACAAGTTCATGTTAAAAGCTCAATTAATTTGTTTTAGGTATGGATAGATTTCAAATATCGAACAAAAAAGAACTGCAGCCAAAATTTGATTTCATTAGAAAAAACAGGGGGTCCAATATCCGAGCTGGAGGAAAAAGTAATTCAGATGGCTTCCCTACGTAGTGCTGCGACAGGTAGCAGTTCAAATTGCTATGGTGCAGTCGAAGTGCACGGAGAGCCGAACAGAGCGAACTGTGAGACGGATTATGATGCGAACCAAACATTGGTAGCCACCCCCAGCTAGGACCTCCAAGGTAGCACCAAGTCCAAGGACACTAGTACAAAAGCCTCTTTTGATAAGCGAAAACGTTGAACAAAACTAAAACGCAAAATTCAATTTAGCAAGTTTATTGTTTAAAAATAATAATATTTTTTCCTTTTCGTGTAAAAGTGAATGAGGATCCGATGCATCTCTAAGCGTCCTTCGCTTTCGCAATAGTCCAACAGAATTTTCACTTCCTTCGTTATCAAAAAACAACCGACGCATATTTTTCGATTTTTATTAAAAAAATTTAAAAACGAAACTAAACAACAACCAACCACTAAGTATGAAACGATTGTAAAATAGCAATCGTTCAATTGCAATCGTTTAATCGTCGGCTTTTGGCAGTTCAATGAGTTATACCAGAAACTATGTATAACAGAGATGCTCGGCTTCTACCTCTCTTTCCCCTTACGATTTTTGACAACTGTTTTTTATAACGTAAATCAAATTGACCAATCAGAGGACGGCATTTACGTTATTTCGTGAATAACCGTCAAAAATGCATGAATTTCTGTAAATTCGTCGATAGACTAGAGGGCAATTAGCTGTGATGTCGGCTGTAATACTTCATTTCTGAGTTATTCGAAGCAGTAGTGAATCGTCAAAAACGTGTCGACTAGACGATTCAATAATGTTAGCGTTACACGAAGTAATACAATGGTCGACGTAGTCAGACAATTGGCGTCTTACGCGATGAGAGCCCAGGATTTATACAGCACTTAACAAGGGTTCATCGCATTTCTGGGAAATTCATTTCCATACAAGGAACTAATGTAGAACATAAAACCACCATTCTTTCTTCCACCATGGGTGCTTGGGTTCTCATTCACGCCAATCTTATACTTGTCATTATCGACACCAATTTAATGAGAAAAGCCAGTACACAAGAGTCTATCGGGAAAGCCCACGCAGACAGTCATTGAATGTGGACGTCTTCGTATCAGTATACAGGTTCCAACTTTTGTATGGAGTTTCAGTGGACAGCGCTTGAAAATCATGTCATTAGATATGTTAAGAACAACGCCACCCGACGCATTGAACATACTCATTAATCTTTCCGATATGTACAATCGGCAGACAGATAGCGTGCAGAACTCACATTAGATGTGGAAGGAACTTCGTTTTCGTCACTCTATCGTTCTCGACAGGCACGGATCATCTACTACATAAGCTTATTTTGGGAAGAACTTCTCAACCAGCATGTTATTGAAATCGTTCTGAAAGCCTGACTAAACATGCTGGAATATCCAGTGAAGAACCGAAGATGGTCCAATGGTAACAAGTTCGAGTGCTACAACCAATGATCTCGTGTGGGTGACGGAACAAAGTGATGGGAAAAAGCAAAGTGCACTAGTCCATCACTCTTTCTGTGTGGAGACCTGCCATTTATAGCTATCGCTAGTATAAATCATTTCATAATTCTAAAAACGAATAATATTCTATTAATCCAAAGTTGTCTCATGGTCTCACTAGGCCTGTTCTCAGAATTCTCATCGGCGTAATCAGAGGACTCTACTTCTCTTAAGAGGGAAGAAAAATTCAAGCAGCGCTCTCTTAGCTTGAAGAAAGAGTCACTAAGGCCTTACGTTTTGAAAGACCTGGGCGAACTAAACAACACTTGTGTCAGCCATCTTCACGGACTAGGATCTACAAAACCTGGTTCCAGAATGGGCCTATGCTGGCCTTATTGCTGCAAAGTCAGCCGTGTGATTGCCCATGGACAAATGAGAGTGGACCCCATGTTGGGCGCCAGTCGGAGTCGTTATTGAACTCGGTCGTGTTTCACTAGCTTTCATTCGTCTGATCGAACTGATTATTAAATACAATTAAATAATATTAAATAAAATCTGCAAAAGTCCTCGAATATTTCAACTTGTCGTTGCAGACGTAACATCTGGTGGGTACTCGTCCTTTTCTAGTCCACATCTCCTTCGGGAAAACATTTCCATTCAACCGCATTCTCCCATTCTTTCCTCCGTCAAATTGAAGTACATTGCTTCCCATTGAGAGTCAATCATTTAACATATTCATCGATAGCCCCTTTAACCTCTGCACTCGTCAACTCGTAAAAGTTGCATCTCATCCACCAAGCCACCAGTCGCGCTTGTGCCATTTTGAGTCACCCCAGAAGCTCATCTCTGGTTTTACTACATCCTGTCCAATAAATTTTTACGATGTCATAAAAATTATGCATTTATTGGAATTTGATGACATTTTGATACGGCCCACCGATGAGTAATGATGTTGACCGGGTAGAAATTGAATAAAGCGAACAAGTGGATGCTACACCCCCGCCGGCTGGCGTTGATCCCTTGAGAGGCTATGGTTGATTGGAAAAATGTAATTTCCTCAATCCGGCTCTTCACCTTTAATTAAACAAAAAGAAAAAGTCGGCTCACAATGAACAACAAGTCCTTTCACAGGTCCGTCGGAATCGGATACATTCCACGCTCTCGATCGCATTCACCCTGCAAATAGAAAATGAAAGATGGAGCTCTTCGATAACGCAGTGCTCGAGTCCTTTATCTCAGACACACTCAGCGGCATGTGTAAAAAAGATGCAGACTATAAAAAAGGAAAACCAACGGGCAAATGAAAATGTTTTTCATCTCATATCCAATTGCATATCGGCACCACATGGTTGTCGAATTGAATGGGGTACACACACCCAATGGCCCTGTGCCAGCTTTTGCCGAGTCATTGTCGAATGAAGTCTCGCAAATGTGTTTGCGATGGTGTGTCGCAAATATCCTGCGAGATACACCTTGCTGAGAGGCAGAAGCGCCATTCATTGATGTCGAGGACTCTTTCGATGGCGGTGGCGGATAAAATCGAAATAATATCGAAATAAAGGATTCAGACAATAGGGATTCCATTGGCGGAAAAAAACATTCGATTTGAGTTCGCTTTCCGTGGCATGGCAGAGTGTGGCAGAGCTAACCCTTGTGCAGTGGATGTTTCTAGAGGGTGGCCACTGGATTGATACTGAGTGAATGTGAATCTATCTTGGGAACGATTTAAACTGAAAGATTGGAGAGGCAGACTCCTTATAAGTTGCCGTGGAATGAGACTAAATTACATTTGAATGTCTTTGCTTTCTGTAGGCTGATATATAGTAATTTTATTATGAAGGAGAAATTATAGGAAATAGTTGCGAACCGTCGTTTTGTAGTGGCTTGGTACATCGAGTCGTCGTCTATACGTCACCAGGTTCGGTTACCGCATTTAATGAATTCCAAAATTCACGGGTTCACCTATTTTGAGTCACTGACAATGCTCAAAAAGTGATAAATGTCTAGAAAAAATACCTTCGTCTCTAGATACTAGGCCCAGGTCTCATTGAGTTTTACAATGGTATCTACGGTGATAAGTTAGAAACTCGGGTTGGGGTACCCCTTGGATCAGTCCCGGGGCCGATTTTATTTTTAATATAATGTAAACTGTTTTTTATTCAAAAAATTGGTATTGTATTGCAGCTCGCTAATGATGTCATATTCTCGTTCACAAATAAAAACGCATTGAACTCAGCCGTAAAACTTTTAAAGGACCACCATTTAATACGTAGTGATTAGTGAGAAAACGAAGCGAATAATAAAAGTAATTTTTGTGAATAATCTGCCTATAGTCCGAATTTTTTTGCAATCGAACGTGTTGAAAATCGGAAATAATTGGTGTCTTATTTGACATTTAAACTGGAAACCACTTTTAGAGAAGCTGAGTTACAGTGTCCCTCTCTAAGTCGAATTGTCACGGGATACCATAATTTGTTTTGAGTTGGAGAGATTTTCGACAAAGTTGAAGTTAGAGAGAGTTTCGACTTAGAGAGAGTTTCGACTTAGGGAGAGTTCGACTTCTGGTGAGTACACTGTACACCTAATTCTGTTTTTACACGGTAGATTGGTTCCAGAAAAAACCGTGTAAAAAAAGACATTGATCGTATGCAAAAATAGATGATTGGTTCCTAATCTCTAAAACCTATTAAAATTAGTGGAAAACGAGCATTTTATCCTAATGCGTTAAATTTAATGTAACGTTGGAAAAACAAATTGGCCAATTAAAAATGTCTTTACCAAACACGTCTGATGGCATTGATAATTCACAAAATTAAGACACATTCAATTGCTCTGACCAGTAAATTTGCTTGTACGCACAAAAACGGAATTCCCCTGAATTTGTGCTATTTACATTTGCTTTTGTATGCGCAAAAGGGAATTCCCTTAAATTTGTGATATGAACTTCGCAAAAATGAAATTTGACAAAAAAAATTTAAGCACAAAAAATTTTAAATCATGCTAAATGGAATAAAACCGTGCTAAATGGAATAAAAACGTGTAAAAAAAATTAAAAATATTTTATTTTCTAACCGTGTTGCTTAGAACCACATTACTAGGATTATTTGCAGAGTTGCCAGATTAACATCTTTGTAGTCTACTTCTTTTGTAGTCCACGGGTATTACCAATAACTCATGTCTTTTTATTTATTTATTTTATTTCAAGTGATTCTGCACATACACTGCTCGTATACAAGACAGGGTAAGAGACAGCAAGAAAATGAAAGAAGAAGAAAAGATAGATATGTTACACTAATAATAATAATATGGGTGGCGCGACAGTCCGAGGTGGACCTGGGCCTAGCTTCTCAGCAACCACTCGTGTTGTGCGTGCTATTGTTCTTTCACGAGTGGAAGGGACCTACAGTTTAATGCCGACTCCAAACGGCGAATTTTTGAGAAGCTTTTTCTAGACAGTAATACTCTTTGAGCATTGTCAGTGACTCGAAAGAGGTGGAGCCGTGAATTATGATAGGTGGTAAATTCGGGTATCGAACCTGGCACCCTCTGCGTAGGAGTCGACTCACTTACTACGCCACGGCGACCCACAATGTTACAATATTAATATGAAAATAATCAAATAAAGTATAATTGCTATGAGATAAATAATTTCCATAAATAATATAGAAATAAATAATAAATATATAGAAATAAATAAATAATTATTGAGTAAGTTCTGATCCACTATTTTGATGTGAATTATCACCGCCCTGTCTGCTATATTTCTTAGTTCATCGAGGTGGGCTACTAGCGTTGATGTCGGTTACGTGGGAGCGCGAACAAAGATCTGACCACTTAACATATGAACAGACTGAAAGCAATTTCTACGCTTAAGTTTCAGTGCATCGCGATGGATAATAAATTTGTTGGCGAATTTAGAACAATGCCACACAAAGTAAGTGAAGATTTCTTGACTTTCCTGCAGAGCGCGACGGCTTTCATTAATTTTAGTTTCTCGTCGCTGTGTATAATTTTGATTGTGATGACAAAATCTTTTTTTACTTTCGCGTTTATATCTAAAGGTTTTTTTTTTTTGCGAAACGGTTGCAGGGATACTGTAAGAAGTTCAAATGATTACGTGCTAAGAGTTAATAATGTGGCAATTGTACATATCCCAGTAGCCAGGAAAACGCATTTTGTGAAATATCCTACCACGTCAGCAGCGGCACAAATTCAGACAGATAATGTTGGAAACTCTAAATTGTATTGACAACCACAATTATGATGATGTCATGGCGATGTGAAAGCCGCTTGGTGCAAGTACAAGAAGCAGAATTGATTAGAGAAGACTATGCATTTTTAGCTAGCCAACAGATAAGGAAATGTCCAGTGATTATCAGAATGACAATTTCTGATTCCCAAACAAAAATCGTCCATTTATATGAATTATTTGGGCATAATTTTTCCAAGAGATGACTTTAGTCACCAATTACCCTGATTCTCTTAGGCGTGTCACATGTCATTGTGACAAATTTGTAGTGTGTAATTTAATACAAATTTATCACAGCGACAAGCCACACGACTTAGAGAAACAAGGTGATTATCTCGGACCAAATTTCAAGCAGATTTCAAGCATTCTTTGCTATTAGTAAAAGCTGTAAAATGCAGTCAGTCTGTCATTAAGCGGTCTAAACACAGCATGTCCTGTGTGTCGACTACTCCGAGCAACGGTTTAAGTTAGAGTAAAATGAAAATATTTAAATTCAATGTGATTGACTTTCGTAAACTGTGATGTGTGTAATCTTGTGTGACTCGGGTCATGGAATGTTACACCGGTGTGAACACCAAAGTGTGCTGTGTGACTTATTGCACGCATCCGAAATATTTTCAAAATTATTTGTTGAAGGAACATAGTTACCAGAGTAAACCATAGTTACCAACGTGAACCCTTTACCGGGGTCTAGTCACATTTCTCTTTCAGATGGCAGCCTGAAGTGACCAAATGATGCTAATAAGTGATGTTCAACGAACTAGTCTACTGATAGTTATTGCCTCTATACACATCACTTCCCTATACCACATCGGCCATAACCCGAGGAAGATTCTTCACTGTCTGCGGAATTTGCTCACCAAGTTGCTTATTGTGCTTTATTTCCTTCTATCTTGAAGCTTTTATTTATTAAGTCCTCAGGAATGTCTTCTTTTGGGCAAGATGAATGAAGTCCTCTAGCTACGACTCAAGTGTGTCTTTCCGATTTGATTTCGTATGTATGCCACTGAATCTTTTCGGCGTTTAGTTGTTGTAAAAGTGGTGCGTGGCCGACAGAGTCTTTTACAATTATCTTCCATGTTCTATTACTTCACGATGTTAGTTTATATGGGGATTTTAACCTTGCCTTGAAGATAGTGTTCAATTCTTCGTATTTTTCAATGGGAAGAGATGGTCGTTCCTTCATTTGCTGAGTTTCAATGTTGGTATTATTGTTCTTTTCTGGCTCACTTTCTTTCTTATCGACAACCTCTGGCCTGGATGCCTTTTTGTTAACCAGGATTTCCCCGATTGAGTTCTTCTTCATCTCTGAGGTATTCAATGTTATTTCCTTTAGTCTTGGGCTTGGCTTCCTGCCTTTCCATATTTGCTGTTCTTAGTTGACTAAGGTCTAGTCTGGACAACTGGATGGCGTAGTTGAGTGGCTGCCCCTGGGTAGCGGAGACCCTGGTTCGCAACCCAGTGAAGGCAAAGCTTACACGCTTTTTCGGGCTTTTCAGGTCCAGTCACCATTTGCCGTTGGGATCAAATTAACGACCCTGTCACTGGAGTGGTCAATCGGTGGTAGTTGCCTGTACTGTGGGAATCGCAACTGAACAATATAGTCTAAGTGTGCTGGTGAATTCACTAGCAGCCCCTCTACCTTACCTAACTTAAGCTCTACTCCTAGTTCTTGGCAGAGAGCTTCCATGCTAGTAACTTTAGTCCGTAGTTCTGCATTCTATTGTTCGAGAAGTTTAAGTGTCGCTTAGGCGTGTTCGTCATGAAGTGGCGATTGCGGTCTCGTAGGAGATTTCATTATCTACGTTTTAGACGCAGTCATTTTAATTTTTTACTGGTTTTAACTTTAACTTTCCAGGTCCAGTCACCATTTGCCGTTGGGATCAAATTAACGACCCTGTCACTGGAGTGGTCAATCGGTGGTAGTTGCCTGTACTGTGGGAATCACAACTGAACAATATAGTCTAAGTGTGCTGGTGAATTCACTAGCAGCCCCTCTACCTTACCTAACATAAGCCCTACTCCTAGTTCTTGGCAGAGAGCTTCCATGCTAGTAACTTTAGTCCGTAGTTCTGCATTCTATTGTTCGAGAAGTTTAAGTGTCGCTTAGGCGTGTTCGTCATGAAGTGGCGATTGCGGTCTCGTAGGAGATTTCATTATCTACGTTTTAGACGCAGTCATTTTAATTTTTTACTGGTTTTAACTGATCCTTGACCTTTTTCCAAAAGGCTCAATTAAACGCAACAACTGCCTCTCCCCAGAATCTGTAGGATTTTCCAGTCTATCTGGCATTCCACTTCTGTTTGTTTACTTATTGCGTTGTTTTTTAAAATTTTGTTTGTGTTAACAAACTATGGCTTTTAGTCGACTCTTAACATCGAATATATTCTAACCCCTATCGAATGGGGTTACACCTGAACCGTGCCTCCCAGCACGGTTAACTCAATCTGGTCTGCAGGTGACATGCAGGAGTAGTCTCTCGAAAATGGCAACAACACCTTTAACCATGAGCAACATTTACTTGCTCATAATCATTTACCACTGAAATCCGAACAGTATTTCGATTTCAAATTCATTGACGAAATTCCCCACTGAATCGACTACCTTGCATCAAGTTGGTGAGGGTGTTTGTTTTGAACTGCCATAAAAATTCTTGTTCAAGAGCACAAATGGCAAAGGATAACCAAAAAGATCTCACCCCTTTGATCGACATCAACTACTTTACCATTATTTACTTCAAATCCCATAACTGCAACCAACTGCAAGGCAATTTGCTACCGCCGTAAATCTATTTACATTCATTCTGCTAGTCGACTTCCACAACAATGAATCCTTACATTCCACGGCCGCTCGGATGTAATTAAATCTGACATTTTCTCTGCAGATACTTGCCCCAAACCAAGTGCAAACACATCCAACTCGGACATGATTAAACAACTCTCCAGTTCGAAATGCCAATCATCGTGGCCCCTCCCCACTAACGTCTAACTGCAGATTAATTGCACTAATTAATCCCGAAAACCAACAAACTAATAAAAGAACCCCACAGCGACGAGATGAAGCTATGTCTGGAATCTCACCGCTTATCCACATCAATCGGAGCTCTGTGTCATCCATCTCGTCCACCTCCCCCGCCACGCACTGAACTCAACTCGACTCAATCAACCCCAAAAGTCGACTGCCACCGGCACCGGCACGGGGAACAAAAGGCGCGCAGCAACGTCTTTCCCAATAATACTCATCATAATTACAATCCAGCCCTCCCGCAGCCAATGAATCCGCCCACCTTCTCATCTTCCCTGACCGGCCAGATACACCAGTCGTCGTGGTCGTCGTCGCTCGGGAAGCTAATAACCCGACAACGACAACGGCAACGTCCACCCCTCGCCCCGGTTCAATTTGATGAAATATTAATTCGATATTTATGGATGGGCATTAAGTCCTCAGAGGACCACAACCACCGGGCCAGGAAAAAATCCTTCCCGATTTGATTGATCATTCCCTGAGGGATTAATCGACCCATATTTTTAATACGCGCACCCACACCCGTGCGCTCGGGCAAAGGCTTTTGACGGGCAACTAGTTCCGCTCTCTGCGGGACTCCCACTCCAGGCCGGCCAAAGGATACGCTGTGCACCATCGCCGCCGTCGCCACAGAGCCATTCATTCGAGCAAAATGGATTGCGAATTGGAAAATATGTAAAATTTGACAGTGAGACTGCGAGAGCTCTCCATTGTGGTTGATCCCTTTGTCCTTTGTTCGTGAGGAGTTGGTCTTCCACCCCACTGCCGGGCGCTCGTTGCTCTGTGCACAATGGCAAGTCTGATGGAAAATCCAAAGTTCAAACAGAAAGTGCGGTCAGTCAGAGCGCACGTTTGAATGATGTCGAATTCCTGGGCACAAGGACGAGCCACACAAAGGACGGGGTAATCCAACGAATTGGATTGGACTGCTGAAGCGCCATTTTGAAGATTTATTTTCGAATTTTTTTTCCTCCTCTTCTGGTTCGTTGTGCGCCATGGATTGATTAAAACGGAACACAAATGCACACACATGTGTGACGAGGACGCGTTTATCTGCGAAATGGAATCTACCCTTCACCTGCTCAAAAGTGTCAGTGTGTATCAAAGTTTACACTTCCGCCGCCGGAAATTTGTGAGAAAATAAGGAAAAAAAATCCCCGACAACATAGATGGGACACGAGGCATTTGGAATGTTATTTCATTTTTTTTTTGTGGAAAAAATTTGTTGAAAACCGGAAACCGAAATGTTGCGGTGAGGAGGGGGAGGTGACGGCAAGATTCAACGGGAGTCTCTCATGCGTGAAGCACTGATACAGGAATGAAAGTCCTTGCGTAAAGGTAAACGCCAACGAAAATGTAATAATAAACAAGAGTTGGATGCGAATCCTAAGCAAATTGACATTTTGGCGTCGACAAAGAGTCCTCACGGTTAGCGGTGGTTATCGCTGTTCCGGCATCGCTGAATGCACACCGGGAATTGTTCGGGATTTTCTGTATTTCTATGACGTGTTTTTTTCCCCTGTGGCCCCTCAATGGATGAGGGCTATGAATGTGGGCTTTGTAAAGTGCTGCTAAGGAAATCCTTGAATGTGTCATTAAATTGGAGGGAATCGGTTTTCAAAACGTGCTCCTCACACCGCACGATTATAGGCAAGACCATAAATGGTCAACATAAAGGTATTGATGCCAGCTGGCGCTGCACAGTGTGACGAGTCGCTGATTTAGCGGAATTTAATTAAAAAAAATTAAACAAAAGTCACTTTCTCCTTTTTGTCGATTTCAAGGCCGCATATGACAGCGTGCATATGGACGAGCTGTACAACGCCATGTCTAGTTTTGACATTCCTGCCAAGCTCGTCAGGTTGTGCAGAATGACGATGGAGAATTCTCGCTGCTCCATCAAGGTCGGTAACGAACTCACCGAGACCTTCAATGTCAAAAAAGGGTTTAGACATGGCGACACTCTGTCGTGTGAATTTTTTAACTTCATCATGGTGAAGATCGTACAAGACTTACAAATCAGCACTAGAGGCACTATCTTCCAAAAGTCCGTACAATTGCTGGCATACGCGAATGCCATTGACTTCAATGGTGGAACACAGCAAGCCTTCAATTCGGAGTTTGCTGGCATGGAGACGGAAGCAGCGAGAAAGGATCTAGCATTGAATCAGGGCAAAAGGAAATATATGCTGTCCTCAAGAAACATCAAAACATCGAATTCTTGGACAGAGCGTCACCTACAACTTCGAAGTACTTAAGGACTCCATTTTTTTCATTTTATCCAGAGTAAACGAGTCGAATAACATCAGTACCGAGTAACTCTCGTTTTCTTCGACTCAAGAGGCAATTGAGTAGTAGAGCCATCTCTCGAAGGACCAAGCTGACTTTATGCAAGACCTTAATCATCCCAGTCCTGCTGTACGGCGCGGAGGCATCTCAAAAGAGGATGAGGAAATCCTTGGTCTCTTCGAGAGAAAAGCTCTGCGTGCGATCGGAGAAGATGCGGAGGAGAAGATTCAACCACAAACTGTACGGGCTGTACAGCGAAATGTGTCTAGTCAGGCGTCTTCGGATCCAACGCCTAAGATGGCTAGGCCATGTAGAGCGCATGGACAACACTGCTCCAGCCCTAAGAGTCTTCGACTCGGAACCCGTGGCGGAACCGTTCAATTTGGCGCACCCAAGTGGAGAAGGACCTCAACCTACTTGGCGTGCGACGCTGGAGACAGCTAGCCAGAGACCGTGCTAGCTGGAGAGGCTTGTTGGTTGAAGACCAGGTCCACCCCGGACTGTAGCGCCAAATAAAGAAGAAGAAGATCTAGTAATTGTTGAAAAATTTGGTCAATAAGGCAGATTTAACACGATATCAGCTGTCGAGTGAGTTTTCGTTCTTGTGTTTTTTATTTTGTAGTTTAGCGTTGGGTATCGGATCCATGTGACGTGCGATTGAAAAAGAGTGAAAAATATTGCTAAATATTGCACAAAAACCCGTTTAGAACCATTCGAATAAGGCTGGTTACAAAAAGAAGTTCGATGTATAGGAAGCACATGAGTTCACGCCAAACAACATCATGAACAGAATTTCCATCTGCGAACCACTGCTGAATCGGAACAACATCGCCCAATTTTTGAAGCTGATGGTGACTGTTGACTCTCCTACGACAAAAGTCTTAATTCGATCTTGTATTGTCAACAATTTGGCCTTCTTTCAGTGTTTGGTAAAAAAAATGCTCTGTATCGTGGTACAATGTAAGCTAAAATCACTACAATAATTTTTTGACTTTTGTCCAGTGAAGATGTACTTGACAAAACAATGTGCGTTTGAAGGAAACAATCGCGCACAAGCGGCTTTGTTACTCTGTATTTTCACCCTGCCACTTGAATTTTGAAGTGCTCGTTCGTTACATTGGGATTTGTTCGGAAGCTTAGGTTAGGTTAGGTAGGACCATATTGGTCCATTGTGATACCCAGTCAGGATCACTGCTACCACTGATTGACCAGTCCAGTGATAGTGCTGGTAATTTGATCCCAACGGCAAATGATAATTGTACCGAATTTGAAAACCAGATAAGAGCATATTATTCGAACCGAAGACCCCACTAACCAAGGGTAGTTCAACCAACTCAGAAGCTTATAACTTATAACTTTACGTGGCCTCATTTCAAGACCTTACATTATTCTATAAGATGTTCCTAGGTGTATAAGGGAATAATTCTTGTCTGTAAGCCTCCGAATAATTTAATAGCGTGAGGTTAGTCATCCAATCTGTCCTGGTATGACTCTGCTGGGGTTTCATGTGGTAAGCGTAAGAGTCTAGTTTGTTGAAAATTATGGCACGGTAACTTACCTACTGCTAATTTCAATAAGCCGTAACCAGCCAACAACGATCTGACTCATTGGGCTAATTAACAAGATGTCATGTACATTTGCAGCCTACAACTTCCTTGCGATAGTCGATCAATAACGAGTATTCGGCTTCCAAATTGGTCGTCTTAAATTTTATCCCATATCTTGAGAAAAGTCTGTAAAACTGTAGACGGTGACATTGTTCGAGAAGGCCCAAATTTTGCTGTGTTTCAGCTCATCTCATTTTCAAAAATTCACAGGGTGCGCGTTGGCATAGCACGCACTGTCCCCAGGAGCATAGCACAGTATTTTACGAAGAAACTAGTTCAAAAAAGAGTTCTAACAACTGAACTAAGTGAACTAGTTCCCAATGTCATTTTATTTTTGTTCAGTTGTTCAACAATCTCAGGTATACCTTACTCTGCATACATGTGATTCAGTAAGAATAAATTAACTAAATGGAACCAAAGTGAATTACAGTGAGTGCATTGCTTTGTGTGTATGGGCATGCACGCCCATACAAGCTTAATGGACTGAGTGAGTGCAAGCTTAATGGAAAAGATTCGGTTGTTCGAGAGGGCCTGTCTTAGGGCTTGCCTTCGCCTTTATCGAACTCCAGAGTCCCAGTACATAAAATACTATCCCAATGAGTCTTATACAACAGGGCAAACCTGATAAGAGTGGACAATTTCCTGTTGAAGTTCATTCGAGGTCACACTGTTAGAGCGATGAACTCGGTCAATAACTTGATCTCGGTGGCTTACTACCCCAATTTACAATACCTCGAAAGGGTAAGTCACAATGGCTTCGTCCCCCCAGAAGCTTTCCTGCACCTAGACAAAAGTGGATTGATACAAGATATAAATGCGGTACCGCTCATCTACCACATCGCCAGATCAACTGTGGATGGGCGACTCAACCACGACCGTTCCGTCGCACAACGAGCTGAGGAGGGTCTCCTCCGGTTCAGTACGGCGGTCTCAAGACGGGATGTTCGGGATGTTGCTAGGCAGCACCAAAATTTCTGGTGGCTGGGGAGCGAGGGAACTCCAGCGACGAACCCTTTAGATCCGGGGTAAAAAGGGTATAGCGTATCCCCGAATGGGGGAGTAGTCGGTCTCTGTCTTGCAGTGGTGTAGATGTCATGTTTCATGTAGGTCTATCTTGCTGCATCCTATGGCCGACTTACACATATTAGGGTAGTTTTTAGGTAGTTGTAAGTTGAATAAAAAAAAAAAAAGAAATAGAGGTATACACTTATGTACACTTGCCTGTACTTTTGTGTATGCATTGTATATACATATTAAATATATGTATATATGCAAATGTATATATATATGTATATATGTCTATATAGGGATATATACATATGTATATATATAAATATGTAAGCTTAGCATAAGGTAGTGTGAGTTATTTTTAAGGTAGTGTGTAAGTTAATATATAAGCTTTTAATAAAACTGTTCTGTTATTAAGTTTTTTGATACATTTTCTTAATTTAAAATTGTCATTCAATATCTAATGTTTAGCGTTAATAGTTAGTTTGTTAGCTTAGCCCAAAAGACATAGAATAAGTATATGTTTAGCTTGGAGTGCACGCCGAGGGCCAGTAAGTTACATTTAGCATTATTGTTCGTCTAACTAGTTTCAAGCATTTTTGTCTAGTATTTAAGTATATCATGAATTCGCAAATAAAAATGAATTAAAAAAAAAAAAATGGGCATGCACGCCAGGGTTGTTTTTGTTGAATTACCAAAGGACAAAGAAATCGAGGATCGATACGATCATTTATCCCAAACGGCAAAAATAGCAAAAGACTCAATTTCCATAACTTCATTGAACTAAAGAACGAACTAATCTGAGCGCCCTCTGAACTGAACTAAACTTCCCAAGGCCTACGATCGATCCCTCCGCCATCAACTCTAACTCGTCAGGAGTTTTGCACAAGTGGAACCAGGAGAATGTTTTGACTCGATCCAACCACCTCGTCTTTCTTTTCTGTCTACAAGTTCAGCAACAGTTTCTGCTTTGAATCTTTTCTTTCCTTCAACACAGTTTTGTATCACCCGGCTGATGGCTTACGACGTGAACTGTCATTCCCCGAATCCATTCGATTTCCCTTCCCTTCTGAAAGCATATCACGCAACACAAAATTCATGCATGCACCAAAGGTCAAGCGAGCAAACAACGAAATTCCACAAAATAGTTAAACAACGAACGTATCCACGAGATATCTGACCCGTCGGACAGTACATCCAGCGAACCATCAAGAGTTCACCGCAAATAAAAACCCAATTACACAAAATTGTCACCAAAACAAACAGTGTGCAGTGTGCAGCGCACGGCGACACAATGCAAACCCATTATTAAACAATTTCACGCATTTAATTCCACAATCCCTAACCTCGGAGATCAATTGCACACGATGCCTGTGCCTGCCTACCACTGCGCTCTGCCCACGTCGTCAGCTCAATCAAACCACCAACAATCAACAATTACTTTGCCTGCGGTCTCCCGGAGTCATCGTGGTGGCTAATTTCAGCGTCTGTACCTTCGACAGTGTGATCGGATCGGTGATACCTTGCACAGGGCACCCATGGCAGCATAGAGCCCGACGGACAAGATATCGCACAACTTGAGCGCGAATTGTCGCAATTTTGTGTCGCCCACACGCGTTACATTTGCCGCGCCGTCACCACCACCACAGCGCTTAGATGTGCCACCAACCGAGCGTATCACCGTCAGCTCAATTGGCTGACAATCTGGAAGTGCAGCAGTTTGGACCGCAACACTGACAGTGTCTGATTGCGAAAAGACGCTGACATTTGGGTGGCTGCATGTGGTCGCATGCCAATAACTGTCGATGTCGGGAAAGGCGACATTACTCGTCGGGAGTGCGTACAAGAGGGAGCTCCACATCAGTCCCAGTCAGCGGACCGACGCGACACGAGATGGCGCAACGGGGTAGTGGGTCACCCAACTGCACGCAGTGCGCTCGGAGATAATTAGTTAGCCCACGACTTGTGTCAACGTACTGACTTTTATCTCGCTTATAAATTCGGGGTAATTAGCTTGGCTCAGAAGGGTCTAATTAAATGGCAACTTTCCGCTGAGTGAGACGCGCACAGACGAGCGAATGTCCTGCGAGCCGCAGCTGACTGCGATTTATTGGCACAGTCTGACAATTTAATCAAAACAAATCCGAAGAGTTATGCATGTGCGGTTGCGCACTTAAGTGCCCACGGGAGTCAAAACGGAGGCGACTCGGGCGCGCAGTCGCGTTCGATGCGAATTTATCTGTGCTCGGTGGCAATAATCAAGCAGGCAATAGAAGACCGCAACACAGTGGTTTGGTCGGTTATTAATGGGGCGGAATGATTTATTCGATGTTGCTCTGATCGAAGTTACACTTGGAGAGGAGAAATGTGAATCGCTTGGGGTTTCGCCTCCTGCTGGTAGCAGTGCGGTCTTCGAGGGGCAACCCGATAGGTGTTACTAGACAATCAACATTTGTTGCTCCTTTGTCCAGTTGCAGCTTCTTTTGCTACCAATGTTCACTCGGTGAATGGGCGAACTTGTGAGGCTCTTGTGTCAGGGAATGTTTGCATGGAAATGTACATGAATCGATTTCATTTATTGCATTCCATTGCATTTATTTAACTCAAAGGAGGTCCTTGGATCTTGAGACCTTTGTACTTGATCTATTTGGTGTGTATTATGAAGCTTGAATGAAGTGCGTTACTTTTTTCTAACTTCACCTTGCAGATGTACTCTTCCTTGAGGTTCTTAAAGCCTTCACAGGCTAGATTGTACTACAGTGCTCGCCGGTGACTAACTTGTTGTTTTGGGTTAATTTTTTTAATTTCATGCAAAAAAAAAACTTTTATGTCTGTACCTACTTCAGTACTTCTACATTTATGACACAAATCTTTTTAATTGTTTATATAAATAATAATATATGGGTGCCACTACAGCCCATATAGCGCCAGGGCCTAGCTCCTACAGCAACCACTCGTGTTATGCGGCCCCCTTAAGGAAAGTTTTGTGTTCGTTGCTCTCTTAAGATTAATTGCTTTGATATATGAAAACAATTTGATGTATTAATATTTAAAAAAACATGTAAATATATAACTCGAATTCAATAAATTCAAATAAAGTAGAAAATTAGACATGGCATGCTGTAATACGAGCCCTTAGCTTTCCAGTACCGAGCCCCTCACATTTCTTTTTGCGTCCATTCTTTTCTTGTTGGTAGATCAATGAGTTTTGAATGAATAACCAACGGTTGGATTGCCCAGCCATCTCCTCCTGGGTCAGCCAAGTCGTCGTCTGCCTGACGAAATCAACCCCCGCCTCCGAAGTCGTGATAAGGGTATTCGTGTGGGTATTCGTGCTACGTGACCAAACCATCGAAGTAAAGCTGTTTTCGTTCGAGGAAGCAGCTACTCAACATTGAGTTCCTCGCGCAGTTCCGTGTTTCTCACTATATACCGGAGAGCAATTCCCACAACAGCACGAAGAAACTTTTTCGATCTTATTCCTTCGGTCATTACCCAAATTTCATGACCATATAGATTTGAAATAAATATTTGGCTTTAACACCAAGCTCGGTCTTCCTGATTTCAGATCTTCCAGATGGTTTCCCAATTGATCCAGCTTGACTGAATGCTCGGAATTACTCTTCCCAACGCTCGTGAAGTGGACCCCGAGATACCTAAACTTCGCACATTTAATGACTTCAATGCGTTTCCACTCAAATGGAGTGCATTGATCAGGCGTTCACAGAAATTACGCTAACCTTTGATTTGTCCACGTTAACCTTCCTCCCAGTATCAACCTACCGAGTGCGCGCTATCGTTCCGAGGACAAATAAAATTCAGAAAAAATAAAGGTTTTCATATGTAAATATACAAAGTTTTGCGTGTCCTTTTACGATTTTTATAAATATCTAATTTGATCTTGAATCTAAAACGATCAATCTAGGACTGTTAGACAAAATCGGCATTATCTTGGATACGAAAACTAAACAGAATTTTACATTTCAAAGAGCATTATTTATATATACTAATTTTATGGCAAAGCTTGAAGTTAGTATGCTTAAATACTTATGACAACAATATCCTATAACAAAATCCTATCTTCCTTAAATGCCGTAGTAAAATTTTTTGTTGAAAATTGGCTGGTTTAGTTATTGGAACTCAATTATTAATTCTTAACCCAATAACGAGCCCTTCACCGGCTCGATGTTGCATTTCCTTATTTTATTTTTTTCGTCCCATTAAGGAGCCCCCAAAAATGTTAACAAACACCTATTTTGCTTACGTTTTCTTTCAAAATAATTAATTATACATTATTATTATCGTTTTATTAAGCCTTAATTAGCTAAAAAAATTAAGTAAATCACTTACCTTCGTGTTTAAGGTTTTCAGTTTCTTAAGAAATTTCACAAATTACAGAATTTTTGTTTTCACTTACGAAACACTACTGAACACTTTGAGTTTTCCTTACCAACTGAGGGCGAATTACATGAAAATACGTTAAAAAGAAAAAATGTAGGAAGTGATTTTCTTGGTCGAAATAGTTAGCTTTTTAGCTAAACCATCCGGAGGACTAGCTATTGGAAGGAGTTTGAATTAGGGTATTCTACCCTATATATATACACTCAATTCTCTTTTTATGCGGTAGATACGTTCCAAAACTAACCGCACGAAAAACATCGCATAAAAAAATACACTAATGTAGTGTAAAAGAAGGGATGTGTTCCAATATTTTCAAAAACGCATAAAACCAAAAAATCATATAAAAAAAGACCTTAATTACATTATAAAATTAGGGTTACGTTCCAAAATTTTTTAAAAGTTCATAGGACCAAAAAATCGCAAAGAAAAGTCGATATCAACTAATAAAAAATGGTAAATTCAAATCAAATACATAACATTACTTTATTTTTAATTAAATATATTTATTTCACATTACTTTAATTAGTAGTTTTATAAGAATGTTATATTTAGTCATTTTTTTCACTTTCTGATAACACCTGCAACGTTTTGTGAACTGGCGCGAAATCATTATCATCACTAGAATAGACAGTCAGTTCATTTTGTGACCAGATTGCTACTGCATCAATAGATTCAACGTAAGTTTCGCCTGCTGAAGGTTCTCCTGATTTGATAAGAAAATCAGGTTTTAAGCTTTGCGAATCTTTCCGTAATTCTTTATGAAGTTCTTGATACCCAGAAATGCAATTATTCACGCTGGAATTTGAATGCCCGCTCAGTATTCGGGTCATTATTAAGAAAATGTGTTTCTAATTTTTTGCAAAGTTGAAGACCTTCTCGAACTATTTTTGCAGTGAATGGGGAAGGATTGTTATCTTCTTTCTCACTGTTATTTTCTGGTTCTTCGACTGAATCAAATAACATTTCAATAATATCATCATCACTTGGAGGCTCATCTACAAGCAACTCATTGATGTCAATCTCGTTAAGGCTATCAAAACCTTCGCCACCAATTTCATGTGCCAAAGCAATAATTTCAGTTGAAACCGTCATTGCTTGATTAGTAGCATTGTCCCTTGCAACGCATTCAGGCCAGATTGCTTTCCAGCAGCCATTTAAAGTTTGTGGTCTTATTTCACTGATTGCAGAAGAAGAATGATTTATGCAGTCTAAAATCGAACACTTTTTCCAAACGTCGGTTACTGTTACTGGCTCACTATCAATTTGCTGAAAAATAAAATTAAAAGTATGTTTTACATAATACTTTTTAAACGTAGCAATTATGCCTTGATCTAGTGGTTGAATAATGCTCGTTGTATCAGGTGGAATAAAAAGTATCTGAACATTTGGATGTTCTAAATGCGGATGAGATGGAGCATTATCAATAATTAATAAAACTTTAAAATTTAGTGATTTTTCCTGCATATAAGCTTCTACTTCTGGAACAAAGCATTGATTAAACCAGTCAGTGAAAACCGCAGATGTTACCCAAGCTTTTTTATTGGACATCCAATGCACCGGTAATTTTTTTAAATCTTTGCCTTTTAGTGCCCGTGGTCTAAGAGATCGATTAATGAGCAAGGGTTTAAGTATTCGATCACCTGATGCATTGCTACAAAATAGGAATGTTAATCTATCCTTGGCTGCTTTAAAACCACTTGCTTTTTTTTTCGGCTTTCGAAATGTAAGTTCGTGTAGGCATTTTATTCCAAAACAATCCTGTTTCGTCTGCGTTGAAAACTTGACCATCTTCAATAATTTTAATCAACTTTTCAGGAAAACGTTTTGCAGCTTCTTCATCTGCTGATGCAACCTCGCCGGTAATCTTCACGTTGTGAAAAGCATTTCTTTTTAGAAAACGAGTCAGCCATCCTGTGCTCGCTGAAAATTCTGTACCAGACTGAGTGCAAGAAGTAGTAGATGGTTCCACTTGCTTTAGCTTCTCGTAAAAGCAAAGAGCTTTTTTTTTTTATTAAATTACCATCTAAAGGAATCCTTTTTTTTGTAAGTTCTTCAATCCAAACTACCAGCGCTTTTTCAGTTTTTTCAATTAAAACACTTCTTGAATATGAAGAAAATTTGGAACTTAATTTAGTACCGGATATTACAGACTGCCTTATTGAAACTTCATTCTTGTTAATGGCTCTTATTGTCGATTTACCGTAGCTAAAACGCCTCCCAACATCAGTAAATGTTTCTCCTTTCACTAAGCAATCTAAAATTGCAATTTTTATTTCTAAGGAAATTGCTTTTCGTTGCTGCTTCTTTTTTTCCATCTTCAAACAAATTTTTATTTTAAAATTTAAAAAATTAAAGTTCTTAATCAACCAAACGCGTCTTTACTAAACGAAAGCATTAGCTCAAGTGATAATTCATTACTACACAAATAGCATTGAGCATATGTAACTATTGTTTGCTTGCTCCCTATAGAAGAAATATTTAAAAAGGGGAATCCCATACAAAATACTATAGAAAAACAACGCATAACTTCAAAATCTTGTACAAAAAAATCAGAATTAGATTCTCAGGAAAAATCGCATAACTTCAAAACCGCATAAAAAAAGATTCGCATAAAAAGAGAATTGAGTGTATATATACAGTAGACTCTCGATAACGTGAACATCGGTTAACGTGAACGGATTTGCTCGATATATCTAAAGCATGAACAAATCATGAACACTCTAAAATGTCAACAACATTGTTTTTGCCTAGTTTTTTGAGCAACCTGTAACCTGTCTGTAAATTGTCTGTAAACTGTCCTAGCTTGAAATTCCTTATTTTTTTGCAATACTTCGTTTTGTACAGTTTCTGTATAGATGGTCACTCTAGTACAGTGATTTTTATGACTCGACTTATCCAACCCTTGAATCGAAATGCGATCAGAATAACAAAGCTTTTCTATAGAACTATTCTGTTAGCTTCCCTTCACTGAATCTAGAATCACTAAAAAGAAGTTTACTTTAAAATTAAAATCAGATTGGGATCTTTGGAAATAAATTTTGAAGTGGAGAATGCAAAACCATGAGGTTGTTCTACTTTTTGTCAGGATTTCTGTCTTTAATGGAATCATTTGGAATGTGAACTGCACAGCTGAAGACTTACATTGATGAAACAAAGACGAAGAAGGCAATAATGTCGCTCAGAGTAATTATGATGATGGTGACGGTGTGGTAGAGTTGCCAAAGAAAAAACAATTAAGCCATTTCCATTTTTAACAAGGCTTTGTCAAAATAAAGACGCCGCAAGGAAAAAGCAGTGAGAATGCTACTGAAAAAGAAGAGATTCCATTTCATTGAATGTGTTTAAGGATGGTGGAGAAACGCATCAGATTTCCAGTCCGCTGAGTAAAACGCATTACACAATGCGTTGATTAACAGTGTTGTATACACATCTACTGCTCATTCTCAGATAACCTGCAGATTTTCCTATGAAATGGAGATGGAACTCTGGCCATCTTTAGAACGGCGACAACATGGTTCTCGTCATTGAGCTTGGTGAAGTCCGGTTCCTCGGAACGCCATAGACTATAAATTCAAGTGTATTAGCAGCGCTCTAGTCACGAAGTCGTGGGTCGGTCTACCTTTTTCGTTGATCGTGTACATTTCATGGAGCACCATCTGCTTTAATCTTCTCTTGGTGATTCTCAGCTACGAGGAATTCATTGGCTTGAAGTCGAATCCTTTCCTACCCCCAGACTCATGTCGAAAACTGAGAAGTGAAAGGTGATTTAACATAAAACTGTGTTAAAGCTGGCCAGAAAAACAACGCTCAAGTCCACCCATCAGTGTAGTGCTACGCAAAGAAGGTGAATGCTCAGACAAAAAGTAAGTTCCGATGTTGTTGCTGTCAACATAAGTCAACCTGAGAAGTTATGGGAATGTTTTGATTGCTTGTTCAAAAATGTTTGATCAAACGTTACCCATTTCAAAACCCTTTCAGTCCTTTCCCCGTAACACGCATACCATCCAGTTGAGCTTGAAGGATGCTTCACAATTCTCTCGAGTCACACTTATATGACGCATCGAGCAGTAGTTCACGCGAGAGAACACATCCTCCGCGCCAGACTCCAGCCACAAGAATATACCCAAAAATTAATTACTCTAATGGCATTTGGAATTTATCACATCACCGAGCCACACATGCTTCTTATTTATTGCGACAGACTCCCTCGCTCGCGCTCACCCTGACTAAACAGATCTGTTGTGCACATAAATTTCGAGGATTCAACTGTTGTACATCTTCATCAAATTTTCCGAAAGTTAAATTGCCACAGAAGTACACGGAGCCCAACCTGCGCGGCAGCCGGAGCGGAGTGCTGGAGAAAGGAGAGATTATTACACAATTATGTGATCCTGCGGTACGCAAACACTCCCCCACCCCCGCCGACCCCACATGTAGTGAGTAATTCGATGCACATGCTGCCAAGGCGAAGGACATACCGCAAGCGGAGCCATTTTTAATCCTTTCACACAAATTATTTAACTTTTCCAGTTGTGTCGTCGGGCCGGCGAGGGGGGGGCTGCCAAGCAGTTTCTCGACTTCTGTGTTACGACAAGAGTCTCGTGCGGCGGGTGTGAGTGGGGCGCAATCGTAATTAAGTGCCGGAGGGATATCCCCATTCGACAGGAAATTGAGGACCCTCATGTGTGATTAATGCTGCCGGGGATGTATAGTTTTGATTTATTTTTTGTCAAGGATGATGGTGGGGGTGTCTTTTCGAGTAAAAAAATCGAAATTAATGAGAAACTTCGTGACACCGGACCACCAGCGGAATGCCAGTCAAGCGAAGTTCACAGACAGTTTGTGCCTGTCTGGCGGAAGGCCATCAATCAATCGAAATGCATTGATCACCCCCACCCCTGGGGTTGTCTAGTCGCACATTCATTAGGGGTTGTCAAACATCTTGTCAGTGCTTGAGGGTGTTTTCGGTTCGTTTGCATTGCGCAAGGTGAAAGGTGGCAATCCGTGCTGCGGGGGTGTAGTTTTTTTTGGTGGGAATGCATTTATCATCCGTTAAATGGATGTGCATTGAACTCGCAGACTGAGAAGCGATTGGGTGATGTCCCTTTTGGCGAAACAGTAATTAGTTTTGACACATAACAAGGTGACAGCGATTACAAATGACATACAGCTCTGCGGGGGTGTGATAAATGACTGAGATGAGGTATTCTGCGAACGGACATACAAAGAGTTTGTGAAATAAGGAAGGGGACTCTGCTGAAGGTCAAGGAATGCCCAGCCATAAATGTGAGATTTCGTGGTCACTTGGTGGAGTTGGAACTGAAAATGGTCGCTCACACAGGGCTTTTTTTGTCGGGGCTTGTAAACAATACACTGGAGCACTCAGATTCAGAAAAACGGGTCGGTGTACTGGGTTGCAGCAACTTACTCCCCGTGTGAGAGTAGATGTGTCCACTTCTAAGTCTTGAGCCCAATCTCTCATCTCTCCAATATCAATTGAAATAATACCCTATGATTAAAAATTTTGTTTTAATTTGAGCTGAAATTTAAACTCGAAATATGCAATGTATCATGTCACTGTCACTTTATGTTTTCAATCAATGTAACACAATGGACACCCCCTAAGTCGATTGCCTCGTATTCTAATTCGTTCGAGAAGGCGAGAGATTGACTTAGGTGGAGTCCACTGTATTTTTTACTTAAACAAGAATATTATTTCTAAAAGTACAGACATATTATGGAAGCAATAAATTAAATGAACAAATGATAGAGCATGCTGGTAATCTAGACATCCCGCTGGAGACTCTTATAACTTTTTTTTTGAGTCCAACAAACAATAATCACTTAATCAATTTTTTGCGATGAAAAATTCGAATGAACCATTTTGTAATTTGCTGTAAAAATGTGGAATTGTAGTCTTTTTTAATACTTTACAAGAACTCTGCCTAAGGGCGGTACTACTGAGTTATGACTGGATGAGGCAGATGGTAGAGTGCCTGCTCCTGGTTAGCGGGGTCCACGGTTCGAAAACCAGTGAAAGCAAAGTTAATACGCTTTTATCTGGTTTTCAAAGCTGGTCCAGTTGGGATCAAATTTACGGCACTGTCTGGAGTAGTCAATCAGTCGTAGTAGTCTGACTATGGGTCTAAGTGTGCTGGTGAATGCACCAGTAGCCCCCCTACCTAACCTAACCTAAGGGCGGTGCTTCCAGTTAGAGGGTTCATTAGAAGCCTAGACTAAAGAATTTTCTATATCAGAGATCCGTCAATGGAAGTATAAGAATTTGTTTTATAAACAAAACATAAATTTGTATTTCCTCTAGAATTCTAATTGCATTCACTCTAACCATTATATCTTCTTGCGACATTTCTCAATGTGTTTTCGCACTGTTTGATTGCAACTCTCATTCTTTTTCTTTTCATTTGGTTCTTAGTCAGAGGCCCCTCAGAGACTGTCTCGTTTGGAGTCCGTTTTAACTTTCCGCTTTCCCGAGTCATCCCATCAGAAACCATACTCTGACCAGCCACCCGACGCTATCGCAAATGCCATCTGGAGTAATAACACCTTCATCACCATTTGCTTATCCGCCATACCAATTGTTGACTTTCTTATCGTCAAAGTCTAGGCGTTTCCAACCTGGGATCCTCTGAACCGCCGTGACAAGACGTCTAGAACGCAAGGTTAAAGCAGGCTTATGGCTTGTGACGGAACTGCATTCTAGAACAAGTGGAAAAAAAAGTTATACAAGTAAGCCTGCAGCTTTTGAAACATTTTGAATCGCGGATATATCACGACTAGCATTGCACAAGTACGCACATAGCAAAGTCTCGGCGAAGAAATATCGTTGCACAACAACAGTTCAGTTCGGAAAACATTCCGACATTCCGAAACAATTAAATGCAAGCACCGTCGACTTTCGACTACACTCGCGAAATAAGGTCAATGCTTGAATCCCGCAAACCACGCCATCCACGCGACGCATTAACAAGCCTCCACTCTCGATAAAGACATCCTAATCGGCATCAGAGCACCTCTCGTTCTCCATCAGCCAGTATCGTGGCAAAAGCGACACAATCTCCCGTGAACCAACCATCATCCCCACGCCACGAGCTACAAATGGATCCAGCGAACAATAACCACTCTGCATACACTCATCGCATTATCCTCTCGATTCTGGGAAGATGAACGGATTCACTTGAGACATCAAGAACTAGGCTGCCACCAAGCGACGACACCAACAACGACCATCATTGTGTCCTTCCGCACAATTGCGACAAGCAACATCAAGGAGTGAAGCTATACAGAATACCGCCCCATTTACCTCCCACGCACCCCACCCCCCCTCAAGAACGCATTGTGGGAAGAGGACAATACCGAAAGACGAAATCACTTAGCCCTAATGGTGCTCCAGCGTCGCCGTTGTATTTGTGCACACATGAGAGGTGAGAATGAATGACTTCGGATTTCTTTTTTTCTCCACGAGGACGGATACGGAATACGCTCGTCGAAATGGGTGTGGGTGGACATGCGCACCTTCTGGTCGACCCAATTAGGTTTAAATGCCATTAGGAGACTTTAGTCTCTCGCTCTGCCGCCCTCCCTGAACGCCAATTTAGTCGAGACAATTAACTATAGACATGTGTGAAAACGCCCACTTTTCGATTGTGATTTTCTGTTTTTTTGCTCTAAGTGCCTTTTGTTCGGGTTCACTTGGGTGGGTTGCGGTGCAGTGGAGGTTGCTGAGTGACTCCTGAGTTTAATTGCAGTACAGCACAGTGAATTTCTAAAGCAGTCGGTAAGGTTGCTCCACATTTTGCACGTCTTTATGGATACAATGGTGCAATGCCATGCCGTGCGGTAGATGAGTTTTGTCAGTGGAGGCGCTTCCAAGGCGACTTCAGGTGACATTTCCTGGCTTCTTCTGTGGAACTGTCTTTTGTTGGTGCACGGGGAAAGGGAGTGTAATGCAGGCAATTTTTGAAAATGGGATGGAGCTGGTGGTAAGGGCTCATTGCATTATTTTACAGGTAATTGATCTTTCAGGTGACATCAAATGTTTAGGGGCAGAGTTTTGCATTGCTTTACTGGACGTAGTACCTTAATTGTACGATTCGTTGTGCACCAATCGGAGCTATCGGCATTTTAAAGTCAACTAAGATTTTTATGATGTAACGTTTCTGTAAAGAAATATTGAAGCAAGGACAACAATTAGTTGTTGCTGACGAGACGACTTCGATGTGATGACAACTGAAGTTATGACCCTTGGTAATAGAAAATCGTAAGGTTGCTCCTAAAGTCGAATTTTGTTGGGTGTAGCTGTGTTACTTTTAAATTTTTATAGTAATAACTCACTTGTAACAAAACTCGAATTAGACCCCATAATTGTGACTTAAATTTACCCATTCGCTATTGTGAGCTGATTTTGACACAACAAACTGCGAATTTGATTTTTCGTTTTAAATGGCGAATTCGAATGTGGCACGATTAATTAATTCAACTTTCATTAATTTAATCTATTTATATTTTTAGGTGCGTTGGAAACTTATCTTGAAACGTTTAACGGTCACTTTTTGTTAAAAAAAAGACAGGGACCACTACAAGAAAACAATAAAAAAGAAGGACAGCAAAAACTCTGAGATTACTTTTATTATTGTTGGAAGAAGATTGAGAACGTTAACTGCGAGAGTTCAGAGACCGTTTTTAAAAGAAAAAGGACTATTTATGTACTATTATGTAGAAACTAGAAATTGCTGTTTTTTTTACAGCGCTACAACTTTTTTTCAACACTTTTAAATTCGCCTTAATTGCGGTTCGGCCACAACTACATAATTATATATAAATATATAATTTAGAAGTAGATCAATAGATTATCAGTACGGATTTGTACTTTGTTTATTGCTAGGGGGCATTGTTAGTCAAATGGATAGCAATTTTATTGCTGCAAATTTGTTATGTTTGTGTATTTTGTTTCTTCTGTCATCATGATCATTTTAATTTGTTTGGGAATTTCATGGATATATGAAATATATTGGGTCGCCGTAGCGTAGTGGGTAAGTGCGTCGACTCCTACGCAGAGGGTGCCAGGTTCGATACCCGAATTTACCGCCTATCATTATTCAAGGCTCCACCTCTTTCGAGTCACTGACAATGCTCAAAGAGTATTTCCTGTCTAGAAAAAGCTTCTCAAACTTGGCCGTTCGGAGTCGGCATTAAACTGTAGGTCCTTTCCACTCGTTAGAGAACAATAGCACGCACAACATAAGTGGTTGCTGAGAAGCTAGGCCCAGGTCCACCTCGGACTGTCGCGCCACCCATATTATTATTATTATGAAATATATTACAAGGGAGCTGTCCATGGACGGACAACTACCCTTGTAGGGGAGCGAGGAATTAAATATATAACATTTGAAAGAAATTAATAATTAACATAGTACAAGTGTCAAGAAATATTTTCATAGTTCAAAAATGGTTGATGAAGTTCAACCGTAACGCAGTAAACTTAAGATTTATTATTTTATAGAAGTATACGTCACAACTTGGTTATTACAACAGATTTGCAATTTGTTGTACCTTAGGTCACCCTATTATTACACTTAAAATGCTTTTGTGGCCAAAGTGGTCAGTAGGCAGATATGATTGTTTACAACATTGAGCACGCTCTCAGGTGTCCGTTGTCCTAGGTCTCCCTTTGAAGCCTCTTGTAGTGTTTTTTTTGTACAGCCCAATAAACATTCAAACACTAAAACACTCCGCCCAAAAAAGCGTGTTTAATTAAGATCCTACTTTAAGAAATTGAATATCTCAGAGCTGGTCAATGTCACTTATATATATTTTTAAGAGACAAACTTATATTTCTTCTAAAAAATTAAAGTCATCGTTGCTTTCCTTCCAACCTTGTCAGCTAAGAAATTTCAACTTTTGTAACATTAATTAAGTTAAAACCATGTTTTTAAAAAAAACCGATTTACAGAAAGAAATGTGTGTCCAAACGGATCAGGGTGGATACCATTCTTTATAAAATAGTAAGCTGAATACCGTAGCTTTGTAAAGCTGATAACCACTCGTTGGCGGTCTATGGTGCAAAGACTGTAGTTCAAGGGAAAATAAATAATAAAATATAAATTCTACTGCAATCGGTATAACCCATCTAAAACACGCAAATCTTATTTTCTTAAATAACAAAGTATTTGTTACATAAATTAAGTTTGAACAAACATATCTAAAAATGCCACTTTTCATACTAATGAGTTACCGCGAGAAAATAGATGAATTTCGAAACTGTATCCCTTGACATAGCTTGTCCAAAATTTGGAAAAAACATAGGCCAAGCATATATATATACAACAACTCTGTATACCAAATTTCATTTTTGGTATTCATTTTTGCTTTTGAAGCATTGTGCTTGGCTGCCCACCTATGGGAGCTTTCAGAAAAATGAAAAGCAATGCGGTGTATTTTCAGATGTAAAAAAGATGAATACAAGAATGTCAAAATATCATAAACTGCAGCTGAATACTTTACTTACTTGCAGTTTTTCAAATAAACCATGTTTATGCACTAGGTTATCTAACGAATGAAGTCAGAAAGGTAGAAGAAGTTCAACGACCAAACAATTTCAAACTACGTACTCAAAATTCGACATCACCGAAAAAATAAAGTAATGTAAAGGCTTTAATCTGCTTCCAAATAATATGAATGAAATATCAGACAGTTTAAAACGAAAGAAGTACCTACAGCAAAATCTAATACGTTTAAATATTTATTTGATTGCTAGGTATGAATATAAAGTATTGATATACAAATAAAGTATTCAATCTACCAATAAAAACCTTTCCGATAACCTTTTCATGCACAAATGGTCATGCAGGACTCAAATTTCATTTGAGATTCTACGTCGAAGAGAATATCCTTGATTTAATTGGCCATATCTTCTTGTTTCGTGCATTTTAGACTTTCAAGGCACTCAACGTCTCTTGTACTGGTACAACCGCAACGCATGATCAGTGATCAACTTCTGTACCATTCCATTCTAGGGAGCAGAGTCTGCATAATGCTTTTGAAAAATCTCTAGGCAATCCGAGCGCCCAATTCACTGACTTATTTCATAGCCCACGTAAATGTTTCCATAATAACCGCTCAAAGCGGCATTCGATTTCAGAACGTATGACTAAGAACTATTTGTCCACATACAACTACTGCATTGTAAGTTCGAGCTAGAGTTATTGGCTTCAAATCATCCCTACTCCAACGCTCAATTCATTGTATATCTAAAAGCTCGTATGCCCAATCTTACCATGGACCGCGGTTAATTAAATAAAAGAATAACATTAAAAAACGACTAGTTAGAGGTATTATGACTCCCTACTGGTATCAAACAGCTGCACCAGGGGCCATATTCTGAAGGCACAGGGAGTTTTGGAGCCCTGACTAACTTGATGCAGTTTCAGCCGGATCAGCTGATGTAGGCCTCCTAGGGGGAGCTTCTTGGTGGATGTGGTATAAATCTTAAGTTGTGGAAATAAGTACCAGTTCATCACGTCACAACTAATGAGGGTGAGACGCTCAAACGTCAATGTTATATGAGTCAAATCATGGATTTACACCACGACCAGTTGTGGGGAGATTTAAGATCGGCCTTACACTTCACCAAAGTGGAGGGAATGTCCATAATAACATACTCAACTGGTACTTGAGGACCTACCTTTAGGCATTGGTTCAGCTAACTAAACGTGAATCTCATGGCATCAGCCTAATGACAGGAGGCTGAATAAATCCAAGCACTCAATTGATGATTGCAAGTGAAGTAGAACCAGACATTTACATTCCCTCCATGATCAAAGATTTCATCAACTTTTGAAGAACAATTTATAAAAACATCACAAAGTCATCAAGTAAAGTTATAAGTGGTTTCAATGCCAAGGTAGACAAGGACGATGATCTGCTGGCCTTTACCGACCTTCACCGAGTGCATGATGAGAGCAACGGCAATTGAAACCGGCTCACCGAACTTTGCTCTGCGCATCACCTATTTGTCCAGATTTCGTACAAGGGTATTCCCAAATATACTTGGAAACGAAGCCAATCCGATCACCTTCAGATAAATAGAAGATTTATCAGCTCTCTTCACGAAGTGAAAACCATCCGAGGAGCTGACATAAATTGTGATCACCAACTTCTTCTTGAAATCGTTAAACTCCAACTCAAGAAGTCCAACCACCAGACGAGAACGAAAAAGCGCTAAGACACCCGGTGTGTTCAAAGCTCGGAAATAGTCAATCAGAAACTGAACGACGTGACGAGCGAGCTGAGGACAAAGCGGGGGAAACGCAAGGTTTCCAGAAACACCAAAGCATTCAATGGATAAGATATTCAGCCTGGAACCAGATTAAGCTCAGGAGTAAGCTCAAAGAGTAACTACACCTAGATCATTCACTTGAGGAAGGACGGCAGGCATAGCAATCGTGCAATGCAGCTGAAAAGTCGGTTAAGCAGATGGCATGAGAGAAATATAGCCGCTTGTACCGGGACATTGCGGCCGCATACTGTCGAAGCTTAAGAGGCATCTACGCTGCGACACGAAAGCTGTGTGACAATAAATCAATATCCACGCCTCCCATGAAGGGCAAAAATGGGAACATCTCGGTTCCAGAACAATAACAGCTGAACCAGTGGAAGAAATTCCTCCCTGAATCCCCCGGGTCGAAGAGGAATACAACCCGTTTCCACGCAGAAATCACAGAAGACAAGTTCTCACAATATATCCAACAGCCTTCGAAATCGTGCTTACAATCTGCAAGCTCAAGAACCGCAAAGCCCCGACAACCTGCCTGTATAACTCTTTAAGGTAACAGCAGCAGTCATGACGCCGATCCTGTATCCGAGCATCAGCGCTGTCTGGACTGTACGTGAATTCACGACAGCTGAAAAGAAAGTATCATTGAGTCTAACATTGAAAGTATGATTGAGATCACTTCTGAATAATATCCAGAAGCTGATTCTACATCGAAATTCTTAAGCTCTTGAGCAACACCTGCCTCATGAGCAACTAACAATCGGTTGAATGGAACTCCTCCGACAGAGCCTTCGAAATAGTCCGACGAGAATCCATCTCGAACGCTTTGGAGAACATTGAACTACCGTCACCCATCATCGAGCTTATCCAGGAGCTATACCGGGAGGCGTCTTCCAAAGTGCGCTTTAAGCGTCAGCAGCATCTTCTTCACCTACAATGGAGGAGTAAAGTAAGTGTGTATATTATCATCCCTGCTTTTCATTCTTGTACTTGACCTTGCTCTAGATCGGACAAGCAAAGTCGCTTTCGATGGAATCCAATAGTCCTTAATGAAGAAACTTCGCAACCTCGACTATGCGAGGTCGGCAATCAGGACAATTTTTACGCGCTGGACCTCAACGCCAGAAGAGCTTCTCTGAAGAACCACGAAGCCAAGACAAGGCTAATGAAAATCGGCTTAAGATGCGAGGCACCTCTTCTGTTAGACGGGAATCCAATCGAAGATGTCAATAAACTCTGCTACCTCGGCAGCACTCTGTGCAAAGACCCAAAATGGAGGTGAAGAGACTGACGTCTCGTCTCGTGTAGACAAGACCCGCCACTCTTACTTCTTGCTTGGAAACTTCTGGATGTCCAGCTTGCTCTCCATCTCACTCAAGCTTCAAATATTCTAAGCCTTAACTCCGTACTGCCATATGGTTGCGAAACTTGGAAGACAACCATCATCATTGTTCGCAAGGTCTTCGTCAAAAAGTACTGAAGACGAATCCTGAAGGTCTACTGGCCGGAATGGATAACGAACGAAGATCTTTTGCGTAGAGATTCACAGAAACCCATCGCAGCAGAAATCCATCGTCGAAATTGGAGTCGGATAGGTCGGATGGTTGGCATTTTCTTGAACACCTCAAGACTTACGCAGACGGTGTCGACCAGGCTAAACTTTGAGACGGACTGTGGAAAAGAAGCATCGACTGGCTGGCCAAAGACACGAGTCGCTGGAGGTCATTCGCAGAATCGCTGATGCCGCTATATGCTAAATAGGAGCAAACCTTTCAATATACATATTCATATAAAATATTTGTAATTAAAAAATTGTGATATATACAAGCTTATCCTTGAGTTCATACAAGCACTTAAACTCTCCAAACAGTTTAAGACCGATGATACTCGCTGTCAGCACCCATTTAAAACTGACAAAAAATTGTCAGAAAAAGCCAGCAGCAGAGTCACGCACACACACTCCTCTCACCTCAGTATCCACTTCTGTGGCGTGCATAATGAGCTCACCGACAATTACCTGGAAATCGAGCAGAGCACTCGTGAATTAATTCGCTGAACACAGCCAATTCAAATTGTGATAGTCACACTAATTAACTCCGGCTGCACACAGAAGAATGTAAATAATCGCGTTGGTCATGTCCATGTCGGAATCCGGCCAGCCGGGTATGTCCAGCCAACAATGGGCGCCGATAAGCCAGGGATTCAACAGGATTATTGACAGATATGCCGATAAAGAGCCGCACAAGTTTGCTCAATGTCAAATGTCACTCATTTGCGGCTCATTATCAGTTAACCACCCTCGACCGCCGACGCGACGGCCCATCAGATATGACCAGATCCTGGCTGGGACACGCTTCCGACGCACAGATAAAGCTCGCCCGTCAAAAATTATTTCATCTCTGTTTACACATGACTTCACTGTGTTCAGTGGTTGCGGCGGAGGTCAGGCGAGCGGGGTGTGTTCGACGGGCGGCATTCACCGCCCGGCTGTCATTATGACATTTACCCAATCAATCCGACAAACTAAGTCAACGGTAAAAATCAATTCACCCCCGTGACTGGTGGGATGTCGACGAGCGACGCTTGCAAAAGAGCGTGTAAACAAGCGAAGCTTTTGAATTTTTAATTATAAACTCACACATCGCCCACCTCCTCGCCGCACGTGAGTGGTGGTGGCGGTGGGTGGGGAGAGAAGTGGCTTGTTGTGGCTGTTTGTTGTTTACTTGTTACATGTTTGTTTGACTTGACGGTGTCGTCCTTGTTCACGATGATGTTTGTTGACGATGTTCGAAACTCGCTTGTGTGGTGGGTGTGGGGCGACGACGTCCGCTGTGAGTGTGTGTGTGCGGCAGGCCGTGTGTTTGCATTTCATTAAAAATGTCACTCCATCAGGGGGATGCTGAATGACTTCAATGGGACAACAAGGAAGAGTTCTTTCCTGATGAAATGTCAGCGCTTAATTGATGTGCGACGACGACGACGTGGGGGAGTGGACGGAAGCCGCAAGATGTCGAGGGCCCCTCGAGATGATTCATTCAATTTGCATGTGAACCTCTCAGCCGTTGTCATTTTAATTGCAGCACGGCGAGTGCTTTCGCTGCTTCGACGGCCGCACTGCAAGACATTCCTCGAGATGCACCGCATTGTCCACCAAACAATGGCCATTCACGGGCATAGTTCCCGTCCATCACTGTAATTGCAGCCGAAAATCTGGATGTGAATGCAGGCCGGAACAATGGATGCAGACCGCCAAATCCTGACTACGTGGCCCTCCCCCCTAGCTTTGTGCGACCATAATAACGCTAATGGACATGTTAATAGAACCAACAATAAACAACACACAAAATGCTGAAATGGACCTGGTTTTGTGGTGGCCCAGCACGGACGCGACTTAATATGTAAATGGACAGCGGGCGGTCCATTTCACTAGGAGAGTGCTCTCGAAGAGTCGCCGTTGTTAAAAAAATATTTTAAAAACTCAACACACACGAAGGACTTCGTTCAGATTTTTGCCTCCCTTTGTGCATTTTTGGTCCTTTTTTGTTTGTGCTACTCGTGATGATATGATATGGAAACGAGTTAAGGAGACACGACGACGCGGTGATGGATGGCAGTGCCAGTGGTTACAACAGGACCAGGATGATGATGTCACATCAAAGGAGATCTCTGTATAGCTGAGTGTGCGGACGAAACTTCAAGGATATCACATTTTTCGCATGTTAGCCATTTTGAATATTAACTCTTTCCTCAGAATGACTTCGTAAAGAAGTGTCGGGTGCGTTTCTTATAAAATATGTCTAGCGTTCTCCGTTGTTTTAGATATGGAACATAACCTCACTTCATTTTAGTAGTTTAGTACTTTGGAGATTGAAAATTAAAGCCGATGTTTTTCTTCGTTTCCTTGTGGCGTTCACATTCTATGTTCAACATCCATGCTAGGTAAATAAGATTCAGTAAACAAATCTGCGGCGCACGCTTGTGGCACCTTGTCTCCAGGTTCGCTCAACTACAGTACTTCCTCGACTACTACGACTGAACTATAAAGTCACAGACTTGATGATAGTCGACTTAGGCTGAAAGATCCTTACACTCTAACATCCATGCGGGAGTACAGAATCGACACTTCTTTAAGCTGCTGCACCAAATGGTGAATAATAAGCACATCTTCTGACAGTCGATACGAAGCAAATGGCTCATATATAGATAATCTTAATCAATGGTTCGAATTCCTTTGGATAGCTGAGTATCCTTGATAACAACAGTTACCTTATGCGGAATGTCAAGCCTTACCAACTTACACGATCTCTGCTTAGCTGCTTCCAGTGTACCATGCGAAGTTAAGGGCCTTCTCTACCTCAGTACGACGCCTTAAGCTCAGGCATCTTCTGGGGAGTAGTTCCCCGGGTTCGGAGTCGAAGACTCTTCGGGCCGGAGCTGTGTCATTCATACGCTTAACATGACCCTGGATAGTTGACTAGGCTCATGTCGCTATACATCCCGTACAGTTCATGGTTGAATCTCCTCCTCCAAAAACCGTCTGCTCAAACAGGACCAAAGGCCTCTCGAAGAGACCAACGACATTCTCACTCGCTTTATAGATTGTCTATAGCTCCGTGCCTTACAGAAGGGCTGTCAGAATCACGGTCTTATATAACGTCAACTTGGTCCTTCAATGGTTGGCTCTATTACTCTATTACTAGCCTCTTGACCTTGAAGAATCAACGGTTGACAAGAAATACTCTGCGTTTGATCTCAGCACTGATGTTGTTTGACTTATTTACTCTGGAGCCGATATAATTGGAGTCCTTAAGTATCTCCAAGTTGGAGCTGCCTATTGTCTCGCTTTGTCTAAGAATTCGATGTTTTGATGTTTTTTAAGGACAGCATATACTTCCTTTTGCCCTCATGGGACTAGCATTGACCCATTTTCACCGCTTCCGTCTCAATGCCAGCAAACTCCGAATTGAAGGCTTGCTGTGTTCCACCATTGAAGTCAATGGCATTCGCGTATGCCAGCAATTGTACGGACTTTTGGTAGATAGTGCCTCTACTGCTGACGTCTAAGTCTTGTACGATCTTCACCTTGATGAAGTTAAAAAATTCACACGACAGAGTGTCGCCTTGTCTAAAACCTTTTTTGACATTGAAGGTCTCGGTGAGTTAGTTACCGACATGGATGAAGCAGGGAGCATTCTTCGTCGTCATCCTGAACAATCAGACGAGATAAGCTGGACTGTCAAAACTGGACATGGCGTTGTATCGCACACTTAGTCGGTAAGCCCTTAAGTCATCTGCAGACTTTTCTTTCAAGAGATAAGAAGAAAGCCGTGGATTTCTCACAGACGTTTGGTTGCATGCGCTTGGTGTGTCTCCAGCCTGGAGAGTCATGCCTCCGATTGGGTTCTCAAGAAGTGCAACCATCAATGGAAGTCCTCATGAAGGAACCGGGTAGTCCCAGTGCAGGTTCAGGTCCAAAGAATGGCTCTTCAGGTCCATATCTAAGAAATTCAACCGCGATCGTATTTTCCAGCGGTGACCCGAGAGCCAGACAAGCATTAGTGAATTTAGACTTCCGATCAAATTCTGAGAGGCCTTGCCTTCCTGGACTATACTGGAATTGATTTAAGGATTGCGTAAGGCCCTAGCTTTGCTGTGACTACAGACACAAATACTTCGCCCCTTTCAAAATCTACTCAACATGATGGGCATGCAGTTAAAAGCATAAACTGATTAATCGTTCCCTGTCCCTTCCATCGTCGGCACTGTTTAGCTAGGGTTGCCACGTATTCTCTTTTTGGATGACATCTCCTCTTTTTAACCCCGGCGGGAAACGCTACAACATTTTCAGAAATTGCGCTCTATTTTTTCCCCCAACAATTAATTGTAACTTTGAAAATAAAAAAAAGCATCGAACTCTGAATTTAAGAGTCAGTAAAACTTTGATAGAAAACATAAAATGGAAGAGACCTTTTTTGACTCCCATGTGTCGACTAGAAATGAAGTAATACAGAGACGCCCGAATTCTACCTCTCTTGCCCCGTGAAATTTTTGACAACTGCTTTCTATCACGCGTTCATAAACCAAATTGACCAATCAGGGGACGCCATTTACGTTATTTCGTGAATAATCGTCAAAAGTTTATGAATATCTGTCAAAAAGGCACTCAAATGCGTCGATGGACTGGAGGGTAATCAGCTGTGAAGTTGGCTATCTTCGTAATACTTCATTTCTGGTGTCGCCCACTAATGTCAAACTGCTTTTTAGTTTAAATTCCTGGGCCTAGTCTCTGTTTCCATGCTCGCCTCCAAAGTCGGGGATTTTCAAAATGCTTGTCCTAGGCTAGCTTAGGCAACCATGGCAACCCTATGTTTAGTACAACTCTCGCAACAACTCGACTGAGCCGTAAATGGTACAAGTATGTCTCTTTATACATATTTGAAGCTGCATTTTGACATATTCTGAATCGCCAATTCTTGGCTCTATGGCACTTAAGCTCCTTGCATTTCTCATTTCCTCATTCACAACAGCTTAATCCATCTTGAATCAACTTCATGGTAAAATCAGCTTGCTATTGAATCAGCCTGAACCAGCACACATCTCATATCTCTCACACGAATGTGCAGCGCCATTATGACCTCATGATCATTGAGCATCTGGGCACCTACCTATTCGCCATCAAGCGTCGAGAGGTCCTTTGAACACTGTCACAGTGAAAGGAATGAAGAAGAAGAAGAAGAGGACCATCACCGAATAACATTGATCTCAAGTATGCTCGCGTTTTGTACTCTTGTCCGAGTTGTTTGTTTTCGTTTTGTTCACGAGTGCATACAACAGGATACCCGTGAAGAGGACCCCAACGCACAAACGACTGTACCCATTCAGGCCCTCAAATTAGCCTTATTTATTGCTGGACAATCATAAACACCTTTCCTCATGCTAGAGGTGCAACCTCTTCAGCATGCATTGTTGTCTAACTCCGAAGAAATCCCGAGGAAAAAAAAAATAACACAGAAAGACAACGAACGAAACAAAACGAAGAAACACACTAACGTCGAAAAATGGGAATCCTCTCCAGCCGCTGAGGCAGCTCGGCGCAGTACACACTCCAACGGGCACATTGCAAAACTATAAATTATCTCGATGAGAACATAAAGCGACCATTGAAATGACCAAATGTTTACACAATTCTCGCCAAAGGACATCATGCTGTGTGGAGTGAGGAAGGAGCACAACACGCACCCAAAGCGGAGCAGAAGGGAACTGCAGAAATAAAAATCCAACAGCTCACAACAACTCCGACTTGGTTGGTCATGTTCAGAAGGATTAATGTACATGTTAAAAGTGGCAATGTGCGCTTAGAGAAAGAGAGGAAATGAGTCCTCTGTGAACTGGCCAGTTCCTGGACCGGACAGTCTCCCTCTTTCCTGGGTACACTGTGCGTGTGTGTGTGTTGTCGTCTCTGGGACAATGTTGTCATCCATTTGCTAAAACACAATCGACACAGAGGTGAGCAAGGAGCCACAAAAGGAAGAAAGAGTGCGCGATTAAAAGGCGCAGTTGGTGTTTTGTTATTTAACAGATTGATAACAAGACGAGGAACACAACGCATCCCGGCTCCGACGGCGCGGCGGCGCGGCGTACAGCTACAGGAGGTGAGATGTTGAGCAGGAGCATCCAGGACTTCGAGTTCTTGTCTTGTTCTCCGAGTGACATTGTCCTGCGTTCGTTTGTCTGTTCGTGCGTATTTTTGTGTCCGGGGAATGGCAGAATGTTTTGACATCTGAAATTAATTTATTGCCTGACATTACTGCCGCAGGAGTAGTAGGAAGTTCGGGGATGTGTTGTGCCGCCAGATGAGGGCATACAATTGATTATGTGTCGTGTCCTTTTTCTGTGCGCGTTTGCCGAGTACAAATTGAGTCGGAAGACAGGGAAATATATTGGCTATTCTTCAAATGGAGTACTTACATGTGTTTGTTTATGGGGCGGTTGGATGACAACTCTTCACAGGGGCGCCCGTTGTGTGGGAGGTTTCGAGAACACCAACGATGATGTAGTAGCTACCAAGCATCTATCACTGTTTGAAATTTCTTAGAAGAAAATTAATCGCTTTTACGTGGTTTTGATGCGATGGACTTTTGCATTTGGAATTCTTTTAGGGAATTCTCTGGGCGTACTTTGCGCGAGAATAATGTTCAGTGGGCCAAGGAATATGCATACTTAGACTAAGGATGACAAATTGCGATTCTCTGTTCACAGGGGTTTAAAACTGCAGTTGTAAACGGTAAATTAAAACATTGCACTGTATAATTTATGAATGAAGTTTTTTACAGTTTTCTGCGACGTTCAGATTTATGGAATTACCTCGATCCCATGAAAGAAGTTCAATCATATAATTTTCCCATACTGCAGGCAACCAGGGTTGCCGCTGATTATTGTACAATGTTTGCAATAAAATGGAACAACACTAAATTTAAATATATTAATTTTTCTTATTTTATAATTTGGGTCAAGACTGGGGTCAAGACACAGCTCGGTCGAAGGTGTAGATGGAGAAAGGGAGAGGAGTTGCATCTGCTAATTGTAGTCTGTGGGGAATATGGGGCTAGAGCATTTAACATTCGTGTAGTGTGGCTGAAGAAGTTTTAAATTTAAATGTGCACTATTTCTTCGGCATAGACAGTTCATTTGACTTTAGTGGTCAAGTCCTCTAACTTCGCATAATATCGGTCCAGGCTACACATTTTCCCCAATGGCACTGGCCATCATGTAGTTTCGCATACGAATCTGATTGTTTAGGAGTAAATGGCTTTGTTGTATACGCGTGGGCCCAGTGTATGTTTCTTAACCGGTTTTAGGCTAGGTTCCCACATGCTTTTTTTCCACCGCAGCGATAGGAAAATCGTGGTCAAAAAAATACCCACTTGTGGTTGAACGACTATTCCGTCCCAAAAAGTAGAACAAATAACTTTCTGGGGTTTCTTCGGTACGTACGCATTTACGGCTGATCAAAATTTAGTCCCAAAAATGAGACAATGTCTTAGACATTTAATTAATTTCACATTTTGTTTTATTTATTAATGCAAGAATTTTATAAACGGTTTTAAATTAAAGTCGGACACATGGATTTGCATGAATCGCTTACGACTTTAACCCTAATCCACTCACCCTGTGACTTTGGGTCACTATTTCAGTTTCGAAAGTAGTTTTCACAAATTTTTGAAAACCAATCCCACTCGAACTCATTGACTTTGTTTACCTATGGAAACACTACGTAGAAATGAAGAAAAAAGTTAAGAATATAATGCTGAAAGAAGCATATACCGTCATCATTGTGTACCAACCTAATCCATCCAGGTGGTCACTTACAGTCACCTGTATTTCAACTGTAATATAACCCACAGAAAAGCATGGCTTGTGTGCCAAAGCATGGTAGGTGTCTTGTTTCGTGAATTATAGAAGATTTATACGACAACTGTTTGTTTTGTACAGATTGGCAATCAAACATTAATGGGTCGAACAAAAATCTTAACCATGAGGATATAAGAAGGGCGATAGAAGCTGACTAGGACAATGATGGTTTGAATACAAACGACGAAAGTGACTTTGATTATTTTAATAGTGACGATAGTGAGGAAGATTCTACCAAAATATTTGAGGAATTGGCCGATGAAATAGAGCTGGATGACGAGAATGATCCTTCTGGTGGCGCTACAGTCCGGGGTGGACCTGGGCCTCAACCAGTAAGCCTCTCCAGCCGGCACGATCGTTAACCAGCTGTCTCCAACTGCGCACACCAAGTCGATTGAGATCCTTCTCCACCTGGGTGCGCCATCGGTTCCATGGGCGTCCTCTATTGCGTTGTCCCACTGGTTCGGAGTCGAAGACTCTTCGGGCTGGAGCAGTGTTGTCCATGCGCTCTACATGGCCCAGCCATCTTAGACGTTGAATCCGTAGACGCCTGACTAGGCTCATGCCGCTGTACAGCTCGTACAGTTCGTGGTTGAATCTTCTTCTCCAATAACCATCAACGCAGACAGGACCAAAGATTGAACGCAGAACTTTTCTCTCGGAAAGACCAAGTGCTTCTTCATCCGCTTTTGTGATTGTCCACGCCTCCGCACCATAGAGCAGGACAGGGATGATCAAGATGTTATATAATGTTAGCTTGGTCCTTCGAGAGAGGACTCTACTACTCAATTGCCTCTTGAGCCCATAGAAACAGCGGTTGGCAAGAGTTACTCTGCGTTTGATCTTGGCACTGGTGTTGTTCGTATTGTTCACTTGCGAGCCGAGGTAGACGAAGTCCTTGACTACCTCGAAGTTATAGCTGCCCTTTGTGACGCTCTGTCCAAGACGTCGATGTTGTGTGTCCTTTCTTGATGACAGCATATACTTCGTTTTGCCCTCATTCACCGCTAGACCCATTTCAGCCGCCTCCGCCTCAATGCCAGCAAACGCTTCATTGACGGCTCGCTGTCCGCGTATGCTAGCAGTTGTACGGACTTCTGGAAGATCGTGCATCTAGTGTTGGCGTGTGAGTCTTGCACGATCTATTCCAAGATGATTTTAAAGAAGTAACATGACAGCGCGTCGCCTTGTCTAAGACCTTTTTTGACATTGAAGGTCTCTGTGAGTTCGTTACCGACCTTGATGGAGCAGCGAGAGTTCTCCATCGTCATCCTGGACAACCTGCCGAGTTTGGCAGGAAAGTCAAAACTAGACATGGCGTTGTATAGCTCGTCCCTATGCACGCTATAGTCATATGCGGCCTTGAAATCGACGAATAGGTGGTGGGTGACGATCTGCATTTCTTGGGATTTTCCAGAATCTGCCGTAATGTGAAGATTTGGTCGATGGTGGACTTCCCCGGCCTGAAACCGCACTGATAAGGACCTATCAGGTTGTAGACGAATGGTTTCAGGCGCTCACACAGAACGGCAGGGAGGATCTTATAGGCGATGTTAAGGAGACTTATCCCTCGGTAGTTGGCGCAGTTGAAGGGGTCTCCTCTCTCTTGTGGAATATAAACATTAAAGCGAACAATATCTTGGGGAGGATGGAACTGAATGTAGAAGTCTGAACCGTGCAGTCAAGGAAGATCGGCCAGTCATAACATTATTAGATGCCAATTAGATTAACTTGTTTTACCGCCTGGAAAGCATATTGACGACGTAAGTGATACATTCGCCCATTGTCAAATTTACGAATTGACATTGTGCAGAAATGGAAGCTCACCAACGACATTGAAATAAGAAGTTTTACGTGGGTACCAAAAAAGGAGGTATTTTTCACTTCACAGACCTCTGCGTTGAAGTTCATGGCCAGCCAGTGTTCAGGGCAACAATGTCAAAGAATTGGTTTGCCAAGATTTTGCAACATTTACGGTTCGATGACATATCAACTAGGTCAGATAGACGACAGAGAGACAAATTTGCACCAAAAAGGGAAATCTGGAATTGTGTAATGACAAATTTGAAGAAGACGTACATATGTGCCTCGTATGAACCTTACAATTGATGAGCTACTGGTCCCTTTCGGAGGTAGAGTGCAATTCAAACAATATATCCTTTCAAAGTCGCATAAATATGGCATGAAAATCTGGTGGATTTGTGATAGCTCTACATCTTATCCCTTGTTTGGTATTCCTTACCTTGGAAAGGAAAGGACTAAAAGGGACTGTAATCAAGCGGAGAATGTGGTGTTGATGCTTTCCGAGTCTTACTCTGGATCGAACTGAAATCTGACGTTTGATCATTTTTTTTTAGCATCATATAGTCTGGCAAATGAATTATTGTGCTGGGGTCTCACCAGTGTTGGAACTCTAAGGAAAAATAAAAAAAGGGATCTGGAGTCAGGTTAATTTGGGTTCAGGAAAAAAAATTTCATTAGTGAGTTACTTCCCAAAAATAAACAAACCAGTTTTGTTCTTATCAACGATGCATCATACCAAAACAATGGACATTGACAACAAAAAATAACCCAGAAGTTAATTTGCTTTACAACAAATCAAATCAGCAAGCTCGCCATAACGGCGATAACTCATATCCAGTCAACTTTTCCGGTCTAAATGATGATATAATAAATATTAAAGAAAAACAGATATAATAACAGTCAATACAGACGTCGACTGCCATGCTCGCTGCCAACGCGAAAATAAACCTGGCCGGCCTCGAAAACCCTCAGTATCCAAAGCCAAAGCATTGGATAACTTCACAAGGCCTACAAAATAATGTGCCAAGCGTACTTCGAAACGAAAAACAAACTACTGCGAATATTCATCATCAGCCGATCAGAAAATTATCATAAAGAGTAAATGTCCCAATCGAGTCATCATAACTGAACCGAGTACAATTCCATCACAAGCCAACGCCAAAATCGAGGTGAAGCAAGAAGTCCCTGAAATGAAAGCAGAACCTTGCTAAGGAAATCGAAAACAGACTTGGCAAGAAGCAAAGGCACACACCACAAATGAGGAAAGAGCCCTACTCAAGGAATAAACGAGCAAGCTACTCAGCAGTTTCAAGATATAAGAACAGGCTACATCAACTGACGCGGAAAGAGCAGCTCATGATGAACAAGTTGATAGAATCCACGAGCCTTCCGTCCGCTGAGATATAAAGAAGAATGATGTTCTTATCGTTGACAAATTCTCTGATGAAGTTAATTTGCTTTACAACTCAACTCAAAGGGCGGTTGATACTTCGGATCAGATGTGTCATGCATTTTCAGTCAAACGCAAGTCAAACCGGTGGCAGATTGTGATTTTCCACAACCTCATTGATACTGCGGGTATAGCTGCATATAAGCGCAAATAATTCTGAAGGCAACAAAGCTGACACATCTAGAAGAGGGAACGATGTTACTTCTTATGGTAGAGGTCGAGCTTCAAAACAGACATGTTGTAAATGCAAGAGGAGCGTCTGCAGAGAACATTCCGAAAAATCAGTTGTACGTCAAGTTTGTACTTTAATAATAAACTAAATAACCAAATAATAAAATAAAAAATCAATAACAAACTTTAAATAATTTTATTTCTTAGATTAATTAGCATTTTTCTTATTCGGTGACTTTAAGTCACCACCAGGGTGGAATAGGCAGAAAATTGATTATATTTAATTAATAGTTATTTTAATCTTAGAGGTTTATAGAGGATAATAGAAGTCTTATTTGTATAATAATGGTTTTGTGAAAGTGTTGTGACGTTGGTCTTCAGTTGGGCTAAGAATAGTGACAGTTTCTTCTCATGCATTAGTATCAGTTTATTTTTCAGCAATAAAAATCGTCAACTGAGTAGAGTTCCTTGACCGTCGCGATTATTTGGCAGCATATGTGTTTATTGACATTAAAAGCTGTGTGCTATTTTTTTTTTTTTTTGTGGGTCGCCGTGGCGTATTGGGTTAGTGCGTCGACTCCTACGCAGCGGCTACCAGGTTCGATACCCGAATTTACCACCTTTCATATTTCACGGCTCCACCTCTTTCGAGTCACTGACAATGCTCAAAGAGTATTCCTGTCTAGAAAAAGCTTCTCAAATTCGCCGTTCGGAGTCGGCATTAAACTGTAGGTCCCTTCCACGCGCCAGAGAACAATAGCACGCACAACGCGAGTGGTTGCTGAGAAGCTAGGCCCTAGCCTTCTACGGGCTGTAGCGCCACTCATGTATATATTTTTATTTTTTTGCGGCTGAATAATCGTGCGACAGAAAACCACAATTGCGTACATGGTCTTATATTTTTGCGACCACGATTATTCTATCACTGCGATTTGAAAACGCATATGCGACCCTAGCCTTAGACTATCTGTTTATGGCGGGGTATTCATAATTCCATCAATTAGGCCCTGAGACACATTTAACGCTGGTTGCTGTGTTTTTGTGTGAAAACGCGCAATCTTCCTGATACGGTTCCTGGGATCTTGGAAACGAGTCAGAATAGAATAGGTCCCTAGGTCAAACATAGATCATTCTTATTTCCTTTCATCGGTTTCGAGCCTCGTCATGACTGAGTTCGAAAGGTAAATTATTGATCATCATCCCGCATACCTGCACAATGAAGGAATTCCCAGGTTAGTCAGCGTTGCAAATTCACAGTGGATCATGTCCTTGACCAGCTTTTTGAAGAAGAAGCACAGAAACCTTCCTGTTTTCCTTCCATTTACATTTAATATTTTGACATTTGACAAAATTCAACAAGTTGGAATTAATTCCCTCGGATGCGAGACGTGTACTACAACTACACTGCGTTGGATATCACAAAGTTTTTCCAGCCGTTCGTGTCCAAAACAGAAAATACCATTCAACTTTCGTGAAATTTCAGTTTTACTGTGTGTCCATCTGAAGATTTTCCATTCTCAGGCTTCCTTCACTGCGTCCACTTTCATCATAGGTTGCTTAAAAATGCACTCCATCTACATGCCCAGGCAACACAGTACACAGCAGAGAATAGATCGCTTATCTCGCTCGACTCCCTTGGGCATCTCCCCCACTGATAAATTTCATTGGAGCACATTTCTTGCAACAATGCGCGCAGTGGCCACTCTCAGCACCGGCGGAGTGCCTTCTTTTTGACCATTCAATGGCTGCATGGAGATCTGCAATCATCATCATCAGCATGACTGGGAATCGCTATCACCATCAACCTAATCTACTCGCAGACACTGCGCGAGCAGCATCCTCCGTCGTCCTTAGCCCATTTCGGGAACATCATCATGCGGGCAGTATGAACGCAAATTTTTGATTTTAATCTTTCACTGGTGGGTCATGCGGTTCGATACTCGATGGGATGCAACACGATCGCCATGCAATATCGTCACAGGCATTGCTATACACTCACACGAAAACAAAATGACATGCCCGTTGAGAATTATGAGTGGAGATAGTTCGGCTGGCGAGTTGCGATGAAGTGGGGTTTCGGCTTTACAATCTGTAGTTGAGTTATGGGATTAGTTGCTGTGATTTGGAAGGAAGCTGATGATTTTGAATTTATTCAGCTTCCACCAGGGGGTTGTATTTAAGTTATGTTAAGGCTACGGGCGAGCAAGGCAGAATGGGCCATCCAGGTTTAAGTACACCCCAACAGCCACCCTAAACTACCTACCAGCTGAGGGCTGCTGGCAATACACTAATGAGCATGAGCGTGCTTTCCATTTAGATAACAAAGGCTCTACTTAAGGGAACATTCTTTAACGGCGTCTTGTGGAGATCAATGGCTTTCACAGTCTGGTTAAAAACGAATGTCCAATAAAACCAGCTGCTTTAAGAAACAAAGATTGACTGTACGGAAAGCCAAATCGTACTACTCTTACACCTCCTTCCAAAGAAGAACGGGTGATTCATTTAAACTTTTTTTTCAATAGGTTTTTTTTTACAGGCCACGCGTAATTTTCTTCTTGGTGTCATGTTAATCTTACGCTGCATTGTTTGACAAGTCATCATAGTAAGGCTCACGAATCAAGGACTCGACACCTCCGTTCTGTGGAAATCTAGACTGTTCCTTCAGGACAAAATAAAGTTTCCACCAACCAAATTAATTTTATATGTTTTTCAACTAGAAGAACTTAATGAATGGCCCACTATCTACGTGATTTTATATTTTCTTTAAGAGAATTCGTGATTAATTTGACACTGAATTCCACTCTTATTTAACTTATATATTATATTATATATTATTATATTATTTAACTTATTATTTAAATCTTGCCTACAATGTCCCTTCATAGACGACTTGTGTGGCATGACGATAGACGGCATGACGGTGTCACGACATCATGCCCTTTAGCCGTTACTCTCGGCTCACATCTGTGTGCTCGAGCGTACACCGGGGGTGCAAAGAGGGGGTGGGGGAGGGGACTCATTCATTATTTTTACTTAATAAAATTTACAAAACAATTATTTTTCAGTCGAACGAAGACATTCCTTGTGTTGCTTAACAAAAAAATCAAATGAACGCTGCTCCCTAACATGCAACTACACTTCATCAGAAATATGGCTGGAAAATATACAGGAGTGCAGCAAAGACTAAAAGCCATTAACCCAAAGCTGCTGCTGCTGTTGAGCCAAATTGCATCATTTTTTTCATCATTTTTTTCGTTACCTTAGAACACATACATTAATTATTTTCCGTATCCTCATCGTTGGGAAGATCTACTTGGCGCTAAAAGCAAAGCATTAATGAGGTTGCAAGAAACAAGGTGGAAAGCAAGAGTTGATGCAGTCCAGTATACCCGCAGCCATTATCACGACATTCTTAATACTGACAGAGGCAGATGAAAGCCTAACCACACAGGCGGATGGAGGAGCATTGCTAATAGCATTGCATTCGTTTTCATTTCTGTGTTTTTTTTTTTGGCTTTTTGGAAAACAGTATTACATGAAGCTAGCCCTAGCATCTAAAGGCGACCTGTACGAAATCTTAAGACTAAGGAGAAGGCTAACAGAAAACATTTGTTAAAAAAAAAATTGCGCGAAAAGACAAGATCAAGATTTTTAGAAAGCATACACGGAAAGCATCCACAAATGCAACGATCTGCCTACTTCAATGGTTAACAACGCAATGAAGGTAAATAGAATTTAACCAACATTGAGTAAGTGAAAGGTATGCGCTGAAATGGAAATTTGGTACTAGTCGTGTCGTCTCACAGACGAGGATTTAGTGTTTCGCTACAGCTTATCACTTTCTAAAGACACATCCAGTTAAAGTTAGAATCTTAGATGGCAAAAAGCCACCAAAGGCCTTAAAACAAAGCAAATATGGCCCACACTTTATCCCAAAACGGTTAGTCTCAGGTCTCTCGCTGGAAACTGCGCAATTGCTACACACGCGAAGTGTTGTGGCTAGCCGTAGAAATTCAATAACAACGAGCGAACAGAACAACATCAGCATAAACCAAATAAACCAGATTCGCTGTAAACGCCAACTTATTCCGGGAACATAACCTAACATAACCTAACCTACTCTAGACTGAAGACTAATTTCATGTCAACTTTCCTTTAATGAGCGTGGCAAAGCGCGCACAAGAGATCTCCAGCCCACCTCCCCCCATGGCCCGTGAAGTCTATCTCATCAGAAGTAACCAGGCGATTTTTTTTAATTGTTCCAACCATCACGCCCTGAGTAGGCCTAGTGGTCGCCTACTTTAGAGAATCGCATTCAAGGTACACCTCGGAAGTCGTGGTGATAGGAACATTCGTGACACGTGGACCGCAGCCTAGTGCTACCCGTTCGAAGAAGCAGCTGCTCAACATTGAGTTTCTCGCTTACTGTCATATTCCTCACCCAATCCCGGCGATAAGCTCCCACTCCAGCACCAAGAAATCTCACCTCGGCAGCTTGTATTCGCGATAAACATTTTTCGATCTAATTCAGACTAATGGAAAATCGTTCATCAACGCATGTGCTCCTTTTGTCCCGACAAACTTTGCCCAGTCAACTTTGTTCACTCATTTCCTCAGGAAACATTGCGGTCAACTTGTCCATCTTCCTTTCAAATTCTACTGGGCGGTCGTCGAATGAATGTACCAGCCATCCATACTCTCGCTTGTACATTCCATTAATTGCTAAAATTCTTTTCCCAAGCTAGGAGATAATTCATTTCTGTTATCGTTTCCGCAATCTTGTTGCAAAGCCATCCGACCGACAGCAGAAAGAAAGCCTAGATTGCCTTTTATTGGCGGCCCCATTTGTACATGCGTCAGGACCATATTTCACAATTAAACCCACCACCCGTTGATTACTTTCTCCACTTGCTCCCTGACCCCGTCCGCATTTGACTTTCTCATAAAAAATGCATCTCCACCATCAACCGACTGCGAAAACACTCCTTAGCGCAGCCACTCCCATTCCGTTGCATGTCATCACGATAAGGGTGAGAACACTAATGCACCCACTAATTCCTGCAACATTGGCATCCATTAGACTAAGCTGGTCGCCCTCCTCACTCTGCACTCGCACTAGCACTCGATGCGATGTGTGCAGATCCAACAATTGAGTCGAAACAACTTAACAAGCGCCGCACAATTAATAGACAAAAATACGACTTCCCTTTGTGGGGTTCCAGGAAAGTAGTCCGAAGTCCCCAGAACTTAGTCTCCAGTGCTCAGACTCAAGACGGAGAGTGTCGTCTTTCAAGACACACCGAGTGCCGCCGCGACGTTGAGGTTCTGCTGCTGTTCCAGCATCTAAGCTGTGCCAGAGTTCTTCTATTCATTAGACGCGCTTGCCATGCGATTAATTGCTGCCGCTGCTGCTGCACGCTATTAACTCGTTCGATGTGCACCAGATCCTAGCGGGGTGATAGACACACGTTCCGTGCATGCATACACTCAGCGCTGGGTGCGTTCCGCAGAGCCCCTCCACCAGCATCACTCCGGCAATCGTTCATGTGCTCCGTCCCAGTTAATTGACGACAAGATGAAGTGTTTAGTTGATGCATTCGTCACGTGACGTGACGACGATGATATTTTTCTGTTACCAGTCGACCTAAATTGATGATTTGAAAAATTGCCCCCTCCCGCCCGTCGAACACCCTTTGATGGCACTGACATTCCCATCAAAGGGGGATGACATCTGCCGGCTATGCTAACCCACATACTGAGCGAGTTTAATTGCTTTGTGTGGAGCGAGCGCCGATGACGGCCAACAGGTTGCCTTGCCGCGCGCTGGATTTGCGACCCCCGGTCCCGACCCCTATGTTGATATTGTATTTTCGGTGGCGCGGCAATTATCGCATCTAAATGCGTCACAATTAATCGAGGACCCCTTTGCGGTGGCACCACCATCTCCCCACGAGTTATTAAAAATTATTCTCAAACTTAATTGATTCAAATGTGATTCTGGAAAATTGTGATGTGCCGGGGGAGGGGCGCGAAAGAGATGAGATATCGACAGGGCTGGTAATTCAGATTGATCACCGAGTAGCGTCATGTTAATGGGTTCTACTGTTGGTTGCCCGCCAACAAGCAGATGCATGTTATCCGGGTTAATTCAAGCCGCATACGCACTGCAATTAGGCACCGGTCAGGTTGGCAGACGCAACTGCAAACGCCACGATAGCCAGACTTGGTGACAAGCCTTTCGTTTCTTAAGTCAGTGTATGTAATTAGCCAGTAATTGGCCTAATTCCTAGGCGAGGGAGTCCGCGTGATTGTCGTGTGAACGTAACTCTATCAAGATGCAGCGAAAATTAATTCAATTAGTCCGCTGCGTAGGAATTATGAATTTCTTCCAGTCTCGAGTCTGGCTGCCTCGGCAGCTTTCGGTGGGGTTGACGGTCGGTGGGAAAGTTTGAAAGACAAATACCCGGCTTCGAGCCAGTCCGTTGCGATGGGATGGCATTAATCTAAGAGAGTGACGTTCAGCGACCGGAATCAGCACTTCTTCGTGCTTAGCCTTGGGCTATGGAAGGAAGGCCCACGCGAGAGTAATACATTTTCCATCCCGGGGTGATGGCTGGAGTTAGGGGAATACGGTGGCTTGTGATAACCCCGGAGTCGGGATTACCGCAATTCGACCCGAACGCTCATGGGAATGCGTGGATAAGTCGACTAGGCCGCAACCTGAATTGAAACGAGCTGATTATTTAATTTTTCATTGAATTGTGAGTCTATAAATCGTTCTTGAGCGACATGAGAGTGTGAAGTCGTCTAAGAGCTTGTCGCTGGGGTTTTGGAGAAGGAAAGAAATTAGGGTTAAAGATCAGGATTGGCAAGGCAAAGAGTAAAAGTCTTTAAGTAGTACGTCTGAGCTATCATCGTTTGAAAGCCAGCTGAAAATGTTAGGCTAATCTGCGTTCAAGGTCACTGTGACATCCGAACTGGCTAGGCATGGAGTTGCCCTTCAGTGCTCGCTTGCAGAGGTGTTAAACACCCCACCAGCAGCAGTCAATGCTAAAATCTCTACGCGATTCCTTGAAATAGCAAGCCTCAGATGGGCCAGGCAGACAAGCTGTGCAAGATTGAGGGAAATTGGGCTTGAGTACAACCGATCCAAGACAAACAACAAATCTCATTCGGCGAACTTGTCAAAATATTGCTAGATTGGTGGCGCTCAGTATGGGAGGGCAATATGTGATCATGGTATCATGGTCGGTCAAGCTATGTATACCCCACAACACAGATTGTCGTAGATGCAGCAACACCGTTACCCTTCTTCAACTCACTTGACCAGATCTCTGGGAGAAATAGTAAGGAACTAGGCAAATATACCCGGATCGGTATGTATGTAGGTGATTTGTCGACTCCTACGCTGAGTGTACGGCAACTCCAACGCTTCTGAGTCGTGGACAATGCTTAAAGAGTATTTTTTTACAAGAAAAAGCGTCCCAAACTTCGCTGTTCAGACTCAGCATAAAACTGTGGGTCTCATCCACTCGTGAGCACAAAGAGAAACTAAACTAGGCCCAACTAGGTCCACCTCGGAATCGCCATTATTATCATTATTATAGTGGCTAGTGGCGATAAGCCCAAAGAACTGTTAACAGTTGTACACCACATGGCGGTAAACACCCCACTTACGCTTGTCGTTTTATTTATTCGACTCGAGTCGTTTTGAGAGTCATGTCATTTCGCAGTCATTTAAGTATCGGTATTATGAATCTTATGCAAGTCGACTACCCCTTCATTCATGTGTAGAATACATTCCACAGCAAAAACTGATTTTTGAAAATTAAATGTTTTCAATCCGCCAACAAGTATTTTTTAAGGACTTTAGTGAAATAAACTTGACATTTTTGAAGTTCGTTCATTTATTAATTGGATAATAATTCAAAATAAAAGTCATGGGTTATATACTAGGTATTCCCGTTGGGTATTTCAGTTGACTTCTAAGAATATTGAAGCTTAACCATTTCTGATGACTTTTTGATATAAAAACTGATTTAGATCACTTTTCGGTGCGAGGCAGTAGTACTATATACCGCAGAAGGATTAGAATTGGTAATGTATGTGCGTTATATATCCGACTCCCCGCCCTTTGAGGAACCTGAAATTAATAACCGAACAAATAAATACTGGGGTGGGTCAAAATGAAGGAACTACTTAAGAGACTCAATTTTATATATTTCATTATTGATAAAATATAATTATTAGGTACATCTGCATCAATGTATTTTGCTGCTTCAGCTCCACTAAACGTATAATTTGTTTTTGCGTAGATAGATTTTTTATAGAAACATAGGTAAATTTATAGTGTAAATTTACATTTTCAGTTCAATTTCACTTGTAGCCGTCCACGAAATCCTAAACGCCTGATTCTGTAGTTTAAGTAGTCGTTTTGTGACACTTAATCGACAACCGTAATGCCGAATCTAGACAAAAGTAGGACAAAAATTATGTTCCAAAGGACTTAAATGACTATTTTCGCCTGTGACGTAAAACGACAACTTAAACGACAACCGGAATACCGATATCAAAAAGTCGTTTAGTGACATGTCGTTAAACAATAATCGGAATAAGAGTGATCGGTCCATCTATATCCCGGCAACATTTTCAACTTTGCCAATTATGATCCGACCAATGAAATCATTGTTTACGAAGTCTATGTATGGACATTAGCTGATTATTTCTTCTGCGACCAAGTCATAAATAGTCTGATTCTAAAATCTGGCAGACTATAAGACATCGGCTTTTTTGATATCATATAATAATTTTAAGCTTTGAGTAAGACCCGTTCTTTAGGTTGTTTCGAACACTGAGAGGAGATAGCCTCGTACATTTTAAAGTCATCACCGGAAGCAAGAACAAGAGATGATTGCGAATATTATGGAGACGGCATCATCAATTTTATTGATGTACTAAGAAGTAATTACGAGCGCTGCCAGATAATAATCGATATGTAGTATGGAATAATATTTGATGGAGGATTAAAGCTCGTTAGGTGGCTGATGCTGTATTATACATTATATCTCTGCGAAAAATTAATATTTTGATACCAGAAAGCGATGGGTTCGGCAATTGGTCACACTCACATTCGCAGTCATGTGACTTTCTTGAAAATGGTAAAACAATCACCCGCAACTATTATTCAAAGCTTTCAAATTCGATTTTGATTTTAACGAAAAAGTACCGCATTTGGCGAAGCAAAATATTCCTCAGATCTAGCCCCCTGCCGTGTTGGCTGGACTGGGCTGACGGGATGAAGATGTGATTGCTGAAAATTGATTATTTTGTGAGGATTGATAAAACGAATTATTCGTAGGAGGACATAGAAAAAATTTGGAAAAACGCTGCACTAAATGAATCCAGTCAAAGGAGACTGTGATTGGAAATAAAACGCTCACTTGTCAAACTTCCAATGTGAAATGATTATGAATTTTCATACTATTCAAAATATGGTCTGAACCAAAAACGTGCTCATATATTGTAGTCAAAACAAACAGCTAAGTGCTGTTGAAAGGTAAACCAAGTTCAAAGGTGCCCTTCTTCCCTACATACCTTTGCATCTCAGTTTGTATATGATTTTCTGGGATTCTTCTCCTAAAGTCTGAACAAAAATGACTGTATTGTCAGCCTCAGTTCATGACAAACTACAAACATCTGCAAGCGGGAGTCCAAATTGGTCACAAATTCACATGCCAATGTGACAGTTCTTGTAACCGGTTCCAAAAACTCACGACTCGCACAAAAATTTCCTAATTCAATCCACTTTGCAGGCGCTCTTAAATTATTCCCCGACAGCTCGCAATTATTGACTAACCACCACTTTCATTCGCCAGGACTCACCCACAACCAGCCCCATGAATACCCCATACCCACCCACCACTTGCCCCAACAAAGGCGCACACATTCTGACAATGTCGTAATTTCCAATTTTAATCAGACCAATTGAATCGCAAGTGATCCTTGCCTCTGCCAAGGATGCAGCTATGCGGACCCGGTCAGGCACAATGCGAGTCGCCAACGCTGCCGTCTCCACGGTCATTGTCGATTGCAACATCCTCTGTCCGTGGGGGTGTGTCATCCCATCTCTCGGGCCATTAATCAGCCAATTGTCAACCTGACACAATGCATCTGGCGGGAGTAGTCGTGCGCTCCTGCACACAAGAATGCAATATCCCAATATGTGCACGCAATTAGCCGGGCGGCAAGTGAAGTGACGGGGGGTGGCCCAGCCGCCTCATCCCCGACAGCCACGTCGATATATCATTGCCGCAGTGTCATCTTTTGTTTGCATGCGGTGGCCCAGTCGAGAAGGGATGACACAAAGTCCAACGGCCCATTCGAAGTGATCAACCCTCGCAGTGTGGTTTTCTAATTAATTTCACCGCCGCCCGTCCGGTCCTGTGCTTCTGCCAATTTGACAATTAGCTTTTGCGGAACCAGATGTGCGCGCCCTCTTGCTGTACGGAAGCATCAATTTGATGCAACCCCGTTGCTTCGGGATGGTTCGGGGCGAACTTCTGGCAACGCCACTTGGGCTTGGGTGTGGGGCTGTTGCCACCAGACCTATTAAGGAATTAAAAATGTATAAAGAGGATTTTTTGTTGTTTTTGTTGTCCTTTGTTGAAGTTTTATAATAACTTAAAAGCTTCCCAAACTTCAAGCGGGCTACCGACGTCGGCGGTCGATGGAGGTGGTGGTGATTATGAACTCACTCCGGGGGCGCTTAATAAGTTTGAGAGTGGCGCAGTTGGGGCAAGGGTTTGGCCGGGGTATGGACCCTTTTGGTTGATTAACAGAATTGATGGTGTACACGCACCGTTGACGGAAGTCTTTATTTCTGAAAGTCCGTGTGGTCCTCGTCAAGGGTTATTGTGAATTCATGGAGTTGAACAGAGCGGTATTTGTTTCCCATCGGGATTAGGCGGAATGATCTGATGACGTCAGGTGCCACTGTTCGGTTCACCTGTGTGTCAACACTTAACAGTGGTTGGTTGTCGCGGAGTATGAAGACTGAATGTTTTTTGGTTGGATGTGCATCGTTGGTGTGCTGTGATAATGCGTGTGTCTGGTGCATTGAGGGAATGCGCCGATTCGTATTTTTGGTCAAAACTGAGAAAAAACCGCAACGTGGAGCTCAGAGAAACATTGTGATTTCTCTATCATTCTCTAGTCCACCGCCATCAGAAGCTGCGCAAGTGCGTAAGAAGTAAATGTATAATAAGTTTCTTTTACTGTTGCCTCCACATGTGGCAGTGAGCTATCGGTTACCTGACCGCGTTGGCCAGTGCTAGGAACAATGCCTGTTTTTTCTCGTAATATCTATACGACCTCTTGCTATGACTTCCTAGATACAGCTTCAATCTTACTAAGTCATAGATTGCCCATATCTTCCTAGATACTGCTTGCATACTTACCTACCATGCCAACGAGCCATGAAAGGTCTGAGGCTAAACTACAGCTGCCTTCCATCGATAACGGTCAAGGGGACGATACTCATCAAGACTTAGCAGTCTTCTTCTTCTTCATCTGGTGGTGCCACAGTCCGGGGTGGACCTGGGCCTCAACCAACAAGCCTCTCCAGCTGGCACTATATTTAGCCAGTTGTCTCCAGTTATGCACGACAAGTTGGTTGAGGTCCTTCTCCACCTGGGTGCGCCATCGGTTCCGTGGGCGTCATCTATTGGGTTGTCGAACTGGTTCAGAGTTCAAGCCGTCTTAGGCGTTGAATCTGTAGATGTCATGTCGCTGTACAGCCCGTACAGGATCAAAGATTGATCGCAGAACTTTTCTCTTGAATAGACCAAGGGCTTCTTCCCCTCCCTCTTAAGATTGTCCATGCCTTCGCGCCATAGAGCAGGACAGGGATGATCAAGATGTTATATAATGCTAGCTTGCTCCTTCGAGAGAGGGCTTTACTGCTCAATTGCGTCCTGAGTCCAAAGAAACAGTGATTGGTAAGAATTATTCTACGTTTAATCTCGGTACTGGTGTTGTTCCTACTGTTCACTTGCGAGCCGAGGTAGACGAAGTCCTTGACTACCTCGAAGTTATAGCTGCCTATGGTGACGTTAAGGCCAAGTCGTCGATGGTGCTTCCTTTCTCGATAACAGCAAGTACTTCGTTTTGTCCGCATTCACCACTAAACCCATTTTGGCCGCCTCCGTTTCAATACCAGCAAACGCTTCATTGAAGGCTCGCTTTGTTCGACCAATCACGTCAATGTCGCCCGCGTATACTAGCAATTGTACGGACTTTTGGAAGATCGTGCCTCTCGTGTTGGCGAGTGCGTTTTGAACGACCGTCTCAGGCTTCACCTTGTCTAAAACCATTTTTGACACTGAAGGTCTCGGTGAGTTCACACGACTAACTAAGCAGTCTTATATCCTCTATAACTTGGTTCGATCTTCCTCTCCTTTTCATATCAAAAGGCTACGATTCAATGACCTTGTGTATGGGCATATGTGTGGTCTACGGATTTTTGCCATCCGGAATACATCCATATCCTGGTACGGCTCTTAGAGTTCGCGGTTGTGTCTTCACCTCTATTCTCTTTCCTCGCAGACGGAAACATATATCCGATGTAGGATTTTTCTTTCGAAGGAACCCTGAATTTGTTTATCGGCCTAACAAAATAAGAGTCTTATAGAATAGTAGCAAACCCATGGCCGCTTCGCTGAGCACATTTTCAAAGTTTCGTTAAAAGGCGTGAAATTATTTCAATTGGCCAGGATTGAGAAATGCTGGAACATAAGGGGAGCAGAAATAAATATTTTAATAAAATTCGTTTTTAAGTAATTTTACATTTTATTCTTATGCTTTCTTATAAACAATATATTTGTTTTTTCCATCTAAATGTTAATAATAATAATAATATGGGTGGCGCGACAGTCCGAGGTTGACCTGGGCCTAGCTTCTCAGCAACCACTCGTGTTGTGCGTGCTATTGTTCTTTGACGAGTGGAAGGGCCCTACAGCTTAATGCCGACTCCGAACGGCGAATTTGGGAAACTTTTTCTAGACAGGCATACTCTTTGAGCATTGTCAGTGACTCGAAAGAGGTGGAACCGTGAATTATGATAGGTGGTAAATTCTGGTATTGAACCTGGCACCCTCTGCGTAGGAGTCCACGCATTTACCCACTACGCCACGGCGACCCTACATATTACGAAATTAAAAAGTGCGGTCCGTTTTCCTAGTCTAGACACGCATACCATGAGAAAACACAGTGCATTCTAAATCTATTCCGCAAATTTTCAAGGACATGTCCATGCGCTTTACTTATAGTGATGGAAAAAGCAAGGCAAATAGGAAATTGAAGACGTTCAAAAGCTAATGGAAAATTAAGTGGAATCATTGGAATTCTGGGAATTTAAACGTCTTCCACTTGATATATGTACTCAGAATCGCAGCTCCAATCAGATTCTTCACTAACTTTTTTAAAGCTAGCCGTGTACAGCTGCAAAGATTTGGTTGATTAATGTTGCGCAGCATAATAATAGGGGCTCCAACTTTAAGCGCTAAATAATGAATTGCGAGTCCCGGTAAATAAAGAGAATTCACAGATTCCGTCGGGTCACTACGTCACCGTCATTTGCTATAGTGTAAACTTCACATAAAAACCTGCTACCAAAGCATATCTTTCTAGCAAAAAAAGAATCATAAAATGCAGTCTTGCCAAACTCGAGATATAAAAATACAAACATATATTCAACTATTTTTTATATACAAGTATAAAGAGGATTTTGGTTCTTCGAGTGAAAGGCTTTGACTCAAGTTGATTCGACAAACCTAAGCAGAGCACTCGCCTCTACCTCGGATCTCCTGAAGGCTCTCTGACTTAATGAACAGCTTTAGGCAGAGAAGTCTGCAAGGACCATATCTTGATGCCGCCGCAGGTCCCAGAAAAGACACCGCAGTATGTTAAGGGGCCTCACAACCTACGTAAAGAACTGAAAATCGTTGTCATTGAAATCGTTGCCATATCCTTGGTATTGCTGGGTTGTCCCTGATTAATGTGTTTTTTTTTACGAAGTGAAGAAGTTAACCTCACATGCAACTACCAACAGTGAGTCCTAGCCTCCTTTCTTTGACGCCCGGGCCAAATGTCCGATTGCACCCGATGTCGGTCACCTCGTATGTGATATGTGGAGTTTCTTAAGGAGGACAAGTCAAATGATATGTCTACTAGTCATGTGCCCGATGAGTTAACTCAGAGGCAAAATCACAGGATCCGAAAGATATAGTCTCTCATTCGCTTTGCCCCACATGTACATTAGGATTCAAGCCATTCTTTCTCAGTGCTTTCTTTAGTGTTTTATTAAGTGCTATGGATAATGATGATGATGGGTCGCCGTGGCGTAGTGGGTAAGTGCGTCGACTCCTACGCAGGGGGTGCCAGGTTCGATACCCGAATTTACCACCTTTCATATTTCACAGCTCCACCTCTTTCGAGTCACTGACAATGCTCAAAGAGTATTCCGTTCGGAGTCGGCATTAAGCTGTAGGTCCCTTCCACTCGTGCAAGATCAATAGCACGCACAACACGAGTAGTTGCTGAGAAGCTAGGCCCAGGTCCGCCTCGGACTGTAGCGCCACCCATATTATATTATTATATTAGATAATGATGAAATTCACTGCTTTTGCGGCTGCGCAGTGAATTTAGTCGAATCCGACCAACTTGACCTTGGTCAGCGTATGAGCAGGAAACAAGTCTTAATCGCGTATGTACGTATGTACGCGTATGTTGTTCAACATTATGCAGCACAAACTCTCTCAGAATGGGGAACAAAAATTTGAAATTGACGACAGACGATGGATGGTCCGGTGATGGGACGGATGTGGCATTTTCCAATTTGATGACAATTACAACCATCCTTCAATAATTTGTTCGACTGAATTCCATTTCACCCCTCAGGGAAATTGTCAATCTGCTCTGAAGTCTATTTTGTCTTTTGCAAGAATGCCTCCATGTCGCTGATTGCGTTTTCCTTCTCAACGCCTGCTATCCCCGAGCACACTCATCAAACATCATAATTATTGTTTTTCTTTTTCCGAATCACTTAGACCGTCTAATTAGGATTATTGCGCCACAAGTCAACAGCAAAAATTGAAAAACGCAAACGAACACCCTTCTAATTGCGTTCTTTCAGATTTTTAATTTATCCACGGAAGTCAACGTTTGCCTTCCATTCATCATCGCCCAGGCGCAACCTCTGTGCGGCATCTTTGACTTAAAGCGCGTCTTAGCCCCACGTCCGCCCGTCGTCGCTTTACCTCAATCTCCGGCAAGACTGAAACAAAAACAATAATTTGCATTTAAATTCAAAAATCTTGCACGCAACGCATTGGCTAGGCTTTGGTGGCGACAGGACCACGACCAAAGATGAAAGTTATCTTCGCCGAGCAGCGAGCAAAGTCATGGCGTATTGTCTACGTCAGCTAAAGAAGCGAACAAAATAAAAAAAAAAAACAAAGAGATGAAGAAATGAAACGAAAGTCCTTGCTGTTGTCTTTCGCCTTAGCCCCCGAGTGCGTGGCGGATACTTTCTAATGAATTTCAATGATAAAGGACTTAATAAATTTTCAAGTTAATTAAGTTTGTGCCCCCTCCCCTCGAGGTGGTGGCCAAAAAAAGAACTGACTTGCCTGAACTGACACAACCCCCCGACAAAACCCCTCCGCCTGCGGTCGCTGCTGCGGTAGTGAGAGCGCTAAAACTGATTTATGGATAAAAATTCGTGGAAAAGGACACGCTAGGGTGGCACGTACACCGAACCGAGAAGACACCCCGAGCAAGACGAGCATGAATCATTGTCCTTGGCTGCAAGAAGGAGCTCATATTCTTACGAGTTCTCCTCCGCCTGCACTTTTTTTTGTTTTTTCTTAATTTTTCAATCAGCCTGCTTTTGTGTGGATGAGGAGTGGAGGCAGCGTGGGTGGCGTGAGGTTATTCCTCGCACAATTAGAACAGAGCAGATATCCTTGAGACAATTTGCACACCCCCCATGGATCCAGCCAGAGTGGCTATCAACAAAACCCATCTAATGAGCAACTAATGGAATTCCGCATTATTAAGGACACGACACATCGCGCATAGATTCGTCGGCTTTTGGAGCGCGGCGCGCCGACTGCACCGGCACGTCCCGAGCACACTTGCTGTTCTCACGATTTCTCATCTAGCTCTGGCGCGAGACTTTGACTTATGCTATATAATTAATCATAAGCATCATTCCATTCTGTTCTGCGGGAGATTTTTTCTCTTATGTCCGAGATGGTGCTAAAGAAGAGAAATGGCATTTCTTGGCGTGGAGTGGTTCTGCGCCATGTGTCGGTTGGTTGGGGGGTTGGGGAGGAGAGAATGAAGCTCGAGCATTCTTTTCTTCGTTTCTTGTGTTTGAGTTAGCTGAGATTGATTAGCTGGTTAGCTGGTGTTGCGGATGGGTGTATCGCTGTTTTTTTATTTTATTTTTTTTTTGTTTGCCTCGCCTGGATCCACTGGACTTGGCACTGGTGCTTTGGCAACATAATCAAGCGATTTGAAGAGAAGATAATCACGGTTGCGGTTAGATGACTGCCACCGCCTCTAACGCCCTCAAGTGACTTGTTTTCCCTGGCCCTGTGCCTGTGTGTGTGTGGGTAGCTTCAGTTGTTTTATGGTTGAATTAGCCGAACGAATTGGTATGATTTATGGGGTGTGATGGAGTGAGCCTTAGTCAATGGCTCTTGTGGATTGGGGCTATTTGTTAACACGAAATGGGGATAAATTAACGAAGTCCCTGTCCTTCCTTGTGAGGCTTCCCGTAATTGGTAATTTAAGGGAGTTGCTTTAGTGTCGCCTTTACGGAGTTCTCGTCTCTCGAGTGCTGGGCAAGACTTTGAACGGGAAATGGTTCCAGCAGGTAAGACGGAGATGGATGGAGTCATTAGAGAGTGTCATAAGCACTTGACGACAGTGGAGAGTTACTTAGAAGTGTCTGTTCTATGTAACTCTCCACTGTCGTCAAGTGCTTATGACACACTCTAAGAGTGTATGTTAGAGTCAGAGTGTGTCCTCTTGATGTCTAAGCCTATGTCTAGTCGGGTAGTTTTTATGTTGAAATCCTGGAGGATTACACGGATATCGAGAGAAGCGCCAGGGCTAAATGTCGGAAAAGTGCAATAGCTGCATTTTAGATGATTAAGTCACCCAGACGTCGCCGTAAGTTAAACGCCTACCAAGACGCCAACAGTACTTGCCAGGAAGACATCTAAGCAACTACCACCGATAGGGTGGACATGAATGATATGAACCGACCGCGAGTAAAGCGAGTAAAGGCGAGTGAAGAAAACAAGGACTATGGGAGCTATTCATGAGTTGTAAGTACGGAGAAGGGAATAGAGAGAGAGAGAAGACATCTGAGGAGAAAAAGAAAGGGAATCTAAATCGCTTGATCGGGGCGATGAATGGTGCTTTGTTAAATCTCTGACGTTAGGCGAAGAGGTCTTAGTCAAGAAATTGATTTTTGGTTTTTTATTGGTTTAAACTCAATTTTCTCTCTCAAAAATTTTGTATTAACGACTTAACATGTCGACAAAAATGGTCATCGTGGCATAGTGGGTAAGTGCGTCGACTCTAACGCAGAGGGTGCCAGGTTCGATACCCGAATTTACCACCTTCCATAATTCACGGCTCCACCTCTTTTGAGTTCCTGACAATGCTTAAAGAACACTCCTGCCTTGAAAAAGCTTCTCACAACTTCGCCGATCCGAGTCGCCATTAAACTGTAGGTCCCATCCATTCGTGAAAGAACAATAGCACGTACAACACATGTGGTTGCTGTAGAAGCTAGGCCCATGTCCGTCTCGGACTGTCGCTCCACCCATATTATTATTATATTACTAACGACTTAATACTAACCCAACTGATTCCATCGTAAGAATTTAGGCTTTAGAATAAATCAGAAAAATGCATATGTGGCTTGGTATTAACTTCTTTAGTTTCTATATTTCTGTCTTTCAGTTTCTGACTTAAGACCTTTTTGCCTATCGCCAAAGAATTGTTAGGAAACGTAACCAAATGGTAAGCCTTAAGTTAAGGGATGTACGTTTCGGACGGATGTAATGACATCGTCTTCGATTAGAGAGAACCAGAGAAGATCCTTTTTAATGACTGTTAAATGGCAACCACTACCGCTGTCAAATATACCACGCAAATCTGACCGTCGCTGGACAAGAAGTTCGTCCCCTAATCTTGACCTGGTCAAAGTAGAAATATGAAAATAGAATATGAAACAGAATGAAGGATTATCTGGTTCGGATCATGCATCAGCTTATTTGTAAGATATGGTCAGACAAAAAAAAAAAACAGCCCTTACCAGTGGGATTTCAGTGTTCTTTGGCAGATTCACATGAAAGAAGACCTCTGGTCGCATTGGGGAGAGAAGTCTCCTTAACATCTAGTACAAGAAGATCCTCTTCTGACTTATTGTCCTAACTGTGACCGCCTGAACACGTTTATCTGATAGGTGATCAGTGAAGAACTCGAGAACTTCAATGCCAAACAAGGTTATAGACAAGGGAATGGATAATAGTGACGTGATTGCCATATCATTGTGGTGCAAGTGGCTTAAATGGCGATCAGCGATCCTCAAGAAAGTTCATTGTAACTGTCAATACCACAACGAATAATAGTCATTCTGATCGCTTTGTTCTCACGTTCAATGCTATGTCGAACCAATCCAAAGGTGATGAATTCATCTTGAATGCCATTCATTCTATGAACCAACTTTGATAGGGGAATGGGGCAGGAAGTAACACTTGAACGGACATGCTTATTTTTTATACGTAAAGAATATGCTTCGTCGAACCGATTGATGCCAACAAAAAAGTTCGTCGTAGGGATGACACATCTACTGAATGTTTAAAAATATAATTGTTCTTAATTGTTAATCTCATGAGGCATAGATGAAAACATAATTAGAAGTTTCATCACGAATGGCGCTTTACGAAAAACGATCATAAAACAAACATATACACTGCAGAAAACCGATTAAATGTGAAGTTACGTCGTCGATGAAGTTGACGAAGCATGTTCTTCGAGAGAATCGATGCTTCTCGTATAATTTTGGATATATTCAGTCAAACATTTTTTCATTTAAAAACGAATGTATCAACTACAAATTTGTCAAAAAAGATTAGCAACCATGTGCAACATTTCTCCTGGTACAGTTTGTTTGTGAGAAGTACTCTCTGAAACTACTGAACCAATTTGAAAATTCCTTCAGAAGTACAAAGCTACATTAATTCTCTGTGACTTAGGCTATATTTGATTGTCTCCGGTAATAGCGATTCCTGTCTTTTGGAAGTAGAACAAGGTGTTCCGCTGGGTTCAATACTAGGTCCGATTCTCTACTGCATGTTCATCAATGGTTTACCTTCTGTGTGTAGGCATTGCTCAGTACACTTGTATGCTGATGATGTTCAATTTTATCTGGCCAAACCTCTTCCAAATCTTGATAAACTTGCGACTCTTAAACATTTTTACGATTGGTCAAGAGTAAACGGGCTACAACTAAATCCAATTAAGTCACTGCTAGTACCTATTTCCAAACTGAAGCTTAATCTAGACCATATCCCCGAACTCTTTCTTGGTTCCTATAAAATTAAAACCGCTGAGAAAACAACGAGTATTGGGTATGTTAGAAGCAAACATCTGTCGGGATATGATCATATCAATATGGTTGTTGGTCGCATCTATGGGTGCCTCCGTAAAGTATGGCCCAGTGCTTACTAAACTCCGCAAGACACACGCAAAAAACTTGTAACTGCCCTTATACTGCCTCTCATAAGTTACGGTGAATTAATGTATTGTAATCCTGACTCACCGTGGCGTAGTCGTCGCCGTGGCGTAGTGGGTTAGTGCCTCGACTCCTACGCAGAGGGTGCCAGGTTCGATACCCGAATTTACCACCTTTCATATTTCATGGCTCCACCTCTTTCGAGTCACTGACAATGCTCAAAGAGTATTTCCTGTCTAGAAAAAGCTTCTCAAACTTGGCCGTTCGGAGTCGGCATTAAACTGTAGGTCCCTTCCACGCGTGAGATTCCGTTCGGAGTCGACATTAAACTGTAGGTCCCTGCCTTGTGAGGGAACAATACGACGCACAACACAAGGGGTTGCTGAGAACCTAGACCCATTCTGGGCTCTAGGGCCACCAATATTTTTATTATTATTAAACTCTTTTGTCGATCAAGGGAGAGTCCTTCGTCCACTCCTCAAGTTCTGACACAAGAAACAATTCCTGCAGTATAGCAGCTCATGCTACTTTAACCGTTTCGACAAAAAATTTATCTGCCGTAATGAGTATAAGCAGACATCCACTGCGTAAAATTAAATGCCGTGACATTTGACACAATTTCACTGCACAAAGATTTAAATTTGTTTCCTTATAAGCTTCAAATTTCAAGCAAATCAAACCCCGCAGACTTTTCGATTTCCTTGGAGTTTTGCCAGAAGCTCCTTCAAATAGTAGACGAAACTATTCTAGACTTCATTTTCGTATCCACGACAAGTCCAGCAAGGAAGCTAAGATTCTTTTAAAAATATGTAATTAAAAAATTAAAGAAAGTTGGATTATTAACTTTTGAATGAAATAAAAACAAATTATATGAACCACACAATAAGTTTTTCGAGTTTCTTAACTATTCTTATTGCAGATTTTATCAAAAGTATTTTCTGGTTTTCTGGATGTATCTACATCTATTTGCATGCTAAGCGTACTTAAAGCTTTAGTCGGCGATCACTGTAACTTCAGAACGGCTTTACCGATCAGGTTGAAATTTATATCACTAATTCTATACTGAATTGTCCTCCGTATGAATGAAGCTTTGGACTATTGTTTTTTTTTTTCATTTTATAACCGAAAATGTTAGAGAAATTTTGGTTAAAATAATAAATTTTACTTTTTAGAAAAATTACCTTTTTTTAAATCCCTTCGTAGAACATGAGCATCGCATCATTAACTAATGCTTTTTTATGGTTTTCAGATAACCCAGTGACAAGCTGCAGTGCTCACAGCGCATATTGAGTGCTTTCCAAGTATTTTCTTTTATTTTACATTGTATTGTTTTTCTTAACTACGTACTCTTCATGTTGAAGAACATGTGGCATGCATTATTTTCATGTGTAACCATAAAAAAAATTACAAAAAACGGCTATTTTTTGACGTACCATCTGAGACTTAGGTTAGGTTATGCAGGGGCCTGCTACTGTTTCACCAGCTCACTTAGACCAAGTTGGTCTATTGTGATACCCATAGTCAGACTGCTACAACTGATTGACCACTCCAATGATATTGCCGTTAATTTGATCCCAATAGCAATTGGTGACTGGACCAGATCTGAAAACCATATAAAAGCGTTTGCTCTCACCAGGTTTCGAACCGGGGACCCCGCGAACCAGGGGCAGGCGCTCAATAATCTGCGCGCCGACCTGTCGTGGAGCCAGTTAGTCATCAGACCGACAGGTTGTTAATAAATTGTGCACACCAAGATAATCAGAGTTCAATTCAAAGCTTACTTTTGCAGAGAGAAATGTTTTCCTACAATTTAAAAAGCAATTCGCCTCCGCAAACAACTGCTACTGGTCCATGTGTATGATCATATGCGACAGTTTCATTGTCCAATCGACTGGAATGCAAAGTCGTAAGCAAACACTGACGAACGCTGCTGTCATAGATCATTGCTCAACTTTCTTCAATTGACCAATCGAACACAAGCGCACAGAGCACGCTCTAAATTAACTCTACCCGGCCTGTCCGAGGCATAGTTCACCACCCATCAATTTTATTTTAGCATCAAGCATGCCACTTACGACAACAAGGGGCGACGCTTAAAAGAAAGTGCGAACGAAATTACGAAACAAACATGTCACACACTCACTCATACAGAGTCAAGTTGTTTCAATTAAAAACAATTAAGACGCGCTGTCATTTCGCTTACCGCGCTAGGCGTCGTCGTCATCCCACCTCCCCTAAGCCGACGCTGGGATGACTAGTTAATATGCGCGCCAGGGAAGGCCAGTCCCATTCATACACACACGCTACGGCCAGTTACGTAGTTCCTATGCATGAACGAGTACTGGATAACTGGAGGAACGGGAAATGGGTTTGCGTGGCTCACCCCATCCCGCCGGTGCACGCTTGTGGCACCACAATTAAACGCTAGTGATAAAAAGGCGATTCATTCCACGCCAGATAGAGATACTCTCTCCGTCGCCACCGTCACCAAATTAATTTAAATTCGCGCTAAGTGAGGCGAGAATGTGTGTGGAGACTTTCGAGAGTTTTTCGATGTTCGTGTGCAGGCCTGTTCGGTGGCGGACTTTATGAATGAATGTGGCGCACAGCACCCAACAATTGATTATAATTGCGAGATACTTTTGTATCTATTAGTCGAGAGACACTCAGCATCCCATTCATGTGGGCAAAATTAATTCATTCCACCCTCGCCGGGTGTGACGGTGGTGCCGCTGTGACATTGAGAGCCACTCAGCCAATCGAAGGCGAACCGTGCGTCACTGCGCTGTGGCCCGAATGTGGGCGGGGGAGGGAAATGCGGAATCCTCTAAATCCATTCACGAATTTGTTTGGATTTAATCAGGCATTCAAATCCACCCCTCGTTCGGTGTCGTAAAAGTGCGGCGTCGATTATGTTGGTTTGGCAACATCCACTCTCACCCTCGCCATCGACCGCACCATGCGTCGCGTCAACACGGAGTGAGAGTGTATCCTTGAAAGGGAATGCTGCTGTCTACTGCCTAGTGACAGCAGGATGTCAAGCGAGAACCACTGGTGGTAGGCAGTTACTATGGGGATTAAGTACTTGATTACCATGGATTATGGGTGTTGATTTGGAAAAATCAGAAAATTAAACTTCGCCATCGTGGGTGGTGTAATGATGAGTGGGGGATGGTTGAGAGATGAGCAAATGGATAAATGTAGCAAGTGACGAGATACTGCTTAATACGTAGCAGATTTCGACGAGAGGGGTTATAGTGTCGACGACTTAATTGGAAGGTTCCGAATTGCACAGGAAGTGGCAGATACTTTGAACTATTGTGAATTGGAAAGATGACTTGTGGGGCAAGTGAATCAGATGCTCCGTTGTAGCCTGACTTAGTGTGCGATGGAAGCAATGATACGCTAATTTGTAGACCGGTCAAAGCAATCCACAGTGAAGTTGATCAATTTTACTTCGTCTCAGAAACCATTTTTATTTTTATCGATGAAGAGCTTTGGAGCAGATTTGAAAAGGAAGTCAGTTGACTTGCAGTTCAAAGAATCATTTACGGAGGAAGATCTTGTTAGGAAATGCGTGCGTGAATATGGAGGCGAATGGCGTTGTTGCTGAGAGTTGTTCACCCATCACATTATCGTTTTTCGGCGCTGTTTAAAGTCAGTGGCAGTGTTTTTTACGAGAATGAACATCGACAAAAGTCGTATTCACCTCTTAACCAGGCTTTGAAGCAGCAAATGATTTCTTGAATAGATGCCACAACACCCTGGTTCACACAAAACTAAACACAAGTTCGAATTTAAGAATAAGATGACTGGTTAGGTGAAAGCGCAGATGGTTATAACATGGTCAAGAAGTAAGAGTCAACATAAAAAGTGTTCCACAGAAAACTGACTGTCTAGGAGGATAGACCTGCGATGGGTGCCAAATAAAATGGTTTTTAACACGTTTAATATTTTGTATTTTTCTGTTTTTTTGTCTCTCTCTTCACGCGATTGAGATACATTGTTAAACTAAAATTCCAACCCTGATGAAATAAGGCCTTATCCAAAGATAAAATAAGTAAATGTACACATTACTAGGAAAGGTCTGATTTACTGTATTTCGATTCAGGTGCACCACAAGGATCGATTTTAGGTCTAACATTATACAATTTGTATACATACTTCCGATCCTATCTTCCTAAGCTGCAAGCTTGCGAAGTTGTGAAATTTTTGCTGACGACACTATAATATTTCATCGAATTAATTCGCTCTCGATATAGACGCAATTCTCAAATTGCAACTAACATATTAATCGAATATTGTAACAAATGGAAAATAAAGCTTAATGCGGGGTAAAGACAACCAATATTTTTTCACACGAAATGGAAAATCTTGTCATCCAAATGCTAGCAGCTTACGAATAAATGGAAATGAGATGGATTGGCAAAATTGTGTCAAATATTTAAGCATATACCTTAGCACGATTCTCACCTTTAGCGAGTTCATACAAAGGACAATGTGCAAAATTAATATGGCCATCAAGGTATAGTATCCTTTTATAAACCGGAATTCTTCCCTATCAATAGCAAACCAATTAGTTACCCTTGAGTTAGCTGCCAAGTTTGGGGAACATTCACCTATTTGCCTACGTTTTAGCTTAATAATAATAATATAATATTAGGGGTCTCGCGACAGTCCAAGGCGGACCTGGGCCTAGCTTCTCAGCAACCACTCGCATTGTGCGTGCTATTGTTCTTTCACGAGTGGAAGGGACCTACAGTTTAATGCCGACTTAGAACGGCGAAGTTGAGAAGCTTTCTCTGGACAGGAATGCTCTTTGAGCATTGTCAGTGACTCGAAAGAGGTGGAGCCGTGAAATATGAAAGGTGGTTAATTCGGGTGTCGAACTTTGGAACTTATGCAATGAAAGTGTACGTTGTAGTGATGGTTGTTTTAAAATTGAATGCGTGGACAGTTTCAAATATCTAGGTGTGATTGGACCATAAACGTAATTGGAGCGATCACATAATGTACTTAAAGCAATATATTAATAGGATTGTCAGACAAATGTATCATCTTAGTCTCTATTGTAATAGCATAAGTATAGCATTTCTTACTGGGGTAAAACTTACTTCAATAAAATATAACCTTTATTAACCCAGCAAAAATGTTAATAATGGTAAAAAGTTAATCGCAGAATGCCTAGTTCTGAACTATAAAAAAGCCTGGAAATTCTTGTCTTAAGGCATCTGTGCTGCTTCAAAGTTTTAAACATTTTCTTTGAAAAGTGAGGTTATTATTATTTTAAATTTCATGAGAGTCATAACTTATGCGCCAACGCCATGAAATTCGTGTCTATTCCCTCCATTTATAAACACACTTTTCTCGTTTCTTACATTACCGCACCTAGGTTATTTAACATACTAGCAGAAAGCTTTGGGTGTGAAAGAATGAAATCAGTATTCTTAAGATATTTAAAAAAATGGCTTTTCTCTTTTAGTCATTGTTCTATAGATTCCTTTTTTACTCCAATGTTTTAATCTTTTTACTGCTTTTGAACTTTTTTGTTAAACTATTTTGCTAGTTAACTTTTTTCCGCATCAATAACCTTACAGCAAAAGATTGTACAAAACTATTTCTTGTCAAATTTGTATTAGTAATTTGTCAAGAAATAAAAAAAAACCTCAGCAAAGTGTCACATTTAAAAATTACAAGTATCTCAAAACAAATTGCTAAAAATTATGCTTAAGCTACCCTCAACTTCAGATTTGCGAATGTCAAATTAATCACTAACAAAATTCAAGGACCGAATAACAAGTTTTTCAAGACCCTTTAGTTGCTAATAATCACTTGTAAATGAACTTATAAACTAATTTCTATTTGTTTATTTATTTTATTTTTTCTATTACCCCAAATTTGTTTGTTCTCTGCATAGATATGTACTTATAATTATTAACGTATTAATTTGTTTATGCTATTCATCTATTTATTTATTTAATCAATTTATGTATTTACTTCTTATTTGTTAACTTATTTATTGCGTTCTTATTTTATTTAAATATTGTAATTATTTATTTGTTTCTGTTTGATTATTGTCATAAATATTTATTTCCTTGCTAATCTATGCGTGCAGTGGGGGTCCAGTATAACGAAGGATACAATGTCCAGATCCGTTCGTTAAATCGAAAACTTCGTAATATCGAGCAAATTTGTATTTTTATTTGAGTTTGGATTAAATTTACACAGATACTATAAGATTAGATATATTTTAAAATGCGTAAAAATCAACAATTTACATACAAAAATTAATAAATAAATATATCATATAAATTAATTATTAAAAGTAAGAAAAATAAAAGAAAAGTCATGTCTAAGATAGAATGCGGTTATCGGAAAGTTAAAAAACAAACTTTTTCTGAATGACATCATATGCCTGTAATTCATGTAGAAGATAGTTCCAGATGCGAATTGCAAATACAAAAGACGATCGCTCTCCAATGCAACGTGTGAATGAAGGTATACTTAGTTTTCTTCCTTTATTAGATTGAGAAAAAGCTAAGATTTTGAAAATGACGATTTACTTGGTATAATATTAAATAGTTTTAATATATTGCAAATGTTTAAATACTGATTAAGATCCAGACCGTAAATTAAGGATGAAAATCTGGAGGACTGCTGGACATAGGAACATTATAATTAAAACGGACGTAGTAATTAAACGCAACATTAAGCATACGCTTACAAACAGAGTCAACACAATGAAACACGGAACAATTAAACACAATGTAAAGCATTATGGGCGTTTAAACTAGGGATGTTCGATGTTGACGTCGATGTCAACATCGTTAGCTAAACATCGATGACCGATAATAATCGAACTCAAAACATTGATGTTCGTTAACATCGATGCTATGGAATGAATTTAAATAATTCCGACTAACACTATAGGTGTTAAAAACTACGTACCTACATATATGTATAGTTCGTAACCGCTTACTTCACATCAATAAACAAGAATTAAAGAATACATAAAATACCAAGAAAATCAAAACATTCTGTATACTCGGCAGACCAAATTTTGTTATCAGACTCAAGTCAAAACCTTCCATTTACCGATCAGTGGTCTTTCTACAAAATGCCTAGGTCATAATGTTGAAATTCCAGAAAAATATTAAAAATCTACAATTAATAGAAGGTTTTATTTTGCCAACATCGAAGGCCGATGTTTTTGCTCAACATCGATTGTACGATATTTTACGAAATTGTACATCGATGTCAAAGCATCGATATTTCGTCACTAAACATCGATGTTTTGCCAACATCGATGGACATCGAATATTTTCACGAGGTGATGCGAGTAGTTGGCCGAGTAACTCAATCTACGAATTCTGCAATAAACTTTTTTCAGCATGTATTTTATAGCATCACAGCAAGTAAGTGAAAAAACGATCCAAATTGTTTTGGCGGATTCAGCTCCAATTCGTTACCTTTAGACCAGTTGGGCATGTTATCGAGATTTTCATTAACCCTGGCAACGCATTCTTCTATAAGACCAATAGGACGCGAGAGATATATACATAATTATATCATCAGCGTACATGTGAATTTTGCAATTCTTAACAATACCTGGGATTTCATTGTAAATGACGGAAAACGGGAGTGGGCCGAGGACATACCCTTGTGTAACACCTTTCAAAGTGACTTGAGGGTATGAGTAACCAAGCCCTGTTGCGACCGTGAGTACTCTATCTCTTAGATAACACCTTAGTAGCTTGATGGATGAGTTTTTTTTATTTTTAATCTTTGAACTCAGTATTTTTTCCAACTTTTACCTATGGTCATGAAATTTGGGTAATGACCGAAACAATAAGATCGCAAATACAAGCTGCTGAGATGACATTTCCTTTCTGCTGTTGTAGGAATTACTCGCCGGGATAACTTTAAAACGTTGAGCAGCTGCTTCTTCGAACGGAAATAGCTATACTTTGTTGGTTTGGTCACGTAGCACGAATATCTCCACCATCACGACTTACGAGGCGGGCCTTTAATGCAATTCCTTCAGGTAGGCGACCACTTGGCAGACCCAGGATGAGATGGTTGGACCAAGTCCATAAGCTTGCCTGGTTACGCTTGGACATATCCCCTGATGAGTTAGAATCGATGGCGAAGGATCGAGTTGCCTGGAGATCTCTCGTGAGTGGTTTACCCCCGCGACCCCCACGAGTCAGAAGATGATGATTATTTTATTCTTTGTAAGTAACAAAGAGTGATCAAGACAGTCGAAGGCTTTGGAAAAGTCTAGAAGAACTGCTACACAAAAACCATTAAAATCTAAAGCAGATCGTAGATCAGTAGTAACTCTTAAAACAACAGACTCTCAACTGTGCTTACTTCTAAAACCAGACAGCCATATCGATAGTTTATTATTATCATCCAGGAATTTCAGAATTTGCAGAGATAATATCTTTTCAAAAGGCTTTGACGAAAATCACAAAATGCTAATTGGTCTAAGGACGGCAGGACAATTATTACTGGTCTTTTTGGGTATAGGAATAAATTTAGCCATTTTCCAACTATCCGGGAACTGTGAGCTGTATATACATCATGTAATATAACAAATGACATGCGGTAGTATAAGCTTAAGAAATCGAGGTGATATACCATCAGGTCCTTGGGCATTAGATTTGACAGAGTTTTGAACACTTCGATTTCGTTAATAGATTCAAAACAGATATCAGGAGACAATTCAGAGTAACACAGATCCAGGTTAAGAGGTGAGGGTGTGGCGAATCCAGAGGAAAGAACGCACTCATTTCATTCCGAGATAACGTACACATTGGCATTTTCTTATCAGCAACTACACCCAGACCTACGAAACAGTAACTAAATGTACGAATATTGTTTCTACTCATTACATTAAAATGCTTCATTCATTTATTGCATTTATTAATGACGTTAACATAAAACTAATAATAATAATATGGGTGGCGCTACAGTCCGAGGAGAACCTGGGCCTAGCTTCTCAGCAACAACATAAAACTATTCAAAGAAAACCAGAACATTCCTTTCGGCAGTCCTGTACAGGTTAAAGGGCGCCTGAACACGATCTCTGTTGTTGTGCTGCAAAGTCGAGGAGTAGACTTCATACTAGTTTAGTAGTCTACGCTCTATTGATTTACCAGAATAGACTCTGAGGCTTATTTGATGCACAATTCAAAAAGCTAATTAATCTATCAGCTCGCTATTATAATAGTTTTTAAATTGCATAAGCTCATCCGTTCTGACTTTCTTAATTCTTCACTGTCAGAGTTTTAGCTAATAGCTTGCGACAAAAGAATATAAAACAAATATATTCAAACAATGCATCATCCCAAGATTGTTGAACAAACTTCACTTAGGAACTGTCCCCAGATGCTTTATGCATCTCTGATGGAGCGGATTCTTCGTAAATTCCCTCACTTAGGGTCACTTAATCATATTATTGTTGTGCGTTTCATTAATTGATATCATGCGCAAATAGTCTGCTTAATCCCCGCTTGTGTATTACACGCAATGATTGTGCTCTCAACAACGACTTCCTTTTTGTCATTTCATGACTCAGACGGGATAGAGAGCTAAAGTGAGATGGTACACAGCCGAGTTCCTCGCTTCAAGTGACATACTTTATTCATTTGACAGTAGAAGCACAAACCTATCCATAAGTTGGATCTTCTGATCGACAGTACGAACTCGATGGGCCATGCTTAACTGTGTCACCAAAAATGGGACACCTTTCTTGGATGATGTCAAATGTTTGCGAAAACACGAAATAAAAATGCCGTGCGACTCCTGGTACTCACGGGTCTAACCAATTTCCATTGTAATCACAAATTCAAACACGACCTTAAGTAGCTGTCTGCGCATTCCATCGGCAAGGAGGTTCGCCTATTTAATTATAATTCCTCGATGCAGGAAAACACGCCGCGAAATATAAATAATACATGGCCTCGACGAAGGAGTAGACGGTAATGTCACCGCTATCTATCTTTCCTTCTTTCGGAATGTAATCGAAGATCTGTTCCCCCTCCCCCCTTCTGCAGGCTGCCACAGGCTGAGCAGCGAACGTGAAACACTTACCACGAGTCAGGCATTCCAGAGGCACTCACCTTGCCTAGCGGTTATCGATTGGTTATCTTCGGATATAACTCCCTCTCCGTACGGTGCGGCGCGGCAGTGGAGAGAACAATTAAAACCAAACGGAGATACGCCATACACCAGAAGTAGTAAGATACAAAATCGAATTCGGATAATCCACTGTCAGATACAATCCCCACAACAGCAAGCCGAGAGATATGCAAATTCGTTCATGAATTTTTTGAATCGACACAAGTGGCGTTCCGGCCGGAGTCACCAGTCGCAAGATGAAGATATTCTCCCAGCAAGGGGATACACACAGCACGACGACGACGAGGAGGAGGATTCCGGAAAACTCCGCAAGAAAGTGGCATAATTTGGTATGCAAAACCGTGTAAACTACACGGGAAAGCGTCATCATCCCAGACCCGGCATTCAGATAAGCGGGAGGATTTTCTTTTTCGAGAATCGATTCCCCAATTGATCTATTGATCGGTCACAGCATATGCTTCCTAAGTAGCAAGGCAACGTCGCGTCCCCTCAGTCAAGGGGAGACGTTGAATCACGACAATTGTGCGACCGGGATTACCATAATCGCATGGAAGAACCGACGCGACGACGACGACGACTGGAGTAGATTTTCCGCTCTTTGGGTAGACACTCGGAGAAAGTCATGCTTCGGCACGGAGCTGCGATTGTGAGTCCTTCACGGTGCGCGCACAGTCCAAAAAGTCAATTAAACGTCGAGTCGAGTCCTGCACCGATCCGCAAAAGGAGGCCGCAGAGAAACCGCACAAACCTCAAAATGAAAATCCCAATTTAATTTGAATTTCTTCACGTCCCGTTTGCGGGGAGGCGGAGCATTAATCTAACATTCAGCCCGTCTTATGTCACGGTACCGCACACATACGATGGGCAGCGGATGGGCAAACGCAATACAAATCGCAGCCTCATTCCCGGGGCATTGCGAATCGGTCACCGACACTTTAGGAGGCTTCGGTAATAAAGGCGCAAATTGATCTGGCGCGCAGCTCCTCTGCTTTCCTTCGCCAGCCAGCCCTGAGTGGCTGTGGCCGATGCAGTAGAACACGGCTCACAGGGTACCCGACATCAGTTCAATTCCAAAGATTTATGCACGAAGAAGTCATCGATTAAAATCCCCCGTCCACATGTGCAGCGCACCCCACTCAATGGGTGCCGGTGGTTGTCCTCGGCCGCGGTGCGGTGTGTTCCTGAGTGGTGTCGGGAATGGCGGAAAAAGGAAGAACATTATTTGAAGATTAACACGAATGAACAAAATAGCGATCATCCAATCCATCTCGTGGATTCGATGTTTGACTGGAAGAGCGGGAACTGAGAGCCACTGCAGCAGCGATCAGCGCGGGCACCACCGCGCACAACGTGGACGGACGGGCCGCATCCATGAAGTTGCAGCGTAACAGTTGTAATCGTGCAAAAGTGTTAAGACTGCCGTGGCGTGAAAAGATGCTTTATTGCTTCTCTTTTGTGGGGTCCCAGTTGGAGTTGTACACCAGAACTGAACATTGTGAGGAAAAAAAAAAACACGTCTTCATGGACATTGAGGAGAGTTATGCTGACGCTGATGCTATTGTTTGTTTAGTCATTAAGCACAGGAACGACTGATGTGACAAGGCTCGTAAGTCTCGTAAGTGCAGACTTCATAGTTTGATGTGTCGAATTGCTGGCTAAACAAAAAGCTAAAATGATACCAATTCCTATATAAATTCTAGCAGGGGTGTGCAGGGCTAGTTGTAATAAGGGTATGAAGTAATAGCCAAAACTTAATCATATTACCTCTCAGAATCAAGAAACATGTACAAGAGAAATTATCTTCAACGTAAACAAGTAAATCTCTGTGATGGCAAGCTTATAACTTTTCAAATTTTTAATAGTGATCCCTCAAGGCACTAGATGTAACTTACCCACCCACAACAACACCCAAAAAATGTCTCCAAATGTCATCCATCAATATAAACATTTAACAAATGTGAATCAAACAGCATAAATACGATTGCATTGAATAAAATAAATTACTTATTTTTATAACTTTGGTCAAAAACAGTGTTTTTATTTTAGTTCGGTAGGAATTATACAAACAGTAAGTTTTCCTTTGTTGAATAAATTCTTTGTTCATAACCGGAACAGTATTGATGTATCAAAGGACAATATTAATTTCGTTCAAATATTGTCAACCAAAAGCTTTTTTTTTCAAAAAAAAAATTAGTTACAGATTTTTGATTTGTTTCAAATATTTAAACTTTTATCAAATATATAAAATAACGGCTTATCTAAGATTGATGTTAGGGATGCACTTGAGTTCTCAATTTCAATCATACAAGTGTATGTACAGTACAGCTTCGCTAGTGTCCGCACATGAAGTTTCGGGAGTGTCCGAAATAGCGAAAAGCGTCCAGACTAGAGAGAAAAATAAAATGAAGTGGACAACCGACAACTTTTCACAAAATTTACTGTTTAATTACAGATAGTAATTTATATGCATGTACAACGTTCACATTTCAAAAATTTTTAAAGACTGAGAATGTAAATGTTTATTTTTGACTGGAACGCTTTTTAACAAAACAATTTTTTTTTGCTTTTTCGCGTAACCTCTTTAGTTAAATTACATCCATTTAAGATGCATTATTTTTTCTGCTCACTGAATGGATCTGCCAACAACATAAACTTGGAAATCCTACAGGGACAATATCTAGACTTAAGAGCCGACTGCAAGAGACACAACTAGTAGGGAATTTCCCGTAATCGTTTGAATGTGCAAAGAACAAAATTAAAATATGGACTGTTGAATGTGTCCGAAGCACAGAGGTATCCGGGCTAGTGAGTGTGACTAGCGTGAGAATGCGACTAGCGAGTCTGTAACTTACATAGTTTTCAAAAAGCTAAATGCTGTTATTGATTCATACATAATAAAAATCTTGTATGCTGACCAGAAACAACCAAATCCATACATGAATTTGTGTGCCTTTTTGGCAGATATTCATGAATTGTTGACGGTTATTCACACGAAATAATGTGAATGCCGTTCTCTGAAAACGATATAAAAAACAGTTGTCAAACATTTTAAGGGGCAAGGGAGGTAGAAGTCGTAATAATTCATTTCTGATGTTGACGATGATTTTCAAGCAGACTGTCATTGTTTTCATAAAATGGAATGATTGCCTTTCCTTTTTCGTTTTTCCTTAAGATTTAAAGTAAAGACCAATAGAGTAATATATGTTTATTATTAAATTGCTAAGTATAAGCATATATACTATGTGTGGTGTGACAGCCCAAGGCGGACTTTGGCCTAGCTTCTCAGCAACCACTCGTGTTGTGCGTGCTATTTTTATTTCACGAGTGGAAGGGACCTACAGTTTAATGCCGACGGACGGTGAAGTTGAGATGCTTTTTCTAGACAGGAATACTCTTTCAACATTGTCAGTGACTCGAAAGAGGTGGAACAGTGAAATTATTAAAGGTGGTAAAATTCAGGTATCGAACCTGGCACCCTCTGCGTAGGAGTAGACGCACTTAACCATTACGCCACGGTGACCCATTGAATTTAGATTTGTAAAACAATGCCTATTATTGAGAACTTATACCTGCTAGTATAGTTAGTTAATACTGTTCATTAGGGCTGTTAAAACAACGACAACGACGTGCAAGTGCTTGTACGTATTCGTTACTTTGTATATGAATATTCGTTACTTTCGTTACTTGTTTCAGCATTTATGTTGTTTTGTTAATGTTGAGACTTCTGATTTTAGGACCTCAACTAGTCCTAATTATATGAAACAAACACACAGGTTACTACTACTTCATTATTTGGCGCTACAGTTAGGGGTGGACCTGGGTCTCAACCAAGAAGCCTCTCCAACTAGCACGGTCTCTGGCTAGCCTCTTCCAGTGTCGCATGCTAAGTTGGTTGAGGTCCTTCTCCACCTGGGTGCGCCACTATAATCGAGGGCGTCCTCTGTTACGTTGTCCCACGGGCTAGGAGTCGAAGACTCTTCGGGCCGGAGCTGAGTTGTCCTCTCTACATGGTCTAGCCATCTTAGGCCTTGGATCCGAAGAATCCTGACTAGACTCATGTCGCTGTACAGCCGTGGTTCAAAAACCGTCAACGCAAAGAGAACCAAAGCCAAGCTTATCTCTCTCGAAGAGACCAATGACTTACTCATCTACTTTAGAGATTGTCCATGGCTGCGCGCCGTACAGCAGGACTGGAATGATAAAGATCTTGTATAAAGTCAGCTTGGTCCTTCGAGAGATAGCTCTACTACTCAATTGCCTCTTGAGCCCATAGAAACAGCGGTTGGCAACAGTTACTCTGCTTTTGATCTGGGTACTAAAGTTGTTCGTACTATTTACTGCGGAGCTGAGGTAGACGAAGTCCTTGACTACCTCGAAGTTATAGCTGCCCATTGTGACGCTCTGTCCAAGACGTTGATGTAGTGTGTCCTTTCTTGTTGGCAGCATCTACTTCGTTTTGCCCTCATTCACCGCTAGACCCATTTCAGCCGCTTCCGTCTCAATGCCAGAAAACGAATCATTGACGGCTCGCTATGTGCTGCCAAACACGTCAATGTCATCCGCGTATGCTAACAGTTGTACGGACTTCTGGAAGAATGTGCCTTTAATGTTGCCGTGTGAGTCTTGCACGATCTTCTCCAGGATGATGTTATAGAAGTCACATGACAACGAGTCGCCTTGTCTAAGACCTTTCTTGACATTGAAGGTCTCGGTGAGTTCGTTACTGATCTTTATGGAGCCGAAAGATCAGACGAAACGAATAACCATAGTTTTTGTTAGTACAGTATATTCTCGATTATCGCAACTAATGAATACTGTTGTAGTTGCAACTATCGACGTTCTGTCGACTTGAAGGTTTCAATTACTACGATAATATTGATAGCAAATTAAAAATCGAGGAGTTGCGTAATCGAGAACGTAAAGTATAACACTTTTCATCATAACTGCCTCTTTAGAAACCACAATGGAATTAACCTCCAAAATCAAACAAATAAAATATTCGCATTGTCAAGAGTAGCGTATAGAGACGTACCAATATCGCATCTATATCTACCGATACGAATAAATAAATCTTACTGTATACGATCCCAAGCACACCTAACCACATGTACAGCGATACGATCGTATTCCAGAAAAAAATCAAACCTGCCCGCAGCACGAAAAGGGTATACTATCAGACCATATCGATGGGATGTGGCAAACTAAATACCATTGTGTGCACTCACAATGCAATCTGTTTACTAACCATCAAAAACAGATTAGAGAAAAAATATACTAGAGAAGAAGAAAAGAGAATCAACGGACTGATGTCGGTTGTCGATACGAGGTAATGACACCTTAATAGTAACGATATATATTGAGGAGTAACGTTTCGTTACATGGTACTTTATTGAAATCTCGATACTCCGTAAGGAATACATATATTTTGCTAAATCCCTCCTAAGTCGAACTCTCCATTACTCGAACTTTTTCGCCATATTTTACATACATTTCCCTCAACTTTCCATACAAAAACCTCTCTCTAAGTCAAACTTTTTCTAACTCGTACAAATTTTGGTATCCCGTGACAATTCGACTTAGGGGGAGTCCACTGTAATTATATTATTATTATATAATACTGTTCATCCAGTCGCAGACCTTGGTATCCAGCGTAGAAGTTCTGTCATCGATGCTGAACTAAAATAGAATATCGTTAATACACTGAATTTTAAGTTTAATCTATGTCAAACCGACACTTGATATCTACTTCGAAAAAAGCAGAGTTCAATGCAACTTGCTAACGTTCCTAGCTCCCAAACTTCCTTATAATTTGGAGTATAGCCTCCATCAGCAACAGTATCGATGATAAATACTGAATTCATATTTTTGTCTATAGTGTTTGTATATAGACCTTTTCCATTGCTACGATTTTATTTTTATTTACTTTTTTTAAATTTACTACACAGTTAAGTTTTTTAAGAACACAATTTTTTACAGCTTACATGCAATAATTTACTCAACGATTTCAGGAATTTTAAGCTATCCAGTTTGTGTTTTAGTTGGATTGCGTTAATTAATTTTTTTATATTAACTAATAAATAAATCATATTTAATTATTCTGTGTATGGATAATCTCAAAAGCGGATGAAGAACTCTTCGGCATCTTCGAGAAAAAAGTTCCCCCTGGGGTAATTTGTCCTGTTTGCGTTGATGGAACCTGGAGGAGAAAATTCAACCACAACTGACTATAGAAGCAACGCCCACAAAAGTTGAGAAGGACTTCAACAAAATTGGTAGGCGAAACTGTAGGCGGAGAGGCAGAGATCGTGGTAGCTGAAGAAACTTATTCCATGGAGCTTAGTTCCATCCAGGCTTTAGGGTCACAAGAAATCTACTAAAAGGTAACTTACATACTTATAAGGCCAACGACGCGTGGTAGGTCTGAAGCTGAGCCATACCTGCATGCTGACAATCGTGACTCCGCTGCTTCCAGTCATCAAGACGCGATAACTTGGTCTTTATACCAGGTTTTTCTTCCTCTCCCTCTCTCTCCCTATGTCAGTCCGTTTTTGTTATTTTCATTCACCTGCATTGTTCAGCGAATCCATAGCGATGGCTCAAACGCAATTGTAAATTCCAGAAGTTAAGTTCGCTCACAAAAATAAATCAGTTCGCTGATGTATCGCCACGGATAAATTGATGCGATTTCAACACCTTCGTGGAAACTAATTTCGCATTTACTGCCGCCGATCCAGATTCACCATGGATGCAGGACTCGCTCTTTATTGCTCCATTTCGCTGGCGCAAAGCGTGGGCCAGCGCACATCTCCCGTCATCCAATGATTCCCGATACCTGTGCATTCCTCCAGCGGTTCACTCCGTCTGACCGCTCTCTGAGTCACTGCACTTGGCCGCACATGTGCTCGCACCACTCCATCTCTGATCCATGGCCGATCAGTTCCTCGATCGGTTCGACTACGGACGTTCATATGTGTACGCGGCCAAGAGCCGACGCGCCGCGGCCGTCGCCGTACTACTTAACCTAATCAGATTTCAATAAGACTCTAAATAACCAGATTAATGCCGTGGTAATAAATGTAATTTGCGTTCCATATCATTCCTTCTGCTCCAGCGGACAACACGATCGCCAAATCAAGATCGGCTCTGGCACAACGGCCCGGTATCAATGGTTGCCTATCTCGGTGGGGCATATTAATTGCCAGGATACATTACAATACACCGATTCGGCAATCGGCGGACAATTTGTCGAGAGCAGTGTTGGCCCGGTCGCGGCGTTGGTATCCCGGCCCCGATACCGATCGAGCGATTTGCGTACGCGGTCTTGGATGATTGGATGAAGGAGCGTTGGGTAGCCGTAGCGGCAGCGGCGCAGCGACCATCCATGGGCCGTCGAACAGGTGTTGATGTGGACGCGCAATTGTCCAGGACGTGATTTTAATCAAACTTAATGATGATGTGCATGCGGATGCGTAGTCGTGCAGTGATTTGACGGAATTCCTTTGCGCTAGGGTTTATTATCGATTTGTGTAAATCAGGTACTAATTCCCATGGGAGCTGGTGCTGGGGTTTGATACAGTTCCATTTGGGACCCGTTCTCGCCGATTCCAATCAACAGGAGCAGTTGCGGCGTTTTCGCCTTTCGTTTTGCGGGCATGGCAGTGCCAGTCGGGGAATGGGACTTTGGAAAGGCGCCCAATGGTCGTTTGGACTTATTGGATCGCTGGGGTGCAGCTGTGCTGGGTGCTGATGAAGGAGTTCGGAGTTTGCACGTGCAGCAGCAACCGGAGGTCGTTGGGAGTTCAAAGGGGAAATTGAATTTTAAATTTTCGGAAAAGCCACTAAATTCCGCTGAAGGAGATCCTCTTAGACGAAGGAAGGCGAACTCATGTTTCTAATAGTAGTGGCCCAGATGTGCTGCTGATGAGCTGGGGGTTGAGGTGAAGCATGAGTTGGAGCATGAGGTAGAGTATGAAGTGGAGGATGAGGTGGAGGATGAGGTGGTGGATGAGGCGGAAGGTGAGGTGGAGGATGAGATGGAAGAGGAGCTGGAGGATGGGGTGGAGGATGAGGTGGTGGATGAGGTGGAAGGTGAGGTGGAGGATGCAGTAGTAGATGAGGTGCAGAATGGGGTGGGGGATTGGGTGGAGGATGAGGTGGAGGATAAGATGGAAGAAGAGCTGGAGGAGGAGGATGAGGTGGAGGATAAGGTGGAAGAGGAGGTGGAGGTGGAGGTTGAGGTGAAGAATGATGTGGAGGATGAGGTGGATGATGAGGTGGAGGATGAGGTGGAGGATGAGGTGGAGGATAAGGTGAAAGAGGAGCTGGAGGTTGAGGATGAGGTGGAGGATGAGATGGAAGAGGAGCTGGAGGATGGGGTGGAGGATGAGGTGGTGCATGAGATGGAAGGTGAGGTGGAGGATGCAGTAGTAGATGAGGTGCAGAATGGGGTGGGGGATTGGGTGGATGATGAAGTGGAGGATGAGGTGGAGGATGCAGTAGTAGATGAGGTGCAGAATGGGGTGGGGGATTGGGTGGATGATGAAGTGGAGGATGAGGTGGAAGGTAAGTTGGATGATGCGGTGAAGGGTGGGGTGGAGAATGAGGTGGAGGATGAGGTGGAGGTTGAGGTAGAGGATGCGGCTTAGGATGAGGTGGAGGATGAGATGGAAGATGGGGTGGAGGATGAGATGAAGGATGAGGTGGAAGGTGAGGTGGAGGATGCAGTAGTAGATGAGGTGCAGAATGGGGTGGAGGATGAGGTGGATGATGAGGTGGAGAATGAGGTGGAGGATGAGGTGCAGGATGAAGTGAACGATGAGGTGGAGGATGAGGTGGAGGATGAGGTGGAGGATGAGATGAAGGATGAGGTGGAGGATAAGGTGGAAGAGGAGCTGGAGGTGGAGGATGAGGTGGAGGATGAGATGGAGGATGGTCTGGAGGATGAGGTGGAGGATGATGTGGAGGATGATGTGGAGGATGAGATGAAGGATGAGGTGGAGGATAAGGTGGAAGAGGAGCTGGAGGTGGAGGTTGAGGTGGAGAATGATGTGGAGGATGAGGTGGATGATGAGGTGGAGGATGAGGTGGAGGATGAGGTGGAGGATGATGTGGAGGATGAGATGAAGGATGAGGTGGAGGATAAGGTGGAAGAGGAGGTGGAGGTGGAGGTTGAGGTGAAGAATGATGTGGAGGATGAGGTGGAGGATGAGGTGGAGGATGAGGTGGAGGATGAGGTGGAGGATGAGGTGGAGGATGAGGTGCAGGATGTGATGGAGGATGAAGGATGAGGTGGAGGATGAGATGAAGGATGAGGTGGAGGATAAGGTGGAAGAGGAGCTGGAGGTGGAGGATGAGGTGGAGGATGAGGTGAAGGATGAGGTGGAGGTTGAGGTAGAGGATGAGGTGGAGGATTATGTGGAGGATGAGATGAAGGATGAGGTGGAGGATAAGGTGGAAGAGGAGGTGGAGGTGGAGGTTGAGGTGAAGAATGATGTGGAGGATGAGGTGGAGGATGAGGTGGAGGATGAGGTGGAGGATGAGGTGCAGGATGTGATGGAGGATGAAGGATGAGGTGGAGGATGAGATGAAGGATGAGGTGGAGGATAAGGTGGAAGAGGAGCTGGAGGTGGAGGATGAGGTGGAGGATGAGGTGAAGGATGAGGTGGGGGATGAGGTGGAGGATGCAATGAAGGATGAGGATTTTGGATGAACCGAAAGCCAATATTTTCTTTTTTTTTGTTTCACCGGGACATACCATCAAGTACTCTTCACATAGTTTCCGGCATGAATCCGCCCTCTTCCTGTCGACCACAATCCCAACGAGGAATACGTACTACGAGGGTGGGAACTCCTTCGACTCGTTGGCGAAGACAATTTCCCCGATTACATCGTGACATGACAGTTGACATGACATGTATTGATGGGGTTCTCCCTCCTACCCCGTGTCACTCACATGCTCGTCCTGACATTTTATAAGTTTCCCGCCCAAAAAAAACGAAAATGTATATTTTCGGTTCGCACCCAACACGTTTCCCTCTGTGTTATGAAATTAACGCGTCCCATCCATCAAAGCGCTTGCTGAATCGAAATTAAAAACTCCGAACATGCAAATGTGTCCCTTCGGTCCTGCGCGTCATAACGCTACACCACAGCTCGGCATCATGCGCCCTGCCGCTGTGAAACCACGCACACACTCCGCTAATTGTCATATGGAATTTATTTTTTATGCAAATCCTGCCACAACTCCCACCGCACAGCAGCAGGTCACACTTTCACACTGGCATTTGCACTCTGCCGCCCGGGGAGCGAGAGAGAGAGAAAGAGTGGTCCACCGCTGCCGCCGCAGAGGCCCAATTAACACGACGACATCCTTCGACAGTGCGCCTTGTATCTGGCTGCCGTCTCTGTTGGTGGTAATCCGATCCTTTTCGAAGCCCTGTGGGTTCCATTGTAAATGAAATTCATACCAACCCCTTGCTTGGAGTATGGGAAGTCGAAGGATGCGATGACGTTGCGCGCCCATATCATGACCGGACGCTGCCAATTAGGGTTAAACATTTTCCGCTCGTCCTAGCCTCTGTGTGGCTGGGTGTGCAATCCTTTCGCCACAGCGGCGGTGTCCGATTTCAATTTTATGAATGCAGACTGTCCGATTTTGATGTTTATACAAAATAAACTCGCCAGATCTGTCACTTGGATATGCGCATATCATTGCGGGGATGTCGCACAAGGATGTGGTAACTTGGTGGGGGTAACGTGTTGTGCGCTGCTGTCCTTTTCAATTGCAAAGTGAGCTTCTTTTTTCGTTTCGTTTTTGAATTAATTAGACATAATTATTCGGTCGGGCAGGTTTGCTGAAGAGAAAGGGGCTTTTTGAATAAATCAGAGAAGACGTACGGAATGGGGATAACACATCGGGGGATGTTGTGATGTGAGGGGAGGTGTGTGAGGTCCTGGCCTGTTGATGGTAAGGTTGGTGTCATCCTATAACTGCTTATTGCACTCTAAATCAAGAAGAATCTAAACCACTTTTGACATGACACCTCCGTTGGAAGCCCATGTAACCAAGCTCCGATCAAAGACGCACCTCCTGACAAGACGTCAATCAATAAACCAAACCACCGATCTCCGGCCATCCGCTTACCTTCTTCACATTCCACAGACGACGATGAAGAACGTGAAACCAACCCACCAGGATGCAGGCCAAGGTACCGTTCCAAGACAAATGTCACCGCACTTCGCAAACAGAATTCTTCATCTTTTCAAGATCACAAGCAGAACCAAAGATGCAAATCATCATCCAAACGTTGACTTATGTCAAAAGTCGTCAAAACTCGAAATGCAGGTCATACCTAGGCATGCCAACAGACAGTGAATACACACACAATTCGCCGACGAATTCCTTGATCTTGCCCGCTATGCCACAATAGCCACCGTCACTGACACCCTCACTCCCACCGCCACCACCGCCGCTACGCCGTCACCATCGCCACTATCATCATCACCTGGCGTGCTGCATTGTTCTGAATCTTAATTCATTCACTCGCCGGACGCGACCGACGGGGAAAAATACGATCACGTCGCCATATGCATGCGGCGCGATGCATTACATGCACTTGTGATCTGATCATGCGCCATTGTTGGCACACAACAAGGCCCTCCGCTCTCTGGCCAGCACACGGAATACAATCGCGTGCAGGATGGTAGGTGTATCACAAGAGGAGCACAAATTACCTGCCCGCCGCCGCCGTCAGATACCCAGTGGGACAGAATTGGTAATTTGGGTCTCAATTGGCAGTAATGAGACAGGACGCGAAACGCGATCGGTTACCGAAAAGGCGAACACGGCCACAATATGGAGATCTCGCGCTTGCGGTTACCCCGGCTGTAATTCACACGGAATCGATCTTAAATGACAAATTAGAGTTCCCAACTGGCACCCGCTGATCGATGACGACACGCGGCTGTAGCAGGGACGAGGAGTTCACTCAACGCGATCACTGATCTGATCATAACTTATGAGAACAACGCGATACCTGGCCGATCGCCGATCATGATCGATGGGCCGATGGATCAATTTTGTGGTTAGGATAATCTCTCGGATTGTTTTGCCAGAGAGTGCTGGCATCTGGGAGTCTGCGCTGGTTTAGCCACACATCGATTAAGGACTGAGGAGTGGAGGGGAGGGAAAAAGAATTTTTTTAGGAAAGGTGTCGATTTGATTATGTTGGCCAATTGTTTTTGGCGGGTTTTCTTGAAGATCGATTGGTCGGTGGCGAGGTGCGGTATAATGAGTTTTGCGGACTGGTGGAGTGACGATCGTGCTTTCTGGGTTTTCGATATGAGTTTGTGATCGAATCCAGTCGATTGCTGAGATCGACTGAGTTGAGGTGTGAAAAATGTAGCTGAGCTTGGATGCATCATAGATTCACATAGACTCGTGGGAACGGTTCGCGTTTCGTTTTATGTGTCTCTGTGGTGGGGTGATAAACTGCACAGTACCAGTGTATTTACTGATTTGTGCAGCGATTTATTATGCTTTGGAGGGGTTTCTTTATCATTTCTTATTATTATTACCTTAGTACAAGCATGAATTTCAAAACTAACACATTCGACTAAGACTAAGTTAAATTAATATATGTATCATGTGAAGGCAGTAGGGATAGTTTTGTAGAGGTGAATAAGGAATTTCTAATGGATTGAATGGAAGAGTGAAAATCAAGAGAATTTTGTGATAATTTTACTAGGCGCAACATTCTATAGATGGGCTAAGACAGGCCGTAGTAGTTGGTTCGATGGAGGGGAGGTCGGAAAAGAGGAACAGACCTGAGGCGACGAGGGTTGGAGTTTAGTGGAATCATTCCCAGAAGGGCCGTTGTAGTAAGACTAGTAAGACTTTGTATAGGAATATTATGTCAGCTACTTCACAGCGTTTTTTTTAGGCTATGCAAGCCGAACTGTAAACAATCTATATAGGGTGGTACAGCAAGGTTATCAGACTACGGCAGACCACGTAACGCAAAACGTAGGAATCTACGTTGGACAGCTTCAATGCGCTTTGAGTGATTACCGGAGTGAGGAGACCAGATTTGACTGGCGTATTCTAGGAGGCGTCTGACATAGGTGATGTAAAGGGATTTCGTAACGTAGGCGCTTGAGAATTCTTTCGACCAGCGTTTAATGAAGCCAAGGGAAGAATTGGCTCGTAGGACTGTATTGTTAATGTCTGTATGGAAACTTAGCCCCCTACCACGTATAATTCTTAGGTCGCGAATAAAAGAGACTTGGGTACTGGCTCGTTATGGAAGAAGGAAGTAAAGGAAGGAGGCAGTTTACTTATACGAGATAAAGTTTATTTTTTTTGCTTTGGTTGGTGAAAATCTTCGTGGGTCGCCGTGGCGTAGTGAGTAAGGGCGCCGACTCCTACGCAGAGGGTGCCAGGTTCGATACCCGAATTTACCACCTGTCATATTTCACGGATCCACCTCTTTCGAGTCACTGACAATGCTCAAAGAGTATTCCTGTCTAGAAAAAGCTTCTCAAATTCGCCGTTCGGAGTCGGCATTAAACTGTAGTTCCCTTCCACGCGTGAAAGAACAATAGCACGCACAACACGAGTGGTTGCTGAGAAGCTAGGCCTAGGTCCGCCTCGGACTGTAGCGCCACCCATATTATTATTATTATGGTGGAAATCTTCAACAGGACTCTATGTGACCCGTGTCCACATAGTAGTGTCAGGTTCTTGCTGCCTAAAAATACCCTTCCCTTTTGGTTTTTCTGTACTACAACTTCCATTTAGGATATTTTCGCATGTTGCAGGTAGACCTTCCGTAAAAACACCTGCCATGACCATCGTTAGGATGGTATATTACTATAGCGCCAAATCGAGCGGTCTCGTACGCTGGAGTCGGCGTACTAAACGTCTCATGTCCAAAGTTTGGAGGATGGCATTGTTACAATGACCATGAAGTCTTATTCTTAGCTTTCAAGCGGAGTTTGTTGTATCGACGGTCGACGGTAGTTATCTCTAGGTCCCTTTGTATGTCACAATTCCCGAGATACCAGAGAGCTTTCACAACATCTCGTATAATTTCATTTTGAAAGGACTGAATAAATCCTCTGTTATTTGCTTTGGTACAACCCCATAGTTGTATGCCGTAAGCCCATATAGGCTTCAGTACTTGCTTGTATAAAATCATTGTACATGCTTAACTCGCAGTGCCTTCCAAGTAACCAGTTCATTACTCTATACCGGTGTTCGAGCTCACCCCGTTTCTTTTTCGTGTGGGCCTTCCACTTGAGTTTCGCATCGATAGTCATAGTAAAATATTTCGCTTCATTAGCGTACGTTATTTGAGAATTAATGAAAACTGGTAGATTTTCTATATTTCTGTAGGTTAAATTTGTATGCGTTGATTTGGTCTCTCTGTCTCTCTGCGCCAGCGTTTTGACCATTCGTTTATTTTTCTAGAACTCGTTGCAGTTTTTCAGTTGAGGACTGAACTGAACTTCTCGTTGCCAGGATCTCTGTGTCGTCCGCAAATGAAGCTACAAGTGTACCCTTGTTTGCTTTATGTCTCTTGTGTACAACAGGTACAATGTGGGGCCAAGGACACTCCCTTGAGGGACTCCTGCTCGGATCTCTTTAAAATCGGAGTATTCAGTTCCGTGCTTAACTCTAAATATCCTGTTATCGAGATAAGATTCTAGTATCTTATACAAGCTTGTCGGTAGAAGCCTGCTTAGTTTGTATTTTAGGCCTTCATGCCAGACTTTGTCGAAGGCCTGGGCGACGTTAAGTAGGGCGGTGGAGCAGATCTTTTTCTCCTCTAATGCTCCTTCAAATTCATTCATTATTCTGTATACCTGGTCAATTGTCAAGTGTTTTGCTCGAAACCCGAACTGATGGTCAGGTATTAGTTGCTTCTCTTCGATAAATTTTTGAATGCGTTTTAATAAGAGTTTTTCAAAAATTTTGGATATTATTAGTAAAAGCGATATGGGTCTGTACGACTTTTTGTTGTTCAACGGTTTGCCCGGTTTTTGGAACCATAATCACTTGTACAATCTTCCATGAGCCTGGAACATGTAATAGCCTAAAGGAAGCGTTAATTAAGTAGAGGATTTTAATTAGCGCGTTTTTCGGCAAGTTCTACATGATTATCCGGTTATTAGGTCACAGCCAGCAGCCTTGTTGTTTTTTAGATTATTGATTGCCTGGCAGAGTTTGTTCAGCGATACTCTTTCTATTCCACAGCTTTCAGATATAGTAGTTATACTTCGATCTTCCAACATTTGTCCATCAAAAGGCTGAAATATTTCCTCCAAATGCTCGGCAAAGAAATCCGCCTTTTCTTTATCACTTTTTGCCCACTCATCATTGTTTTTATTGATTGGCGCGGCCTGCATTTGGAGCGAGATAAAGTGATGGACTGGCATTTACTTACGTTAAGTTCAAGAGATATGGTGTCACACCATTTGGGGAAGGAGTCTAGGCTGTTTTGTTTATTTTAATGTTATCTGCGTAAATGAATAATATACAGCTTTTAAGTACATAGTCATCATAGTTAATGATTAAGACAAAGACAGAGGACCGAGGTAACTCCCTTGGGGAACCCGAGATGAGGCTACAGAGAGATCGGATGTAGAGTGTCTGAAGAGTACTCTGTAGGAGCGATTCTCAAGGTACGATTTGAGCCATGCGATGATATGAAGCGGAAACCAAGGGCATTTCGTTGGTTGATTTTGTCAAAGGCTTTGCTGCACTCTACGGTAACTACGTCCACTTCGTAACCTTGCTCCAATGTTGAAAGGGTAGGAGGGACAAATTCAATAAGGTTAGTTGTGGTAGATCTGCCCTGAGGCGTGGCAAAAATATAGATTAACAGTAGTCATACACGATAGATGCATGTCAACTGAAGAATTTCACTTTCTCGAGCTTTTGTTATATTCATAGTGCATCAGCGATAAAAGCGTTCCATTTCTCCACATCTCTCACACGAAATTCCCTGGGCTAGTTAATTGTGTTTTACTTTCATGCGAATAATAGAAGTGCGGTCGACGATTTAATCGCTTTCAATTCCTTCACGTCAAACACCAACGAAAACTTCGTTGAAGATAGGATTTGAATTGAGAAGTACAGTAAATCTTTCCGCTACGCCACCATCTATATCAAGGTCCTTAGGTTATGGACATTGCCGTCATTGGTCGAATACAGCGAGCCGTCAATGAAGCGTTTGCTGGCATTGAAGCGGAGGCGGCTAAAATGGGTCTAGCGGTAAATGAGGGCAAAACGAAGTATATGCTGTCATCAAAAAAAGGAAGCACAACATCGACGACTTGGCCAAAACTTCACCATAGGCAGCTATAACTTCGAGTTTGTGAAGGGCTTCGTCCACCTTGGCTCGCAAGTAAACAGTACGAACAATACCAGTACCGAGATTAAACGCAGAATTACTCTTACCAATCGTTGTTGCTTTGGGCTTGTTTGTTGAGTAGTAGAGCCATCTCTCGAAGGACCAAGCTAACAATATATAACACCTTTATCATCCGTGTCCTGCTCTATGGTGCGGATGAGTGGACAATCTCAAAAGCGGATGAAGAAGCATTTGCTCTTTTCGACAGAAAAGTTCTGCGTTCAATCTTTGGTCCTGTCTGCGTTGATGGTTATTGGAGAAGAAGATTCAACCAAGAACTGTACGGGCTGTACAGCGGCATGAGTCTAGTCAGGCGTCTACGAATTCAACGTCTAAGATGGCTTGGCCATGCAGAGCGCATGGGCAACACAGCTCTAGACCGAAGAGTCTTCGACTCCGAACCAGTGGGACAACGCAATAGCGGACGCCCATGGAACAGATGGCACACCCAGGTGGAGGAGGACCTCTATCGACTTGGTGTGCGCAGTTGGAGACAGCTGGTTAACGATCGCGCGGGCTGGAGAGGCTTACTGGTTGAGGCCCAGGTCCACCCGAACTGCAGCGCCACCACCTGTTCTGACTTACAAGACGGCACAGGTTAGACATTCATTTTTTAAAAGTTTGATAGATTGCTCTCACGGAGCAGATTTTTACTTAGCAAACAATCTTCATTGTACCGCGGCACAGTGGAACATCTCAATTCACAGCCATCTCAGTGACAGTAGCCGCTATGAATCATTGCCTGGTCAACTTACAGCAAATTCGCAGCAGTCAGGAGAAAGTATTTCTGTACAGAGGTTTGAACGACAAAAGAGAGTGTCTTGAATATGTTATTTTTATTGCTGAGGCAGGAAACCAGTCGAGTGCCAGAAGCAGAAACCATTCAATATTAACGAACAGTTATCAATTATTGGTGTACCACATTTGAAGCTGCTCATCCAAATATATTACCAAGGTTCCAACGAACGAATCTGCGAGGTTTCATCATTTTTCTCCGAACCTACCAGTTCCGCCATACATTTGCAGGGTCTGCAAACCTCGCGGTTTCTGCTAAGCATCGGTGTGGCCCCGTTGAATTTATCCGTCCATGAGAGGTTGTCAAACCGAACAAGCCCACAGAATAAACTTCAGTTTAATTTGTTGATAATTTTCTCATTCTGTCTCTTTTTATTTGTTGGTGTTCTCACACTATTATTTCCTGTCAACAGACAGCTGTTCTGGCGGCCATTTAAATATTGAGAGCAAGTGACATTTGTTGCGGCGGGCACTTATTCATTGAGAGCGAATGACTCGAGAATTAAGAGCAAAACCACTTCAACCTCGGTGGAAACGGCCTATTGAGGTTTCAGTAAAAGTTCATCCGAACCTCGAGCTTTTGGTTCGGTGGAAACGTGGTATAAGAGTTGTGGTTGAATATTTTTCCTCAGATGTCCTCGCGAAATTCTTTATTCCGTTATAAAAATTGTTCGTGAAGCTTGCCATTGAAACACTCTGTGCAAGGAGTTGCGGTGAACGTTGTTTCGACTTTCTTGAAGACAGCGTACATTTTGTTTTGCTCAAGTTCACCCCAGCCAGACCCATTTTATCCGCTTCCACTTAAATGCCAACACTTGCACGGACCGTTCGTTTTAATTGTGAACAAAAATAATTTTTTTACAATTTGAGATTATGAGTCTTAGGGTATCGTCTCAACACTAACGGCCCAACTGATGTACATTGTTTATTTTTACATTTAGAATTACAATACCGATTTAGTGTTGATTTCTTATAACCTACAAATTTCGAATCTGGTTCTTGTGAGATGAGGTGGTAGTGCGTTAGCCGATTAAGCCTCTTTCTTGTAGAAGCCATGCAGCTCGATGTTCGATGTCTGCTCGCTAAGCATGCGAGGAAGCCTTGGTTAGCCTCCTAAAATATCAATTTAAAGGGGCCATTCAATCCTTCCGTTAACGCCAATATACTTAACTTTTTTTCCGTTGATATTTCCTTACCGTTAGGGAGCACTATTTTGATGCTCCAACGTATGGTTGCTGATATAAACCCCCCGCGGGATGGTCTCCTTAAATACATAAGTCCCGATGTCCAAGCAGCGGATATAGCCATCCCATCTGTCCTCCTTTTGGGATGACGATCCTTAAACAAACCTTCTTTTTGACAAAAATGAGAAGGGATGGTTGATACCACATATACTGTAATAAACAAATAATAATCCAATTTCGATCATTCGCGTGGCAATTTGTGGTGACATTGGGCTGGCGAATCATCTGTGAATATACAACAGTTCACTGCATTGGGTTGAGGTCCAGCTTCGACTCTTGGGCAACTGCCGCCTTGGTGCTCATCCGCGCACTTGATTTGCTATCTTCAATTTGAAGTAGCATCTTCTGGAATGCAGAAAGCTATAAATTATCAATTGAACAGATTTCGAGTGGATCGTCAGTCAGAGTGTCAGTTTGGCTCCATCTTCTGGAGAATGACGTTGAAAAATTGTAAAACTCATTCTTCGTGCCAAAAACATCAGTGTTCCCTGCGAGATCTGCGATGCCTGAGAGAGTTCTACTTATCCTCCAAATAAGACAAGCAGGATGCTGTGTTTCGTACAAGAGCTCATGATCGAGATCAGAACTCGCATGCAGTTCTACAGACGCTAGCAGTGAATTTGTTTGAAACGACTAACATTCTTGACTGAACAAACCGTCTTGCGGAGGTTACAAGATCACAACTTGCTGGCTGGAGGAGAAGTCCTAGACAATCCAGCTTAATCCAGGTTGACGAGCCAGTTTTATAGGACTGACACCTCGGCATGACCTCCTGATAAGAATCGGAAGTGATGCATGGGCTGCATTGCACTAATGCCAATGATAATACCAGTGCGACCAGTGTGACCTTCAGTGCTCCTATTTGATGATTCCCCTCCGAGACTTTTTTCACCCGCCCTTAAGAAGACGCGCCTCTTTCCACTGTCAATGTCTAGAAGTAAATTTCTCATACCCCGCAGACAAATAATTGAAAAGTCGATTTTCTTCAACTTCAATCCTCGATGAATGATTAACTCGGACAATGTGTCTAGTCACATCGACTCTTACGTGCGAACATACCGACCTTCGCCATTCGCAGTTCATAAATAATCCACAGAAACCGGCGCGGCGCGCAAGAGTGCCAACTTTCACAACAAATGTCCCAAAAGCTCACCGTTGTCACAACACACTCACATATCACGCAACGCGTCCAGTCGTTACGTGTGGCCGCAGCCACCAACTCCAAATATCGACAGATTAAAATTGAATCCAATTAACACTTGCCACCTGGAGGAGAAGTCCAAGCGCAAGCGACCCATTCCGCGCTGCAAAAACTGTCGAGAGCAAAATCAAGGAAAAAGAAGGAAAAAAAATGCAAAAATATTCACATCCGCACACAATCATCTGCCGGCATGAGGTCCAATTCGCCAACTTCACACCACGCATGCGCGCAACAGGGATTTTCCCATCCAATAACTCGCGCAAGTTTTGACGTCTACGGCAGCGGCCGACCGCGTTCGCCGCAAAAAAGAGTTCAGCAACCCAATAAATTCGGGGCCAATCGAATTGTGACACATGTACCGCATGTACAAGAGGATGGAGGATCGCGGCGAGTGTCTGAGGTGCACGCGAGAGACACCACCACTCGACGCGGCCCACCGTTCCGTGATAAATTCCCCATAATTCCGAATGGCATTCAATTCCCTGTGACACATAAATTACGAATTAACGCTTAAAGCCCGTTTGAGGGGCATAATTTTCCGTTTTACAATAATCGGATGTCATTTTCATTTTGTGCAAATAGCCCGGTTGCGCGGCGGGTGCTAAGGTGGGCATGGACGGCCGTTGGGGCCGATGCGCGTACACGAATTGGACATTTTTCAATCTTTGTCCGGGGAGAGGATTTCGCATTCCTTCGTTCCGCGGATGGACACACGGTCCGGTCCGTTTGGGTAGTTGCTGGAGTTCCAGCAACTTTGCCGCGCATAGTTGCATTTGTCCGGTTCGGGACTCATAATGCGTTGCACGGCCATCTGCTGCACTGGCGGAGGACAACACCATTGGTAATCTCATGTTGGGTGGTCAATTTGTTTACGCGACAAGGTGATGGATTTTCTTTTACTTCAAAGAGAAAAAAGGCAAAAGCAGTTCAAGGCGCAGAAAATGGTTATTTTGAGTTGTGCTTACGCGGGATGATGCTTCGGCCGAATGTCATAAATTATGGGATGCGATTTGTTGCTGCCTTTGCAGTGGCGGAACAATTTGGGGGTGGTGCGGGGCGTAATTTATTTGCTCGAGTGCATTAGAAAAGCCTGCAAGGAAGAGGAGACTGCTTCGAAGTCATACCAACGAATTAGGTTGTCGCGCTGTGATTTTATGGCGATGTTAAGATAGAGTCGCTTGGAGCAACAGTAGTTCTGTTTGTTAGAATTGACTGATTTATGGTGTGTGTGTCCCAGTGGATGGGGTTTATGGCATTGGGAAGAGATAGTCGAGCCAAGTTTTTCTAGTTTTCTGGGTAATTAAAATGTGTCCTTAAAGACTAATAAAAACTTTGTTTAAGCCGAAAGTCATACTCCGTCTTCCCAAAATCTGCAGAAGATCTGGTGCATGCCCACTGTTTCGCCGCTGCGCGCCGCCTGTCAGGCAGAACTCCGATGGCCAAACATCTCATCCGTCGGCTTTGTTGCTCTTCAGCTGTTTGAAGGCTCCGCCGGCCGATTTTGCCAAAGCTAAGCTTTCTTCGACTAGAGTTGGAATTTCTTCGTTCCCTATCACTCGCACCTGGCCAAGCTCGTTAAGCTGTTGTTCGAAGTCTGCTAGAACTTGAGCTAGGTGGTTGGGACTTCTGGAGACACATTTTCCTCAGGCGTAAACGCTTCTTTTCCTTAAGTGTTCTTGCCTGATTCTACTCTTGCGCTGCCTTTGTTCTGCGATGCAACGTGTTTTGGTATAACTCGTAGGTTGCATGTGACTTGCATGATTCTCCTCTTGCGCTACCTTTGTTCTGCGATGCATCGTGTTTTGGTATACCTCGTAGGTTGCATGTGACTTATGCTCGCATTCATACCACTGTTTTCTTTTGAGATTGTCCAGGCTTCCGCGCCATGGAGCTGGACAAGGATGATCAAGGTCTTATATTTTGTTAGCTTGGTGGTTCGACTGCTCGCGATTGGCAAAGATTATTCTATTATTCATGCGACTTGACGCCACTCGATTATTTATGGCAAGTTCTTTGGCCAGCGTAACAAGGCATCACTTTGGACTAGTTCGAGACCAACCCTTGACTACTCGCACTTTCAGCTTCACCACACATTTTGGGCCGTGTCATCATAAATTTAACCGACCGCTTGAAGCAGTGGCCGCGAATCGTAAGCGGCCTTTGGTATGATATGTGACTCCACTCAAATTGGCGAGAATATGTGTTTATAAAAATAATATGGCTGGCGCTACAGCCGGTAGTGGACCATGGCTTAGCTACTCAGCAACCACTCGTGTTGTGCGTGCTATTGTTCTTTTACGAGTGGAGGGGACCCACAGTCACATTGTGGGCCGCCAAGTATAAATGTAACTTCGGAATAAACGACTGGGTGGCGCAGTTGGCAGAATGCCTTTCCCGTGGTTAGCGGGGTCCCCGGTTCGAATCCCAGCGAAAGCAAAGTTAATACGCTTTTATCTGGTTTTCAAATCTGGTCCAGTCACCATTTGCCGTTGGCATCAAATTAACGACCTTGTCAGTGGAGTGATCAATCAGTGGTAGTAGTCTGGCTTTGGGTATCACAATGGACAAACATTTTCTAAGTGTGCTGGTGAATTCACTAGCAACCCCTTCACCTAACCTAACCTAACTTCAAAATAAAGCCCGCATCCATTTTATATCTCACACAGTTTTTGGCCCCCCTCGCGGTTGTCGATCCAATCGATAGTCTCGATTGAAATCAATTTTGATATTTTGTAGTTAGTGTAGGGTAGGGAAGGGGGCTGATAGTAAATTCACCAGCACACTTAGAACATGTTGGTCCATTGCGATACCCACAGTGACTCACACAGTGATCGACCATTGCAGTGATACCGCCTTTAATTTCTAGCAATTTGTAACAAAGCGTATTAACGAGGACCAATTCCGTAACTTACGCGCTCGGTGCTAGCTTCTAGAACTGCGCCCTCGTTTGAGTCTAATTGAAGTTGGTCTTGTTCATATTGCGCCCTCCTGGGCTAACAGCGAACCCAGCGTCTGGACACCGCCCTAGTTACGGCACTTAGAGACACCACTAACCACGGGCAGGCACCTAACCAACTCCGCCATCCAGTCTTTTCTGATGTTGTGTAACTTAATAAATAAAATTAAATCAAGCACTTGTCTTATCGAAACTAATCGACCAATATCGATCTTAATCGACGTTGGACAAACACAATACCAAAGTCAATCGACTGTCGACTATAGGCTTATGAGGCAGGCCATTGATTTAAAGATATAGTGGAGAAGATGTCTTCCGTCTAGGTTTTCACTGGATAGTAATAATTATTATCTCATCATCATCATCGTCATCCTAACGTCATCCTAATTCTCATGATCCACTAAAGCAGTCGCCAGAGTAACGCACACACGAGAGATCTCCAGGCAGCTCGATCTTCCGCCATCGACTCTAACTCATCAGGAGTTATTCCCAGGCGTAACCACCAAGTCCACAAGTCGGACTTGGTCCAACCACCTTGTCTTGGGTCTGCCAAGCGGTCGCCTACCTAAAAGAATCGACATCAACGCCCGCCTCGAAAGTCGTGATAATGGTGGTATTCGTGCTACCCATCGAATAATAGCTCTTTCCTTTCGAAGAAGCTGCTCAACGTTGAGTTCCTCGCGCACTTGTATACTTGTATTCGCGATCTTATTCTTTTGGTCATTTCTTGATGATAAGTGAGATTTGCAACAAATGCTCGGCCTTCCTGATTACAAATCTCCCAAGCTGTGTCAAAACTGACCAAGGTTGACCAATCCAACAGGTAAGTTCAGGATTATCCTCCCATCACTCGTGAAGAATACCTCGAGATTCTTAAACTTCAATGGGACTCCACTAACATGTACAGTGTATTGAACAGGCGTTCTGTGTTCATCCCCAAGACCTTAGCGCAGGCTTTCACTTGTCCGCTTCTTAAAAAGACGGACTATCACCCCAGTTTGCCAATCGCCAGCTGTCTCACCACGTTCCTAGGCCACCTTAATGACACGAGAGAGCCATAAAACTCCCTCCTTACCCATTGTCATAAGCGTTTTCTGGCCGGATTTCATCCACACCGGCGACTTTGCCAACTTTTAGTGATTCAATTGCCAAAATGACTTCCTCCTCCGCTGGACAATTCTCCACCCCAATCAAGACTACGGGTATGTGATCCTTAGTTCCCTTAGTTCGAGAGCAGCTCCTAAAAGTCAGTCCATCTGCGCGAGATGTCCACCTCATTCGCACCATCTTTGGATTTGATTGCTCTGATGATGTTGAATTTTCTTCCTCTCTGGGTCGGCGAATAGTTTGACGGAAAACCTTTGTCGCGGAACTCCTTACAAGACCGCTCTTTAGCTACTCTCCAACCAATTTGCAAGTTCTTCGCACCTTAGTTTACCGGTCACGAGAAGCAGAGTCCCCACTGTCCCAGCAGGAAATGAGAATTATACTCTTCTTAGCATCTTCCGGCAACATTGATGCTAAATCTGTTTCTCTTCTCTTGGCGCTTAAAAAAGTGAGAGAATCTAACTTTGATACAAAATTAAATTTAAAATTGCTTCATTAAAAAAAAAGCGATTCATTAGAGCACCAAGATTACAAAACCACCGATCTTGCTGGTTGCTCAACTGATTTGTTTTTATCCCTCCCCCTCCTTCGTAATTCGAAATTTCATGTTGTTTTGTTTGTTGTTGCTCTTCACACCAAACCTATGTTCGCCCGCAAGTAATATCTACATCAACTAAAAATACTGATTTTATTTTTCAGTTTTAAAATCAATCAAAATGCGCTTTAAGAAGTTGTTTCTTCTCTGTATGGACTGCCAATGCAATCTCCAAGGACTCGCGGAAAAGCAAACTACTCAATCGGCAATGCACTCAATCAACCAATCAATTACGAACCCACACAGCCCCACAGTCTGCCCCCTTCCGCATCGATACCGCAAACAAAGCCAACAACCAAATGCCATAAACAACAGAGTTAATAGAATTTAAATACCCTCCAGGTGAATTCCCATAAATCCCGTCGATCGGAGCCTACCTACCACCAACACCACCGCCAGCGTCGTCGCCGCCAACTTCACAGGCCATTACCATATCTAATATGCACGGTTATGGGGAGAGGGAAGTCCGTTTTTGTCACTGGCATCTCTGCGGCATAATGTCCACTTTATCATCGGGCAAGCATCTTCAAGCACTCGCTGGATCCTCGTTGCAACCCGGGAACAGATGTCTGAATCTATGAGTGCGTCTTGAACGCATAAATCCCGAGAAATCTCCACCAAGCGCGCTGCCAGTTGGGAACGACGAAACGAAGGAAAAAAAATGCAAGAAAACCTTCAAAGAGATTCAAGAAAACAAATTCCTACGCACTCATATGTCCAGATTCCAGAAGTCACCGGGACGCTGGTGATAATCACAACGTTCTGTTTACAATGGCATCGAAACGAGGAGGAACACGTGGCTGCGCAAGCGCAAAGCGTAGAGCGGCTACCCAACAAGATGCATCTCTCTAGGCACCACTGCGGACATCTACACGCATTCTGCTACCTCCGTACGTCGCCAACGCCGCCGCCACCGGTGCTACACCAGTGGTGGCCAGCCACAGCACAGCGGCTGGGTAAGTAGCCCAGAGAAAGTGTCATAGAAAATGTTATCGGTCCATAATTGTCGGCGGTTGCGGAGCCTCTCTCTGTGCATCGGCACGATCGTGCGTTCATTGTTGCTGCACGGCACGGGTGTCCTCTTCAATTCGGCACCCGACATCTTGGCCTATTGTGTGTTAAATAGATTTGAAAAGCCGATACAAATTTCTCAGCACAATAGGAATACGGAATCGAATCGATGACTCCTGTTTTTTTTTCTTCTTCTTCTTCTTCTTGAGGTATTTCAGGATCTTAATGATAATGCCCAACTGCCGCTGACAATGCGGTCGAGGGACTGCCAAAATATCTCCTCGGAAAATCTCATTTGCGGGCGGATAATGGAGAAATTGCGCAAAGGTAAATGGGAAAACAAGAGGCGTGTGACAGGATCAATGAGGAGTGGTTGTCCTTTCAGCGATTGTTCCCGGATTTGCTCGGTAATCAGTGACAGTCCATCAGGACTGGTTGCTGCTGTTGATGCAATCTTCAAGTGGTCAATGTTAGGATTGTTTGGTCATCTGCGGATTTGCCAGAGTGGTGGGGCAGTACGCAAGCGAACGACATGCTTAGTTGAAAAAAATCCTTGATTGCTTAAGATGACATTTAAGGTTATGACAAGGAGTTTATGATTTTTCAAGGTTGTAGCAAAAATGCCACTCAGACCTTGTTGAATGTCGGAGGACAACCTAAAATTTAAAATTTGTCTATTTTTGAGAACAGATGTCATGATTTTTTGAAATTATGTAACGATTCTGCCTAATTTCCTTGAATTCAGTGTGAAACAGAACATGGGAGGGATTGCATCCAGTACACAAACCAATGGAACCAAGATGATGCGGTAGATGGCGTATTTTGCATTTGCACATATTTCGCGATCAGCGATTTAGAAAAAGGGATTTAAAAATGTTGGTTGTAAAGAAAAATTATTTTTACAATTGAGATTACAACTTGGCTTACAAAGTAAAGGTTAGGGTGTTGCTTCATATAAGGATGGAGCCCAACAGATGTACATTCTGTGGCAACACTGATGCAAGAGAGAACAAATAGTGTACAAAAAGGGTTTGCCGGCAGTCGATCGGTAGCCGCATAGGAAGCTGTCGTCTGTAGCTAAATAAATAATAAAGTACAATCAATATTTTTGGAAATAAAAACTATCGACTACAATTCTTTTATTTAAGATTTGGAATTATTGCCGGTTTATTGTTTATTTTTTATATCCTACAATGTCTAGTACTTACATTGGGTTGTTCAAATCCGTGTGTCCATGGTGGTCTTTTTGGGATGGGGTGGTGGTGTGGTAGCCGATTTAGCCTCGATGGTTGTTGCTATCGCTGCTCTGGTAGAATCCATGGTTGTTCGACGGCGTTGGAAAGTTCTGCTCGTTTATCAGTTGAGGACGCGTTGTCTGGGGATGGTGTTTCTCAAATTCCTGATTTCCTCATTAGGACGGTTGTTTCTTAACAATGTCACCATACTGCTGCAGTGGGACGATGCATGCTTGGTCTTCAAGCTTCTTGTTGCTGTGACGTCTGTGACGGTCCCTGTCGAAGGTGAGTCCAATACATATTCGCAGTATTTTCCTTTCGAAAATTCCAATCTCGATCAGTGGCATGGAATGGTGGTAAAACAGATGTGATGGAACGGATCCCTTCTTATTTTTTTTTCTTCTTGTACAACACATGACGTCAAGGGAACGGCACCACTACCAGGGGAGGTCTTCTATGTCGAAGGACTAGAGTTAGGCCAACAGCCGTACTACTTCGCCTATGGAAGGTTGTAGGTCTTTTGTAATGGAGTTCTTTAATTTCACAGAAGTCAGTGTCTCCCAATGTATGATACGTTTTCTCAACCATATAAGTGCCGGACATTCACAAAACATGTGCTCAGAAGTCTCATCGAGACAAAGCCGATAAGACCTTGTCTTGACACAGGTTTAATTTGTTAAGGTAGTAATTCTGGCCCAGAAGTAAGTGCGTTAGCAATCTTAAGCTTTCCTTTGTAAAATAGAGCATATCCTTGTAGGAATAAAGATAACCGCTGCTGTCGAATTGACTTTACAGTAGGGTTCGGGACCTCCTACTTACGCAGCCCTCTCAAGATCATCTGCAAATTCATTGGATCAATCTCGTTGTGTCCAGGGACCCAGCCTCACTTTATTGTGTCTGGCAAGGATTGTAGTGATCCGAATTATGAAGAGTTGCAAAATATCTGAATTTTCTCAGATCACGTCGATTTCGGCTTTCGGACATAGCAGGACTCTGGGCCCAACTTTAGAGTCCATCTTTAATCCGTCCGTGTAGCATACCAAGCATACCAAGGTGAGTCGCCGTGGCGTAGTGGGTTAGTGCGTCGACTCCTCCGCAGAGGGTGCCAGGTTCGAATCTCCATTCTACCAACTTTCATAATTTACGGCTTCCACCTCTTTCGAGTCTCTGACAATGCTCAAAGAGTATTCCTGTCTAGAAAAAGCTTCTCAACTACGCCGTTCGGAGTCGGCATAAAACTGTAGATACCTTCCACTCGTCATACAACAATAGCACGCACAACACGAGTGGATGCTGAGAAGCTAGGCCCAGGTCCGCCTCGAACTGTCGCACCACCAATATTATTATTATATAGCATACCAAGCGCATATAGTGCATGAAAATATAGCCCTACTAATGACTATAGCAACCTTCTAACTTCCATAAGCAATATCTTTGAAAAGATAGACATTTTTGTTCTTTAAACCAGTTCAGATTGAGGGCAGCGAATGATACTGACCTTAAGTGGGGAAGAGACAAGAAACAATCCACTTCTGATTGACCTGGAAAAAGCGTTTAACATCGTTTGCGTGGAAAGTCTCTTCCTCAAGCTTAGGTTAGACCCCAAATAGAGGGTTCGTTGTAAAATTTAGACTAACTGCAACAGCGGTTCTTGTCATCAAAAATGGTCTGTACAGGGGCCCTTGGTTCACCGAGCATGTTCTCAAACTTCACTGCCAATCTTAGCTCATCAGCCGCACTAAGCAACATCTGCCAACCATTAAGTAGTATAGGTCGAAGTAATAATGACTGCCAAAATATACAGCGACTTTACGACGACAGAAGCTGAAGTGTAGAAATTTTATTTTCAGGACACCGCTGTAAATTGATTGGAATACGCGCATAAACTGGCGCAATAACATATTCTGATATAGAGCATTAAAATAAAAATAAAAAAAACTTAGCTTAAGCCGAAAGGGAGAGTAAAAGTGAAATCAGATTAGCATAGAGTTAGGGTTTATACGACTGGATGGCGAAGTTAGTTGAGTGCCTGCTCCTAGTTAGTTCCCCGGTTCGAATTCCAGTGAAAGCAAAGTTAATACGCTTTTATCTGGTTTTCAAATCATGTACAGTCACCATTTGGCGTTGGGATCAAATTAACGGCACTGTCACTGGAGTGATCATCAGTGTGGGTAACACAATGAACCAACATGGTCTAAGTGTGCTGGTGAATTCACTTGCAGGCCCTCTACCTAACCTAACCTAACTTAGGGTTATTAAGTTAGGATTAAGAATAATTAGAAATTGTTGAAATCGTTATGCTTGTATAAAAATAAAATGTAAGAAGTGTAAGAAAAGTAAGTACAGTGAAACTTCTCTGTACGGACATCCCTCTGTAAGCGGCACCTCTCTTTAAGAATAATTCGTCATGTTCGCGGCATGAAGGTGTTTGTGGGTTTCAACCCCTTTAGAACGGACATGTGATGGTACTGCGGGTGTCCGGTATAGAAATAAAAATACAGAGTGTACTCTCTGGCATCGTCCGACTCTCCTATCGTCCACCAAGTAGTGGTATGATCCATGGACTTAAATGGCTGTATGCCAACCCCCTTCATAATAGGCTTAGCAGTTATACCTCTCCGGGATTTTAAAGCGTTGGTATGGTATCTCATACAGCCTCAGGCATCTGCATTTAGCCTCTATCAAGGAACTATCCTTACCTCCATGTGGTGAAATTTGGGAGCCGAGCAAATTGAAAAATAGATACCCATCGTTGGCGGCAGCAACCGGGACAAAGAAAGAGTGAATCTGTATCATGGCTCATCCCTCTTTATAAAAGCGGCCGAGGAGCTGAAGAACTGTTTGTCACGCCGGCATTAAAAATCTCCAATCAGCAGGAGCTATCTGGTGTGCTGTCCTTGAGAACTCATACGGACACATACGGAGCCTTGAAGTTCTTCGATGCTCTAGATGCATTAGAGTTTTTTTTAGAATTTTGGGGGTCCCATACAGTAGCCCGATCGACATGATTGGTGGCTGTAAAAACGAGGGACATGTCCACCTCAGACTGTAGCGCCACCCAGATTAAGTTTTATTAAAGTGGAGAGTTATGTATGTTCAGAGCGTTGTACAAATACCTTAAACTTCATCTAAAGTTCTTACTTACACAAAGTTCCTTAAGGCAATCAGAAATGAAAGTTCAACAAATTTAAAGCTTGAGTTTGAGTCAAACATTGTTCCAAAAATTACGAAAAGGTAATTTATCTGAATAATCAGTCTCTCAAAAACAGGGTTCTTTCGAACTTTTCCAAAAGCTGAAAAATCAAACAAACTTTTACATATGTAGATATATAATTAAATTTTATTTAACTGGTATTCCTTAAAAGTAGAAAAAAAAGAACGTCTTCACATTTCAACGGAGTCACTAACAAAACCAATAAATTATATTTATCTGTACCTCTTACACTTACGCACATATTCTTCTGTTACCCTCGATATATGTATTAATTTAGTTTAAATTCCTTACATCGTGATATTTTATTTTGCTTTACTTTACAATCTTATACTAGGCTTTTCTATTTACATTACAAGTTGAATATTTTCTGTTTTCGTTTTTGGATTTCTTACAATTCTCTGAATATACATAAATTGTCGTTTGGATTGGCAAAAGGATTTTTCTATACACTTGATAATTGAAGTGGAAAACAGAAAATGATTAGTTTTGAGACAGAGCCTCACTAGTTTGCCTAAACCTATTGTCTGGAGTATATATATAGCTTTTGAATTAAACTAAGTATCATACAGGATTTAAGATAAAAATTTACAATCTTAAAATTTATTTTACTAATTTATTCTGATTGATATATGTTTATGATTTTTTTCTATTTACAGGTTGTTAAGGGTGGTTTGCTTATTTTGAGAGTGAAATTTATGAGAGAGACGTAACTGAATACTAGCAACTTTGAGTCAAACAAAAAGAAAACGTGTTGAATTGAACTATATTTTGAGTGCACAACATAAAACCAGAGCAAACGAAATAAACACTGAATCAAAATGAATGTAGTCGAAGCCAATTTTTGAATTTTCGCATAAGAATTAATGCGTGATGTCGGAGGCTTATGGCGCGGGTTGCTAATTGACTACTTGACGCACTTCCTCCATAAAGCGTAGGCGGCTGTAACAGCGCATTTTTCTGTTTCAACCGTTAAGAGATATCTAATAATCAACGATGTCAATACAAAGGTACATACATGTAAGTCCTGGCTGAGTTAGGAGGTAAAAATAAAATGCACATCGGCTATGTAGGACTGTCACCGGGATGTGCATTTTTTGACAGTTTCGAAAAGCCCTTTGATATGTCGACAATAGTCAAGTCCGACTTTAACTTTACTTTTTTAAAATCCTGTAACAGATTTCATGACGAGCGCCAACATGAAATAAAATAAAATTAAGTCTTCAAAAACGGCAAATCAAATCTAGCCCTCACTCTGTCCGAAAAGAACTAGTGCTGCTTTCAATTAATAGGAGAAGTAAAGGCAAAGTTATCGGACACTGTATCACAGACAACCACAACAGGAACTTGTGTAGAGTGATTTATATCAGCGGAAAATTTGTATCTGGAAATTCTAGGATATTTCGGAAATTTCTTAGAAATCCATCTTTTAACACTTACACGTCCATGCCTTCAAGAATCGTTCGTAGATTTTTTTTTAATCCAGAAACCGATGTTATTCCGTCTTTTTCTACTATCTCCAAAACTATATCTAAAGTCGATTCATCATGTTTTTTTTTTCAATCATTTACACCCTTTCGTTATTTGATACAAAACGCCTTTAAATGCGAAGAGATTGATTACATTCAGTGGAACACACTGCTCGTTCAAAAACAATCCGCTCCAATGCCGATCGGGATGATTGTGGATAAAGCTCCTCCCGAACTTTTTGCACAATAAGAGTTCGGGGAGAAATTTATTCAATATTGGTATGAATATCGAAGTATTGCGTGATAGTGTTGAATCCCGGAATTTCAACTCAAATTGAATTCTTAAAAATTATCTCTCTATATATGTTCAACAAACAAACGTTTGAAAATCGATTTCTTTCATGCAGCGTTTCAGAACGTGAAACAACGCATCATTGAATTTTTGAAATTGCTTGTAAGAATACTTAGCGTTGCAGTATTGCAACTCGTAACTTAGGCTCTGCAGTTCAGTATAATGATCAGTGTATGTTTTGATTTAGTTTAGTTTCCACCATTTAAGCATTAGCACAATGCAAGAAGAGTAAGTCAAATCACCGACTAGAATCAACGCAACAGAATACTGGCTCTTGGTGCCTAATTGTTTCTAAGCAGCTTATCGCATAGACAGAAATGGGAACCAGCTCTTCAGCATCTTCAAATTTACAGATTTTCCATAGCCTTTAGCAAAAATAAAAAACATTCACGACTCACGAAACAATGAGAGTTGTACGCCTTCGTACGGAACTTTGAATGGGCCGTTCTGATCTGTCAGTCTATCTGTCAAAACGGCGTACGACCCTCTTAATTGCGTTCAAAAATCAAACAAATTTCATTTGACCAGATCTTTTTCCAATCTCACGTTTGAACGCTTTCAGTCTATTTACAGAATTTTACAGACATCTTTTTTAAAGATTTGAAAAACTTGGATTTCTAGCACAGAAAGCACGCGGTGTCATTGAAGCGTGCTCGAATTTCATATCGATCAACACCGTCAAGGGAGTCGAGTCCAAGCAAGGTGATATAACTATTTCGCAAGTGCTCTTGGCCCAACTATGTTCCCCGCAAAAAAATTGTGGATGATGTTATATTAGTTGATGAAAGCCAGAGTAAGACAGGAAAATAACTTGGTAGCCAAGTTCCCGATGAGGTTTTTGATCCGTATTTTCCATACATTTTAATTTCTTAAAAAAAATGTCACAGCATATCCGTTTTTCTCTTATAACCTTTTGCTCGCTTTGACCGTTTGACTGTTGCTTAATTTCGGTGAGGGTTGTTGTTTTTCCAGAACTAGTTCGTCCTACCGCATTCATGTCGGAACAAGAGATTAGAATGCGATTCCCCAAAATGGGCAGTTGTTAAGTGTCATGGTGACATGCATTTCACATCAAGAACAGTTTTCTAAGACTGTTTCTGACAGGTTCTCAGAGATATAATTGCACTATTAAAATCAACTAATCACTGAATATGTTGTGGTAACCCATTGCTCGACATGGGTGAGGTATCTGGAATATGCATTTATAAAAATTAAGGATTTGCGTGTGCTTTGTGGCGAACAACGTAATCGAAGACAAAATCTTCTTAAGAAGATCGTGCAGAACTCACACGCTAACACAAGCTGCACGATCTTCTAAGAGTCCGTACATCTGCTAGCATACGCGGATGACGCTGACGTGATTGGTCAAACACAGCGAAGCCGTCAATGAACCCTTTACTGGTATTGAAGCGGAGGCGCCCAAAATGGGTTTAGCGGTGAACGAGGGCAATACTAAGTATATGCTGTCATCAAGAAGGGACGCACAACATCGCCGACTTAGCCAAAATGTCACCATAGGCAGCTATAACTTGGAGGTAGTGAAGGACTTCGTCTACCTCGGCTCGCAAGTGAACAGTACGAACAACACCAGTACCGAGATTAAACGCAGAACTACTCTTACCAATCGTTGTTGCTTTGGGCTTGTTTGTTGAGTAGTAGAGCCATCTCTCGAAGGACCAATCATAACACCTTGATCATCCTTGTCCTACTCTATGGTGCGGAGGCGTGGACAATCTCAAAAGCGGATGAAGAAGCATTTGGTATTTCGAGAGAAAAGTTATGCCTTCAATCTTTGGTCCTGTCTGCGTTGATGGTTATTGGAGAAGATTCAACCACGAACTGTACGGGCTGTACAGCGATATGAGCCTAGTCAGGCATCTACGGATTCAACGCTTAAGCTGGCTGGGCAATGTAGAGCATGGACAATACTGCTCCAGCCCGAAGAGTCTTCGACTCCGAACCAGTGGGACAACGCAATAGAGGACGCCCACGGAACCGATGGCGGAGCCAAGTGGAGAAGGACCTCAATCAACTTGGGTGCGTAGTTGGAGACAGCTGGCTAACGATCGTGCCGGCTGGAGAGGCTTACTAGTTGAGTCCGGGGTGGACCTGGACCCCGGACTGTAGCGCCATCAGAAGAAGAAGAAGACGAATTCTACTGTAGTATCCGATTGGCTTAAGGGGATGAGTCCAGATTACGTGAATGCACCAGAGCATTTGATCATTGCAGAAGCCAGGCCTAAGTTCCTCAAGGACTATACACACATATATGTGGATGACATAAATTCACATCCGAAGCTTCCATACAAACCCAGTTTATATGGCAATTCTTGTACCTGGACACCAAATTCTGCTTGTCGCGATTCTCCTTTAATTCAATTTGTTCAAACTTAGGTTCATTAACTTCCCATAGAATCAGTGATTGAGAAGCTGCCAAAAAATATAAACCATAAAAAACGAATATAAGTGAAGATGATTAAATGAATCCAACCAAAGTCTCATAAAAAGGATGCATGGGAGACGAAGACTTGACAGCGATGTGATGCTAATTACGTCGCGTCGCAATCTTTCAATTAACCTACCAAAATTGCTAAACATGCCAGATTAATCGTCCAGTCAGAAAATATAAAATATGTCATATCTCCAAAGCGACCATAAAAAATAAGAAAATTTATGAAAAAAAAAATGAAAAATGTGAATAAGACTCGATGCACATAAACATCTCACAATTTATATTTTCACCGCTGTGACCCCAAAAAACAAAGAAACCAAAGCGAACATAAATCCCCAACCGGCATCAAAATGAAAAATCATTCGCACACAGCAATTTATTTTGTCTAACTAATAATTTTTATTTTTCATATTTGTCTCTCAGTTGAAAAAAATAAGAATAAAAATAATAAACAACTTAAAAATAATCTTGCACTTAGAATCTTCCATCTCTTTTTTGTATATAAATTTATCTTAAGAATTACAAAAATAATAAAAATTAAAAATATATATATATAAATTTATTTATATAGAAACACAAAACGTGCACAAATCATATGTATATTCCTATGTACAGCATAAGTTATCTTTGAGATAACACAAGGTGTAAAGTAAATTGATTGCGAACGAGAAAAATAAACTAAAGTACAATTAATTGAAATTTAATTTTATTAAAAATGAAAAAAAAGGAAATAAAAAGTAAAAGATTGCCACTAAATGTTGATTAGAAACCCAATGACACAGAGTATTTCGATTTGTAGAATAATAAATTAAGTATTTTCAGTGCCATATGAGTTGATTTCACGTTGTTTTCTTTTCTTCCTTTTTTGCTAGCTTTTTTTTTTTTGTTTCGTTAAACGATTTGATTTTGCTTATCTTTGTTTTTGCTTTCTTTAGAGAAAAATTAAACTTTTTGAACTGGGATTCAAACAACTTTTGGGAGCCTCATGTTCAGTTAAAATTACATTTTTTTTTGTTTCGTTTAAATTAACTAAAATCAAAAATTTGGCTTCAAGTGTGTGTGTGTGAGTATGTGTGTGTGGATAAATTAAAAATGTAATTTATTTACAAATAAAAGGAAAGAAACTATGCATTGCTCTCTTTCATTTCTCTCTCAACCAAAAGTTTGAAGATAACAATGTTTGCTTTAATATTTACCACCCTAACTAAGAAATTACCCTAGATGTTGATTTTTATTTTTTTTTTCTGTATATATATATCTTTTTTTTTCTTTGTAAGTTTTTTTTTGTATTTTGTTTTAAATAATTTATTTAATAGAATTTTTTTGTTTGTCATTAGCCCTACTTGACATCCACATTTAGAGGAACTTCACTGATATCGATTAAATTCGGTGGCGATGGCATTCTGCCGCTGTCATTGGCATGCTTACCTCCTGTCACACCACCGTCACCACCAATGCCACCATTGCTGCTGCTAGCGCCACTCGATGGCGTTGCGGTCGTTGTTGCCGACGATGAGTTTGACAGTGACATGTCAATATCACTCGTTGTCAATTGATGATGTTGATGAAAATTGGTTGCATGATAATTACCCCCAATGACATTTGCACTATCAACTGACATAGCAGCTGCTGCGGCCGCTGCCATCATGGCAGCACTGTCGTAATAATTTGACAATGTGGTTGGTACCATTGCGGCCAGCGGTGAGTTACGACGCATCGCCGCTGTTGTGGCTAGCGATGATGGTGTTATTGATGATGGTGTCATCATTGTTGATGTTCCAGTTGATGTTGCTGTTGTTGAGGCTGGCCCCAGGAATACTCCTCCAACGCCACTGCCATCGGCTGCTGCTGCACTAGCGCATGCAGCGGCTGCAGCAGCAACGGCTGTGGTGGCGGATGATCAAGTTGTTGTCAATTGTCGCCACATTGTATGTCACATTGATGGTAGGTAGGGCCAGGAGAAACTGTTCCCAGATAGTAACATATCACGAATGAGCGTTTCAATGGGCGTTTTACCGACTAGACGTACAAAAAACAATTGTTCAATGACCTGCAATGGGAAAAAAAGGGAAACAATTGCATAAGTTTACATATTAAATGAATGCTAGAAAAGTTTTTAAGTGATCGATTTCAATTGTAGTATGGGAACCAATTGGAAAAAGGGAGCATCGGAATTACCAAATGAGCTGCCGCAAGGCTGGTTTTGTGGACCACTTATGTTTATACATTTTTTTCCAGAAGTTTTTGAATAAGTTGGGAGAATATTTAAGAAACTTCTGCAATGGTGGTGGGATTACCAATTGGAAAAGGAGCAACATAAAATTGAGTGGCCTACCGCAAGGCTGACGTTCTGGTCCACATGTACATTTGAATGTGGCAAAGGCCATGAATGAGTGAGCACATATTTAACGACTTTCTAAATTCAAGTATACACTTGTAAAATTATGTTGTGGCCTGGTTAAGTGAGTGCTCGGCTTAATTAAATGCCAAGGCATGTGCCGAAGACAAGCCCTTAAGGTTATGGAGCTTTAGAGATTGGACCTGCGAAAGTTGTAGAAGTCTGATTGAGATCTTTGTTTGTTGATATTTGTTCTTTGGTTGTCTTGCCCCTTAAGAAGAATTAGTGCGACTAGTTATTTTTATTTACAAAAAAGCGAACAATCGAGTGAAAAATGTATTTGTAATCAATATTAAAAGTGAACTTACTTGTGATGAGACAGTCCTTAGTGATGGTAACCTCAGGAGGAGTTTACCGAATCTCGTTGGCTGATTGGGATACTGTGTCCGACAGTACTCCTCGAGAGCGCATTGTGATTTCTCCTGTAGCGATTCTATATGTGTCACATCGGATAGACCACACGCATCTGTTGGATAAAAAGAGGAGACCAGTGAGTAAAGTATTCAAGGCAAATCATCAAGTCTCTTTCGATTGGATTCTTTTCCTCTAAGAAAACACATTCACACTTTGTGATCCTCGAGTTCAAGAGAGACTTGTTTAGCTATTTTTTCCAAAACTCAGAGACACATGTATTGTATGTTAGTATACAGCAAAAAGAGGTTTTGTCTAAAGGCCTTTGCGGTTCTATCATCTATCAAATCTGTACTAGATTGCTACCAAAGGTCTTGTCGATTCTTGCAAATATGCTCTTAAAGAGTGTGATCTATGTAAGGAGTGTAGAGGGATCAACGTTTATACTTGTACCTTTTGTCTATATATGAACATATTCTGTTCTACAAAATCTACTTGGAGCTGGAAAGAGGATACCTATTGAAATTTATGCGACGAGAAAGTGAGATAATGGAGAGAAGTGGCAAACATGTGAGTGCATTTGAAGATATAGGGGATTTGAATACAGTTTGGAAAACTTCGTGTTAATCTGACCAAAATTCTACTACCGACAGAGGGAAACCACATGATGGTCGTTTAAAAGGGATATAAAGGACATTTCCTCGGTGTTGAGCAAAAATCAAGAACTTCACAGTTAATTGTCTTCTTGTCCATCGATGAATCTGAGGGACTTTTAGACATGGACTTTTGAAAGTTATTCACGATTTCCTGATTCCTACGGGGAAACGATATTAAAAGTGTAATCCAAGTATTTAGGGACGTGGCACGATACAAGGCGTTTTCAGCTCAAAAATAATGAAAGTTTGACGGCAACAGTTCGAAAATGATTTCATATAGGGGCTGTTACCGGTGCTCGATATGGCGATATGAGGACAGAGGACAGCGCTACTTGCCACAGTGGACACAACTCGGTGGATTTGAGGGCATAGTTATCTCACACAAGCACAGAGACGTCGGATACTACTCATGTTCGATTTGACCAAGTTAAAGTGTCTGTTTTTTGGTTCATTAAGGGGTAGACCTAGTCCAGAAATAACTGTTTTTAGTTTTTTTTTTGTGGTCGTACAATTAATATCAAATATTTGTTTCAACATGAAGAAAATGAATTTAAGAAATTATTATAAATTTGTCATATACAAAAATATACGTTTAAAACAATACATTTGCGCGAAGTCAAAAAAAATAAAAATATTGGTTTGCGAGGATCACTGTACTGGATTATCTTAAATCCTTAAAAATTCAAAAATCATTCGTTTATGATATGATGCTCCGAATGAACGATTTAAAAAAACAAGTTGATTTTTTTAAAAATGGCTGACGTTTAAACTCCAATTTATTGTCTTAACTTAAAATTCCCTCACACTTTCGGCCAGGAAAAAAATAATTTTAAAAAAAAATCCCGGAGGACAAATCCATTTAGAATAGTTGAGAAAAATTTCGAACTGATCAGTATCGTCGTACTCAAGTGTAATGTACAGTGATCACCGACTTCGAAGACATGTTTCGAGAAAAACGTATTCAAAGTATTGAGTACGATAAGCATGCAGATGGAGATAGCTCTACTCAAGAGATAGCTTTCACAATCTCTCAACTGGGTCTACCCTCTTAAGACGCAGAGGTGTGTCAACCATGCCATGGCTCAAATTCAGCCTCAGACTCTGCTGGATGTGGAAGTAGCGGGAGTCATTCTAAATAATTACCAGAAATGAAGTATTAAAGAGATGCCCGAATTCTATCTCTCTTTCCCCTTAAAATTGTTGCCAATTGTTTTTTATAACGTGTTCATAAACCAAATTGACCAATCAGAGGGCGGCATTTACGTTATGTCGTGAATATCCGTCAAAAATGCACTCAAAATCGTCGATGGACTAGAGGCAATCAGGTGTGAAGTCGGCTATCTCTGTAATACTTCACTTCTGGTAATTACATTGCTCACGTCAGTGGTCGCGAATAAAGCCAAACCGTGGCTGATCTCCTTCAAGCAATGTGATTAGTTCAAGGTTTTGAATCTGTGACGTGAGAGAAAAAAAAAAACGAATTCACCAAACCAAGAGACGTTCTGTCCCACTCCCAAGAACACTTCGAATGAATGATCTGTACTATCAAACATTTTTCAATCTCATCCCTGTCAACAAATAGACATCACCTTGACTGCACAGTCGAGAATTTTTCATTGGTTATCAATCTGTCTCAATCAAGACAATGAGCCTTGCTGCAAATGAACGTATTTCCATTTCTTAATTCGCCATCAGCGACCAGATAAGTGTCAATTAAAATAAAATCCCTAGCCTGCTTCCTTATCAGAGAGAAAAACACATTAAAAAGTGTTTATACAGATATTTATTTAAAACATATATTTGTTGACCATTTAAAAGCAAACGTAATAAAAAGAATATAGTACAGGAGATAGTCACTGCTTAAAATAGCCAATTCAGCAGAATTATGTGCCATAAACACAATTCGATTCGTCTCGCCGCCATCGACGTACGGCCGTGGTTGAGGCGTAAAATTCATACTGGACTCTATACCCTCGTCGATGTGTGTCGATTCGGTCAGCCCGATGGAGACCGAATCAAACAAATACGTGCGCAATCGAGCCGCATTAGATGGGGACGTGTGTGAGAGGTTTATTTTATTTTATAGCAATTTTATTTCCTTCACTTGTTGTCACTTGAATTGCAGGGACTTTGCTGTTTCGGTTTGTGCCGCTGCTGGAAAAATGTATTTTTAGTGAGATGAAAGTGACGTAACTGTTTTGTTAATTTAAATTGATTTGAATTGAAATTCGTTTTTTGTGTGCTCGGTGCTCGGGGAGAATAGTTCAGAGGGAGTGAGTGATAGCTGCGAGTTGGGGAGCGGTGAAAATACACTTCTTTGGGTTTTTTGTGTAGCCACTTAGTGCCTCGCAAGGAACATCAAATAAGAAGCCGATATGATCACAAAAATATGGTGGAACAGGGCTTTTAACAAGGCATCTGGCAAATAGCTTGAAAACTAAAAATGAAATGTTGTCTTTTAAATTCGTGCGGCAACAGCAACAGTCATAAATCCCTATTGGAAGACCCTTTATAAGTCCGTGGTCGAAATTATGTGCCATGAAACTTCCGTAGCAACCAACACTGCTGGTGTGAGCGTGGTGCATATTGCGGTTATCATGTACACGTTTTCTGTCAAGTAATCAGTCAGATAACCAGCTTTGAGATGCCAACCAAGTCTACGAAGGTCATAGCAATAAGCAAATGATCTGACTCACGGCTCGGCTCTCAACCAGAACACAGCGGCTCAAATTCTCAAAAAGACTTTAGTCTTTACGTGTTTTTCTTCTAGTGGTGCTACAGTCAGGGGTGGACCTGGGCCTCAACCAAGGCCTTGACTAAAATGATATAAAATTCACAAAAAATGGATTTTCTGAAGTAAGAAACACCTGCTAAATTCATGTCAAATACAAATCTGCCTTCTTTTTAAATAAGTCCTACTAGAAGTCAATTTGAATACAATCTTGATCACGGACTGGAATTTTTCCACGTCCCGCACTGACAATGCTAAACGAGTAACAAGTGTCTAAAAAACAAGCTTCTCCAACTTGGTCCGTCGGAGTAGACATTAAACTGTAGGTCCCTTCCACACGTTGGTTGCTGAGAAGCTGGGCCATTTCCGGATAAATAGATACATCAACAAAAAGAATTGTGCATTCCGAACAAGTCATTGTTTGATGTGGATTTTGGGCAAGCGGTGTCATCGGTCCATGTTTCTTTTAGAACGACGTTCAGATCATTACCGTCAACAGCGAGCGTTATAGGTCGATGATTATCAACTTCTTTTGGTCTGAATCGGATGATATGGAGAACAACGACATGTGGTTTCAACAGGAGGGCACTACTGTTTGGTTTTCTGAAATCGCAGGTCCATGCGAATAGGCACAAACCACAGCGGCCTTCAAAGACACGCATAACCCATGCCATTGGTCTTGATTTATGCGCCAGAATGATGGAGAATTGGACATTTCAGTTTTCAGAGAGAAGCCGCGGCGGACATTTGAACGATCTTATATTCCATACATAGGGCATCGAGAGGCGGTTTGAACGAATAAGACATTTCGATGATACCTCGCACCCACTTGTATTTATTTGAATTTAGAGATTGGAAGCGCCTAATAAAATAGCCTTTAGATGCAGTGGAATGAATTGCAACTCTCTTTTCCACCAGAAGAGGGGAAAAAACTACGAGAGAAGAGCAACTCAGACAACTTGATGCCATTTGAACAAGCTTCAATTCATTCCCATTGCCTCAATATTATTGAAATCACAAGTTGTCTACGAACAGGCTGCCATTTACTCACTTAAGACTGCCCTGCCCTGTGGCTTATCTTCGTACAGTCAGCGTTAAAAGTGAGTGTATAGCATAAAGATGCCTGGGCTCTCAGCAAAAAAAATGTCAATCAGGAGTCTTCAAACAAAAATCTTTAACGCAGTTTTGTAATATATTTGCTTTCTGTACTTTACTAATTAATGTACTGAAAGCAAACATATCAGGAAATCTCAAAAACTATGGCCACGTCGCATCATAAACCGAAAAATGAAGTGAAATACGCATCACAAAAGTAAACATACACATAAGGACATCTCCCCTAATATAGGATTCAGGCAGCATCTAACGTGGCCAATTTAGGGGTTGGTCTATTGAACTATCGAAAGAGTAATCTGTGCCAAAAGCATTTGCAAACACAGCTCAGAAGGCCATTTAATGGTGATCTAAATTTCATTATGTTCTTGGTTTATGACCCCCGCGTCCATAGTTCTGAGATGTTCTCATCTTTTTTTGGTTTTAAGTACATAACTAAATACTTTAGAAAACCGCATTTCGGATTTGTTTTTCTTTGAAGTCCCGGTTGAATTAAATATTAAAACGCAGAACGTCTATATGCTGTACACACACTTTTGAAGCCCACTGTATGTAATATATGCCCCACAGCCGATCCTTCTTTAACAGCCACGTGACTGTAAGTTCTATCTCACGAATTAAGATGTCTTACAGTCGTGTGCCGACGAAGAAATTGATTTTTACAGATTATCCTCTCTAAGCATTATCAGTGACTCGAGAGAGGCGGAGTTCAGCCATAAAAATTAAAGTGTGCGTCTCTATGTTCCAAGCCTCGACGCCCACTAACTCGTCTTAATTTCGATATTTGCAAAGAACTTCGTATGTGGGTCGAATGTGGGCATAAACAAGAACTTCGCTTCATAACACTGTTTTTCTTCTTCTTCGGCTTAACTCAGTTAAAGGTCTCATATGATTTGCATGGATCACAAGTTAATAATCATCTTGGGCAATTTGTTGCGCCACGACCGTTGTTTGAACTCATTAATCGCCAATTAGCCAGTTAATCAAGCATGTAACGATCACTAAACATTCGGAACAGAGCCCATCTTCCTTCTTGCGACACACACTACCCCCGATCTCTCTTCCCATAGAAATGTGCCCAACAAAACATCCAGATAACCCAACATCATGACAAAATAAAAGACAACCACATCCAAAGAAAAACAGTCTTTAGGCCTTAACCTTGTCAGCAGAAAGTTCTTTATGCGCACAGCGCTAATTCTTTGATAAAAGATACGGCACTGCATCAACATGCAAGAAAATTGTCGGAAACCGCTTGCGAAACAAACCAGAACCATGTCATATTCAAACTCATTCAGTCCTTTAACGGAAAAGAATGCACTCTCAGCTATCATCTCGGATGCATCTGAATCACGTAGCCGCAGGCAATTCCATACGCGGCCTGGCCGCGTCACAGACCTCCGCGACGCGATGCGACCGACACCATGGGTACTTAGCACCACAAATAGAACCTCAAACAAATACAAAACTAAAATCGATTTCGAAATTTATGTTCCATTACAATTGAGCATTCATAATTCCAAGCCGCCCAGGACTTATTGTTATTTGATTTCGAATCGCTTTTCCGTTTATTTTTCGCAAACTTTATCACCGTCCTCCCGGCCGCAGCCGACTAGGCTATTCTATTTCTTTTATTTTATTCTTCTATTTAAAGCTGCCTCATGGCCGGCGCATTCGACGCGCCCATTCAGGCGATGGGATTTGTGCAAACAGCTAACAAAAAAGCAGCGATAGAAAATAATAACGCTTCGGTGAGATTACTTTTTTCCCCACTTTTTTTTTATTTTTGTGAAAAGCTGATTATCCACACCACGAGAGATGGGCACAGGAGTGGAGTCGATGATGGAGCGGAATTGTTTTGCATCTCGGTATGGGTTTCGGGCTGTGCGCCTCCAGTCGGTCACCGTATCTCGATGCGATTGAGTTTCTTTTCAATTTCGCTGCTCTGACGGTTTTACGGGACGGTTTCGATTGATGGATATCTGATTTGTTGTGAATAGAAACCGTCCAACGCTGTTGAGTTCCGGATGTGGATTCAATGGGCTGACATTCAGAGTGGAATGTTGTATACCCGGTGAGTGCCAAAGTAAAGCAAACGTAAGCACACAAGTTTGTGAACTTAGCACGGTCGTCAGTGATGATGGACATCTCTATTAGACGCGTTCAATGAGACCATTCTAGTTACATGGTCCACATCCCTGGACCATTTAACTTCGATGAGTTTAGAGACCTTTTTTACTTGGCGGTTGCCCCTTAATGAGATGGCAGAATATGTGGGAGCCGGGTACGGTGGCATATGTCTATAGATGTGATGCAAACTCTTTTTCATTTCCAGGTCCACAATCTGATGAATGAATGACCCACGTCAAATGTTAGTACGAAGCTAATTCCGGCAAAACATTAACCCAAAACGTTCACTCTGATTAACCAAACTGAGCAGGCTGGTACTAAGGACACAGCTACTGGCATAGCCAACGACTTCCGCTAAATCGGGCATCGCCAGAGTGTCCACTAAACTAATACATTTTTCAGTTGCGACTTGGGAGTACATCCATATAAGAGCATTGCCAGTGTAACGAAAGAGGTAATGACATGAAAATTGTAGTCATATTGAATCGAACCTAGACATCATAAGATCAAAATCATATGACGCTGCAGCTGATTCGATGATTCTGCTCTGATAATGTTGGGCAGGGATTAAGATTTTGGAGGAGGCACATTTTTAGCTCTCCCTGTTGTTTTAGAGTACACAATCCACGAGTGTTCGACCAAGCATCAACGCATCCAGCAATATTAACTCTTTGAATTTGTTGTTTCTGTTAACACGACGAAGGAGACACCTCTAACCATCCATAGTCTCAGGTGTAGAGCTACTTAAAAAGGCTCTCTGTGGCCAGGTACATCGTGTGACCCGATATATCCGAGCTGTGGTACCATGCCAACTTGTGTTCGAAGTTGAAAAAATGAATTTGGCGAATGGATCATCTCCCGCCGAGCGTTCAAAAATTGAATAATGGGCAACACTCGCTAAGAAGCTAACCACTGTGGACGAGTTCCAGGCCAATATAAGAGGCGCCAGTATACAAGCCGCACCGAGTTATCAAAAATTGGACCGACTGCTTGAAGAAAGGCAAGGGAAACCGAGGAGTCCACGTGAATGATGTGCAATTCCACTCAAAATTACATGCATGTAGCTTCGAAGTTAAGCCAGAATCTGCAGCTGTTTTGAAGAGAAGCAAACAAAACCGAGGATGTCACTCAATTTACTCAAAATTACATGAATGTAGCTTCGAAGCAAGGTCAGAATCTGAAGTTGTTGCACTGTTGTTGTTAGTTTCTTTCCGTATTCCATATATACAGTCCATAAGGTGAAAAAGGCGTCTACAGACGTGTGAATAAAACACTCCTTTTATTTTTGTGAAGTGGAATTGATATACAGTCAAAATCCGTTATAACGACCTTCAAGAGACGGACAAATTTGGTCGTTATAACCGATACGTCATTATAACCCATACCACGGATTTTTGTTCTTATCCTTCGAAATTGTTGATATACCTAACTTAGTGTGAAACGTTATAATTTTTGGCAAGGACCTTATTTTGCTCTCCAGCTTCTCTCTTCAACCGAAAAGATTTGTTCATTTCTGACTCATTTTCTAATACAACTTAAGAGCTGAATAAAAAAAACTGCACTACCACTCGTCACACCGAAAGATTTGCACTAAGTTGAACAAATTCAAAACGAATAATAAACATAAATTTTAATTTGCGAAGAAATTCTATGTGCACATAGGCATATAACCAATGTGCAGCCAAACAGTTTACAGTCTCAGATTGATATATTTTATTTCAAAAATATTCACCCTGATTCCCTATTCGTCTGTACTTTTAGGTTAGGTTAGGTCAATGTGATTGCCACAGCTAAGGCAGTTCTGGCCCTCTTAGATCCTGATTTGATCCATTGTGATATCACTAATCGGCGGCCAACGTACCGGTTCCTCTTTGGGTACTAACTGAAAAAAACATCCAAGATCTGAAGATACCTACTGGTATGCTAATGGCATATCCTGGATGATGCACTCCTTTGCTGGTTTACAGCCAATTAGTATTTTTTATAAATTTTGCTATGCCGATAATTTTGATCCCAGAAATTTTCTCAAGGAGATTGAATGAATAGCTGCCTAGCGTGTTTTTCCTTGTCTTTGCAAGTGCTGGGCAGGTGCCGAGGTAGTGAAGTATAGTTTCTTCTTCCCCTTCGTCCCTACACCTCCTACCAAAGTCATTGTAAGGGGTGCTCATTCTCCTTGGGTGTGTGCCTAATAGGCAATCTCCAGTAATAATTCCAACTACATTGCTGATTTCCTTATTATCTATTTAGAATTAGGAGAGCGCTTGTTTTTTTGGGATTTATTGAAGCCCATATTAGCCTTGAAGTCCTAAATTATATAATTCCATCCACCTCCGATTAGCGGCGTTGATGGCATCTTTAAGTAACAAAGTGTTTATTACTTGAAGAGAGGGGTATGGGGTGTCCTGATTACTTGCCATTGACAAACCCACCCCTATTCTCGGCCCTTTCGTTGCCTCGAATACCACTATGCCCAGGGAACCAACATAGGGTAAGGTTGCATCTGACCGCTATCTCCCTAAGAGATAGACGGCAAAGTTCTACCATCTTAGATTTGATTGATGGCGTATACAGAGCCTTGATGGCCGCCTGACTGTCTATCTATATAACGACGGATAGCACGTCTATCGGATGCATTGACAGTAAGCGGGCAGCCTCTTGGATAGCTTTTACTTCTGCCTGGAATACACTACAGTGGTTGGATAATCGACGGGACTGAGAGAAGGATATTTCCTGCGATGACGATGTCTGTCGCTTTACAGGACTGTCGTTTTTTCTGTCGTGTCGATTTTTGATCGCCATTCCGTAAGTTACACGACGCGTCGAATAAGCAGTAGATTTCCACCCGACAATTTTTCATGAAAAAAGTGGCAGCTTAAATTTCAAAACAGAGGCGAAATTGTTTGATAATATTGTTAAGGGAGTTTTAATTAATCAAATAGTGATCAAGAAAGAATTGATCACATAATACAAGTTCAGATTTGAAGAAAAGGAAAGCACGAGAATAATTAAAAGAAAAATTATGTGACAGCAAACAAATCCATTCGATTTATTCAATTCAAAGTAAATGCAGAACTTTTAATTTATTTGATAACTTCTTAATTTATTTATATTTCATAAGGTATATGCGTTACTTTCAATTATAGAAGCAAGCTGCTCAACAAGTGCTCGTGTCGATAGATAAATTATTTGAAAACACAAGAAGGAAGTCCAGAAAGTATTTTCAACACGGTGCACTTAAGACCAAGATATGATTGTCCTGAGTTTCGTTTTCTCTGTCTTTTGGGTGCACGGCAACTGCATTACGATCCACTTATAATATAATATGGGTGGCGCTACAGCCCGTAAAGGGCCAGGGCATAGCTTCTCAGCAACCACTCGTGTTGTGCGGGCTATTGTTCTCTCACGTGTGGAAGGGACCTACAGTTTAATGCCGACTCCGAACGGCGTAGCTGAGAAGCTTTTTTAGACAGGAAATACTCTTTGAGCATTGTCAGTGACTCGAAAGAGGTGGATCTGTGAAATATGAAAGGTGGTAAATTCGGGTATCGAACCTGGCACCCTCTCCGTAGGAGTCGACGCACTAACCCACTACGCCACGGTAACCCACAACAACGATCCACTTAAGGATACGAAAATTGTGAATGCATATTCTGCCTTGAACAAGATTTTTTTTATTCTGGGCTTAGTAAATAGTCCTTGAGTAATAAGACACGATGATCAAATTAACACTGCTGATTATTTCCTTTTGACATAAGGATGTTGAGTCTCTTATTCTTATGCTAAGGCCTGGGGGCTGGATGAATGTGGTTTTCTAAATGTAACCAAAAGCCCAAAATAACTTTGATTCATAATTTTCATATCATTTTTTTTTCAACTATTATTTATATGGTTATTGATTTATTTCGCACTAAAATTGTTCACTCCATGGAATTTTCTTCCGAGTTCTGATTCAAATCCCAACGAAAGAAATTGTCGTTTTTACGAAAGAATGTAGTGTCAAAATGACTGAGGTAATTAGGAAATGGAATACATCAACGACCGCTGACGTTTGTGCACGACAAAATCGACATACATAATAACGATTGCGTTCTGTCGTATCGTTTGACATATGATATAACATAGGGAATCGCGGTTATAGAAAAATCCATCGTTGTAAGCGATATTTAGTTCTAACCGATGTCGTCGTTAAACCGTTTTGACTGTAGTGACTAACTACGCCCGAGATATGTTTCGAAACCCTTTTTGAATGCAGTGTGAACAAAACTCGTATCAACGAAACTCGAGTATTCCGCGATCGTAGTTTTTGTTTTCGTTGAAGATGGTTTATGAGTGTTTCCGGAGGAGAACTTTCACTCTTCCGAGTTTAGTCAGAATTTCATGTATCCAGGGTTGAAGATATTTGGGTCATGTAGTATAGTGTTTGTTCAACAAATGTTTGGCACAATTGTCGGCCCGGATCCTGTTGGAGGCACCAATGTGGATCTTGATTGTAACTGTGGTGTAGTCTTGCCAAATTGGAAATCAATTGAAATGAAATGATTGTGACAGCAACAGTGAATGTGACCAGTGAATGTGAACGTAAGCCATTGCTGCGAACGAAGTGTAAGGGGGACTGATTCCGCTCAATTAACGACGTCAAAAACCTCAGTCTTCCTTCTTAAGGTACAAACGAATTACAAACGAATTTAAAAAAAAATGACCTCATAAGCTTCGCAATCGAATGCAATTGTAAAGACCCTTCTCTTCTATCCACATTAAGGATTACCCAATAATCTCCACTCTCAATCACATATCTCTACGCACCGTTCTGTGCACTCAGCGATATTTCAAAAATCAAATTAAATCGCAAATGAAAACTCTCGCGTAACATCGTCATCCCCCTGCTCAGACTGCTTCCCTGCCATAACTGCCATCATTTCGCTCATCCACAACGAAACCAATGCTAGTGCCACCTGCTGCGTTTTGCATTAAGCCAACCACCACTTGCAACAGAGGATAATTCACCGTCAACAAGCCCGGAAATAATGGCAAAGTATGCAGTGCAGATACAAAACAACAAATGTGCATCCCCACTAGGGGTCACAGCCTCATTTCTTTCTTTGCACTTAATTAGGAGGAGAAAAATTCCATAAATGTCTGTCAGCAGGAGGAAAACTCAACCGGGCGGAGCGGCGCGGCGCAGCTAGCATCCAAATCTGGATAAAGCATTTAAGCCATCAAATTTACCATAAACAATTGCCAAAGTCACTTGAAGGTAAATTCATAAAAATCCAACTCAACGATCGCCGTCATCATTATCAATTCAATTGACTCTCGGAGCCGAGTTGTAAGACGCCTCGTACACCGCCGATGGGAGTCCGGATGGGAGTTGGGCATCCCAAAAACAAACGATCGTCATCATTATCATGCCACACACTCACGGCGCGGCGACTGTGGAGTATGGGCTTCCTTGTGTGTGCAGAGATGTCTTCTATTTTTTTTTGCTTTCCTCGGCAGAGTAGAGATTTGAAGAGTTCTTTTTTTTGCGCTCCAAAGACTAGATCGTGACCAAGCGACTAAATGGATAATGACCGCGCGCTCGCTAGCGGTACGGACCGGGAGAGAGTGAGAGAGTTCCCCCCTGCAACTGGGAAGGGAATCTCTTTTTCGTTTGGCCTGGCTTTATAAAGTGCTGCACACCTCAGAAGCAACATTTGGAAGCCTTTGCATACGAATGCGGAGACGAAGCCAACGACGACGATGATGGTGATGGTGATGGTGATGACGATGACGATGACTACGACAACGACAAGGAGAACTGAAAATCGCTTTGGCAGGCGGCTAGGCGATGCAGCGATGAGGTTGCCGCTGGATCTCTGCTGCCGCCACAGCCACCACCACCACGGCCACTGGCTGCTGATGATCATGAAGACGATGACGATGACGATGATCGAGGCAACAGTTGCTCTGTTGCTGTTCGGATAGAGGCTGCCAGTACATGTGTGCTGGTCTGGCCTTCTTGCGAAGAGACACTCAACGACTATGCCTAGATGTGCATCACAGAATCATGGGCCCCTGATGGAGGAAGGTAAGCATTGTACACTAAAGACCCCAAAAGAGGAAAAACTTCGGGAAAAAATTGTGTCTCCCACAATTGCACATGGAGCTCGGCGCTCTCTCCTCGCACTGGTGATGCGGCCGCTCCATCATCACGAGGAAGGAGTAAATGAGGAAAGCTGGAGGAAAAAAAATGTGAAAAATCCAAAACCAATGTTACCCACAGAAACAGCAACAAAAACAACAGTAACTGCCGCATGATAACAGTGAAGATGGCGCACCTCTTTCGGTTCGTGGCAGCAGACCGCCGCTGTCTGCCGTTCGGCTGTGTCGGTGGCCGCGGTGGAGCAACGACGGTGGCGGGTGAGGAAAAGTATCGAAAACGCGAATTTTCAGGTGTGCTTGGCTCACCTTGTTAAACAGTGTTTTCCGTTAGAGATGTTGGCTGTCTTCTTAGCCATTTTTTACTTCACTTTTATTGTATCTACATTTTCACATGGCTGCGCGCGCAGATGCAGCTCCACACTGAGCATGCAAGATACAAATGTATCCACCGCCACCGCCACCGCCATCGCGATCTCCGCCACCACCACCGCAGCGACGATGCCACGGCATGTATCTCTGTTTATCGACTGCGACGGCGGCGGTGGTGGCGGTGGCGGCTTGTTGCAGCCTGTATGTCAGTCACACTCAGACAGTCAGCAAACGTTTGGTGGTACACGATTTGAATGCTGCCCCGGTTGAAATCCGAGAAGATGGCTCACCACCTTCAACATGATCACCACACCATCGTTCGACCTCATAAAAGATACCGGTGTCAAGCATAGTAATTATTATGATATTTCGTATTGATTCGAGAGCTGGTGTTGTGTCTCGCAAATCGCGCGAGGTCTTGCGGCCGACCAACGACCAACGTCATCACCCCGACATCCGAACACTTTTCGGGCGATTATTGATGTTGAATGCATTGCATTTATGTTGCGCTCAGTCTGCATCTGCACAACGGCGCGGCACGGCGGTCGAGTGCAGGTGGTGGGGTGCAGCAGAGATTCGAATGCATTTTCAATTTTGATTGGAGCCCGGTGATTTCTCGAACGTGCCATGGCTTCGGTGTCAATTGTTGCTTTCTATGGACGCTCATCTCGGGCCGTAGCGGTCCTCGAGAATGCCCCTGCCGCGGCCAGAGCTGCAAACCGAAGTGTGCCTGTGACGGTGTGCGAAATGGTACGCGTTAGAATCGAAATCCGATTGAAATGGAGTGATTGTGCATGGAATGTGAATATATGGGTTTTGGTAATAAACGGTTTCACTTTTTGTTTCCTTCACAACCCGCGCCCCCCTCCAGCCACAGTCAGAGGGTGCCAAGTCCAAGTTGGTCGGGGCATATATTGGAATATTATTACGAGGTCGTGATGATGGTTTCTTGGGGAAGATTGAAGATAGCGACGATATATAAAGCAATTTAGGAGGAATGGGAATTGTTTAGCACTATTGTTTGGCTCGTTGACCAGAATGGCATCCGTCGTGGTGTGTGGGGCTTTGATTCGTTGACCTTCTGGCTTAGGGATTGGTGTGATATCGACAGTGATGACCTATATATGATGTGGAATCGTGCTGTTGACTTTGTGTGGAGTTGAGGTAACTCCATATTGGAATTCATAATGATCAGCTCGTTAGAAGTGATCTTTGATGATCAGGCGAGAGAGTATGGGAAGATGTCTGACAGGCTAAGTGAGCAAAACGAATTTGGAACTAGATTACGATCTGCCTTTGATGTGGATAGAGAGCTCGGACTGTGATGGGTGATTGAAGGCGATCAGGGGAAACGATCGAGTCGAGTAGTTATCGCGAGTAGCAATCACCCACCTTAGAGAAGCTGATTTAAATTTTAATTGAAAATTATCTCCCGAATTAGCTACCATTCTCCAGGTGATCAACTTTCTCTTACTCTGATCGTACACCGATCGAGAGGGGGACTAGTGTTGTAGTTGAGAAAGGTGGAGACAATGCGGACGTTGGCAGCTTAAAGGTATTTGGATAAAAGTCCCTGATCAGGCGAGATGGTGCCTTGAAAAGAAGAAAACACTGAACACGGATCATGATTGTCGTGAAGAGTCGTAGTCCATATTGGAACACATCGTATCTCTGTTTTTTTACATCGGATCTGGACTTACGATTGGCACAGATTAGAAATTGGACTGAAACACAAATTATATCGAAGACGGATTTACTCCAGATTACGAAGATCCCGGTGATAAAGCACGAGAATTAAGTTCTGAGACTCACGGTATTGGTTTTTGCATGTTGCAGCAACATGTTGCTAGATAAGTCTACAGATTTAAGCCAATAAGATGCCTGAAAATGATTTAAGCAGTCTTGTATGTATTCTCTTTTAATTTTCCGTGCAAATCCGTGCATGTATAATGTTGCTGCAACATGTTGCAAATGAATATAGTTATTCTATGATCAATTAAAAGTTTTCCAAAACACAGAAAATAATCAAATAAGAGTTTGAGATGACAATATGAGCTAATAAGTAGTATACAATGGACGAGTAGAAGCTACAAATTTGCAAAATTCAAGCCAATCAGTGTTATACCGACTTAGAATGGTGAAATTTAGGGTCGGCTTCAGAGTGAAAGGGGCCTGAGAGTGACAAAGCTGTATCAGAAATCGAATCAACAAGTTGACGACAACTTAGAAGCGTCGCTTCGGCCAACTACTGTAACATAATGTAGATCCAAGGAAATAAGTCTACGGGAACTAAGCTGAATTCCTGAATACGCAGTCCCTCAGTGGATTTAGTTCCTGGGGATTTAAACCGTCATCATACAGAAGATGAACAAATTGGTCAAACCAGGATTGTGCTCCAACATGTTTCCGGCCTTCCTTCCCATCGCAGATATCGTAGACATTTCGTCGTAAGCCAACAAGTGGAGTGAACACCATGAACGCCGCTTTGTTTTTGAAGACTTCCACCAAATGTAACAAGGAAACCAAAAATTCAAACAAATGCAAACGAAATAAAAACAAATGAAAAAACAACATAACCAAAAACCAGGACAAACATTTATTGTTAGTTGCATCTTCATGTGTTAGGTGGGTTATATTTTGTGACTTTTAAACGGATCTCCCCTGCATCCAATTCTGTGAAAATAAGCAATTAAATAAAAACAAAAAAAGCAAAAGCAAAACAATAAGTGTGTATAAAAATAATAAAACAAAAGCAACAACCAACAAATCGAGAACAAATGAAACACAAATACGAATTCAATTTAGATTTTAAAAAAATGTTATATCCCATATATTATCATTTTCATTTCATAAATTATTATTAAATAAATAAATAAATAAATAACCAATAAATTAGGCACTAAGGTTAACTAAACTAAATAAATTAAATAAATTAATTAAGACTACTTAAAGTAGAAGATAGAAAATGTACAGAAGAAGAGGAAGAAGAAAGCTTATGCGTTACAATCAATATGATACAAGAAGGAAGAGATAGTAAGGTATTTTTTACATTTTGGGGTCGTTCTAAATATACAAGCGTGACCAAAGTGCTGGTCAGTTTCTTACAACTGCCATCTACTACCAAAGCCGTAGGGCGAGTATCTATAGCTAGAGTTACCAAACGACCCACTACTACTCGTATGACTTACGAACGGAGTGCTATGATGGAACATATCGAACGCCGAGCCGAAGGTTCTCGGTGGCGTTTGATAGAACATTGCTGCAGCCGCAGCAGCGGCCGCCGACGCGGACGAGGGTGAATTATACGTGCCCATACTACCTGTACTGGGATTGCTCATTGGCGACGCTGTTAGGTTACCCAAACTGGAGCCAATGTGCGACTGAGACGATGTCACTGGTGAGTGCGAGCTGGCCATTGCGCCGGTGCCGGGATAGTACAGCGATTGGTAGTTGCTACCGTTGCATGAACTGAAGGCACTCTGCAGCGATGGCAGCACTGCTGTGGGTGAGGTTGTGGTCGGAGTTACCGTCGTATTCAGACAGGAGGCAATCGAGTGACTAACTGTGGAGGCTTTGACATCGGCGGCATTACCATCGCCGACACCCGACGTCGAGACTATTGTGGAGGGTGTGGTGTGCTGTGTGGTGGTGTGTGATGTGTGTGGACTATTTCCATGGAATGATTCGCTACCTTTCATTAGCGCGGCCAAATGCGAAGACAACGCCGTCGAGGTCGTCTGGGCATGTTCGCGTTCGAGCTCATCCAAGTGATCCTTGACCACGAGCATGATATCCTCGCACAGACTATTGTGAGATGAGTCAGCCGCAGACGACCCATCGGACGAGGAGTTCGCATTGGCCCCAGCACCACTACTGTTATTGCTAGCATTGTTATTGGTGGAATTGTGCAATTTAGCTGAAACTTTTGTTAGTAAGGCCGGCACATCTTTGTACAAGATGTCCAGAAGCTTACCTGTGGTGAATAGGACGATCGCCTTCAAACACGAGTATTCGGCTGAGTCGACATGCAGTGCCTTGAGCTTCTCGACTTGCTCCTGGAAGATGCGTATGTGATCCATGAAGGCCACAACACGATCCGCAGCCATTGGGGATGCATGTAGACCGGCGGCAGCTAGTAGCGGTGCCACATGTAGCGGCATCGAGCACTGTGATGCATTGAGGACGAACAATTCAGACCACACTAGTCGCAGGAGTGCCACCTGATCGGTGACTTGTAGATCTGGGAAGAAGGGAATATTTTTTGCCCATTCCACGGCAGAGAAGAGTAGGCGGGCGGCTAATTCACAGATATTATCAATTCCCATGATATTGTTGGGCTGCATACATTGGCCATAGCGAGACGTTGGATATGGTTCGGCACGGAGTAGGAGTGAAATGTAGGAACTTAAGTATGAGTGACCATTGAAGCCGGCAACACCCATGTGATCGCCATTGGCTAATTGATATTGGCCATGCATGCCGGCTAATCCGGGCTGGGTTGGTGGGACGCGACCACGTTGAACAGCTGAAATGAGAAGAGAAGAATTGCAAACAAAATTTATAAGCTTTGACAGTTGAAAAATGATAAGGAAGGATAATGTATATATTTTTATGTTTTTTTTTCTATGTTGCAGCAACATGTTGTTAGCTAAGTCTATGAATTTAAGTCAATAAAATGACTTAAAATAAATTGAAAATACATATATGTATTCAGTTTTGAATTTTCACGCAAATCCGTGCATGTAGAATGTTGCTGCAACATGTTGATAATGCATATAATAATTCTATGGTAAATTAAAAGTCACACAAAATATAGACATTAATCAAATAATAGCTCAAGAGCTACTAAGTAGTACACAATGGACGAATAGAAGCTCGTTAGCAACAAACTTGCACTTGCAAAATTATACATTCACATCGAAGAAGCGATCTCTCCATCCTCTCTACACAGATTCCCATTCCAGCAAGAACTGTAAGAGTTCATAAGAAATCTTCCGTCACAATCTCTGCCCCATAATCGTTTGTTTATTCCTCGAACCAAGGTCCGATACAATCTCTTAGATTTAATTTTTACGATTCAATCGCTCTCTCTTTCGGTTCGCCCGTTCCACTCGTTTTCCATACGGCACCGATGGAAGTACTCTCAAATTCATACAAAATCGATAAATCTCAACTGGGACTTTCGATTGTCCTGCACTAGCACCGTGGTATCGCCCTCCCGATTGTCTTAAATCTCGATTCCTCTTGTGTTCCTCTACAATACCCGCCGTTGGAATGAAGACAGTGTGCTTGCACATGGCACATACACACACCTGGTCAAGGTAACCAACCATCTACCAGGCTCTTTGCATAAATAATCAAGACGACACGCGGAGCCTCACAGAGTGTGAGGCCAGCGAGAGAGATAGAGGGAGAGAGCGAGTCTTCTTCAAAAATATTGCACACCCCGAACGAACGCTTTTCCCGGTTATTTATTTTTTTGGGATATTTTTCTCGCCTCAGTTGCTGCAAGGAATACCAATCTTGACCAGAACAGAATTTATCACTTTTCCACGTCCAACAATAAATAGTGAAGAAGACAAAAATCGAGGTGCGTAATCCTCCCTTTATTCGGGGCCCCGTTGTACCAGCCGTTGTCCCTTCACACGGTGTCATGCTCATAAATCCGAACCGAACCGTATGCAAAACTCAACTCTCCCCTGATGATGGTCAAGCGATGACGTGGACAACGGCAGCAGCAGCAGCAGCAGTGATAGTGGTCAGCGCGAAGAGAGTGACCCTTTCAGGATTCCGAAGTCGTCTTCTTATTTATATTCTTCAGGTGTGGCGGGAAGAAACCGTCTGTGAAGGACGAAAAATCCAGTTTGACCAGTTTCCCACAGACTGGACACTGGGCAAGAGGATTCTTAATCGACGGTACTGTCTCCGCTATTTGTCGTTCTGGTCATTCTGTTTAATATTTACACAATACATTTGCGTAATTGTGTTTTGATTTTGTCCCTTTTAGAGTGACGCAACAATGAGGAAAAGGATATCTCATTTCAGGTAGATCATGTGATCGGCATGGGAAAGTTCCGTAGTTCCTCAATCTTTAGGTCACGATCCTTCTGACACTTCTGTGCAAAAACCATCATCGGTCGGTCTGGTTGTCTCAGGTAGACAGAGGTGAGTGAAACCGGAATGCAGGATCACCGCGAAATCGGTTTACGGGATGCTGTGTGCTGCGGTGCGGTTCGTGTACTCACCACACAACAACACAAGTCATCATCAGAAAAAGAGAATGAATAAAAAAAAAAAACAGACACAGACAGGGAAGTGAGAATCCTCTCTGCACAAGCCCGTAAGCAGAAGACAATGGAGGCAAAAGGGAGTGATTAAGGTTTTCTGATTTCGGTCAGATCAAGCGCATTCAGCATCCGCAATCGATTGTTCTTCTCAGTGTTGTGCTCTCAGAAAGGAATCAGTGAATGAATTGTGAGATGGAATGAGTGAGAGATGATGGGCACGTGCTTAAGGATTTGATTTTTGTTTTTTTCTTTTGTGTCTGTTCTTTTTTTTCGAGCGGGGTTTCGGTCAAGTGTCAAAGATCACGTGATTAAGTAGCTGTTAGCTGATTAATCTTGTGATAAGTGACTTCTGCTCTTTTATTTCTAGTCGCGAACCCTTTTCTGTTTTTTTGGTAAGACGTGACTGTGTCGGTGGAAATGAGCACTTCAGTCGGATGGAAGAGGATGCGTGGGCAATTGGTGCGTAGGCCACGTTCTGGATGACTGGAAGAAGCTTCCGCGGGAATGTCAAGGTGGATGGATGAGCTAACGCTCAAGCTCAGATTATTCGGGGGTTGTTGGTATGAGAAGTAATCAAGTTGCCTTCCATCATTGACGGCGTTTGAGAGACCCTAGATCCCTATTATGAGGTGTAAGTGAGCTGCCATCCATCTCCGACGATGCATGCAGAGACCCAGGATCGATAGTCTGAGCTGTAAATGAGTTTCTTCTAGATACCTCAATATCTGACAGTCCCGGGCACCCAGTTTCCAGACATCATAGACTGCTGACCTCACAAGTAGCCATCCTTGGCATCTGGCACCACCTTCTGTGCCACATACCGACGATCTATTTGCAAGGCGAAACTAATGATCACAGCATCAGCAATCATCTCGATGTAATGTCAACCAATCAATCTAGTCTCATTTGCACAACCTTCGAACACCATCAACAGATTCATATTTCATCCAGCAAACACTCGTCAATCACGCGAATATCATACAAATTCTCATCCATCGATCAAGTCCACATCAATCTCTTGTAACAACAAGAACTCCCCTCTCTGTACCACCCATTGTATGATGTGGCCCAAGCCCAAGGTAAACAAGCAATAAATAAAAGAATTTGTTCACATTTTACCCAAATAGCTAACAATTATAAATCACTTAAATCTCACACATGCACGTGCTGTGTGCTGCTTATGAAAAATTGACACATTTGCCCGCGATGTGGTGGTGTTTCGCTATCAAAGACTGCCTGATAATTTGCGAATAATTAATGACAAAAGCCGCAGCCAGCGACTATGAATATGAGCCGCGTGTTGTGTTGCATGTGTTGTGCATCTACGCAGTGATTAATTCCTAGAACTAACAATTTAATAAATGTTGTTGATAGCACAGCACACAGTGCCCAGCCAGAGCCAGTGTAAACCACAAGGCTGTTCTAGTTGTCTTCTCGCACATGGCTGAGTCTGTGGGTGTGTTTGTGCACATAGCTAGAGGTGAAACATTGCACTTCAAGAAGTGTGCAACTTAGCTAAATGGGGTTAAAATGTCCCTCAGTCGCTGGTAAGTACACAAATTGTATTGCACGCGGCTTCTTTAGCACTCATTGGCGATGCGATTGACCCCACCGCGTGTACTTGAAAACAAAACGAACTGATTTTTTTTTTTTTTGCTCACAAACCAAAATGTGCGCACGACGACTTCCCTGTGTGTGATGATGTGCGCTCAGTTCAACCCCTTGCGACGATGATTCTCCTCTGGGTATGTACAAACTGAACGCCTATAGATACTTTATTGCGACGACAGATTAAGTAAATAACGAGGGAAAATATTTGCATCGCATTACAATGGGACTATTTTCGTTTAATTAAAATAACAATGAGATTGTGAGTGTTGAAGCAGTGCATACACACACACACACAGAGAGAGAGAGAGATACGTGTACTATTTATTGGAAGTGATGCACGATTGGGAGGACAGCCGAGGCACTGTGTGTTGGAGTTGTTTACAATCGACTGGAATCTTTATCCTTGACGAGAGAGATGGTGTGCGATTAAGAAAATGAATAACAGTTAAGATGTTTTCCTTCTTTGCAACTAAGATGACTGACTGGGGTTTGAGTGGGAGTTCTGTCGCCGCTGTGCATCTGGATGAGATGATTCTGGGAATCGCTGAGGATTGTTCGAGCGGTGAGCTTGCAGTACAAATACGTTGAATATGATAACAAGCGAGAGGCATCTTGGGGTGACACGAGTTTATCGCATGACAGTGACAATGGGCAGCGAGTGGCATTTTTTTTAAACACGTTCTGGACGTAGATGTACCTCTTGACGAACCTCATCTTAATAGGTATGGACTTTCTGCCTATTAATTATTTCTCTTCGGGTACTTCACATCAATTCCATCCATTGCCATGGAACAAGTTCACCCCCCTTTGGAACCCCACACTGATTAGCGTTTAAAGTGGGGTTGCACAAGGGGCAGCAGTTGGTCCAGAACTTGTTAGTATTACATTATGGCACTGGATTAGTGCTTTCTTATGTGGAACCGCACTTTTATTTTAGACTAAATACTCTCTCTTGGAGAACTTCGTATCAGTTTTCCTTCTGTTGGGCTTCACATAAATTGCCATGGCCTCATTATACCCTCTCAAAGAGCTTCACATTCACTCGAATGGATTTAGTCTTCGTCGTCTGAAATTTGAGGTTCCACAAGAGGCAGAACTTAGTCCTGAACTTTTTAGTTATCTATTTTGAGTACAATCTTGAGCGCCACTGGACCTCATATCAATTTATCATCGACTTAATACCCACTCCTGAAGAACTTCAGGATGGATTCACATGGATTTGGTCCGCCCTCTGTGGAGCTTAGCATTGATGGCCATGACCTCAGTACTCTCTCTTGAGGATTTAATCTAGGTTTTCTTGAGCCTCACGTCAATTGGCATGGAATAAATTCCACTTCTTGTGGATGGCATACAATTTGGGGTTCCACATGGGGCAGAACTTAGTCCATAACTTGTTCTAATATGAAAAATAATCTTTGGGCGCCATTTTATGACTTTAAAGAATGGATTTGTTCAATGAATTGTTGTTTATGAATTTTTCAGTCAGAATGCCTGTCCACAAGTCCATAAGAACCCTCAACTAAATCGATTTCAAACCGCATCTCTCACAACCCACAGATTGTGCGCTCATGGAAACAAAATAAAATCTTATCTATTGCATTCCATCCTTGACATAATCTCGACATCCACTGCATGGTTTGCAAGCAAAACACACAGCGAGCGAGAAAAAAAAACCGCCAGCCATTCAAGTTACACTCGCAATATCTATAGCACCCATTGACCTACCTAACCACGATTAGTGTTTTATTTTCATATCCGCCACATCTCTGCACAATCAGGTTTCAACAAAATATGCAAATGAAGAAAAAAATAAACAAGCTGCAGTGTATCATTGAATGAAACCGATGGTCAAAGCCCGGTTACGGTCAACTCAGTTCCATGAGAAAAAAAAAAAGTAAAAATACCCAACAGAGAGACACTCTTTCTACCAAAAACTACATCCAGTTGCTGCGCCCGGTTTTGTATTACTGTGTTATTGTTATTTATTTGCCGGTGAAAAAGATTAAAAATAAAATTATTTCCCTATATGACACTTCACCTTAATTGCCGTGGCCTGCAGGGGACTAGGTGCACATAGGTTGCCGGTAGATTTGCCCCCTGGTTGCTGTTGCGACCCTTGCATGCCCTGTTTTGCATTTCTTTTTTGATGATTTCATTACGAATTTTTTGTCATTTCACCTTTTTTCAGGTTTTCGTCGAAATTTAGGGGTGTTTCGGTGAATTGGTGAAATCCGGAGGAGGGATGTCATGAGAACTTTTTTTTTTCTGGGAGTAGGTAACGCGGATGAAAGCTGACTTGGCGAGATTCATACACAAATGTACACATGTCTCGATACACGATGAAAAGCGCACTGCAAAGCTGACTTTTATCACCTCGACCAATTAAAATGTATCTGCTATCATTAAGCCAGCACCGTTTTACAACTTCAAGCGCATGTCAGTTCAGAGAGAACACCAACCCCTCAGCGCGCGCTGTCTGTCTTCGATTGTGCCTTGTGGCCGCTGTTAGGTGAATTATTGAACCCATGAAAGTATCTATAATTACCATAGATACCAAAGCGAATGAGAAGAAGGCAACAGAAAATAGAAAAACGAAACGAGTACACACACAATTGAGTACGCGCTTGATTTAATTACTGCGGCAAATGTGTTTACACACATACTCTGTGTCATGTAACATTTGTACGCCCGACAGATACCCATTCCCTTGCCCCCGGCCCCCGCAGCCAGACACAGCGCCATCCAAGCAAAGCCCCAGCAGTCGAGTGTCTTGTAGTCTTTGATTATAATCGATCTTAACCTAAATGTGTGCTTTAGTGCTGTGGATCTATGTATCTGTCTCTTTTTTCTTATAATTTTTTGCAAACAAATTAATATTTACAATGATTTAATGATAAGTTTTTTTTTTTGTTTTGTTTTCTCTCTTTGGACTGCAAGGCATCTCACGTGTGTGTGTGTGGTCGAATATTTGTGTGTGCAAAAGCTGCGGGGCGATCTGTCAAAGTCAATTGATCCAGCGCAACCAGCTAGAAACCTTAAGCCGATGCTATTCAGTGCACAAACCCATGTTAAAAGTCAATTGAGTGTGTGCATTGATCGGGTAATTAAATAATAAAATGAAAAACAACAGTCAAAACCGGCAGAATTATCTTGAAATGAATTCGAATGAATTTGTAACTGGTAGTCGGAAAGAGTGTTTGTTAATGATCTACAGTGCGCGGTGTGCGATGCAGTGCTCACCGCGCCGCCGTGTGGTGGGACTGAAAAATCTTTTATTTGAGGTAATTAATTTGACAGAGATTTACTTTGAATGCAGAGTGTACCTTTTTTCAAATCGATGAAGTGTTGATAGATTGTGTGTCTGCTTGCGCACAGAGCAAAAACTGGTTTACTTCAATGTTGATGCGGTCATTTAGCGGAATGAAATTGTGATGTGATGTCATGTGGCAATCAGCGGTGAAGCTAATGGATTGAAGTGCCACAGGGTAGAGTAATTAGGCCAGTGCTATTCGCTGCGATTATCGATTGCAGGAAATTTTCAATTTCTTCTTAGGCGCCATTATATCAATGACTTAAGGAACTGAATGGATTTTCAGTTTCTTTTTACAACCGGTCTGTCGGGAGGTGGACAGAAAGCAAGTCGTTCGATTGAACTCGGTTGGGATTTGGAAGCGTGTCATTTGTTAGATGGGAGGACTTCGAAGCTTTTGGATGACGAAGTGATGTTGAGGAACTCCACATCAATTGCCAAATAAAGTGGGTTGCCGCAAGATGCAGAGCTAAGTCCAGATCTTTTTAGTTTACCGTACTGAGTAAGATTTAGAGAGATAGAATTTTATCCCATGGCAGCGACAGTTGAAAGCAAAACAAAAACTTTTAGTTTGACAGTTAAAATCATCAACTCCCGGTGTCACATAGTAATTCATTTTGTGGAGTGTCAAATCAATCGTTATGGACTAAGATATTCCATATATATTTATTTCGCATATAAAGTGGGGTGCCACAAGAGGTAGAGATAGGTCCAGAACTTGTTCTCTTTCTAAAATAAAAGCAATCTTTGTATTCTACTGCTTTGAGTTCTAGATAAGGACAATGAATTGCTATTTATCTCCGCCCCAAGCCATAGAAGCCAGGCCACGAAACCGATTGCAATTAAAAGTCGTTGTATTTCGCCAGCGGTATCTACATTCAGGCTTGTAGCCATGTCAAGGCTGACTTCAAATTCCTCAAACATGTCCTGTGGGCATGTTGTTCTAGGTCTCTGTGTGGTTACTTCCATCACACATACCTATTCCATCATTAATTGCCAGCATAGAGGTCGCACCACTAGCATAGTGCTCATAAAACTTTGCGAATAAACTATCCACTCGAGATCGTGTTAACCTGTCGTCCAGACACATTTTTTTATGCAACTTTTAATAGACTCATGAAACATTAAGGAGAAGCATAGATTAACGATTAAACAGTCGAGTCATGTCTTCACTCGCTCAAGCTCGTTGCGAATCATAAAATCTGAAGTGCGCCCATACAGTTATAGGAATTTCATATTATGGCTATATTGCATAATACGTTCAGTGAAATTTTCTGCTTTGTTCGATTTATTGAACGGGGGTATCTATAAAATGTATCTCATACACCTGGTCACGACCCCTTTTTTTTCAGCTTGAAAGTTGTATTGTTTCCATCTCTTGTAGTCGGTTGCGGCTCTTGTCTTCGGTCTGTGTCTTACTCCTTTCGATTATGATTGTAACCTCGCCTGTGATCGAAATGCGCAAGGTTCACTGTTCATGTCTGTATGTGAATATATCAGAGGAACGCGAATGAGACACAAAACGATGTGAAGCAGAACCATAAATTCGCGGATTAGTGATCATGCAAGAGTATCAGAGAACTCTTTTTTCTTTTCTTTTTTTTTGCTACCCCTTTTTCTTTTTTTCTTGTTTTGCGGTGTTTCACTTACACATGCAAGCGGAAAAGAAATGCAAACAAGAGAATCTTTAAGAAGATTACTAAGATCCCTGGCATCGACGGTGGTTTATGTTCTTTGTCAAAGATGCAACCCCATTGAGCAATTGTTTGCTGAACAACAAACAAAAAAAAAAAAAAAAAACACGAAAGGAACACAGCACACCGATTAAAGTGTTGTCTAATTACGTCTTGAACCATGCAACAATGTATCACAATGTATCCGAAAAGAGGTGATCATCAATTTGCTTCTGGGGCGATGCTAAATTCGTCCAATGCCCTAGTGACCAAATAAGAAGAGTACAACATTTCAAAGAGATCAAGGTATGCCACTGTCTTTCAACACGTCCAACTTCCGTTCCTGCGTCAGCGACCACTTTGAACGCGACGAGCTGCTTGCAACGATTTCTTGGCTACAAAACAACTAACAACTGAAATGTCAAAATGTCGGACGATTGACGAGCTCTAATTCACTCGACGCATACCGCTGTGATGACTTTTAATTGACCTTTTTACTTTGAATGCATAACACTAGATAGAAGAGATGTTTTTTTCTTTTTGTAAGGAAATGAAATTGAAACTTACCTTCTCGCCGCATACCCATCTTTAGGCACTTTCGTAATCGACAGTATTGACATTGATTTCGATGATGTTGATCGATTGGACAATTTCTACTCCCCCGACATGAGTAGGTGAGATTTCGTCGGACTGAACGTTTGAAAAATGATTTACAGCCTGAAAATGAAAAACAAAACAGAAATTGATTATATACATGTTTGGTTTTGTGTGTGGGGAGAAATAATTATGAGGTACCACAAAGGGGCGTGCTTAGACCGGGTTTGTTGAATATATCAACTCAAATGCCTGTGTTTTGGATTTGAATAATTAATTTTTGATGAAAAGTGTTTGTAACACGAGTTGACATTTACAGTGTATGCTGACTTGGGTGATGATGGAGGTGGCTGGCCGGTCGGGACATAAGTTATCAGCAACATTTGATCAAATTACTTGAGAAACAGAAGAGATTGGTTGGAGAAGTTCACTCAAATTCACGGAATGTAGCGCCACACATTCACCCTTATTCTCGTAGTCGTGTCACATGACTACAAATTTGTACTGTCTATGTGACATTTAAGTGACTTATTGCATACAAATTTGTCACAGTGGCATGTGACACATGACTAAGAGAATAAAGGGTATTTATTCAGAAAAGAATGTTCACAATGAAAAGCTGACGCTTGCTCCAACCGCCCAGAACCAATGTAAAACGACCTAAATCCAGTTGAAGATGACCCCAACCGCGACAGCGGCCTAATCTGCAGACAAGTTCCTTGAAGTGTCCCGGGGACAAGCTTAAGCATCAACAAATTCAAATCTCCGAGGACGCCAAGCAACAGACTTCACCACCAAAAACCTCAAGGCACTCAGACCAAACTAGAGACTCGCTTGAGAAGCAAAACAAAAAGACCAAGAAAAGGGATAACAAAAAAAAAAAAGAACTGAAATGTGGAAATGGGTGACTTATCCCATTTAATGTCGTGCTGTGTGATGTGACATTATGATAGTCGTCGGCGGCGCTGTGGACGTTGTCGTTGCCGTACTCAAGCAGTGTATTGCACCGAAATCTGGATGTACAGAGAGTCTGCTGCCGCCAAAGTTTTCGTTTCGTTCCTTTTCTCGTTCAGCTCATATCAGACGACAACGATTTGTGCCTCCCCTCGTCTCTCATACAACACATATTCGGCACAAGCCCCTGGGATGGGCTGGCTTTTGGTTTCCACGTCCGAAATGCATACAGTCGCGGTCGCATAGAACCACTTACATATGTAGATACACAGTTTCCCTAAGTTTTCGCAGCCACGCCGAAAGACGAACGAGCTCAGACTTAGAGATACTTTGTTAATTGAATCCCATTAAGTTAATTTTATAGGCGTTAAGGACTTGTATCGAGCGGATGCTTGATGGTACCGGGTATTTTGTGGATTTATCAGGTCATGTTGTGTGTTTTGTTTTTTTCACCTCAAATGCTGTTCACAGATGTGACATGAAGTGTGTGGATTGATTGGCTAAATTGGTGGGGGGAACCAGGAGCACATCTTGTGGGAGCCCGCTCAGTGGATGGCAAATGATATTCATCTGGAATTTCTTTTTGATGCTTGGCTTTAAATGGTCGTAGTGTTTAGCTGAGGACGACGCGACGACTAAACTGAAGCACATCGTGCGCTTTATGCCCGCTGGCTGGGTAAGCTGTGCTGCTGCTGCTGATGTTGCTGTATATTGTCGCCATCATTGTAGTCGTTGTAGACGTCGTCGTCGTCGTTGTCGTCGTCGTTGTCGTTGTCGTCGCCAGTCATTTCTATCTGTTCTTGGCGTTTCTGTTTCTTGTCGTTTTTGTTTCGTGGTCTGCCCGGCCTGCAGCGATAGATATTTAGCTATTCAACGCTGTCGTACATGTGTCGTGGAAGCGTGTCCCTAGTTTTCACATCGTGGATTGATTTGGTTCGATTTTGGCGAACAAGGTGGACGAGGAGCGGCACCGAGATCCGCTTGCTTGGCAGACGATTGAGATGGTAATTTTGTAAGAGGAGATTTGAGATATTCCCTGTTCACCGGAGTTCTCCCCCTTTTCAGACGGGTGATGTGAAAGGCCTACTTTGAAAAGGCGCAAAGGTTAAGAGCACCGTCGCTCAGAAGCAGTCATTTAAATAAATTTTCCACAGCCTTCACATTACAAATGCACGCCCATTACATATCTGCAACGCAGAAGCTCACACGCACACACGGGCACACATAGCGTCTTTTATGGCCTCAATTAAGCGTCTATTCGCGCATTAATACCCTATTTTGACTATATTCTGACGTAAATTGATTTAATGATATTTTAATTGTATACACATGACGACGTAAGGTTAAGTATACGCATAACCCTTTTACAATGCGAATAAGTAGTATACGGACCGAAACAAAACAAAAGAGCACTCGGTGCATAGATACACGTATGTAAGTCGGAAGAAGGAAGACGGAACACACCTTGTGTTTTATGAGCTTCCCGACAGCAGCGGGCACATCTTAAGGGAATTATTGAAAGGAAGACGATTCAAGTATCTGCATGCGGAGGTAAGAACATCTCGTAAATTAAAATGCATCGCGCCTTCTTACTTATTCGTCTTCCTCTTAAGATACTCGTGTATCCTTTGGCATTCGGTATGGTGCCGGGTTGCGAAAACTCATCTTTGAGAGGTGACGCTCTGTGGGCATTCTATGACGGCGATGATGACGAGTTGATGTAGATGCTTAAGCTCTGGTTATATCTTAGCACTTTGTGTTGTGTGAAAGCCGACACAAGAACAACACAGACAGACGGGACAGTAACTGACAGACTCGCGCTCTCATCTCGGTGTGCGTGTGTGCGTTCACCTTCCTAGAGAGAAGAGCATAATCTCCTTTCATTGTGCAGCATTCTTCGTACCTTCGTGTGTCTCATTTTATTCCTCTTCGTCGAGAGCTTCAAATTTATGATATCTTAAAATGTTAATCTTTAACAATTATTTTTTGAACAAAACAAATTAAGCCGAAACAGTGAAAGGTTGAAGGTAAAATCAGATACATGAGCAACGGCTGCGAGGGAAAATTAGAATTCCTATGTCACCATAAAATCTCAAGATGTTGCATGGAATCTGTGCACATGCAAGGAAACATGCGGCACATATAATTTACGTTTATAAAGTGCACGAGTCCAACATTAGCTCGGTCGGGTGCAGAGAATGAAAAGCGAGAAGGAAATGGGCGAAGACAAAATATAAACGTTATGTGGTTGGCTATGGCAAACTAGTTGGCACTTTTATATGTACACTGTGACGTAATTGGCCGCGCTGTGATTAGGGTTGTGTGTCAGTTTCGTCGTATGAAAGTGAGGTAATAGGCAATCAAATGAATGGCCAATATGCAAACTGGTTGAGTGTGATGATGATAGCGCGGCGAGGAGCGGCGGGGCGAAATTGTGGCGACGAGTGGCGCCTCTTCGTGTGGTTTGTTAAGAGGATGAAGCTTGGGAAGGGACACGGATGGGTGAGATCTGGATTTTGAGAGCAGGTCCACTGTTGGGCGCCAAAGTGGACTCATTCCGTTCCAGCCACGATAGTAGGTTTTTTCTTACGACCAAATTTAGCACTTGAGAGAACTCTGAATGCTTGGCCAATAGTTAATTTTGAGTTCAAGTCCAATGTTGGGCGCCAATGGGGATTTATTTGTCGGAAAACACACATTTAACGGCCAAAAGTTTGTAAGCAACTTTCAAAATTCAACCAGGGATAGACAAGATTGCTTCCAAAAACGATTCCAACGTTGGGCGCCAAAGGGAATCGGGTTCAAGAGATAAAAGCCGAGCCAGGAAGTTGTTTTAAAACACGTATTATGATATGAAATTGAAAGAGTGAAGGATGGTCTGAATGATGGACAAGGTACCGATTTCGAAATGAAGTCCAACGTTGGGCGCCAAGCACAACTTCCTTCCGAAAACAAGTATTGGTTACAGCCAATCGCATCAGCATTCTGTCCAGGAAAAGGTAAGGAATTGGGAGCAATCGCTGAAGAGTGGACTGGTTGCTGACTCGGAAATCGAGTCCAACGTCGGGCGCCAATTGGTTTTCAGGAAAATCAGAAGATTACGCTCACGAAAATGTAAAAGCTCTATATTTTGACAAAAGAGATTAAGCTGACTGAAGGATTCGAAGTTGATTTGAAAACCAAGTCCAACGTTGGGCGCCAAAGAGTGCGTGAATTTTTCTGAAGAAGAGAGTAACCTAGGAGACAGTTCCCAATTTTTTGTTTCTTTTTCAATCGAAAAAAAAAAACAGTTGCTGTCCTCAACCGAGAAGATGCAATTGCTTATTTCAGAAAGCCACCTGTCTGTGAAAAGAATGTTTCAACAATCAAACAATTTCTAAAGAAATATGTCCCATAGCAACGCAAGATACCACCCACTTTGACAGCACACGCAAAGCTCATTGGCACGGCATTTGCGATTTTTTTTCCTTTTTTTCTCTCGAACCGATAATTGCTCTGGCGCAATGATCCGCAAAGCGATTACACATTACAACGAACTGCAGCGAGCGCACATCGTATCGCACGTCCAAGTAACACAAGTCACAGCATACACCGCCAGCAGAGCGTGTGCGTTGTCTTAAGCCGTCGAGCCGGTTATGACAACGTCTATCTACAAGTGCCTCTACCCCTTTCACACCGCCACCGTGACGTTGTCGCCCAGAATCACAGAAAAAGGATAAGGATCCTCAGTGCCTTTTCCAACAGATTACCCACCTAACGAGGTTAGAAAAGCCAGACGGACTAGGCGATGTTCTTGCTTAGTTAGTTGCTTATTTAAGCGCTCAGAATTAGAAGCATACTTAGGCTTCGCAATGCTTGAATAGGTATCCAATAGGGTATCCAAAATAAAAACAAAATATCTTACTTCGCTTGAAGAAACTTTTGTGGTTTCCAATGACCAAGTAAGTATTAAGTCCACTCTCTACTCTCCACTCCGGCGACGGGGGTGTGTCGTCTCCTACTAATTGGATTAGAGGCCAGCAAAGGAATTCGAACAAAGGAACTGGTCTCTGATTTTGAAATGTTCGTTTTGTCTTGTCGATGGACGACATTGTTTTTAGGAGACTTAGCTTAGCTTTGGTTCCTTTTTCTCTGCTCGACGTACATGTGTAAGACATGAACAAATCCTCTGGATTTTCTTGTCAGAAATTCGAGATTCATTCACCATGGAGATTATGAAAGAGACAATGTCTCAAAATTGGGCATATCTCGGTGCACAGTTGACGTTGCGTTGTGAAATCAATCGACAAATCCACTTCATTTCAGAGACTAGATGCAAAGTCAAAGCGGGAAAAAAAATCGCTCTCTCATCTCTCATTAATTAGCTTCACGTAATAGATACGCTCAGCTACAAGTCGTGACATAATCTACCTTTTAATTTAATTAAGTTCTCCCCCGACTGGCAGGCAGGGCGATCGCCAGACAACAGGCATCGTTTCCAGACGACCGCGACGATGCAAGGCGGGGAGCAAACCAACTTGGCGAGTGTGCGAGGGGTGAAGAGGTGCAGAGGTGCAGAGTGAAGGCAGGAAAAATAATAATAATAGGCCAATTCATCTAAATTGCATAATCGCCTATTGATATTGTCCATGCGAATAATATACCCAAGTCCACTGAATACGAAAAAAAAATAAACTTGTATCTTTTATACTACGGTACAAAGAATTGAATTCCCATAGTTCAGATGCTGAAGAGAAAATCGTGTACCGCAGCGCGACGATATGGTTTTTCATCGGACGCCGCGCCAGTACCTGTGTGTGTATCATTTCATTGTCCGGTCTGCTGTTGGTTGCTTGCTGCTGCTGATCTGGCTGCCGAGGCTGCAGAAACTGACTTCCTCCCCAGCTCCTCTCTCAAGAGGACGACAAACAACAACAGAGCAAGATGAAGAAAAAAAATACGAAACGAAATGGAAGACGAGGACGACGACGACGACGAGAAACGATACACAAGCTCGCTTACTACATGAAATTTAAATAGTTTTGAACCCTCTACCATTGATCCCAATTGAGTAAAAATAAAATTAAGAAACTCAACTGGACTTAGCCGCAGATACCGCTCGCGATATATCCGCACGAGTGCTGCATTTGTACTGCCGATCGACCTGTGCTATGCGCTGTGTGCTCATCATCGTCATCATCATCATGATCATCGGAATCAGAGCCGGAATCATCCACCCAAGTGCATCTTCGATTTATCCCTCTCATCATTCTTCTCAACAACAGATACAAAACACGAAGAAACTATCTTTTACATTTTCTTAAAGAATATCTTAGGATTGTATCCACCCTTTTTCGGTTATTGATATCGAAGTGCAGTTCTGGTATAGCACACACGATACTCGTATCTTCGAGATATCTTTCAATAATTGTATCTAAGCACAGGTATAGGTGGAGTACGGTATCCATAAGCCACACACATCCATCGTGTGTGTATGTGAGGTGGATGTGTGCGCGCATGGGTGATGTGAAGTAAAAAATCGTGACTTGAACAATACCGAAGACGCTCGGTGGTTCGTTCGTTTGGCTGTGCCTGACTGACTGGCTGGGGTTACAAACTCCTTCCTTAAACCGAATCCAACTCATAGTCAGAGTGTGCTTAGAGCAACAGCAGCAAAAGTATTTCAAAAAGCAATCTTCACATACCACAGAGGATGAGTAAAAATCGACCTCATCAGAGTTGCTGGCTGGTTGTTGTGCAAGCAAAAGGCGCATGTATCTCACATTCTCTAAAACTGCTCATCCAATCCCTGTTTTCGCCTTTTATTTTTCTTCTTCTTGTAGCTCCTCTGCCTTTTGTCTCACTCCTCAGCTTCTCTTAATTTCTTTTGTATAATCCCCATATACCACCGTCCACGCCGGAGTGCTGAAGCTGAGCTGAATTCCTTTAATAATTTCTTCCTCCTATGAACACGACGAAGATCACAGCGAAACAACGCCAACAATGATGATGGAGGCCCCCCCGTAACGCATCGAATGCGTGTATTCTAGCAAATAGAGTGTTGCAGCTACACAAGTCTTCCCAGGAAGTACCTGCAGTCCCCAGTCGACATCCATACCGTCTGCTGGGGAAAAACAAAACCGAACGCCCTAAGCTTGCGTCCGATGAATCTTCATAATAAAATAATAAAAAAAAAAAAACACCAACGACCGGCCACCATCTCTAGTGGGTGGTTATTGAAGGTGGAGTGGGACAAGGAATGGGATCTACCCAAACATAATTGTACTTTATGCTGGGAACTGATGTATCTGTGCTGTGGAGTTGTTACTTCGGGTTATAGAACAAACAGCGGTCTGGTAAAAAGGAGGAGACCGAGCCCGAGAGGTTGTCTGAGCGACGCCGCGCCGCCGACTAGTGCGCGCTTCGCGGAGTTTTCGGATTCGCGATGTCCGTGAAGAAACTAGGTGAAGTGCGGCAGTATGCGATGTTGATGCGAACGGATATTACATGGCTGCCCCTCTGCCTTGATGGATGTTAATCGGTTTTCATGTGGGATCTCACTAAATACAGTGCTCTATCAGTGAAGGGTACATGTTGCTGGAATTTCAATTGCTTCCCTCTTTGTTGGTACGCGTAAATTGTTTGTCATTTTACAGGTATTTGGTTTGTTTCTTCATTATCTTGAATGTTGTATAATTATGTCAACATGTTGCAAGTATTTGATAGGAGCAGGGTAGAAGATACATGGGCGATTGTTACTGAAAAAAAAACCACTAGAACTTGTGGTTTTTCGAAACTTGATTTTTTTAAATAATGTTCAGATACATGTTGCAAAGAAACATATAGACTAGGATCTAAATATAGTTATCGGAAAAGTGTCATTAGCACGAACATTAGGTATTTCTATAGACTTAAGTTTTTGCAAACATACCAATAGAATGTTTAGATACATGTTGTAAAGTTGGAAACACATTACAGTACCCGAAAACTTTTCTACAAATGAAACCATAAGCTGGTGAAATTAAAGTCAATCGATTTGTTCGATCCACTTGCCTCATGTTGAAAAATTTGAAAACAACAAAGATGTCAGCAATCCTTCCAAAATTTAAAGAAGTGATGGGATCTCAGACTGTGTAACAAATTCCAGCAGAAAATACTAGATTTTTGGAGAAATGTCAAAATGTTTACATGCTTAGTTACATGTTGCAAAAGTAAAATGTTGATAAAATCAAAAACCATTGTTATTCAACAATAGGTTCAACAAGGAGATAACCAACAATAGGAAAAACCCACGATAATCTTTCCGAGATAACACGCAACAAATGCGAATAAACCGAAGAAGCATGCGATAAACCATAATCCTCTCACAAACTGTATTTCCTGAACTTCCTCCTCATCTCTTATTCATTTTCAGATAAGCTAAATGTTCACTGTACAGAACATCAACTGTCAGGTGTTGGCAATCAGTCTACCTTCAATTTGTTGTGCCTTACTACGAATTGATTACCGTTGCAGATAGACACTCCAACTTGAAGACTATCAGAGTTGAAGCCCATCATATCAAAGTCACTTTTAACGAGTATCTATATCATACAAGAACATGAGCACACGGTGAAAAACTGACTCTGTCTCGGCTCAAAATAACTTTTTCATCACGAAGTCTCATATGAAATGCACTCAAGCATGTGCTTTCTGTGAGGAAAAACGGCAAAAAAAAAATAAAAAACAAAAACCAAACAATTCTCATCTGAAAGCGGTGTGCGCATGCGCTGTGCACACTTAACGCCAAAACATTTAAGGAAGTCTCAGCGATGAAGATCTCTTTGTCTCACTCCGTGCTCCCCCTCCATACCACGGGGTGGACTGGCGTGCAGTCTTGTTCTCATCGTCAGATGGCTTACATTACACCGAGAAACAGGTTAAATGTGTATAAATACCGAGTTAATAAGTGCAAAAACGAGCTACAATGCAACGTGTATCCATGGGATACTCTCTACGGGCATGGCGCACACACATAGCTGTCATGCAACCGATATAGTTTCGGTCAATGATCGACTTGAGATGATTTTTTTTTTCATTTTTTATTTTGTTTTGTGTTTTTTGCACTCCACCGCCGCGGCGCATCGTGCGGGGTTTTTGTAGAGCTGTGCTCAGCTCAGAGTAATTAGCTTCATAACATAATTGTTGGAGCAGCATAAGCACTGAGTGATGCACAACTCACGGGAAGGAAGTGAATATAAAAGAAGAGCCAACAGCAGTAGGCAGCAGAAGAAGAAGACGACGAAAAGTTATTACGTTAGATAATAATTACAATTTAATGAACGAGCATGAACTTTCTAGCAGACGCTGGCGGCGCGGCGGTGGTTGGTGGCCATGGCGATGATACAGCGGAGAAGAAGCACCGCACCGGCAAGAGCCACCAGTGCCGAGTGCAGGAGGATAAAAATGGAAAATGTGCCGCTTATTACTGGAGGAGGTGGCCGTAAGAATTGGGTCAGCATCTCGTCAGCCACCCATTCAATGGAATTGCAAAAATACGAAAATAAAGAAGAAGACCGAAAAATGGAGAGAAAGAAAATCAAAGATGATATATAGATAGACAAAGATACATGAGCGGTTGAATGATTCATGATCGTTCTCGCGTTTGAAGATGCATCGAAGAGATACTTAGATACTTTACCGATTCTCAAGAAGGAATCGACACGGCAGAAATCCTCCCGTCCACCGTTCGCCAGCGAGTAAAAATTCGTCGTCGTCGTCGTCATCGTCATCGTCGTTGCCGCTGCTCTTGCCTTATTGCAATCCAAGTGCCTATAGAACCCATTTGGACTAGAAGACAGTGGAATGCCTGCCTGATTGTCTGCCTGCCTGCAGATGGTGGCGATGGTGGCGGTGGAGTAGGTGATATACCCCCCCGTCGCAACAGCGGGACGCGCACAATGACGATGCAGACAATTCGAAATGCGCCTCTTTCGGGGCATGGCCATTGGGGAGTGAGAATGCGCTGGCTGTGGTAGTTGCGAGGGCGCACTCTTGCTCTGGCTTCGCTTCAAGAGATGTATAGTGAGAGAGTGTAGTACTCATCGTGCACCTTAATTCCTTGCGGGATACCAAAAAGAGTTTTGTTTTGTGTGTGGTGTGTGCTTTATTGAATACCCACCTTCTTCTTCCTCTTCTAGTAAAACGTCTGTTCGCCGAGTTCAGGCCATGAGCTGGCAGAGCAGGGCTTATTTAGCTTTCTTTTCGTTTGCTTCGTTTTTGCTGTTTCTCCTCTATTTCAATGGTATATAACGTAATTAATTAAACCGTTACCGGAAAGTTGTGTTTTCGATCACGATTCTTCTTAAAAACAAAAAGCAACAAGCACACACAGCCTCCTCATAGCCATGCTGGCAGCAGGCATTTGCAGAGGGTAAGCCCCCTCCCCCAAAAGAAGCTGGCCAGGGGAGCGTCGCCGCAGCCGGCGCGCAGTCGCCGGAGGAAACTAAAAATTTTCTTCGCCGATTTACCGAAGAACTCTGCCCGAACTCGGAGTACGTGACGGGTGCTTTGTATGTCTTGTCGTTGTGCTTGCTTTTGTAGAATTTGAAACAAACTAATGCTCGTTGTGTTCACCTCAATTGATCAGGCGCTGCATCCGTGTGTGCATGGGCTTATCGATTATTCGCCTGACAAGGGCGCCCGCCAATCGCATTCGCTGAATATGAAAATTGACTGAGATATGCAATAGTTGCTGTGGCGCTGCTGCTGTTGCACAGTTAAGCTGACTAATTAATTTTGACCCAATGAAACTGTAGCATGTAATTACTGCACCGCTATGGAGTGGCTTTTCTTGTCGGTTTTTTTTTTTTTTTTTTTTTCTTATCTGCTGCAGCAGGCTGGCTTCCGCTATGCGAAAATCTCTTTCTTCTGTCTGCGAGCAGCGTGAAAATTTGTCATCCAATGTTGTTTATGCTCGTGTGACAGGCTTTTGAGCATGACATGACACATTATAAACTCCAAACAGAATGCACGGAATGAAGAAGGAAAAAAAGGCAACAACAACAGAAGAGGAGGAAAAACCGAAGAAAAAGGTTCCGTGTTACATGTCTCTTACTTGTATCTTGTCTGGGTTGCTCTTGCCCTGTTGAAGGTACTAAGTGAAAAATGGTTATAGCTCTTGCTTGGAATAAATTTCACTATTTTTCTCAAGGATTTTAGTTAGGCTGCCATGCACACACACACACACGTGCAGTCTGAGTGTGACTTCGATTGGGGTCTTAAAAGTGCTGCTGCCCCATGTACGTGGTTCTCATGGTCCAATTAATAAAGTCATCGGCGACAGAGAGAGACAGAGAGAGAGAGGGGGGCAAAGAGAAATTCTATACACCAGTGAAATTAAATACAATTTTTTTGTTGCCTCGCTTTCTTTGCTGCCCGTTTGATGTAATCCTCTCATCCATCGGCGCATGAGGTGAAGATGATGAACGAATAACAAATTGATGTATGATCTTAGATTGAGGGAAAGATACGCCGTCGCGGAAGACAATTATCTCGGTTCTCTTGGGAGTAGTTTGCATACCGGAGTCATGTCTGATAATTGGTGACTTGACACAGTCTTCGGAGATGCATATGAATGATGTTACGTCAGAGAAATAGAAGAAACTTGTTAGTAATAAAAGCTGTCCCATCTGCAACATGTTGCTATGGTGAACAGTTGATTCTCTGTTCTCTTGCTAGTACTTACGCAATGCCGATCGCGATTTAGACGTAGACAGCAAAAATTGGTCCATCATTTTCTAGCACCATGTTGAGAAACTTCTAAGCCCAATAGTTGAATTGGAAGATGTGCTCGAATTTGACAGTTTTTAAGTGATTTGCTTTCGCTTCTTGTCTTTTCTTTAATACTAATAATTAATTTTTAATAAAAAATTAATAAGCAACTTGTTGCAATGAAATATGGGGCCAAGCTAATAAGACAAAAACGTCGACATCGAGTTAAGAAAAGTTTTGGAAATTGAAGGTTATAAAGGAGCATCCTTGTTATGGTCTGGACACATGTTGAAAATGCTACGGGCAACATATTCTGAGTTTTACCAAATGTGAATGACAGGGATGTGAGTGCTAAAAACAATGAAAAAGAAAGATTTGGACGATGTTCTAATTATGGAACGCTTCTTTGTGGTCTAGACACATGTTGACAGAGAAATGTGCAACATGGTCTGAAATTAACAAATGTGACTGGCAGGATATAAGAAAGATTTGGACAAAGAAAATGACTTCTCTTTGTGATATAGACTCATGTTGACAAAGCGACGGGCAACATTTTCTAAAAGTAACCAAATGCGAATGACAGGGAATTGAGTGCTAAAAACAATGAAAAAGAAAGATTTAGACGATGTCCCAGTTATGGAACGCTTCCTTGTAGTCTAGACACATGTTGACAGACCAATGAGCAGCATGTTCTGAAATTTTGCAAATGTGAAAGACAGGATGTAAGAAAGTTTGGTAAGAAAAAGTTGTATCGAAATGCTTGAATTTAAGGTGTATTCGACTTGATAATGGCATAAAAATGCATGCTACTATGTCCACCAAAGGTCTACACCCGCTCGAAGAAGCTAGATCTGTGCACTCATTTACAACTAAAAACACTTAATGAGTACAAGCGCCTCGCCAAATCCAAAAAATGTTTATGCACATTCCCATAAGTCACAGCCACAAAACAAAAACCAGCTAAGGCCCAAGAATTGTAGGTATCCCAAAAATAAACACCACCCATGACATAATAAAAAAACACCAACAATATCATTGTTATGATCTCTTTAGGGAAACATGAAAAACCGCAGCAAAACAAAAGAAACAAATTCACTTTAATGTAACGTGCTCCGACGCAGGGTAATTAAAAGAGGATTACACACCTCTTAGCCGAGACTCTGGAAAACTGGTTCGTTTGCCTCGCTTGTTGCTGTTGATGTGTGTTTCTTTTTTTGTTTAAACGGAATTTGTATTTGTTCCTCGCGTTTAACACACTAAAATGGAGCGGTTACAGTTCCCACGGCAAATGGTAGGTAACATGCAATGGTTTTTTTTGTTTTGTTTTCAAAATTATTTCATCGCGAATTGTTATAAATGTTCGCCAGTGGGTTCCTACACTCAGTCTCAGTTTGAAAGATTAAAAAAAAAAGAAATTTCTCACGAGTTTGCGGTGCGGCGAATGGCGCGAATGATAATAACTCACTTTACATGATGTAAGGTGCACGTCAAGGAGAAGGCGGCCGCCAACCAATTGTTGGGCGCTCACCACTGAAATGTTGTTACAATTTGTATCTCTGCAAGTCAATTCAATTCAACACCGAGTCTCTGAGTGAAGTGGTTCAGTTTTGCTTGCAATTTATCTTTGAATTGGGCGTTCACTGTCCATTCTCTCTGGGGTTTGAAGTGGATAGAAGTTAAGGAGTGTCTGTGGCTGGGTTGGCTGAGGCGATTACTTAATTCGATGGCAAATAAACGACGGCTTCATCTCGGACAAGACCTCTTCGCACATCCTTGCTGACCGGCAAGCAATTCCCTTATCTTAAAAGGGATAATCAAAGCTTAGGCCTCCATGCAGCTAGTTCTGTTATAGCAGCTAGAAAATGTTCATTGCCACTTTTACGATGTTTTCGATGATCACATGGAATCTTGGTCATCCCGCTCTCCAGTTTCGCACGCAGAACCCACATAAACATCGGTCCAAATGTGCAACACAACACCGTGCGTCGGCTGAGCGCAGGTATACGCGCTGCCCATTAGGAGGACCATCATACGCCAATAAAAATCTATTAAACAGATAATAACCGAGTGGATTTTAATTCGCAGCCGTAATGCCCATACGCACGCATTCGCATAAAATTTATCTGAAATCACACGATTTTAATGCAGATGCCATACGACGCGACGGCATCCCCTTCCTGGTTGGGGTCTCATTGATATTCCCAACATGTTGAAATCAATAACTCGAAAATAATTCATGACTAACATTCAAATTAGATTTCACAGATTTACCATTCCTCGCACACAGAGCGGACGCCGCCGCTGCCGCCCTCCCACCGTCAAAGCCGGAGCGCAACTGGGGCAAGTGAAGCGTCTGTGACTCGGAGTGGATTGGCGTGGTGAGGGGGCAATATTGTGACAAATTGTCTCTTGCCAAGTCGATAAAAAACGCATTAAACTACACAAGTATCAGGTTGTTCTCAACCCCCACCACCAGGCGAGGGAGTGAATTATGGAAAAAAATATGCCAACCATTTCAAACCACCCCGCTGCCGCCGCCGCCACTACCGCCTTCACGATTATGATAACTAACGACAAACGTTTTTGTTTCGGCTAAGTCTGTCGGGTGACTGTCCGTGAGGTGGAGGATTGGGAGCACTCCCAAAGACATGGATGAAAGGACAAGCTGTGCTGTGGTTTTTGTATCTTAATGTCAAAATGATGCAATTCCTTGGAAGGCGGTCGACTTGGGAGTGGGGAGCGTGCTGGGCGAATGGGAGCAGAAAGATGTCAAAAACGAGGGCAGTCTTAAGTTGAGCGTTAGACACAGACGGCAGACGCAGACTGAGATTTGGATTCTATGCTCTTGGAAACTTTTTTCTTTTTTGTTTGACTAGGTTCTTGTGTGTCTCCTGGAAAACTGCGTTTGACTTTTTTCCCCCCAAAAACTGTCAGATTGAGTTCAGTTCGTAATTTGTCAAGGATTTATGAGTGAATTTGCGACGAGGGGGATGCTTTCAGCCGACGTCTGGTCGTCTTTGCATTTCAGGGACCGACGGCAGGCCAACGACCATTGCAATGCCGTCGCAAATGTTCCGCAACGTCACTCATGTCGTCCATCAGCAACAATGTAACCATAAAAAATCATCACATGACCCCCGCCGTCCCCTTCATCTGACGACACTTTCATCATTCAATAAATCTCTTCAGCCGTCCATTCCAACACCTTGAGGTCATAAAATGCTCAAGCATCTCACACGCATCTTGTGTGCGTCAGAAAAATTTCCATACGCAATATCCATTCGGTGCGCTCCACAACGGAGAATATCTCAGAATTTCCCACGTATCTACACGGCTAGATCGCGGCTCATGTGCACTGTACATCCGTGCATCTTGCCTGCACAATCGGATAACTGAGCTGCACACACTTGGTTAGTGTCCAAGACTACAAGAATACCGACCGACACACAACAACTCATAATTAATGATGTCCACCGAAATAATCACAGACACTGTGGCCGGAGGAGAGAGTGAGCGAGCGTGCGAGCGGGATCCTCTGCAGCCGGTTTCGGGACAGAGAACAGGCAGTGGAAGAAAAAGGACTACCGCGCGACAACTCATCAAAATAATAATCAGATCTAACGAAGCAGAAATAAATCGCTTAGCGTTGTCCCTCCTCTTGAGTGAGACAGAGTCACAGTCAGTCATCCCTTCTCTCTTGACTCTCTGCGTGGCGGTCGTTTTGTTTTCCTCGAATCGGTTCGCCGTGGTGTTGTCCTCCTGTTGTTCGTTGGTCGGCTTGTTGTCGTTTTAGAAAACAGGATTAAAACATTTTTTGAATAAATTGTTGACCTCGTCATCGTGAAGGATCATCACCATCTCATCAGCATCAACGTCTCGGTCGTCATCCGAGTAAAGAACAGAACAGCGCTAGTATCTCTCATCATCCGAGCGGCAGGCAGCATGATTATTGGTATGTGCCAATGTTATGATGTAAACGGCTGTTCCAAGGGTTTGCAAGATATCCCCCCAGCCACCTCCACCCCATCGTCCTTCTTTCACAAACCCAAGCAACCAACAAGAAAAAACAAAAGACAGAACCGAAAGCAAGGAGACGCGCGGCAAGACAATGCTCGGCGAGGCGGCAGCGGGACAGAGAGATGAAGCGGAATATTGGCCAGATGTCTGATTTTTCCGGTCTTGTTCATCCTCGTGTTTTGTTTGTTTCACTTCATCCTCAACTTTGGATGGATTTTATCCAGTCCCCGATGTACACACACCTTCAAGTGGGTCTCCCGTGTTCATGAGCCGTCTCCGTCGTCGTCGTCGTCGTCGTAGACTAGGAGGGCTAACGAAGATAGAACGTAGATATTTGTTACGTCAATTAATCTTTTTGATGAAACTCGCAACGCTCGACCAACAGAGCACTCATATGCGATCGCGCATGAGATGATCCGAGGCGCGAGCATGTACCTACAAGCAGGCATCTTGTTGCTCGGTGCAATATGAGAAAATTTTTGCAGAAAAGAATTTTTGCACTTACATCCATTTTCGTGCAAAAGATCCGTATCGCTTCTCTAATCGAAGATAGACGCGCGTACTCTCTCACACACACACACACACTCGGGGAGGAAACTATTGCAGAACAAAAGGATTCTGGTTTAACCCTTCGCTTGACTCACTTTCATCGGTGTTCGTCCCGCCGCCGCCTCGCCGAAGACGAAGAAAGGGGAGGTGATCCTCTCTACACTTCTTCCTCAATTTCAGTGTAATATTCTTCTCGGGAGGTGATAAGAATCTTATCATTATGACTGCGACGTGCCGACAGAACAACAGAGAGATACAATGCACTGCATATACACACGCACGCACACTGTGTGTGTGTGTTGTGTTACAGGGCCAACGGGGTTATTATCATTTTTTTATCATTACTGCCTGTTTTGACATCGTAAATTATTGTTGAGATACATTCTTTTTTTTATTCTGGCTTAAGAGAAAATGTGTAACTTAAGACGAGGATTCTGTATCTTTTCCTCGCGCCAAGCAAAGCGTTCAGTTCAGATCAGATTGATTGTTGAAGGGAAGATGCGCCGCCGCCGCCGCCGCAGCGGTCTGTATGCAAAGTGGACTTATGGGTAGCATCTCTCACACTTTGAATGACTTCATAATTCATTGTGAACAAGAAAACGATCGTTGGACGAGGAAATCGTCCGAATAGATAGGAGATAGAGAGATGATGAAAATATTCTTAGAAATCGATAAAGCAATTCACACATCAACGATACGGTGTCCATTTATCAAAGGCATCTCCGTAATTGGTGTCCCCGGCTGATAATCCGTTGGTTTCCGATACGACTTCGACTGCACTTTACGGTTGACTGAGGTAAACAATGGTTTAGGGGAGGAGATCGGTTTTTCTGTGAATGAAGACGTTGCGTTAGGAGATTTAAGGGGGGTTCGGTGAGCATAGATAGTGGGGCAATCTTTTTTTGGGAACTTGTTGAGATAGCAGATGGAGTTAGGCGACGACCTTTTAGATAAAGAGCAGATTTAAGAGATGTTTTGAAAGACTATTTTATCAACATAATATTTCAGAGAACGTTTCAGTTCCTTGTTGGATTTGGAAGCACTCCCAACGAGCTTCTTAGAGTTTGGAATGGCGATCATTCATCAACAGTTTGCTAGCTTCGAGGTTAGAGAGATAAAGCTGTTCCAGAATCCAACTGAAAATGGGACTTAAGACCCCAGGTAGGTGACATCAAGCTCAAAGGCAAGTCTTGGTGTGCGGGCAACCACTCTCTGTCGAGTGTACAAGTGATAAAGAACGAGATGTACAGATGTAGTCAAAAGAAGGCCTGTCGGTATTGGCAACTAGATAGACCCTCGCGGACGTGGTGTCGAAAGTTAAACTAGGTGATGTCGAGCAAGAAGTCTGCTGTCAGGTGCCAAATAACGATCATCTGTGAAGGGTATCTTCATCGTAACAAGGATTACGAGGTTTTTTTGAGCCAAAGGAGTACGAAAATCAAAACGAGTTATAAGGACCTCTTGTAGCATGGCGGTGAAGTTTAATTATCTGAAGAACCAATCTCTGTTAAGCTTCCTTTTGTTTGATCAAGAGATTACTACGTGCTAATTTTACGTTACAATTGATACACTTTAAAAAGCCTTGTCAGATTCCGTTAGCTTGAAAATGCATGTACATTCTGAGGTGTTCTTTTGAATATAATCTTGTTTTCCACTCTCCGAAGAACCCTCGCGAGAGAATTCAAAGAGTTTAATAAGATCTTCAGAGCTACGTTTTTTGAATGAAAGGACGAAATCAGCGACGATGGGACAGTAGTAGAATGCTGTAGCTCGAAAATTAAAGCAGATTGAGAGGTGATGTTTGAAATGTGAATTCATTTTTCACTCTCTCTTGAACCGTCGGGAGAGAATTCAAAGAGTTTATGGCAAAATGCGAATGAAAAGCTTTCAAGTGAATATTGCTTATTTAAGTTGCCGCAGGTCCTTGTCAAATTAAGTGCTGTGTCAACTTGTTTCAGAGAAGGATAAAAAAGGACTGGTTAGGGACCCCCGATGAAAATTGAACTACCTTCGATTCCAAGTGAATTTTGAAGAATTGTAAGAAGGCATCCTACAGTATTTCAAGTGTTGCAGACCAGTTTCGATGCCGAGAAGATGTAAAAAACGGGAGACAAGCTCCTACTGGGCCAGTTCTTCCTGTGATACTTGGGAATCCCAGCCTCAGCACTCCGTCAAGCTTGCGATTGGGGAGACCTCCATCGCATGTTTTGCAGCTTGATCACTGGGTTCACCCCCAATAGATAACTGTGTCAAATAGTTTCCACACACTACCCACACGCATTCCATCACCAAGGAGCGACACAGCATATGAGGCGAAGCCTACTTCACTCTTGAAAAAAACCAATCTTCGAGGAAAAAACCTATTTTTCAAATGTCAGTACCGTGATTTGCACAAAATCCACTCGTCCATATCACACAGCGCGAGCGAGACACACACACTGGCTTCGCACTTCACTTCATATCGCTTCGAGAACCACCACACCACACATCATCTCCCTGGGCTGGTGGCAGCGCACCGTTCCAGCGCCTCAGTCGATCGTTCATTCGTTCGTCGTTTTTTTCCCATAATTCACACTGCCAGCTTATTTATGACCTGTCAAAAACACTCCTCCCACACCCGTGGTTAGTTGTTGGTCCGCTGTCGCAGGTATGCTTCGAGGGGGAGGGCAGGCCGGTCGGGAGAGAAGAAATCGCGTGCGCGCACCCATTGTTATTGACTTATTCTTGACAAGTCGAAGATATTCAATGATTGCTGGATGCTGGACTCCTCAATGGTCATCACGATGATCGAGCGTTCATGAGATCGCTCGGACAAACAACGAAAAAACAAAACAAAAACACAGAGACGAGAACATCGCCGTCAGAGAGGGAGAGACTTGAAACTCGGATTGACGGGAAAATATTTGATGGAAATGAAAGATGAAACAAAAGAAAACTGAGGTACTCACCTTCGCAGGTAAACTGTCCATAGTGCTTCCCCGAACTCTTATCACCACACACCACACACTCGATATTTTGATTTTTCACATCGATCTGTGATCCGCCGCCATTGCTGCTTTGCGAACTGCTGTTCGCCTGTGAATTTGGCGTAGCACTTGATGGCAGGCAGTCTTTGAAATCTTTGTAGTCCTTGATGATCGGCACAAGACCGTTCCCGGACGATGTATTGTTTGTGTTGCCACTGTTACCGTTGCCGTTAGCATTGTTTCCATTGCCACCGTTACCGCCATGATGACCGCCGCCTCCACCGCCACCACCATTGCCCGAGAGGCTGGATAGATCCTCTTTGATCGATGTGCCGGATGGTGTTGTACCGCCGGTGCCGACACTCGGCACCGAACCGTGCAAGTGTCCACTCAGATTCGGGTCATGCCAGGCGCTGGGCGGTGGCGGCACTAGGGCCATGCTACGCGGGAATCCCAATTCGAGGGCACTCAGCTCGGCGGACGGCTGAGGCCTGGGATTGAAGAAGCCCGTTGCTGTGGACGGAGAGGCGCACATAACGCCACCCCCGTACACACTTAGGGAATTGTGGGTAATAATTTTGGCGGTTTCGGGGGATGTGGCGTGAAAGTAGGACGACAACTCCTTGTCGGAGTTTTCAAAGTCGCAACTAAAGTCACTTGTCACTCTATTTATATTTTTTCAAAATTTTTCCTATTTTTGTTGTTGTAAACAAACACGTTCACTTCACAGGATCACTTTATGCAATTTATTTGATTCGAATTCGACTTCTCTTATTTACCGACACTTCCGTGCGCACATGATTTGTTGTCAAAGATTCTTTGCTGCTAGCACTCGCACTCGCACTTTTCACTGCTGATCACGATCGGATACGGATACAAGAGGACGACGTGTTTCGTATTGGAAAACAGAAACTAAGAAAACACAAAAAAATATTTCAATCTAAATCCAGCGCGTAACCGAAGTTTGATTTCGTATAGGTATTTCTTTTTTTTCGTTTTCGTTTTCAAATTTTTTATTAACAAAAATTCATTTTCCGTAAGACTTAGTGTATTTTTTCATTGACTTTGTACGCAAAATAAAATTATGAACATTTTGTTTCCAAGTTAGTTAATGAAAAAGGAGAAGAAGAAAAAAATCACAGAGAGCGAATAAATAAATGATAATGCGCCATGCGACAAACTCAGCTGTTCGAAAGGCCTTTTAGAGCCTGACTGGCAAAACATTCGGTGCAAAAGGTACACGACCCGACCCGACTCGACCGATTGCTCGACCTAACGACACATCACACATCTCTCACATACAACACATAGATACTCGTTCAGCCACCACCACCACATCCACAACCGACCGCAGTCCATCTCTGTTGCGCTGCCGTCGACCTTAGCCGCTCGCCATCTCTGTTCGACTGCACGGAGTGGTGGATATGTACATCAGTTCGAGAGGTAGAGGTGGATTTTTATTCGCCGTCCTCTGCGCACCCATGGGGGCAAGACCTATAAGATACTCGGCACTCTCGCTCGGATTTTCCTTCCTCCTCCATTGAGAGTCAACACAAAAAAAAGAAACGAACCACTGGGTGGTAGTGGTGGTGGTGGCGATGTGTATACAGAGTCAGAGATACTTTTTCTCATTCTTTGGGGGTGCAAGGAGTATGGCATGACTTGAACCATACACACGCACACACACCCGTTCGTTTGTCGGAGAGAAATTGTGTTTGATTATTCATCATCGTCATGACGAGAAATGTAGCGGTTTGAATTAATATCCCACCCCTTCGGTGTGTGTGTGTGGTGTGGCTCCTTTGAGATATTTTTCTTGGGCTTCTTATTTACTTCTTCTTCTTCTGTGCGATCCCAAAGAAAATTTCTTCGTTAAGATTGAGCGCCGAGATAGATAGATAGATTCACATTCAGTGTGTGTTCTTCACTCAATTTCAGAGCGAGCATGTGTGTGTTTTCTTGATGAGTTGCAGTTTCTGGTGGGATGATAGCGGATGAATGTGTATCTTCTGATTGGAAATTCCTCTTTTAAAATGATGGATTCTTTTTTGTGGGATTCTGGTAAGATGGATTGCTGATGAAGTTTTCTTTCACAAGAAATTTGTCGATTCCAATTGAAATCCGTCAATGGGACCTGCCTGCTGGTGGATGGATGCGTTAAAGCCTTTCGGGGGAATTGCTTTAAGGTATCGATTAATAGGATCTAGGAACTTTTCGATCGGATCACAAGTTGTGCGGGTGGAGCTCTTTGTTGGGGTTTTCAGTTTTGGGGATGTGCCTAATGAGGGGCCTTTCCAACTGTCGCATCATGGCAAATTGGGATATTCTTTATTGTTTCCTTGGAAAACATGAGGAATGGAGATTATGCTTCAGGAGCACTAAGACCCATTGTCACATCATTTATGATGAATTCCAGGACCAGGGGATAATTATGTGTGTACTTACGATGGCTGCTCGGAAAATGAGGCCAGACTCAGTGTTGTGATGGAATATGTTCACTCTGTGGCACGATCAAATGTCAGGCTTTCACAGGGCACATATTTCTTTACAGAGTCGAGAAAGGAGTGAAATGGTTCATATACTCCCAAAATTATGCCAAAATCATGTCCTTGTACCTACTCAACGTTGAAAAAAATAAGAACTTGGCAAAATCCGGCTTCATTTCACCCTCAATTTGTGATACAGTCAGTGTACGGCATTCCATTATATAGGCACTTGCTAGACATCAGTTCATTACAATATTAATGGTCTTTAAGCTAACCATTTTATCTCTAAGCATACACGAGGCTTTGACAAATGAGAACCAGAATTGTCGCCACTGATCGATTAAATACTGAAGATCTTAAATGTATTAGATTCTTAAAAAATGTCTTGGCAGGAAGTTGGCAGAGAAAGTGATTGGAACTTGCTGAGGTCTGCTGAGTGGACCCCTATCTTGTCAACAGCAAGTTTCAACAACAACAAGTTTCTCATAACCTACCGAAATAGCAACAGAATTCAAGTGAGGAGGAGAGCCCCTGTAATTAAATTACATATATTCCGTACCTACAAGGTGAGAGTAAATGTGATGTATTTTATTGGTATTTGCGTACTTTTTTTTTACAAAATTAAGCAATCAAAGTGATATTCCGTCAAAAGAACAAGTGCTTAGACATGCTTTCATGCCATTTTTGTATTTCCAAAACAATTTTAAACCAACCAAATCCCATATTTTCGGCCAATTTAAAAGATAAACCCAATCAGGCAAACGGCGAAGTCATTCGTGCAAAGCAGAAATCTCTAGTTTTGGTTAAACATATGTGAATTTAAGTATAATGCAATCAACGGACGCACTCGCAGGACCTAAGCCTACCATCGATGGTTTGAGTTCCACAGTACAACCAGAGGTGGCATGACTCCCCAGGAAGTAGACAGGCACTATTGTTATCTCTTGACAGAAAAGAATGCAGACTACTCAAAGAAGAAATTCCAACAAATGTAGGTTGCTACAGTACACCTAGCTTCGCTCATTTGAACACTCTATAAGTCCAACCCTCCAGTAATTCCTACATCAAACTTAATTGAAAAATCTGAAATATGGAAAAAATCTAACATTATTTTGTGTTTTGTTAAAACAGATTTCATTTTTAATTAGCTACATAATTATCGTTTGAAAAAAAAACCTTCTCGGAACGAACTTATTTATTTTCCTTTTTTTTATGCAAAATATTGTCTACGAAAAGAGTATCTACGTGGCTCAAACTAAAGTAGGATTCTATAAGTTCGAATAACTAAGGTAGTCCTGTATTTTAAGAGTGTTTGAGCCCAAGTGCTGCAGTGTATAGTGATAAGCCCCCCTAATACCAACTAACTGACTACCTAACCGTGTTGAATTTTAACCCTTTCTTGCGAAACAAAGTCCTTCTACGAATTGTACATATAATCGTTTCTGTAGTATCCACAAATTTGACATTTACTTAATTAATTAATTGCCTACGTTTCAATTTCTCGCTGACACCATGCGCCAATATTAACTCCAGGCGCTGGGTCAGCATTAATTTGTAATCAAGAATCAGTATAAAAAAACAGGAATAAATACATGTTTTATTCAATTTTGTCTTGTTCTATTGCTATCCCCCCACCAGTGGTAAGGTAATAGTCCTTGAGTGTTATTCAACTTTGCACAAACCTATGCAACTTGCAGGTCGAAGATTAACAAAAGGGTTGTAAAATGTGTTTCAAAGCTTGCATTAACTTTTTTTCGAATTAAATAGAACACACTGTCTTTAGATTGTGCCTGTTATACAGTACGTTCTCGATTAACTCAACTCTCGATGCACGCAATTCCTCGATTTTCGCAACAGCTAAATTACATTTTTTACCATTGACGCAGTAATCGCAAATTTTCGTGTAGACCAAAACTCGATAATTGCACCTTCCTGAGTTTCTATTAGTTGCGATAGTAGAATATGGACTGTATTATAGAATTATAAAGTACATACTCAATTTCTTGTCGGAATTTTGCATAACGATTCTGTATAAATGTGGCTGAATTCCGTTGGTACAGTATTTATTTTCCTCATGTATGTTGTGTTGTGGCTGTGGTCTTGCTGAAATAGACCTTTTACTTCAAATCTATACAACTCCATCTAGTGGTGCAGAATCACACAATCTGTGTGATCACCGAAACGGGAGTATGCACGACCATGAAGTGTTTCATGGGATTTTTACCAAAACTATACCGCACTGCTTCCATAATGGCAATTGAAACCCTTTTTCTTGGATGACCAGTCTTTTTAGAGTCACCAACTGATCCAGTCTGCCTTGATTTCAGACAATCTCTTCGCAGTAGAACGCACTGAAAACACTATACTGACTATGTTTTGTATGAAATGTTCGAACTGTGGCCGGCAAACTTTAATTATTTTTGAGACTTGTCAATAATGTAAACACGTCCTTGTATCGTATGACGGTCTATTTGTACTAACCCTAAGCTATGAGCTGTCACGTTGCTTTTCTTTTTCAGTGCTGCCAACAACTCACTGCACAAATTACGGTACATTCAAATCTTGCAATAATTTTGAGACATCCATTTTTCCATGGATTTGAAGTCGACTACTCAGAAAGGATCTGTCACCACATTCTAAAGTGAACAGACTAAGTGGCATCATTAAGTTGGTCATTATTTTAAGATGTTGAATATATTTATCTTTGACGTTAGGCAAAAAGAAGTCAGAAACTGAAAAACAGAAAGAGAAAAACTTAAGACGTTAATATCAAACCACATATGCATTTTTCTGCGAGGTTAGGTTAGGTAGGGGGGCTGCTAGTGCATTTACCAGCACACTTATACCATATTGGTCAATTGTGATACCCCTAGTCAGACTACTACCACTGATTGACCACTCCAGTGATAGTGCCGTTAATTTGATCCCAACGGCAAATGGTGACTAGACCTGATTTGAAAACCAGATAAAACAATATTAACTTTGCTTTCAGTGGGGTTCGAACCGGAGACCCCGCTAACCAGGGGCAGGCACCCTACCAACTCCATCCAGTCTTATATCGTAGTGAGTAAGTCTGTCAACTCCTACTCAGAGGTTGCCAGGTTCGAACCCCCAATCAACCAACTTTCATAATTCACGGCTTCCACCTCTTTCGAGTCACTGACAAGCTTTTCAACCTTGCCGTTCGGAGTCGGCATAAAACCGTAGGTCCCCTCTACTTGTGAAGAACAATAGTTCGCACAACACGAGTGGTTGCTGAGACGCTAGGCCCAGGACCGCCTCGGACTGTCGCGCCACCAATATATTATTATTACATGCATTTTTCTGACTTATCCTAATACCAATCCAATTATCCAATACCAATCAAACGACCTTTGAGAGAGAAAATTGAGTTTAAACCAATCAAAGCCCCAAAATCAATTCCTGGACTTAAGACCATTTTGCCTAAGTAAAAAAAATTCCACTTATACCGATTTTTATAAACTATCGTAATTTTCACAATTAATCGCATGAAGACATAAATCTCCAGCGTAAATGGACGGTGTTCAATGGCCGTCATGGTCTAATGAAGGCAGGTTACATCCATTAATTCCAGAAAGATATATTAGACACTTACAATTAAGGTTTCAGTGATGTGAAATGTGTATCGGGGACACATTTCGAGCCTCTGATAGTCTTCTTCTTCTTCAGTTAGTGCTACAGCCCAGGATTCATCATGGCTTGACCCAACAAGCCTCTCCAGCTGGCACAATCTTTAGCCAACTCCGTCCAATTACGCACAACAATTTGACTGAGGTCTTTCTTCGCTTATGTCCGTCGGCGGTTCAGTGGGAGTCCTCTGTGGCATTCTTCCATTGGTGTGGAGACGAAAACTGTTAGAGCTGGGTCAGTGTTTTCTATGCACTCTTAGTTACGTAGCCAATTTAAGTCTTGATACCTCATTTCGCTCTATAGCCCATACAGTTCGAGGTTGAAACTTCTTTTCCGTACAACCTTCAACACGAACTGGGCAAACGATTCAACGCAGAGTGTTTCTCTCGAAAATACCAAGGGCTTCTTCATCTGCGTAAATGTCCGCTTTCAGAATCAACATGAAAGCGAGGAAAACTTTTCGCAGAACAATAGCAGCCACAAGACCAATAGGCTCTGTAGAACCAACTCAGGATTGAGAAGAATTGATAGACGGATTACAATAACAAGGCCAGCCACCCATGGATGGTCTGAGAATGAGCTTAAGCTGGCTTCCATCGCTGACGGTCCAGGGCACACTCCTTCCAGTCATCAAGACCAAGCTGTCTCATATCCGCTGTAACATGGTACAATAGATAATCACATAAACATTCTCGTGATCTATTAACTGAAGACAACATCTACTTAAGACCTACTTTCCATCCAGTGTCCATTTGGACCTAAGTGAAAAGCGACTAATGCTGATAACCTATCTTTGAGGTGAATCCTTGGAAGCCGGGTACTAGTCAAGGAATTTTTCTGTGCTGCGGCTTCCCCACGCTGCCTAAGGACGATGATCTTGAAATCCTGTCCATTCATCAAGCTTACAAAGTTTGAGAGAGGCCTGTGTGAACTAGGTACGATCGGATCTGCTCCTAATTCCGCACAAAAGACGATATTTGAGTAAGGTTGTCATTTTATCTGACATTATTTGAGTGACAAATTGTGCCACTCCTCAGCACGCGCTGAGGAATCAGGTCGCATCAGCCTGACAATGACAGGTTGTTCGACCTTTTCTTTGTCCTAGCTGTCATCTGACACTCTTCGCAGTATTCTTGTGAAATCCCCGTTCAATTTGCTGTGGTTAAATATCTGTAACAAAGCCAATTCTGGCTCTGCGAAGATTAGTCAGCCGCGATAAGACTCATTGCATTCCCTCGTAAATTTCAAACGCAAATACCTACGCCAAGCCATAATCAGCCACCCATAATCCCCTTGCGGAATCTTTCAAATGCCCTCTAAATGCCGGCTGATTACCAACAACAGCCCAGATGCCGAACCCCCGGAAAGGCGAGAAATGCAATCTCTTTCCTATGAGGTCTCCTCCAATCGGCTTTGATGTCGCAGTCCACGACAAGCACACACACACACAGAATATAACACCTCCCATAGTCAAATTTATCGCTCGGATATCATTACATTTCATAATCTAACCGCAGACACCTCCTGCCGCCCAATTAATCTTTGCCACACATTTCCATTGCGACCGAGAGCGAGTCACCAAAGAAACTAAGCCCGTCTTCCACTAATCCCCTTCTGATTGGCCAGCATCACATATTTTATCCAATTAGCAATGAAACAGATACTTTTTGTCTCATTATTCTCTCGATTCAGTATCAGTTGTGTGGTGTGGTAGTGCCGGTGGGTGTCCCCGTCCCCACGCAACAGAACCGCAAACGCCACAAGATATCGGTCATTCATGTGGAGGCTTACACAGTCGCCGCACAAAGCTTGTGTCCCCCATTTTTGTCGCCCCCCACACACATTCACAGACACATACTTGGTATATTCCAATCAGAATATCTACAAGAGTATCTTTTCAGCACAAATCCCAACCAACACCGATTTCGAGAAATTAGTGTGAAAACGAGTGCACATTTCCGTGTCCTCCTCGCCGCTCCGCACTCGCTCGGCCCCAAAAACTGTGCACCACGTACACCACCTCTAGCCGCACAATAAGATAGAAATGTATCTAATAGGTAGGTGAATGGGGCCGCAGAGTGCCACGACTCTTCGTACTCTTTCGCTCGCATTCGGCCAAAAGTGTCGGCACCACGAGCAACAAAAAGCAAAAAAAAAAGTCACAGAAAAGGCGCACGAAGAAAGGAAGAATGAAATGGAATAGGTGGAGAGAGCACGGAGTGTATATAGCATTCTGCCAAGAGTTGGCCAGGGTTGGTTGGTTTTAACTTTTCAGTTCATACCCCCGCTGACCTAAGTTACATTGGGTGCCAAGTGCCAGAGAGCTGAGTTGGTTTCTGTTTTTTTTTTCTTCTCTCTTTGGTTTACGCTGCTCGACTGCCAGCGGGAGAGTGTGTGCGTGCGCGCGAGAGCGCGACTGTGTGTGTGGCTGGTGGTTTCGTTAAGTTTAATTCAATGGTGGGTTTGTTTGACTCCGCCTTGAGATCGAGACGCAGGCATTCAGCGGTCTCACTCTTGCCAATTGGGAGTGCGGCCCTTGTTGGAGAGAAAATCCGGTGGCGGTCGTCGGCAGACTTCCCCGTCGGTAGATAGCACATGCATCCCTGTCGCTCCGGAGAGGAGAGAAAAATTAACTTTGTGAGGGTTAGAAAGTGCGCGCAACCCCAAGTCAACCAGTTAGGTTGCAGGGGTCGTAACGGATGATAATAATAAAGATGATGATTGTGGGTGGCAGCTAAGTAGTGGCAGGTGGGAGTGACATTGGAGGACTTACTGCGGCTCTTTGCGTACCTACATTGGTCTCTCCGCTATGTACATGCCACTACATAGGCACTGGGTGGTGTGGGTGTACTATTTGCTATCGGGGGGATGGGATATCGGGTATTTTTTTCGTTCCTTTATCCACATCTGACCGATGGGTTCAGTGATAGTAGTGTAAAAGCCATAGTCCAGGCCATGTCATCGCGGTTAAACTGATGGGCAACGCTGAAGCTTTCCTTTTTTTTCTGTGTTGGTCGCTAGGGGCTGCTGGCGCTGATGGTACATACACATATGTAAGAGCCGCCACTAGGGGGAGGGAGGGTGGGTGTAACGTGGTTCAATGGACAGAAGTAGCGAAGGGGGGCACGTCTGGAGGATTGTAGTCGTGCTCATTCGGTTCGCTTTTAGAAACTATCATCCCTTGTCCGACGAGCGGATTTCAAGTTGACCATGGTCATAAATTTTATTCAACACGGACGCACACAGCACCGTCACGGACAGACGCTGTCGAGCGGCATGAATAACTTTAAGGCGTAACTGCTTTAAGGGCCTCGCAATCGGTGGCTTTATGATAGGTCGTAAAGCGAATGTTCAAAAGTTGCAACAACTACTGTAGTTATTTGCCTCCTTGGACTGGGTAGGCACTGGGGGGATGTTCGTGTGGGTGCGGGCAAATTTAATCAGAATTTTAAGGGACACTTGCGAAGGGCCTTCGCTAGCTGATGATGTTTGGACAAATTCGAGATAATGTCTTTGTCAGTTGAGAACTTCGTTGGCAGAACTGGACTGGCGTGGTTGCACTGCGTGGATAGCTACAGAGACATGGTGTGTTTGTTTATAGAAAAGGCTATTCTGCGCCGTAATGGATACCGATGGTGTATTCTTTTTCTTACTACTTTGTGAATTAAATCATCTTCTATTCGAAAAGCTGCCTGTTTTACAAGGGTGAAGTATCCATCCTTAGACTCAGACACGACTGGGACACGGCTGGGACTGGTTAGTTAAGGAAACTTATTTTTCATATAGTTTCATACAGTTTTTGTCTGTATATCGGCTGTCAAGGTTAAGACAAAAATGTTGGCAATGTGTTGGGTAAACCTTTCTTCAGCTGTTGCATTACTTTAATATTGAAGTAAAAACAATTTACGACGACTGAAATATCAGCTCCATATGCCCCATCCACAAAAAAGGCAATCCTTCCTCTTGCAACAACTATAGAGTTATATCCCTGTTCAACGTTGCCTACAAGATCCTGAGAGACCAAATCTTCTCACTAAGGCAAATCCGGGAAAAGACTACCGAGTTTCAAATCGATACGCACCACCTCCTTATCGATTTTAAAGCCGCATACGACAGCATTCATCGCAGGGAGTTATTTGGTGCGATGGCCGAATTCGGGATCCCGGGAAAACTGATCCGGTTGTGTTGCACTACGCTAACAAATACGCGATGCACCGTGCAGTTCGGCTCGAGGACTTACGAGCCGATTGAAACCTGCACCGGATTTAGGCAAGGAGATGCGCTGTCGTGTGATTTTTTCAATTTGGTACTGGAGAAGAGTGCGGCGGGCAGTTGTAAACACGGAAGGCACTATCATCTACAAGTCAGTTCAACTGTTGGGATATGCTGACGACTACGACAACGTCGCGCGTTCCCAACGTGCCGTAGTGAAAGCATTTACGGCAATTGAAGAAGAGGCGAAGCGAGCTGGTCTTAAGGTTAATGAGGATAAAACCAAGTATATGCTGTCGAACAAAAAACGATCTGTCACACACCACCTAGGACAAAATATCACAATCGACCACTACAATTTCGAGTTAGTAAAGGAGTTTGTCTACATCGGGGCAAATTTTAACTCCACGAATGACATCACTGTGGAGATGCGACGTAAAACCGCCTTTGGTAACCGGTGTTACTTCGGTTTGTCAAAACAACTGGCGTCAAAACTCCTGACTCGAAGGGGTAAGGTCATGCTCTACAAAACCCTTATTTTGCCAGTCCTGCTATATGAACCCGAAAGCTGGACGATAAGCACAACTGCTGAGCTGATTCTTGGTGCCTTCGAAAGAAAAATTCTACGTTGGATATGTGGTCTCGACTGCGAGGAAGGCGAATGGAGGAGAAGACACAACCCCGAACTCTACGAGCTGTACCGGGATGTGGATGTAGTCCGGAAGGCAAGGATCCGTCCATTGCACGCTCGATGTGGCCGAGCGCATGGAAAACAATGCTCCAGTAAGAGGGTCTTCGAGCCCGAGCCTCCTGATTGGAGAAGGAGAGGGAGACCTAATCTCCGGCATAAGGACCAAGTAATCGCGGATGCAAGACAGCTTGGACTTGATGACTGGAAGCAGCGTTCCCAGGACCGTCAGGAATGGAAAGCAGCTATTGCTCAGGCTCGGACCCTGCATGGGTCGTCAGCCTGATATATATGTAATGTACGCTTAGTAACAAGGTCTACATACGATGCGAAATTCCTCGTTTATTCTCTTGAAATTAATGAAAGAAATTTTTCTGATTTTTTTTTTTATTGTGGTATTTGTAAGAAGCATAAAATAGTAATATAAGGAAGAATAACTCCAAAGAAACATAATAAAAAGCAATCATTTGAAATCATAGTGAACTTTTGTGATATGGTGTACATCTCGTATTGTAGATATACGTTTCGCAGAAAGAGATAACCATATATAACAGTTATTCTGATACAAAGTCTAAATCGCAAGCCAGGCGTCTGAAAATGGGACACATGTTTATGGTCCTGAAACTGTAACAATGTTCAATTTTGGTTTCGTCGTTTTCGTCGTTTTCGTACTGGCAATTTCGATGTCAAAGATTCAAGATGTTTCCAGAGCGTAACGAAGGCCAATTGCCGAAAATGTGGATAAAATCTTGAATATCGTCGAGTCTGACCGTCGTGCAACCACTGTTTCCATTTCCTAAGAGCTGAAAATTGCCAAAATGAAAACCTTTTAAAAAAAAATTTGAACAAGGCTAGATACAAAAATAAGTTCGATTTGTGGGTACCACCATGTACCGGATTTCCATTTGCGATGGGCGATATTGCTTCCGGTCCAATTGTTGGTAATAAAGGTCAGACTTAAGGGCTTTTGCTGGAGGAGATCAGCTCATGCTATATGATTCCCTGCAATTAAACCAAACACACAACAAGACCTTATGGCCTCAATTTTGGTCGTCCACTCACCACTATTCGATAGCGATTCGATTTCAATCACCACCCGATTCAAAAATGGGTCCAAGTTCTTGAAACGACACGGGAAGCTATGGCTCAGAGAGGTATTGTGTTGCAAAACAAAAATCGATAGCGATTCGGCAGAAGCTTCGGGAGCTTCTTTGGGAGGTCGTTATCCACCTCATAGACAAGTTGTGCGTGGACTCATCAATAAACTCAAGCGTAACCGCGTTTAACAATTCTCCGCGACGTTAATTAGGTAGCTGAAAATCGCATTGACTCATATGAACACCCTTAGTCCATTGAAAACCACTAAATTGGAATACTTTTTCGCAGTAAACAATAATATTACATTGAGCAGGTCGGTTGTGTGTGGGGTTATTAATTAAATCGCTGGAAAAAAGAAGAAAAAAGACGGGAAGCTTTTGAAAAGTAGAAAACAGTCATTAAGGCTCATGTTTAATTAGTCTCAGTTGGTTGGTAGTAGCTTGATATATTAATTATCACGTCTACGTTGTCGTGAGGTTTCATTTATATATAGTGGAAGACGAAGATCATAGTGCGTTGTCTGTAAAATCAATTAGGGAGGATCTGTTTTGAGTGAGCAATTGACTCGTATTTTCATGTGATAGAGTGAAGTCTTAAGTCTTTATGTGTGGCAGAGCTAAAAAAAAATGATACAGTACCTATACAGCGTGTTATTACTCCTGCTACTCATAGATAGCCTGAGTGATAGGTGCCTTCCTGGGCAGGCTGCTTCCAGTCATCAAGATCAAGTTGTCTTGCGCGTGCTGTCTTGGTGATTCGGTCTTACTCTATTTCTCTAGACAAGAGGCTCGGATTCGATGACCGTCTTAGCTGGAATATGCTATCGACGTTTCGATTTCAATCACCACCCGACTTAAAAATGGGGCGAACGTGTTGCAACAACACTGGAAGCGATGGCTCAGAGGGGAATTGTGTTGCATCGGGAAAAGCCAATAAATGCCCTCGTTGTGCTCGTTCTAGTGCAGCCGGCGGACTACATCCCAATCTTGGTACAGTTCGTAATGAACGCGGTTGTGTCTTTTCCTCTACTCACTTTCCTCGCAGGCGGGACCATATACCCAACGAAGAATTTGTCTGCGGAAGGCACCAAACGGCTCTGCTGTTCCGATAAGCTTATTGTCCAGCCTATCTAGAATTTCAAACAGAATTTCATGGCATGGCTCTATCTATCGAAGGTTAGCTTCTTCAGCGAGTACAAGGGATTCATTATCTTTTTTCGCGTAGGCTGTAAAGAGAAGCTTCTTAATGTAATTCAATTATGTATACTCCTTGAATCTAAGGAGCTGATGATTTACCTATCACCTACCATCCATAATCTTCAAACTTCATAATCTTGGACCCAGGTAGGTAGGTAGAGGGGCTGCTAGTGAATTCACCAGAACGCTTAGAGCATGATGGTCCATTGTGGTACCTATAGTCAGACTGCTACCACTGATTGACCACTGTAGTGATAGTGCCGTTAATTTGATCCCAACGGCAAATGGAGACTGGACCAGATTTGAAAACCAGATCAACGCGTATTAGCTTTGCTTTCACTGGGATTCGAACCCGTTAGAGAGGCAGGTACTCAACCAACTGCGCCAGTGTCCGTGTCTAGGAACTATCTAATCATTTACACGATCGGCGATCGTTCATTATTTGGATGTTTATTGAGGATGGGTGTAGTGACGGTCGCATGTGTGTTATCTGTTTCCAGCGCATAGGCAACATTTATGACAGGATATGGTTGCAACAGTAAAATCTGATATGATGCACAGAAGTGGAAAAGGACCTGCGTAACTGGCGGCAGATAGCCAGAGCCGGCGCTGTCTGGATAAGCTTCTTGGTGGTCACATAAACAAGAAGACGCACGCTTACACACGTCTGTCTACTTCGGAGTAGCGGACTATAATGTCCTCTAGGCGAAGGGACATTGGTGCGAGGTGACGAGAGTTAAATGCGAAGTGGATTGTCAGACGAAGCAAGTCGGACATTAGATGATAACATTTCGTAGTTAAAAACTCATGCGAATACAGTGCAGTCTCTATTATTGCAATCAATGTAATAGATTAAGCTATTCTCGATTTTATCAACAAATTAAAAAAAAGTATTCGAAATTTGTAACTTTGAAACTGGCTCAAAATAAATGCCAATGTTCATATACATATGTGTGTACGCTTTACTATACAAAGTAACAGCAGGAGAGAACTGTTGACGACATCATAAATCGTCTAGACATAGTTCCTTGCAGAAATGAAGGACTATAGAGATAACCAACTTCACAGCTGGTGGTGGTGAGCTCCTTTTTTTTCACAAAAAGAGTTAGTCCGAGACGGACCTGGGCCTAGCTTCTCAGCAACCACTCGTGTTGTGCGTGCTATTGTTCTTTCACGAGCGGATGGGACCTTCAGTTTAGTGCCGTCTCCGCAAGGCGATGTTGAGAAGCTTTTTATAGACAGGAATACTCTTTGAGCATTGTCAGTGACTCGAAAGAGGTGGAGCCGTAAATTATCAAAGGTGTTAAATTCGGGTATCGAACCTGGCACCCTCTGCGTAGGAGTCGACGCACTTACCCACTACGCCACGGCGACCACGATATTTTATTACGATTTACGATATTTTATTTTTTATATATCCACAAGAAAGGAGACGTCTTGGACAGAGCGTCACAATGGACAACTATAACTTCTAGGTAGTCAACAACTTCGTCTACCTCGGCTCCGCAGTAAATAGTACGAACAAAATCAGTACCGAGATCAAACGCAGAGTAACTCTTGCCAACTTGTTTCTATGGGCTCAAGAAACAATTGAGTAGTAGAGCCATCTTTCGAAGGACCAAGCTGACTTTATACAAAACCTTGATCATCCCAGTCCTGCTTCATGGCGCGGATCTATGGACAATCTCTAAGGTGGATGATAAGCCATTGGTCACTTCGAGAGAAAAGTTCTGCGTGTAATTTTTCGTCCTGTTTGAGTTGACGGCTTTTGGAGGAGAAGATTTAACCACGAACTGTACACCGACATGAGTCTAGTCAGTCTTCTTCGGATGCAACGCCTATGATGGCTAGGCCATGTAGAGAGTATGGTCAACTCAACGTAACAGAGGACGCCCCCGATTAAGGTCGAGCACCCAGGTGGAGAAAGACCTCAACAAACTTGGCGTGCGACACTGGAGGCAGCTAGCCAGAGAACATGCTAGTTGGAGAGGCTTGTTGGGTGAGGCCCAGATCCACCCCGGACTGTAGTGCCAAATAAAGAAGAAAGGATAATTTATTTATACATTACAGAGTATATTGCGTATGATTTAAAAAAAATTAGACTGTAGTCCGATTCTGGCGCCGGAAAGTCTTGCATGCCGAATAGCATGACAGGCGTGTATGAGCGGGCACAAAATTATGTGGGTCTTGATGGTTTGATTATTTATACACGAAATATTTGCTTTGCGCAACAAAATCCCTGATTCTTAAACAGAATATGACACACAAATGTGCCACCACATGACCTCTGCTTTCCACAAGCTCCCGCCTTCATTGCTTGCCATCGATTAAACGACGCAATCATTCGACGCCTATTCTCGCCAAGTGTCCATAACATCAACACCATTTCCCACAATCTACTTGCAACAAGCATCAAACTAACCCCCAACACCTTGCACAGATACACTGCGTAATTACAAAAAATCCCACGCAGGATTAGCACTGTCTCATAGCTGCGTATTAGCGCGCAGCAGGTGTCTGTCGTCGGCATATGCTGACTCTCCCATCGCATCCCAACCACCGTGCGCAACAAACAAGGTCCTTCATGCTGATTAATTCCTAACCCACTCAAAAAGGCAACACAAAGCCATCCACCACAGCGCTGAAGAGCCAGGCGAATGTGTGCGGCTCTCAACATCTTGACGCGCATCAACGCCTTTTCGCACATCGTCCAACATCCCAGGCCATCGCCATCGCCCATCCATCCGCATTGACGCAACAATCCGCGAATGAATGGACCCAATTCATCACAATCACGGCAGTGTGAGCAGATGAACCTCCTCCGATGCCGGGATAGATACATCCTTTCAATCGGATTTTTCCTGTTTCTGTCGGATTTTTTTTTGTTATCTCTTGTTTACAGATACACTACTGCCAATAGGATGATGAATAGTGTTTCGTCACCGTCTTGGCCCAAGGATGGCAAGGACATCCTCACCGAAGTGGGAAAGCGGTTTCTCACTTTTTTGTCTGCCATTCATTTGCGATCCTTTTGCACCCTTCACGGGACTATTATCCTCATAATCCTTTCATTGCGCCACTTAAGCCGATCATGTGGTGCAATCTCACAGCTTCCACAGCGCACAGCACCCGGGCGAGACAATTAGATCACGTTGCTGATGAGGTCGAGGACGGTGGTGGTGGTTGGTTTTTTTTTTGTGCACCCTTCTCCGGCACTTACCCTTGCTCATCGTAGTCCTTTGTCGCTTGTGCGTGCAGAGAGTACCTGTGGTGCGCGACGCCGTGCAGGATGTAGTGCACGAGCAGATCCACATTATCGACCCAGTTAACCCGGAGGCCTGTGACAGAGGTTTCTGTTTTCGGAAAAGGGATGATTTAGTGTATCCTTGCGGTCGATTACCTTTTTAAGAGGAACATCGTGCCGAAGACGAAGGGGTTTCGTGCGATGATCTGTGGTCCACGGGGGTAGGGTTATAGGGGTAAGCGGATGAAGTGTGGCACGACAAAGAGAAACAAACAATCCGATAAAACGATGACAATCCAGAGAGGGATTCGCCTCTTTCATTGATCTTTGATGGCGTGGAACCGATTAGGAAAGGAATTGCCGCCCGATGAGGAGTCATTTCAGGGTTAATTAATCAGGGAAGGGTTGAGATCATCCGAGACCCTTGTACGCCGAAAATCGAGTGCGTCATCAAATTGCGACAGCATCTCAAAATGTGTCCAACCACATCCCCATGTGTGTGCAAACGCGTAAATTGCTTCACATTCACACACGGGGGATAAAACCAAGAAGCGAGGAGATAATCTTGACCTCCGTGTCGGCGCGGATGACATCCCTAATTGACCAAACCAGCTATCGATGCGAAATCGTGCGTACACGGCCGTAAGGTCAGCCGGCAGCAGAAGCAGGATCTGGCAGAAAGACGGAGCGCAAAAGAACGGTGCGAGTGCTTCCTCACGCGACGACAACGACGCCAGATGCCCAGCATCCACTACCGCTTGTCGTATCATTCCTGTTTGTCAGGTAGAACCTTGATTGCTCGCCTGGCCATAGCAACGCAAATTTTACCCAACAATCACTGCCTCGGCGGCGCGGCGCTGGTATTGTCCAAGATGTTGACCCCACAAAATAAGAAAATTAACCTCTGCACTCGGACTCGGACGGTCGGAGGGGGAAGGATTGACACAATTTCTGCTTCCTCGCAAGCATCCCAAAAACGTTTTTATGGATTTTAATGACAATTTTGTCCGGTCCAGCGTAGAGCGACCGTCTTGGGGTAGGACGCCCTGCTTCGACATACGGCGCGCTGACTCTACCTGGGCCGTGCGTCTGAGGATGATGAACGACAACGACGACGCTGGCTTAAGCCTCGAACGTGTTCTGCTACGGAGCGCAAGGATTGCGGTGTGTGTTGCAATGCGCTCATGCAAAATGGACAATGCGTTGCCATGCGTGTGCGCGCGTGTGTGTGTATGAGTGCTTCTGCTCTGGATTCAGCTTGACCGTGAGAAACTGACCACGGTGGTCAGAGTGCTGGCGAGTCCGAGCGCCGCATTGTACGCTAGGGCGACTAATCCGATTTTAATGAAGCGAAACGTTTGCGGTCGGTTAGTTTTGTGTTGTTTATGGTTTTTGATTGGGAAAAATTTAGCCCAAAGGAATTTATTCATTGTCACCTTAGTGGCTGCTGCTGCTGTTATTGTCGCAGACGTGGAAAGAGTTCTGAGATGGAAATGGACATTTTTGGGTTCTATTTGGTTTTATTTCCGTGAAATCTTAAGGAAATTTCTTTGTTAAGGGTGCTACGGGACTTGGGTTTTAATGGAACCCATTCGCATTTGAATAACTGGGCCAGGGGATGTCCGCTTGACCCAGGGGTTGGTGGGAAATCGTGATTTCGGGTTGTACAAATTTTCAAAGTTAATATGCGTGTATTGTTCGAAGAAGCAAATCATTGGGTTCAGAGGAGCAGAGATGCAAAATGCAGAAAGGGGCAATTAAGCCTCGGGAGGTATGAATGATGGTTGGGCTGTGGATGTGGGTACAACTGCGTCTAGTTGCTTGTATTCTTGAGTCGTGGTACAATGAGCACTGATTTTACAGCGTTGGGGGCTGATAGTGGAGGGGGCCTTATATTTGACGCCATGTCCAAAAAGCATGTCTTGATCAGCTTTGATTGTTATGCACTCTGATCAATGGTGGTGAATCTGGAAAGGTGGTCTGGAATCCGAGACTCTTACTTATTGCGTCACGGCCACGACTAATCCAGTACTTGTGGAGTACCTCAGGGTGGAGTCATGTCTCCTCATTTTTTAATGATTTGACTATCCTAATGGGATTATGGATGGTGGAGGCTGTGATAAGCAAACTGCAAGAACTGCAAAGAGTACAGTGGCAAGTGGATAACAGGCGTTAGGAAGAAAAAGTCGGTGGTCCGAGGCCTAAACCAACGTGCAAGGCATCCCTAACTAGCACGATTACTGTGTTAAATTCATTTAAAATGTCAGGGTGAACCAGGCTAGAATTAGAGGCACCCTCTGTGATGAGCTTGACCATAGCTTCTTTCTTTAGCTGTAGATGAAGATGTGGTATGTTTATGATGAGATCTAGTGCCTCAGTGGGAGTTGTTCTCACTGCCTCTGTCAAGCTAGTATTTGTAGTTTGTTGCGCTTGGCTTTTACATTTTTTTTTATCCCACCAGGCAAGTGCAGCGTTAGTGATGATTGATCACGTGATGGCTGTGTATAGCCCATGAGGTATTTTAGGGGTAGGACCCCAATTTTTTAACAATGATACTGTTGCTGGTCCAAAAGGCGTTTAAGTTTTTCGTCTAGTGGTAAACCTAGTCATTGACTTGTTTTGAGAATTCTATCGCTTCATCGAAGAGAGAAAGGGAGCTTGACTTAGAGAGAGGTTTTTGTATGGAAAATTGGGGGAAATGTATGTAAAATAAGGCGAAAAAGTTCGAGTTTGAGAGTGTTTCGACTTAGAGAGAATGCACTGTATTTTTTTTTCTATAATTTGCTCGTGCTCAAGGGATTGCTAATACACTTATGTGTCCGGGGTCAAGACACAGCACAGGCCGCGGTAAAATCGACTGTTGTGCTTGGCAATTTCCTATTGGCGTAAGGACACTCAATACAACATTTACTCATAAGTTTGCCGCAAGGTTTAGTCCTGTTTGTAGAAGATCCGAAATGGCGTCTTCGAATTTGCCCTTAATAAGAATCACAATGTCATCAGACTAGGCTTAGACATAGAAGCCCTCGTTGCTGAGGATGGCAATCAGATCATTCACTACGATGGACCATAGAAGGGGAGAGAGAACCCCGCCCTGAGAGCATCCTTATGCACTGATTCTGATACTCTGACATTGATTTTGTCATTGCCCAGTGTAGCATTGGTTGTCCTATAACTGAGGATATGTTGGATCCATTTACATGTGGTATTATCTACCCCTCTGGGTTGCAGTTTTTTTTAAAGTCGTCGTTGTCGAAAGTAGCTTTATTGTCAAGAATGCAACTGTGCAACCTCTTTGTGGAATAGGGGATTTATTAATATGGGTTGTTGGATCCTGAAGATCATGAGTGGTTGGTTCTGCTGGCTGGTAGGCATATTGCTTGCTGAGAAGATGTGATCTTCTCAATGGAATGTCCTTTATATGTCTATCCAGTCCATCGTTTTCAGGAAAAACGAGGTAAGTCGTATTGATCTGAAGGATTTTAGCTGGTCTTCGGCTTGCTTTTACCGTTACCTCTTTCCAGCTTCTCGGTGAATATCCTCATCCATAGCTGGTCCTGAATGTGTTAAGCAGCGTAGGGATAATTTGCTCACTTCCTCTTTGAAGAAGGGCTGGGATGATGCCATTTGCCTTCTCCAGGAGATTTGTACGATTTGACCGAAGGAGTTAATGGCCCATTTTATAGTTCCCTCATGGAATGTATCTCTTGCTCTAGTCCAGAGTTTCCAGTTCGGTCTTGCTAACCTGCTCCAGTTAGATAAACTGGGTGAGTGGAAGAGATGAAACTGGACTTTGCGAAGTCAGTGTCTGCAAGAAATCGTAATCCCTCTGGACCATTTTTCCGCATATGTGCCAGCAGCCTTTTCCAACAGACCAATACGCTTAGTGTGCTGTTTGGCGAGAAGTCTGTGGATGGTGTAGTCGGTTAGATCACTGAACGATTTTCTTCGTGACTCTATTTTAGTTCTTCTCTGATCTCTTGGTTGTAGTTGGTAAGTGAGGCATGGTGTGGTGTCCAGTCCCCATTACGTTTTGCGTGGTTGACCAGTTTCCTGGTCAGCGATATTATTTTGGAGAGCTTGCTATTCCACCATCTGAGTGTCAAATTTTTTCTTTATAAACACGTTTTATTGTAGGCAGTTAAAAGTGCAGTATTGAGGTTTTCGTTTCGATGGTGAGGTCGGTGGAGTCGCCCGCTATTTAGGCTGAGCATACAATCACTTCTGACCTTCCTTTCGCAGTGTGTAGCTGGATAATGGTAGCTGCCAGGTTCTTATTAGTGTGCTCTGGAATAGAGATGGCTTTAGTAGAATGATTAATCATAATATAAGCTCAATGTCTTCGTTCATTATATGGTACCTGGATAAAAGCTATATATCTAAGGTCTCCTTGTTAAGTGCATGTCTTATTACCGTCGAGCCGGCCTTTGCATGCTGTGAATTAACTCCATCTTCCACGGACAGGTCAAAGATGGAAAATGGAACAGGCGCGGGCATCTTCTCCGAATTGTTAAACATGCACTGCAAAGAAGGGGCCAAATTGATATCATTGTTGGAAATACCACCAGCTGATATTACCTTTTTAATTGACAGTCAAGAGGCCATAAAAACAATTTCGGCTATTTAAACCAAGTCCAAGCTAGTCGCAAGCTGTTGCTCAAGGTTCGTGGCACACACCATTCGATCACTCTGTGCTGGGTCCCAGGTCACATGGACATAACCGGAAACGATGTGGCAGATGAATTTGCCAAGAAAGGGGCCGACCAATCACAGGCAACCCATGGCTTTCCCCACCTCTGTCTGACATCAAGTGAAGGAGAAGGTGGAGAAGGAAGGTGGTGGAAGGTGGAGTTTCTTCCCCACATGTGAGACCATTCGTTCGATATGGCCTAGCTTTAACAGCGCAAGAACCGATTCCCTCCTCCAATGCAGCAGTAAACTGCTGAGGATGATGGTCGGAGCTATTACTGGTCATAAACCATCTGAGGTACCTTGAACACAAAATGGGACTTACCCATCACACTATTTGTAGAGGCTATGGGGACGAAGAGGAGATTGAGGATACAACCCACTATCTTTGTCAATGCCCCAGTCTATGCAAATTGAGACATAGAACCTTGGGAAAATTGTTCTTCCATGACCTCCATGATAGATCAGATATCTTACTAAAATCTCTTTGCAGGTTTATAAGGTACTCTGGATGGCTAGAAGGAGGACAATAACCAACACCTTGGAATCTTTCATCATAACACCGACGGGTGAGAAGAAAGGAAGGTTTACCCCTTGGGCATCACAATGGGTCCAATAGGACCTCACGTACCTAACCTAACCTAACCTAGTCCCATCTTATTGGTGTTTTTTTTTATTACCGTTGCAATTGCCGATATCAGTATCTGAAGTCTTTGTAGCCTGAGACGAATCTTCTGACGTCATTGAGGTTTGTAGTTTTATAATTGTGTCTACTGTCGACCTACCCATTCCAGATGCACTGGTCGTGGCTATCTTCTTGATCTTGGGGGCTTCAAGGTCTTTATTCCTGTTGTCAGGGCAGACGAGTCTAGTTTTGGGATTAGTTTGAGCTCTGTTTATAGTGCAAGCAGACGAGTCCGGGGCATGACTCGTCCGCTTGGAAATTCCCTTGATGATGATCTGAGAGGAGCTGAGGAATAGCTTGCATTTGGGGCTCAAGATGACAGCCGTAGATGCGTCATCTATGACAAAAATGAAGTGGATTTCTCCGCTTCTTTCCTTGGTGATCTTAAAGACCTTCAAGCCTTTGTTGGTAATATCGGTGATTTGTTTGGCGATACGGCTGAGGAAAGTATCTTTCTTGAGGTCGTCGGCTTCAGGGACATACGTTACACTTACTAATAACTTGGGAATATCATTGCCCTGAGATAAGGGTATCTTTGGATCTTTTCACGGCTTTAGTTTTTCTACCGTTGACATGAGCTATTTTTTGATTACTGTGCATACTACTCTTGGTTTGAAATGTCTTTTATGTCGTGACTCACTGTCTTTGGTAAGTGACAGGCTCCGCGATTCGTCGATAAAGGATAAAGAAGAGAAGTTCTATTATTGATGAATTTTGTTGGTTGGAAGAAAAAAAAGAAAAAAAAATATAGGCCCCTCACTATCAAAATATTTCCAAATCTTTGTCTGTTAGGATAGCCCGCAAGGGCACCCGTACTCCTAACTACGAACTATCATCTCTAGTCGTCCATGAATTGTTGAAATTGAGTAAAGTAATGGCTATAACTCGTCTAAAATATGAAATGTTGTACTAAAAGTGTACTAAATTTTCCTAAAAGTACTAAAATTAAATTTGAATTCGTAATAAGATTTTTCGAGAAGCCAGGTGCCAACCGGTTATCGCGATTTCATCTCACATCACCTATTCCTCGTTAAGCGTAGAAATAAGTTTGCTCTGGCCCACAACTCTATCTGTGACGTCCCATCGGCTTAGCGGAATAGAAACTCCACTTCTGACATCGTGGGACTCGTCTCTTCACGAATCAACTCACAGTCAGCGTGTCAAGATTATGACATGGGCACAAGTCTTCGCTCCTGCATCTCCAACTCAATGAATTTCAATTCAAAATCCTCATAGATCAAAATAAGTGCCAGCATATCAGTCCGGCCAGCCCAGTCGTGCCACCCCTCACCCAGCGTTTGCGTTTTTTTACGAAGAGAAAAATGATTTTTAAAATGCTCCCTTCGCCACAATTAAGTGGCACTGACACAGACATTATCGTTTCCAGAGTGACACAAGCGACTGCTCTGGCTCGTCCGTACCTTTGCCACTAGGGCCCTCCCCCGTTCCACGAATTTTAAATCAAAACTAATTCTCCCACAAAACAACAAATGCAGAGCTGTCTGTCCGCATGTTTGTAATCTCATTTTATGCCACCGAAACATAAGCCAACTAATTACCACAGATTATCACAAGACTTCGTCTTCGGTCCTCGATTTCTTTTCTGTGTGTTTTTTTTTTTTTTCGTTTGTCTGTTTCCTCGAGTTGTCTTGTCTCCCCACTTGTACTCCCCCCGTAGACAGGAGAGTGCATCAGAAACGCACATCCACTCAGAAATGGACTTCGTTCGAGCGTCGAACAGCAGAGACGACAACGACGACGACAGCGGCAGCGGCAGCGGTAACGGCAGCGGTGGCAGGATGAGATTGTAGGCCGGCGATTGGCGTCTGTTGGAATTTATGTCGTTCCATTTCATAAATTATTGACATGTTTATTTTTAAAACAACTGAAGCTCGTCGCTTGGTTGCATCTTCGCCCAGATATGAGGTGGAGTAGGGTGCATGGGTAACGCCAATCAAATGAGGTTTGTTTAAGTGGCTGATAAGGACAGTCTGTCATGCAGGTAGTGGATGATTACTCGCAGGAATATTGATTTTACCAAACCATTGCAGAGTTTCTCTCCGGAGTTATAAGACGTTGACTGTGGGCATGAAATTTGACTCGATGATGTTGGGGAGTTTCTAAAAGTCTTGGACATAGATATTTCAGAAACTGATTCTGTTCCGCGTTCTAGTGTTCTCCTTTGGGTTCTATTAAGAAGAATTATTTGCTCCGATCATTGTCAATAACTGGAGTGCTATGAACATGAAGGTTTTTAGGTTATGAATGGAATCTTTTAGAGTAAGTGTGGAAGCACCTATGTACTATATTGCGGCAGTATAGAAGTGGAGCTCTTGGGAAATTTGATACGGTGTCCACTGAGGCTAGGGGGAACATTAGTACACATGGAGCATTAGTAGCGTCTCATTAAGATCCTTTGTAAATGCTCTAATGGTCAATACCTCTTCAGGCATCCGGATTGTTCTTTTACATGAAATAAAATGAATAAAATATGAAATAAGAAACAAAGGTTTATCTGCCATGTCTTGGAGATGATGGAGGAGGTACTTTAAGAGTGTTGTATATCACATATGGAATAAGCTTAAGCATTGATTGAGGAAGTTAAAAGTATAGTCTTGTTTTTATTTATCAACACGGGTTATTACAGATATGTGGAGAGGTAAGAGTAGATTCGGGAAGACACTGTTCGGCTTCTACCTGGCGTCCTAACGACGCCCAGTGTAGCTGCCCATATATAGCTAGGAATCGCTTTCAACTCATATAACGACACCAGCTCTGAAATCAAACGAAAAATAACTCTTCTTCTGCTGATTTTTGGTCCCGTCTGCATAGACAGTCAGTGGAAGAGAAGATATGCCAACGAACTGTTCCAGCTCTTCAGCGAAAGCGACTCATCAAAAAGAGGTAAGGTCCAACGATTGAGATGACTAAAGAGATAATTTAAAGCTTAAATTCTTCGAATCCACTCTCCGGCGCAATAAACGAAGACCGCGACTTAAATGGCGCACGCAAGTGGAAAGGGGCCACGAACTATGCGTTCGAAACTGGAGGCAGCTAAGTAAATATCGAGCTGGCTGGAGACGATTGTTGGGTGAGGCTCAGGCTGACTCTAGGGTGTCGTTCTCAACACGTCCCTTACCTTAGCAAGTAAGAAAGGTAATAGAATACAATCTACTGTTTCATTTCCAGTTTTATACTTATGACCGGTATTCGACCATAGATTTATCAAGCCAATGGCTTTGAGTTCGAGTCTGCATTGCTTGTTGTCGTTTGCCAATGTTACTTTAATTTCAGCTTGGTTGTCAATGCGAATGGGTATATCGGCTCGTGGTAGTTGGTCACACAATCTGTAATCCGGACTTGAAATCTCTGTATCAGATACAAGCCTCAAACCAAACTGCCACTCGCAAGTGTCTATTTTTTTTGCAAGGTAATGGTCTAGATTTCACGTCAAGTCCAGCATTTGGACTTGTCCATAGTAAAAATGGAATATCTTAGATTTGCTATACCATACCCTGGATCTGGATCTATACCCTTTTCCCAAGTCAATTCAAGTGAATCTTCTTTTCAAACAACTTGCCTCTCCAATAGGTACGATCTCTCGCCCGCCTTCTCCAGTTTCGTACACTAAGTCAGCTGAGGTTTCTCTCGGAGATAAGTTGTCCATAGCCTCTACATAGCCATACTCGCAAAAATTGCGCAGTCACACTTTTATGAAATGGTCAATATTCTGTCCGAACTTTATAACCATTCGATAAAAAGTTGACCCTTTGATAAAACGTTCGGACATCATTCCTGCCATAGCAGCTCTCAATCTCCTCGATCGTGAGGTTTTCGTGCTCTTTATTTTTCTTCCTGAAAAGCGGGGTCTCTTCCCTTTTTTTTCCGTAGAGCTAGCTTACAGCTCTTGTATTTCGACTCAGTGTTGTCTGGAAAACTTCTTGTTTTGCTGCATTGTGCCTACTTACAAACCGTAGATTGCCCATGAAATCTACCTCGACTCCGTTGTCTTGATATCCGTGTTATAACAAGCAAATCTCCTACGTTGGTGGAACGTTCGGTCTTCAAGAATATTATAAGATTGGCTGACTTCGATCGTAACGTAATCAAGCTGCCACGGAATGCATATAACGTACGCCACGTTGACATAATCGGTGCTTGGATCTCAAAGGGATCTTTGGATGGCCCATTTTTACTCTTTGCATAGAACACTTACATAGCCAGAGTTATTTGAAATTCAAGGTCTTCATTTGCTGGGAGAGGTCTTGTATTTTTACCAAGTCGGTTGTTAGGTGTGATAATTGCACCCGTGAATCTCATTTATGCAAGTCTTTGCCACGGTCGTTAAGTCAAGTATTTTCAACTCACCAGCTATCAATAGACTGGCTATTCTGCCATGTTTCAGAATCACAGTGCAAAATAGAGTGAACAAGTTCATCAATTGTGTTCCCAAAGTTCCCAAAGTCAGTCTCTCTCTAAGAAGAATGGAACGCGACAGTGCCTCTTGCGGAGTTGTTCCATCATCCAACATGCCATTGATTCTAATTTTCTTATGTTTCGTTTAAGTTAATCCAAGGTCCGACAAAAGCTGCAATGCCATCGGAAGCCACCGAATGCCTTCCTCACTGTCAGTTAAATTGCCATTCAATTTAGACTTGTTGAATTGTTTATCGTTTACCCAAATAAAAATCGACTCCCTTCTTGCACAACCCACTGTACTTCGACGTCTGCCCGAGCTTCGTCTAATGGATGGTTGAAGAAATAATCGTACATCAAGGAGGATTTCTCCGGCTGCGCCTCTCTCCCATTCCATCCGCGTGCAGCGCTAACGATGCATTAGGAACAGATGTCCACACAATTTCAAATTTGGGCCAAAGATTGACCCCAACATTGACCCACAGAATCCCCCGAATCGAAAAAGAACACACAATTTTTTGTTTTAAAAATAAATAGAGGAGCACCTCATGATGTCGTAGAACTCCACCGCGCACACACATCAGCCCTGCCTGGCCCCTATCACCTCAAAAATGCCTGCACAGTAGCCGGGGCATAATTTCCCTGATGAGATCCTTAAGGCACAATCACGTTCGCCACAATTAATGTGCTCAGGTTCAGGGGACTCCGGGCAGCCATTTTTCCAAAAATCATCACGTACAATGCGCTTGAGCAATAAAAATAAACGACTTGTTTATTTGAATGCGCGTCTCCGTTGCGCCCGCCCCCATGCCCCCCTCCGGCACGGCGCTCTGCGGAGCCCAGGAGCTGATGAATTTACGAGGACCATTCCGAATCATCGTCAACCAGTAAAATTGTCTTATCTGCATGGATTTTCAGTGTTCTTCATTTTTATATATTTCGTTTTTTTTCGTGTTTCTTGGTCTTCTGGTTTTCACGTTCCGTCGAAGAGCCACTGATTCCTCGGCCCGACGAGACGGACGAAGCGCAATATGCCAAATAATCAAACCAAGAAACAGCGGAATGTCATAAAAGAATGGCCGAGCGATAAGGCAGATGATGCTGTACACGAATGATTCGAAAAATACTTCACTTTTTGAAGAGAATCTCGCTTTGTTTTCGTCTTGGTTCTGTTTCACAATTTCTGATCGATAACGATGTGTCGTGGCCGTCCTTACAAACATGTTTTGACTTTCGATGTGGAATCTAAGGGTCAGCACGAGCCGATAACCCCCCGAGTGTAGGTTTTTTGTTTATGTTTTCGGATTTTTTCGTTCGTCTAAACTGATATGACTACCCGGCAAGCGGTTCCGACGATATTTTGGGCAACACAACGAACACGGACGTGAGTATGTGTGTCAATTAGGTGGATTATTTTGCTAAAGTACGGCTTCACTGGATGAACATCTTTTAATTTCATCTTCGTATTTTTTGATTCCGAAGTGAGGAGACCGCACAGTGAGTCGATTTCATAATACTCGTATTCTATTTTGTGCTGATTAGGTTCTAGGTGTCGGGAGATTCGAAATTACGTGTTAGACACTGCGGCCCGAACTTTGAGCTCAATACGCATTTGAATATGTTTTTGGAAGGTCTTCGGAATGTTTTGTTTCTTAAATTGAGTCAAAATAAATTTATCGCTCACGAATGGCACATTGTTTGACACTCGCTTTCGACGTGCCCTCGATGATGACATCTTTACCTGTTGAAATGTCAAATGAAGCTTGCTTTTCTATTTGAGACCGATATTCGTTGTATTTCTGAATCTTTTCGAAGAACATTTCCTTTTCAAGAGACTAACGATATGCATTCAAACATAACTAAGAAAGTACTAAAAATATGTACTAAAGCATATTGCATCCGCTCAGGATGATGTTGAAGATGATGTAAATGAATTGATTCGACGGACGTTGCTTAAGTAATTAAGTGTAGGGATGTGCATGCAATCCCTGTCAAGCTTCTGTCAAGATAACTCGAAATGTCATGCACCCTGTTTTCGCCAGAAGATCGTGGGATTAATTAATTACCATCACTGAAGTGGGCTGCTAAGAAGGTTTATCGCAAATGATTAATCTTGGAGATTTCCTAGTGCCATAAAATGCCTAGCTTATGTTTTGGCCCGGCTAGAGGAATGCTTGAGGCTAACTCTCTCCGATTCCTGTTTAGGTTAATTTTAAGGCACTTAAGGTATAATTATTAATATTGTTATTTTTAATAGTGCCCTGCTAGCTAAGCTAGGCTATGCCCTATGGATATATTGCCATCTTCTTCTTTGACTGGCGCTCCTGCGGACCTGTGCCTCAGCCAGCATGCCTCTCTAGCACGGTCTTGTGGTAGTTGCTTCAAACTACACTCGTTCAACTGATTGAGATCCCTTTACGCCTGCATACGCCACAGGAGGGGTGGTCTTCCTTTTCCGCATTGTCCTTCGGGGTTGGAGTCGAAGACTTTACGGGCCGAAGCATTGGTGTCCATTCGCCCTACATGACCAAGCCATCTGAGACGATATACTCGATCTCGTTTCGGTGGCCCGTACAGTTCGTCGTTCAGTTTCCTCCTCCTTCGGGAGCAAATTCGAAAGACTTTCCTCTCGAAGCAACCAAGAATATCCTAATCTAATTTGGTTAGGGCCCATGCCATACTGCAAGACCGGGACCATCAAGGTCTCATATATGGATATCTTGGTTTTTCGACTGGGGGCTTTATTCCTCCATTGCATTCTTACCCCAAATACACATTTGGGGTATTTGATCGATTCTCTATCGTCATTCTGCAATGACGACTTTTATATGTTCGGTCATAGTATAAATGAAATTCTATGAAGGACCTGTAAGACGGACATATGTATGTGGTCAGTGATGGGGGGCATATACCCCACCTCACCCATCCTCCATAAACCTCATGGACCACGGTCAAGGTCATTTCTGTTTGAATGTTGTCTTCAAGCCTTTCAGATGAAATACTCTCGGATCCGTCTGTACTCCTTATTGCCGCCTTCTTGGGCCTCTTCCGACAGATTCTTTTGAAGTGAGTTAATATTTTGCAGGCATATGAAAATCCCGAAGATCAATAGTCTTCGTTTCAAAGCAGATGGTTGGACCAAATCCAAAAAACTCGCTTGGTTATGCTTGGGCATAACCCCTGATGAGTTAGAGTCCATGGCGGAGGACCGAGTTGCCTGGAGATCTCTTGTGTGTGTCTAAAGCACGCCGCGACCCTTTTAGTGGATCATGCTAGTCAGAAGATGATGATGATGATGATGACCATGGACAGCAAACTGATCTGGAAAAAACACACAAAAGAGGCAGCCAAAAAAGCGAAATATCCTAGGATGGATGTATACATCTATTGTAATACCAACAATTACTTACGCTGCAGGGTGCCAGGTTCGATACCCGAAATTACCACCTTTGATAATTCACGGCTCCACCTCTTTCGAGTCACTGACAATGCTCAAGGAGTATTCCTGTCTAGAAAAAGCTGCCTCGACTTTGCCGTTCGGAGTCGGCATTAAACTGTAGGTCCCACAACACGAGTGGTTCTGAGAAGCTAGGCCCAGGTCCGCCTCGGACTGTAGCGCCACCCATATATTAATACGATTTTTGGTCATACCGGCCGGGAAGCGATCCCAGGCAGCGCGTATAATTTGCTTAGGGGTCGACGAACGGAAACGTTGGATGACGTCAATGTTAATACCTGTTACCTCGGAGCTCATTTCAGCGTTTCGAACAAACTTTTGAGCTGTGTTGCCATTATTGGTATTCCCTGCTATTTGTTTGGGCATCTTGACTAATAGCCCCATTTGTTCAAGAAATTTTGATTGTATGCAGCTTTTTTGGCTTCCAACAAAATGTTTTTCTATATGATCTTGCTTGGCACTTCATATCTGTAATAGACACTCAAATGTGAAAATGATATGGAAAACTTCAGTGTACGAGCACGGGGTAGGTCTGTTAAAAAAATGTGTAGGGTGCGGAGCTAGGAGCAGAAAGGGAAACGGATTCATAGAGACAACTGGATGGCGCAGTTGGTTAATGTCTGCCCCTGATTAGTGGGGTCCGCGGTTCGAGTCCCAGTGAAAGGAAAGTTAATAGTCTGACTGTGGGTTTCACAATGGACCAACATGGTCTAACCTAACCTAGAGGCAACATCCAGGAGAACATTTTAAGCCTGATTTACCTGTATTGAATAAGTCCTGAGGTTTTACTTGTTGTTTGATGCCACCCTTTTTTCATTCGGAAGTCTTTGTTTGTTGAATTAAGTTCCGCTAGATTTGCAAAATAATGCACTGTGCGACGATGCTGAAGGGTATCAATTTTGGCAAAACTGTGATGTGGATGGCGCTTTTTTCTGAAATACATATAAGATTAATTTATTTATCCAAGTGGAAAACTAAACTGAATTTCGAAAAAAATTCAAGCCATCTTCTTTACCCTAAAAAGAAGTCCTTGTTTTCTTCCGGCAAATCAGTTATCAGTTAGGTACCTGGCCAGTAAGCTACCTGGCCATATTCCTTGATAAAAAATGTACGTTCAATAAACATATATCAGAAACCCTAAATAAAGTAAATGTTGCCATCCACGTTTTATGCCCTTTTATAAACAGGAAATAATTGCTTGCAAATGAAAATTAAATATTATTGCATATGTAAGATGATATTTCAAGCTATTTTACAAAATGCCTGTCAGGTCTGGGGTAGCTGTGCTAAGAGTCACATTAAAAGGCTTCAAATATCGCAAAAGAGAATTTTTAAAATGATGCTTAGTCTGCACTGGCTTCACTCTACATTGGAACTTGGTGACAAAGCGAATATTGAATTGGTCTCCTACAGGATAAGCAAACTTAATCGGATCTTCAAGTTGTGTTCAAAATAATAGGGAATTTTGTCTTCCCCTTGATATCTTTATTCAAAATGAGTTAAAATGTAGTTGTCCATGTGTGTTGTGTTCTGTATTTAAGAAATGTAGTTAATTTTACGAATACCTTTGTAGATTTATTACAAATTGGGCCGTAACAGGCACTGTTCCGAAGAAGAAAGCCGAAACAGAGACAACAGTGAAAGTCTTTAAAATGTATTGCAGACGAGTAGGGAAGATCGGTTAATTTTGTTTTCAATGCACTTTCAAGAACCCCAGCAAAAGAAACACGAGGTAGACCAAGAAAAACGAGTTCCACTGATGACTCCCGTATAGTGTTATTAGCCAAAAAGAATCTCTGTCATCAAAGGCAATTGCAGCAGAAATAAACAACATTGTCAGTGCCCCGACGGTCCGGCGAAGATTGCTGCAAGATCGACTACAAGGAAGGATCGCCAGAAAAGTTTCATTGTTGAGCAAACGGAATGTCAAAACAAGAAAAGAGTTAGCCTTAAGTTTCAGGAATCATTCAAAAGAATTGTTTCGTAACATTCTCTGGAGTGATGAAACCAAAATAAATTTGTTTGGTTCTGACAGTGATAGAAACGTTCGGCTGCCTCAGGGAAAAGAGTTCCGCTTCCGATTCACAAAAAAAAAAAACCGTAAAGCATGCGGGTGGGAGCGTGGGGTGTGGGGCTGTTCTTCTTAGTTCGGTGTTGGACCCATATTTCAAATAAAAGACATCATGACTAAAGAAGTTTATCGTGATATCTTAAATAATGTGATGTTACCACACGCTGAGGACAACATGCCTTCAAGATGGCACTTCCAACATGACAATGATCCCAATCATTCATCGAAATTAGTTAGTGCTTGGTTGAGGGACCATCAAGTGTCCAGCCATCTCAGTCCCCAGTCTCAATCCTATCGAGAATTTGTGGGCGGAACTGAAAAAATCTTTGGCTACACAGACGTTCCATAATAAAACTCACATTTGGACCGAAATTGAGAAACATTGGAAGGCCATTCCTTTGGTTAAGTGTCAGAAACTTATAGAGTCTATGCCAGGTCAAGTAAGTGCTGTGCTAAAAAACAAGGGCGGTCATTCGGGACACTAATCTACTCAAATATAATCTCTATGTGAAATAGAAGTATAATTTAATAAAAATGTTACTTTCGTTTTATTACTTTCTTGAAAAACGAATGCTTGCTCTGAATTTCCCTATTATTTTTAACAGTGTATTTAGAAGTAATTTCTATCACGAAGTGAAAAAATGAAATATGAATGTGAAATATAAAAAAATCCTAAGGGAAATATTTTCGAAATGATATGCCAAAATAAACGAAAAATTATAGTTACCTGTTAGGTTTCAAATATTTGATAAAATCGTTGAAAAATATTATATTTTACTCTTTCCCTATTATTTTGAACAGCTCTGTATATAGAAAACGGATTATTTTTGTATCTAGTTGCTATTTTGTTATTTATTTATTTATTTATTTATTTATTCCATCTACCGAGTGCAACTCTTACAGATTTCGGAACCTTATGATAATATTCGTATAATCTAAGTCCATGATAGGAACATTTTGATAATTATAAGTAAATAAATATAGGACAGCAAAGTATTAAATAAATATTTGAATAAAAAGATTTAGTAATAAATAAGTATGTAAACAGTACATTAAATTGATTAAATATATTTTGTAATAAATAATTATAGATGTTAAATAAGATTAAATAAGGGAAATTGTCAAAGATTTTGGAATAGACTGTTTAAATTTTTGTCTCTCAGCACATAGGTCTACTTCTACACAAACGGAATTAAATTGACTTATACATTTACTTAACGGTTCATTAAAGCCATAATTATACAGGTGTTTTGGTTGTAATAAGAATTTTCGGGTTCGAAGAATTCTTTCCGGCAAATTACACGATACGAGAGAATATCATAAATTAACATTATGCTATGATCACCTCGTCTTCGTTCTAAAGTATCTAAACCTATTAACGCACATCTTGTAGGATATGGTGGCATGATGTCAAGATTCCACCCGATTCATTTTATAACAAATCTGGTAAATGACTTTTGAACTTTTTCTAGGCGCACTATAGAGTTCTTATATACAGGACACCATATTACTGAGCAATACTCGAGGTGAGGACGTACAATGGACATATAGACAGATTTTAGGGCATATGGATTCGAAAATTCAGCACATGTTCTTTTCAAAAATCCAAGCATTGAATAAGCTTTTGCAAATATGTAGTCGATATGAAATGAAAAGGAAAGTTTCGTATCGAAAATTACACCAAGGTCTTTGATTTCCGTTTTCCTAGTAAGGCAAGTTCCACCTATCGAATAGTCATATATTACGGGTGACAATACATGGTAAACAGAAAAAGAATGACATTTAGTAATATTTAAGCTTAGTCCATTGAGATCGCACCAATTACATAACATATTCATTTATTTATATACTTATTTATTTATTTATCTATTTATTTATTTATTTATTTATTGACCAATTTAATTATTTTAATTATTTATTTTCTTATTAATCCACTAATTGTTTCACTCGCTCATCTCTTTCTTATTTTCTAATTATGTCTATATAATCATTATAATTTTAATATATTCATATTTGTAGGATTTCATTCACTTATCCTTTGAGAATGATCAACTTATCATTCCTTTTTTTCTCAACTTTTTGTTTTGTTTTTTTTGTGATTTTTTCCCAAGCAAAATAATATCATTTTCTTCTGTTTTGTTCTTTAAATAAATTGCAATAGAAAGATGTAAGTTTATCAAATCTCTGTGATCCATTTTATTAAAAAAGTAAACAGGATTCAGGCAACCCACGACATCATGCCTGAACCGAGTTTAATAATAGTTAGGTAAGTATTTTATCCCATTACCAACTTCAGAGTGTGGTTTTTGGTTCCTTTTCCATTGACTTAAAGGGACAACTATGATATACATAGGTTCATAATATGAACGGATCTACCTACATCGAATACCTATTTACAGTACTGCTAGCAAAGCGCCACCATCTAGATTTTAAAGAAATTACTTGTAACTACCCCGGTTGCCTTTGTTCATATAAAACGGAAGAGCTTAGAGTTTAGCATCGTCTTTAAAATCGTCTCGCGACACCTAGAAAGTGCAGTTTTCAATAGCTTAGCTTCAGGCAATTTCTGCATTTCTTTCCGGCTAGAGGTGGCAAGCCTTAGTTAAGGCTTTAGTTCTTCGAACACGCCTCTGTCCCAAATAGTTACACCAGATGATGAAAGTGGAAAATGGGTGAATTCTCCACCATCATCTTAATGACTCTACTGTTGTTCCAAAGCGATTGACAGAAAACTGTTGTATAGAGGCAGTGTCTCATTCCCGCACAACATCCCATTCGACTGCCCTTCCATGCAAAGATTCCAGCAGAAATCTGTGACTTACATATTTCCATCCCAACGTGCAGAATTTCTCACGACACAACACTCTATCGCATCTGGCAGTACGCACCACCTGACCTCCACCTGTGTGTTTTGTGGTGTCACATACAGTTGCGACAAGTCGATTAGAGACTCCACGTAGCATCCAGTGTCTTCACTTCACACGGCGTTATGCATTCTAGATGTCTCTCACATTCCCTGTCATCTTTGCCGCCGCCTCGACACACACAGCCATTCACACCGCAATAGAAAAGCATCGCTGTGCCGCATTTTGCGTATCATCTCCCACTTCCGTCACCGAGATTGGTCTAAATTTCACAAAACCGGCAAACAAGAGCCCATGCCATTGTGAAATATGCATCATCCCACGGGCCGAGGATCTTTTACGAAAGTTAACCTGTCAACTCGAGGTTGCCGTGTGCGCGCAGCTTTATAGCTGCGGCCCTCATTAATTAGCTCACCAGTTTGTGGTAATGAGTTCTGACATTTGTCCTCTCCTCCGGCTTGCCAAAGACTTTTGCCGGAATCTGACAAACAAAACCAACCGACTTTAATTGAGTGATAAATGATGAGAAAATAAAAATCTCTAGCAGCCTCATTGCCAAACTGCCAGCATTGCCTAGGAGGCTGCTCTTTAATTGCAGTCAAGATTAATTCGAGATCGCTTAACCCACATGAACTGCGGATCATCTCCCAAGAAACACTCATCAAAGGTACATGTTGAAATTTTTCAACGTCACCTCGATATGCAAATTGATATGTTTGAGCTGTGCTGCTTGCAGTGAGCACTCACAAAAGGCGCAGCCGAACCAGGGTATGAAGGACGGATCGATGCGACGTATCCTGTTACCGACCGACGTGTACTCAAAGGATGCCCATGCCTCAGACTTTTGAATTTTTGTTTGAAATAATTTTCATAATTACCTCATCAACTTGACTGATGACGCAATGAATCTTTTTATCCCAGTTACACGAGAGTACAGCGTGTATCCTGTGCCAGGACATGCAACGAGGAAGGCAAATTAATTCCCCGTGTATTCTCTGCTGCACCCCGACCACAACCCCTTTTGGGTATTTTTTTTTTTTTTTGACAATTTATATTAATGCTCTCAGCTACCAAACAACCGACAAGCCCACCCCACCCCTTCTGCCACTCGAGCGGGATGAAAGAAGGACTCTGTATGCAAACGACGCGGACGGATGGAATTCCCCCCGGAAGGAGAGAGAGAGAGCCAGGGAATCAATAAGGCGTGCAGAAATAATTAGAAATGCACAAAAGGACACAGCACAACAGCAACAGCAACAGCAGTTTTGATTGATACCAGTATTGTTGGGCATTGTCAGCAGGACCAAACACAATATCCTTTGCCGATGGCAAGCTATGCCCGTAATGAGGCCCTGTAAAGCTTCGAATTACACCTGGAAATAAGCTAGCAGCGTCTTTTGTCTATTGCACACGGGGGGAAGCACACACAGCCCCGACTGGGATTACTTTCATAAATAATCAATTTTGAAACGGAGACATGTAGGAACACACAGTGGAAATCCTTTTACAAGGATCACACGCACGTCTTTCGGTTTTCGTCGTTCGGAACCGGACGTTAGGCAATAACCCAAAGGGGGATGGTCAGTGCGTGTGTGTGCACGGTGGGTTCTTGACCGAAACTGGTCACTGGTCAAGTCGCTGAGACGAGTTTCATGCGTACGCGCACATCGTTATCCTTGACGAGAGTCCGTTGAGAGATCAGAGGTCATCCTAGAACAGGATGATGGCAGCAGGGAATTTTCTTTAAATTTAAATTGCGATGCGTCTTGGCTCGCCGTCCCAGCCCGGTCGTGTGTATCTCTCCGTGGGGAGTGTTGAATGTCCGAACTGCTGACATGTATGGGAATTTATTTTAATGGCCAGTCGGACATAGATCCTGAAAAATGTGTTTTACGATTTTTTTCCTTTCTTTAAGTTTAGTCAGCATAAGCGGAATGTGCTTAATTCGGAGTGGCACTGGGCGAGTGAAATGGCGGACGTGACGTCCTGTGCAGGGGTTAATTGCGCGCGCGATCATCAAGCAATCGTCGCATCGCCGGCAGTTGGTTTTGGCGGCAAAGCGCGAGCGCACACAAAAGCCAACGGCGAGCAGTCACAGTCATTTCCTGGCGTATCTCACTTTCTCCCCGCATTGTGGGAGTCTTGTCACCATTGCCACATGTGACACTGTTTCTGAAAGATTTATGCGGCTCTTTGATTGTCGCCGATGACGACACGCAGCTCTGCTTGCTCGCGCGTACACACCACAGCGACAGCCGCGCACACACTTGCTGCTTTGATCAGAAGGAAAGTGACTCGATCTCCTCCATCGAATCACCATAAATCACGAGCTCGTTGTGATAGATTCTTTGGATTACAAGACCGGAGGTCGATCGCAGATACTTAATCCCCTTCATCATGTCAACTAATTAGCTTGTGAAATAGTTTTTCATTTGAAGCACTTAAGCACGCGTTCGGGCGGTGCTCCCGCTTTGAATTGCCTTCCGAAAGAAAAATGGAATTATATCATAAAGACATCTTTCGTTCTGACGAATGTCGGCGACACGTTGAGGACTGTGTTTGATCCCAGCGAGGCCAATAAAAAAAAGTTATGTGTCCACTATCGCAAGTCGACATCAAGGCAAGGTGCGAGGTAGTACGCTACTGGACCGGACCACCAAAGATACTCATTATTGTTCTAGGAAAGCACTTTAATGCGGCTTCTTGGGAAGCACCGGAAATATTTGCTCGGACATTCTCTGGAAGACGAGGGGGGATCCTTGGGGATGTGCACTTTGAAATACCGTGCTTCCGGTACTTACGGGCACAAGTTGGCTTCCGTGCAGGCGATCTGGAGATCAGATTGAGATGCATTTGAGCTGAGTTGATGGGTCTGATGGTATCTGAGCTGGGTGGAAGCACAGGTGGCAATGAGTGTCAAATGAGGACGGAAAATGAAGACTTAACGCTGGAGGGCGCACTTGCTTTTGTGGTCATCGTTACATGATCGCACTTCCGCACTGAAATTGCTGACTTCCTGAGTGATGTTGACATCTTGGGTTAATCTCGGGCGTTGACTTTTTTTTCGTGGGTTGGTGTGAATCTTCAGTAAGACACTATGATACCCGTGTATTCATAGAGGTGTCCGATTTTAACTGACTAAACACACCCTTCCCATTGTTTTTTTTTTTTGGGTTTCCCGATCCAGTAGTTTTAACTTCATTATTTTTACGCGTGAGGCGGGTAGTTTTTCGATAGGATCACCTGCTGGAACCGTTTATAGCGGCCTGTACTCATTGCGCTAGATCCAATGGTTTCTCATGTCCAGTGTTTGGAGTATGGCATGGTCACTATGACCGTGAAGTCGAACTCTTAACTTCCTCGCGAAGTTTTTATTTCTAAGTCCACGGTTGCGATTCCTAGATCTCTTTATGTATCATTATTTATTTCGTAGATACCAGAGAGCACTCACGACAGCTCTTATAACTTCGTTTTGGAATGACTGTATGAATTCTCTGATACTTGCTTTAGTGCAACCCCAAAGTTGTATACGGTAGGTCCACACAGGCTTTAGCACTTGCTTGGATATAAGCAGTTTGTTATACGCGCTTAACTTGGAATGTCGTCTGAGTAGCCAGTACATTTCTCTATATCGATTCTCAAGTTCGTCACGTCTTTTCTTTACATGCGCCTTCCACTTAAGCTTAGCATGCAGCGTCATCCCGAGATATTTGACTTCATTTGCGTACGGTATTTGTACAAAGTTAATAAAGACGGTCTATGTTTTTGTAGGTAAAATTAATATGCGTGGATTTGGTTTCATTTACGGCAATGCTCCAGTGTTTTGTCCAATCGCAAGTTTTATTTACAGCGTGCTGCAGATTTACGTTAGCGGTCTCGATTGTGCGTTCCGTAGCCAGAAAAACCGTATCGTCTGCGAACGTAGCTAGTATTGTGCCCTCAGTTTGCGGTATGTCTCGAGTATATAACAAAAACAGAGTAGGGCTTATGACACTCCCTTCCGGGACCCTGGCGGCGATGTCTTTAAGTTCCAAGTATTCCGTTCCGTGCTTAAATCTAAATATCCTATTCTTGCGGTAGGATTCTAATATGCAATATAGATTTTTCGGAAATATCCCACTAAGTTTGTATTTCAAGCCTTCGTGCCAAACCTTGTCAAAGACGTGGGATACGTCGAGCAAAACGCATTTTTTGTCCTTTGGCGGCTTACCCGGTTTCGGGACCATTATCACTTCTGCGATTTCCACGAATCTGGTACGTACAATAGTCTGAACGAAGCGTTTATTAAACACTGGAGCTTAATAATCGCTTTTTTTGGTAATTCCTTGAGGATTTGTCCCGTAATTAAGTCATAGCCAGGTTACTTTGTTACTTTTCAAGTTTTTTATTGATTGGCAGAGTTCAGTTAACGACACCTGTTTTATTCTGAAGTTATCGGATATCGGAGGTATGTCGGTTGGATCATCTATGAACATCTGACTTTGTGGAAGTTTTTTTTTTTGAAACAGATTGTCTTACCTCGTATGGGCTTTTCCAATTCTGTCTGTCGGGTGCACAGAATCTATTTTCTCTGAACAATATCACCATAGGTTTGTTTGATAGTCTGTTTTCTGGCAGATTGCTGTCTTGCAGAATCTAACGTCCATGTCGACGTCAATATGGATAATTTCGACCGTCTCTATTCCCTCAATTCCGTCGACAATCATTTTTACAAGACATTGTAATGACACCTCATATTTTGTTTTAAGTGAAAGTTGACCCTCCTCAGAGTCTTTCTACTTATTTAACGGACGCTTGAGGTAATGATTCTCTTAATAAGCCTTGATTCGATGTCACTGTCAATAACCACGCAGCTTGTCTTTCCACTTTTCTTTCGCTCTTGTATGACCTGGTTGACAATCATTCCGTCTCCGCACCACGTTCATTTTCGAATATTGCTGCTTTTCGTTAGATCAGCAATTTTAATTTTTTTCAAACAACGCTTACAAAGCTTAAAATCTTTTAATTGGTTCTGGCGGCCATAATAGTGTCTGTGAATTTATATTGCTTACTTTAAGTTTTAGATTAAGATTATAACATAACAAAATAAATAATCAAAACAATAAAAAAATATATAACAGAAATAAAAGTTAAACAAACAGAAAAAGGGGATTGCTCCATTTCTTATTTACTGCGATTACTAAGTAAGTACGCATAAAACAAAAATTTAATAAAAAATCACACCACATCTTGTTGCGACAACAATTTTTTAATCGCACCGAATGAAATCGCAAGTGTCTGCATACTATTGCCAGTAAGGTTTTTTAATTTTAACTTGTGACAAACGCGTCATCAGAGGGATAGGAACGGATATGCGTTTTCAATCGTCCGGTTATGCAGTCTAAAAAAAGAACGCATAACATTCAATGCGAACAACCTCACACGAATGCTCACAATCGCGGCGATTAAATGTCGGCAATTTGTACCATTTTTCTGGCGATGCTATTGTCGCAAGTTATAATAAATTATACGTGTTGGAAAGAGTATTCACATACCTGCGATTGAAATTTCTGCGATTAAAAAATCGTTGTCGCGGGACGATGTGTGTATGCATGCACTTGCGATTTTCCATCGGAACATAATTGAGTCGCAAAAAATGAGACATATTGTTTTATACCAGACTGTTTTATACCATGCGACTAAGTAATCGTGGGGATTTAAAAATGCAACGAGCCCCATATTATTTCATTTTTTTGCCGTAAATTCAAATGGGATTAGCATGGATCATAGCACACTTGCGACTGCGCTAGAAGTCTTGTTAGTATAAAAATGGATTTCACAGGGAAGTGTTATATTGTGACTCTTCTGTTGCGTTTTAAATTAATTTATATAAAGAAAGCGAAAGATCATTTAAAGGAAAATTTCAAAGAATACCCAAACAAATTGATGTATTGCAATTAATTGTACCGACAATATAATACCAGGACACAAAATGGTGGAATACTATATCCCCTGAGGAACGTTTATTGGAGACATTGGGTGGTATGAGTAAAACCTGAGTGTGAGCATTTCCTTAGTATTTTGGAGGAAATACTTCATCTGGTGAATAAAAACTTATTTCGTTAAGCTTAACGAATCCTCACCGCTCACATATTTTGACGGGTGAGTCTTACCTCCATTTTGGTGTGAAGACAAATGGAATATGTTCAGATATCGCTTGTAGAAGTTGAGTGTGCATTGGAGGTGACTACAAGAGAGAAAAAAGTGAAAACAATTTAAAATAAAGGAAAATACTGTGTCGGAAGACGGATTAAACCTTAATCCTGAAAAAAAAATGTAAATCTGATATGGACGATGACGATTTCATCAAGTGTTTGCAATTTTATCCATGCTTTCCTGGATATAGCCAAACTCCAGACATGAAAAATAAAAAGCAATCTGAGTTGAAAGCTATGGAAGGAGAAATAAAAAAAATCCATGGGCTTAATTTGAACATCTCGCAAATCATGAAACAAATTGATAACATGAAGACCCGCGTCATATCAAAAGGCGATAAGAAAAAGACGAGCAATCTTCTCATTACATTAAAAGACCAAAAACAATCAAAGGAATGGTACCACCACCGGTTTCTTCAGGAAATGAGTAGATAACCATTCCATGTTATCAAACTCGAATCTATACACCTTCTTGAAATTAGGGCCTGTGTCCCCGAAAGGACATGAGTTATAATTCTTTGTTTTTCGCGTTTGTATGTTTAAAAACATTATTGCACAACACATTGCACCCACTTTAACCACGCTTTTACCCCAAGAACTCTAGTTTTCAAACGTCAACTGAAGGGAGGGTACCAGCCTTGAGGAAATTTTTTATTCACACCAAATTGTGTATTACCCTTAACGAAAATACTCGACTCATGTGTTCTTACTCTGAGCGTTGTCTCAGTTTTTATCACACATTATCTCTCTATCTATACCATTAAAAGTTCGATGGTATTTCATCATTTGAAACCGACTCGTTCTTAGATATTTTGCGACAAACTGCATACAACAAGCATGTCGCAAGTGCGTAATCGCTCACGCACTCGCGACTTTTTTGTTGACATGTCCATCCATACGATCCAGTTTATTTTGCGGCAAAACTATCGTCAACAAAGTGGACTTCGTTAATCGTTGCGATTGTTTGGTAGCATGTGTTTGTGTTGACATTAAAAACAGTGTGTTATGTTTTTGTGCGGCTGAATGATCGTGCGACAGAAAAACGCAAGTGTGTGCATGGTCATATTTTTTTGCCACCACGATTTCTGTTGCTGCGGCGAAAAAACGCATCTAGACGCTCCTAGACTTAATCGCTGCGATTGTGAGGTCTAGGGAGCTCATTCACATGGAATTTTTGTATGCGTTCGGCTTTTTACGACTGAATAGTCGTGCGACAAAACATTAGCATGTGAGCGGCTTACATCAAGCAACAATCAAACCAGAACAGTTGATTCTACAGCAAAAACTGTTCATCGCATAAATACTAAGTTAGCCCGAATTTTGCGAAAGGATCTTGGCATGCAGCCTTAAAAGATGAAGTAAAAAATGTTAATGATCAGAGAGCGAGAGAGAGAAAGAGAGAGAGAGCGAGAGCGAGAGAGAGAGAGAGAGAGAGAGAGAGCGAGAGAGATACAAATGTTGAAGAAAATTTTTGACTAAACAGAGTAATTATTGACTTTAGAATGCTTCAACAAAACGACCACTGGCCCTGGTAAACATATGAACGACGTCGTGCTTCACGCAATGCAATTTTCGACATTTTTGAAATGGTTTGCATTCTTTTCGTGGTGAAAGTTCTTATTTGTTTCACGACGCGGACAGATCATAGTTCAATCACAGAGGGCTATTAACTCACTTTCAGACTCAATAATAAAGGAAAGGAGGAGAGGAGATGTGTTTTTTGAATTTGCGAAATGAAACGCAGTCTCCGACAACCAATCCAAAAGACGTCCCACTCCCAAGGGATTCTTCATCGGTTCAACTTAATCTGCAAACTCAGCAAATTAGGTACGACTTCCAATCGCACCCCGAAGGCAAAATCCCATCGCCCGTTCGCAACACTTGTACCACACAATTGAAGGCTTCTCACAAATTAGGATAATAAATTCCACCACTTACCCGGACAAACATCACCAGACAATGGCTAAATACGATTTGCGTACTCCTGCCTGGTGCACGTCGACACTCCACTTATGTGGAATTATTATCGGAATCCTTTTTGGCAAAATGGCATCTCGCCTGAATGAGATGAGTGATCCTATGTGAGAAAATCTAAAGCGCTTACAAATGGCATCTAAAATGATGCCACAGATGAATCCTTTTTTTTGTCCTGCCGCCCGCTCTCGGCACCGCTCCTGCTGCCGTTTGTCCATAGTGTGGCATGTCCTGGGCAGAGACACCCTTTTTCGTGTCACGACAGAATATGGACACAAATGGGATGTGTAACCGAGAAGAGGTTCCCATTTCAGTGGCAGCGCTGCGCGGCGGCGGTAAGCACTCCATTGTCATGCCATCCCCTTCAACTTTTCAACTCTCTCTCTCTCGTTGCTCTAGTGTGTGGTGCGGTGCGCTCGTTGCTCGTTGCTCGTTAGAGCGTTTAGCACTCCGCCTTGTTGTTGAGAGATGAGATGATGACAACGACTCTTGTGCAAAGTGCGGGTGGTGCACTTTTGTCCCAGTGGCGAAATGGGTAGATCCTTTCCTTTTTTTTTGCGCTTTCATTCGTTGGTCTATGGTGGCTTAATGCGTCGTGGATGTGCTTGTAATGTATTTTATTTCAACATCAAGAGTTCGTCATCATCATGATGTCATTATCCTCGGCTCAGCACTCTTTCGGACGCGGTGCACAATGCGAAGCACATATTTTGAATGAGACTCTGGGCTGCCGGATGGATGAAGACGGAAGAGTACGGGGCCGACTTTGAATGACAAGAAGACGCACAAAAAGAGGAACAAAAAATGAAATAAAATAAAACAAATTGGAGCACATGAACGGCAGTGTGGTGGGAGAGCGGAAGAAGAAAGGATAAAATCACAGAACCCTGTGATGGGCTTACGAACTTATCCTCAAGAGTGCTCAAATGTGCGTTGGTTTGCCTTTTTTTCTTCCCTCCCGTTCCCGGTGTAGTCGAGGGGGTGGGATGATTATTCACACAAAATTGGATTTGCATAGATGGATAGATATCTGCGTCGGCAGCGTTGCTACTTAGGTCTCTTCAAAAGGCTTAGGCGGGCGCTGTAAATGGATAGTGCGTCGCTAAGTACTGTCGATTCGGGAAAAGTCCTGCTGACGAGGGGATCCTCGGTTAATTGAAGGGGAAGCGATTTTCTCCGCAACGCTTGGTCACCTCATCGATGACTCCTTACGGTCGTCCTTGGGATTGTTCGCATGTGTGACGCTTGAAGTGGGCTAAACACTCAAACGCCGGTTTTTTAGAAAATGATGTCAACTCTTTAGCATCCGCCTGACAGATGTGGGGACACGGTATTGCTTTGCAACAAACGAATCAAACGAATTCCTCATCCACACACGATCGATCGCAAATTCTGTCGCCATTAAGTCTTTCAAAGAACACGAGTGCCATCCATATTCGTTTCGCAGTTTCCTTGTTTTTTTCTCTTCACTTGTTGTCAAGTCAAATGCTTTGCTTGGGGGGGGGAGCGACAGTACCGGCAGACCATAATCGACAGCCCAATTCCGAACTTCGACAATTTGGCAGGCCATACATCACGGCATAGCTACGCAGCGGGACATGAATACCCCAAAGTTCGACTGGGGAAAATGCAAAACAACCAACGATTTCCGTTCAAGACGTCTTGTCGCGTCATTCCTCCTCTTTTCGCAGACCGGCAGTCCGTGTGTGTCGCCCATCCACCCATAAATGCATCAGTCAATGGTATCTGTGAGTGCGTCCATAAATCAGTGGCGCATCTAGGCATACTATCTGTGGAACCTCCACGAAATCTCGTCTCTGCACAAGATCACAATCGGCGTACAATACGATCGAGCATCTATCTGCAGGCGCACACACACTCCCTATCGTGATCAGTAAATCACGATCTTGTCTAATTTCGAATTTTTGTAAATTGAATCTTCTGTTCGGCGTTCGGCGTTGTGTGTCGCAGCAGCAGCAGTACCAGCAGCATCCGTCGCAGTTGTGTGCTTTTCGGTTCGCCATCAAAGATTCCTGACATAGTTCGCTGGCGTGCATTGAATGATCATCAGACGATCATGTGTAACGCGTTGTGCTTGTCGCGTCTAACAATGTATCGCCGATCGGAAAGGTGAGATGTTTTATCGAAATGAAAGGACTATGGTCAAATGCGACAAGCAGTAGAATGTGATGTGTCCTAGAATTTCAGACACTTTGCCGGCCAAAGAGATCACAGAGCGACAGATCTTTGCTGCCTCCGGGGCCGAGTTGAGAGTTTATGTTGTCGCTTGGTTTGCGCGAATCTGTTGCTTGCGCGTTCCTTTTTATTGTTTATCTGTGCTTACCTGTGAGGCGCGACAGTTGAGTGGCACTGTTTTCGGTGTGAATTGCTGTACATCGGTCGTTTATTGGGGTGGGAGTAGTTTCTGAACTGGTGACGAGAGAGAAGGGAATCAAGACGAGACGTAAATAATCGGAAGTCTTATTTGATGAGCCTTGGAAGAGGCTACCGACACCGGATCCTTTCCGGACGGGGGCTAAAGAAATGGACCCGTCCTAACTGTTGGAGTTTGTGCGAGGGCTTAACTTCCTCATCACGTAAAAAAATCTGAATTCATACCTGCCTAGGGTATGGACGAATTTACTGTTGACGACGCCAGCAAACGGAAAAAGGACAAAGACGGGCATAAAGAGGATGAAAAACTGCGATATCTACTTCGGCGATTTCTACAGAGAGCAAAGACAGCGGTTATTTGGATGTGGGTTTGTTGTTCGAGGCAGACTTGGGCAAAAAGTCTTAAGCTTTAAGTACACAAGCTAGCGTCTTATAACAATTCGCATGCAGTCTAAATTCGGGAACATAAGCCTAATCTGCTCCCACGCCCCAACGGAGGACAAAGATGAGGATAGCAAAGATGACTTCTATGGCCTCCTAAGAAGAACATGCGATCAATGCTCCAGCTGCGACACCAAGATCGCTCTAGGAAATTTGAACGCTAAGCTGGTTTAAGACGACTACTTTGCTAGAGTCATAGGCAAGCACAAAAATTACGTATTGACGTCCCACTTTCTGTGTTGATCAGTCATCCCTACTCCTGTCTTCAACGAAATTCAGGACATTTAGATATGTTGTCATCTGACAGACAATCGATAAAACACTACAACCTCAAGTCCTTGAAAATGCATTTTTCTCACGATCACAATGACCAACATCGGGATCCCGCTGATAAATCATTCGATTTTGTTTCCACGAACATGAGACAAACAATAGTAATTGGCATGTCCTGTCCTGGCTGCCCCTTCACCCACTCAAGCCGTACGCAATTGTCCCATTCGAAAATCATTTCAAGCCAACTAAGGACAATTACAACACCGCACAAGGACTGTGTTCCACCCGAAGACCACTTATTAAGTGCAACCGCAGCAATCAAAACAACCCCTCTCGAGTCTGCTGCTGTCGCTTGTTGTGGGTGTCCGCTGCTCTGTGTGAAACAATTCAGTTTCGCATCGCTGGTCAAACTCAATACGGACCGAACAACGTCTCCTTGAAATTCCCATACACACAAGCACCAGCCTGTGCGGGGGATGAAATCTTATCTGCCATATCTCACTCCAGACTCGTTCACCCTCGTCGGTCTGACAATCTGAACCACAACAACGCTCGTAATTACCACGTCATGTTTGTGATTTCCTTTGACAATCAACCCCTTTTGTCGAAGGACCTCCAAGGGAACAGCAGCAACACGAACTGGAACAGGTGAGTCGCGGAGTTTCATGGCTTCCTGATTTTTGTTTACTCTCCAGGACACGCTTGGCGCTATTTTGCATGATCATGCTGTAGCCTGTTCCCAGTGGTTCCGCGGTTGCAGCAGCGGCAGCTGGCAGGATATTCAAATCAATCGAGGCAACAACTAACAGCAAACTGTGGCTGAGGAGCATTATCCTGATTTCGATTATTAAATTTGCGCGCACCGCATTGCTCAGGCATCCGTGAAGGACTAACTAGGCGTGAATTCAAAATGAAAATCACAAGAACTGTCAACGAATATAAAATATCTCCCCGTGTATCCTTTTTGCATGTTTCCCGGGTTTTTCCAAATGCAAACCGAAGAAAATATCGAGCATTTTATCCTTCAATGTCGTCGTCCTGATTATTTATTGTGCCTTTGATCCTCGCGCACGATTAGTTTGTGCATGCGAACCCGCTGCAGGCCTGTGCTCTCCTTATTCAAATTCTCCTCCACCCTGACGTGTCCAACAAACGACAGCGACGATGACGACGGTAAGGGAATGCAAAAATCCTCTTACCGTGCATAATCAAAAATATTTACATCTCCTTTGTGTGCCTTGTGTCCTGGAAGAAGGATTTCTTTTCTTTTTTTGCATTTCCTTCAGCGTCTTTGTTTTGGTAATGGATTTAGGGGTAGGATTTTCGCACAAGGCGTCCTAGCCGTCGTCGTCGTCGTCGGATGGCGTCACCCTAGCCATGGCGTCTACCTAAGATGCCGAGGGACTGCAGCAAACAGTTGGTCATCTCCATTGTCCCGATCGGAGATCGGTAGCTCCTATTGTCCAGATGTGTGTGGGAACTTTTCCCACACCCAGTCCCCCTTGCGATTTGAATAAAATCTCAGTTTTAACGGGAAAACGAGCGATGCCTCGAGGAGATGTGTGCGTGAATTAGAGCGATTTTTTAATAGTTTTTTGGTCCTTTTTTCAGGATGACCTTAATTAGGCCGTGATGACCTTGTGCCGAACAATGCCAGGAGTGTAACAACATAATTTTTATTTTCGCATTTTTTTGTGAAATCAAATGGATATTGAAATTAGGCGGACAACGCCGATGACGGCGTTCCTTTTTTATGTGAAGTGGCCACCGGGGATTTGTTTTGGTTTGTTTTTTGTTGGCAGAGGTGTGCCAGTCCTGTCAGTTGGGCAATAATCGCAGAGGAGTTTTGTCGGAGTGCGTATTGACAGATGTTCGGCCTACTGGACGATGGGTAATGGGCTTGACTATTGTTCTGGAATTTTTTCTAGAAAGAACTAGAAGTTGACACCTTTTTGTTGGGGATTTGTCGAAATTTGCTTATTCATTCCTTTATGACTGGATTCTGCTGCGTTGTCTCACGGAATTAGATTTGGACACGATCGGAGATTTGTAGAGCGGTCAATGGTGACATGATCGTCTTAGGCAATTATTGCTTCGATTCATAGCTCAGCTCATTTTCTGTGATTGCCATTATTGCACACTGTTATGAGGTAGGTAAGGTTGGAGTGGCTGACTGCTGGTTGGCAACAGTCACTCCTAGAAGAGAGCTCGCCCGTTGTGTTGCCACACTAAAAGATCCTATTCCGCAAATCAGCTGGCGCTTTTGACAAAGCGGTGAACATAGCTGACTTAATTATTTCTTAGTTCGACCATCCGTAGGGATGCTCTCAAGACGTTCCAGGGTTGGGGGTTTAACGCCATTGTATGTACTTTTCGAGGGATGGCCTCCGATACTTCCCGATGCGAAAGCCTTTGATCGTCCTAGGTGCAGAGATGGCCGCTTTCTAGTCTTCGCCATTTCAGGAGCTGAGTGTGAGTGCTCGCTCAGAGCGGGGCGCTATAGAGTTTTTCACGGACATCGAAAAAGAGGCTAAACGCGATGGGCTTGAAGTATATGAGGACAAGACCTAATACAATGTTGTCAACAAACAAAGAACCATCGGTTCACCGCCTAGAACAGAACCTCACTGTTGGCAACAATGACTTCAAACTCAATACGGACTTCCCGTCTTAGCAGTTGGTGGTAAAAGAGTTTACTTACCTCGGAGTAAATATAACCCCACCGCACCCTAGTGGAGATTCGACGAAGACTGATCTTAGGAACCGCTGCTACTTCAGCTTAAAGAAACAAATGGGTTCATAACTCCTAACTCAAAAGACAAAATGCATGCGTTACGAAAGGCCTACTATATAAAGCCGAGTTTTGGACGATAAGCAGGGAAGCAGGGAACATTTTGGGTATCCTTAAGAGAGAGATTCTACGTCGAATTTTCGACCAAGTATGCAAGAAGGGCGAAGAGAAGATACAACCGCGAACTCTGCGAGGTGTGCCAAGATATGGATGTAGTCCAAAAAGCTAATAAAGATGACTACACTGACTCGGCCTACACAGAAAAACCTCCAGCAAAGAGGATCATCGAATCACAGCCTAAAGGTTCGAGAAGAAAAGGAAGACCGAATCTCCGTTTCAAGGACCAATCTATCGCGGATGGCAGAGCGTTTGGTCTGGATAACTGGTAGCATTGTGCCCGGGAACGCAGAGCATGGGAGGCTGCCGTACCTTAAACAGAGACCCTCCAGGGATCTGGAGCCTGTTCTCTTTTTTAGGTATGCCCCTACCTTAGGTTCCACGAATAGCGGAGGAATTAAGGTCAGGCTGCGCAGAGATCCGATTAGCCCGGAGGGTCGCCCGGTAGCTCCACACACCGCCCGTGATGGTGATCGTGACTTATCAAATGGGTCCTCTTCCAAGACGATCATCGACACGACCAGTATGACACCTTGATTCGGCTCACGGGATAGGGTGACGTTTGTGGGATATAGAGGCGGAAGGAAGAGGGTGGCTAACTCTTAGCTTCATGTGTTCTCATGCTAAGTCTTTACGGCGCGTGAAGGTGTACAGCGCCGTTAAGGGAATGAGACTACATGGAGAGTTTTCGTCGAGCTGATTGACAGCTTCATGGTTTGCTTTGTCTTTGATAAGATGTACTGTAAAGTGGGACTAGGTTGTGTAGCAAGCCACTTTACTTCAGATAAACTGGCCTCAAGGAAAATCCATGTCCACTGCATGTGTTGTTCATTCGTCGTCTATGAAAGGTCCCGGCCTTTCAGTGCTCTGTGGATGTTAAAATATTCGGCCTGTGGCGTGTGTGTACCTACGGCTATTTAAAATAATACACGACCAGACGAGATAACCCCTTCATCCATAAATGCTGCATCCTCAATCAATCAATGTATGAGACACCCATCCTATGTGTGTCAATTACGCGGTGTCCGGTTATGACGCCGATGAGTGTCCTGAGTGTGCCGTCTGTTTATTTTGAGCAGACAGAGTGATAGTTTGAGATTTAATGCTGATCATTTTTCCTTTCTTTTAAGGAATGTGGTGCCTTTTGGTTATTACATTGTTATTGAGCCAGGACAGCAGCTTTGTCTTTAATCGCTATAGTTTTCACCGGGAAACACTAGTGAAGATTCGAGGAGTTTCCTTACATTAGATTAATCAAGGTTGCGGAGCGCCGTGAAGCGGTGGCCCGATCGTGGTTATGTCGCCGCCCATCCACAGTTTAATGGCCGATTTTAAAAATCAGCGGTCCTTATCTAAATGGAAAAATGCTGCTGTGGGGGTGAAACCGTTGTGATCCACCCTTCGTGGTGCAGTCAACTTCCCGTCTTAGCAGTTGACCTTCTTTAGTGATTAGAAGACCGCTTGAAGTTCCGTCTTCGATCTTTACACACAGTGGATGGGATACGTTGGATGGCATACGTGTTTCATCAAAGGCAAAGCACTTGGCGGACTTTCAAACGTAAACGTTGACTTTGTCTAAAGGCAATGAGGAAGGCAGGCAATGGGACTACTGTTCGGTTTCATAACACGACACTGTGCCACGCAGATGTCAAGTTGGCAGGATCCCTATGGACGAAGAGGAGACCATACATCAGGTACTCTGCTGCCAGTGGCCTCGCGACTTGGAGGAAAAGCAGAAGAAGTGACTGCGAAATGAGTTAGCTAAGCAGTATCATCGTAAGACAGCTAAATCACGCTTTTGTGTGAGGCTATGATACAGTTACACTAGTAAGGGGTGACTTTTTAAGCGCTTGCATGTGTAAGTTAACGAACAACATTGTTAACACATCATAATATCCCACATTCCTAACATGATTGCTTCCACCAGTACAACAGTGGAAAACACCTGACACCATTCTACATTCCTAGCATCAAGCATCCGACACTTTCCCACATTTCAAATAGAAGATCCAACACGCTCCCAGTGTATTTCGCTGACTTTGCGTCTGGAGAGACAAACAAAGATCTTCAATTTCATTCTCCTATCTTTCCTTTGTTCCCACATTTCCGCCGCATAGGTGTTAAGTTAGTTTTAAGAACACTTTGTGTTTAGTTTTTAAGTAACTTCTAAACGAATCGGTTGAATAAAGAGGCGAAGCCTCAAAAAAATATTTTTTTGAAGTTTTCTTAAGAGGAAAACTTAATTTGTATACTATTGTATGCCTTAAGACATTCCTAAAGTTTCTATAGGGAGGGTGACAGAAGGGCTGAAAGTGCTTAAATCTGGATCTGCAACCTCCTCTGTATTTTGCTTCCGTGAATGGAATATTTGCAGGTTCAGGCTCTGTTTCTTGTTTTGGTCTTCCTAGCCCCAGCCGGAGTCTAGGGCTGGCAAAGGACAAGGAAAGGGCTAGGACTGGGCTTCCAGTCCTTTTCATTTATTTGATAAGCTGAATCTTATGTTGGGTTGAAGTTGTCTAATACGATTTAAAAGCGCTACCCCTTTCGCATAGGCTTCAGATCATAACGTTTGACACCCAGTCGACTGACGACAGCTCCATTTTAATCTCGTAAAACCCAAATTCTCAGTCGACTGACGACAGCTCCATTTTAATCTCGTAAAACCCAAATTCCCTCAATGCGACTGCCACTTTGAATACCTTTCATTTTAAATCTTTGCTCTGTCCATTGTATTTTTCCACGACATATGCCTAAGATTTATACAGACGGTTGGTCTGATCGCCTTGCGGAATCATCTGCTCCACAAACTCCTACATTCCTGCAGTCAAAGTTAATTCCTTAAATCTTCCTAATTTGAAATAATTAACAAAACACCCGAACATGACTGACACGTCCTTCTGTGCGCTCTGAGATGATTGACACATCATCCACAAAGCGGATTGAAAAAGAAAACGGCAGAAGGAGGAATGGCGAAAAGGCGCCAATTTCATAATGAAATCTCATTTCTCGTTCGTTTAGATGCAAAGATTGATTTTTCTTTCTGCCTTGTAGTCCTGTCTCCTGCTCCGGCCTCACTCATCTGCTCTGCTCATTTCCTTTGTGATGGGATGTCCTTCGGTGTACTTGTTTGTCTCCTTAGAGTCAACCAAACACGACTGAGTAAAGGTGTCACATGCCAACACCGACGCCGCTGCCGCTTCCGCCGCCGCTCACAAAACGCAAAGGAAGACGACGACCAGGACCAGGAGAAGTAGGAGCAGCCAAGGGATATTCTCTTTTTTTTTTTCAAGTATTTCAAAAACGAATAATGCGAATGTCAAAATTTTTGACAGCTCAATTTTTCGCAATGATTGCGATAGATCTGTCATTCCATTTCATCCGCTTTTTTTTTTCTGTCCTCATCGCATCGGTGGCCTGCCGACAGCAACGCGGCACTTTGTCCTTCTCTCGAAAGTATACGAAAGTAACACCCACACACGGACAACGCAATGAGCGTGTGCTCTGAAAAACACAATCAGTGTGCGAAGATAACGCATGTCACACATCACCCACCGAAAAGGATACACTTCACTTTAAAATTAAATAGAATCGGAATCAAGGCGCACCCAACCACACAAGAGTTCGAAAATGAGACTACACCCCCTCGCCAACACCTCGAGAGTCTGCAATGTTAGCGAGATACCTACGGGTCCTTGTGTATGTGCATGTAATCAAATCGCAGTCAAAGTAATGTCAACGAAATTAAAAAGAAGGACTCAAAAACGAGAAAGTAAAGAGCATCATCCTTCGCCTCGTTTTGTGTGCGAGCAGTCAACATATGAATTACTTCATCGCACACGTCACGCCAAAGGGACTCACAGCGTTTTGTATCCTTTTGCGAATCAAATTTATTTTTTTTTTATTTTTGTATTTTTTGCAGTTCGTCCTCTTTTTTGTTGTCGCTGTCAGATGCGCGGCATTTCAGCTCTGACTTGTGGGCCATTTTGGCGTTAGGATTTGTTTTCCTTTTTAGGGGAGGCTTCCTAAGGGATGGTGGGTGGCTGTGCTAGCGTGTGTGCAAAATAAAATTGTAACCGAGTTGACACATTCGCTGTTTGCATTTTATTTTTCTCTGCAGAGTTGTCTGTCAACGGATATATGCGGCTGAGTAAGGGAAACGGAAATTAAAAAAAAAAAAAAAAACGAAACCTACGCGTTATTGCAACGCACTCATTGCCGGTTGAATTTTGAATTTCATCTTGATAAAGATGGTCTTGGGAACAATTTATGAATGCGTCTTTTAACGTCTCAAAAGATCGTAGACGAAAATTGGCAGCGATTTCAGGCCGAACAGAGATGTTGGACGCCGAGTGGGATCGTCGTCCTTAGTCGTCTGTGGCTTAGACGGAAAATTGGGAGATTATACCAGCTTTTCGCGGAGTTTAACATGACTAGACACGTTTAGTTAGACTCTGAAACATGATGTGATTCAAATAGAGACGGAGTTGTACCACAAGCAGGTCTTGGTATCCAAAAAGATTTTAAAGCTTTCTAGTACTCCTCAGTTGGATCTTCAGTGTCGAACTCAAGGATTCCTTGGTTCGGCTCTTCTGAACTTTTTGGGTGAAACGACCTCGTGATACCAATAGGACAACGGTTTAGCCAAGCCCACCGCTGTTAAACGTCGGTTTCGGGTTAGGTTGCTCTAATAGATAGAGAATAAGTAAAAAGAAATGAGATTTGTGAGCAGCGGGTATTCAACTATGAACTTACTTACTTATCAGGCTGTCGACTCATGCAGGGTCCGAGCCTGAGCGATAGCTGCTTCCAGTCATCAAGACCAAGCTGTCTTGCATCCGCAATTACTTGGTCTTTATACCGGAGATTCGGTCTTCCTCTCCTACTCGAATCAGGAGACTCGGATTCGAAGACCCTCTCAGCTGGAGCATGGTCCATACGCTCGATGTGGCCAAGCCAGTGCAGTCGACGGATCCTTGTCTTCCTCGCAGTCGGGACCACATATCCGACGTAGAATTTTTCTTTCGAAGGCACCAAGAATTTGCTCAGCAGTTTTGACTATCGTCCAGCTTTCGGCTTCATATAGCAGGACTGGCAAAATAAGGGTTTTGTAGAGCATGACCTTAGTCCTTCGAGTCAGGAGTTTTGACGTCAGTTGTTTTGACAAACCGAAGAAACACCGGTTGCCAAAGGCGGTTCTATGTCGGATCTCCACAATGATGTCATCCGTGGAGTTAACATTCGCCCCGAGGTAGACAAACTCCTTTACTGCCTCGAAATTGTAGCTTTCGATTGTGACAGTTTATCCTAGGTGGGGTGTGACGGAGGGTTTTTTGGTCGACAGAATATACTTAGTTATCCTCTTTGACCTTAAGACCAGCTCGATTCGCCTCTTCTTCAATTGCCGTAAAGGCTTCCACTACGTCACGTTGCATATAGTTTTGTGCAATAAATAAACGTTTAGAAGTACTCGGGTGCGAATCACGCTAGCTATACAATCCGTATTTCAGTTTGAGTGCTCAAGACGTAGTATCTAAACGTAGTAAGTACAAAATTGAATACAGAAGCAAAAGCCTGAACGGGCCTTTAGATCGGACCATAAAAACCGGATCCCTGCGGTACTCCGCTTTTGGGAACCTAGCTTCGCTATATTTACCATTTGCAAAAACTTGTTGGACCCTGAATTGAATTGAATTAAGTATGAGTGCTGCTTTCGGAAATTTGACTTCTCTTTACAGTTACAGTTTTGTTCTCTTTATAATTTTGAATCTTTCTCAGAAAGGACTTGGGCTGTCGATTAGTATGTGTTGCGATAGAACAGATCTCTCCGCGTCAGGTTGTCGTTGCCTTCATGGCATGGCTTGTTCAAGAGGAAAAAATGTGGTCCACAGTTTCTTTAATTTTGTTTTGTTTGCCTAAATATTTCGGTACTGATTGTATATTTCATGAAGGTGGTCCAAATTGCACCCTTATGTCAGCCTTATTGAGTTCTGGAGTTTCATTGGCTCGTTTGGGATTGTAGTTTTGTTCCATGAAAGTCCGGATGCATCAGCTCATCTAAAAGCTAGTGTCAGAGGAAAGCAAGCTACCCGTCAATGAGGAGTTTGCTGACATGGCGACGGAAACGGCTGGGTTTACGGAGGGCAGAACAAATGTAAAACGAGGAGGACATACAATGTCGAGGTCTTGAATGGGGCATTACATTGGCCAGCTCTAACCCCGAGGTTGGGAAGGATTTCGTTTACATCAGCTCGTCAGTAAATTGTTTTAAACGCAGAGTAACTCTTGCAACCACTCTCTTTCTATGGGCTCAAGAGACAATTGAGTAATAGAGCCCTATCTGACTTCTTATAAGATACTGATCACCCCAGTAGTTTTGTACGGCGCGGAGAACTTGGTATTTTCTAGAGACGAAAGGACTTCAACCAACTTGGCGTGCGACACTGGAGGCAGCTAGCCTGAGACCGTGCTAGTTGGAGAGGCTTGATGATTGAGGCCGCGGGCAACCCTGGACTTTACTTTCAAATAAATAAGAAGAAGTAGTTGGAGAAAAATACTCAAATATGAACTGTACGGCCTAGACAGCGTATAGAAAAATCTACTTCGGGCTAAAGAGTCTTTGACTGGGCAAACCTGACCTACAACGTAACAGATCGCGGTAGTTGAAGAGGGTCTTTGGTTGAGGCTAGACCTGCGCCTCAACCGGAAGAACTTTGATTTTTATTTAAATTTTTCATTTTTGCATTTCCAACCTAAGCCTACACATAGCTTTTAATTGAGTAAATACTGTGAATCCATGGGACCGGAGTTTTTTGTCCACATAAGAGAGCGTCCGCTTAAGTGGAAGAAAACCAATCACATCTACCAGCTAAACGTGCGTCTTGTTCACTTAAGATGGTCTCCATTAAGAGGGAGTTCACTATATGGTTATCATTCTTAAATTATAAGTTTGTGTTAATACCCTGCACGAACTCAATTTTTACACACAGCAGAAAATAAGCAAATAATGCGGACAAGATGTTTCTCAGCAATTAAAAAACTTCTTGCATAAAAACCACCCCAGCTAGATAATCCCAATTGCAGTTTTGACTGGACAAAGCCTTAGAATATTACATATAGTACCCTTTTAGAACAAAACAGATTCAACAGATACATGTAACGTATAATTCTTTCAGATAGCCGTCGAAAGCCCCTTTAATCGGACAATAAAAATCGAGTTTATATAAACTAAAAACAACAAAGGGCCGAGTATGGAACTCTGTTGTACTTCGTCTTTTATGAGCATAGCTTCTAACTTTGTGGACTCTTCCTTCCCAATATAGCTCACGCCTGGCTGGGCTCATGTCGCTGTACAGCCCGTACAGTTCATGGTTGAATCTTCTTCGCCAAAAACCATCAACGCAAACAGAACCAAAGTTGAAACGCAGAACTTTTCTCTCGAATAGACCAAGGGCTTCTTCACCTGCTTTTGAGATTGTCCAGGCTTCCGCGCCATAGAGCGGAGCGGCTTGGTCCTTCAAGAGAGGGGCCTCACTTGCCTCTTGAGCCACTAGAAACAGCGATTGGCAAGAGTAAATCTGCGTTTAATCTCGGTACTGATGTTGTTGGTAGTTTTTTACTGGGGAGCAGAGGTAGACGAAGTCCATCCCTACCTCGGTGTTATAGCTGCCTATGGTGACGTTCTTTTTGAGTCGTCGATGTTGTGCGTCCTTTCTCGCTGGCAGCATATACTTCATCTTGCCCTAGCTCATCGCAAAACGTCTCAATACCAGCAAACGCCTCACTGACGGCTCGCTGTGTTGTGCCAATCACATTAATGTCATCTGCGTATGCTAACAGTTGTACGAACTTCGGGGAGATCGTGACTCTAGTCTTGGCGTGTGGGTCTTGCACGATATTTTTCAGGCTGGTGTTGAAGAAGTCACATGACAGCACGTCGCCTTGCCTAAAACCTTTTTGGCATTGAAGGTATCGGTGAGTTCGTTACCGATCTTGATGAGAGAGAGAGGGAGAGAGAAGTCTCCATCGTCATCCTGCTCAACCTGACGAGTTTGGCAGGGATTTTAAAGCTAGATATGGCTTGCATCTGAACACAAAAACGGAGACCCCTGCCAAACTCGTCAGGTTGCGAAGTTGAAGAAGTCTCGCTGCTCCATCCAGGTCGGTAAAAAATCACCGAGACCTTCAATGCGAAAAAAGGGTGTTTAATTGATGAGGCGATGAGCTGTCATGTGACTTCCAGAAGTCCATACAATTGCTGGCATACGCCGAGGACATTGATGTTATTGGTCAAACACAGCGAGTCGTCAATGAGGCATTAAGGGAGCCATTAAACTGACATTAAAAAGGAGCCAAAATTGGTTTGAGACTGTGTATCATTCTAAAAGGAATTGCGTTTGAGATCTTGATTTGAAGAAAATTCCGTGAACCATATGGGCTGCTCGGCGACATGGTTGCTAGACAGTGTAGACCGCACAAAACAAAAGCGGTTCATTGCGAATTATCTTTTAGTTTGTACTAGTCGAACAACGCAGCAGACGCCAAAATTTATGTATTCGTTACTAAGTATCGAGTATCCAATAAAGTATTATGTAACGAAACGTTACTCCTCAATTTATATCGTTACTATTCTTGTTTAGCATCCGACATCGGCCCTTTCAGTCTTTTCTCTTCTCCTCTATACATATGTATACTTTTTCACTAGACTGTTTTTGATGTATAGTTACAGGCATGTGCCACAGATTGCTTTATGAGTGCGCACAATAGTATTTAGTTTGCCACATCACATCGGTAGGGTTTGATGGTATACACTTTTCGTGTCGAGAGTATGTTTGAATTTTTTGTGTGGAATACGATCGTATCTAGTATCCTTGGGATGGTATACAGTAAGAATTTTTTATTCGTATACATTTGTTGGGTATACGCTACTCTTGCAAATGCGAATATTTTCTGAACGTTTGATTTGATTAGGTAGACACCTAAACACCTTATTCAGTTTCAACTCAAAAATAAGACAGAGAACGAACAACAGACTGAATGTTATCTGCTTTATGGCCCTCATCAGACCTGTGTTCAATATTAGTCATAGATGGAATATGAGAACAATTTCTATCGCTAAGGACCAATCGCTGATCACAGACCAAGTGAACAAGTGACAGTCAAGTTTAACTTTCTTTGCAGATCATATATGATCCATATGATTCACTTCAGGAAAATAGCTTATCAATTATCTACAACCTCAGCGCCAAATACCTTCTCCATTGCCAAATCCCCACTCACCCTATCGACCCCGAATCCAAAGATCCCTAACCTCACATCACCATGTTGACAAGTTTCTGATGCAACCTTATCACGTCAAAGTCCAGTCTCAACTTTATCAGCTGTTGCCCATTACTCTAGCTCACTCCCACTGCTGGAATGTGCCGCACTGCACTCCGCATAAATTCCAATAGATAACTCCAATTAACGTCCTCAACCTGACACCTTTAGTGTCCATTCCACTGCATTACCGTCGCCAATGAACTGGCAAATGCTCTTTCTAGCGGCCACATGCAATTACCCACTCCAAGCAAAAAAAAGATTACGAAACGGGCTAAAACTTCAGTGCCACGTAAGATGCTCACATTGCTGTCCAATTAATGTGCAAGCGCATAAAAGTGTCAACTGGCTCGCGTAAGCACCGCTTTAATGCCCAATCCCGGTGTGTGGCGGCCCTGACGCTGCTCCATTGCCAACAAAACAAAAGCAAAACAACTCTGAGGACGCCATCTAATTGAAATTACTCACCCTAAAGCGAATTGATGTCGAAGATCGCCAAAGGACAAAAGTTCAGCTCACCGCGGCAACGTCGCCGATAGTGGTGGTGGTGGTGGTGGTGCTAGTGCTGCTGCTGCTGAGGTGCCCAAGTAACCGCTGGCGTATTTTTAGAATTCGACTACCTAAGCGACGAGCGCAAGGCGGCGCGCGGCGACGACTCATTGCGAAACAAATACAATCACTCACCAGCAGCAGCCAAGGCATCAGGGTGTACATGTGTGAGTGTGAGTGTTCTGTGGTTTCTAGATTAGGAGCTGAGGTTGCGACCTTTCTGTGATGCCCGCTCATGTCCCGCGCATCCGTCCAGCACACGAACGACGGAGATAAGCGCCATTTAAATGCGCGCTCATATTATCGCATCACTTTATTGCCAGATAAAGCTGACGGATTTAGCTGGCTAATTTGTTGAAAACTTTTACTGCCTCCGCCTGTGCGCGCTCGGGCTGCTGGCGATGACGGTTTTGACAGATGTGTCGAGGGGGGAGGCTTCTGTCAATCAAGTTGAAGATGCGCAGCGTGGAGCTTGAGCATGGCCTCGGGCGTGGATTCCGGCGGCCGGAGAGGGGAAGTGTGGCGTTTGTCTGTTGGCCCGATTGAAGGGATGCGATTGTGTGTTGGGGCCATATCTCTGGGAATGATTAGAGATGCAGGGACCACCAGAAAGATGCGTGAATCCGGATGGATATCAACGGCAAATGAATGGCCGGCATTCAAGGGATTGGTGACTCATGGATGGATGGTCTATAAATGGATGCAAGTGACAAATGCACTGTAATCTGAATCAGATTGTTGTATCGCATCGAAGCGGTGTGAAAGGGGAATGATTCGAAGGGCGCTTCCGTTCTCTACTCATGAGGGTAGCAACACCGGAAGCAATCGCATACCAGCAAGGACTGAAATGTCTCATTGTGCGGGGCATAGCTCTGATCTGAGTCATTTTGGGACACGGTCTGTGATGTGATCAAGGCGAGCATGCACTTTCCGTGCCAAAGAGGAGAAGTCAACATTCTTCTTAGCAAATGCCGATGTCGTCTGAGGTGGGAAATGAGGTGAATTGTAGACACGATTTGTTTGCAAGAAAACAGTGTCGGTGACGCAAATAATTGCGAATCACCTCTGATCAGTGCAGAGTGCCATCAGGAAAGATCTATGAAAAATGCGGTGGGGTCAGAGTAATGTGTGCTTTGATAGCCAAGGATTGGATGGAGCGTCGAGTCATGGAGCCAATTGATCACAGGACGCAGTCTCTCGATTAAGCGAACTTTGAGGTGGCCGAACAGAGTTTTCATATTCAGAATACCTTGTCGTCTAATTAGGTGGGTAGGCCATGTACAGCTCAAGGAATTACCTCCTTCCCGAAGATTTTGTTCAAGTTGAGGCTTTGCCACATCGCAATGGAAATAGTCTACAGTTGTGGTGGCCACCCAATTGGACCTCAATCAGCTTGATGAGCCAAACCGGAAATAGTGAGCGAAAGATCGTGTGGACGAAGAAGATGTTCGCTAGATGGCGCCTTAGCCTGAAATTGACATGGAACTGCCTTCAAATCAGACATAAGATCGCCTTAGTGTACTCAAACTCTCACAAAATCCTCCGACAGCCGCATGACTCCCAGTGTCTCAACTTTATTGTGACGCAACAACTGAACCAGAAAAGGATCGCAGAGAAAAGATAATTCACCTCTACAGATACGCATCTCCGCAGCAGACCAAGCAAGCACGAGTAAAGCAAAACCGACCATCAGATTGGGTACTCGTTGTCTAATCACCCCCACACGATAAGATCACATCCGTTCTTGATGCTTGCTTTCACGTACAGGGTCCCCGACTATTCATCTTCACCGGATTCCCGAGGCATCCTTGCGAGGGAAATGACTGCGTTACATGATGTGAGACAATGCAACCGAGGGTGGTATCTAAACAAGATAAGAACGCACAAAAGAGCTACTCAAAGACGATGATGTATCTTTTTGATCCTTTGTGTCGCATCGCCGTTGGAGTCTTTGTGTGGGACTCACATTTAACGGTGCTTCGATAATCATTTGTGTCCGATAGAACATAGAAGTTCCCTTTCTTGTGGTTCTCGATCATCTTTTCATGTCACTGAGCAGCGCTGCAGCGGTTATTTAGTGCTGTTGTTGTCGGACTTTTGTGGTTTTGCGCCGTTTGTGCATTCGGCGAGTGGGGGAGATGCTTTTGTTTGATATGTGGTTTAAGAGTGTCGTTTGACGGATATTAATTTGACTAGGAAAGCAGAGAGTAGTCGGACTAATGAAATGAAAATGTAAACATCTGCGAAAGGACTTCTTTGAGTGGACACACCGAGTAAGAGTGGTCGTTTGATAATTCATACCGAATGGCAATGGTGATTAAAATGACATGAGTCTAGTCAGGCGTCTTCGGATCCAACGCCTAAGATGGCTAGGCCATGTAGAGCGTATGGACAACTCAGCTCCGGCCCGGAGAGTCTTCGACTCCGAACCCGTGGGACAACGCAACAGAGGACGCCCGCGTTTAAGGTGGTGCACCCAGGTGCAGAAGGACCTCAACCAACTTGGCGTGCGACACTGGAGACAGCTAGCCAGAGACCGTGCTAGCTGGAGAGGCTTGTTGGTTGAGGCCCAGGTTCACCCCGGACTGTAGCGCCAAATAAAGAAGAAGAAGAAGAAAAATTAATTTAACGGTGAATAAGGAGGAAGCGTTTTGAGGAAGTGGTTTTATTGGCCACAGAATAGCTTGGGTTAGTTTAAAGGGCTTATGTCAGTAAGTTTTTTAACTTCATTATTGAGATCGTTAAGTCAGTTTTAATTATCAATTATTATTTCCTAATGTCTAATTGTAAACACATATGCTGTACTAGTTATAAAATAGAAATACAAAATTCAACTTAGGTAAGATCAATGTGGAAACGTTAAGACTGTTGTCATAGTGACGCTGAAGTTGACTGGCTTAGAAGCAGTGATGTCAGCATTTCAAATACAAAACAGAGATACAGTACACTTCACTTTAGTGGAGGCTGAATTTTGTTGCGATGACTGGAAGTTGAATATCAACTTCCAGAAGTCGGAAACGCCTCGGCGGAAAAAAAACTACCTTAAAAACTACCCTAGGCTATGTAGGTCGTGCATAGGTTGCCGTTCATGGATTTGCATCTAATTTACTGCAAGACAGTCACCGACTGCTCCCCTATTCGGGGATACGTACTACCCTTTCTACCCCGGGTCTAAAGATTTCCATGAGGGAGTTCCCTCTCTTCCCAGCCCCCAGAATTTGCATTCCAACATCCCGAACATCTCTCCTTGATACCGCCATACTGAACCGGAGGAGACCCTCCTCAGCTCGTTGTGCGACGGAACGGTCATGGTTGAGTCGCCCATCTACAGTTGAATGGGCTATGTGGAAGATGAGCGGTACCGCAGTTATGTTTTGTCCGTTCTTGTCTAAATGAACAAAGGCTTCTGGGGGTAGTAAGCCCCCGAGATCAAGTTATTGACCGAGCTCATCGCTCTAGCAGTATGACCTCGAATCAATTTCAACAAAAAATTGTCCACTCTTATCAGGTTTGCCCTGTTGTATAAAAGCTCACTGGAATAGAATTTTATGTACAGGGACTCGGGAGTTCGATAGAGACGAAGGCAAGCCTTAAGACAAGCACTTTCAAACAACCGAATCTTTCCCATCAAGCTTGCACTCACGTTGAACCAGACGGGACAGCCATAGGTGAGCATTGGCCGGATGAGGGCCATGTAGCAGATAACCTTCACCCTCGCATCGAGTTGGCTGTTGTAAAACAGTCTCTTCGTAAGGGCAAAAGCGCCTCGGGCTCTGGCCAGAGTAGCATCTACATGTTTGTTAAAATATAGATACTCATCTAGCCAGATCCCCAGGTATCTGACTACAGTCTTTTGCGCCAGTGGCTCCCCGTGTCTTCCAACGACTGATAATTTTCGCCAATTCTTTTTCGTATCCGCCGAGGCCTTATACAACGGCGTTCTGAACAGAATGGTTTCCGATTTCCGGAAGTTGATACTCAACTTCCAGTCATCGCAACTTCTCATGAATGAATCGAAGTCACCCTGCGCGAGAGTAGTGATTTCCTCGATCTTTTTGCCTGATCTGTACACGACAAGTCATCCGCATACGCAATTGCATGAGTTCTCGCTCAAGTAAATGTTGAATAAGATCGGGGAATTAACGGCACCCTGTTGGAGACCATTTTTAACTTGCAATATACCTGTCGAGGTCACGTTGCCATTCTTTACGACGAAACGTCTACCGGTAGGCATGTTACACAGTAAGTACAGCAGTGGTTTGCTAATGCCTAGCCCATTGAGCTTTTAAAAAAGACCTTCTAACCATACTATGTCAAAAGGTTTTCTCTAGGTCAATCAAGCAATCACCGCACATAGTTTCTGGTTCTTGTTCCATTGGATATCCGACACCAGTTTCGACGCGGCATGAATAGTGTCATGCCCCGCTTTGAAACCGAATTGGTTATCCGGAACAATATGTTTGTCCTCAGTTCAATTGATCAAGGCTCTGTTGATCCTCTTCTCGAATACCTTGCTGATGTTCGGAAGGAGACTAATTGACCGGAAGTTGCACCGATTCGAAGAATCTTTTCCGCTCTTGGACATGGGTTGCACAATAAACTGTCTCTCGGCAGTTGCTCTGGGTCCCCACAGGCTCAAAGGTTGACAAACTATGTTTTAATGGATCGGTCCTTAACTTCTTCTTTAGATAAGACTTACTGGGTTGTATATATATACCACACGTGGATTCTTCAGGAAGATATCAACTTGATGCGGATACAAACACTCTCGACGATGTCAACATCGCCCATTTCTGCAATTTTAACAAGCCGTCATCACGACTTGTTCAGATGTAAGAGCCGTCTCTTAACATCTCATTACGAGTCTGACCAGTCATCATGTTAGATGACGAGAAAATTTCAATTAATTCTTATCTTGATGACCCAAATAGCTGCAAGACGCATAACATACCCTGAAAAACAAGTCCCTTTAGACAGACACCATGTCCTACAAGCATTGGCAACATCATTTAGCATGCAGGCTCCCCTCTATTCCATTATTCACACTTGCTTTCAGCGCAATTCCACAGCCCCCCTCCAATGTCTGACAACAAAGGCCGCCACACAATTAAACTCTCGCGCCGCGATTAGCGCTCCACAGGCACCTATGCCAAACTGCACCTGTCATTTCATTATTCATGCCTTGACATATCGTCCATCGCAATCAATAATTAATTGCGCTCGATTAACACAAAAAGTCACTTTACCCAGTTGACGACCGTAGAATCCTGTCTATTGGCAGTTGATCTGATAACCGGGCTACGTGTCGTCTAACCCTCATTCGGCCCGTTAGTTTGCCTGCACTCAGCACACACTGCCCGGGGGCTTCATGATGTGTAGCCAATTATGGCATTTGACATTTTCGTGTTGAAAAGTTTTCGGCACGAATGTCCAATTCGTTTCTGATTTCATCGAAGGAGCAACTGGGCCAGCAGCAAAAGACTAGGCCCAGTGGGCGGTGGCTTGCAGTGGCTCGGTGCGCTATCGGAGAAATGTCATCCCTTGCTATCGCGTGACATCGAACAAAAGCTTCGCAATCAATGGATGACTTTCATGTGTGTGTGTAAGGGTGTGCATGGCTGTGATATGGCGCCAATTAGAAGGACATTGCATTGAACGGACACACAATAGCGGTGAGTGACTGTTAATTTATTGGATCAGGATATCCATTTATCATGGTGGACACGACGCGACGGTGGCAATTGGGGAAAAATGCAATTAGCACTCACTTAAGCGGATCGCTGGTGGGGTGCAACGTTGAAAATTAATTTTCGCGTTGGAATTCGTTAGCATTGGTGACAGGGATCAAATGGAGACTAATGGGATAGGAGTAGGCGAAATCAAATTTTAAAGCATTCAAATTTCAACTATGGGCATTTAAAATGGGTCTAATTTTACGGTTTAATGATCTCTTCAGTCTTCACCATGCCCTGATAGGGACACGTGATAATTGTGGGATTATATGATGCATCATCATCTGCCTATCCTTGAGTGACTTGACGAGAAAACGTATTGAATTTAGTATTCAATGCAACCATTCTATCCGTTCTTTTAGGCTTGGCGTCTCCCTTCATCAAAGTCATAATTTGAACCAAAGTGAAGCGTACTTACAAGTTTAATTAATTTCCACGCCACAATTCCACACGTACCCCATCCGTTTTTTTTAAATCCCGCAGCACCAAAATAAAATACAGTCGAACTTCGACAAATCGAACCACCACTTGCCACAAAAATCAAGAGTAATCAAGACTTCCCTCCCAGTTGGGGGTTGTGCGTGGGGTTAACTCCCTCACCACGTAAAAATATTATGGTTCAGAGACAACCAACTGCCTCGGATACGGACGGAATTAATGTTGACGACCCCAGCAAACGTTACAAGGACAACGATTTTCGGTTCTGCACGTGGAATGTTAGGTCCCTTAACAGACCACTTGCAGCCGAAGAACTCGCGGAGGCCCTGGACTGCTACAAAGCAGACATCACCGCAATCCAGGAAGTGCGGTGGAATGGGCCGGGCAAGAAGAGGATGAGAAACTGCGACATCTACTACGGTGATTGCAACAGGGAGAGGCGCTTATTTGGATGTGGATTTGTTGTTCGAGGCAGACTTAGGCAAAAAGTCTTAAGCTTTGTCTGTAAAAGCGAACGCCTCATAACAATCCGCATCAAGGCTAAATTCGGGAACATCAGCCTGATTTGCGCCCACGCCCCGCCAGAGGACAAAGATGACAACAGCAAGGATGATTTCTATGATCTCCTAGAAATGACCTACGATCAGTGCCCCAGCTTCGACACCAAGATCTTATCAAGTAAAATGCAACATGTTTATAAATATTTATTAATCTGCGATATAACACATAAAACGTAGATAGTCTGATACACATTACAGAAGATCGGATTTTTATTTTGTTTTTTATTTTTTAAATCTTCATGGAATTTAAACCATTGCAGGCACACAGAACTGGGTGGGTCGCCGTGGCGTAGTGGGTTAGTGCGTCGACTCCTACGCAGAGGGTGCCAGGTTCGATACCCGAATTTACCACCTTTCATATTTCACGGCTCCACGTCTTTCGAGTCACTGTATTTCCTGTCTAGAAAAAGCTTCTCAAACTTCACTGTTCGAAGTCGGCATTAAACTGTAGGTCCCTTCCACGCGAGAACAATAGCACGCACAACACGAGTGGTTGCTGAGAAGCTAGGCCCTGGCCCTCTACATGGCACACAGAACTATTTGTTGTTTCATGAGTTTTTTGATGTAAACGCAAAATGTGTAACAAATTTGCAACCACACCTTTGAAGGAGGTTGAATCAAATCTATTAATTATCGCCAAGTCTTTCCCTAGTACATCACTGCCGCTGTCATCGTTATTGTCGAGCAGGGAAGATTCGGATTCATATCTATATATCTCGACAATATCTTCATTTATGGGAAACTCCTACGTAACAGTATCGTCATCCACCTGCAGCAAATCATCATACGTAACACCTTGTAAATTTCTGGTATTTATCAAGCTTCAGATTCTATCTGTAGTTGAATTTCTCCCTCATTTCATTCGTTTGCGTGTTCATTGCCATAACAATGGAATTTTCACAACTTCCCCCCACGCAGAATTTTCAAGAAAACATTTATTTAGCTTACACTAGGTCCAATGATCCTGCAAACGCAGTGGCCGGAGGACGATTCATTATAAAACGAGCTTGTGGAATACGAAGAATTCAGGAATTTCTCTAATATAGCATAGCATTTCAGAGTTGAAACGGGCACTTACTTGAGGGCCGCCAATAAGTTGATATTTCTAAGCCGCTTCAAAATCTGTCCTTTTGTGTAACATGTCGAGGGTATTTCTCATACAATTTTGAAAGCATGTGAATATAGTATTATTAGTTTGGGCTACTACGTCGTTCCTCGTCGTACCTCCTCTGGTTTCGCAGTAGCGCACCTCAGTTTTTTTTTTATCCCATTTTTCCAAGGCCCTGTTGATGGTTTCGGGATGTAACTGACGGTTGTCCCGGCTTTAAGAGCTTGAATCACCATTCAGGGTTTCACACAAAAAAAGACCAATGGGATCAATTTGCAGCTCCTTGGAAATTGATCACGCCGAGGTGGCTGAGTTCCCAAACCATGTGGGAATTTGGTGCGCAAAAGATCGTTTGTAGCATGGGCTGTTTGGCATGTCGCGCCATACTACATGAACCAGAGGTCGTCCAAATTCATGTCTTCAATTTCAAAAAAAAAGTTAACATGGCTCTGTAATGCCCACCGTTGACAGAAACATTGTTCCCAGCCTAATTTTTGATGAAAAATTAAGACTGCGGGGACCATGAGTATTGTCCACTAACGAACTAGTCGCACAAACTTGGGTAGTCGGTCAAAACCTTTTTTCTTTAAAACACACGCTTCACATAACTCACTTTGGAATGAGTTTTCAATATTGCCCAACGTTATGCTAGCGTAAAGCGACTCATTTCGTTCAGCAGCGGTATGCTACTGACTTTCTGCCAAAGGCTTCGAGCAGGATACAGCTGTCAGTGTCAAAATAAGCTATGATTTAAAAAAAAAAAACACTATATGGTCCACACTGACGCCACTGTAGGGAAGACTGAATGTCCACTCAACCTATACACATACAGGGATTGGTAGTATCTCGCCAAGTTGAGAGCAATCACCAACTCTGCCCTGGATGCAGAACCAAAAGCCCTCCGGTATGTGTTACCCATTTTTCAGGGACACAGGGTGACCACATAATAATGATAGGGAAAAAAAACAACTAGTCCATGCATAAGGACATGCACTTAATTACAAAATAAAGCCGGAATAAATTTTATATTTCAAGTTTATGGCTTTATTAGTAAGCTAAATTCATGCTCGTTATGTATGCAATAGTGCAACAATCAAATAGCCGCCTCGGCATCGCTGAGAGTGCTCAAGCGGAACGTTCAATTTGTGAGGACTTCATCCAATATATGTATGCGCCGAGTGTTGGCCTACTGCGCATTCGACTGAGCCGGAGTTTTGATAATATTTTTTTTATAACTTCCACACGTTGGGCAAGTGTGAAACGATGCTCGAAAGCATGGTAAGCCTTCCTGACGATTTTGAAAGCTGGATGTCAATGTCTGTGATCGACTGTGATTTAAACAGTGAATACGTTCCAAACAGTGACTACGTTCACAAACAATCACACGCCCCAGCTACTAATATACACGATTATTGGTTGAAAGGCTTAAAGTCGGATTTATAAATTTAAAAACTTGTCTCTCAACAAATCTTTCGACGGACGCAACACTCGACGTTGATTTGCTAAGTTCCATTCCGGAAAGCTCACACGAACTGGCCAATCCATGTGGCACAACTTAAAATTTAATGGATGTTAACCTACACTTTCAGGTGTGAAATCTATTTATTTTATATGTCGTTGGCTTGGAACAACTATGAAAATGCTCGTGCTAAGAAAATGGGTAACAGACGCAACCCTCTGACGGTTTCTTCTACATTTGGACTTGCACATTAAACACAGCACATAGCGCCATCAGGCTCAGAGAGTCTGTGTGCTGGATTTGAAACCAACCTTAGACGAGAGATCTCGTAACATGAATGGTCTCCAAACTTAATCTTTCTAATGGCTTGGCACTCGAATCTTTGAAAAAACGGATTGGCAGGTAATTGGCAATCTATACTGACGGCTAAGAAAATATAATAATTAATAATAATGTGGTCGGCGCGACAGTCCGAGGTGGACCTTGGCCTAGCTTCTCAGCAACCACCAACTACAGTTTCATGCCGACTACAAACGGCGAATTTTAGAAGCTTTTTCTAGACAGGAATACTCTTTGAGCATTGTCAGCGACTCGAAAGAGGTGGAGCCGTGAATTATGAAAGGTGGTAAATTCGGGTATCGAACCTGGCACCCTCTGCGTAGGGTGCACTTACCCACTACGCCACGGCGACCACATAAGAAAATAGGTAACACACGTTTATACGAAATGGATGAGAAGATCTTATGAGCGATGTAAACCTTAATCATACAAAGGCCAGGCAAAAAGATTTCATTAACCGCGTACCAGGGAACCGATCATAAGGTTCCGCTACACATGCTTCCCTCCAACATATGTAACAAATGGGCTGGGCAATGCATCCACATCATCCATAGTTGCTTTAAGATATTGAGTGCCAATCCAGTTAAAGTTCCACGTTTGCTTAAGTCTGTTAAGGTCCTGATTTTGTGCCCGGCCAAGGTCTAGCTTGACTTCGGATAACCATATCTATCTTGATATTTTTCTGCTAATTATTTTGCTTGACAGCGTTATTTGGATCTCGGCTGCCATTTAAAACTCAGAAAAAAAATGGTTAGTAACTACATTCTCTAGCACGTTTCTGTCTGAACTTTGGCAAAATTTGCATAAATCATTTCAACGAAGACAGCTCGTTATTTAAAGTACTGGCCTTTCCGTGATATCATTTGAAGCAGCCGATGCAGCCTTGTAGACTTAAGGACTTGCGAACGGAGAAAGGCCTCAGACAACAAACGTTTCCATGGATAAGAGTTCTGCTTCTCACTAAAGTGACAAAACAAACGGGCGTCCCCAGTAAGAAGTCCAGCTTGCTCTGTCTTTTCATTTTGTTTCGTCTCTATCCAAGCAAGAGCAACTTTACTTCTCTTCCCATAGGTCAACAGTTTGCCAGTATCAATTGTCATGACGATCAAGTTTAAATCAACTAATTAAAATGATCATATCCCAGTTCACCACCTCTGATCTCCTCCATTCCGCGACGGTGCTTTCCATTTCAATACCACTGACCAGACCGATCGCAAATGAAGATCACTCTGATGAGCACTGAGTCTCAACAAAAGTGAGTTTTCTGACCACAGAAATCGACAACAATAATGAAAACATCATGTACACCCGCCTATATACCGGCGCAGCATAATAAATGATGGCAATTGTCTGGTCAGTCTTCGTCCGTCCGATTGATTGATTGATACCTCAATGAATCCGAAGATCAGATTTTTCAACTTTGACGCGATCGTCGAGATCCTGTGGCGATGTTAATTTGAATAAATACAACAACAAGAGCGCATCGCGGATCAGAGGCTGAAAGGAATAGTAATTGAATAAGAAAAAAAAAGGAAGCAGTGAACAATACCTCCATTGAGTCGATCAAGACCAACTGAGGACGTCCATTGTTTGGAGATATCTTAACTTTTCTAGAAGTGGATGCTATGGTTCAGTCACAATATGCGGAGTGAGACGTCGTGGTGTGTCGTTAATCAAGGCGTACAGGGCAAACACTGGCTGACTGGTTCAACGGACACAATGCCACCAATATGGCACAGACGTGATTTGTCAAATGTTATGACGGCGGAGATTGACTGTGAATATTTTATTTGATAATCAATGTGGTCGAGGATGTCATTCGTGCTATCTGCTGGGGGTGATTTTTGTAGGGCGTCCGTTAGGAAATACACGAAGTGGAGCCATGATCATAGCAAAGGATTCAAACTGACACGCATACCTCAAAGGGAGATCCACAGGATCGGCTCTCTTTGAAGTAATGCGGACAATATAAGTAGCGATAAATCATAAAAAGTACACACTAGCTACCTGTTTCGATATAGATGAAGCGAAAGTTGAGTCCTTAATCGGACCTAGGTATAGAAGACTTGCTATGGCAGTAGATTATTAGCAGGCTTGGCATTCGGTACATTCAAGCAACGCTAGTAAACAACACGAGACACTCAATTTCAGCAGTAGAGATGCACCGCAGGACGGTCTTTGTCAGTGGTGTGAACGTTTTACAAACCGAGTTAAATCGGGTTAAAATAGAAACAGACCGAGTTGTAAGACGGGTTGACGAACTCGGTTTGATAATGAACCGGAAGCAAAAAATATGGAATATAGAAGGGGCGAGTAGAATTTTATAGTCCAATTCTATTTTGTTTCGGGTTTGGTTTCGTTCTTCTATGTGTATTCTAAGATGGTTTTGGCAAGACAAGCAATAGGCGCACGGCAGCCAAGCCAATACCGGGTGTGTGTGTGCAAATTGTTTCAATTTTTCACTCTTCTCTTTTTTCTTTCTTCGTATTTTATTCAACTCGCACAACGCAACGCAACTTACTTGCTCTGACATGTCACACAAAAAAGAGAGAATATTATGTATACATACAAAACACACAATACACGAAAAGTTACCGAAATGCTACAGTCTGCTGTGGTGGCTACGAACCGAACCAATATGGAATGAGACAAATCGATTTGTATTGTCTAACTCGGGTTAACTCGGTTTTTTTAACTCGGGTTGACACACCACTAGTTTGTATGTACTATTAAAAATAGACAGGGAAGGGGACAAAGTAGTAGGGTACGCGGATAATGTGGTGATCTTGGTATCAGGGAGTGGCTCACCGTGGCGTATTGGGTAAGTGCGTCGACTCCTACGCAGAGGGTGCCAGGTTCGATACCCGAATTTACCACCTTTCATGATTCACAGCTCCACCTCTTTCGAGTCACTGACAATGCTCAAAGAGTATTCCTGTCTAGAAAAAGCTTCTCAAATTCGCCGTGTGGAGTCGGCATTAAACGTTAGGTCCCTTCCACGCGTGAAAGAACAATAACACGCACAACGCAAGAGGTTGCTGAGAAGATATGCCCAGGTCCACCCTGTCCAGACTGTCGCGCCACCCATATTATACATATTATTATTATATGGTATCAGGGAAGTTTTCGGCGGTGATCAGTGCTTAGTGTGTAAGGTAAGTAGGTACCTGGACTTCAAAATGCGGTCTAGATCACTAAAATGGATAATTTAACCTTCCCCGTTTAAATGATCAACCCCTCTCTAATAGGAGTGCTAGGTCTATCTGCGTTACTTCAGATCTCAAACTCAGCTGGAAGCTAAAAATAGAGTGCGTTCAAAGCCTTTTATGCCTGCAATAGAACGTTTGGTAAAAAGTGGGGCATTTAAACAAAGTTGATCCTATGAAACTATACGACGGTGGTGCGTCCGACTCTAAAACATTGATCAATAATATGGCGACCGGCTCTTTGAAAAAAAAATACAATATTAGAAGACCAACAATGTATAAAGAAAAGCGAGCATGATGTTCTACGGTCGACATCGACGACCGTCTGACGGTTTCTTCTACCTTTGGACTTACAGATTAAACACGGTAAATAGCGCCATCAGGCTCCGGGACTTTGGGTGCTGGACTTGAATACCCTATGGTCATAGAAACATCCTAGATGAGAGATATCGTAAAGTCTCACATAGAGGCTTTGACTTTTTGGTCCTCCGTAAACACAGGTCTTGACACTCGAATCCCTAAAAGAACGGCTTGGCAGGTGGTCAGGGATCTGAACGGGGCAATCTATGCTGACGACTCTAAGATGGGCGGCGGAGTCGGTGCGGGTCTATTCACAGAGACAATGAATATATCTAAAGCCTACAGGCTCCTGGACAATTCCAGTGAGTTCCAAGCGGAACTATTTGCAATCCGGGAAGAATGTCATGAATTCAGAATATACCCAAATACCTTTCCAAGTCTGAAGGTTGCCATATGTATGTACTATCCAAGAAAAGCTCAATGATGAAAAACACACATTTTAAGAAGAAAATTAAATAATTTATTTATTAAGAGAGAGGAATTAGACGTCTTCACACGTCGAACGCCTGAAAACTGGTTGATAGCCAAACAGGCACCAAAGCTCTTGCCTCCTTCACGTCACAGTGTAAGAATGCGGGGTTGAGCTAGTGTCCTAAGAAGGTCAGCTCAAAATTAGGTTCCACGTCACAGAGACATCCCAGGGAATGAGAAGGCCGATGAAATGGCTAGGCAGGGGTCTGCCCTTCAGTGCTCGCTTGCAGAGAAGGGGATAATCCCGATACAGGCAGGCAAGGCTAATATCTCTACACACTTCATTGGAATAGCTAACCTGAGATGGGCCCGGCTGACAAACTGTACTACATCAAGACAAATATGGACTCGGTGAGTACACCAGCCTATCCACTGGGACACTGGTCAATAGGTGCGATTCATTGTAGCAGTTGCATCGCTTGCATTTAGAGCTGTTTTAATACGTTTTACTTATTACTAGGTGTCAGGGCTGTAGCATTAAAACGCCATATAGTGGTAACTAGGTTCTCACCGTACCTAAACGTTAAGCAACTTTCGCATGACTCCTCCATCCAAGAACGTCAGCAAGTCGCGGCAGAAGTCCACAGAGAAGCATTTTCTGGTGCGTATCCTGGTCTCAATACCCCTAGGCGTCCATCCGAAGTAAAGCTTGTCAGCCATTTTCTAATCCAGCCGCTCGCACGCGTCTGCATATCAGTTTCAGACATAATACCGACACACAATTTTTCCTGGTCTCCATGGCTTGTGAATTCTCGCATTAACACATGCGTTTCCACCCCCCATTTACGCAAGGCATTCCAAATTCAATCTCAAGACGCAGTAACGACATGCAAAACGATGACACCTTATGCTAATTCAGGTAAACAGCTCAATTTCGACAAGCACACTCATGGAGGCCGCCTCCGTCACCACCGTCAACGCTGCCGCCATCGACACCGACGCCACCATCACTGCCAACAACCTTACAACGCGCATAACGTAAACAATGACCCTGCGGTCACCTCTCCGGAAGCCGTAAACAGTTGTCGGGGAGTTATCCGTACCTTCGCTTGGGTGAAACGCATTCGATACGTCCCGCGTACTTTCATATTCTCGTCCGTTTGCCTTAAGTCATGCCACATACACCACCATTGCCACCACCACACCTGGTCACTTAGCATAATACCGAGCCACTCGTCGTCCATTTAGCATAATGAGCTTGGAGTCTCGCCGCCACCCTCTGCGTGGGGGGAGCGACGCTCTGTACGTACTTCACCTACTCACGCTGACCACCGAACTAATCGATCGAATTTCACAACGAGGCGCTAATGAAGGCTTAATCAAGTTATTTTGATTCGACACTAGATACCGCGATAATCGCTCCGCTCCGCTCCGGCACGTACGATTCCGTAGACAATAGTACGCTCGGTACGTACTCCCATTTGGAGCCGGCTCCGCGTCATTAATCACTCGACTTTTAGCCGTTTCTCGAAAGGAAAGGAATTCCAAATCCAGCCGCCAGTTAACCGCAGTCAAATGGCTGCCCTCTTATCCATTGTTGGCCGTTGTTTATGATGTAGGCTGTCTCACGGATGGTCGGGGCTGATGCGATGGACGGACAACTTCATTAGGTGCGTGTAGTATGTGAGCGGCCTGATGGGCATTCATCATCATCGGGAGTGATGAATTCGATTTCGCGTTTTGATGTGGAAATGGTCTATGGGCGTGGAGCAGCCATCAAACGGCGATCGAGTGTAACCTGCTGTGACTAATGGATGACAGTGTGCGGCGTGGAGGCGGGTGTGCGGAGCGAGTGGCGTTCCCTTTCGCCCAAAAGCGTGCGCTGCGGTTCAATGTAAACCGATCCTAATTAACCCATTTCTCTGGTTACCGGCTCTGGTCTGGTCTGCTCTGGCTGGCTGGCGTGTGCTCCCTAGCTGTGCGCGTTAACCGCAGAATGGTCGCAACAATGTGTTGCGCCGGTGCGGCGTACCGGGCCTCTTGGTATTTGAAAACGTTAATTTGCTGCGCATTTTGGTTAATTTCGTGACGCCCACAAGACATGTATCACCCCACTGGTTGTGCGTTGAGTACCAGCTGCTGATGGCGTCTGTGGGGTTGCCTAGACTTTATGTGGCGTTTGAAGTTGCTTTGGAATAGAGGAGGAAGTGGCCTAAACTTCCGAGGCTGATTTACGGAGAATACCGACGCGCAAGTGGCTCTGAATATGACGTCCTTAGAAGGGAACATCCTTCCTCGGACATTGCATTCTCCGCCAAGACGTACAAAAACCACTTTATCGATAGACCAGGGAAGCACAAGACCTGTGTCAGTTTTCGAAAATGTCTAGCTCAAGGGTGTCCGCGAGTGATAGAAAATTCGAGCGTTTTGTAGAAATCCAAGGGTCAAGGAAAGCACTACATGGTCATCGAAATAGGGACGGCAATGTTGTTACTAACCCACAGCGTGTAGTACTTTCTGTAGCTCTATGAACATGATCACAATTGAGTAATGGGAAACGAAGAAATCTCAACTACAGTTGGTGAAGTACGACTTGTATTCCCACCTTTGAAAGAAGTCGGAAAATTGGCAAAAATTTGAAATAAGACTCACGCAGCTGCGTCCATTCTCATACTAACAAGTCTAGTTCTATCAAAGTCGCTAAGGTGCTAAATTCATGCTAATCCACGTGTCCTTTCAGAATTTGCGGCAGAAAAATCGTCTATAAAGAGACTTGTTGCATTATTTTAATCGCTGCAAATAAATTCTTGCGACTCAAGTATGATCCGATTGAAAAACGCAAGTGCATGCATTCGTACATGTTGTTGCCATAATGATTTTTTAATCGCAGCGATTTAATTCCCAGTGTGTGCATACATTTCCAGTACGTACGAATAATTTTAACTTGCGACAATCGCATCGCCAGAAAAATGGGATGAAATTGCAGAATCATTGCGATTGTATATACAACAATAACAAAATTAGAACAAAAATAATTTGTTCATTAAACTCACGAAATTGCCTACTTTCAATGGGTTTCAGAAAAATCTAAGTGAAGCTTCTAAACTTGGTAATTGTCTGTTAAGACGGCAGTTGATAAAAGTCATGTTGCATTGGAAGTTACTGCGGGTTCAGTATACGTTTAGTGCATTTTTAGAACACTTTAGTACACTATTAGATTAAGCCAGAGGACTAAGCTGATGCTCTACAAGCAGCTTATACGTTTAGTGCGTTTTTAGTACACTTTAGTACACCATTAGATTAAGCCAGAGGACTAAGCTGATGCTCTACAAGCAGCTTATACGTTTAGTGCAATTTAAGTACACTTTAGTACACCATTAGATCAAGCCAGAGGACTATGCTGCTGCTGTACAAGCAGCTTATACGGCCCATCTTAACGTACGGCTTCCCCATATGGCATACCATCTCTAAGACCAGAATGAAGAAGCTCGCAGTTTTCAAAAGGAAAATACTCTCTTACCTTGGATAGCGACCCTCAAAGACACCATAGCAACAAAAAGATTTACGACCAACCACGCATCATGTACATGCAACAGTACATGGTGACACTGTTCAGAAATCAGCTACTTGACATCAAAAACCATCCTAATGAGGAAAGCAGGAACCAGGTAATAGGGAAAATGTAGGTTAGGTAATAATAAGAATATATAGAGCGCCAAGTTTTTTCTTAGTATTCTTGTCCTGTAAGTCTTAATTAATAAAGACTGTCTTAAGGACTAAATAAAAATAAACACAATAGTTTAGATGCCGAAAGGCAAATAGTAAGTTAGATTAGATTATTTTAGAGTACCGCGGAAGGTTCGATAGGATAGAATTAAGGACATGAATTGTTAGATATAAAAATAGATTTTTGTCATTTTGTCTAGTATAATAAAGAAACCAGGAACTTGAGAAACACAATCCGCGGACGCTCTCAATCTGCTAATCGAGCAGAACTTTCCAACGAAGTTGAACAATGAGCTGAATGGATTCTACCAGGACAACGATAGTAATAACCATCGAGGCTACCACACCACCACCCCATCCCAAAAGGACCACAATGGACGCACGGATTTGAACAACCCGATGAAAGTACTAGACATTGTAGGACATAAGAAATAAACAATAAACCGACAATAATACCAAATGTTAAATTAAACAATGTACATCAGTTGGGCCCCATATTGTTGAGCTAACACCCTAACCTTTAGTTTGTAAGCCTAGTTGTAATCTTAATTGAAATAAAAAGTTCAATCAAAAAATTGTAAATCCCTTTATCACACCCCTTTAAGTCATACGCAGGGCATCAGTCATGATGTAATGCAGGGCGATGTACGTTCTTGTCTGTTAGTTTACAACTTAACTAACAGTATTTGAATGAATGAGTTGCCTAAATATCCTCACTTACATGTAAAAGCGATTCAAGAAATTACTGACTTATCAAACGACAGTTATGTATGGAGTTGCAAGCTGGGTTTCAAAAGCATAATTTTGCGTCGGATTTAGGGTCCTGTCCACACTACCCTGCCAGGCGACGGCACCCTTTGTGAACTAGGTACTCCCTTAGCTACTCTTAAGTTGCAAGTCAATCATGAATGTAAACTAGAAGTCAACGCCAGATGGAATATAGGCAAAACTTCCCAAATCACCAAACAAATCTGGCCCAGTCTCGACCCTTAAAGATCTGGCTGCTTGATCTCTCAAAAAGATCCGAAATCAGCACCGCAGTGGGAATGATCACAGGACATTGCCTACACATGAAACGACTGAGTCCATAATGATATTCGAGAAGATGAAGAAGAGGGGGAATGTGTGCAGCTACCCTGCATTCACCTTAGCCTCAGGGAAGCCACTCTAGCCTCCTACATCTTTGATAACCTGTGCGATCTGAGTGAAATACCAATCAAAACGCTACTGGATTTCAGTGACAAACCTAGCTGGCTGTTATAGAAATCACGCCGCCCCAACCCCCCTTGGTGCAAGCCCAAGTGGCGATACAACGGGCATACATCGTTAATAGAGTTCTCTGCAGCCATTCAAACACGACACTGTAGTCAAAAAAGCAGTAATCCAATTTAGTACACTAGACTTGTGCTGTGGTCCTAATGTCGCTGCTTCCTGAACAGTTTCTAAATTGCAGCTTCCTTGCTTCTTCAAGGTGCCTTATTCTCTCGAATGTTGATGTATCGTTGTCAGATTGAACGTATCCAGGTCCTTTTACGGCTTCCGTGAGACTTGCAAGACTCTCATAACCGCCACAAACTGTCTTAGTATATTGAAGTTAGTCTTGTCGGGCAAACACAGTCCAAGAGATGCACACGACAAGAATCCAAACCCAACTCAGTAAAACTGAAAAGTGAACCCCCACGCCATAGTCAACCAATGAAAAAATCCATAGAAAGAGCTAAAAAAGGTGGAAACAATATCTCATCGGTTACCCGTGTGTGTGCAATTCATTTCGGAGTCCACCTTAGAAGCCCAGCAAACACACAGACCCAACCATTTCGAGTCAATCACATCCAACGACTCCTGCCACCATTAGTTAACTTCGGTTTTGATTGATTTCAATTAATCTCTCAGACGAGAGCGTAATTAATCACCGAACACTTTAATATGGTTAACATGCTGCCCTTCACAACACGGCCGGCTTGATGTTTGGGAGTGCGGTTCCATTCGTACGGCCGACCCCATCCGGCCAACAGGTCGATTTGTAAAGCTCCACACACACGTCTTCGGGCATATATCACTCAGTGGTTGTTAGAATTCCAATTTATTGAGTTATGTGATTGAGTGTGGCGGTCTGCGGCCATCGCGATGATTGATTCAGTATGTCTTTGCGTTTTCGATTTTTTTTTTGTTTTTATTCGCTTGTCTCCTTGCAGTGCAAGGATCTGTCCTGTGCGAAATCCGACGTGTCCTGTGACGAGAATCTACAGCACATGATTCGCATGTGCAGACATTGAATCACCCTTCAAATCCCTGAGGGTATTCGGTGTGCCACCTCCCACCGGCAAGCGCTGAGGTGAACGGGCGAAAGGGGTTACTTTGGGTTGCAGTGTCGAGTTTTGCTGCTCTACGGCTGCCAGCAACCACCACCCGCGGCCGGTACAGATTTGGGTCTTCCATCATATCGTTCGGTTGGTCGTTTGGCAGTGTCAATGGGTGTGGGTTATTGCCGAAATGATGGCTTCGCCGTGAATGCGGTAATTACTACTTGGCAGTGGGTTACTCGCAACGCTTCCGACGTGAGTAATTTGTAAGTGCTGTCGCCATGGTGACTGTGCGGTGTCCGTTGCAGGGCCTCCAGGGTATGATCTATAATTTTGATAGCATATCCATTTTGCCCGTCGGGGTTATGAGTTAGCACGTGGGCTCTAATTAATTGAAAAAGCCAGAATGTCGTGGGTATGCATGGATGAGGTGTAAAGTTTTAATAATTAATTTGACTTTTCAGCATCACAGATGAGACTATGGTTTAATGGGATACGATGTGGCCTGATCCTGGGAATCAGGGATCAAAAATAGTTGGGGAGAGTGGAAGTCGTTTGATGAAAACTTAGTTCTTGAAAGAAAATCATGCTCAATTCGCGCTGAACCCTGAAGTGGTGTCAACTAAATAACTAAATGTGTGACTTTAGGTCTTGTAAATCATGGTGTTTGGTTTATTTATAACTTTACAGCCTGCTTTCGAGGAGGATACCCTGAACAAGACGGATAGATTGACTCATGTCATAATGGAGATAAGGGAAGGATGGACTGTTTCATAACTTCAAGTGGTTTTTTAGATGTCCAGATTATTTTTCGCAAAACGGTCATCGACAGCATGTTTCGGATTTTGGATCAAAATAGGTATTATTTCGTAGATAAAATTATTGTAAGTTATAAATTTACTATGTATTAGGACCACCACGAGCATTTAGAACTGCTAACAGCCGTCTGGGCGTGGCGGATCCTGCATTGCCATTAGTATGGTAATGACAGTAGTTGTAATACACGTTTAGTATAAATTTAGTACACTTTTAGTACACTTTTAGTACACGTTTAGTACATGTTACGGCTCAATTCAACTAATTTTGTGATAATATGGGGCAATTTAAATCGTTTTACTTTGCTTAGTTAATTGTATTTGAGGGTGGTAATAATTAAAAAATGTGCCATAAACTATTCCCAAAATCGGCACTAGAAAAATCGTATATCGTACAGACTTGGAGACATAGATTTGTAGTTTCATATCCGGTATACTTATGGCGATATTCGCGCTTATAAGAGTTCTTCCCGAAATATGTTGGTTTGGGTAATCTGAGTAAAATTCGAGTTTTGTTACAGGTTTGTCTTCCGACTAATTCACTAACTAACCAGCTGATTCCATGTCCATTCCACAGTCATCATACTCTCGAAGCTATGCAAGATTTCTAAGCTTCCATAAACTGAACTCAGTTAAGTAAGGAAGGCATTCCATTCATTTGCTTTTCATTGCCATTGTTGTGAAGAGTTATATTTCTCTGGGGTTCTTAGTCCAAAATTCGGTCAGACCGACAACTAGCATAGCCATCAAGACGAAGTTGACCGTCCTTGCTTCAGTTTTTAAGTCAATTTAATTTTTACTATTTCTGACCAAGGTCTCAAACTGCTCTCTTTTTTTGTATTATACGATCTGAGTTCATTATCACTTTCCTGAAACTGCAATATGCCCTCGATGCTATCTAACTAAAATAAAATCAATTCAGCTCCACCTGCATACAGCACTGCACCCATTAGCGCAATCTCCCCCAGCATTCGATCCCATCTCCCATGCAGCATCGGCCATCTATCCGCCCCAGAGAGGCGTCTCGAAACGTCACTCTATCTTAATGTGCTAATAAATTCCCAAAAATCGCTTCCTAAATTATCCCAGAAATGCAATTAACGCAGATGTCAGTCAGCTCGGTGCTCCCCCATGCCTCCATCCACGAAGCCAATCCACTTCAGCTGAAAACTACTTCATCGTCGGGAGCTGATAAATCTCCCCCTCTCCATGGAGGACGACGACGTCGACGCGCTGTCATCGAATGATGTTCGGTGTGCCTGTGCCGTTGTGCATCCCCGTCAAGCATACCTCAAGAACATAAAATTTATATGTTTTGTCAACACTCCCCCTGCCAGAGAAAACTAAAGACGCGATCACGCATGGCGGGCAACCCTTCTCCCAACCATTGCGGGCATCTATTTGAAGATTCAGAAGTCATTGTGATTTTATAGCCAGCGTGTGCTGTCACTTCAAAGTCTTCTTCCCCGAAAACAACCCTTCGCTACTTAGTGAAAGTGGCGGTGCTTGGGCCTAAGTGCGCCCACTCCACCTGAACCGCTGCTGCTTCAAGAAGAATACTTTTTTACGATTCTATCACCAATTGTCATATCAATTTTATTGCGTCATAATTTTTAAGGCACCCTCTCGAAGTTGTCAAAACGGATAACGAACCGATCGTGGGCGCTGGTGGAGACTATCGATTTTATGACAGAATTCCATTAAAGTATGAAAAGGAATCAATTATTGCCAGGACACCGGGCACTGCTTTGCATATGCCGATCCATTCCCCGAGCACCACCGGGAGCTTGTCGCATAAGTGCCAGTCCTGGTTCTCAAATAATCAGCTTAAGCCCTGAGGATTCGTTTTCCTTTCTTGGCATGCCTGCTCTCGATCGGTGGTGGGTCCCTGATTTTCTTCGAAATCAAACCGTAAACACCGTGTTTTCAGTCGGAAGTGCCTCGGGGATAGGGACGATTATCCACTCAAGCGAAAAGGTCAAAAGATCACTGTTTTCCCTCGTGTAAGGACATTTGTGTAACGATTTCTTGACGCGCTGACCGATCGGTGGACTTACATGCATACCTGGGTGGCGATCGAAGGATCCTTTGTCCGGTGGCAGTCCAAATAACGAGGCGTGAAACTGTCCTCATGGGAAATGGAAATTTCGTTTTATCCTTCTTTGAAGGTAAATTTTCGGGAAAAAACAATTTAATTTCGTGAACTGATTTCCTTGGGAACGCATTTTGCATGTGCACTGGGTTAGAAATTTAAATGTGTCTTCGGCCAGTCGGGTGGATGGGGTTCTGAGGGTCAGCCGATCTGAAGCGAATTTAATTTTCTATGCAAAATGTAAGGCAAAGAATGTCCGAAGAAATGTTGGACAGGATTGTGAGGAGACGATCTTAGGTAGCAGAGTTAATGGAAGACGTTACTTTGTCGACTTTTAAAAATTGAATCTCAGTATTTCTGGCAGACATTCGCAAGTCGTATTTGGCAGTGAAAGATCTGCATCACTCTTTGGTTCTCCAAGATGAATGAAGACGAATGTAAATTGCCAGAAATTTACCGGATGTCTAAAAGCGGATTAGAGTTGCCACGAAAAAATTAGCCCACGCACAGATTTCTACACTGCGACAATCAAACCCTAAAAATTCGCACTAAGCCAGAGTACATTTGTTTGGTCTTTGAGATGGCAACTCTCTTCTAGTCTGACGAACAAATGGGATGCCAATAAAAGATGGGAATGACACAAACAAAATTGAAGTAAATACCTTGGGTTTCGTAATCCGCGAGAGAGTGCGTTCTTAGGTTTCATGAAATTCCTCTAATTCCTTTTATTTATTTATTTCTTACAAAGAAACCGCGACGCAGAATTTTGCGAATACCCTTTGAATTGCTTGTGTTGAAATCCGACGACGCTTAGTGTGAATAATTGTTCATTTAGCCAGACTTAATTAAAAAATTGGTATGCTAAAAATTAAACTCACAGCTCCAACGTTACACCTAATGACTCTTCATATTTTTATTATAGCTATTGCAACAACAAACAAATTATCTTAAGGTTAACATTAGATGTAATTCTTTGATTAAAAAGCCAGCTTGAGGAGCAAGCGTTTACTTCTTTTTTTGAAGTGGTTCTTGTAACCTTTCTTACTATTACTGAAGTAGGTTGTTTTATTATTTATTTAATTCTTTTATTTATTATATCACGATTAAACAAATACCATATTTCAATGAATCAATAATCATAATAATAATAATATGGGTATCGCGACAATCCGAGGGGGACTTGTTCCTACCTTCTCAGGAACCACTCGTCTGATGTCTTTCACGAGTGGAAGGGATCTACAGTTCTATGCCGACTCCGAACGGCCAGGTCTGAGAAGCTTTTTTCTAGAAATACTCCTTGAGCATTATCAGTGACTCGAAAGTTGGGGATTCGAACCTTGCACCCTCTGCGTAGGAGTCGACGAACAACAACCTACTACGCCATGGTGACTCACTGCTATTCTATCCACAAAGAAATTTGACGTTCAAATCGATGTCTTGAATATCTTACAGTACGTTCCCGATTAACCCAACTCTCGATTGACGCAACAGCTAAATTTAATATCTTATCAATATTGACGCAGTAATCGCAACTCGATAATTGCAACTGTGTACCATAGTTTCTATTAGTTCCGATAATCCAGAATCTTCTGTATTTATAAATATTTGGAGAACTTTTCGATAATGTTCGATCCCCGGATAGTTGGCGCTCGCTTAACCGTTCCCCGTTTAACTAATCGAAAAACTAAGCAAATAAAATATTCCATAAGAAATGTACATAACTTCTCCCGTTTAAATGCGTACCCTCTTAACTGCGCTACCCGGTTAATTGCATTGAATAAAGTTAAGTTTTCAAAAAACTGCATATAATTGAACCCACGCAATAAAAAATTAATGTTTGTGTTTTCAGCTTAAATAAAATCAAGCAGAGTTGAAATGTGCTTACGGCTTAAAAAAATCCAGAATAGTTGCTAAGTCACTTATCAAATTTGAATCAAAAAGTTTTGCGAGTGATGCGGATTGACCTGAATAATAACATGTTTGGATGAATAATCAGGAATGTACATGTCATACATTGCATTTATTAGATTAATAATTATGCTTGAATCCTGAATAAACAAAAAAACCTCACTTTCTTTAAAACAAAGGTTGCGAATAATTTGCTGAAGCCACGGAAAACAACAAAAGTGGATTGTGTGCCAAATATGGATGCTGCAGGTGGACGCTTAATCGGATTGTACATAATCAAGATACCATTCTTGTAATCCGGCAACCAAACTATTCAGGAGTGGAGCTTTTCCCCAAGTGGACGAATCTATTACAGTTTAGTTTAAGTTTTTAGTGGAGTTAAAGTTTCTTCAAACATGGTTTTGGAGAATGCAAAACAGTTTTTTTTAATGTTTAAAATCGGCTTCATTGCGTTTTACAGGTAAATAAAGCGAGGTTTCCTTTATTGCATCTGCACAGCAATTAAGCGGGGTTCTTGTAATTGCCTTCCTCGGTTAAATGCGTCTAAAACCTTGGAAACTGGGGATTACTGTACTATAACTTTGTTCAATTATGCTTAGTGGACTTAAAAGGGTTTCTTTAGGTTCCATCATTAGAAGTCACTGCCTGGTGGGCCACCATGCGTACAGACTAGGCTTGATTCCCATTGACAGATGCAGAAACTGCAAGGAATCGGCGGTGGTCGAAACTCTGGAGCATATTCTTTGTTTCTGCCCGGCTTTAGCCAAAACTCGATTTGATATTCTAGGTAAAACATTCTTAAAGTCCCTAAATGATGTGGCCATCTAGGTAAAACATTCTTAAAGTCCCTAAATGATGTGGCCATCGAGAAACCATAACATCTTATCCAATTCGCAAAAGCAACTGAAACATTCTTCTAAGATAAAGTGGACTGCAACTAGGCTTACTCTGTTTAGTGGTACAGTATAAAAGTTAATACAGTCTTAATTATTTATACAATCCGGCAGCGTTTCTGCCAGCTAAAAAACTCAGATAATCATACACAAAGTCTACATCATATATACTACTTAAATGCTGACACAGATCTACTGTCGACGAAGTGCAGCGGCAGGTGCCTGGTCTTGTTGGAATGTGATCATGTTCGTGCGTTCGTCGTCTTAAAGTGATGACAATGTGAAACGTTCGGATTTGAAGTATGAATTTACTTCTCGTTAGCTCATATCATTAAAGTTCAAAAATGCAAAAAAAAAAACTTTCTTATATCCGTTTTTTCTTATACTTAATAAACGGATATAAGAACCAAATGTGGTTATATCGGAAGATCAGATAAAAGAAAAAAATTAACGGTCTTATAAAAAATAACTAAAGAAAAGTTTTTTTTTAGAAAACATTTATAGTTAGTTATAACATTTTATAGTTAATAATTCATATAACATTTCAGTGTATGTATCCACTAATGCTCGTTTTCACAGTGCTAGCTTAACTGCAGGTATAGCTATGTGTAGGATCGAGAATAAAATTCACTCAAGATTTCGTTTTCACATTCAAAATTTAAATGTGGCTTAGTAATCCATGGATTGAGTGCGACTGTGAACCATTTATGAAAAATAGTGATTGAACTGGAAGTGTCTGTATTCGAATGTGTGTTCGATCAAAAACTGCGAGTTTGTGTGGAAGCCGAGCAATATTTGGGCGAATTAGCTCCAATACAAGAAAGGCTTGAATCTGAAGCATCGCCGGACAATAATTTTTTAGACAGCAACCCCTTTAATAGTAAAACCCGTTTAATAGCAACAAATTATAATCAGCTGAGATTTACTAACCTAAGGTCCCCGATTGATAGGAATTTCATTGAAAACCCGCTAATAAGCAACACAATTTTATGCCTAAGCGTTTATCCGGGGAGTACTGTACACTAACAGCAATTATGTAACCTCTGGACACATAAGCAATGGCAATCAGTGGCTTAAGTTAAGACCAAAAATAATGTAAAATATACGTAAAACGTAATACGAACGCATGCAACGGACGCAGAGATGAGAAAGCTGAGTCCAGGTAGTGAAGGTATTGTGTTTCCGGCATATTTCATACTCGCCCATAATAGTTTCTGCCTTCCTCGTCCGTGATAGCTCTGAAAAACTCTTCGTTGTATTCCTCATCCATATAAGATCTTACTGACATTCGTGTGGGACTGTTCACAATTTTCGCCTGTACACTCATGTTAGAAATGTATTATCGGAGATTTTTTTCATACATCTAAAGACTTTGGTGTATGGAAAATGTTTCTTTTATCAGTTTTTTTCTTATAAGCGGTTTTCTTATACACGTTATTTTTTGTATTCAGTTGTATTAAGCAGTGTATGGTGAATGGGATCCCATTTCTTATAAGCAATTCTGTCTTGTATACGACTTTCTTATAACTGATACATACTGTAGCACTATGGATCAACAGGTCTATGTGAGGCTGATCCGTCACCCCTTAACCTAACCTAACCTAGAAGGATTAATCTTTCAGCAATTGGTTTTTAAAGTAAAATAATTTTAAGATTTGATGGACATGTTCTATGTTGACATCATTATCGGTTCAATATCGTTGCTGTTTAGATCTAAAGAATCGCATCTCTCTATTATATAAAAATTTTAAGAGCCGATGAATTTAATGATTTTTTGCTTTTGGATTTGTGGAAACATTCAAACAGTCCGTGCGTCGACTGTTGCGCTTGATATTTCTAAGGCATTTGACAGAGTTTGGCATCAAGCTCTCTTGTCGAAAATGCGTGCCTATGGTATCGATGAATCTCTTCTTATATGGATTAGAAATTACCTTTCGAACCGTTCAATTCAAGTTGTTTTGGATGGGTTCAAGTCTAATATCCACCAAATTAATGCTGGTGTTCCCCAAGGGTCAGTTCTGTCTCCGATACTCTTTCTCATTTTTATAAATGATCTCTTGTCTGCTACTTCTAATCCAATCCATTCCATCGCTGATGACGGCACCCTTAGCTTTTCATATTCGTTCCAAGACCACCGACCCCGCCCTTCGGCCGTAGAATTGGAACGGCAGCGTATGTTAAGCACATTGAATTCCGATCTTGACAGCATAATTAACTGGGGAAAAAACAATAGAGTGGAATTCAATGCTGCAAAAACTCAATGCTGTCTGCTGTCACTCAAGCGAACCCTTGATAATCAGCCATTATCACTTTCACACTTAGTTGGAGCGATCACATATTTGAGGTCGCCAAAAATGCTGCGAAATGTTTAGGTTTTCTTAATCGATGCAAGAAATATTTCACCCCTTCTGATTTGGCTTTAATTTATAAGGCGTATATCCGCCCCAAGCTTGAGTATAACGCTCATATCTGGTCTGGTGCCCCCAAGACCACACTGCACCTACTTGATAGAATCCAAAAGCGAGCGATAAAACTTATAGGAGACAACAGTATCGCAGAGTCATTAGACTCGCTCGAACATCGACGTACCGTCTCTTCTTTGTCCGTGTTTTATCGTTATTTCAACAAACGATGCTCAAGTGAGCTAGCCAACTGCATTCCTCCTCTCCATGAATTCACCCGCAATACTCGTCTCGCCAGGAATGCCCATCAGTATACCCTTAAGTCTACTTTCGGACGCACAGTTAAATTCAGAGACTCGTTGACTCGTTCTTCAGCCGAACTGCACGAGTATGGAATGCTCTTCCCAAACTAATATTTCCCACAGACTACAACCCGCAGATATTTAAGACCAATGTGCACAGGTACCTCCTCTCCCTTTCTCCCTCTATACCTTCGGCCCGTGCTGTTAGCAATGCCTTGAGCACGCGCAAATTATAAAAAAAAAAAAAACAGGCTCGGCCACATCGAGCGCATGAAAACCAACGGTGCAGCATCTTCGAAAACCATTCTCCTTGTTTAAGAAGCACAGTACGACCGAATCGGCAGTTTTTAGTGATCGTTACTTGGGTTAAAAGATCTTGGAGGCATCAGGAATATAGTATATAGTAATTCGTTTTTATTTTGCAGAGTTTTTTGCTGTGTCATTCCCCTATTATCATTGTTGCTGTTTAGAGTATGTTGCACAGCGACCTTTTTTCATAAGAGCTTCCCTCCCATGCAGCTCTTTTCAGACTTGTATTGAGTGTTATATGCTCCTTTTGCACTAAGGTGGAAGAGGTTTATCCTTCGGTATTCTCTAAGCCACTTTCCCTTGGGAATCTGAGAATGAGAGCTGGTTCTAGTGACTTCAGTTCTTCCTCTGATATTAGGTGCTTGCCCGGATATCTTTGTCTTTTTTGGGAAAGTGCCTCACAAAATCTAAGTACTTGGAATTTCGTTAGATTCTCCGCAGAGTCTGCAGATACCCTCTTCTGATACTCCTAGTTTCCTTAGGTGCTCCCTAAGTCTACAGTGCCCCGTTAGGAAGCCTGTTGGTATACTTAGGTTGTTCTTGCCCATTCCCCTAGGTATTCTCATTTTGCGAGTGTAAATGAAAACGAATCCGAGAAACGCACACTTACTCGGAAGAGAAGTTTTGATTCCGACTCAAGTTCGCAACAGCATTTTAATCGATGCCCTCTTATGTGCCCTCTCTTAAAAAAATGCAATTTGACTCAAGATGACAAAAACACAATTGCCTCGGTGTCCTTTGCCCTGCGTCAATTTGATACTGATCACCAGGGGAAAAAATTGCCACAAAACCAATAAACCGATGGGATAAAAAATGACGGCTCTATGATACCCTGCTCTCGAGTCCCCTTTGCCAATCACAACACAACCTCACTTGGGAGATGTCAAGATCGCTTCCTCCCCCTTGATTCGGGCACCATTCTTGCCCTCATTCATACCCCACAGACGGACCACAAGTTAATTCTGATTTAATTGATTGCTTGTTTTATTTTCCAACCAATTTCCAATCGCATTCACAAAAACCACGACTTACACGTCACGGATCGTCAGCGTCCCTTCGAGCGCGGAAAATTCTTCACTCACCGTCGCTACCGAAAATTCCCACACTGCCGCAGGACGAATGCTCGCTCCGTCGAGTCAACTCTCCCCTATCATGTGATGCAAAGTGAATGTGACTTCGTCCTTAAAACACGAACCTTACCCGTCAAGAAAAATCAAGGAAAAAATAAAAACACAATCGCAGGTGGCCCAGCTCAATTGCTGCGCTGTGCGTTTGGATGCATGTGTTCCACAAAAACGATTTTCCTGCCGGTAATTCCACATTTCCGGGTCACTGGGGTTATTCGTGAGAGGGCTGTGTGCGTTACTGGTCCCCAGAAGTTTCAAATCAGGGGTGTGACAGACTCAGAAACAACACGACTTCCTTCAGAGAAATTAATTTCACGTCGAACGATGAGGAATCCAACATGATTACGATGCATTGCTGGGAGATGCGAGCGCCTCTTAATTAGTCGGTCCTCGTCTTATCACCCCGCCTGGAGGAGGCGGAGAGCAATTTTTCAATTTTCTTATCGGTCTTCGAGAATATTCATGAAGCATATTCCGAGGTCAACAGGGTGCGTGATAACGCATGCACACAGCCTCATCTGGGCGCAGAGCAGTGAGCATCCATTAGACAGGGGCCACCTTAATTGGAACCCTTTTCTGTGGCCGGCAAAAAAGACATCAGACTCGGGCAGATGGTCAGCTTCTTCTTGCGGGACAATCCTTTCAACCCCCTTCTTAGCATAGAGACTTTGGGGTGGTGCACACTCACACACACACGAACGCATGCATCCTTTCGGGTCAAGATTATTGATTACGTAAAGTGGACGAAGCTAGGTACCCAGGGACTAATGATAAGGTGTTGACCATTAACAAAGCAGCAACGGTCAGCCAGTCCGGCAAAAACCCATTAGGCACACCGGAGGACAATGCGAAGAAAAGGATTATTTTGCCAAGAGAATAATGTGAGCGTCTCGAAGTGTGTGTACCTGGCTGGCAGGGGAGCGAGTGTCCATTGTGCTGCATATGTTATTAAAGGATAAATTACTTAAAGGACATTGATCGGGTGTCCAGCCATTTGTCCAGTTTGCGGAGAAGTTCGTGAGAAAATCTTCTTCAGGAGAGATCATTGCGAACGGGCGCACTGTTATGGGTTGGTGCTTCCATATTGTTTTCTCCTAATGATGTCCAGGATTTAGAAAGAAATTAATGATCGACGACGACGGCCGACGTGAATGAGACGTTGAATTGGTGTGAAAATGTTTTGTGATCTTGGCGCTGATTAATCGATCTGCTTGACAGAGCAAGGAGGATGGAGATTTCGGGGTGTAATTGCTTCGGCGGGGTTAAAGACGCTTGCATCTGGAAACAAAGTCGAGTTCACGAAGTCAATGGAATCTGGATCTGATCTCGTAGACAGAAAATTGCAATCTCGTAAGAGATAGGAGGAGGTGGACAATGGGACCAGAGCAAATTACATTCGAGTCTGAACAGAGATAAAATAAGTCATTAGAAATTGAACGATTATACATATATTCCTATACGTATCCTAGTTTGGAATGCTCGTTCCTCATGGCCTTATGTCTATTCGGCAACATAGTGCATATGTAGTCAATTTGACCCTAAAACGTAAAACGATGATGTATATGCAAACGTGACTATTAGAACGCAAGAACGACGTACACAAACCTAGCTCTAAGACTATAGACTAATTGACAAGACGCAGTGCGTCTTCAAAACTCCCTCAGAAATACAGCGCTACATAAAGAGACAAACGTAACAATTAAAATTGAATCATTTAATGATCGAGTGAATACGAAAAGCAAAATGTTTCTGAAGCAAAAGAAACGAACTTCTATCTATATAAAGCGATTTTCATTAAGGCCGCATAAATTTGTTTTCTTAAATAAAACAAAAACAGATTAAGATGTAAACAAAAATGAATTATGTGTTCCAGAATATTTAATGGCAATTATGTACATACTTTTTTATTTATCTGGCTGGCGACCCATGCAGGATCCGAGTCTGAGCGATAGCTGCTTTCCATTGTTGACGGTCCTGGGCACGCTGCTTCCAGTCATCATGACCAAGCTGTCTTGCATCCGCGATTGCTTGGTCTTTATACCGGAGATTCGGTCTTCCTCCCCTTCTCGAACCAGAGGGCTCGGATTCGACGACCCTCTCAGCTGGAGCAGTGTTGTCCATGCGCTTGATGTGGCGGAGCCAGTGCAGTCGACGGATCTTTGCCTTCCGGACTACATCCGCATCCTGGTACGGCTCGTAGAGTTCGGGGTTGTGTCTTCTCCTCCATTCGCCTTCCTCGCAGACATGACCATATATCCGACGTAGAATTTGTCTTTCGAAGTCACCAAGAATTAGCTCAGCAGTTTTGACTATCGTCCAGCTTTTGGCTCCATATAGCTCCACTGGCAAAATGAGGGTTTTGTAGAGCATGATCTTACCCCTTCGAGTCAGGAATTTTGACGCCAGTTGTTTTGACAAACCGAAGTAACACCGGTTTGCCAAAGACGGTTCTACGTCGGATCTTCACAGTGATGTCGTTTGTGGAGTTTACGTTTTCCACTACGTCACGTTGAGTACGCGCGACGATGTCGATGTCGTCTGCATATCCCAACAGTTGGACTGACTTGTAGAAGATAGTGCCTTCCATGTTTACAGCTGCCGGCCGCACTATCTTCTCCAGTACCAAATTGAAGAAATCACACGACAGCGCATCTCCGGTGCAGGTTTCAAACGGCTCGGAAGTCCTCAAGCCGAACTGAACGATGCATCGCGTGTTTGTTGGCGTATTGCAACACAACCGAATCAGTTTTCCCGGGATCCCGAGTTCGGCCATCACACCAAATAACTCCTTGCGATGAATACTGTCGTATGCGGCTTTAAAATCTATAAAAAGGCGTTGCGTATCGATTTGAAACTCACTGGTCTTTTCCAGGATTTGCCTTATTGTGAAGATTTGGTCTTTTTCTTGTCGATTTGTCGGGTCGAAAGCCGCACTGGTACGTGCCGATTAGTGTGGTGCAAAACGGCTTTAGACGCTTACACAGTCCGCTGGACAGGATCTTGCAGAAGACGTTGAGCAGGGATGTACCTTTATAGTTGTTGCCAGAGGTAGGATCGCCTTTTATGTGGATGGGGTATGTGGCAATTATGTATGAAATTCAATTTCCTTCGTATGACCATAACGTCTAGTCGTTGAACCCAATTTTCGACCATTATTTCGCATAAATCGGCCGAAATTCCAGCTATTTCACTTTCAATATTCTCATCTATCTTTGCCGGATTGTTGGTATGGACCAAAGAATTCACGTGGCCCTGTCTAAAGGCGTTAAGTCTCACGAAAGATGCAGACATGCGACGGGTCCATTTCTTGAAATAACATGCCCGTGTGGGTGATTGAACGGAAGCACTAGAGGCGGCAACATTTTTTTTTACTGTGCGGACTTCTTTGCAATTTAATAACATTTTTAATAACTTTGCAAACGTTGTTCAAGTGCGTGAATATCTTCTTCTTCTTCATTTGGCGCTACAGTCCGGGGTGGACCTGGGCCTCAACCAACAAGCCTCTCCAGCTAGCACGGTCTCTGGCTAGCTGTCTCCAGTGTCGCACGCCAAGTTGGTTGAGGTCATTCTCCACCTGGGTGCGCCACGTTAAACGCGGGCGTCCTCTGTTGCGTTGTCCCACGGGTTCGGAGTCGAAGACTCTCCGGCCCGGAGCTGAGTTGTCCATACGCTCTACATGGCCTAGCCATCTTAGGCGGTGGATCCGAAGACGCCTGACTAGACTCATGTCGCTGTACAGCCCGTACAGTTCGTGGTTGAATCTTCTCCGCCAGAAACCGTCAACGCAAACAGGACCAAAGATCGCACGCAGAGCTTTTCTCTCGAAAATACCAAGGACTTCCTCATCCGCTTTTGAGATTGTCCATGCCTCCGCGCCGTACAGCAGGACTGGGATGATCAAGGTCTTGTATAAGGTCAGCTTGGTCCTTCGAGAGATGGCTCTACTACTCAATTGCCTCTTGAGCCCATAGAAACAGCGGTTGGCAAGATTTACTCTGCGTTTGATCTCGGTACTGATGTTGTTTGTACTGTTTACTGCGGAGCCGAGGTAGACGAAGTCCTTGACTACCTCGAAGTTATAGCTGCCCATTGTGACGCTCTGTCCAAGACGTCGATGTTGTGTGTCCTTTCTTGATGACAGCATATACTTCGTTTTGCCCTCATTCACCGCTAGACCCATTTTAGCTGCCTCCGTCTCAATGCCAGCAAACGCCTCATTGACGGCTCGCTGTGTTCTGCCAATCACGTCAATGTCATCCGCGTATGCTACCAGTTGTACGGACTTCTGGAAGAAGTCTCTCTCTCTCTCTTTCTTCTTCTCCAGGATGATGTTAAAGAAGTCACATGACAGCGCGTCACCTTGTCTAAATCCTTTTTTGACATTGAAGGTCTCGGTGAGTTCGTTACCGACCTTGATGGAGCAGCGAGATTTCTCCATCGTCATCCTGCACAACCTGACGAGTTTGGCAGGAATGTCAAAACTAGACATGGCGTTGTATAGCTCGTCCCTATGCACGCTGTTATATGCGGCCTTGAAATCGACAAAAAGGTGGTGGGTGTCGATTTGCATTTCTTGGGTCTTTTCCAGGATCTGCCGTAGTGAAAATCTGGTCGATAGTGGACTTCCCTGGCCTGAAGCCACACTGATAAGGACCTATCAGGTTATTTATAAACGGCTTCAGGTGAGTACACAAAACGGCAGAGAAGATCTTGTAGGCGATGTTCAGGAGACTAATCCCTCTATAGTTGGCGCAGTCAAAGGGTTTCCTTTCTTATGGATCGGGCAAACGATACCGAGATAGTGCGTGAATATATAAATGTCAAAAAAGCTTTAAAAAATATGGCGCCGTTCACAGTTCCTATCGAAAAAATGTTTGAGCGTACCTATTGAAAATCACTGTATATAACTAGGTTACTTTTTGGAACAGGTAACACTGGTAGGAAGGGATTGTTGACTACTGCTCTGCAGAATTTTATCTTTAATATTTAGTTCCCAACATGAGTAGTTTTCATTACTCTCGGCTCTATGTCGTACTTACCTAAAGTTCTAGTTACACTGTCCAAAAAATACCTACTCTAGCTCGAATAAGCTACAGACACTTAAGCATCTCTGATCGTATGTTCTCAACGGCAAAAATACGGCTTCTTCGATTGATGTTGGTTTGTCAGCGTAGACTAACGACTGTACACATCTCGAATAAAATATACCACAACAGTTATACCTCAAGGTTTTGGAAGCCATTCCATAGAGTCTTTCATAGGAAAAAAGCTTCCATATTTTGTCCACGTAAAATTTTCTGCCAATATGAGTGATTTTAATGATTTTCTTGTTTAAGGGTGCGTAGTGCTGGATCCACGTCTGTTCCCTATCCAATTCACTCAATCGGGGAACGAAAATGTCATTAATCATGGCTCTAATCGAAAGCCATTGAGATTATGAGGTTTCTTTTTCGAAACAATAGTCTAAAGACTCCACTAGACAAAAGACTGAATGAAATTGTGAAACTTTTGTGAACAACAGCACTCTCCTAAGCAGATGAAAAATTTGGGTTATCTTTTATTCTCGATCTAATTGCTCTGACGAAAGCTTTAGACCCTTGACGCTTTAAAATTTGCCCTTGGAATCCCTAAGATAGGTAGATAGCTAAAAGGTTCTAGAAAGAACTTTCGACGTACAAAATTGTCTCATTATATATCTTTCGTTGAGTCAGTCAGTTTGAGTATTGACTTCTTGTTAAGGTCTACCATGAAACAGTGAATTCAAGGTCTTTGTAGAAAACAGTGAGTTCAAGGTCTTTGTAGAACTTCACCTATTCTCGACAAACTTGACGACAACTGCAAAATAATTACTGAACCTGAGACGCCTGGCACTCTTCTGTTGCTCAATAATTAATTTTCAGTGCCAATTGAATATTTATCGACTGCGACTTCCCCCTTGTTGCATCTGCTGCCTATAAAAGTCTCACATAAAATTCAAATATCGACAAACTGTCAATTGAAACATTCCGATGGGTCACAATAACCCTTGGATAAACATGACCTTTTCGAACGCAATTATGATCTTTTATGCTCACCCCTGTGAAATGCAAATAACCTTCGCCGGACCATCCGACTGCAACTGTGTGCAATCCAGCCAGTCGTCTTTGGCGCGCAGATTCCGAGTTGACCTAAGATCACAATCTTCGACTGTGCATCCTTTCGCATCACTCATTCTCACCCCAGCGATGCGCACGCCAGTGTTTGCTCGTAGGGAAATTCAATTCGAAGAAGACGAAGATGCAAATGAAATTCGTCCAAGGGATGGCTGGATGCATCATAAGGGGTGGCGAATATCACGCGCTCTGAACAAAGGTACACTGTTGACCTTTACAATGACCAGCTGCCCGCCGAAGGTGATGGTCAGGCACATCGATCTCAAAGACGCTCGCCCTCCCTCCGAAAGTGAGAGAGGCGTCATTAATTTTATTTCTTCTTCTTCTTTCGCTTGACTTCGCAAACAATTTGGCATTGAAGGATGGTGTTGCTGTGGCACTAGCGTCGCCCGATGGACAATCCTTGATCCTTGCGTGCGTGGAACCGGTAGATTGAAAAATTATGGTAAACACCACATCCCGAGATGTTGCTGCGCCGTCGAAAAGAGTTGGGAGAGAGGACATAAAAAAAGCGAAACAAAACAGACTTCTCGAAGATAGATCCTTTTCGCTACGGGATATTCTTTACGATTTGTGTACTCAACACACACGCAGGCAAGGGTGAGGAATTGACCATTAAAGGGATTGCCGTGGATTTTTATCTCACTTTTTGGTTTGTGCTCTTATCGAGGGATAACAGAGCTTAGCCGGCTGCTGGGTGTTGGAGGGAATTGCACATCCTTTGGTGACGGATACAAAGGATTCTGGTTGGCAAAAATAATGGAATATCCACAACCAGTGTCCGATATTAAACAGCAGGATGTGCGAAAATCTGATGTGGGACTTAAGATTGACATGTGATGTGTGCTTGGGTCTAGTTTTCCGCTTGTAATCCTTTAACTACCTGCGGGGAGGGTGGTCGAGGCAGTTACGGTAATCAGATTGTGACATAAGTTTTCGAATCCGACGCGAAAGGGTTTTGTGAAATGATGCTTGTATGACGAGGGGGAGTTGTTTATAGGAGGAGTAGAAGGCGAGCTGAATATGGGGTTGTGTGGACGGATTGGGTGCGGGAATTTGACGAGTTATCGGTTAATCAGTTGGGTCCTTCTTGTGATAACTATGGATTTGGTGGATTTTAATAAATTCGATTGAGCAGCGTTCGCAAATCTATCGCTAGGCCATACTACGCATGGCATAAATAAAAAGGATGAAGGCATGTTATGGGCGTACGTATGAGAATGCCAGAGCTCATGATGATGTGCGGCTCTCACAAATAGACATTAATGAAAATTATTTAGGTTAGGTTAGGTAGAGGGGCTGCTAGTAAATTCACCAGCACACTTATACCATATTGGTCCATTGTGATGCCCATAGTCAGACTACTCTAGTGATAGTGTTGTTAATTTAATTCCAATGACAAATGGTGACTGGACCAGATTTGAAAACCAGATAAGAGCGAATTAACTTTGCTTTCACTTGGATTCGAACCATGGACCCCGCTTTTCGTGTAAATTGCGGTCATCATTGCGCAGTGACAGGCACAGCTCCATTCGTGATAGACAATATCACTCACAATAATAGTGGTTGCTGTACAAATAACAAAACAAATTGAATCATGGAGCTCCACAAGAACGACAACTAGGTCCTAATGACCTAATGACCAGCAGTCAAGCTGGAAGAAGAGGAAAATTGGTCCACGAAAATGGTCTTGCATATCAAAAACAAAACTCCAATATACACCGCATCCCAAATTGTACTCTTTGTGAGAGCCACATAATACATACACAACTGCAAAACGAGGTCTCATACTTACTTACTTGACAAGGCTAAGTAAAGCTAAGTACACAGCATAAAGTTGTCTGTACTGATTTAGGCAAAAAATAATCTCTAACGGGACTCAAAGAAAAAAATCTTAGAAGTAGTTTTCTAAAGCAATTATTAGAACAAAAAAAAAAATCTCAAAAACTGTGGACAGAGCGGGTCAAAAACCAAAAATCGAACGAAATTTAGATCACCCATAAATGGCCCTTCTAATTTTTGCTTTCAAGCGCTATTGGCACAAGATACTCTTTAGATAGTTCAAATAATTAAACCAAACACATCCATTTTTTTACCAGTGGCCACTAAATTGACCACGTCAGCTGGTACACGTGTGTTTCCTTACTTTCGTGATTTGAATTTTGCTTCATTTTTGTTTTCGACCTCGCTGTGACTATAGTTTTTGATATATTTTGGTCTTATTTTTTTCCTTATGTACTTCACTAATTACATAAGAATACTGAATTTAAGATATTTTCTTGGAGTCCCGTTAAAGATTATTTTATGTTGAAAACACAGAAAACTTTATGCTGTGTACTTACTTTTGTGATTGACTGTAGAGGTTCCGCTGCTTTCAATCCTTGATGGTCCTGGACAAGATAATTCCAGTCATCAATACCAAGATTCCTTGGATCCGTGATAACTTTGATTTAATGCCGCAAATTCGGTTTTCCTCTTCATCATGAACCAGGACTCCGATTCGAGTATCTTCTTTGCTGGAGCATTGGTGTCCAGGCCCTGTAGCTTGTATTAAAACGAGCCTATTAGGTTCTATTAGAGTCGAGTCTTAGCTATGATGGGTTTGGGTGGGAGTTGCGCAAGCGCAAATCTACAAGCACCTGTTTGTCTTATACCACTGATCAACAAGAAAGAGTCTTATGGCCCAAAAGGCAATCTCTTACTCCAGGACAAACAATTTAAAAATCTTCAATGGTGCAGCCTGACGATATATGTTTACCACCTTTACACATAAGACTTGGCTCATGATACACTTCTTGAAAGCTGTGGATAGGAGTGGTGACTGCTTTTTATAATAATAATAATATGGGTGGCGCTACAGCCCGTAGAGGGCCAGGGCCTAACTTCTCAGCAACCACTCATGTTGTGCGTGCTATTGTTCTCTCACGAGTGGACTGCTTTTTATATTTGAAGCAAACATTTTCTAGGCAAACATTAAAGAAGGCGTATTTGTTGGCCCTCAAATCAGGCAATTGATGAAAGATGATATATTTAAGGAAAGCTTAATGATTTGGAAAAACCAGCTTGGGAATTCTTAATGAAAGTCGTCTTTATTTTCTAGGAAACCCCCGAACCAGTGACTGTGTAAGTATTTTCGAGGGGCTTTTACCTACCTTTTTGTCGTTTAAAATGCATTTTCTACATTCACATTTATATTTCTCTCCTGACAATTTGGGCGCCGTCTGTGATGAACACGGTGAAAGATCCACCAAGACGCAAGTGGAGTCCATGTATGCTAGCGGATTATTGTTGGACATTACAACGAGGTAAAGTATAAATAAAAATCATGAAGCTAAATTTAAATTAATGTTGGACTGTAGCGGAATAACTTCTTTGTGGTGATAAAAACTGAAACTAAAACATTTCTAAAATTTATTAAAATCGAATTACAAGGAAACAATTCATATTTGAAGCTTTCTAATTTTATTTCCATTGTCCTCATCCTTCTCCTAAACATATTTCGACAAACGTTTTCTTTTTACATGTAAAAAGCATATTTGTATTGACTAGTCTAGCCTGTCGCTCTCTCGAAAAAAAAAACGCTTCGAAGGAAGATGAAACGTGACACAAATTTTTAAGGCGACTGTTACTCTTTAGTATTATGAAGAAAAATTTCGAACACAAATTGTTTACCATTTCGAAACAAGAAGACATGCCGAATGAATATTTCAACTCCCACAAACTTTATGACATACACAAGACTACAAGGACCTCAACCAACTTTTTGTGTGATAATGGAGGCAGCTGGATAAAGATCTTGCCAGCTGGAGAGGCTTGTTGCCTGAGGCAGAGGTCCACCCCGGACCTCAGCGGCAGTAGCAGAAGGATTTTGATAGCCAAATACGTTAAACAAAAATAAATGTAGGTTTAAAAAATACGAGAACACAGAAAATAAAATCATTTTTCTTAGAAAATATGGCTTGAACTGGAATTTTTTTTTCTTACTTGGACATTGTCATGTACCGCGGGTTGGATAACTACTATGCCTGTTTATTTTTTACTATTTTATATTTATTATATTATTATTTACTTACATAATAGACAAAAATGCTTAAAACTAGTTGCAAGAACAATGATTCTATTTTTTTTTTATTTTATTGACAGCTTACAAACTTTAAAATACTACCCTAAAAACGACTCTTAGATATGTAGGTCGGCCATAGGTTGCCTCTCATAGATATGCATCTCAATTGCGGCAAGAGAGTTACCGGCAGCTCCCATGAGAAGATCCACATTACCCTTTTACGCCGGGTCTAAAGGGTTCGCGGAGGGAGTTCCTTCGCTTCCCAGGCACCATTTCGAATTTTCGATGCTGAGTTGAAACATCCCGTATATCGCCATACTGAACCGGAGGAGGCCTTCCTCAGCCCGTTGTGCGATGGAGCGGTCGTGGTAGAGTTGTACATCCACAGTTGAAAGGACGATGCCAAAGAGGCATTATAGCCGCATTTATTTCTTGTATCAGACCGTCTTATCAGGTTTGCCCTATTGTATAAGGCCTCATTGTAATAGAATTGTCTGTGCTCTCGAATCGAATCTTTTCCATTAAACTTGCACTCACGTTGAACCACACGGGACATAGAAGAGAATTGGCCGAATGAGAGCCATGTTTGCCTTCTCTGAAAATGTCAATCAAGCGTCTCCTGGCCTCACAGAGATGCTCGAACAACCACTTGAGTCGAACAAAAAAAAGAAGGTACTTTGTGTGCTCAGAACGCAGAATGTGGCCTTGTAAAAGGAAGAGGCAAACTCATTCCGGCACGTAGACGACACTTATGTATTTTCATTTGTTTAATTCTTGGTCCATTTTGGAATCGACTTCCACTGCCTGAAGTTCTTAACAAAAGTCAAAGGCTTGTGAAATGTCTACTCCTTGTCAAAAATCTTGCTTAGTACACATAATTCAGTGAAACACATAATCGTGCAGTCGCCTGCTCACTCACTTCAACTTTTTGTCACGAAATTTCATACGGATATGTTTCCAGGCAATTCCAATAAAAGTAACATTCAGCCATAATTACCGAGCCGCACACACACCCCACTTCGGCAAATCAGGAAGGCCCAATCAAATTCAATTCATAACTCTTTGACGAGCTATTAACTCGGCTCGAATTACATGCCCGAACCCGACCATCATCGGGCACGTCATTGACACCATTTGATGGCAACACAGGTAGCTCTTCAAGTCGATAGAAAGCCGATACCTCCTCCGTGTGGTCACACATCAGTGCGTTCGTGACTTCAGTTTATCGAAGCCCTTCGATCGGCGCGAGCAAAGGGTTCGAAATTCGAATCGAATAAGCAACCCTCTCGCGAATCTGACGAGTCAAACATGTCACTTCGGTCCCTCAATTGAATCCATGCTCAGGAGTTCGCAGGTGTTGCCTGGCTTTTGTTTTATGGTAACCTCCCCACACACTGGCGCACTAATTTGATTTCGTGCCGATAAAGAGTGCTGGAACTACACGGTGACTCTCCGAAAAGGATTTCTCAGGATTCGCTGCGCTCAATGACAGCGGAAGTCAATTTCCCGGTACCGCCGGCATGGAGACGAGGTGAGACACATAAATAAAAGGCAATAACTGCGGTAATTGATAGTTTGTCGTTCGTTTCGTGTTATCCCGTAAGTAGGGACTCCACAGCCGTGTGTGCGCAAGTTGTGGGAAGGACAGGACGAATAAACTGTTTCGAGGACACTTGGCTTTGTTTTTAGGGGAAGGCGAGTATTTGTATGGAAATTGTGGTGATTATGAATTTTAAACATCGATAATTATGGATTTCGATTAATTGAACGATTATTGTTGCGAAGGGGTACGGCTGGGAACGGAAATGTTTCGACGATGATCAGGCTTGAAGTCGATTTGTTTGGGAATGGATATCGTTGAGCAGGGAATGAAACATGCGACGCCTATTGCTTATGAGTCTAAAGGGGGACCTTTGAAGAAGGTAATGTGACGGTTGAGATAGTGATTTACACGTATCCCCATCTCTTAGCATTCAAATAAAGAATCCGTTCATATATGTTTAACAGAGTCCTCGGCAGCGATAGCAGCTTTTCAATTTCGTGGACTATATACAGATATACAGTTGTTTTAATGGACACTCTCTTAAGTTGGCGATGCTCTTAAGCGGATAAGATGTACTGTAATGGTCAACAGGTAGATATGATTTTAGTTCTGTTTTTTTTGCTCTTAAATGGACAAAAAACTTTGGACAAAAACTACGGTCACGTGGCTGTCCGAGAGAGTTCGTTGTCGTTTATTGTATTATTTGTCTGAGTTAATAGGTTGCTATTGAAATATCGGAAGCTCTGCTGTAAGTACGTACATATGCGTACGTTTGCAAAGCTATCGGGAAGGATGAGCAAAAGTGTGTATCAAAGTACCCAAGTTATTTTTGACATAATAAGCATTTTTAAAAATTGTAAAAACTAACCCTAAAAAGACTTTCACCTCAACAACGAGAGCTTGAGGTGTACAAATTGTTTCGCTGAGGAGCATATCTGTAGCGTGCACCTTCCAATTCCCTTACTGTATCTATTATCAGCGAATTCGAATCTCAGTGTGTCATTCGATGACACGAGACCGAATATACCACACACAACTAAATAAACCAACGATTCACGATTTTGTTACTCTGGAAGAAGTGATCCCAAATTTAACACTCAGAATGGACTTTGTTCAGCGTATTCGACAGCATTTAGACGAAATTATATTCAAAAAGTAAATCTCACACACTGTTCTTTCAGGCCTTAATAGAGTTGCAAATCATCAAAAATATGTTAAAAAAAACAGCTCTTAATCAATCACCCAATAGCTCCACGTCGGATTGTATATGCTATGTTTAATTTTATTCTCGATGGGACGACAAATAATTGTAAGAATATTAAGAAGGGCACGGCTGAGTTATCATTAATGCTTGGTGGTACTAACAATTCCAAAATGAGTCTTATAGGTTACGCGGATGCAAATTGGGCGAATGACCTGGCCCTACATAAGCGTAGATCGCCAACAGGATATGTATTCAAGTATTTAGATGGCATAATCAGTGAGTGTAGCAAAAGACAAACGTGTGTCGCTAAATCGTCTATGGAAGCAGAATACATTGCGTTGCCTGAGGCTGGCAGTGAACCGTTGTGGATTCGACGCATATTAAAGGATTTTAAACGACCAGAAAATCATCCAACCACAGTTTTTGAAGACAGTCAAAGCTGTCTAAAATTGATCAAAGAAGAAAAATTGTCGAATAAGTCAAAACATATCGACGTTGATGTTTATTTCGTTAAATATCACGATGATAAGGAAACAGTCAAGTGCACATACTGTCCGACAGTGCACATGGTCGCAGATCTTTTAACAAGACCTCTTGCGGGAATCCAAATCTCAAGATTGCAAAAAGAGTGTAGGATACTCAAGTTTGAATGAGGAGGAGTGTTGAAGTATACATTCAAACTTTAATAAAACACTTTGCAGTTTAATATTACTTCGTTTTAGTAAGCACGTACTTATATTCTAGTTCATTTAAGGAATAATTATTTTCATTCGTTGCCTTGTGTTGAAGAAGTTTGTTTGAAACGAATAAATGGTCGATTAAACTATATCCTGGAATAACCAATTTGTTCTGTTCCTTCATATCAAGCCAACAGTGTATGAAAAATATGACAAGTATCTGATTGAAATTCTGCTGTTGATGTTGCCTAATGTGGAATATGTGGCATGTAACCCATTCTGAATTGTGATGACTGACTGACCAGTTCTTATTATTTAACATTTTTTTTGGAATCTTATCCCATCTCTGTCACTCTTGCTCCTTAACATTATTTCATAGCGTTTTCTATTCCATTTTCTCAGACAATAATGAACAATCCGAAAAAGTCATTCACATTATTTCTTGAATAACCGTCAAAACATCGTCAATAATCTCAAAAAGTCTTTCAATTTCGCCGATGGACACCGGGACATCAGCTATTAAATTAGCTATCTTCCAGTGCTTGATTTCTGGCTTTCATTTCTCAAATGTCAGTTGAAACACTCGTAGTCTCAATTTGTAAGCGACAAAAAATGGCATTACGTGGCTCTAATTTGTTTAACAAACGAAAATGCGTAAGCAACATTCAGTATTTCGGGCTGTGCTTTTTTTTACTCCTCGTGACGGTAGCTCCAACGCAGCATTGAGACCATGCAACAATCGTAGCTTACTTCAGAAAAAAAACCTATACTGAGTGAGTGAAGTACATTAAGTTTATTGTGTAACAAGATTCGCAATAATTAAGCCCAACAAACCAATATGGACAAAAATTTCGAGGAATTCAGTGGTAATTCTCGATCTTCAACCCATAACCCATCACTCCTCACCCATTCACAAGCAGCCTCACATCTGTGGCTCGTTGACACTCTAAGCACACATTCCGCCACAACTCATCGTCACAAATATGTATTTTGTCACACGATCTCCAAGTTTAACAACTCAGTGACTAACAGCCATTCCGCGCCACTAAATCAAAATTCTCGTAAGATCATTTTCGAGCGACGGCCGGCTCTCCCTAATGATCCCCCATTCTCCCATTAATTACACTCCAATCGGAAGGAAATAAATTTTCCATTAAATACCCCAGTGTCACATGGAAATCCTATCATCCCCATCGTGTGGATTCCATTCGGTCGACAGCGTACGGCGCTCCTGCTTGTTGACACTCCGGCCCACCTGAGTGCAATTAAGAGACCATCAACGTAATCCGATCGACTCCTATCCAAACAAATACACAACAGCAGCAACAACAACAACGACAAACAATCCACTCAAAGAGTTGGTCGGTAACTTAAGATTTTCCCTCCCTCCATTCATCGAGACGACGACGACGATGACGACGAGAGCCGGCCGCCACTACGTTGCGCTGAACAAATAGAGCAGCAGCAGCAGCAGCAACAGCAGCGGAAGGATCGACCGAAAGGGGAATAAGTGGAATGACAGAATTTATTGGATGCGCGCTGATCGCGCATTGTGTGCCGGCACACACGGATACCTCTTTTAACCGGGCGCAGATACAAATTTAGATACATTTGTTCTAATTCTTCAAAAACACAAACGTTTCGAATTGCTTTGTTTTGACAGGCACCCTGTCTCGGTCCCAGATCGAAAGGGGGAAACTTTGGTTTCTTTTTCACTCTTGGATGCATTTCGAGAAGGGATTCGGCAAGGAACAGAAAGGATTCAATGGTTTTGATTCGGTTTTTGTTTCCGGGAAGAAGGCAACCCTCAGGTGTACGCACGCCGAAACCGCAAAACATCGGGCCAGACCTGGTGTCGCGTCCGACATGAATCTGGTGTGTATCTGTGCTGTGACCACTTCGGGCACTTGTGACATCCAACACGACCACGACTGACCTGACTCCGGTGCAGGTAGGTAGAGCGACGGTGGCGCGGCGTATCGACGACGTATCGGAGAGATAAGATTTCACAGCAACCGCATAACTGCGTGCGCCATCGCCGTGCTGTCCCATCGATCCGCAACGGCGGGAAATGCGCTCCGAAATCTGTTATCGATACGCGAACGAACAAATTTTCGGTCGATCGTTCTCAAGTGTCCTGCCCGAGTGTAAGCCGATACCGGAATGGTACCGAGGAACTAATTAGGCATAAATCGTGTACAGCGCGGTGCATCGGTGGGAAAGGTTCTCGCTGCAGTCCCTGAGGAATTTTCTCGAATCCGTCACTCTGTGAATAATTTCCACAAGATGCGGAGGATTTTCATTTTTGGTGGTTCACTGGATGCCAAGGATGCTGAGGATCCTTGGGAAAATCACAGGATAAGTGTTATTTAACCAAAGCCGTGTAAATAAATACGATTGCTGGTGCGTTGGTGGGATATCCGGGTCAAAGGATCGACGTTTGTATTGGCAGGTGGAACTGGTTTATTGTGTGGAGAGCGGCAGGAGTGATATTGTGGGAAGCGACGACGTCGAAGGAAGTTGCATTCAACAGCGAGGGGGAACTGCTACTGTTGCGTGATGGTGAGGTCCTTGGGTGGGGCATCCGGTTGATGAAGCACTGTACATGGAATTAGTTTGGCATGTGATGTTGTGCAAAGAACTGCAATCTCTGACTCACTCCAAGTGCCAGACGCCCATTCTAAGGCAGTTCTCAGCAACTGTCAACATCTTCACAGAATAGGCAACTCCCCAGCCACTCACTGAGTCCATTAACGTCCATTCAACTGGATCTCCCATTCCGCAATCGAATTGCAACTTCATTACCTTCCCAGATGCACGCAGACTTCCTCAAGAACACGCAACTCATTGTTAGACAAAAACCAATTTGCATCACCTTTCTTGAGGAACTCCCTGGAGAGTGTATCAAAACACATCCCGAAGGGCGCTCCTAAATCTCCTCAGCAGAGGTCATCGCCGGGTCCCTGTTCTACATTTCCGCTTCGCCCCGAACAGCCCGTACAGTGTGTATGCAAAAATTCCATCACACCGATGAAGTCAGCAGGATTTATGCCCACTCATGCATTCAGTGGCAATCGCAACGATCTCACAGGCGATCCGCATGCTTTTGTGTTCGCCCATTCGGGGGATTTTTATGGTAAACAATCAGATTTTTGGCAAATTCCCGCCAGCAAAGGGTGTGTTCACATTCATAAATCGCCGCACAATGACAGTTGTGTAACGACGTTTTCATTTTCGAATTCTCTGGCATCGTTGGTTGTTTTTTTTTTTTTTTTCTTTTTTGTTCGTTCGGACGATTGACGACCGGAGGGTGGGTATGTGTTGTATGCTGATGTCGTCGCAGGATAAACTGCAAATGTGTCATTTTTCAAAATCGCTACTGCTGCTGTGACTAATTCTTTAGGTTTTCACTTGGCTTAGGTTTCTTTTTTCTTAATTAAGTGTGGAATTTTCGGCCGTGGCGATGGATGCTTCCCTTCGTTTTTGGGACGTTTTAATGACTTTTTGTCGTTGAAATTAATGGGTGTTCCAATGGTGTCCACTGAATGCAACGACTTTTTTGTTCAATTGAATGCATGACACGGTTTTAGTGGTTGGAATGTTGAGAGAGGTGCGCCTTATACCGCGAGGGGAAGACTGTCAAGGACATTCTGTGTACTTTATTCGTTTGATTGGTAGCTTCATCTGCGGAGTGAAGTTGGCAATAGTGCATATTACAGTTGAATCTCGATAAACTCAGGGGACCTTCCAAAAAATTCGAATTAACGAGAGTTTGAAATAACTTAAAATTGTCGACTTGGAGCGAAGGACGAAAACGAAATAAGTACATATCCATGCAAAGTATGCAACAATAATTTGACATACTTACTTGCGTCGACTCCTACGCAGAGGGTGCCAGGTTCGAATCCCCAATTTACCAATTTTCATAATTCACGGCTCCACCTCTTTCGAGTCACTGACAACGCTCAAAGAGTATTCCTGTCTAGAAAAACCTTCTCAAATTCGCCGTTCGGAGTCGGCATTAAACTGTACGTACCTTCCACGCGTGAAAGAAGAATAGCACGCACAACACACGTGGTTGCAGAAAAGCTAGGCCCAGGTGCACCTCGGACTGTCGCGCCACCCATATTATATATTATTACTACAAATAACGAAAGTAACGACGAGCTCTAATTTCAAATTACAGCGGGTGGCAATTCAACTGAGGAATCCCTTCGAATTAACGAGTGCACCAAAATACATTATATTTTGTTCGATTTATCAAGGTTTTTTCAAGGGACCTTGCAATCAGTTTTATCAGAATTATCGAGAATTTCGTATTATCGAGTGTCGAATTATCGATGGATAGTAACAAAGTCTTTCTTGTCTGTTTAGATCCAAGAAATCTGGCAATTTGGCACGAGTATGAAAACTTTGGCGCTAAGAAATGATGACGGTATTTTGTAGAGGGGTTAAACATTTTAATTTTTTACTCCACCCCGTTTAGAAGTTAGAGACAGTTTTAAGTAATACTGACATAAAATGGAAAAAAAATATTTTAAAAACAGTGGCAACACTTAAAATTATGAAATTTGAAAGTTAGAAATTTGCTCCTTGTGGTTGCATTCTGGGTTAACCTAAATGACTTGCTCTACTTTACTTACAAAGATGACCTATCATCACCATTAATCCGCAAAGTATAGAATAAATACCAAAAAACGAACATCAACAGAGCCATGCACTTTTTTGTGTTCGATTCAGAATTGGTATAGGTAGGTATTAACTACAAAAAGCTGATTTAGCTCACAATCAATTCTATCTCACAATTTCGAAAAATATTGATTAAAATGTTTTCTTGTTTTCATTTTTTCACAATTTCAGCTTGAATGCTAATAATTCCAAATCTATTCCCACGAATAATTTGATGTAAATTATTTATTACAGTTGCAAATTTCCAAATTGAAGTTTGATATAGTACATTATTGTAAGTGTTGCCATTGTTTTTTTTTTTAATATTTTTTTCGACTTTATGTTGTAAACCCCTCCAGGATGACTGGATGTCGCACTGGGTTAAGTGCCCGCCCTTGGTTAGTATGGTCCCAGTGAGAGCAATGTCAATATGCTTTTATCTGGTTTTCAAATGTGGTCTAGTCTTTATTTGCCGTTGTGAGCAAATTAAAGGTACTGTTGTGTCCCAAAAATTATAAATTTGTTTACACTTTTAAAATTTAAATCTAGTAGTATTATGTTCCTGAAAGCATGCATTTGAATTCCATTTGAATATTAACACAAACTAATACGCTCCTAGTAGGCTTTTCGTTGTCATGTAAACGCACATCAGATGAATGCACTGAACGAATATAAATCTAGTAGGCTTTGCGTAGCCATGTAAACTCACTGAATTAGGCGAAAATTATGCTCTCGTTCATTATATTCACTTGATGGAGCGTGCTCGTGCCGAAGGGACACAAATTGTAAGTTTGCATCTATCTTCTTTGTAATTAGTTTGTAATAAGTTTATTGTAAAATTAGTACAGAGTATTAAACACCACTTTTCAAGATACACGTTTAATAAACGAGTTTCCCTGCATTAGCGCCATCAAGACAGGTACTATCAATGGAATTGTCAATCAGTGGTTGTAGTCTGACCTAACTCCCCTACAAAATACCGTTATCACTTCTTGGAGCCAAAGTTATCGTACTCTACCCTGAAATTTGGAGTGGCATGTATTATAATTTTAACCACAATTCAGTATTCTTCTTCTGGACCACAGTCCGTACTGGACCTGGGCAGCAGTCAACAAGCACGATTTTCAGCCAATTGCCTCCAATATCGAATGCCAAGTAGGCTGAGATCCTTCTCAACGTACAGTGGACTCCCCCTAAGTCGAATTACCAAAATTTGTTCGAGTTAGAGAGAGTTTGACTTAGAGAGAGGTTTTGTATGCAGAGTCCACTGTATATGTCCCCCTAAGTCGAATTACCAAAATTTGTTCGAGTTAGAGAGAGTTTGACTTCGAGAGAGGTTTTGTATGGAAAGTTGAGGGAAATGTATGTAAAATATGGCGAAAAAGTTCGAGTAAGGGAGAGTTTCGACTTAAGGAGAGTTCGACTTAGGGAGAATCCACTGTATATGTAGCATCTGTTTCATGGGTGTCCCCTATTGCATTGTCTCCTTGAAAAATGTCTAGGCTGGAGCAGGGCTGTCCATGCGCTCTACCAGCCATTTTAGGCCTTGACACCTATTCTTGAGTTTGTCTATGTTTCTACCCCATAAGGCCGAACAGGGATAATCGGTGTTTATATAAGTAGTATAACTAGAAAGTACTCTTTTACACAATTGTCACCTTATGCAGCTGAAAGGCTTTAAAAAGGCTCAAAAAAAGGCTTTAATCTCAGTACTGATGGCGATCGCACATTTTATTTTGGAGGCGAGGCAGCCGAAGTCCTTGACTATCTGAAAAGTACATCTGTCGTCGATGGTATGTGTCAAATAATTCGCTTCTTCCTCATACATCGCTAATCCCACTTTTGCGGTCTCCGTTTCAATACCTGCATAGGATTCATTGGCCGCTCGCTGTGTTCGACCAATCACATCAATGTCGTCGGCTTATGCTAGCAGTTGTACGTACTCTTGCAAGATCGTGGTTGTTGTGATGGCCAGTTCTGTACAATCTTCTCAAGAATGACGTTCAAAAAATAATATGACAGAGCGTAGGTTTGTTTCATTGAAAGTGAACGTCTCCGAGAGTACCTTACCAACCTTGATCGAGCAGCGTGAATTCTTCATCTTCATAAGGATTTTGGAAGGAATGTCAAAGCTAGACATGACTTTGAATATACAGTCTCTATGCACGCCTTCATATGTAACGATGTGTGTCGTGTCGATTTGCACTTCTTGGATATTTTCCAAAATCTGCACGTTTCCTAGTTGAGAAGGAACTTAGTTGCACGTAACTAGAGGGAGCCAGTGTTCGCAGTACCGAAAAGTAGAAGACATATTTTACTAAAATAATAAAACCAACAATTTCGACAATGTGGTAGGCTGGATTATTCTTATCCGTATTTGAGAAAGCTTGGCAAAATGCCGTGAGGGTTACCGGTGACCGATATTGCCTACATTTTATCTACATTGACTTCGCCTTAAATACTAAGTTCAAAGACAGTGATACAGACTAATCTGTGAACACAATTGGAACGTTCAGATTTGAAGAAAAATTATTAGAATGGCAGGCTATTTCTACTTGTGGACAAAACACACATCAAGTTTTATTTAATAAAAGGACCCTACAATGAATGCCGTTATCATCCTTTATACGAAAGCATACAGTCCTCACAATACTTTATTTTGGACTTGTCAACAGGTCCCTACACTAATTGTGTATGGTTAAGCAGCCGGGATGCCGATTCAGCATACTTGCGACGACCCGTGTCGTATGCTTAGCATTAAGGTAGTCAGGTCAGTTAACGTAGAATAAGAAGAATGAAAATAAAGCGATTCATTCATAAAAAGTAAATTGAACCGTATTGTTCTAAATTGTGTTTAAACTTACATTCCATTTAGTTAAAACAAACTTAAGAGGTGTTGAGTCTTTTGAACTGTCTATAATATGCCAAAGAATAATAATCATCTTCATCATGATCATCTTTGCTTGTTAATATCCGCCTTTTCTTCTAACTTTTTAAGGACCAAGGCATCGGATGACCAACATCTGGTCCTCGCCTCCTTTTTCGTCTTCCTCAATATCTGATCAATATCAAGCATTCAAATCTGCTGCCGTATGTGGTTGTCCTGCTGTATGGTTCAGAAGATTAATCACTTCTTATGTGGCCGCTGTCTTAGTGTTAAAAGCTAAACAGTTGCGAAGAATACTGAGAAGTGTTTCATCTTCAAAATCCTCTTTTGACGAGTCTTCTTTGAAACGCTTAATATCTTCATGGGTCAGTTTTATTACAGAAAACTTAGTCTAAAGTGAGGACAGCTCCAACTCCGCTATCGTCTCAGCAGCTGCATTAAAAGCAGTGTCACGCAATTAAAACAAATAGAAAACTGTGCACCATATATAAACATACTCATGAAAGATTCTTGCACAACACAGTGAATTTGTCCGATTATATGGATACTGGCGACTGAGTTCAAGACGTGTTTTGGATAATGAAAGGTTCAAAGAAAATAAAAAAAGCATAGGTTCACTGTATCGTGCTTTTTTTTATTCACTATTTAGTATACTATTAATGGCCTGTATAAAATATTGTGTGTTCACTATATTTTATTTTAACTATATAAATGTTCACTATATCGAACGTTCACTGTACTTACAATGGAAAAAAATTTGACGAAAGGCGCCAGCGAAAATTGTAGAAAATTTATTTTTACGTTATTTTATTTTTTGTCCACTTAATATTTTGTGGTGGTCGTGGCATTGTAGGTATGTGCGTCGACCACTGTGCAACTTAACCTCGCTGCCTGCGTTCGATTCCCGCTCGGTATGACCAAAAATAATTTTCACGGGCCCACCTCTTTCGAGTCACTGACAATGCTTAAAGAGTAATAACTGCCTGAAAAGGTGTTCAAAACTTGACTGTTCTGCGTCGGCATAAAACTGTAGGTCTCTTCCTCTCTTCAGAGAATAGTAGCACGCACAACACGAGAGATTGTTGAGACGCTAGGCCCTGGCCCTCTACGCGCTGTAGCGCCACCCATATCATATTTAGTATGTATATAATTTCTTTTTTTTTTTTAGTTTTGAGAAAACGATAATTTGATATTTCCATTATATTAAGAAAAACTGTTTATTTTCCATAAAGTCCTTAAGCACTAATATCAGCAATCTTCCAGTTTTGTTCATCTATTAGACAGTCGAAAAATGTTCACTTTTAAAGGAAAGCTGAACGACTGAGTGCATTCCCTTTATCTTTTCACAAGACCAATAAGGATGTTAATCCTGCCACCCAGACAACTGCTCCACATTCCGTCTCCTATCCCAGTGACAATCTTGTTTCAATTATCTGAACCAGATAAGATTTTCTTGAAATAAATCCCACAAATGGATACCCAGTCATATCGGGTTTCACTGACATAAAAATGTTTACGACCGTGACAGTCATTACTTCTAAAAAACGCGGAAAGCAATTTAAATCTCTTTGAAGAGAGTGTGTTTTCCGTGTATGTTTTTTAAGATGCCCACCCTTGCTTGGGAATAAAAGGATAACACATCTCATAAACATGTCAATGAACCTCTCCCAATTGTCGCCCAGTCACACTGTCCCTGGCGTTGTTATCGCTTCATTTCGTTGGCGTCAAATTCAGTAGACACATGCGATCCTCCCCATCGCCGCCGCTCCTCGCTGCCACACTGAAGCCGAACAAGAGTTAAGAGAGTTTAGAAATTTTTTAATGACCCGCTCAAGCGCAACCAATGCCCAGGGCCCCGTGGGCGTTGAATGGCTAATTAGGCCGCACGTAACTTTTAACGATCACCTATGCGGTCGTCGTCCACCCACCTACTTACTACCCGGACTCACTGCCGTGGACCGATGGACAGACACTGCTGCTGCGCCGCCCCCGCCTCATCCAAATGTGCACTAATAGTGCACTCAGATTATGTAGACTGCAGATCATTGCGACCGTCTTAGTCACCATCTAACGATGTTGGCGCAACGCAACTGCAAGGAAATCGATCGTGCGTCGTTTGCTGTCCGTTGGATGGAAACCACTCGAAGTTTTCGGGCAGACACAAGGGAACGAAACGTGGCCTCAGCTGCTGGTATTTTTGCGTAAGTGCATGTTTTTAACGACCCACGGTGGAACAACGAGGTCAGGAGGTTAATTTGAAAGAAAAAATGCAAAAAGCCCTCGTAAACGGCCATTGACGACCGACCCGAAGGCAGAGCCCAGCACCCGGGTGCATTCAACGAAATGGGAAACCAGTTCGAATGGTGTGAGGAATAGATTTCGTTTTTGGGAGGTTTTGAATAAAATTTGAAAGCAAATCGGACGGATTTTCGGACGGAAAGGAACTGGGAAAACCGGTTCCGCTGGGAAGAAGGATCGGTGGGAACTGTTTTGGGTTGAGATCGAGTGCTGTTTGATTGTGAGTGTCGTTCCTCCAGTCAATCCGTCAATCCAATTAACTCCCAATCGAAGTTGTTCATAATTAAACTTCAATTTGCCTTGCGGCACAGTCCGCAATTCAACGCCGAACTCTGGCCAATTGGCTGTCAATCCTTCACAACGACTCGACTAATTACTTCAGCATCCCCGCAGAGAGACCTTTGCCATATCACAACATAAATTAATTTCAGTAGCAAATCCATCCAATCCCCAATCGACCGTCGATCGGCACAATTCATCGGATCTCCGACCACCATCGTATCGAGCGTCGCCTTGCTCCGTTGAGTCAACATCAATTGACATTTGCATAATTCCCACGTCCGTGGCTAATCCCAATTGCGGGGCAGTTTAATTAGGCACAACCGCCACCGCAGCAGCCGCGGCCAGACCACCCAAGACTGCACCGCGATGTGGGACAGTGGAACGGTGAAGTGGAACCCTATGATCCACGCTCACAAATCCCTTCAATCAGTTGTATTCGCAAATGCAATCAAACCGGAATGACTTTATTTGATCAACTTCAATTAATGGTGGTGAGCGTTGGCATTTCTAGATGCGCAACAGCACTCCCGCCTTAGTTGTGTGTCACTGGCGGAGTGATGCGAGCCACCGTTTAGGGGTCGAAGGGTGGATGTGTTGCGGATGATGATGTGCCCATTGTATCAAACCATGGTGCGATCTCGCATCCTAATTCCGCCTTGTGGCTGATGTCACAGATGGAAACGAAGGGCAACATGTTGCACCCCTTTTCTGTGAGGTCTTTTGAATTCTGGATCTGGCCTTTGGCTCCGGTTAGAGATGGATGCCACCCGCTAAGTAGAATGTCGAAGAAATTTCAATTTACGACGCGTTGTCATGAGTCTGGACAGTGATTATGGGCCTGGTGCGGAGGCGTTGTCGTTTTCGTTGTCTTGCTGTCAATCTACTCAGTTCCGCTGATTTAGTCAACACACTGTGATTAATGGAAGGGCTGAGTGAGACATCGAAATTGAGACACAGAATGACATACGGAAAGACTTTGACAAGCAGAAATCTGATTGCATAGTGGGCAACTGGAGGTCTGCATGAAGTCTTTGAATTGGGTGTGATTAAAGGTGCCGTGTGTGCACAGTTTTAGTCAACAATCCATTCACGATGCTGGTATACTATTCGCATCTACTATCAACATTTCCAGATCACCTCAATATAAACGAAATATACTTGAATAGCTATTTTGCCACAGGGTGTTTCAGCAGATTCGTACGATGACGAACTATTTTGAATTTAGCAGGAATTAGAGAAAATTCCTTTTGCTGTAGAAAATATGTCACAGTGGGCAGTTACAATTATTGCAAATCAATTGGGGATAATGTAGCATGATATATAGCAGAACGAGCCTTTATGCCCAGCATTGACCTTCATTTTTTTTCATAGTCTGGTATTAATAATAAGCACAAGACCCAAGACTCACGACCTCACTCTTCAACCTTATCATTGGAACGGTAGCGTATTGAATTCCTACATTGACAGCATAATTGAACAATAGAGAATTCAATGCTTCAAAAACTTGTTGTTGTCTGCTGTTACTCAAGCGAACCCTTGATAATCTCATCTGATTTGGTTTTAATTTATAAGAAGCTTGGGGCTAAGCTTGAGTGCAACGATCATATTTGCTCTGGTCCACCCTAGACATACTAGATACAATCCACAAGCGAGTGGTAAAACTTATAGGAGACAAGAATATCGGCAAATCATTAGACTCGCTCGAACACCGACGAGCGATTTTCTTGTCCCTCTTTTTTATGCAATAGTGAGATAGCCGACTGCATTCCTCCTCTTCATGATTTCACCTCAATACCCATCTCTCCAGGATTACCCATTAGTTTACCCAAGGCAGTACAGTACGGTTATTTCGACACAAAAACTGTGTACTGCTTGTGTTTTTTCCCAAAAAGTACTGTTTTTTCGCTGAAAAAAAATTGTACTTTTTAAACGCATTAAAATTCAAATATAATTGTCATTTTTGAATACACTTTGGAATGTAAAATATCAGAATGGGCAGTGGAAACATGAAGCGAATTCATACACATGCAAACCAAGAATGATATATTAAGGAGTGGCATCGAAAAAATTTACCCATCGAAATTTGATTGCAAAAGTATCTCCCCTTGCATTTCGATCTGGTACCTTTTTTAGTTTATATGTTTTCAAACACATAGACATTCTACTATGTTTGCCAAATAACGTTCAGAAATATTTTGAATTTTCTTCAAGAGGGCTCAAAATCCTTGCGACGTTTAAACCTAAACTTGGGGTTGGTAAAGGATGATGCACCAATCACTTGAACTTGGAGCAAATTGCTGTAAGGAAGTAAGAAAGCGTTCAAAGAGTTCGATTAACTGACTGACATTCTATTCACAATTGTTTACATCCTTTATACTTAAATCCAGCTTACACTACAAATTACAATTATTTCTTAACCTAAATTAATAATGGGTCGATGGCTTGACCCAGTGCGGAATCATTCCTTCGCGTACTTTTGTTTTTTCATGTTCGCTGCGTCAGTGCAGAGGTTTAATTTTGCAATGAATTCGACTAGCTAGATGTTAGTGTTGTGTCATTGGTGATACAACTGAACATTCTCTTTTTTTCTATTAACTTTTAGTTCCCTTGACGCATTTATTTCCCGTCCACCCTGGGTGTGCTAAGTCACATTCAATAATATTTTTTCTTACTTTCAATTCAGATTCAACGCTGATTATGTTATCTAACGAAAGAGAAATGACAAAAAATAAAAGAAAATACAAAATATACATTCGCAGGACTAAACAAAAATTTGATTGATTTTTCTGTATAAATTTTCATTGAATAAAAAGGTACTGTTTTTTTCGGTATCTATCGGTTGGTGGTGTGTAAATCCGGGTTAAAAACTGAATTAACCTGGGTTACACCTTAACCGAGCAACATTTACTTCAAACCGAATTGGACGATCCGAATACATAACAAACACTGTACACGGTACAATTCGGTGCATCATATGCTCGATGCCGAACAGAATTGAATTAGGGAATACAAATCGATTGGCTTCGATGGAATAAGCAATACCTGCCTTAAAAATCTACCCAACTCCACCTTGATGCACCTAACTGATATCTTTAACAGCTGCCTAAAACTGGGCTACTTCCCAAAAATCTGGAAGGCTGCAAAAATAATACCAATACTAAAACCCGGCAAGCCGCCTAAATTGCCTTGCAGCTATAGGCCCATTAGCCTGCTAGGCTCTATTAGCAAGTGCCTCGAAAAAGTTATTAAGAACCGAATAATGTCTTTCGTTGACGAAAATGCCATCTTACCCCCTGAGCAATTCGGTTTCAGAGCTTTTCATAGCACTGTTCACCAAGTGCATCGCATCACAAAGCATATCAAGCAAAATCTTTCAGAAGGCAATAGCACTGGTATGGTAGTGTTAGACTTAGAGAAAGCGTTTGATACTGTCTGGCATAATGGCCTGCTGCATAAGCTATTAAGTATTAATCTACCAATGTATCTTATAAAGATCATACAGTCATTTCTTTCAGCTCGAAGTTATAAAGTCTGTATCAATAAGCACTTTTCAGAAGAAGTACAAATTAACGCAGGCGTTCCACAAGGATCTGTCCTTGCGCCAGTCCTTTTCATTTTATATACCTGTGATCTGCCAAGATTTTCTAACTGTGATATTGCCTTATTTGCCGACGATACGTGTATATACTCATCCGATTCAACTGGTTTCAGTATTGAAACTAACTTGCAATCGGCCTTGAATATATTCGAAGGATATTGTAATAGCTGGAAAGTTAAATTTAATGCGTCGAAGACCCAAGCCATTTTCTTTACTCGCAAAAGAAAAGCTTGTCTCCTTCCTAGCAAAAACCTTCTACTCAACGGCGTTCAGATTGAGTGGAAGTCAAGTGTAAAATATCTAGGCATCTATTTAGATAAACGCTTAACTTTCAATCGACATGTCCAAGAAACTATCAAAAAAGTGAATGTCGCGACGAGGATTCTTTATCCATTTATTTGCAGAAACTCCCACTTGGATATTCAAAACAAGTTATTAATTTTTAAAGCTATTTTCCAAGCCATAATTTTCTATGGGTCACCAGTTTGGGGCAATTGTGCAAAGAGTCATCTGCGCAGACTTCAGATATCCCAAAACAAAGTTTTGAAAATGATTTTCAACTTACCATGGTTCTTCTCTACTGAGGTACTTCATGAAATATCCAACGTAGAAATGATTATATATAGAATTGAAAAACTAAACCATAAATATAATATCTCATGCTTAACATCTGAAAATAACTTGATTTCAAATCTTGTTTCGTAATAGTGCAATATACATTTTTTTTTAACTTATTTATCCAACTATATATATTCATTTATTTATTTATTTATTTAATTACATATATATTTGCTTATTTATTTATTGATCGTTCGTCTATTTATTAATTCATAGTTTTATTATTTATTTATTTACTCATACTTACTTATTTATTTATTTATCTATATATTTACTTATAATTTATTTATGTTATTTATTTATTTATTTACTTATAATTCATTTATGTTATTTATTTATTCATTTACTTATAATTTATTTATTTATCAATTTAATTATTTGCTTATACTTTATTTATGTTATTTATTTATTTATTTATTTATTTATTTATTATTCCTTCTTGACTTATGTGATACTTGTTTTTAACTTTTGAAATCAAGTTATAAACTCACCTTTCTCTTCCCTCTAGTGACACTGAGTTTTTTTATGAAGGTTTTTGGTGGCTTTTCCTTCAAATTACATATGTGATATATTACTTAAGAAATTTTATTAATATTTTAGTAGTAAGGCAAATAAGCCGAATCTCTGAAAGCATAAATGAAATGTAAAACCATTGTAAAATTACTGCCACAATAAATAAACAATGAACAATGAACAAATCGATTTGCCATTTGGTTTGGATCGTAGCCACCACAGCAGGCTGCAGAATTTCGGTACCTTTTCGCGCATTGTGTACTTTGTATGTATACATAATATACTCTCTTTTTTTGTGTGACGTATCAAAGCACACCCGTTTCCTGTATTGGCTTGGCTACCCCGTGCGTTTATAGCTTCCCTTGCCAACACAATCGTCTTAGGAAACACGTCAAACACCGAAACCAACCCGAAACAAAATAGAATTGGGCACTACAACTCGACTTGCCGCAGTCCATAATCCATATTTTTTGCTTTCGTCATCAAACCGAGTTCGTCAACCCGGTTTACAACGCGGTTTATTCCTATTTTAACCCGGGTTAACTCGGTTTCTAAAACTTTCGGGTTGGCACACCACTAGTATCGGTATACTGTTTTTTTTTTTATTTTGAAAGTACTGTTTTTGGCAAAAGAAAAATACGAGCGTTAGTTTACACTCAAGCCTACGTTAGACAGTTAAATTTGGAGACTCGTTCTTTTTTAGACACAGAGTGGATCAAGAACAGAAAGAAATACCAAAAATGAAATTTGGAATATATAGTTGTTGCATTTATTTTTTTTAATAGATGTATATGCCTTGTCTATGTTTTATGAGCGTGATATGTCCAGGTTAAGGTTACCCTTTCTTTTAGTTTTGAATGCATGATTTTCTAGCAAGAACTGGGTCGTATGAAAAGTGTAATTTTTATAACTGTTTGTTCAAACCCAAATTCTTTACTAAACGTTACGCTGTTTTAGTTTTTAAATTAAAAAAAAATTGCGTGTTTTAAATTGGTGCACTAAAATTAATTTTTTATTATTTTTTTCCCGTGAGCTACATTCCTATCTCCCCAAAGCTCCAACGAGTGGTGAACAGTTTAAGAAAGCTCCAGTGCTCCGCTAGCTAATCTGAAAAGTGTAGTGCCCGCACTGCCCCACCCGAATTGTACACTACGTCTAAAAATTTGTTCGCGTAAAACGGTTTTTACTTTGACAATATTAAAAAAGTTATAATTTCAGCTAGGACTAAATGCAGCTAGGACTTTAATTGCAGAAGAAATATAAATCTTTCTCTTAAAAATAAATAATTAAATGAATCCATTGACGGACCTCTGAGATATTCAATCCATAATCTAGGGTATAAATTGAGTATGTCTTGCAGTCCGATGTTTTAATGTTTGTTGGACTGTAGAAGACAATATCAAAGGGGATCCAATGGGAAACCTAGTTATGGAAACGTGCCCTTTGCGTGGTGAGAGAATGATATCCACCCACTTTGGCCGCAAGAGCCTTTTCAGTGTAACAATATGTTGAACACAGCTGAAGTTATGTTTTGTGTAATATCTTAATCCATTGATTGCACAATTTACATATAATAGCAAATTTGTCTGGTTTGGTATTTCTTTGATTTCTTTATTCACTAAAATAATAAAATAATACGACTTGCGCGACAGTCCGAATTGAACTTAGGCCAATCTTCTACAGCAGTTCTAAATCGTGTTGTGTTATTGTTCTCTCAGCCGTTTTAAGAAGCTTGTTTTAAACTCTGTTTCTGAAACCTTGAAGATGAATAACCGTGTCCATCTGGACAACATGTTTAGAATCCTTTCCCTCGTTCTTCCGACACTGTCAAATTGTTTTTCAGACTAAGTGTCATCAGGGAATGATGATATTTATCATCCGGCAGTTCGGTCAAAGTTGACCCAAAGTCCGAGAACGTAAAATAAAATTAAAAAATTGTAGACCCAGATCAAGAAATATCAAGTCAAAGAACCAACGACATATCCGGCTCGAAGGACCAATATTAAAATGTAGTCAATTTGTATAGTCTCAAGTAAATTTTCTCCGTTTCTCACTGTTTGAGAGATTTCATAGTCAGTTCTTTCGGATTAGTTCCACACAGACTTTAAGCCCGCTGACATATCTTGTTCTAACTGAATTCGCTATACATACCTCATTTTATAACAATCAATGTAAAAGAAATCGATTATCAATTGTCCACTCTCTCCTTAAACCACGGTCACATGCCGCCTGCCCTAATTACACGCAATAATGTCCCTCCGAATTGACAACTTCATCCACCCCCGATCGCACGTTCTCTACCTCACCTGCCATTACATCTCGACCGACAGTGTGTTGCCAAAGATTTATGTGTCATCCTTTCAACACCCACAAAATGACCGTGAAATCATTTTCGGAAGTCACAAAGAAGAACTCAATAAACCGAATTTGGGACTTCCATAAATACACCCAAATGGGAAGATTACCCGCCCGATGATGGTTCACTTTTGTCCTTAACTAGCAAAACATTGGCGAATAATGAGCAACAAAAACTGTACCGTCCCACACCCCCGCTCGTGCCCGAGCCGAAGTCCAAGTGTCCTGCAGTTGCAGAACAATGAAAAGGACAACACCAATGTCCGAGCACCGACTACTAGTCCATCAGCTACAGAAGTCGTCGCTCGTCGCCGTGTTGCGTAGAATAGTTGTAGTTGTTCGATGAATGGAGAGATGTACACGCACCGCACATGTTCTTGTTTGGCAGATGCCACTGCGGTGAGGATGGACAAAAGGACTCAGCTCCTCAGTCCAGTGAATGGACGAATGAATGATGTCTCAATTTTTGTGACTTGTGGGTGTGGTGGAGTATCTAGTTGGCAGTGTGCCTTCGGACGTGCATATGCCACGAGCAATAAAGGATTCTTTGACTGTGCTGGCCGAGGTGTGCTGGAAGTCAAATAAAAAGGACATGCTCGAGAACAAGGAAACTCTCACGCCCATTAAGAAGTCAGCAGTCGGTAATTCTTAGACGAACGACAAACCGACGAATTGAAAACGAATTGGTCCCTTCCGGTAGTTGTGTGTGGATGGTGACGGTAGCTGGCGATGGTGGTGATGGTGGTGCTGGTTGATAGACGGCCACCTTGAATGCGGGTGACTTTTGTGTGAGTTATGAGGTCCTTTTTGGTGACCTTTCTCGAGGATAGTTGTGTAGATTTTACTTTTCTTCCACTTAATGGGAGGATCGGCAATTAAACTCAGGATGTAGAACAGAAATGTTAACCGCAATTACTCGTCTTGCATCCTTTTTGTCGGATGATGTTTATGAGGATTTCTTACGTACAATCATTTATGTGTAAGTAAATTGACAGATCCATTGAGATGGGATGGGAAACGTCAGGCAGGAGTTTGTGAGCTGTCCTGATCTACAGGGCAACCATCTCGTCACGAGTGTCTCCTCGCCTTGAACTCCTTCGCGGGTTCTAGCGAGCAACCATCGTTTTGCAAGTGCCTCCTCATTTTTCAGTTCTTCGCGGGTTGTAGTTCTCAGTCAGGTTGTAGAGAACAGTCATCCTCTTGCAACTGCATTTTGGCCTTTCAGGCCTTCTCGGCTTCTAGGGGGCACAAGTGGATCCTCGTTGTCATGGTCTTCGCGGGCAACCATCCTTTTGCGGGTGCCTCCTGGTTCTTCAGACCCTCGCCGGTTCTAGAGAACAGCCATATCGTTGCAAGTGGCTCTTGGTCTTTCAGGCCTTCTTGGGTTCTAGGAGGCAACGAGTGGGGTCACCAGTGCCTTCTAGTCTTTAAGTTCCTCTCGGGTAACCATCCTTTTTCCGAGTGCCTCTTCGTTTTGCAGACCTTTGCGGGTTCTAGAGAACAGCCATACTTTTGCAAGTGCCTCTTGGTCTCGATGCTAGGGGACAACGAGTTGGGGCAAAAGTACCTTTTAGTCCTTAAGGTCTTCGTGAGAAACTATCCTTTTGCAAGTGTCTCCTCGTCTTTCAGACCTTGATGAGTGCCAGGGAGCAACCATCTTGTTTCTTGTACCTCTTCGTCTTTCAATCCTTCGCAACCATCTCGTCATCGCAAGTGCCCCTTCATCTTTCCGGCCTTGGCGGTTTCCAGGGAGCCACCATTTTGTTGCCATCGCTCCCTTGTCTTTCAGTCAACCCAAACAAGAGCCATCTCCTTATCGCAGAAACGTTCCCAGGCTCAGCGACGGCTTATCACCTTCCCACCAAAGAAAACAAAAGACTTAATCTGTTTCCGTGGCAACTGCTGAGATCCCTGAACTTTGCTTTGTTCTCTACCTATACCCAGGGTCCACATCAAACACGCTGTGTATCTCTGAAAGGCAAACATCAGCCATTCCGGCAGACCTGAGGGACGTGTTATCTGAAACAATTCCAGATACTGAATTACGCATGTTGCCCCCATTCATCTGGCTTATCGTCACAGGTGAACGCTGAACATCCATTCATGAATGTATTTTCGGATCTCCCTTATCTGCTGCATTGTCAAACAGTGAAACAACAGGTTGACTAAGACTCGGTAGCCTGTGCACACCCTTAACGTCGCCGAATCTCGCCCGTTTGTTTGCGTTGCTCTCCGCAAACATCGGGCAAACACCACTTGAGCATTCGGCGGAAGTGGTATCCCAGAATTGGGTCCCATTTCGGGGTTGGTCGCATCACATCTGAAGTGACATGGACTTGGAATCCATCAAGGGCTGCTGACTCGGAAGGAAGTGAAAGGTATTTGCATTCTTCGATCAGAGTCGAAACGGATGGAGGCTCGCTGCACCCCCAGACAGGATCTCCACTGTGCGTTCGTTCGTTCTCACAAACTGTCATTCGCCAGGCCGTCTAGACGCGTCGCAGGAATTCCTGTGCACGGTTGTTTTTCATAATCGAAGCTGGAATGTGTGTATGAACTTCTCACGATGGCAAGCCACAGACTGTTCATAAAAAAAGGACAGATCCCGAGAGAAGGAATGTCTCCAGATGTTGGACACAGTGGTTGGAAATAGTTTTTTGTTGGTCCCCTGGGTGACACGACGTTTGGTTTTGTTCTCACCAGCTAATTTGTGATTTTGAGTCATCTTGGTGTTGGGATACATGCATCGGAGGAGGAGGAGGACGAGTATTTATGGATCATTTCGTGACCATTTTTCCGGTGATTGCATCTTAAGTGAGTCAGATACTTTGCCGTTTAGTGCAGTGAAGATGATTGATGGTGTTCATACCCACGGACGGTTAATGCAACAGGACCAAACTATAAACACGTTCGCGGGAGATGAATGGGAAGATCTGCATTTGCTAAGGGATTGTTATTGGAAACATGTATTTTAACCGTCTTTCAGAAGACATTTACGTTTCGAAATTAAATTGAAATCTAATTCTTGACATGAAGTATCCTTTGAGCGCTTTGGTAGTAAAGCCGACTCGTATGTCGTGATAGCAAAGGCATGACGCTGTCACGCCATTATGCCTTCATTACCCCAAGGAAGTAGATACATCGACTTATCGAGGGTGGAGTCTATGTATACACTTTTGCTGCTCTGCGTGAACTGCGTAATGTTTCTAATTCAAAATTGCTCTTATATTTAATCAAATAAAAGAAAAACAAAGCAATTCATGCCAGGTATCTAAAACAGTTCCATACTTGTAATTGAAACGACTGGGATTCTTGGCCTCTCCGGTTATGGGAGGGGTTAATTTGTGTGTTCGAGTCGCTTTTTTGTTGTTGATCCCAAACATGTCAAGCCACATGCTCCTTTGTAGTTAGAGCAGATCACCGGTAAATAAGTACTGGAGCCAAGTGGGCATGAAATTCTACCAGAAAGGGCCTTACAGTTTCGTGGTTTCCAGAAAATTCTCTCTCTCGCGCGGCTATCTGTGGTGACGTTTAACTGGGATAAGTCAGCAAGTCGGTCGCCGTGGCGTAGTTGGTTAGTGCGTCGACTCCTATGCAGAGGGTGCCAGGTTCGATACCCGAATTTACCACCTTTCATATTTCACGGCACCACCTCTTTCCTGTCTAAAAAAAGCTTCTCAAACTTGGCCGTTCGGAGTCGGCATTAAACTGTAGGTCCCTTCCACTCGTGGAAGAACAATAGCACGCACAACACATGTGGTTGCTGAGAAGCTAGGCCCAGGTCCGCCTCGGACTGTAGCGCCACCTATATTATTATTATTAAGTCAGTCATCTGCAAATAGACAGCAGTTCACTCTGTAGGTTGGATGTGGTTGATCTGCCGTGTAGATGTTGAAAAGCCACGGTCCCAGCTTCGATCCTTGTGCTATTCCCGCCTTGGTGCTCCACTCTGTTGATTCCACGGTTTCAATTTGAACGTAGAATGGAATGTAGAAAGCTATAAATCATTCTGACGAGGTGGGAGGGGAATTCCATCTGGTTTAGCTTGTAGATGAGTCCCTCTATCCAGAGCGTATCGAAGGCCTCTTCCACGTTCAGGAAGCAGGCGACAGTGACCTCGTTATTGTTCAGGACAGCTAAAACATCGTGGTTGAACGTCATTAAAGGATGTAGCGTTTCTCCCGGAAGCCGTACTGCATATCCGGGATGACGTTTAGGTCGGTGGACCATCGCATTAGTTTTCGCACTACCAGGTACTCCAGGATCTTGCTTACATTACTCAAGAGCGATATAGGCCTTTATCCTGAAACTCTGGTAGCGACTGGTTATAAGGATAATTTTCGATATTCGATGCCATTGAACAAATGTAGTTTAACTGAAATCATGTTCAGACTTCACTGTGAAACCGAACGAGTTAAACCGACAACTTGAACTCGGTTTAAGGTTTAGCTGAACTTAAGTTCTGTACTATGCAACTGTGCATAAGTATTCTATTTGCAAGAAATCTAAAGAGAATTGCGATAGAAAAGATATATAACTTATGGCAGTGACGCATAAGCGTCAGCAAACCCGAAAGAGCAGAGCCACAACAAGAATTTGATCGTTCGACAGGCTATTCTTCTAGTTGTATTATAATTTTTGCATGACAGGGTTCGGAGCATATTTGAATGAAGTACATTGGCTCCACAAGTCTTTGACATACACCACACTTATGTATAAGACAACACCTCTCCCGCGAGTCACTAACAGTGCTCTGAGAGCTTAGCATTGTAATGTGCAGCTTCGTGTGCTAATTGTAGTTACCTTTTTACTTATGAAATAATTCCATTCCAAAAAAATGGGAAAAATATTATCATGCGGCAAGCTGAATAATTTTGCTATCAATATTAATTCGCATTCCATATTAAACTCGGAGGCCTTTTTGGGCAGTTATATTTTCAAATCATTGTCAGTTACCGGACCATCAGCTATTTTCAAACAGCTCAAAACTCAAACTTGAAATTCGGGAAAACTGTCAAAAAGACACGACAATTCCCTCCGAAATCCTTTCTGAATGTGAACATCTGAGACATCTTGTTCCGCATTTCCTGGCAATTAAAGCAATTCCACACATCTCCAAAGACACGCATTCAAATTCAGATCATCCAAAACTCGAAAGTGCAACCAAGATCCCATCAAAACATCATCAAACATGCTCACAACCAAGGGGTTTTTTTCCAACAAAGGACATCACCTTAAGTCCAATTCATAAATGTTACGCCCTATAATCTCATAAACTGTCAAACACAATTAATCAGACATTAACAGTGCAAAGGAGTTACAACCCTTTGGTCCACCTAGCCGTTGAACTCTGGCCATCATCCGCAAGCAACTTCGACCCAGATTCCCTTTCGAAAGTCACCGCAGCCCAGCATCCACAGCCTCGTTTGACATCCTCGTCGAACAACAAGCACCGAACTCGTATTTTCAGATCAAAGATCACCCAGCCTCCGCTCCGGCAATGCCCTCTAACGATGTGATTATTGCTCTCCCAGGTGATCCGGAACTTTCCTCCTTTGTCTTCTCGTTATGATCTTACAAGATCGAGTTACCTCCCGTGATCCTTGCCAGCATCCAGGGAAACCTGATTTAATACCCTCCACGGCGTTCAAAAACCGAAATCAAAAGAATTACCCGAAAAAAACCCTCACAAATCGCATCCTTTTGCCTCACAATTAATGGCCGTTTGTTCTATGGCATCGGGGAAAGGCCACACTGACTGCCGCCGCCGGATTGATTCAGTGTCAATCAAACAATTTTTTCGGAAATGCCAATGTTTGCATCCCCTTCAGTTGCCGCCAGTTCGCCCGCCAGAGGGGAACCAGTTCCGAGACGCCCGTGTGTTATCCTTTCGATTCGGTTTGTTGTTCTGCGGTGTCCTCGGAAACTGGTTCCGACAAAATCCTTATATATTTTCTATTAATTCTTCTTCTTTTGCTTGTCTTTTGGTTCCTCTTCGCAGGGATATGCAAATTCGAAGACTCTTTCGAGGTCATTAAGGTCACCACTGGTCACTTCGAAGGAAGAGAAATCGGAATTTCTTTAATTTTTGTGGGAAAAGACCGAAGGATAAAGCGACAAAAAAGGGGTGGAAATAGCACAAAACTTGATCCTGTTCTGAGGATAATATAATTTTGTGAGTCTCGAAGAAAGACGGCGAGGACGACGATGTCCTGTTCGGCGATTCTTCACAGTGCAATTCCAGGTGCGCACACAAAATTTAATTAACGAAATCGGCCATCGATGGCGATTATCCTTGGACCGGCGCGGCGGATTGTGGCTTACACTCCGGGCAGATGGCTGGTCGGAGTTTCGAGGGGACGGACATAATGCACTGGACAAGTTCATAACCGTTTATGGTGTCATAAACGGAGTGACGAGTCCGGCGTTGATCGTCGATTGTTGCACAGGAGTGCTGAAGGACATGTTTTCGATATTTTCGCACCTTTGGCCGAGGAGCAATAAAGCCATAAACTTGGAATGGCTTTCTGTGCAATTCAGCTGGGCAATCAATGGGAGTGCGAAGACGCTTCAATGGCTAATGAGTCGCTTTGAGCATGAATTCAGTTCAGTCGTAAAGTGTGTGCTGGAGTCCTTTCCCATGGGGAATACGCTCGCAGTTCGTTGCTCGTTTCGAGGACTGTTCGGTTGGACCAGATGGTCTGATGGTCGGGTTTTATGGATTCCGTTGAGACAGAGGAGATAATTGAATTCGTATGCTTCCCGTTTCGGTGGCGATGAAAGCATACTCAGTTGGATCACTCAGATTATTGAGGGGTACTTATGCTGAGGGTCATTTCCTCGGTAATTAAGCTTGGCTTCGAGGGGTGAGTGGACAGATGTAAGCATGAGAATTGAGACTTGATTGAATGCGTTCTAAATCAGATTTGATTGCCAATATTCACATTTTTGAGCTCTAGTTGGATTGATAATTTCAATGATACAATGAAAATGTGATTTTAGGAATCCATTGAAACATGAGCTCTTGTCTCTTGAGTCTTCAGCCGTGTACTCTCTCGTACTCAGGTTGTGGCCTACTCTGGACCTCTGGACTGAAACAACACTAATTCTTTAGATTGTTGATTGTTGAAATGCAGTAAATGGCAGAAAGGATCGTGGCCTTCGGAAACAGTACCTTTCTTAAGGAAGCAGGCAAAAGCTTAGGTCACCACTTCCTCTTTATCCACCCGTTCCATTCGCCATCTTAATAAGTTGATTCAGCCAGCCATTTGGTTTTCTAAATCCCTGAAGGGAAAATCCTGGCACTTGTACTCACTCAGTCTTCCAATCCCCTCACTGAAAGAGGACCTGATGGCTGTTCCCGACTTTGCAAAGTCCAATTTTCCGTGTGGGATACTACATTTGGCACTGAGAATCCACCACACTATCGTCTTGAGTCTTTGATCTTAATATGGGTGAAGCTACAGCCCATAGAGGACCAGGACTAAGCTTGTCAGTAACCACTCGTGTTGTACGTGATATTATTCTCTCACGAGGGGTAGGGACCTATCATTTCATGGCGACTCCGAACGTCCAATTTTGAGAAGTTTTTTCTTGGCATTACTCGTTGAGCATTGTTAGCGACTTGCAAGAAATGGGACCGTGGAATTTATTTTTGGCAATACTGGCCGGGAATCGAACCCAGACATCGCGGTTAAGTTTTGTAGGGGTCGACGCACACACCAACTACACCACGTCTACCCACAGTCTATGATCTTACTAGGAGCTAACATCTACTCGAATAGTAGCCGGTAACTATATGGGAGGTAACAACACGGCTTGAGACTGGAAAGCGATAATCTTATAAGACCGTTGTGAGCCTCTCAGAAACATGATCTGCAAATGGTATGCTGTGTGCATCATTATTGGAAACTGAGGGCTATTCCCCGATTACAAAGAAGGGAGACCTCCCTGACTGCGCTGACTATCGAGGATTGAGTCTCCTGATCATCGCATACAAGATGCTCTCTACTGTCTTATGCGAACTTCTTATCAAAACGGACAATGAAATCCAAATTTGATGAAATACTTACACTGCGCCTATTCCTGCAGAAGACTCTGTAATCGCAAGTCAACAATGACCACCTATTCGTCGATTTAGAGGACAACGAAATGACAGGGTGCGTACGAGGATTTTTTCTGCCAAATTTGTCAGGTTTTGTAGCACTAGCTGCTCCATCAAGATCAGTAGCAAACTCTCGAAGGCTGTCCTTCAAAAAGGAAAAATATATCGACAGCTATGACTCTAAGGCAATATTGGAGTTTGTCCACCTCGGGTAAAACGTAAACTCCACAAACCACATCATAGTGGAGATCCGTCGTAGGATCCCCTTTGACAACAACTGCTACTGCGGTTTGTCGAAAGAAATGTACTCAAAACTTTTGACTCGAAGGCCCAAAATCATCTTCTACAAAACTCTCATTCTGTCAGTCCTGCTTTATGGATACGAAAGCTGGACTATAAGCAAAACAACAGAGACGATACTTGGTGTCTTCGAAAGAAAAACTCAAAATCGGGTATACGGTTCAGTCTGCAATGCAGGCGAATGGAGGAGAAGACGGGAAACCTACATAAAACCCACCTTCTGAAAAATACACGATTTTATAATCCCCAAGCACAAAATCACCAAATCCAAAATCCCCAAACAAATTCCAGTGCAGTGTCATAATTCTACAATGGACAACACAACTTGGGTGGGTTATAAGTCCATAATTCAATACTCTAGAGTAAATATAATTAAACTTAAGCTCCAGGTGGCTGCCTGACAGTTGTAGACATACACTTAGCGGAGCGACGAAGTAGAGTGAGTGGGTTAAACCCTGCGGAAAAAAGGGTTGAAATGGTAGCGCGCGAAGCCAGCCACTTACCTCATACTTTAAATATACCAGACATTCTTTTTGGCCTTATTTTCAAATCAATTTTAGCCATATTTCGATTTGGAAATAGAAATGAAACCAATACCATTTCTTTGATAGACTCGAACTATAGAGGGTTTTGTGTTTTGGGGATATTGGGTATTTCGTAGCCAACCCGAGAAGACTCAATCACGACCTTGGAAGTAGTCCGCAAAGCAAATATCCGTCGACTGCATTGGTTCGGCCACATGGAGCGAACAACAATGCTCCAGCAAATATGGTCTTAGAATCCCAGCCACCTGGTTCCAGAAGAAGATGAAGACGATCCTCCGGTATAAGTACTTAGTTATCGCGAACACAAAACAGCTTGATCGTGATGCCTGGAAGCAAAGATTAGACCACCATCGATAGAAGTCAGCTATAGCCTAGGCCTTATATGTTAATCGAGTAGTCCCTATAGAGATCTTCGATTCTGTTTACGTCGATGGCATCAGGAAGATAAGATTCCACCATAAACTGTTCGAGGTGTTCCGCGACTTGATTATAGTCAAGCAACTATGGACTTAACGCATTTGATGGCTGGACCATAGAAGACTTGGCTTGGAAGCAGATGGGCCTGAGGGACAAAAAAGCAGAGGACAAACTGTTCTAAGGCGGAACACACAACTGGAGAAGGACATTCAACCACTTAGAGTGTGCAACTGAAGGCAAATAGCCAGAGGTCGTGCCAGCCATGGAGGCTTGATGGTTGGTATCCATGGTGATTTCATCGTGACCTACCACAAATTAACCGAGAGGTGTCTTCAATCCTTCGCCGTAGCAAGCGAATAACTTGAGTATGTTTTTCGTACTTGCCCTTATCTTCGTCCGGTTTTAATTGGTAAGCTTGATAACGGAATTTTCGGCATAATATCCTTCTGGCCGTTCCTCTTGTAGCTCGGAACCTCGGTTGAAAAATATTAACATGGAAGTCTTATTGAGACATTCCCCTTCTTTATTTTGCGCTACATTTTGCGTGAACTTGTGCCTCAACCAACAAGCTTCCCCAACTAGCACGATTTCTGGCTGGCTGTCTCCAGTTTCGCACGCCGGTTTGGTTGAGGTTCTACTCCATCTGGGTACATCACCCGGCGTCATCTATTGCGTTGTCCCACAGTTGTTGGCCTGAAGCTGTTTTAGAGATTTTCTATGAGTCTCTGAGTCGAGAGACGGGGCGGCGAAATAGTTGCTCTGCGTCTGAACCCTTTACTGATGTCTTTTGTGCTGTTTACTGCGGAGCCGAGGTAGTCAAAGTCCTAGACTACGATGTATAAGGCTAACCATTGCGAAGCTCTCTCTGAGTCGTAGATTTTGTATGGCCGTTCTTGAGATTCTGTCCTCATACCTCTGTATTTGGCCGTGAAGTCAACGGATAGCTGTTGAGTATCGATTTGAATTTCTTGACTCTTTTTCGGAATCGCTTCTGAACCTCCGCGGCCTGAAGCTGTCCTGCTCATCAACGGCTTGAGGCGGGCACACAAAATGGCAGAAAAGATCTTAGGCGATGTTAATGAGACTTATCGCTTTTAAGTTGGTTCTCCTTCTCGTCTCCTTTCTTCTTGAGACATTGTGCATCTTTAGACTTGGGAGAATATACCCTGCGCATGCATCTCTCATTATTGTCATTGTAGGCCTTAATAACCATGTTGTAGCATTTTAGATGTCTTATAATTAGAAGGAATACTATAATCCCACCGATCTATTTCATAGAAAAATGGTTCAAGATACATACGCAGCAGGATGGGCTTGAGGTGCAGGCAGCAAATTGACGGATTTTCAGGTGCTTTCAGATGCAATGCTGACCAGTTCGCAAAAACTGACCAGTTTTTTTTTAATAGAAACACCAATGGTTCTCCGAGAAGCACATGTTCCTAGCAACACTAGATGATTCATCAGTGCTGATTGCACACGAGGTGCTTATTGCAGTCCTTCTACTTCAGTCAATATCATTAGGTGAACATAATCATTTTGATATTGCTGGTATTGTTCTTGGGTTTGGACACCATTATCCCCCACAACGGCTCTACGAAATGGGCTCAGTTTGAATATAATGCAACGTGATTCCAGGCATATGCATTGATTCACAGAATCTTGGTGACTAAGAAAAATAGTTTTGTGTTAAGGCTTGTTCCGTGAGAGACCGTGGACCAGTGGATAAGTGAGCAGACTTATCCGCCGAAGATCTAAGTTCCACTCCGGGCACGACATTTTTAAAATTTTCGGCGCTTTCTTTCTCGTATCACGTTCGTTAAGACAAATTTTCTTAAATTTCGTCGATCGGAGTCCTTATGAAAGAGCTGACGGATATTGTCACAAGTCCACGCTAAAGCCGAAAAACCGAACAAGAATTTTACCGCGGGTCTTGACTCTCTGGCATCCCCTGTGAGTTAGTTTGACTAGTTTTTGTGTCACAAATCTCCTTCTTCAATCGAATTTTTCATTTCCCCGGATCCTTACCTCTTTTCCCACCCAACTCTTGGAATCGCAGTGTTCGATCTAATGACACTCATCACCGCCTCCTCGGTTATTTGCTCGTCTCTGCGCTCTTTCTTCCAACAAAAAAGTAAACTTACGTAACACCCTCACATCGACCGTTCCTACATTTCTAGGACACACGGAATGCTCCTTCATTCGACGGCCGATTAAAAATCACAAGAAAGTAATTACAGTTTGGCAGCACTTTATGCGAAATCTCAACCATTAGCGCAAATAAAGTTTCATTCATCGTGTCGCGGTTGGTTTTAATTACTCCGCCACCACATCACCAATTGACTCTCCAGGATCCGCGTAAATTCGCCCCACCCCTCCCATCGATGCCATTCATCAGCTACTGCCGCAAGCCCACATCTTCGGGGTTGCTGGATGTAATTACTACCACTTTGCTGCTGGCAGAGCCAAATTAATTCCTTAATTACACCCGGCAATCGATAAACCAGAATTGCATCACAGGGCAGAGTGAAGGGTGATGTACCACCCCATTTACGGCGCAGAATCCTTTCGGGATCACGGCACACACTCTCAAACAGGACACGATTGCAATCAGAGAGTCAGGCCACGGATGATGATGTCAGGATCTCGCTCTTAATAATGCAATCATAATCGCATTTGTTAGACATGCGCCCCGCCAGGGGATGCTGACGACCGGGAATGGGAATGAGAACGGAATTGGGAATGGGTTGAGTATCAAATGTCAAATGTTAACAGCCAACAGCCAGCATCCCCGCACAAGGTCTGAGGTTGGCTGCCTTATCCGCTTCATCCGTTTTATGATTATTATGATTCTCTAGCTTCTGGTTACTCCGGGACCCGAGATTGGCCTGGATCAATGGCATTGAAGGAGGAGACAACACCCGAGACAAATGGTGATCTCGGCGTTTATCGCCGGTCGGCGATCTAGGCGGGAAAGAAGAGAGGTCCTTTTGTTCGGCTCGCCAGTCGCGGCGGCGGTGAGTATGGCAGTAGCTCTTTGTGACGCTGATGACGATGATGATGATGTTCATCTGTGGTTTCGTGAGATTGTATCTCAGAGTTGAGTTTTGTGGGATTCCATTTGTCTGCGGTGTAATTGTAGAGAGCGCAGCGCGCTTGCTCGCGACCAAAGCACGCTTCTGCGGCTGCGACAGAGATTGATATCGCACAAATCATCGCGGACATTTAATATTTTTATTTTTCTGATACTTTTTGTTCGCCTTTCTATTTCTGTGCGGCTTTCAAGCGTCGTTTTGTTTAATTAATTCTGCGGATGGGATGTGGACGGAGGTGCACTCTGGCGTGGCGGCGAGAGATGTCATTCGGTGGTTAATTGTAGACGGTTTGGTGGTTTCTGATTTCTGGTGTCTGATTACAGAGTGAATTGGTTGCTTAATGAAAAGGAGCCGGCCGTAGCAAATGTTGGCAGCGGGCAGGTAGCGTGCCGTATGGCGCCTGCGGTTTATGCACGAGTTTGCTTGCGTTTGGCAGTGGGCGATTGTGGTGTGCTGTGTGTTCGTAAGTTCGGACATGTTTCGGATCTTACTGCCTGCAGTGTCACCAAACTTGTGAGCATGCGCACGTTTTGAAAGTCTTACCCAAATTTGTGCTAGATGTTAATTTAAAGTAAGTGTGAGCGTTCGTTGTTCTCTTCTAACATTCCAAATATTCGTCCTTAATCATGTCGTTTTGTTTCGCAGCAAACCGTAGAGGTGAGCAGCTTGTACAGTCCGTAGTTATTTGTTACTTGCCAAGCAATTCGGTCTTAAATTGTAGGCATCACCTCAGTTAGAACTTATTCCTGCATTGCCCCAAAGACCCATAGTCAGGAGCGGACTAAGAGGCAGTGCCACCCGGGGCTGTAAGGCAAGCTTTTACCCCTTAAAAAAATTTATTTATTATATTTATTTATTTATTTAAAATAAAGTATTTTTTGATGGTGCTTTCTAGCTTATGTTGCACTGAAAACGACTTGAAACGTCGGATTAGTCAACCTTTCGTTGATCTCAGATAAGTCTTAATTACCATTGAAAACGCAAATTGTTAACTAAATTCACATCTCCCATGACAAACTCGATAACGAGTCCAAAAATTCTCACTTCACAACGAAACTTAACAATTCGAAGGCTGTCCAGTTCGTATGCGTATTCGCGCGATTCCCAATATGATACTGTTGTCTGTTAGTTCTGTGAATGTCGCGACAAAGATTTCGTCGCACTTTTTCTTCCGTTTTATGCAGCAATATTTTCGGTTGTAGAGCTGAGAAATAAGTTCAGTGCAGACAAAGCTCAAAGTTCAATTTATTTGTAGTTTCATTTGTACAGTTTTGGTTACATCTAACATGTATTATTTGTGAGATATAGAACAAAAGCTCTTTACAACAAAAAGATAGTTCAAAGTATATATAATAAGAAAAATTGAATACATTAATAGGAAAAAACACTGCGGTAAAAATCCCCTATTATGACTCTTACAACTAATGACTCTTATAGCTAAATTGCACCTAGGCCCAACTATGCAACATTCAAAAACGACATAGCTACCTATAATATTATAGCTTTAAGATATGATTGATTCTTCCTTAATTTAAGATGTTACGAATGAGCTCACTCTCTGAATGAGAGCATTTGCTTAACAAATTCTGGTGTGATTTGTCAATGAGTTGTGACATCGTATTTACATTAGCTTTTTCAGACAATGCCATCGCCGTCGAAGGGGTTCACCCCCCGTTCATATCGAAGACAGAACTCCAAGCGGTCTTCGAATCATTAAAGAAGAAAAAGTCTGTTGGAATCGACGGGATCTCCAACATTGTGCTAAGACACCTCCCCCTAGAAGTGGTTAAAATGTACACAATCCTGTTTAACAATGCTTTGAATAATGCACATTATCCAGAGCATTGGAAAACTGCGATTGTGCAACCCATATCCAAGAGAGGAAAAGATTCTTCGAATCCTTGCAACCTCCGGTCAATAAGTCTCCTTCCGAACATCAGCAAGGTATTCGAGAAGGTGATCAATAGAGCCTTGATCAACTGGACTAAGGACAAAAATATAATTCCGGATAACCAATTCGGTTTCAAAGCGGGGCATGACACTATTCATGCCGCGTCGAAACTGGTGTCGGATAACCAATGGAACAAGCACCAGAAACAATGTACGGGTTCCTGCTTGATCGATCTGGAGAAGGCCTTTGACACCGTATGGTTAGAAGGACTTTTCTACAAGCTCGATCGGCTAGGCATTAGCAAACCACTGCTGTACCTACTGTGTAACATGCTTACCGGTAGACGGTTTGTTGTCAAAAATGACCATGTGACCTCCACAGGTATATTTGAGGTAAGAAATGATCTCCAACAGGGTGCCGTAAATTCGCCGATCCTGTTCAACATTTACTTGAGCGATCTGATAAGTTCTCTTCCTCACGTAATTGCGTATGCCGATGACTTGATCGTGTACAGATCAGGCAAAAAAAAACCCTCACGCAGGGTGACTTCGATTCATTCATGAGAAGTTGCGATGACTGGAAGTTGAGTATCAACTTCCGGAAGTCGGAAACCATTCTGTTCAGGACGCCGTTGTATAAGGCCTCGCCGGACACGAAAAAGAATTGGCGACAGTTCGCAATCGTTGGACGACAGGGGAAACCACTGGCGAAAAGGACTGTAGTCAGATACCTGGGGATCTGGCTAGATCAGTATCTATATTTTAACAAACATGTAGATGCTACTCTGGCCAGAGCCCGAGGCGCTTTTGCCCTTACAAAGAGACTGTTTTACAACAGCCAACTCGATGCGAGGGTGAAGGTTATCTGCTACATGGCCCTCATCCGGCCAATGCTCACCTATGGCTGTCCCGTCTGGTTCAACGTGAGTGCAAGCTTGATGGAAAAGATTCGGTTGTTTGAAAGTGCTTGTCTTAAGGCTTGCCTTCGTCTCTATCGAACTCCCGAGTCCCTGTACATAAAATTCTATTCCAATGAGGTTTTATACAACAGGGGAAACCTGATAAGAGTGGACAATTTCCTGTTGAAATTGATTCGAGGGCATACTGCTAGAGCGATGAACTCGTCCAATAACTTGATCTCGGGGGCTTACTACCCAATCACAATACCACGAAAGGGTACGTCACAATGGCTTCGTCCCCCCAGAAGCTTTCCTGCACCTAGACAAAAGCGGATTACAAGAATGCGGTACCGCTCGTCTACTACATCGCCAGATCAACTGTGGATGGGCGACTCAACCACGACCGTTCCGTCGCACAACGAGCTTATGAGGGTCTCCTCCGGTTCAGTACGGCGGTCTGAAGACGGGATGTTGCTAGGCAGCACCGAGGGAACTCCAGCGTCGAACCCTTTAGATCCAGGCTAAAAAGGGTATTGCGTATCCCCGAATGGGGGAGTAGTCGGTCTCTCTTGGATTGTGGATTCGATGTAGGTATATCTGCTGCATCCTCTGGCCGACTTAAACATATTAGGGTAGCTTTAAGGTAGTCGTAAGTTGAAAAAAAAAATATATAAAAAAAAAGGTATACACTTTTGTACACTCGTTTGTACTTTTGTGTATACATTTGTAGATACATATTCAATATATATACATGTATATAAGCATATATACACATATATATATGTAAGCTTAGCTAAATGTAGTGTCAGTTATTTTTAAGATAGTGTGTAAGTTAGTATATAAGTTTTAAGTAAAACAGTTCTGTTATTAAGTTTTTTGATACATTTTCTTAATTTAAAATTGTCATTTAATATCTAACTTTTTGCGTAAATAGATAGTTTGTTAGTTAAGGTCGAAAGACATAGAATAAGTATAAGTTTAGCTTAGAGTGCCCGCCGAGGGCCAGTAAGTTACATTTAGCATTATTGTTCGTCTAACTAGTTTTAAGCATTTTTGTCTAGTATTAAAGTATATCGTGAATTCGCAAATAAAAATTAATTAAAAAAAAAAAGGTTTTTCATGGAGCCTCATAGTAGAGAAATGCCAGGGCAGATTTAACATTAGCTTTAGCACCTTGTTTTGACATAATTGAAGTTTTTAATATGTGATTTGGCGCAATCGGCCCACACAGGTGCACCACAAGTGTACGTTAAGACTTGTTGCAAAAAGTTATCAATACTAAAAGTTATCAATACTAAGATTTACGATTGATATAGGGATATAGGATTTTAATGATTAGGTTTGCTTTCTGAACCGTACTCGATGTATGTTTTTCAAAAGTGAGTTTTTTATTGAAACTAACTCTAAACTACTAAATACTTACAGCTTTCAGACCATTCGATGCTGGTCGAGTTCAATTGTAGGTTTGTTCTAGGTAGGAATAGCTGTTTTCTGCGTCGAATAAACCACTTAGTCTGAGATTTACCTGAAGCTGAATAACGGAAACGCATCAAGTGCATTTTTAAGAGAAGCTAGCTTGTCCTGTGCTAAGATATTGGATGAAAACAGGGCTGTGTCATCAGCGAACAAAGCTAGGAAAGTGTTACCATTATATATTAGTAATGGTATGTCGGACAGAGTGATAGTGGTATATAATCGTGAATTCAGTGCAAACTGTATTCTGACATTCTATCATGGATTATACCACTGGATGGCGCAGTTGGTTAAGTCCCTGCCCTTGTTTAGCGGGGTCCCCGGTTCCAATCTTATTGAGAGCAAAATTTATACGCATATATCTGGTTTTCAAATCCGGTCCAGTCACCATTATCCGATTGGGGGCATCACAATTAATGGAACAATATGGCCTGAATGCAGGTGACTTTATTAGCAGTCCCTGAATCGAATTTTTGCAAGTATATCGATGCTGCTTCAACTTCTTCCAGGCTGTCACATCAGAAAGAAGGATAACAAAAAAGAGTATACTTTGCAGCACCTTTTGTATCCAAATGTTCCTTTTGATGCTCACAAAGGAGTGATGAATATTTGAAACTATCTTCATAAAAATTTGAAAAAACTCTAAAGGACTATTTTGTAATTTGTTTGAAATGTGAAAGTGCTGTAGATTTTTAGGACTTGCCAAAACCCGCCTAAGGGCGCTGCTGCCACTTAGAGGGATAGCAGCGACTCGTGGTGAGCTCCGTCTAATGTCTAGAACTCCCTCGATTGACACAAATACCTTTTTTATGAGAATATCTCAACGATGCGATGAGAAAAATGTGTAAAGTCTTTCCACTGTCCAAAAGACCGGATGGCGCAGTTGGTAAATTGACTGCCCTTGGTTAGTGGGGTCCCCGGTTCGAATCCTAGCGAAAGCAAAGTTAATACGCTTTTTTCTGGTTTTCAAATCTGGTCCAGTCACAGATACCTCCTCTACCTTTCTCCTTCTATACCTTCGGCCGTGCTGTAGCATAAGGGTATCAGCAATCCCATAAGCACGAGCAAATTATAAAAAAAAATGTGTTTCTAAGGAAATCCTCAAACAAATTTACAGTTAATACATGAAATTAGATCTTGAAACTACACTTCCTAAGGTTTGAGCACTGTTCTAATAAGCTAAAGGATAATGCGAGAGAAGTTAAGTAAGTCAGTGACTTTTCGAATAAAATATACTTTTCCGGCAATTTCCAAAATAGGCATTTTTCCAAAATAGAAAGGGTCCTTTTAACTTGATTCATTTAGTTCAGCGAGTTTCCAAGATGTTTTCTTTCCTGAGTATAATGAGCGTTTGATTGAGTGAGATCATCTTTATTCGGCCCAAACTCTTTTTGCCTTCATTGTTCCATGGTCTCTGGTGTGTTTCGATGGATCCAAGTTTCGTAACAAAACGGGCACAAAAACAAACATCGTTCCACTTTTTTGAACTAGCGATTATGTTAGTGTGGGAGCACTCACTGCAACCACCGTAATACTGAATCTAAAATCTTCTGTCTTAAAGTTTTCATTCGGAACTATATCGCTTCGTATCCGTAAAATGTAATTCAAATAGACAGAATATGAGAGAAGTTTGGCGACTGCCTTGTTGTCAACATGGGATCCCTCAAGGCTGTGTACTAACCCTAATTTTATTTTAACTAGTAATATATTGTTATAGGTAATATTTAGTACATATTTTAAATAGTATAATAGCATTCACTTTTAGGTGATGTTTCAGATCGTGGTGTCGGATGCTGCAAGCGTGAGTTTTTCAACTTGGAATTCCATTAAATGGTCAGATTTAGTCTCGCAATCAGGACAGGAATATCAGAAGATTAAGAACAACAAGCCTCATGCTTCCGACACCTGATTGCAATTTTTCAAAACATTCGTTTTCTAATTCAAAAGCATTTATGTCTTCATACGTGGTCACATGGCAAAAACGTCAAAGTCGTTTTTTCTTATTTTTCAGGGAACTTGTTTAAAGTTTAAAATCGGTCTAGAAATGTATGAAAACTTCGACCTTAATTTATATTAAATTAAATTTAATTAAATTCGTATAACTAAAAGATTTTGGGTGGGTCGCCGTGGCGTAGTGAGTTAGTGCGTCGACTCCTACGCAGAGGGTGCCAGGTTCGATACCCAAATTTACCTCTGTAGCGCCACCCATATTATATTATATTAACTAAAAGATTTTGGTTTCCTTAATCTTGCAATATCAACGACTCAAAATCGACTTAGGCGGTTTTGACATGTGACCGCAGATATGTCCAATCGCAAAAGTTAACGTTGAACAATTTTCAGGACTAGTTGAAGAAATGCCACCTGCGGCCATGAACACTTACCATTCAAACGTAACCCAAAATCAGAATTGAAGGATCTTCTATTCAATCACTACATAATACTGAGCATTTTTTGGAAAATGTCGAGTGAATTTCTTTCATCAGATTCGTTAGCACCGCTAACATGTACCAATTCACCTTTGTCAAACGAATCGGTCACTATGCGAGCTATGTTAAGGCTGACATGCTGCTGACCTCATTCCTTATTCCTTAAATGCAGATTGACTTGAAAAAAGTGGTCGAGTGTTTCACCATCGGCGCGAAAACCGGAATTCGGTCCATCAACAAGATTCCCCACTTATCCGGATCGCGAGCCGAGACGCCACCCAGCATCGCACCCCAAGGCTTCAGGCTTCTTGGTCTTCGCCGTCTCTCCAGCGTAAGCATGGTCTACCACGCTGTCGTCTTCCATAAAATAGGTTACAAATCGCACAAGCTGAGCTTGCTGCAGAAGTTATAGGCTAGGTCCATCTCGGACTGTGGCGCCACCAATACATCACTTTGTCCCGCTTTTTTAAGTAACTGAATTTGCCAAGAGAAAAACATACATTTTGAACATTATCTGCATAATTGAGACCGCTGCAAGTTCATTAATAACTTCTGAAAACAATTGGAGACCAATATTGCAACCTTGTGGTACAGCATTCCGAAGATCATAAAGAGAAGATAGTTTTTGTGATACTTACAGAACAAATCACCACTAAGTAACGAGGAAAGATAGTCGAATACCTGAAAATGAAATTAAATTGCTGAGTTCCTCAGTTCCAGAAATCGATAGAACTTTAGTAGACAGTAAAGATTCATCAAAAATGTAATGCAATTTCGCCAATCTCTACAAATTCGCAATTATCTGCGAACAATCGCAACGAACTCATCGCTTCTTCTTTAAGAATCAGGGTAGACATTTAAATGCCACAAAAGCACCCTCATACAAATCATAGCAAAAAAAAATCTATTAGCGAATTAATTCCCCGCCTCCACCTCAGGTGGAGACACGTCGAGTGAGGGGGCCAATTTAATGGATCCAAGTCAATTTCCTTTGGGAAATTTTCCACGCCATTTAATCAGTGGAAAAGCGTAAAAACTACGTTTCCAAATGAAAATAAACAAAAAATAACATAAACTTTCGAAACAACCAATTCAATTCTACTCAACTGATAACACGAGCAGCCCGGCGAAAAAAGAACCAAATTCCGATAAGATTCAACAGAAAACGGTGTTTTTTTTCATTTCGTTTTTTTTTTTCGAATATATGAAAAAAGAACTGACAATAAACTGATAACGATAACTGTCGCCACTGCCATCTATCTCGATGGGGAGGAGTTACTCAGTGCCGGCCTGGCGGAGTGTGAGAACGAGCTCTCTGCTCTGCGATGTGACTTTGAACCGGTTTTCACTGACTGCAGGGGAAGTGGTTGCTGTACATAAGGAACGATTTGGGAGGAGCTATTTACAGTTAGACACAAACGAGCATGTGCAGTGCTTGAACAATGAGTTTCGTTCAGTTTTGAGTGGAGTGAAATGAGAATCACTCGAGCAGTGGGCATTTGAAAATCAATGCGGAATGGGATTGTTGTGTTGGTCCAAGGAGCGTATTGTATTGTTTTCGAATTGGAATTCCTTGATGGACAGACGAGAACTACTTCTTATGAGCCTTCTAGTTGGGTCGGATTGTTGTGTGTTCGGGTTCAAGTGAGAGAAATGAAAAGAATTTTGTTTGGTGACTATTGTTGATGGTGTTTGCAGCTGATGGATAGGGATTTGTTGGTACAGATTGGAAATTGACATGATTTAGCGACTGTATGTTCGTGAAGTTGGACTACAGGAGAGTTTCAGATTCCTGCCTGCGAGACATTAAGTGTGGAATCTCCAATTGATCCTGTTCCAAGGGGCCCGTATTGGAATTTGTAGAAGAAAATTAAAATGTCCGTGGAATATGATTCGCTTATGAGCTTTTAGTGAAAGGAGTTGAGAATATCAGCTGATTAGAGGTGGAGAAGATTATAACCGATAGACTTCAATATCAAAATCTACCGATAGTTTTTTACTTTATCGATAGTTTGCGATATTAATTTAAAAAAGCAATTAATACTAAAAAAAAATGTCCGAAACCGGAATACAGTGGACTCTCCATAACTCGAACTCTCCCTAAGTCTCTAACTCGAGCTTTTGCGCCATATTTTACATACATTTGTAATGGGAGAATTTCCCCCCAAGTTTTCAATTTCTCATACAAAAGCCTCCCTCTAAGTCAAACTCTGTCTAACTCAAGAAGATTATGGTATCCCGTGACAATTCGACTTAGGGAGAGTCCACTGTATTTACTTTCAAATACTAAAGATTTACTTCAATTTACTCCCATCTCAAACTGTCAGTAATATGAATTTAAATACGGCCATTCATTCGATTTACTTGAAGCCGGTGTATAGAGTTTTAATTTTTTTGAGTAAAACAATGGATGCATTTCTGTTTCACTAAGAAGAAAGTAAATGAAAAAATTCATTATATTTTAAATATACGAGAAAAAATGTTCCTGGTAAGAGAGAAGAGAGCAACAGATGCAATAAAAGAAATGCCAAATCGCTCGTATGTAATTTTGTCAAGAAATGCCGAGATGGCAAATAGGCCAAGTATTTTTTGTGCAGAAAGAAATCAATGATCATTTAAAAGGATTATGTCCTATTTTTTATAGGAAAAAAGAAAGCAGAATCGGAAGTAGTATTCCAATTACTTCCCTAAGTCGAAACTCTGTAGCTCGAACTTTTTCGCCATATTTTACATACATTTCCCTCAATTTTTTAACTCGAACAAATTATGGTATTCCGTGACAATTGGACTTAGTGGACTCCCCACTGTATTTCAATTAATCCCGATTCTGCTTTTGTCAATACAAGTACGAGTTCCAATGTGCGTTCAGTCAGCTCCTTCTTAAAAGGGTAGCACAATATGAGACCTAGTTTGAAAGAGAAAAGGAAATAGATACGGCGTTGAGCTAAATGATTTTCAACCAATAATGAATGATTAGAGGGTTTCGTGTAACTTTTCGATCAAAAATACGTTATTCCAAGCACAATTTCTGTTAAGGAACATTTAGCCGACGAACTTTGCATACACGAATGCTCCAAGAATTTTAATCGTTGCAGAATCTTTGCCGAAGTCTGAAGGGATTGTCAGTGTAAGTGTTCAAATTGTAACCTATTTGGAATCAAGGCAAAAAACGTGTATATTTACACATTCTACAACACTAAAAACGTTTAAATACATAATTATCGATAGTCGGATATAAATGTCGATAGGGGCGCCGTGGCGTAGTGGGTAAGTGCATTGACTCCTACACAGAGGGTGCCAGGTTCCATACCCGAATTTACCACCTTTGATAATTCACGGCTCCACCTCTTTCGAGTCACTGACAATGCTCAAAGAGTATTCCTGTCTAGAAAAAGCTTCTCAACTTCGCCGTTCGGAGTCGGCATTAAACTGTAGGTCCCTTCCATACGTGAAAGAACAATAGCACGCACAACACGAGTGGTTGCTGAGAAGCTAGGACCAGGTCCGCCTCGGACTGTAGCGCCACCCATATTATTATTATTACTATTATACATAGTCTTGCATAAACTATCGATTATTATCGATGGCAAGGAATATCGATAGTTCCCCACCTCCAGAGCTGATTGGCAGTGATGGAATTTCTTTTCTTTCTCGCTGATTAGTGGAACTTTGAGCTTCTTCTTTCATGTGCATTTTAAGATTGAAACAAAGAAATTGAAAAAAATTCTGTAAAAAAAATGTATGTTTTGAAGGTTGATGTTCAAAAACTATAATTTTTTAAGTTTTGTCAGCAGTCATTTTAAATATAATTTTTGATGCAAATCTTATCTGAAGAGAGATAAATTTAAAATGATACTAGGTTCAAGGAAACGCCAGATTATAGAAGCCGTATGATGGGCCTAGGAATCAATGAAACAGACCACGCCAGATGAAAACAAGATGCATAAGAGATAGAGGTTGGATTTCCTTGTGTGTTAATTTGTACAGGCATTAGTCAAAAATCCGTTTTGTTGACAGTTGGTCTAGAAGAATTTCAATAATTCAAATGCTGCCTTTGCAAACACATTTTTCTTTCTTAAAACTATTAGTATCTAAGCTATAATGAAGTGTAAAAATTGGTAAGATATTGCAATCAGTGTATCAATTTTAGACACTTTAACGGTTACAACACAACTCCGAGAACAGAAGAGAGTGGAACACTTCCGAGCTCTGCAATGTGTGATGATTATGCCTCCAAGTAGTGTCCTGGCAAAACTATCCGAACAGTTAACGCGTTTCATAACCTTGCATTGAACACTCAAGTATAAAAATATAAAATATGAAAATATACGCATGCCTAATAATTGAAATTTCATCAAATTCTATAGAAAAATACTATGGAAAATGAATTTTAAAGTTGGTTGAAACTTATCAGTGAGTTAATTTCAGCTATGGGTTTACTGTTTTCTCCATTTCTACCACTGACAGAGACTTCTTGGGTTTCTTTCTCTAACATTCAATCTTTATTAAGCACATAAGCCCCAAGACTTGAATCATCGTATCCTCCTGGGATCCCGTCCCAATGCAGCACTGTTAAGTCTAAAGATGAATTTCTAGAATAGTAAAGGATAGTATTTCGCATTTTATCTTCTGGAAACCCGGTCCATCTACTACTGTGGCGACTTCCATGCTTATGTACTTAGTCGCATAGTATAATTCGTCGTTTATTTTAACAACTAACTGCGGAATCTTTAGATAAAGCATTTCAGTCATCAGAAAGAGAAGAAAAACACTCTAGTGTATAATTCCTTAATTAATGGTATATTCCACAAAGGATCAACAACATTGTTAACTAGATAACTAGTTCTGAACCACGCATTACAAAGTAATGTCTTTGAGGTTGTCATGGATTATAGTAAAAACAACGTAAGTACATGCTGTGACCAGAAGCTGAGTATGTCTTCTCAACAGTACCAGGTTTTTATGCGCCCGGTGCGAGGCTCTAAATTTGCGCCATCGTATAATTAAAGTTGTCCTAGTAATTTTTGCGCCCTCCTACGCAGTGTGCCTGGGCACAGCGGACATTGCCCTAGCTACGGTGTAGCTGTTCGTTTGAATTCAAGAAGCAATTGAGTACTAGACCCATTTGTCGAGAGAGTTAAGTGTTTACAAAACATTGAGCACTCCAGATTTCGCAGTCATGACCGAATAAGTTTCTGATATTTTCAAGAGGAATGTTCTTTGTGTAATTTCTGATAAATGTTCACAGATTTTAGGAGAGAAGATTACACCATTTTCTGTAAGCGTGAGTTCCAATGCTCGGTTATGACGCCGATAATAGTTTTAAGAGTATGCCTTCTCATTCTAATGAGGCTACGGGAGCGTTTCGGATCGAGGGTAGGCCATTATTATTTTGATGAGGCATCAGTAGATGTTTCAGAAGATGAGGTATCAGCAATGAGCATTGATGGCAGGTCTCCATACGAAAGATGTAAGCATCTGCTACCCTTTCTAGTGAGTTCGGCACCCACATAAGTTTGATACTAAAATGCTTGACCACCTCGTGTAGAGAAAGGCGGCAATACAGCGAAATCCTTGAGTTGAAAGCGACTGCCCTGAGAGATTTTATAGCTGCTGGTTGTCGATATCTAAGCTTGATATTACATTGTTTTTTTTAGTCAGAACATAGCTTCCTTTATTGCTAGTCTCTGTCTGAAAGATGCGGCATTGATTTGGCAGCCAAAATGAGTGTTGTATATTTAGATCCTTAGAAGTCTAATCTTTAACGCTTCGCTGATACATACGCACGACATCCGTGGAACATTTTCAAGCGGTTTGCAATATAGCGTCTTTATCTAGTGCGTGGCGGCCGTGACGTTGTTGAACACATCGCTGCCTGGGCTCGATTCCCGGGACGATCAAAATTATTTCTGACATGATCAGAGAGTAACGACGGTCTTGAAACATAGCTTTTCAGTCTAGGCCGTTCGGGGTCGGCTTAAAACTGGGAATATCACGCACAGCACGAGTGGCTGCTGTCCCTAGTCCTCTACTGGCTGTAGCGACACCCAAATATGCATATAACTAGTACATTCCGTCTGCCGTCAATATGAGTAGCCAGTAGCCTGCGGGGTAGTAGTCCCCAGAAGGCTATGGAGGGCTTTTTAATACGGCCCGGGATGTTCAACTTCCAGTTAAATTTTAGTTGTCATTTAAAGCTCAGGTTCCACTAACTCTTTCGTGTACTCTGTCAATAGAACCAATATCAGGCATAAAAATTCGTACAACCATTCGACTGCATTTATTTTTTTCCAAAAGCCATTACCAACGCATTTAACTAAAAAAATAAATCAATATCCTATCCTACCCCACCCCTAGTCTGAGCAATTTTCAGAAAAAAGCCACTTTAATTAATTAGAACACACCTCATCAAAACCAACCTCAATAAATATCCTCAAATCGAAAACAGAAAAAAACAAACGACCATCATCCCCATCTGGCAGAACGCTGCTCGCGCTCGCCCAACTACTTTACGGCAAATTGATTTCTTCTCATTTATCATCGAGGGGCCTACACCCGGTGGGCACCGTGATTCCCACGCATCCACATCTCGTCTAGCAATCCGAAATTCCGAAGGTCGGAACTTTGTTAATTACACCCGCGTCCTCCCCATCTCCGCCTCGCCTTTGTGCAGCCAGTCGTCCCATCCCAGCTCGCCGAGTATTCCCATCGAGCTCTGGAGCAAACATATTATCCGTTCTAATTCGCACAGAATCACTGCAACTACGGAGCCACGAAGGACTAGTGAGCGTCGAAAAGGATGTAATTAATGATGTTCGTGCAAATATTAGCAGAGCGCCGCTGTTGCTCGACAGTGCCCCTGTCTCCCCCGACACATGGAAAAGTTAGGAAATGTTGATTTTACAGATCAATGGACACGTTTGCTCCGATTCCTTTGGTCTCTTCGGTGTCAACCCTCGCGCTAATGATCTCCTTCGCTTGTCTCACACAAATTCCTTCCTTCCGTTCGTCTCGGTCGTTTGTGGTGTCCTTTGAACGTCGTCGCTTAACGATACCAAGATTTGCTTGAGTGTAATTAGAGCGCATTTTCGGTTTGGATACAAATTTGTCAACCGTAAATCGATTTGTCAATTCAAATATTGCCTGCCACTTGGCGCTAATGATCGCCTGTCTACTGGGCTAGGTATGGACTCACGTTCTTTCTTGATGTGGAGAGAGGATTTCGCAAATGAAAGGATGTGCTATCGTTTTGAAATTAAAAAGGATGCGTCCTGAGCAAATACGTGTTCGATTCGGAAGACGTTGGCACAGGAGGCAACACATGTCCTAGTTCTTTTCAGTTGAACACAGCACAGTGGTTGGGTGTCTAAATTGACACTGATTGATGAGATTGATTGTAGCGATGGGAAGAGATGTCTGTTGCTTGGTTGGGTGGGTTTTTGCATGATCTTGGGCAGAGGTGGACTAAAGTTGAATGGTATACATTATAGCCTCTGTAAGCTGAAAATAATTGTATGGAACCTTTACTTTAGACATAACATAAATATTGATCATCAGTATTCAGTTTCTCCGAGTCTTTCTTTCGCCCAACCGTCATAGAAACAGCATAACAAAGGCAAATTTACAGAAAATTCTCATTAAGGACAGCGTAGCTTGAGTAAATACACAAAAATCATTCAAACTATCGAAGAAAACATTTGAATGATTTTTTCATTCGATGGGATGCATGAACGATTTTCGAATAAATGAAACTATTCAACAACTCTCGAATAAGTCGATAGTCTTTATTCGATAGTTCCCAACACTTGTTGGCAGTGATATTAGGTCATTCGAACTGTCATTTTTTACAGACAAAATTCAATTACAAATATCTACTAACCGTGAATTTCACAATTTGAAATTTGAAATTGTTTCTTGTCAAGGAATTGTAATTCCACTCGTGAAAGAACAATAGCACGCACAACACGAGTAGTTGCTAAGAAGCTAGGCCCAGGTTCACCTCGGACTGTCGCGCCACCCATATTATTATTATTAAGTAATGGTAATAAAATATATAAAATTTGTAATTGTAATACCCATAGGCAATTGTAATAAAGAAATGAAAAAAAAAAATTATGTTTACCAAAAAAAAACAGAATCCATAAAAAAAATCGCTAATTAAAGCACTCTATTTAGAATTACTCTAAAGAAGAATCACTTGTATTTGGCATAAGCCGGCGAATTAAACAAATTATAAAAAAAAACAAAAATAAGCACGCGACGCGACATTTCTGTTAAAATGCCCGACAAAAATATCGATTTGTGTCTCCAGTTTTGCAATTCGGATTTCGATGATTTTGTTTGTTTACATACAAACCTGCTACAAAACAATACCTTTCTAGCAAAAAAATAATCATGAAGTTTAGTGTTGCCGAACTCGAGATATAAACGGACAAACATAATGTTTCAACCATAATACCTAAAAATGTTATTTTATTATATTGTATTATTTTTTTTTCTGGATGTATGGCATACAACTCCTGGGTTGATCTAAAACATGTAACAAAAACATTACAAGCTATTAAGACCAGAGTGCCAAGTTCAATCATCAACGCACAGAAAATAGGAGTACCCACACAGATATTGAAACGATGACACTCCAGCCACACATTAACAACACATATAAAACAACTAGCTTTTACCTGCTGAGTTATCGGGAACTTTTAGTCGAGAATCGCTTGCCAAATTTTGGAAATTCTGAACAAAAATGTCTGATCAACTTATTGACTTAGAATAAACCAATAATTATGTTAGCATGGAGATGTTTTTAAAGAGTAACAACCCCACATATTAGTTAGTGCTGGGGATAATCGAATGATTTTAAGAATCGACACTTTCTTCATAAGAGAGATACTAGATGAGGCCACGCAATTGAAACTAACAAATGTGTGCAAATGAACTACCTCATGAGTTATGGACAACTTTGAATATGAATGAGTATGTTTTTACTGATATATCAGAGCGTTGGTAAAATATTGTTCTGTAATCTTGGTGCAACACCATGTTGTTAACATTTTCTATTCAATATCAGCTAGAAATACCAGAATGATCGATATTGATGTCTATCCAGTTACCATGTACCGTACTAGACGAAACTTCTTCTTATTTCTTTATTTGGCGCTACAGTCCCGGGTGGAACTGGGCCTCAACCAACAAGCCTTTCCAGGTAGCACGGTCTCTGGCTAGCTGTCTCCAGTGTCGCACGCCAAGTTGGTTGAGGTCCTTTGTCCGTCCTCTGTTGCGTTGTCCCACGGGTTCGAAGTCGACTTTGCGAAGCGGTTTCATTCGAAGAGTGAAACGATCACCGGCCAATATTCTCCGCAGCTTTGGGCTTAAGGCAAAACACGGGTACATACGTGTTTAGTCACCATGAAAAAATGTATAAATAGTCTACGAACATGGATATTTGCAATATTTAGGCCCCTATAACTAGCTCCTGTTTTCAACCTGTAGGGCAACTTCCGAACTGGGCATTTTGTAGAATCTTTCATTTTATACGCATTCTACAAGTCAGAATGTCCATCTTGGGATGCGCTATTTTAAACTTCGAAAATTCGAACATTTCATTCGCCTAGAATTCTTCGTGGAACTTACGATTTTTTTTGTCATGAATTACTGACATTGAGGTTCTTGTTTTCAGTTTGACAAGTTACCAAGAAAATCATCAATTCGGTGAGAGAAAATTTAGTATCGTTACGAGATTTTGTGGAGATTTTCGCAATAAAAAAAAGTTAGTTAACTGCGGAAATGTTGCCATACCAAGAGATACCAGTTATATATATGAAAAGCCGCGGTGCAGGTAGCGGTTGATGTTTTTTAAGGACCACATAGTGCCTTATACCTTTCATTCATTATAGACCGCACAAAGCTGAGCCTGCTTCGTTGAGGGATAACTGCGGATTGTGCAGTGGTTTAAAAAATATTTTTTATATTCTCGCGGCTCTGTAGAGCAGAGCTTCCCCTTACACGATGAAATCTAAAGTCTATCAGAAAAATTAAACTAACTCAAACTACCTTAGATACTATCTGGATCGTTGAGTCCTGTAATTGATCCCACAGATGTCTTCGAATTCGACGCAATATTCTCAAATCTTTGAAATGCTAGTTTTGTATTATTTTTTTTTCCGAGGGTAGGTGAAGATCTTTAAAGGACACTATGGAGACCGTTCCCACATACCGAAAAGGATTTTTACCTACAACGAAGTTTTACACTTATCCAGCAGTTTTATCTAATTGATTTAGACGCATTTGGCAAGAAATTCTCCAGGGAGTTCTTGCTAACACCACAGCTAAGTGCGGGTTGAATTCACCGTGCTACATCAAGGGGTTTAGTCCTTTGAAGACGGCGAAAAGAGTATCTTTCGTCGAAAATTGGAAGGACGGCAGAGTTTCTGTGCTCTTCCAGGCGACGCTTTTGCTAACGAGCAAAATTCGTAACTTCATGTTGGACTGATGAAATTCCAAGATCTCTGTGGATATCGTTGTTTCGTATATACCAGGGTGCGTTGACAACGGAGCTTAGCAGTTTATTTTGAAAAGTTTGTAGTATGTTTCCGTCCAGATGGGTTTTAGCACTTGCTTATATACAAGCAATTTGTTGTCAGTACTTAGCTTGGAATATTTTTAAATAAGCCAGTACATGCCTTTGTACCTTAATTGGAGCTCCTCACGTTTCTTTTTGACGTGATCCTTCCATTTAGGCTTTACATCGAGAGTCATTCCGGGGTATTTCGCTTCACTGCCGAAGGGTATTTGAACATTATTTATAAAAACGGGCAAGTTATACACCTTCTTATACGTAAAATTTATATGAACGTATTTAGCTTCGTTAAGTTCAATTCGCTGAGTGTTCATCCATTCGTGTATCCGGTCTAAAGCACATTGCAATTTTCTAGTTGATTCTTCGACCGTTTCAGCAGTTACCAAAATGGCGGTGTCGCCTACTTCCTGCGGTATATCGCTGCTATACAATAAGTAAAGGAGGGGACCAAGAACATTTCCTTGTGGTACTCCAGCTTGTATAGATTTTAATAGGGAGTTTTCTTTCCCATATTTCACACGGAAGATTCTATCGGATAGATAGTTCGATCAAATTGTGCAAAGTTTTCTTGGGAGGAATTGTTGAAGTTAGTGTTTCATGCCTCTGTGCCAAACCTTGCCAAAGCCATCGAGAAATACAGCTGAGCAGACTTGCTTTTGTTCAAACGATTTTCCTATAACATCAGTTATGCGATGTACTTGGTCAATAGTTGAATACTTGCTTCTAAAACCGAACTGGTGGTTAAGAATACGTCGTCCTCCTTCTACAACCGGGTTTAAACGTCTTGTTGTCTATTGGGGGTTAACCGGTTCCGGCACCATTATTATTTCCGCTACTTTCCACTGAATAGGGACAAGTTCTAATCTAAAGGCGCCGTTAATAATGTGGAAAAACATAAGAAGCGCTTTCTGAGGTCATTCTTTCAGAACTTCTCCTGTGAATAAATTATAACCAGGAGCTTTCTTTGGTTTGAGTTTTTTCAATTCCTACATCGACTGTTGGCGGCAAGGATAAATTCATACCATACAATGTGCGAAACATTTGTCGAATTGTTTTGATTGTCAAAGTTTAGTAAGTGGCCTCGGCAAGGTGGCAAAATGTCTTATAAGCCTTTCCAACAAGGGAACATTCTTGATCACCAGAGAATTTTGACCACCAAACCTCCTAAGCTGTACATCGTTCAACTTCTTGTCAAATGTTCATTGCATAATCATATTTCCATCAAATTTGACTTTCCCGACAAACGTGCAACATTCCACAGCCTCAAGGAGTACCACATACAAGCTCTCTGCCCAGAAAAGGTAGACCAAAACAGGCAAGACTGTGTTATGTCACAAACCCAGGAATGCACTGCAATTTTAACAGATTCTCTGGTGTCATGCCTCATAACGGCCGGCTGAGTAGGAATAAACTCTTAACAAAAACGATCATCAATCAATCAACGGTCGCAGTTTGTCAAAACCACACACAATCTCCACTTGAAGACCTATTGAATGCCTGTGATGACATTGACGGCTTTGTCCACGAAAAGCTCTTAAATCCATCACATTCATCCGCACAACAAGATGAATAACACGCGATCCCATGATAGAGCGCCACGCAGGCCTCTCTGGGCACTACACCATCAGCGACCAACACCTACAAGCCATTAACCGAAATGACAGATTGAACTCAGGAATCCCATACCATAGTGAACACCTTACATGTGTACCAGTGTCTACTTACCGCGGCTGCTGCTGGTCATATCACACGTTCTGTTCTGCTTTGTCAACTTGAAAGCCTGCAGCACGGCAGCGAACAGCTCACCACCGCAGGGTAACGCACCGTGAAATGGGCGACACTTTAAGTGAAGAGACAACGACCAAACAAGGAACACGCCACAAAAAATCGACAAAAAAATGATAAATGACCACCGGCGCGCCTGCCATCGTGGAGGGCGCTGTTGCACACCGTCTTTTGGCACCGTCCAGCAGCGGCGGCGGCGGGCACACCGATCGCCTTTGCCTTCCTCGAACGCCACCGCTCACGGTTTCCGTGTTAATTGGATTTTTGTCTAATGTTTCGTGTTTCCTCCTACCAGGCTATCGGACATGGCTCTGGTCCTCGCTATTATGCGGTGTCAACACCACACCTTTCGACCGATTCGCTCGCACACTTCAGACCCCGTCCAACTCGTGAACGACGACGCCCTGTCGAACATAATAGAAAACGCACTTAGTGTTATCTCGTGCGCGCTTGCCTGTTCGGGCGCTGTTGGCCACACCGTCCCTCTGCAGGGATACAAGACGTCAGCGAGATAACGGTAATCGGCAACATTCCCAAGACATGTTCGTCGCGTCGCCGTTGAACAGAGTGTAATGAGTGAGTGAGCGTACACTTAGTTATCCATCGACCCACCTGCCTCAGAGTACTGCACGACGACGACGTTGTCTAAGCCAAAGCCAAAGCCGAAACCGAGCCGCCAGAGCTGAAGCTCAAGCCGAAGTCGGTTTGGGTTTGACAACAGTAGTGGTAGTCCTTGTTGGTCCTTTTGGTGTCATTAATTACTGCAGTCCCACAGTCGCATCGGCCATTCAACGGCAAGTGTGCATCGAAGTTTTGGGGATTATCCCCAAACGGTGCTGGGCGCAGGGATGCAGATTCGACCGACGGCAGCGCATCCTGCGCTTTGCGCTGCATTTTCCTTGTTCGTCCCGAGCTGGCCCTCGTGTGTGCGAAGATAAATCAATTTCACGTCCATGTTAATAATTTCCATGAAACCCCCAGCAGCAGTGTTGGCATTCGTGGTGGCGCGGCGACGGCTTCGGAGGGAGGCCGGTAGAAATGAGTTAAATTTATCGCCGGGCCAAACAAAGTTCAGTGAGTTGCAACAAATTGGCGTTAGGTTTGTTGGCTTGCAAGTCCCATAAATCTGCGGAATTTCGATTCGGAAGATGAGGATGGGAATGCGAAGGCTTTGCGCGCACTGCAAGTGGAAGACAAGAAGTGGGCGAAGACGTGCAGCCTATGAGTGCTGTGACAACAATTAAGCGAAAACGCTTGCGAGGTGTGAGAGGGGAGCTGCGAGAAGTTTTTGTCTCACGACGTGGCGTCTTGGTGGTCAATTACAAAGGTGGAGGGAGAGAGGGTCTGCAAGACTAAATACGTGCTGTGTTCTTGTATGTGCCACTCGTTGGCCAGAGAAATAATTTTGGACACTAATAAATATTGCCAGTGATGAGTTTCTTGATTTGCAACTTTGTATATGGGTGCCTTGGCAGCCGTATGGCCGTGGTTTACTATAACGAACGTGTTGTTGCTTTCTTTTATTCCTATAGCCATTTCGATTCATATAAGAGTCTTAGGCGGTTTTTCAGTTCAACTCTACTGAAGTTCGTTCGCAGAGCAAAGGTCTGATGGATTCTATTTCTCCCTCATCTCTGCGGCTCTTGCACGAGTCGTTATACGATATATTCAGCCGCATGCATGCGTGCTAGGTGGCTGTTGAAGTAAAGCAGCTTAGTAGCATGCGAGCTTCCTTGCGGCTAAGATCGGTCAATGATGATGGTCTCTTCTTGCTCAGAGCCGGCCATAGTACACTTGCTGTTGCTTCAATAATCCCAGACCAAGCTATCGAGTTCTGGCTCCACCCATAACTTCGTCTTTCAGAGAATGAGCGAAGATGTATTTTCATGTCATTGGACTCGGTACACAGTGGAGGGTTCACCGAGGATATATCACTGACCGTCTGCCTGCATAACTTGGCCAATTCCGATGTCAGAATATCCGAAGCTGTGAAATATGTGTCTCCAAAACTCCTGACTCGAAGGAACAAGATCATGCTCTACAAAACTCTTATTTTGCCAGTTCTACCACATGAAGCCGATAGCTGGACGATAAGGAAAACTGCTGAGCTATGTATGGTCCCTTCTGCGAGGAAGGCGAATGAAGGAGAAGACACAAGCGCGAACTCTACGAACTGTATCAGGATGTGGATGTAGCCCGGAATGTAAAGATCCGTCGACTGCACAATGCTCCAGCTAAGAGGGTCTTCGAATCCGAGCCTCCTGGTTCGAGAAGGAGAGGAAGACCGAATCTCCGGTATAAAGACCAAGTGATCGCGGATGCAAGACAACTTGGTCTTGATGACTGGAAGCAGCGTGCCCAGGACCGTAAGAAATGGAAAGCAGCAATCTCTCATTCTCGGACCATGCATGGGTCGTCAGCCTGATAAGTAAGTAAGTGTCTCTCAACGCGAGTGCTGGCTCTTGTATCTCAGGCATTTCGGCTTGAAAGATGCTACAGTCGTCTATAAGGCTAGGTGCGCACATGAGTTTTTCATAGCAGCGGTAGAAAAATCGTGGTCGCAACGAATAAGTCCATGCGTGCAGTTATGGTGTTCTGTCGCGCGATCCTTCCATCGCAAAAAATCGATGCACGCAATTGCGACCAAATAATCGCAGCGGTTAATAAACTGTACGATTGTTTTATTTTTAACTTTAACTTTCACTCACTTTCTTCTTGTTTGTTGATATATTGGCTATGGGTGCACATACGTTTTCAATCGCACGACAATAATCGCAACACATTACTTTCAATATGAACGCGCTCACATTAGATATAACGTTCTTTTACTTTATGTTCGCACATGACACCTCACAATCGCAACGATTAAAAGTCTGCATTTTGTTCCATTTCCCTGCCGACGAGCTTGTTGCAAGTCGAAATTAATCATACGTAATGGCAGAGTATCCAACTCACTTGCGATTTAAATTGCTGCGACTAAGAAATCGTTGACGAAACAAAATGTGGCTATCCACATTTTCGCACTTGCGATTTTCTGTCGGTTTATAACCTAATCGCAAAAATGTCGAACCTTTGCTTTATACATGAATGCGCACATATGCGACTAAATAATCGCAACGATAAAAAAATGCAACCATCCCCATTTTATAGACAATTTTTGCATCATAGTACGCTTGCGACTGTGATAGAAGTCTTCTTTGTATACAAATATATATAATACGGAGAAGTGTTGTGATGAATTTTAAAAGAAATTTAGAGGAGAAGCCATGGAGTCCTATGTCTAATTAATTGCTCCTAGGAAACTCTCCCTTAAGTAATCTATCACTTATAACGCGATGGAACCAACATTTTTGTACGCATTTCTTTGAATTTGTGCTTAACAACATTATCCCATGAAATCCATTTTTATACTAACAAGATTTTTACACACAGTTGCAAGTGTGCTATGATTCATGTTGATCCATGTATCCCATTTAATTTGCGACTAAAAAATTGTCTATATAATGAGGCATGTTGGATTTTTTTAATCGTTGCGATTATTTAGTCGGATATGTCTTGTATAAAGTAAAGTGTCTCATTTTTTGCGACTAAGTTATGATCCGATAAAAAATCGCAAGTGCATACCCAAATTTCGTTGGGACAACGATTTTTTATGCCAGTACTTAGGCTTCGTCTTAACTTGCGACAATCGCGTCGCAAGCAAAACGGGACAAATTGCATACATTTAATCGTTGCTATTGTGAGGTGCATTATGCGCTTGTTGACATTGAAAGTTATGCGCTCTACTTTTTGCGACTGAATAGTCGCGCGATTAAAAACACACGTGCGCTCCTAGCCTATCTGTGCGTTCATGTATAAAACAATAATTATGTCTCATTTATTGCGAATTAGAAGAAAATCGCAAGTGAGTGCATACCCATAACTTTTTGCGACAACGATTAAATAAATATAAGATAAAAAAAAAATCTCAAGTGTGTGTATCCTCTTGCCGTTGCCAGAAAAATGGGACAAATTGCAGGCAGCATGGAATTGTGAGATGCCATGTGAGAACCTTCAATGCGATCAAACGTTATGTGTTCTCTTTCTTGCAACTGAATAGTCGCGCATATGCGTCTCTAGCCTTAGTGCCACGAATTTTTCGAAGTTGTCACAGAAACACTTACCCGCGCTTGATTTTGAGCCGTCAGTGTATAGGGCGCTGTCCCCTTTTGATATTGCCATTTCTGCCTGCTACGTTGATGGAATCTTTTCTGGTGCTTCGGTTCGTAGTAGACCTTATATTGTTTCCATCCAGGAACTATCAGTGAAGCATTCGCTAAGCATCGACTGCAACTTCTCTGAAATGAGGATGGCCACGCATTCCGTGTGTGCTCCTTCTGTGAGCCCGTTCTTTTCCAACATTTTTATGATCTCGTCAACCACTAGGAGACATAGAAGAGGTGAGTGGACTCCTCCTTGGGGTATCCCTCGGTTAACCGTCCTAGTGCTGCAGGATGTGTTGATTAGTCCGACTCACTCGCAGTGCTCTGTGTCGACACCTTCTGGAGATTCGTTGAAGACATACGACTTGGCAGGACTTTTCTTCATTGCAAAAACAGAATTTAGTGGAGAGAGGAAACATCAGTAGACTTTTAGAAATAGACTGATTCCGCGCTGCGACAAGCATAAAAGAGGCCAATGTGTGGTAACATAGCACGACACAAGTGGACTTAGCCCTAGTTTGTACAGCAACCGCTCGTTTTGAGTCTGCTTTTGTTCTCTCACGAGAGGATGAGACCGATAATTTTAAGCCGACTTCGAGGAATGAATTTTTGAGAAGTAGTAGAAGGACTGAAAACACTACATGAGCATTTTCAGTGAAAGGATAGAGGCGGCACTAGTATGCATTAATTGATCTTCTGGAGCTGCGGGCCAAAAGAAGTCCCGGGGAAACCCTATTGATTCTAAGAAACACTCCGCTATATTCCACTTCATACCTGGTTACAGAGCTATTCTCGCTCGCAGTATAAATCTGAAAAATTCAAGTTTATGAATAGGTATTCCTTGGTCTTTCACCACCCATTCATTGCACTTACAGAGTGATGGAATTGCGGAAAATAACTAAAATGATGGTCTCCATCACGCTTATGCGCAATAAATCATTTACGACATGGCACGGCATGGATGATCACGTTAAAGGTGAAAAAAAAAACAAGTGGGAAGGAACTTCAACCAAAGAGATCTTATCGTGTTTCGGTTTTTAATTAAACAAAAGATGATGATAGTTGAAGCCGACGTGGGTTACACCTCAACGACCACACAATTAATCATCGCAACAATTGCAAAACAGAAATAATATGTTTGGCTAAGTTGTTTTCGATGGTATATTTGTTGGGATGCATTGTGACTAAAGTGAGGATCACCATATGATGGGGTTCTCAGCCAATGTCTATTCTGCTATCGTTGGACGTTTTATTATATTTGACACAAGCACTCGATCCAAGCCAAGAGACAGACGGCCAAGTGGTTTTATAAGTGTGTGGAGAAATCTGTGACTCGACTAAAAAGCATATTCTTAGTCCTTTCACTTATTCGTCAGTCCTGCTATCCATTGAGGGTCTGACTCTGAGCAGTAATCGTCTTTCATCGGGTCCTGGGCACGCTGTTTCCAGCCATCAAGACCTAACTGCGTTTGCGTCGAGCTTTTTCTCTAACCAGGGGACTTGAATTCGAAGACCTCTCAGCTGGAGCATAAATCCATGCGCTCGATGTGGCCAAGCAAGTGTTTTATTCACCTTCCTCAAAGACGGGACCATGTATCCCACCGAACATTTTTACTTCTAAGGAACTATAAGCATTATAGGCCAATAGGCTCTAGAAAAACAGTTCTTTAGAGCATGATTTTAGTCTTAGAGTCTTGGCAGTATTGCTCAGAGGTTGTCAAGGCTTTTGTGGACTTCACATTTGCCCCGAAGTAGAAAAACGCTTTTATTAGCTACCGATCGTAATTTCACCTTCACTTACTCGTTTTAGTCCAAAAATAAATTGAATTTCCTGCTGCGACAATGACTGCATTAAATATTCTTTATGTTGGGGAATGTATTTAAGCTCTGAAGTCAAGTGCTGCAAAAGTTCGTATTTAATTGGAAAACTATGATTTTCGAAGACTGAACAAATTATTTGGGTTGTCCCTTTACCAGGTGGGCTATGAAACACAGTAAGTCACAAAATGGGAACTTTTTTTTAGAAACCATGGAAGACGTGGCGCTATGGAAGACATGAGGTTGTGGAAGACGGGGCGTCGCCATCGTGAGTTACATAAACGTAACTGCTGTCCCACGACCGGCATTCTTTGTAGACCGTACTTGTTGTTGTCTAAACATGCTCCCGAGCCTAAGCACTGAAGAGCGGTACAATAATGTCAATTTAGGTTTGGTTAGGTAGGGGGGCTGCTAGTGAATAAGACCATTTTAGAGTGTATCATAATCACTGCGAATTAATGAAATACAAATAGAAGAGTGTACCACACTAGTGCCTTTTCTTGAATTTGACGTGCGGGTTTTACGGCGAATCAACATAAATACAAATCTGTGAGTGCTGGGAGGATCAGAAAGTTCTAGGCAGCCGTTGCGTTCAGATCGCAGCACAGAATTGAGTAAAACTTGTCTTATTTAAATAAATTGTCTATCATATATGTACAACCTATTGATTCTGTTTTCTGAAATGCTTGACTTGTTAGCTCATGAGATACTACTGTAGGACCTGAAGTGAGGTCCAATGGTCCAGGTCGTCACACCAACCTTATCATTATGATTATTAAGAAGGATTATTTTCTGAGCTCTTTGTGAGAGAGAATGAGAACACATTCTGCCCGTTCCTAGTCGAACCTTCTTTTCCAACTACACCCAACTAAATTTTCCTCGAAAGTACCGATGGAAAATTTATTTGAAATCATACCCTGTTAATGCCTAATTGACGTTGAAGAAGCGAATTCACAGATATTATACACTGTTAATTAGGGATGGGCGCATTCGAATGGTAATTCGAGTAATAATGAACAAAATCATTCGAATGATTACTAACTCATCGAATGACTACTAACTATAGTCGACTCTCGATAGTTCAAGAGTTCAGATCTCGTTCGTATGTTAGGTCTTTTCAAAATTGACCGAAACAGTGTTTTGCAACGATCGTCAATTCGTAGTGATCGCTCAGTCGGGCTGCCAGCAGACAGGCTGTAACTATCTACTGATGTAATTCGACATCAGTCTTTCCCCAACAGTCTCTTTCCCAGCTGTAGGGATGTACATATTTTTCTTTCCTCTTTTGCTCCAGCTCGACAATTTTTCGATAATTCGAACTCTCGTTAATTCGGATAATTGGAAATTTGAGCCCATGGGGTTCAAATTATCGAGGGTCGCCTGAAATCATTCGAATTTTTTTCTTTTTTATTAATAAGTCGAGAAGTGGTGCAATACCTGTATTAATTTCCTTTGCTTTTTTCTTTCATTCTCATTACGTTCCTGATTAGTGTTTCTCGAGGAGAACTATTCGTTTCTTGTTCTCGAAGTGATGTTGATCGAGTTTTTGTCGATACGCTTATCTTGTGCTAGTAGTTATTAGTAATTAATTAGTAGTCATTCGAATGATTTTGAGAATCGAGATGTTCTCGAGATGTTTATAGTAATCGATTATCACTCGAATAATTATTTGAATGCGCCCAACACGAGTGATCATTCCATTATTAACATGTGAATCTCGATTACTAAAGTGTTCATACTTAAAATCATACATGTTCCCATCACTACTGTACTCACTTTCGTTAAGTTTCGTTCACTTTACTTACTTATGTATGTAGCGAAATGAATCGCTCTTTACGTCATGCTCGTAAATGATTGGTGATGTTCAAGTTCGCAGATGCAATTATGGGCACTTTGAAATTTGACTATGCTTCTGGCTGCTTTTCGTTTTGTTCTGACATGAGCTTAATTAAAGCTAACATAAAGATCTGCAGTCGTTGGCAGTGCCCATTAGACTGCGTGCGCACGTATGTAACTAGTGAGAGGACAGTACAATTCCGAACATCATCTGTTGCTTTAGGAAGTCAACCACCGCCTGTGACTGAGCCACTTAACGAAGAAGAAGACGTTTGCTCTGAAACTAGCTCTGGAGTCAAGCTAGAATAGTCATATTCGAATGTGTGTGCTCTTGGCAGAATGGTGCTTCGCCAGCTGGGATGATCTCTAAGTTATCCTCTCAAACTTGCGTGTTTAATTGAGGACCCCTTTGAGCCAATGTATCAATACGTTCTTTTCTAGCCAACTAATGTGATGCATACGTACGTAGTCACCTGACTAAACTCATAGTTTAGAACCACCATATTTCGTTTTTTAACTAGGAAGGAAAAGTATAAGTTAAAGACTAAGATCCGCCGATCCGTTGACGTGGTTTGTAGAGAGAGGGACCTATGCCTCAATTACAGTTCCGAATACAGGGAAACTTTAAGGGTGCTGACATGTTTAATATCTCTCTCTTGTCATAGACTTAGGCGTACTTTTCAGTGTGGTTTGAATTAAAAAGTCAATACGTTCTTCAAATACAAAATTACAAATTTATCGCAAAGCAGACATAGTGGACAAAACCATCAATAACTTACGTTACGTAACTGTCACTTCCAGTTTCTTGTGAAATTACAAGCTAGAAATGCTTGCAAAAGAGATTAACTTTTATTTACAAACTCTACTTCCGGTTTTTCTCGGAAAAGTCGTGCTAATTCTTCAGTCCACCGTATCAAGACGAAATTTGTTTGCTAACTGCCAACTATTACAGCTAGTTAAGATTCAGTTCCAAGTCATATTTTTCGCCACAGTCTCTATTGAGAGTCATTATCTCTCACCTCCTGTCGCTTCAGATGTCCTCCAGAACTTCGGCACTTAAGAAATCATCCGAAGACACCCATCAAGACTCCTCTGCCCGGGGAACATACACAAAGCAATTAATTTTCAATTTTCTCTCCCCCGAGTGGCAAACTTTACCCGAACCCGCAGCCGCAATTATCCTCTTAAATATTTACACGCTTGTTATGGCATCCATACACACACACGCACACGCCGCACGCCCACATTACAACGCGCAATATTTGATTCCCTAAGCACGCCCCTCCGATCCTTTGCATATTTTCGTCATAATTTCCATATCATATGGCAGCAGTGGCAGTACTCCCCCCCACCCACCGCCTCCTCTATTCATTGGCATCTGCCATGCCATCCACACACGCACATATTAATTTCAGCAATAAAATGTTTCATTCGTGTTTCATTGTTTTTTCGGTTGAGTTTCGCACGCTTTCAAATTACCAAACAATAAACATGTCGCACAGCAAGGAGCGAACATATTCATGGGAGTCGCATACGCCTGGCCTCCCCCGCATCTGTTTGCCAGCCAACAAGGATATGGATGGCATGTGCGCACTCTGCTGTCGTTAAGCACACACATTGCCGGAAAAGCGCGACTTCTAATTATCCCCGTTCGAGATGAGCAGCCCACCGAGTTGGTGGCGTCGGCGGTGGGGCGTAAACGAGGATTTTATCATCAAGGCTCATCATGGTGGCAACGGGTTGCTTGGCTGTCATCTCGGTTAGTTTGCGGGTTGGATGGGTTGTGCTCATATGGCATGTCGCTTTGATGATGGCAATAATGTGGGTTTTAGCCCAAAGACACGGGTGAATTATAAGGAATAACGGCGGCTGGGGGTTGGCTTTATCGAAGGCTACTGGAACAATTGCACACAAGGTTACCTATTGTCTTTGTATTGCCTCAAATTTGCGGGGGTATATAGAACATTCTTACGGGTGTGCCAAACAAGCTATGGAATCGAGCTTGGATTTCGCAACATCGAGTCAATACAAATCATTTACAGCGAAGAGCTCTGTGAATAGGCCAAGTAGGTGAAACTAAGAACAAACTTATGAAACTCATGCTTAATCTCTGTGCCCTTGTTAGTCCCTGAATGCCACTACTGTTTACTACTGGTGGATTCACTCCACCAACGAATTTTGTTTTTATCACGGTTTTTCCTTTCGTCGCTGGTCTAATATTTACCAATAAGGGTATGGAGTAAGTTTTTAAGCGTTTCATCATCGAAAACGTCTTTTCTGATGCAATTGCCGATACTTGTAAGATTTCGAACATTTTTATTAGTCGATGTATGTTGGGAAAGAGATCTTTGCTGCGGCCTCCCAAGGGTGTCATTGCTTTCATTGGACTCTTTGCCTCTGTTTGTTCATGACATTTTGTTTTCACAGTAGAAATTCAGCCTTCAGTGTATCCCAATCCAAAAATCGTTTATAAAATTTAAAACTCTCTTCGATCAATTTCGATTTTCTTTTGCCAGTCATTGACGGAAAATAATGCAACGGCCTTATGGTCCTCGTCCAAAAGATGAATCATAACAACTGTCCTATAAAAGTTTTCAGGATCAAACGCGTTTACATTGGCTCTGTGCTGCTGCATCGATACGGTATACTGTTCGTGAAATTTTCAGGGTTTCAGATTCATCCAAAATATTTTAAGCGCCTTGCGTCTAAAAATATCTGAACCATTTTGTGTATCTAACACTTTCGGGATTTTTTCGTAAAGTATTTAAGACTAGCTTTACTTTGTGCAGAACTGACACTGGGTCACAAGATATATGTAATGGCTTACACAATGGTAGTGTGTACGAAAACAAAATGCTTATGAACATAATCTTATCATAAATGACTGCCAACTTGGGTATTACACGAAAAACTCGGGTACCCGGGTGCCCGGGTAGTTGTCGAATCTTGTATTACCCAGGAAAGATCAAGAGAATTAATTTGTACACCATTGAAAGGCAACGATTCCAGCCCTTAGAAATCCTAGGTCTCTCCTTGGGTGAACTCAATTAAGTCCTAATTTAAGTGATGCAGTATCTCAGAGCTCCGTCAATGGATTCCTTTTATTTTAAGGATATATTTGTATTTATTTTCAAAATAAAGACCAAGCTGCATGCCTTCCTACCTTTATCAGTTAAAAAAGTAAAACATTAGCGAACACAAAATAGTTCGAAAACAGTTATCTGAATAGAAACTGTAGCCTCCTAAAAATTACAACCACAAGACGTAGCTTTATATAGCTAAAATTGACGTTAGCCAAAAAGGCCTTAAGTCAAGGAATCAAGTTTTTTTCTCTCTCTCTCTCTCTCTCAAAAATCGGTCGTTTGGTACTAACGACCTAATACTAGCACAACTGCTTCCCATCGTAATAATTTATGCTTTAGGATAAGTCAGAAAAATGAATATGTGGCTTGGTATTAACGTCTTAAATTTCTGTCTTTCTGTCTTTTAGTTTCTGACTTAAGACTCTATTGTCTAACGTCAAAAAATAAACAGCGTTAAAATATTAGCAGCGTCGCTTCGAAGTGTCAAAAAATAATTTACACAAAGCGTCTTGACGATGTTCGAGCCGATAGTCCTTAACTCCGATATCAGTGTTGGCATATGTCGAAGGCATTGACAAGCTAAGGCAAGGGCTTATATCACAAAATCAACTTACCTTTGCGGACCAGAGACGGAGAAGCAAAGAGTTCGGTTTCGATCTACGACATCTTGCTGCTCTTGACGCAATACCTACCAAAATTGTTTATATCATATATCGGAGTCAAGTATAGCCGTCTCAAACTAGACGACGCGTTAGCATTAATCTCGAACCATCACCGGGACTTGGGTTTAATGCACCTCCATGACGTGCCCACAACGTGGCCAACACTTTGTTTGGATTTTCAGTGGTTTTTGACCTACCATGGCGCTATAACAGAGCATCTGTAGAAGTATCGCAATCGAGAGAATATATTGAAGGAAGAACATATATATAGAATATTCATTTAAACTTAACGATCGTTCGACTCTTTCGGAAGGTAGATGACGTTGAAGTGCCACAGTGCCATTTCAATGAAAAGTGCCATAATGGGGAAATTGTACCTGATCGGCAACGTTGCCGTTAAGTATGTTACTTTGTGTGTTACTTTGTGTGACTAGGGGGTGACTTTTTTTATTTATTTTATTTTATTTTATTTCTTATAAACTCATGATACATACAATTAAATATAAGACTAAGATAATATAAAAAATTGTGGCATTCGGTACTTAAATAAAAGTAAAAATAGAGTTGAAGTTCACTTCTATTAATAAAAGGAATACAAAAAAGGAAACAAACTGTGAGTGGGTGACACCTTACAAAATTCAAAGGAATAAATAACAGAAAAAAAAATTTGACTTACAACTAAAAACTAAAAGAGCAAAACAAACAATTTTAACTAATGCAGCGAAATTGGAGAAAATAAAGAAATAATCTATTGTAATAAATGAGATGACCTGAAAAGTAGAAAATATGAAGAAACAGCGATGATATTAGATATTAGACCAAAAGATATATGAGATTCTATAACAAAATAATGAAGACTAAAACAACAGATTTTTTAAAAAAATGTTTAAAAACTTTCCAGGTATTGTTAACGTTCTGATAGACAAAGGAAGTTTATCAAATAATCAATAGGATAAAATATAGAGAAAGTTACGATATGCAGTGGTACGGTAGTTAGGTACAGTCAAAATCTTGGAAAGATTTAAGATTTAAGATGATTAAAACAATACAAGTGATGAAGAGGAGGAATATTCAGAGTACCGAACAAAGGGAAGTTAGCTTAGTACGTTTTCGACAAAGTTTTATAAGAACTTATTTCTGCAAAACCAACAGTGGAAGAATAAGTTTACGATAATCCCCTCCCCAACAACCAATGCAATATTATAATTTGGAATGGAAATGGTAGATCGGAAATATGTTCTTAGACAACCCAGCCTTCTTTAGACTCAGTATGGTTCGCAACACTTATCCTCGAGTCGCGTAAGTGGTAATCCCTTAAAATTTAGTTCAAGGAGTGAATTTATATAAACTAAGAATAGAATAGGGCCTAAGATAGAGCCTTGAGGAACGCCTAGGTTAAAAAGCCTAATATCGCTCCTAATATCACCAATTTTAACGCTTTGCGACCTATTTTTAAGATAACATCCGAACCAGGAGTGCGGACGGAACCACGAAATTCACTTTTTTCCAATTTTCTCAAGAAGATATTGTGGTTGGCCAATTGAACTACAGGTTTGTAGCAGTTTAGGGTCTGTGCTAGTTCTTCAGCTGCACGCATATCCGAAGGTCATTAGCAGTAAAACCATCCATACCCGGAACCATTAATTTTTTTATGTGGTACGGAGGTTATCCCGACCCACTACCCCCAACCTTGGGGTCCTGGTCCATAGTTTTAGCCCCTATAACAAGGGTCGGAAAAACCGATTTTAGTAACTCACTTCTCACAACAAAGCTATATAAAAGTAAATTAAAGGCTGAAACTAGCCATCACAGCAACAGCAAGTGTCCAGTTACCAGCAATGTCCAATCATAGTTGCATGCCAGTGGGCTATACTATTGACACAGAAGCACTAGGTCTTGACAACCCCCAAATGGAAGATGGAGGAATTTTTAAAATTTCATTGAAATCTGCTCTGCAAATGGCAAGAGCAGTTAAGATGAAGAAGAGTCGTGAAATAAAGAAATACAAGCCAAATGTTCCTCAACCCCAGGACGAGCTATTTTAAAGAGGTGCATTTTGAATACAAAATCACTATGAGGTAAGTAACGAAGTCCAAGTCAGCATAAATTGTACCAGTCTCAGATTCAGAACGACAGGACATCAGAATGTCGCCTAGATCTGACTTACTCATATTAAAAAAAAAATGTTTGCACTTCAACTCCAAACGTCTCCTTAGCAAAACAAGACGTTCAAGTTGGTTGCGTGATCTAGCTGCCCCTTTCGCAAATAGATCAAATAGCTCTAAGATTGATCTTGTCTGGTTGACACCATCTTAGCGCGAGTAACCCTGTTTCCGCACCAGCATCGTCCATTCCAACATTCAGTGTCACCGTCGGTGACAGGCTGAATCCGACCAAAACCAAATTATGACTGATTCATCTGGCAACTTGCAGTGCTTCGCTGTTCTCCTCTTCACTGAAAATCGCTAGCGTTCTCTCATCGGACGCGGCCTTAATTTGCCTTAATGGAACTTCCATTTGAATTTTATTGAACCAACAAATTGAATTGATTGATCTAAATGAATTTATGTGCATTGAAGACGAGAACGACAACGGCCAAGGGACAAGCAAGACAAGCACCGCTCGGTCGCTGCGAGTGAATGAATCTTCTTAATCAATTCAGATGAGTAAGACAAAGACAGACCCGCCGCGCCGCCAGAATGTTGCTAGAAACCGAACGCACACTCACCATGAGTCTCAGTTCGAATTAAGGTTGCATCATCGAAGCAATGAAACGTCTTCTAAGATTCATAAATTAACGACCACCCTGCTCGGCGAGGAGGCATTTTTCATTCGCGCAAATCCTCGATAGCTATCGCCCGAAAAAGCCTTCCTGAATTTGTGAATTCCGATTGTACAGCCAAGGCTGAGTCCTTCCCGCCGCGCTGTGTCATAACTCACCTGACACAAATCCAATGTTCTTCATCGGGAACCTGGACGGCGGAGCGGCTGTGCCCGGCGACACGGTGAGAGAATTGAAAATGCCACCCCGACACTTCCCCACTCTGCCGATATGAGTAATCGCACGGAACAAATTAAGGTTGCGGCGAGAGTCGTTCAAGGACCCACCACTTGGCCAGCAATGACTACGACAGCGCCACATCGACCACGACGACGAAGACGACGCAGACGACCGGGAACGGCTAGCAGCGACGAGGACGCGACCACTTGGCTAATACTAATACATAACTTTTCCACGTAGATGAGATTAGGCATTATGCGGCGGTACACATGGGCCTTCGGGGCCTTCTTGCAGAGACAAATTGCGGGCTATTACCGAGGTGCAGTACTCCGTGGCGGGCAATCATGGTTGTGCCGCTCACTCCGCTCGCGGCCTGTACGTGTGGAACGTGGTGGTTCTGCATCGCATTGCATTGCAGCAACGCGGCGAAGATGGAGCGAACAAGACAGTGGTGGGTGTGTGAAATAGGGCTCCAGCTTTAGCGTCTATCGCCTTCGGCTGTGTATATTGGTTTCGAGTTGTGTATTTACCGTTCGAATGATAATAACGCTCGTGGCTCGTGGGGTAATCAGTGGATAAGGTCAAATGGAGGAGAACTCCTTTTCCTCGATGATGAGTTCGAACGAGGCTCGAGTTCGCCGAGAGAGAGTTGAAAGAAAGAGAAAATTGATTGTTTGCGCTGTGGCGGGTATCTGCTGGAATGTCCACTGATTCATTTATGAATTTCATTAAAAGATTGTCTCATCAAGTACTTGCTGGCATGGTGTGGGGTCATTTGCGTAGGAGCCGGCGGAGTGACATCACTCAATCGAGTTTGGACGGCGGTAAGTGAGTGGCGACATCTGTTGTGCGCCCGGTAAATGAGGGTTCTTGCATCGAGTTAGTTCGAATGAACTTATATTTTGAAGACCAAATCAAAATTATTCTGTTATCAAAATTAATTGAATTTCAAAATAAATGTAAATTTGTAAAGCTGAACTGCAATTCTAAACAGAATCCGAAATCCAATAACGCATGAATAAAGCAGGCGATAAGTTAGGTTAGATTCGGAACCGGGGTCATTGCCTCACATAAGTCATCAGAGATCCATAGTGCCTCCACAAACCCTCAGAAAAACAGAAAAACGAACTGGGCTATTCTTAGCCATTTCTGTGCAGACCTCTTTTAACCCATGCAGGGCGCTTGCATATAAGATCCTTTGACCTACTCCGATGCTCTGCTGTTCCTGCTTGCTTATGTATATGTGACGAGATCAACCCTACTCTATGGTAACCAATAGTACACATTTCCTCAGTTGATTTAAGTAATTTATCATCGATTTCATGTCAAGGCTCAAGCCTCTTTCAGTCCGGAAATCTCACCATTGGTTCAAACCATCTACTATTAAATACTATGGATCCGAGACTTGGGTGGTTAGCCAAGATCTCTTGCCGCATTCGTGTTATGCCAAATAATTGGCACCGTTTGTGGGGAAGAACGACTCTAAAGATGATACAATAAGTTGTATCAAAAATACCTTGAAGCAGAAATAGTGACAAATATGAAGCTCGGTAGACTCCGTGTCGTGTGAATTCTTCAATTTTGTACCGGAGAAGATAATGTAGACACGGAAGGCACTACCTTCTACAAGTCAGTACAACTCCTGGGATATGTAAACGACATCGACATTGTCGCGCATTCCGAACGTGTTGTAGTGGAAGCGTTTATGGCAATTGCAGAAGAGGCGAAGCGAGCTGGTCTTAAGGTCAACGAGGATAAGACTAAGTACATGCTGTGGACCAAAAAACGATCAGTCACACACCACCTAGGACAAAATATTACAATCGACAGCTACAATTTCGAGGTAGTAAATTAGTTTGTCTACCTCGGGGCAAATTTAAACTGCACGAATGCCATAACTGTGGCGATCCGACGTAGAACCGCCTTTGGCAACCGGTGTTACTTCGGTTTGTCAAAACAACTGTCATCAAAACTCCTGACTCGAAGGGGTTAGATCATGCTCTACAAAACCCTTATTTTGCCAGTCCTGCTATATGGAGCCAAAAGCTGGACGATAAGCAAAACTGCGGAGCTGATTCTTGGTGCCTTCGAAAGAAATTCTGCGTATATATGCTCCCGACTGCGAGGAAGGCGAATGGAGGAGAAGACACAACCGTGCCAGGATGTGGATGTAATCCAGATGGCAAAAATCCGTCGATTGCACTGGCTCGGCGACATCGAGAGCACGGACAACAATGCTTTAGATAAGAGGGTCTCTGAACCCGATCCTCGTGGTTCGAGAATTACAGGAAGACCGAGTCTCCGGTATACAGACCAAGTAATCGCGGATGCAAGACAGCTTGCTCTTGATGACTGAAAGCAGTGTGTTCAGAACAGTTAGGAATGGAAAGCAGCTATCGCTCAGTCTGGGACCCTGCATGGGTCGTCAGCCTGATAAGTAAGTTAGTAAAAGAGTGAAGCTTGAGATGCATAATTTTGAATATTTAGGCTTTGAAGTAATGAAACTTGTTTTGTGCTTTTTATTGCTTATTTATAGGGCAATACAATTTTTAAAAATTGTTTTTTTTTTTTTTTTATTTGAAGGTCCACCACGCTCTCCAGATGTGGATGGGTTGGATTGAATAAGTGAAGATGAATTACAGTTTCATGGGATCACTTTTTACAAATGTACCACGTCCGTCATTGATCAATGGACCGGTACAAGCCAGCGTCAAACAGCGCCAACCGCAAAATGTCTGTTAGAATATGAAAATAAACACCTTAGAAAGGGGAAGATTAAGACAAGATACATCTTCTGCATATTACACAGCACTACTATTTTCTGATGGCCTGTAAGCACTTGAACTGCCCTTTCCAAAAATATATACTTCTGAATGAAAGGTTGCCGGGAAACGGTTTTAAAAAATCTGTACGCGCAATTCAGTCAAATCAATATTCTGACCCACTGCACTTGGGCGATTGATTTTACTTATGTCTTTATAAATAAATAGAAAAATGGTTAATATCGAAACTAAATTATGTTATTTCGGGAATCTACTTTCTTAAAAACCATTTATGAGATGGCTTTGTTTTGAGACGTTGCTGCGACGTTAGGAAAAAACGACATCAATGCTACTTGGTCACCTCCAAGATGCACCTTATACTTGTCTGCGTTCAATATTCAAAAACCCAACTCTCCCAGCAAACCGAAATCAATCTTTAAATTGTTCCCATGATATCAAACGCTATGTGTAATCATTTTCCGATTGATTCCAATTTGCTCCTGAAGAATTTACCGCGCAGTATTGTGCACCGAAAAGTGTGCACTCCCCACGGTCAGCACAGTCTGATCGAAAAATTGCAATCGACTTCAATTAATCGGATGATTTTCGATTGAACCCGTAAACCAGATGTGACCTGTAATTGAAAATTACCTCACATGTGTTCGACAAAATGCTTCCAATCAGCGCAGCACAGCCAGGTACGCAGTACTCATTTGGCCCAAATTAAGACCTCGTGTAACTGCCGAATGGGGGGCCTCCGCCACTCACCGGCCATAGCGCACAGCACACATTCTCTCATTACGTTCTGGCCAAGGTGAACAAATCCAATCGGAACAGATTCTCCGATTCAATTTGGTGATTGATTTCGCGCTGCAGGTGGTGAAATCACCGCATCACCGGACAAGGCACCGACAAACTCCGAAAAGATCGATCGGCGCTCAGGTGCGTTGCTCGGCGAAATGTCAGAGTTCACGGAATGGTACGTGCTTCCACGGAGTCAAAGTGGGATGTGTTCGCCAGCCACCAACCGAATGATATGTGCAGCTACCGCCAAGCCCCCGGTGAGTGTGGTGTCTCCCAGCCAGCTATTGACATTTCGCTGAATGGCGTCTTGACCCGCGAGTGGGTCAGGCGGCGTGTTGCTGCGACGGACGCGAGTGGACGTCAAATTATGACAGCATCCACAGCCGTCGTCGGGGAATAAATAAATAATATTATGCTCCTCTTAATTATATTTGCTCATGCCTGCCGGCAGAGAAATTAGACGGGCACGCCGCGCCTCAGCGTGCTGCAGCGATGCTGACCGGTGGTGATCCGCTGATCAAAGTGTAATCATCGGCTGTTTGAGCGCGGCAACATTGTAATCACGTGCACCAATGATGGGGACCCACTGATCATCGTCGGTCATTTCATCAGACCGCTGATGGTCGTCGCCTTGGTGAGTTGACGTCGTACACCTTTTTCCTTTTTGCTGCTGCCCTCTGCCCATGGTGTACACGTCGTCGATCGAGTGTAGGAGTAGAGCAGAGCATTCTGGTGAATCAGGACGGTTTCATTCGATGGTGGCTGATTCATATTTACTCAACCTAATTATGAGTGAATGCCGGGCCCTGACCCCTCACCCCGTTCAATGTGCGTTTCGACACAAACTCAATTGTTGACGAACAACAATGCATATGGGTCAGAGTAAACACTCGACACACAATTTGATGGTCTTAATGGAAGCCAAATGAAAACAATTGAGACGGAGATGCTTTTGAAATTGATATCGATTTCGAGATGAGGGCTTGACAATTGGTTACTTGAACGGGGTTACGTAGCAAGGGGTGCGCTCAGTTTACAAGAAAAGTTTATGAAAGTCTGAAATATGAATGCTCACGGTTTGATGTTGCATACATGGGGGGTTGAGGATGGTATGAATCTCGTGAGAAGGAGGCGTTCGAACGAGTGACGTACATATCCTCGGTTCGATATAAGTCGACACGATATACATAAGTTCACTGAATCCCATCACAACTAGCGATGGCCCTTTACTCGTTATATACGCTTTCAGGATAAGAACCCTAGGTATATTCCCGGTATTTACCCAAATGGGCATATTTTGAGGGCTTTTACATATTTTCATAAAAATAGGCTTAATTTCCGGTAGGAAACAAGTCATCCTTACTAATATTATAAATGCGAAAGTAACTCTGTCAATCGAGAATGGTTGAGTGATAGGACAATTATAGCGCCGACAAATGGGACAGTGTGGCCGATAAATGAACAAATTATGTCATACGTGGAGGAGGTATCTCTCGGTAGACAATGTCATGGACACTGAACAAGTAACTTCGTACCCTTAAGAATTGTTGAATTCTTAAGAATTATCAGGAGTGTGGTTAAAAGTTGGTGTCCCGGTCCTGTTAATGAGAAACCTTGATTCACCGAGGCTATGTAATCGTAAAAGGCTACAAGTTACTCAATTGGGACGCAATATTATAAAAGATATAATTGTGACTGGAATGGCAAAAGGACAAAATGTTTTAATTCCCCGCATTCCAATAATTCCGACTGATTTTCCCTTTCAGTTTAAAAGAGTGCAGTTTCCCCTAAAATCAGCATTTGCAATGACAATAAATAAAGCTCAAGGACAAACGCTCAAAGTAGCAGGTGTACATGTATGTAGTGTATGTAGTTTATAAAAATGTGTTAAAATAAGATATTTACAGTAAACAACGGTTAAAATGTATTGTATTGTATTATTCGGAAAATTACTATATCCTAAAAATGAAAAAGGCTACCCAAAGTAACTATTACACGCGGACGAAGTCGCGGGTAAAAGCTAGTATTTAATAAAAACAAACACAATTGATCAGATTAAAGTAGTATTGATTATTCTTTTTCCCGGGGAAGCCCCAAAAATAAGACAATGTTAAGTGGGACAGTATTGAATCGTTATAAGCGGCTATTTTCTTCATTTAACTCGCAAAAAGGGTTCGTTACCTGCGTTCGCTTTGGGCGGGTTCGCTACATGCGAAATTATAATCCATTGTTCTTATGGAACATTGATCAAGGCCGGGTGAAACGGTTCGTTATAACAGATAGTTCACTTAAAGCAGTAACTATTGTTTCTCAATAAAAGTTTACTTATAACATCGAAATTGTAAGACCCAACTTTGGGTGGGTATTTAAAATTGTGGTTGTTAAAATTGTTGGCTCTCTCAAAGCTGACAAATGTAAATTAGTCAAATTGAACAGGCTTGAAATCCAAGTACCGCCAACATGTTTGCAACATGAGAAGAATTACAATGCATCTGAAGAAATAAATATCTACTGGTACTCTAGAATAGTCCATAAACACATTCAACAAGCTTGTAGCACTACCGAACTGTCAGAGTTTGCACCTGATTACTGATGTATTCCCCATGGATTTGCCTTCAAGCCTACAAACGCTGCTTGTCACACTCAAAATCACAATTCCCCAACAACGCGAGCAATATCTAAATATTTGTCAACTTTTTTCTTTTACATTACTTATTAGGTACTTTACTACAGTTGTTAATTATATTATATATTAATAACATATACAAAAATGAAATTGAATTAAAAAATAAAATTGTGCTGTGAATGTGTTTTTGAACATTAATGACTTTTTTAGAAACAATACACAAAGCCTCGTTTCTATAGATCCACACGAATTGCTTCCGGTTTTTAGGGTACTTACCTCTATATGCAGCGGCCATTATTGCGGAAAGCGTGATGATCGAATTCACAGCAACGCAATTGGGTCCGAGCCAGTATTTCTTAAGTACCAGTCACATTATGCGTCTAACTACGGACGGGAAACTAAGCTAACAATTACGATCACCGTCAATACCGGGAAAATTATTGTCTCTCCGACATCCTTCCATAATCTTGTGGCACTTTTATTATGAATTAAAAAAAAAAAACACCACTCACGTCTAACTGAGAATATTGAACCAACCTTTTGAATCCTTGCCCAAATTACATTCAAAATTCAACACTTAACGGTGGCAAAACGAATAGATTCTACAAAATCTGTTGGTTCATGTTCCTAATGACGAAACCTTTGACTTGACTTAGGGAGCTAAACTGTTCAAGAGATCCCATGCTGTTCAGTACCATTCATAAATGTTTACGGCTTTTATGACTGAACTGTGTTTGCTCAAGACATTATATTTATGAACGGATAGATTGATATCACATAACCGCGTGATTCAAATCCATTGACCTATAATCCATTGATTAATCCAACATCCAACGATGGATTACACCGCAGCACCGCGGTGAGCGGTAACCACACGCTTCATTGGACACAGTAATCGGTCCACTCATCGATACTGTAATCATGGATCACCCATTAGTGACCTGTTGACGGCCGGTTGACATTTATGAGGCTGAAGTTGGCAGTCCTATGATTGGCGACTGGTCATTATTAAGTCTCATGCCTTGCCTGGGAATTCAATAAATTTGATCTGCTGACAGGTGTTTAGAGTGTTGAATGCTGGGAGGGATTTGTCTTCAGCAAATGTGGGTGAAAGTTAACTCTTGTACTATTCACTTAGCGTTTTTATTCGTGTATTCGTTTAGCGGTTGCTTTTAGCTTGTGGTTGATAGTTTCTTCCATTGGGATATTGTCACAGCGTAACATTAATTAGATTCCAATAGCAATAATCCTCTGCTAGTTCCTTGAAAAATCGTCGCTAAGTGCAATGGAAAAATATTTTTGATTATTTAATATGCTTGGAAAACACAATGGAAAAGAACATCAATCAATCAGAAATAGCAATTTTCACATAAGGAATGTGTTATGGAAAATCATATTCAATGTAAAGGCCCCTTTAATTCGTATTTTTATGCTTTCAAGCCCGTTCAATCGAGATCTCAACAATTCGTAACCTGAGGTAATTCATAAAATAGGCTGTTCCCTTGCCATATCGAATTATCGGGGTTTTTTTTCGAAAAATCGGGACAATTTTTATAATTAATGAGTAGTCTGTAAATTCCATAACTAAATAGACAGATTTATGAGAGAATATTTTAAGGACATTCTAAACTCACAAATGCCGCCGATGAAGCATTTTAATGTTTTTTGAATAGCCCAGAAGCAGGAATCCCATTACTTTACCGTGTATAAAAAGAAAGCAATTTTTTCTTTAAAATGGTGAACAAATAATGATTTAACATAGCATTACTAAAGTAAAGGACCTACAGAGGAACCTTCCGTTATTTAAGGAGAAAATATAGCTTAAGGGGTTAGGTCACTATAGACTTTTTTAGGTTTGATGTAATAACTGCTATAGAAGTACTTAGGCTTTTTCCTTTTTGGCTATATGGCGCAATTCCCAACTGGAAAGTGGATAATGCACAAACAATGTTCTACAACATCCTTAAACATTACATAAACACAAGGAGTTATAAGAATCTGCCCAGAAGATCGTCGAAAAATTTTAAAGACTCGAATGAACTTTGGATATTTCGTCAAGTAAATAAAGATCCACATATTAGTGCATCGAAGCTAGCCACCAGAGATAATGGATGATAGAGATATCCAACTTCGGCCATTTTTACCCCTAGCCCACAACGAAGATGTAGTGGTAATCCCTTGTATTTCACTTATACATTTACAACGCTCGTCAATTCACCACAATATGGCGGCCGATTCGTGAATTTTGTGGGAAAAAAGCGGCAGATTTATGAATTTAGTGGGAATCCATGTACTTCCCATGTTACGTACATGGCTATGTTGTTCGGAGGGTGTTCAAAAGTTGACTAGGATTTTTGAGGGAATTTTCTTACATTGTTATATGGACTTTTGTGAATAAAAATGTATTGCAATGTCCTTTAACAGAAACTATTTGACCTAAAATTAATTCTTAAATGTATATATAGCCTATTCATAAACCATACCTGACAAATGGACTCAAAAAATGAAGCCCGCTTTATACGCTTAATTCATAAATTCTGAAAAACTCAATTTGGCAAGATATTGCAACTATTACTAATGCATAAAAATGCTCGCCAAAACTTCTTATTTGTGATTCACGCTTTAATAATATTTTTATTATTGGTTAACTGAACGTGTGAATGCATTATTAATTTTTATTCCTATGCAAAAATTCACACTATGTTGTACATTCATTAATTATATCTCAGATTGTAACTTCCTCAAAGTTTTAATGAATCGACTTCATGAACATAAGCTTTGTTCGTTCGCTTACCCCTCCATACTGTGTTTAAAATTTTACACCGAAATTTGAAAAAACGTTCAAATAACGAGCGAATTTTCAAATAAGAACTCTAATTCACCCCATTACTAAGATGGGGAAGGCTATCAGCTCTCAAGAGCTCACACGTATTCACAGACAGGGGACAAAAAGCGTATAAAAAACGCTGTCAGATGAAATCAAGGGGCAAAGGATGTAGAAGTTGGATATCTCTATTATAGGTTATCTCTGCTAGCCACCGAAGTGTAGATATGAAGGCGGATTGCGCTAAGAAAGGACAATCTGAATAGGCGAGTAGCAAGAAAGAAGACATAAGCAATGTCAACAAGAAAAAGAAGCTGTTCGTTGAAAAATATCCTAACAAAGGTTTTCATTCTGGGAAAAGGTGAATTTTTCAGATGAAAATAAGTTGTATGCGTTTCGCTCCGACAGAAGAAATTGAATGTATGGTGATAGGGCAATGAAGAGCTGTGAGAAACAAATTTGCGCCCCTGTAATGGTGTGGGGGTCAATGTCAGCTGCATAATGAACCAATACATGTACTTGGACATTCTGCGAAATAAGCCAGCACCAAGTGCACGAAAATTGGTATTGGAGAATGAGCTTTACATCTACCAAGCTAGCTATCCCAAGCACGAAGCTTATAATCTGACTAATTTACAAATGTAAGCACCTTATACAAACACCACCCCAGTCACCCGATTTGCCACTGCAAAATGTTGCTTAAATGAGGCTACAGTGAACTACAAATAGGTTGACTCTGTTTAGTGCTATGACTATGGACCAAGCAGTTTATGTGAAGCTCAGCGTTTAACCCATAACTTTACCTGTTATACTGTTCATCAGGTTCTACGTTATACAATGTCTTCAATTTCTTGGGGTACTACCTGTCCTCTATGCAGTCATAGAGGTGTCAATTGTTACAGATGGACAACATTTTCCAGAAATAAGGTTCGTTCACTTTGTTTACAAATTTAAACTGGTTTTGACCGTGCTCGTCCCTAATGGAGACCAAATAACCATCCTTATGCCGCTTATGTCCAAATTGGGCGGTTTTGGGAATTTTTGGCCAGCATTTATATTTATTTACTGTTACTGTTACAAAACAAGTCAAAATCACTTCACAGTAAAAACAAAAAGCCAAATCACTGTTTATCTGACATCTCTTGGATCAAAACATAAAGCAATAGAATTCAATTGAAACCCCGCCATGAACAAGTAAGTCCATCCAAAGCAAGGAGCATAAAAGAAGGCAGAATTAATAGGCGCCACCAGATACGTCGAACCCAGCCAGTGCTAATGAATGGATTCATATCGAAGCAATTGCCTTGCAATTGTCACACGGATAGAGGTTAAGTGTATCTGCAGCCAGTACCCTTCATGTCATCAATTTATAGATATACACACTACATACTCGTACCACTTGTACAGATGTCGCAGAAATATCTAAGCCTCCGCCATGACCCCCCTCATCATCATCGTCATTGAATCCGATATTCTACACCCAATCTGCGAGTCCTCTTGTAACCCAACAGATTCAAAGAACACAACAGGCAATTAATTTAAATTAACTACACTTTTGCATATTACCAACGGATTGGCCGCCAGTACTCGCGTATCTTGTGCGGCGAAATTATACACCGCATCTGCCGCAGGACCAGGAGTCTGCACTGGCCAACATACACATCACCAATTAATTAGTTGAGTTATTATGAAAGATTTGTTCGCGCCAATAAAACTGATCAATTTATCTGAGTTAGACCTGGAAGTGCTCTGGGATATTGGGAATTAACTGAGGCACAGCGCGCAGAGAAAGAGAAATATCTTCCGTGCCCCCTCCAAAGGACATCGCTGGTGGAATGCGACTACGAGTATGTGTCACATGTTACATGAATCTGCGGCCAAAATGCAATGAGACTTGCATTGCATTATCGTTTACACTTAAATCTGCCAACTACAGTATGTGCTTGAAAGTCAACTTACAGGATAATCATGACAACTTAAAAAAAAACAAAAAAATTCAAACCATTTGAGATGTCTTGACACTCAAAAAACGTTGATGGAAAACTGCACGCACAACACAAGGTGTTGTTGTAGAAGGTTGATTTAGGACGGTCGCGCCATTCATATTTTATTTCAGGGGCACTTCTATTTACGGACACCCGGTGGGTTGTGGGTGTTGTTATTGAGTTGACTTGAGCTTATAAGCAAAGCAGGTCAAGATCATTAAGCAAGACTCGACATAGTGCGGTCTTAGCAATGTCTAATACTTGAAAAAGTTGTGAAAGCGCATGGTTATTAAACTGAAATAATTGCTTCCTAGAATATGCCCCTGCCGCAGGGTTGGCAAACAATTCATGTTACTCTGCTGTTTTTGGTAACTTTCTATTCTTCTTTCAGTTTCTAGTCTTCGGCAAGGATTCCTCCGACTCCACCATTAAGTTAGGTTAGGTTGAAGTTGGGGACTGCAGAAGGCAGTCACACTTAGGTCAGAGTGAGGATTGATTTCCCCTAGCAGTTACATCCAGTTGGTGCTTGTGACGAAGCGGTTTAGCTGGTAATACCGACACTTCTTCTTCTTTTTCTGGTGGCGGTTAAGTCCGGGTAGACCTGGGCGTTAACCAACAAGCCTCTCCAGCTGGCACCATATTTAGCCAGCTATCTCCAAAAGCGCATGAAAAGTTGATTGAAGCAGTATGCCCCTCAGTGCAGGTACCTACGACTTGCCAGAGCGCTACACGAGAAGGATAAGTGATCTGTGGTTTACACCTCCTCTTCATCCTCCACACGCATCCTGCGGGCATTAAGACCAATTGTAATGTCTACGGTTATGACGTCGATGAATGTCCTGAGTGAAGATCTGCTAAGTGTTAACAGATTGAGTGATCGTTTGAGATTAACTGATCACCGTACCTCCTTTGTTTTAAGGTATTCCATGCATTCTATCCATTTACGATGGGTAGTGTTGATTGTGTGTATCTTTAGTAGATGATTGGCTGTAGCGACTGGCATGAAAGGTGGGAGGGGTCTGGTAGATTCCATCTCCACTCAGCGAAGCATTCGCAATGCAAAATTGCATTCTGGTTTGGACAATCGGGACAATAGGTGGAGCTGTCATGGCAGTTTACTTAGGCTCAACTCATATATACAACAATTTCCAGAATCAATGTATGAGTCCATCTGGTATTATCTCATCGAGATTCTCTTTTTCCCTCCTGATTCCTGGAATAAGTTGACGTTGCAGGAATCACTCAGCGATCTTAAGTGTCCAGCGTCGGTATACTGCTGACTAGTGATGGACATAATCAAATGATTTTAAGAACCGAGACTTTAGTAATCGATATATTTTAATAATCGAATAATCACTCGAGATGGATGCAATCGACAGATCATTTTATTTTTTAAATTCGCGTAATTATCTATTAGTATGACTTGTCGATTCTCAAAATCATTCGAATGACTACTAATTCGTTTGCAAGACTACTTACTTAAAACTTAATACCAATACAAGACAACTCTAAAAATGTCTCACTGCAGTGCGAGAGCAAGTAACAAATAGTTCTCGTCCAGAAATACTAATCAGGAACATAACCAGAATGAAAGAAAAACGCAAAAGAAAAGAACTGAAGTATTATTCCTCGAAAACTAGAATTCTCTTGTGTTATTAGTTAGTAATTAGTTAGTAGTTTCGAATAAGTTAGTAATCATTCGAATTATTGATTGAGATATAGATGATATAGATGTTCTTGAGAAGTTGTATTAATCGATTATCACTCGAATTATCATTCTAATGCGCCCATCGCTACTGCTGACAGTTTCTGACTTTTTTCCAGATTTTTCTTTTCAGGGTTTCCGCTTAGAGTGGTGCAACGAATATGATAGCCGAGCTAATCACTCTAGCTAGGAGAATCCTTTTGCGTATTTATGTCCGCATTTCGGCCTCATTTGGCAGTATCCTGGATAGTTCCGCTTGCAGCTATGGTACTTTTTTGCTCAAGCAGTCCACATGATGGCTTAAACTGTTGCCTATTTCTAGCATCACTTCTAGGTATTTTAACCTTGAGCTTGACAAAACCGACTTGAATATTGATGTATTCCATTGTTCCCGTGTTTCTGTTGAGTGGTCAGCTTTATTTGGCCAAGTTATAACCCACTATCGTACATTGGATTCAACATTAGTGGACCCAACACTATCTCCTGCGGCACCCCGGTGGGTATGTTACAGTACTTTACCTCTTCTTCCGCATCGTACCATAACTTTCTGTTTGTGAAGTAGTTGAAGATTATCTCCAGCATGTATTAGGGTATTTTTTTCCTTGTAAGCGGTCTCATTATTTGGCCACAGTCGGCAGTTTTTAATAGAAGTCTACGAAAAATGTGCGTAGGTACTCCATCTCCTAGCGCCCTGTTATAAGAACAGCATTAGAATATTGACTCCACCTGTTACCCCTACAGTAGCTGTGTAGACATCATTGTGACAAAATTCATCAGCACCCAGTTAAAAAATCATGGTATTGATGTGTAACTCCAAATTTGTTTCAAGACTTACACGAGTCCGTACAATTGATGTGGCTTCATGTACAATTGAAAAACTTGAAACAAACTAGAGCCCCACGAAATCGTCCCTACTTGTTGAACACTCTGTACGCAGTCAACACGCACATTCGATACGCATTTGCGTACATGAACGGTATCTCCTCCTTCCGTAAGTAAAAACAAGTAACACCAAGACCCCAGTGACAACACAGAATCAATTTAAAACCAATTTGTCATCTAATTTACGAGTGGAGATTCTGAACAACGTTCGCCTGGCTGCTGCCCCGTCGTCGTCGGTCGCTCGAAGACGCAGACAAAAACGTGTGTGCACACACACCAAAGGCAACAACAACAAATGTGGACAGTCGCTGGTTAATTTCGCGTCCAAACAAAACACAAAACATCCCGAACACAAGAATATTTCTTATTTAATTTGTGCTCTGTTGCACGGCCTGTTCGAGGAGTCAGTCTTACTTACTGAGAGACCTCAGTGAGCTGTTGCACAGGGGCGAGTAGCAGGAGGAGGAGATCTCCTCTGGGGGCAGGAGGACAAATGAAATATTGAATTAAAAACGATATGCGAGCGCATGCACTTTGTCTGGCAGCAGTTGCGGTTGCTCCTGGTGATGGTGGTGGTGACTTGGGTGCTTCCTTCGGTGTGGAGCGATCTTGGAAGGCGGCGAAGTACTTAACCCGAGATTGAAGTATGCACAGCAAGTAAGCACGGCTGAGCACTGCTGGCGACTGTCCGTTGCACCGATTTGAAGATGTCGACGATACAAATCGAAAGTTTGTCCGACTGTCTGTTGGCTGTTTGTCCAGTTTGATGTCTGACATAAACTTGGCGCGTTCACGTGTAAATTGTCTTGTGCAATAGGACGTTAGGAAGGAAGGATGGAGGATAGGAAACAGTAATGCTTGCTGGGTGGACGGAGGATCAGTGAAAGGGAATAACATTTGGGATACAGAGTGATACGTCTACGGCGTGTGTAATTACTTTGGACAGTGCGTTTGTCAAAAAGGCTATTTGAAGTGCGATTTGATCCATTACCAGAGTGGTCTGACTTAATGAGGGGTTTCACTGAGTGGAAGGGGGATTTTTAGCCGGGAATATGGGTGTGATTTTAATCCATGACTGTCTATTCATTAACCAATTGAAAGTCTCTAAGGGCATTACAGCCAGACATGATGTTCGACGTATGAATCTTCGCAAAATTTGTCAGCGTTGATTGAGCATGATTCAATTCGTGATGAATTCGTTAAATGTGCTGACAACAAATCAACTCTCAATGGGCAAGGCGAATAAAATGTCAAAAAAGGATTGAGAGGCTTGAAAGAACTGGTAAATGTCACCCTGCTTTTCACAATTTCCCTGCTTAATTTAGCATTGAATGCCCTTCACTGCACAGCGCAATATTTTCCTAATTAGAACAAATTTTAAGTCTTGCAGCTTTCATTCGTTTATCAATTCACTCATCTTCAATTTTTATAAGCGAGTATAAAGCTACGTTCCCATCGAACCGAAACCTGTAGGTTCTGATCAATTTTTACTGAAGCAGTTCCCATCGAGTTTTAAGTGGTTTGGCTCTCAATTTTCAACTCACTCGCTCTCAGTTCTTAAATGTCCGCCAGAACAGCTGTCTGTTGACAGGAAAAAATAGTGTGAGAACACCAGCAAATAGAAAGAGATAGAATGAGAAATGAGCTAAAGTCCACACTTTAATCTTGTTCGGTTTGACAACCTCTTACGAATGGATGAACTCAAGGGAGTTGCAACTCGTCTTCCCAGATACTCTGAAACCCCGAAAATGTATGGTGAAACCTTGTAGGTAAGGTAAATTGAGGAAACCTCGCGGTTTCGTTCGGAGGGAACAGTGTGCGTTATTTTTCAGTGTATATATATATGTTTACGGATACCCTCAGCTTTCAAACTTACCTTATTTTCCTTGCACAATAGTTGGAACTAGGTGCACTGCTTCTAAGTTCAAAATCGAATAAAAAATAATTCAATCTAAAGTGAGTTTTTAGGCGTTTGGTTTTTCGTTTTGGAAAGATCAGGCTATGGCAATGATAAAGCAATGTTTTTCATTAAATTTTCAAGGATTATTTCATTTTAAGGGTGGCATGGAGGAGATCCCAATTTTGGTCCACTTTCTATTCTTCGCATCCATTCTATTATTTCGCATATCATTAATCCATCCAGAAAAACTGAAAAAAACATGCGCACTCACTTACCTGCGCTGGATGCTTAACGTTTTGGACTTTTCCAGAGTAATTCAAAGTAGGGATGTGCGATGTTGGAAAACATCGATGTTGACGTAACTGTTAACATCGATGATCGATAATAATCGCACTCTAAACATCGATGTTCTTTAATTCTACGTGGTTATCCTTCGTCGCATAATTAACTGGGGAAAAAACAATAGAGTGGAATTACATGCTCCAAAAACTCAATGCCGTCTGCTGTCACTCAAGCGAGCACTTAATAATCAGCCATTATCCTTGAATGGTGCTTGAAACTGGGAAACTTCCCATCCTTGGCTTTGATTAATAAGGCTTACATCCGCCCCAGGCTTGAGTACAACGCTCATATCTGGTGTCCTCAAAACTGCACCTACAGGATAGAATCCAAAAGCGAGCGATAAGACCTTAGACTCAATCGAACATCGACGTACCGTCTCTCCTTTGTCTGTGACTTATCGCTGTTTCATCGAACGATACTCAAGTGAGCTAGCCAACTGTATTCCTCTTCTCCATGAATTCACCCGCAATACCCCCCTCGTCAGGAACACCAGTCAGTATACACATAAGCCTACTTTCGGACGGTGCAGGGAACTAAGTCCCCGGGAACTAAATCCACTGAGGCTAAGTCCACTGAGACTAAGTCCACTGACTAAGTCCACTAAGTCCAGTTTAGTAAAGTGGACTTAATTCCCATGCAAGGTGGGAATTCAGTTCCAAAAAAAGATGGTGGTTTTAGTTCCCTCTAAATGTAAAATAAATTCCCACTCTTAAAAGAGATAATGTTCCGAAAAGTACTCACCTCCGGTTTTCTAGAAATTTTGTCTATGCATAGTCTACCACATCGATTTCAACGGTGGTCGCCGTGGCGTAGTGGGTAAGTGCGTCGACTCCTACGCAGAGGGTGTCAGGTTCGATACCCGAATTAAACACCTATCATAATTCACGGCTCCACCTCTTTCGAGTCACTGACAATGCTTAAAGAGTATTCCTGTCTAGAAAAAGCTTCTCAAATTCACCGTTCGGAGTCGCCATTAAACTGTAGTTCCCTTCCACGCGTGAAAGAACAATAGCACGCACAACACAAGTGGTTGCTGAGAAGCTAGGCCCAGGTCCACCTCGGACTGTCGCGGCACCCATATTACATATTATATTATTATATAGTCTACCACATAGGAAGCTGAAATCCAAAGCGAATGCAAAAGACGATCATCCATCCCTTGACAAATTCAAAGTGCGTATTCATTTATTTTCCAGACACATTTGTTGTTCTACAGTAATAACAAAAATTAGTAAAACATCTCCATAATCTAAAAATCTAGTACAAAATTAATCACAAGCTCCTTTTCGTTAAGACCTGCATTTGAAACTTTATCAAACACAAATTTCGCCGACGCATCTAACGTGCGCAACCATTTCAGGCAATGCGCCGAATCATTTATTCCTTTCAAAGAATCCCCAGCAAAGGTCGTTTTTTAAGAATCCCTATCTCACAGGCATGGCCTCTGCCTATCGACTCACCTAATGTATAATACGACGCAGCAAACACTGAAGACAATGCAACACACACGATTGCTGGAACCGCTCCCAAGCATCGTGTCCACTTCAATTGCTCGACATAATGTCTCGTCCGGGGATCTCGAGTTACACCATTGTACCACAGCGCGCACACCATGTGCAAGTGTCACAAATCCTCGTGTGCCACAAGTAATAACTTTAACCTAATGTCCTCACACAACTGCACACAAAGCTACGATAAAGTGTGAAAATATTGAGAAGACTCCAGGTAACGCGAATCGCACACTTCCACTTAGATCGGATCTACGTATCCAGCGACCAGCGGCGGAGAGCGGCGCGATGGCAACCTGGTGCAACGAAAGAATTGTACCAGGTCAACTGGTGGGGTTAATGTTGTTTCGTCCACCGCACTCGACTGGCACGACACGACATCCCAAAAAAAAAAAAAACGTCCACCAGAACCGAACCTAAGACAATTCGCACATAAAACGAAAACTGATGCCGAGGCACTCCCGGTGCAAGACAGACGGCACCACTGCACACAGCCCCACCACCCCACAGATGTAACGTAGACGACAAGGATGTTTGAATTATCTGCCAAGACACTTACGCTCGCTGCCAGCGAACGGTGGGACGGTGGGACAGTGCGCATAGTTCGATTGTTCTATTCGAGCGAGCGACTTGAAAGGACGGTCCAGTGGAACCATGAAACGATGGAACGATGAAATCATTGGCGGACAAATTATTAGGTCTTGGGGATATTGGATTTCACACCTTCAGCAGCATCGGCATCAGCATCATCACCCGGTCCGGGGGATAGCATCGCCGCGCCGGTCGCGGCTGGAGGGCTGCACCGCATCGTAGCGCATCGTTTTGTTTGTTTCTCCGGCATTGGCGCGTGTAATTGGCCGCGAGAGGAGGGCATTCGAATACTATTACTAATCGAATATCGAATTTCTTGGCGGTTTAAATCTGCGTCGAATCGCCGGCAAATTGGTTTCCATTCGGACGTTGGGCGTTCTTAGTGCGCGGAGTTTTAATTACTTCATGCACTCCATGGACGGGGTTAAACAAACACAGACATTTGGAGTGGATTTTATTTTATTTGGCTTAGAGGATGTTTGATGTTTCATGGTAACTCGGTTTGGACGACCTTTTGGATCCACGGCAGGAAGTTCGACACACGAGTGAAGACGTCCGGCAGGCCTGAGGCGCAGGTTGTCGAACCGTAGGAGACGATGCCAATTTGAGCGTTGCGCGCCCGATTGACCAATGGCCCACCCGAGTCGCCCTGAAAATACAAATTGAAAAAATGTGTACATTAGATGGGATCAAGTGAACTCGGTTTTGGAGTGGAATTTAATGAAATATGATGCAGGGGGTTGAGTGAGTGGAATGGGGGGAGCATGACGCAACTCGTGATGGAGAGGTGTCATGGCAGGTATGCTTATGAATTCAATGGATGGAGGGGAATGAATGCATGATATGGGGGGTGAAAATGGTTAACTTGTAGTTAGGTTAGGTTAAGGCGACTGCTAATGCGTCTCCAGCACACTTAGACCATATTGGTCCATTGTGATACCCATAATCAGACCAGTGATAGCAAATGGTGACCGGACCAGATTTGAAAACCAATTAAGAGCGTATTACCCTTGCTTTCAAGGTCCCGAAAGTGGGACCTCGCTGACCAAGGGCAGGCACTCTACCAACTGAGCCATCTAGTCGTATTAACTGGTTGAGTTGGTTGGATGAGAACTTTAAGAAATCACTTCTTCAGACTTCTATACGGCTATGAAGACCCAAATACCGCCGTCAGGCAGAATGTTTCAATCAATTTGGACGAAGGCTGACGAGAATTCCATGTCCCATCGGGATGAGGTCAAGATAGAAATAAGTACCGAGACTTTATGCGCGCGGCTGGAGATATAGATGATCTGTTTGAGCGCATGGAGATAAAGGTGATCTGATTGGGAGCATACATCTGCTCATGGTCGGAGGAAAGCTGGCACAACGAGTGAAAACTCAGTATCGTTGCCAAAAGCACAAGAACAAGAAGAAAATAACCCTATCAAGGGATAAGTCCTCTTAACATCGGGTACAATCTTCAATGCCGTTTTTAAACAATCCAATTGTCTCATATCCGTGCGGCCAGTAAAGTCCCCCATCGCATCATGGGAAAGACCAAAATAATGCAAATCAACAGCAACCACATATTCGTTGATTTAAACACAGCAGATGACAGCGTCCGAATAGACAATGTATAGACAATCTTTTGGTTAAATAAACCCAAATTGGTCTTGTTTCAAATAAGGACTTAATTCGCTCCTCCAACTTTAGAGTGTGTATAAATTAGAAAGAAAGAATGAAAATGGAGTTCGTTGGAAAAAATAATTCCTATTCAATGAGAGTGCAGAACTTAGTCCCTCAGTGGATGTGGAAGTCTTCTTGGTCTAGATGATTGCGAGAAGCATGCTCAGGACCTTCAGGTTCAGAACCTCAATGGCGCACTGGCCTGAGAGCTAGTAAGTAGGCACGAAGCATTGACTTAAAGAACCGTCTCTAGGATGATCAAATTGACTTATATAAGCCCTACGATGCAATGCCAACATCGTACCTCGCTTCACGCTCACCTATCGAAATTCCGGCTTCAGAGTGCAGGCAACTCGTCACGGTGCCGTGGAAAACTTTGACCGTGAGTTAACTTTTCGACTTTAGAATCTAACCAGACAGAGACTAGTGGAATTAAAGGAATCGTAACCGCTGTAGCTGCCTGTATTGAAGAAAACTCAGAAATGTCGATTTGGCGGCGATCAGCTATACTGGGAATAGCTATAGAGTCAACCTTGCTCATCTTGCGATTGGATTCGTGCCAAAATTCATATAAGATTGTGGCAAACAAGAAAATACAGTACTCTTCTCGACCAATTTCCAATGGATCCACAAACAATGACTGTTGTTCTTTTTTCGGTGGTGACCTGACACCATAGAGCTGTTGTAATTGACTATCTGTAGGCAGAGGTCGACAAGTCTTGGCTACAACAAGACGGCACGACAAGCTATACTAGCACCAAAACGCTCGAAGTCATGAAGAACAAAAATTTCGCGATTGCTGGCCATCTGACATCGAACGTTTATCAAATGGCCACCACGATATTTCCTCTGCAGCAACGTCACGTCCTTGGTCTAGGTCGATAAGACAACCATTTTGAAATTAGCCAACCACTTGACATTACATTTTGGCCAAATAACGTCGCACGTATGGAACCGAGACTTCGAACATTTAACGGATCGCTTGAAGCACTACCAAAGAAGCCGGAGCTGCCTTTTAAATGGCGTGCTATATCTTACAGAACGGGGTGATTGTAGCTTCAAAACAAAGCCAAAATTAATTCTATATCTCACATAGTAGTTGTTTTGTCTTTTTCTATAGTTCTTATCTGCTCACCCTGTAGAAGCCATTTCTTTCAAAGGTGTGCCTGCAAGACAATGCCACAGAGGACGCCCACTTCTAGTGGAGAAACCTCACAATTGGAGAAGGACCTCAACCAACTCAACTGGATCCAGCTAGCCAGGGAATGCGATGGAAAGGGTTGTTTGCTGACGCACAGGTCCTCCACGAGGTGTAGCTTCATAAGAAGAAGAATATTTAGCCATTTTGGTCCCCAGAACCCCTTGGTTAACCGTGCCATCAGGAAGTATTAGTCAATGTCGTTAATACCGAAAACTGTACGCAAAAAAAAAATGATTTACTTCAGAGCACCCTCGAAGTTGAAAATGAATCACTGCGTAAATGAAAAATTTGTGAATTTAATCAAAAACTAAACTTACCACGCAAGCGCCCTTCGCCTTTCCAAAGAGTGTGCAAATTTCGTTTGGCGTCACTTTGAACCCTTTGCCGTGGCACTCACTGTTCGGGATGGTGTGGTAGTGCAGAGCCATCAATTTATCCGGGGTTTTTGCCTGATTAGCCGCCGAGATGGTTCCCCAACCAGTCAGAGTCACGGGATATTTGTTCTCTATTCGAACGCCAGTGTTCGTGGCCAGCGTGATGGGTGCGACGGTCCTCTGGTTAAACTGGAATGGCGTCGCCACCTTAATGATCGCCAAGTCATTGATGAGGAAGCCCTTGTTGTTGTAGTCTGGATGCTTCTTGTAGGCAGCAACGTTGTGCCTGATCCCACCTTGTTTCAGATTGTTGGTCCCAACCAATATGGACATCCGTTCCGGCCGCAGTCTGTCCACACAATGCGCCGCTGTCAGGACATGGTTCTTTCCAATGATCGATCCACCGCAGACGTGCTTCCACGTGATGTAGGCCAGCACTTGCATAGACACTTGATAGGGAACTGGTTCTGCAATTGTCTCACCGCCAACGATTCTCGTTATGTTTCTGTACACCTTTCGCTGGTAAGGAACCGGTTGGCCGGCGACGACGCCTACTGTCTGACCCCTCACTCGAACCGCACTTTTCTCGAAATCCCCAAAAGCACAATGGCACGCGCCGAACGCTAACAGCAACACAAAACACCGCAGCGGATCCATGGTTACGAAGGTCCTACAGTCATCTGCTGATTTAACTACCGCATGGCAAGTATTTATATTCTTGAGGGCGACGAAGATTCATTCTTCAGAACCAGGTCAAGAGACACCTCAATCCATTTCTGTCTGAAGATACTTTTTTGCTCTGATCCGCCACATTTGTGGGTCATCTTTTTGTCGCGGATTCAAAACAAATCGCATGCTTTCGCTGCTGTAAATGAGTGATGACTGCTTGAACGGCTTTTCGGGGAACTTTCACTTAACGAGCTGAGCGCGAAGGCGCTTTTGAGAACGCTGCTGCTGCCAAAGAAGGCTTGAAATTCTTCGCAGATTCATTTTAATCAAAGTGGTGTTCAATTTCATGGACCGAGCTTAAGTGGCAATGCCCGATAGCGTCGTGCGTCGGTCGTTTGTTTTACATAAATTAGTCGATTAATGGGATTTACGAGTAAAGAGCGACACGCTTCACCCGCGAAGCCACTGAATGAATTATTTATCGAGCATCGAGACGAGTTTCCATGAATCGGTGTCTGCACTGACTTTCGATGGCGGTACAGTGAATCTTATGACGATCGGGGCAATGGACGAGTGACTCAGGCGATTCCATTCAGGAAATGTGCACTTGGATGAGTGTCCAATCAGTGGCTGAAAGGAATTGCCGGCGGGATAGTGGCAACGGAGGGAGCCGAGTGCTTTCTGCAATTACTTGATTACAAGGAAGTTTGTCGCCATCTACTCGCAATGTTGCATCATCTTGTCATCATCTCTGTAGACGACCCAAATAGGGCTGCCTGGTTGACTTAGACTCTTTAATAGTTTTTTTTTTATAATGGCTATACGGATTTAATCTGTGGAATCGTAAACTCCAATAGCATCCAGAATCAGAACAAGAGGTGTCACAGATAAAAAACATTTGCATAGGACCCATTCCCTTGGAGTGAAATGGAGAAAAGTCCAATTTCTGAAACAAAACGTGGTTTATAATTATCTTAGTTGCAGAGCTAGCTGAGGCGGCCAGTTTCTCCAGTTGATGTACATAATCCAAGATTAGAAGAACTAATAGATACTGACTCGAAAATATAGGCGGACTGTTAATTAAACGATCATCCATACTTTAGCCTGAGGATTATGTTTTATCTAAATATGACTCCCTTCATATGCCGACGATGGAAGGCTTGTTCCTGAGCTAATAATGCTTTTCATAGTTACGGGGTTATGGGTGGAGCTACAGCTCATAAAGGGCCAGGGCCTATCTACCTACAGCAACTACTCGTGCGGTGCGTGCTGTTGTGCTCTCACCAGTGGAACGGACCTAATGTTTGTGCCTACATTGAACTGCCAAGTTTGAGAAGCTTTTTCTAGATTGATAAATTTCCTGAGCATTATCAGCCTCTCGAAAGAGGTGCTGACCACATCATCCACTAAAGGGGAAGATGTGACAGAGTGAACATTTTTTTCTCGTACCGGGAATGGAACCTAGGCACCATAGGTTCAAGTTGACGCACGTACTTATTTGGCGGATTTTTACCTTTAGGAATCTTAGAGTTATTGTATAATAAAAATTCGTGGGAAATATAAAAAATACAGGATTTACAGAATCGATGGAAAAGCGTGTCAACTGAAACGACGCCCGTTTGATAATCAAAATTTGACAGAAAAGTATTGATAGTGTAAAGTGGGTCGCCGTAGCGTAGTGGGTAAGTGCGTCGACTCCTACGTAGAGGGTGCCAGGTTCGATACCCGAATTTACCGCCTATCATCATTCACGGCTCCACCTCTTTCGAGTCACTGACAATGCTCAAAGAGTATTCCTGTCTAAAAAAAGCTTTTCAAATTCGCCGTTCGGAGTCGGCATTAAACTGTAGGCCCCTTCCACTCGTGAGAGAACAATAGCACGCACAACACAAGTGGTTGCTGAGAAGCTAGGCCCAGGTCCACCTCGGACTGTCGCGCCACCCATATTATTATATTATTATTATAGTTTAAAGTGTCAGCTTACATAGAACTGCCTCAGAACATAAAAACCAACTAAAGATTATTAGGTTGTTTGACTGTAACTATCCTGTACACTGAGCGTCTATGAAACGTGATCGAAGCAGATTAGATTCGTATGTCAATAATTACAACATCCTTGCAAGAGTCAAGTGTATTCTTTCTTGACTGCCCGTCTTGGGCAGTTGCAAAGAAAATCATCCAATTCAATCACATAATCAAAAAAAAAAAAATAATTAAAAAAAGCCTCTAAGTAGCCTTTCTATAAGTATTCCAGTAAGAGCGAAATTTATAACGAGCGAAAATTATAACGAATAAAGGACTCTAAATTCTCATTGTGAACGGTGGGAGAAGTCATTTAATTGCAATCCCACACTTTCTTGTCCAGCGATAAGTAAAATTGCATGTGATGGTGCTTTATGGTGGCCATGATGTTGTGGGCATGTGCGTCGACGCAACTTAACTTCGCTGCCTGGGTTCGATTCAGGGCGGGTGCGACCAAAAATAATTTTTACCGGTCCCCCTCTTTCGAGTCACTGCCAATACTCAAAGACTAATAACTGTATAGAAAAAGCTTCTCAAACTTGGCCGTTTGGAGTCGCCATAAAACTGTAGGTCTCTTCCAATCGAGAAAGAACGAAAGCTCGAGTGGTTGCTGAGAAGCTAGGCCCTGGCCATCTACAGTCTGTAGCGCCACATAAAAATTTCATGTTTTGGGAGGCCATGTCGTCGTTATATATTTATTTTTCCAAAGCAGTATTTTCAATAAAAGAAATTAGTAAAGCTTTGTCATTAATGTGAACCTTTTTGAGATGAGTGCTGTAGATGAAGAGTTTTGATGATGGAGGCGTCTGTCAGGAGAAAAACACTTACCCTGAGAGAAGATACGAAGTTGCGTGAACGGGACCTGCTGCCTGCGGAAAGGAAGTTAAATCCCTCAATTCCGCATTTACTTACTTCAAACTGGGACTACTACGTAAATGCCCAAAAACAAATCTGAAGTACTGTGGACTCTCCCTAAGTCTAATCTACATAAGTCAAACTCTCCCTAATTCGAAGATTAGAGATTTCGCTCAACTTTCCAAACAAAAACCTCTCTCTTAGTAAATTCTTGAACAAATTATGATTCAACTTAGGTCCCCCTAATTAGTAATTTTAATATCTTCAAAAACTAGAAGACATAAGGTCGTGCAGTATTTTTTTTTTTCGATTTAGAATTGATATAAGCATTGTCTACCAAAAGCCAACTTAGCACATCTTTTCACAATTTTGATGTATTAAGTTAAAAATATTGATACTACGGGTAGACCACTGACCGCACCCTTTCGCGATCTAAAGACATTCGCCCATGCATGTCCTCTCTGAGTCACCCGATCGTTGGCCTCCCTCTCTTTCACTCAAGAGTGTAGTTTATGTTGATGGTTCAGTCGATTGAGGAAAGGGATCATTTTTATTTCTCGTGCAATATTCGACACTTGCGAATTATTAAAAACCCATTAGCAAAGAATAACTTGGTGTACATTTTATATTAAAGAACAGATTTTTTGGCTTTCAAATTCGGTATAGCACTTCATAGTAAGTGTTGCCGTTGTTTTTTAATATTTTTTTTTTCATTTTACGTAATTATTTCCTAATATTTCCCTTAACTCCTAAACGGGGTGAGCTGCACCTCCCCCCCCCTCTCACATAGTAAAAAAAGCAAGGCATTGACCCCTCTACAAAATACCGTTATGGTGCATTCCCTCAAATTATTGTGCATTCCCTGAAATGACTTATTACGACTTACGACGATATATGCCTCGTTCGTTCCATGCTGATATGGTGGTGCTAACTGAGCATGTGTGAATGTGATATGTCACGAATCATTTGAAATAAGCTGTCAAAAATAAAACACTGAAAAATGAAGCTACTGTGCGTTCAGATAGTTTTCTGGTGAATTTCAATAACCAAACAATAATTCGTATCCTATCCATATAATACCTATCAGCGTTTTTTTCCCAAGAGTTGTTGTTACTAGTTAGACCTTGTGACTTACTTACTAGTTAATCAGGCATACGACCCATGGAGGGTCTGGCCTGAGTAATTGCTGCCTTCCATCCTGGGTACGCTGCTTGCAGTCATCAAGACCAAGTTGTCTTGCATCCGCGATTACTTGGTCTTTATACCGAAGGTTCGGTCTTCCTCTCCTTCTCGAACCAGGAGGCTCGGGTTCGAAGACCCTCTTAGGTGGAGGATTGTTGTCCATGCGCTCGATGTGGCCAAGCCAGTGCAGTCGACAGATTTTCGCCATTCGGTACAGTTCGTAGAATTTACGATTGGGACTTCTCCTCCATTCACATTCGCAGACGCGGCCATATATCCGACGCAGAATTTTTCTTCAGTTTTGCTTACCGTCCAGGTTTCGTCTCCATCTGGCAGCACTGGCAAAATAAGAGGTTTGTACAGCTTGATCTTGGTCGTTCGAGTAAGGAGTTTTGAACCCAGTTGTATCGACAAACCAAAGAAACACCGTTTGGCAAGGGTGATACTACGTCGGATCTCCACTGTGATGTAATTCGTGGAATAACCTTGCGACTAGTGATCTGAAATAGTCTTCACATGTATTTATAGAGTAGTTGCTAGATTTGATTAGACCTTAAGTATTGTTTGGTTAAGGTTTTGTTCGCATTTGTGGAATCTTTAAGCTGACACAAGAGATTTTCCTGTCAGTAAAGATGATTGATTTTCTGTTTTAGAGATGGAGTATCATTCAGGCTCTTTCAGTGGTTATCTGACTCTGATGTGCTATTCTGATAAAAGTTCATTTGATGAAGAACGTCTCTGATCCCCGCTTATAACCAACCGTAAGTTCCTCTACATTTATACTCTTTGCACTGATCATCAAATAGTTCGTATTTTAAAACACGAGGGCAGTATCACTTCAGAAGGTGCATCTGGACAAAAGATCTACCTGTCAACCTAAGGCACACACAGAAATGATCAATTCAATATCACTTGTTATTGATTAGTGGATAGATGTTGTGTTCATTTAGCACGCAATATAGATTTGTGATTTCGTTCCGGACATGTATTGCTCCCGGAACTATGTCTTCTGTGGGAAACATTTCCTATCGTTCCGTAAACGCAACCTAACTATGTCCATGGGCACCTAACATGTCCACAATTAGTTTACAAAAATTCTACACAAGCACGCACAATATGGCACACAAAATGGTGAACACACGTTTGTGAATACCTGAGTCGGAACTAACATGTTTCATACGTCCAAACATGTATTTTCATCCATACGAACGTAGCTATCAATCTATCGCTTCTTTTCGGGGAAATATAAATGGAACTATGTACATAGTTCCGGGGACATGAACACAGTTATATCCAATGGACCTACACTGTTCTTCAGACATGTTTTACGCTTATATATAGCTGCATGGGCATGTATCCGGGAACCAATTCCGACTGCGAAAATAATCGTTCCATGTCCGTTCCGTCGTCGGAACTGTTTAGCACAACTCTAATGCAATACCACCCCGAAACTGGTGAATGTTTTGATTGTTTGAATTGAAAAGCCAATCGTTGTTCATTTACATTCTCCAACATGTACAAGAGGGTTGATTGTCTCACACAACAAATCCTAATCTTGATTCGCTTCATCCGAGACTTTGACGCGGCTTACATTGGCGCATTGGCGTCTCCCGCATCAGCGATCACCAATTAAGTGGTAATTCATATTCGCTTGGTGGTCGCAGATCAGCTTAGTGCTAACCCGTCGATGTGAGGCCATGCATACACAAACTGGACCATTGCCTGCGCTCGTTTCCAGGTAATTAAGAGAACAAGCGCAGCTGCTGCTCCGAATCATCCTCCAACGACCCTCGCTGATGTGGCGGGCCCAAAGAGCATCGCCAACAACAACACCATCGAACACGGACTCCTGCCACTAATGTGGGTGGCAACCACAATCCCAATCGACACCTCCGTCGTCGTCGCTGTCGTCCGAAGACCAAACCGATGTGCAACCGCAGCGCAGCTCCACAGCTCCACAGCACCATCGTCATATGCAAAACGCCACCTACAGGTGAGTTCTTTATCAGCGGCACGGATTTTTATTTTAATCACGGGAATGATTTAAATTTCCTCCCTGCCTGGGGATCTGATATTTTTATTTATGCGGGAGTTTCTGCGGCACGGCACGGTTAAGCCATGTGCGGTCCGTGTTGTCGATGGCGATGATGACGCTGCAGCAGCAGCCGAACATTGGCTACTGGTTGTGTGCCTGTGTCTGTGCAGACGCCGCGCCGAGCCGCCGGAAGGCTGCAAGATTGCAAGAAAAAAAAACAGAAAAGGACTGTTAACAGCACACCATCGGGGCCAGCTAATGAATCAAATTGAGTGGGCAATAGCACGAGGTGCTGATGATGGCCCGCTAGTGTGGCTCCAGTTGAATTTGTACGACTCGGGCCTCGTCTGGGTCCTGATCTTTGGACTTGTTAATTGTTGTTTTACCCCGAATTTGAACGGTTCCTGGCTGCGCAGGGGTGAAGTGGGGTAGAGTGAGGCTTATCCATTGATATCCAGTCGAGGCTTCTGGTTCTTCTCCACGGAGAAGCAGATCTGTTGTGTCGATGTGGGGGAGTGGCGGATTAGACGCTCACCATGGCGACGATGTTTCAATTCAAGTTAATTGGGCCACCCAATAATTGCCCACATGCGAGATAACATTTTTTCGTCGTCGCCTTGCGCGTATCCTCGGTTGATATCTCGGAATTGATTGGACGAAATTTGCATCGAATGTCGTTGAGAAGGGCTTGCAGCTCTGCCGTGGAGGACTGGAAGTTCGATGAATATTTCCATCCACTCTTGAATCTTCGTTTGAAGCCCATTCAAATGGCTTCGGCGCATATCAGCGAACAGAGGTGATTAAATTGTGGTTCGAAGTGACTCAGGGGCCATGCGGCGCCTTGTCTGCCACCATACACCCTCCTGACGTAGCATAGAAATCCCGTGGCTTTTCCACCGTCCCCGTTCGAGCCGTTGAAACGTGTCTCACGTCACATACGCACTCGGTCTGCGTCAAACGCCCGTCAGCATGCTGGTGGTGGAAGGTTAACTCTTCTAATGTGCCTCTAGCCCTGTCAAATCCCCGCTCCGCGTTGCATATCGCTGAACCTTGATATTGCACACGACGGGTGGCACATTAATTAGATTCGCTGGCTTATCGCGGACTAATTGCAGTGAATAAAAGCATTTAGGCCGCGCCATTCGATCGTAGTGTAGCTTCGTTCCCAATCTACTAACCATGGCTAGATTCTTGGCGTCAGTGGTGATCACTTCGCTCTTCGCGGTCCATGCGAGCAGCATGCCAACCGAAACCGAGTCGCTAGTTGACGCCGATGAATTCAATCGCATTGTCGGTGGGACGGCGTTGAAGGAACCGATTCAATACCAAATCTCGATGCAGTACAGCAAGAACGGCGATTGGAAGCATTTCTGTGGAGGATCCATCATATCGGAGGACTTCGTCCTGACCGCCGCGCACTGTGTCAAGGGCATGAACGTGGAAAAGATGTCCATACTTGCGGGAACATACGACTTCAGGAAGCAGGACGGAGATCGCTATGAAGTCATGGGCTACAAGATCCACGAAATGTACGAGGAGCTAGCCTCGAGCGATATCGCCCTGGTAAGAGTCAATCCGAAGTTCGACTTCGACGAGAGGGTGGGCAAAATCAACGTTTTCGGAACAAAGCGGGTCGGCGGCAAGGAGCCCGTGACTCTTACCGGATGGGGATCGATCTCGCCGTTGATCTACGGTCCGTTCCCGAACACCTTGCAGATGCTGAACTACACAACGATTTCGAACGAGGAGTGCAAGGAGTCGTTCAGTAAGGTGTCGGAAACGGAGGTTTGTGCGTATCAGTTCTATTTGAAGGGTGCTTGTGCGGTGAGTTGCTAGAATTGAGTAGTCACGCGACTTGTGTGTTGAACCGTTTTCCGTTGTAGGGCGACTCTGGGGGTCCACTGGTGAACCGTGAACGAGATCAACAGATTGGCATTGTTTCGTACGGAACAAGCATTTGCTCGGCTGGATTCCCCGATGTGTTCACAAGGGTCTCAGCCTTTGAGGACTGGATCAAGAAGAACATTGACACCAAGAACTGGAACTGAACTGGACTTACTTTAAGCTGTTTCTTAAGAGAAGAAGTGGGAAATAAAGTGGAATAAAATGAGTGAAAGTTGAGATTGTTTGTATTTAGGATTTTTTAGGAGGTTTTGAACTAAAAAATCAACTTTCATAGCAAATCTGTGAAGTGATGTAAGGGCAAGATATTTATTATTTCTATCCCGACTTCTGCCACTGCCAAGTAATAAGCGGCAAACTACAACCATCTCAGTGCGTAAGGCAAAGCATCAGCTAAGGGTGTCTTAGGAAAAGACCAGACATTGTTGATGACTTTTAATAAGCAACACTAGGGAATTATAAAATACAGTCCATATTTTAAAATTGCCCGAAGCTGAAGCCGTATCTGAATACCATAGTATTATCCGCAATATTTTTTACTGAAATTTCCCCAATTTGGATGTTTAGCTGACAATTTTGATGTACTTTCTACCCGAAACCAGGACACACAATTTGCTTGATTTTAAATAGACCAATTGCAATTGCAATTTTAAAATCTGCTGATTTCAACGCTGTGAAGAATTAAGAAGAAATTTTCCAAAAAGAACTAGACAATTTTGTAAAACCAAGCAAACACGGCGCGACTTACTTAATATTCTGCAAGGACAAATACGGAAAATATCCTAATAAATTGTAAATTCTATTTTCACAGAAAACTGAACATTCTGCTTCGGCAGAATCTTCGGTCTCATTTGGCGAGGTTGAAAGTTTTGCCGAAGTTGATATTTTAACCGAAGGCGGCCGAAGTCGACGGGCTCTAACTGTCCTAGGTTTCGTTGTCCCACAGACTCATCGGAACCATACCTCTGATCCGTAAAGCAGGACTGGGATTATAAGTTCCTTATAGAGGGTAATTGGATAAAAACAACAGGAAAAATGAATTTAAATAAGGCAAAGGCGGTGTAAGATTGATGATTAATTGATTTTGAATCATTTATTTCAACATTCTACTTCTTTTTCTTGGGATACCACAATAAATATGAAAAATGTCATGTTAAATATATGGACTTTTTTGACTCAGTGTATATTAATGCCCCGAGTATGAACTAATACGTCATTCAAATGGCCGCTTCGGCTTTCGCCAGCAGGTTTTCCTGATGACTCGTTCCAATTTGGGCTACGTTATACCGCCAATAGCGTCTCGATGGTTTGAATCGAACTCCCTCAAAGCGATTGGCTTGTTAGCGTATACAATATACGTGATGTGGCTCTCGAGAAAATAATCGAAAGGTGTCAATTCGCATGATAGCGGCGTTTTCTATGCTAGTCCGGTTCGAATTCTGAAGTCTGCAAATTCTTATGCGGATGTAGGCCCAAAATCAATGTGAAGTGCAATTCAGCTGAACCGATTTACAGACATGCAGCTGAATGTCATTTTCCGGTTAGGTTAGGTTGTAGTGGCTGACTGCCTTAAACTTAGCCACGCTTAGGCCAAACGTAGGCCCCTTGTGATATCACAAAGATAGTTGACTGATGCTAATCTTACTGAGTTCCGTCAAGTCGTGGAAATATGGGTCGTTCAAGCGAATAAATCTGCGAGATGAGAGGCCACTCCAATTGCAAAGAAGGTTTGAAATGGTCTCTTCTTCCCCTTCATCCTTGCAACTTCTGCAGAAATCGTTATAAGTTTAGTTTGGTTTAGTATAATTGTATTGTCCCTTTATAAATAAACAAACTACCATCTCCATGGAGTTATCCCTTATCCTGGATTAAACCTTGAAGGAAGCGGTAGAAGAGAGTACATGCAAAATGCCAGTCGGCTTTCAACATAAATTAAAACTTATTAACAAGTCTTACATCGTGAAGACAATATGAATCTGCGAAGCCTAATGGTTTTCCTGCAGAAGATTATACACAAAGATTTAACATACATGTTAATGTAATTTTTATTTAAACTAGGAATTTCATAAATTGGACAATAATAAAATAATAGATTAATATTGTTCAATAATAGATATTTCTTAATATTCCTCTTCCTTATGTGCACCGCGTCAATATTTCATAGTGAACGTGAAAGATGATTGAAGATAGCTGGAACTGCAAAGGATAGTTGTTGTTTTCCACATGAGTTATGTATCCTTGGAATCTTAAGTAGACCTTCCGCCCTTTGCCTCGTGTTAACCTCATGGGGGGGTTTAAACCGTTGATCGGAGTATGATTCAATTATTAAATTGAATAAAAAAGTAGATTTACAGTAGATTTGTCAAGATACCTGTAGCCATATCTAGCCCGCAAGAGTATTCTAAATATTCTGTTTTGGACCCTCTGAACCTCCATTATCTTATACAGCGCTGCGTTCCCTCATGCAATAATTCCGTACTGCAATACAGACTCCACCAATGAGTAGCACGCTTGCATTACGACATTGAATGGGGTATAGTTGCTTTGATGGTAAAGAGCATAAGAAGATTGCCGAAGTCGTTTGCATAGGTACCATATGTGGTGATCCCTCTCGAAGGTGTAGTCTACTTCAACTCCAAGGTATCAATAAAAGTTTACTGTTCCAATATAATCTGTAGAATTATCCATGAGGCTCAAACGATTTTGATTTCTGCACAAGTACTCAAAACTGTGAAATCGTATCTAAATTGGGGTGCGAACTATATGCGGGGCCGAATATGCATTACTTTTGTTTATTTTTACATTAATATAATGAGCCTATTATCATGACACCAACATAAGAGATACCTAGTCTGCTGGCGTGAAACCAATGGCGCAGTGCCCGCTTATGACACCGATAAGAGTTCTTAAATTCGGCCTACTCATTCTGATCAGATCGCGTGAGCCTTTTGGATCAATAGTGGACCATAATTACTTTGTGATGAAGCGCACAGTGCCCGTCCGGAAAAAGTGTAGCAATGATAAGAGCACTCCATCTTGTGGAGTTCCTATATTCACCTCTCTGCACATCATGCTATCACCAAGCATAGAGCGTATTGTCCTATTGTTGAGAACTTGGTGATTAAAAGCCACTATGGACTTTTCGATCTCGAGCCCTTTGAGTGCTGAGGTAATTGCATGGGTTTCGACGTTGTTGAAAGCTCTCTCGATGTTAACAAAAGCAGTAAGGATAAATTCATTATGCTCGAGGGTTTTTTCTATGATGCCAACTAGAGAGTGAAGGGTTGTTTCTACAGATTTCCCCTTGTTGAGAGATCGACATTTTATGCTCCGGGACTGTGCTTCTGATGTGTAAATCTTCTGATGATGAATAAATGATAAATTTCTATAGAGGAAGGATGATAGACTGATTGGTCTTAGAAGGCAATAGTGGTCATCCCCCAGGGTCTAGGTTCTTGTCCTAAATCAAGACATCTTTGGAATATGGTGACCTGTCGAGGAGAGATTTGCTCAGCGACCTGTTTGAGCTCGGCAGGAAACATGTCACCTGGTCCTGCCATTTTGTAAGGCTTGAATGAGTTAATGACCCAAATGGCACTGTCGATCGTCACTCTGAGTGGGCTGCAAGAAATATGGAAGTGACTACTCTCAGTATCTGTAAAATGAGCCAGCAAACTCCTCATTGACGATTCGCTGAGTTGACAAATCTCCCCAATGTTATCCGCGTATGCTGACATCTGTATGCACTTTTGCAAGATCCTGCATTTCGTCTCTGTCTTGGTCTCTGTGCTTTGCACGATCTTCAGAAGAGGGAGAATATCTGTGGGGTGCTTTAAGGATTTCAGCGGACAGGTTGTCGTCATCTACATCGGAAGGGAGTGGATCAGTCTGTCTGTCAGGGGTACTTTAAACTGGTCTAATAAGGTAATAATTGAATGTATTTTTAACCCAACGGTAGCAAGTTTAAGCAACCGGACCTCAATTTTAATTTGTGCTAATTTAAATGTAGGGAAATAGTTGTAGTTGAGGTCTGCGTCAATCGTTCATTGGAGTACACTGAATTCTTTTATGAGCGAACACTGACGGTACCATGGCATTGTGTGGCATTGTGTCCCTGTCAACAACTCCGGTTTGAAATGTTTTGAAATTGTCTTAATCTCCCTAGGATGTCCTTCCGCCCTTCTGCGGTCACATTTAGTCAATCAGAGACTCATATTGTCGCGAATCAACGCTTCTTAGCCGAATCATTTGGTTATAGTGTAGCTTCGTTCCCAATCTATTAATCATGGCAACTCTCGACGTGAGTGGTCGTGATATTGACACTTCTTCGGCATGAGTCATCCACATCATACACATTAAACGTGCATTATTGCAACGCCTTCCCTTGCCCTTGCCAGTATTCGACGAATTCTAATCATCCTTCCTCAATCGCCTCCGTACGGGTTCATCGGGAATGCAAATCGCTCCAACACTCCTCCATTCATCCGCAACAAAGAAGGCAATCCATTCGATCGTTATCCCAGCACGAGGCAATTAAATTCATATATATTTCTCGTTTCAGGACATCTCCGAGATAGTGGAGTATAATTCAGAAAAAATTATTTCAAAAAAATCACATTAAACAACCAGGACTTCTGTTGGTCATCAAGAGACCGCGTCGTCGGCAGTGGTGTGGTGATAAAAACCCATGCCGAAGCGACAATATCATCAACAATCGCCGAACGATTTTCAGTCGTGTTCGCTGACCACACGCAGTTACTGTGAAACCATGGAGCCGCCTCATGTCATCACAAGTGATCCTCCGTCACGATAACACGCGATATTATTTATGGCAGCGGTACACAACAAGGACATCGTTCTGTGCTACCTGGTTCTCGGCCGTTTTCAGAGTCTGCGACTGGTATGATTTAGTTCTGCCTAAAGACTTAATAAGGTTCTGTCATCATAATTGTCAACGGCCGCGTAACGATGTTTAACGTCATTCGCCAATGCCACTGCGCGGGAGGGGAGCCAGCGTGCGCTCGCTGATGACGAGTTATGGCAGAATATAAAAGAAATGCCACTGCACCACGGCTCTGGGGTCGTTATGAAGACATTGGCTCTCGGCCGCGCAGCGACTCCGTCCGTGAAAAGGAGATTTCTGCAGAAAATTCCCGCGTAGTTTTCATATCCGATTTGCAAATCTCCCCCCGAAAACAAACGGAACAACAAAAACAAAATCCCCAGCCAAGGTATGACGGCGAAGAAGAAAAAATTTCCCGCAACAGTTTTATTGTTATGATTTCGAGAAATTTTCAACTCTGAGCGTGTGTGCGCCACAGACTGATCGGGGAGGTGTGTGGAGGTGTGGAGGTGCGCCGGGACGCAAACAGGATCATGCTGTGAAGCTGATGGCGTTGATGGAATCCACCGCGTACTGTTCCTTATGGAAAATGACTGCGGACATATTAATTCACAGAAGAAATTGGCAAAAAAGCGAGAAGGGGGAGAAATGTGGAACCTATTGGTTTATGTGTGTACGCGATCAGATGCCGCCGAATGCTGAATGCGGGCCTGGGCAACAGGCGGTGTTTTTAGCCCGAATCGCCGTGTGTCGCCGCCTCTTGCTGTTGAGGTGATCCGCGTCTCTTATTGTCGTTTCTTTGGATGTGAGTTTGCGAGGTGATTCTTATCGCATGCGGTGCTGACTGCGGCGAAGTGTGTGCATTTATTGTTTTCGAGTGACCAAGGGCCATGTGGGGCCAAGTCGTGTGTAACATTTGTCATGTGATGAACTCGATTTGGGGATAAATTGAAAGACGATGATTGCTTTTGATTAGAAATTGAAAATGGAATTGTGATGGGATTGAGGAGGAAAGGGAGTATAAGAGAGTGTGGGGATCGCAAGGAGTTAGTGGACTAGAGTAACATAGGAAGTGCTTTTTAATGACTTAGGATAGGTTTTTTTATAATACACGAACTACAACCCCAATTTATTAGGCTTAATACAAGCGATGAACTTTGGCAATCTAAATTCAAAATAAAATATTCTAGGGAGAGGGAGAGGGAGAGAGAGAGAGAGAGAGAGAGACAGAGAGAGAGAGAGAGAGAAAGAGATGGGCTAGGCTAGGGTAGGAAGGAACTAGTGATGGGCATTCAAAGATAATTCGAGTTATGTATAATCGATTAATACATCATCTCGAGAATGACTTCTAGCTCATTGATGAAAGACATTTATGAAGTTATCTTGCGCTAGTGGTTCGTACATTGAACCAAAAAAGTACGTAAATACAACGAATATTTTCATTCAGCCAGCGAAAAGGTAAATAATTATTATCCAAATGTCTGTTCGTTAATTCAATGTACATGTGTATTCAACTAACCTGTATATTAAGCGAACGAACATGTACATTAATCCAATGTACATGTGCATTAACCCAATGAACATAGTAAATTCCCACAACGAATGACTTCATTAAAAAACAATAGCAACTTTACCCCTTTTCCATTCGAAATTTAATTTTTATTTTAAACTGGATGAAATATACAATATATTTAAAAAATATGTGTTTTACCCCGTTCACGTCTTTCCGAATAACTTTTGTTGTAATCAGGTAGCCGCGCAACAACCGTAAATTTGCCAAGTCTCGACAATCGACGAAATAAAAATAATCATTATTAGATGTATATTTTGAATGAAGTTATAAAAATAGTACGTCCTTTCAAATTGATTAGCCAAATTAATTAATATCTATCTAGGAAGACAAAGTACGTTAAGTACATTAAAAAGTGCGTTTAATAAGTAAGTTACCAACCTTTAATTACCAACCTTTGATTAAGCCGCAATTAACTGCATTCCTTTCAGCAGTGGTCAATTTGATTAAACTTCCTTTTTCCGAAATTTAATGTTAAAAAAATCAATTTATACTAAAATATAAGATACATGTTTTCTAGTATTTGAATTAACTATAGAACATACTTGCTAGTAATCCTGTATCGTCATTTGTAGGGAGTTTTTCTGTGGATGTGGGTTGAAATATTAATATACCTAATACAGTGGACTCTCCATAACTCGAACTCTCCCTAAGTCAAAACTCTCTATAACTCGAACTTTTTCGCCATATTTTACATACATTTCCCCCAATTTCCCATACAAAAACCTCTCTCTAAGTCAAACTCTGTCTAACTCGAAACGATTATGGTATCCCGCGACAATTCGACTTAGGAGGAGTCCACTGTATATTGAAAAATAAGGCGTTTTTTTTTTTAAAAACATATGGTGATGATGACGTCACAACACAATTCAAAACTGAAGAAGAACGCTTAAATACACTATCGCGCGAGTTATGAAATGTCCCAGGAAGAACATAAATAAAACAATTAAAAACGATCATACAACAGTAATTATATTTATTATACATTATAAATTAAACAAAACTAAACAGTCTCAACATCGTCGGAGGCCTTTCGTTTCGTTTTCGTTACTAAAGTCTCGATGCATAAAATTATGCCAAAATACCCACTAAGAACCATACTGAAGGTGGTGGCAATGAGAGGCTTTACTGCGATGGACGTCGAAATAGTGTTCTGTGATTTTAGCCTAGCGTAACATCCTAGACATCGGTGATCTGAAGTCGTAATTAGTATGATCCAGTCGAATGTGGAAGAGGGCTGAAGACTTAAGATTGTGAGGATTGGTGCAAAAAGACACCGATTCGAGAAACGGTGCAGGGAACTAAGTCCACTGTGGGTCTTAGTTCCAAAGTGCCAAATCGGCAACTAGGCATTTTTTTGTTTTAAATCTGAAAATAACGCCAAGTTTTCGATTTAGCTTTATCTCGCTTTAGAAAAACTGGCGATGTTTGTTAATTTAATGCCTGAAACACAATAGTGCGTTTGCGCTAGCGTTGGCTTTCAACACACATAATTCAATGGCCAAGCACAAAATACAGCATCGACCTGCGTCAGTGAATAATGAGGGAGATTGAGAGGATCGTAATAAAACGTAAAACGTAGTCCATCGCACGTCATTTTTGACAGAGGGGTGCGCTGTGAGAGAGATTTTCTCCCAGATTGAGATTTTTGTTCCAAATTGAGAGTATTTTGTATCAACTGTCATTTAAGAAACGAAAACACCTGATTAAAAATAAATTCACGACAAAAGTCATTTCAAATGAGTCTATTCAGAGAGGCGGCAATATTTTGCATCTAGTAGATGAGAGAGAACTGCTGATAAATTGAGTATTTATTTCAACGCAGTGCGTCATCGTAACATAAAATCGGCTGGCGCAGCGCACTATTGTGTTTCAGGCATAACTCCAGGCGCCTGCCTGACAGTTGTTGACATACCAGTAGCGGAGCGACGAAGTCGCGTGAGCTGGTTAAACCCTGCAAAAAAAGATTTAAAATGCTGTTACCAAGCGAAGCGAGCCACCCACCTCTTACTTTAAATACACAAGACTTTCTTCTCTTGGCTTGCGATAAGAACCGCTTTGGATTTAAGCTTCATATGTATGTGGTGGACTGTGTATAGGCAAAATTTCTAGAAATTTCAGTGGACTTAGTTCCCTGCACCTCGAGAAACCCGACATGACTAGTAATTAGATAGCGAAGGAAGAGCAGACGGTTTTCGATAGACTCAAGACGAATAAGTTTAAGGCGCTCAGTGTAGGGGGCAGATGATGGTCCATGTAAGATTGACAAGAGCGAAATGTAAAAACCTTGAATTGTTGATGGTCTCATTTGTAGTCCAGTCCTCCCTTGTTAGGAAATAGCAAATGGAAGAGTATAGCCGCTTTAGAATTGTTCAACACGTAGAATATCTATCCGACTTTCAAACTCATCTAAAGGCTGTGCTATTATGGGGTTTGCACGGTGCTCGTGTAAAACCCCCACAGAGTCAAACATAATAGATATGCAATAAAATATGTTAAATTGCACATAAGCAGAAAATTTGTCCAGGACTTTTCTATAGAACGTGTGTCGTTCCGATGAAGGCAATGTACACCTGAAAATCATCTTTACAGCAAACGGACCAACCACACGTTGATGACCAACGTCGCACTTTTGAAGTCAAAATGAATTCGTTAAGACACTTATGATGAAGCCAGTAAGCCTTTTTGCCTACCTCTTCATCTGCTCACAGCCACAGTTAATCACTTTCAATAAAAGTCCGTTGGACGTCAAAAGAAAAAAAGGCAATCATCCATCTTGATGTGTAATCTCACTCAAAGAACGTCAACGGTATTACAACATGTAATACCGTAAACAACCCTTTGAACTCTTCCTCAGGACTTAATATTCCGGGCTAATAATCTAGCCTCCATCTCGGTCGCCTCACACTCCCCCTCCGTGTGTCGGCTCATTGGATAAGGATAAATACACGTCATAATGTGCGCTTTTGTCAAAGGACATTCAGTTTTTATTAATTTTCCACAAACAATGAAAAGAGCATAAAAGAGCACAGTAACTAACTCCCCCGCCACCCACATATGTTGTTTGTTTAATATCCATCCGCAAGTAGGATGCTACACATTTACATATGTATACACATACGTAAACATTTTCCCTTTTTTGAATGATACGCCAAGGCAAGCCGCGCCGCGCCGCTTCGCCGTCGCCCTGTTTTTCCGTGGCTCTTGGTCGACAAAGTGGATGGGACACACTGTGCACATGATTAAGTAAACAGATTAGAAATGACAAAGCACGGTGTAACGTGTTCTTTTCACTTTGAGAAAGGAAAATTCCTTGAATCTTTGTGAATGAGAATATCCTCATTGCTGAACAAAGAGACTTTGTGGTCGTTTTTAATTAAAATTATGATAAAGAGTCAAACGAGTTTATCTTGCCGGGGATGTGACATCGCGCGTTTTCGGCGGTGGGGGCAACGTAAAATATGTATTCTCTCCTAGTGAATGTTCGGCGGAAGAGGAAGAGAGTAGTAAACTTTTGGTAAATTCTGTAAAAGGGGGCAAACCATTTTTTGGCTTCTGCGAATCGAATCAATTGTAGAATTCAGATGTAGATGCAGTCTAATTTCGAGAAAAGCAGTTACAAGCTATGGGTGACAGTTGCTTAATTCCAATCGGGGTGTGCACTATTCTTTCATAAAGCCTATAAAATAGACCGGTAAGCAAAAGGCCGTAAGACTATCTACAGACTGTAGCTTTTCAAAGTGGCAGGCGATGACTTGGCAAGGATCATGCACCAACTCATCTGTCAAATACATGCTAAGGCATATACAAATTTATTTTTAAAAATGCAATAAAATTAACAAAATTCGTTTTTTCCAAGTATTAGGGCTTTATTAGTAAGAACAAACACACCCATTAACTTTGAAATGCAACGTCGTTCAAGGCTGCCTCTTTCTAGCTTCGCAGAAGATTATTCTATTACCCCAATTTTCTATGACCTTATTGATGGTTTCGGCTTCAATCGTTTCCGGGTATTTGGCATTACATCGATCCTTCGCAGTTCCCACAAAAAAAGTCTAAACGTGTTAAATTGCAGTTCCGAGACGGCCAATTGACTTCGCCAAGGCGGCTGATAACACGATTTGGGAATTTGATCCGCAAAAGATCGATTGTGGCATGGACACATTCCATGCGCCGTCCTGCATGAACCAGTGTTGATCAAAAAGTCGGTTAACATGACTCTGCAACGCCCACCATTGACCGCAACGTTTCGACGTTCATTATGCTCTCAGCCACATTCTCATCTATGTGTACCGTACGACGACGGGACCATGAGTGTTATCCACTAGTATACCAGTCTCACGAACTGTTTGCATAAACCTGCGTTAAGCAATCGCGGTGGGTGGTTTATTTCCGTTTAAGCTTGTTGTCAAAAAACACATTGTTTGGGCTACACAGTGCTCACTTTGGAAATAAGTTCTCAATATTTCCCATCGTTGTTTAAGCCTAAAGCTACGCATTTCGTTCGGATGTAAGATACTGCTCTCATCGCATAACTTTTCAGACGACTATCGTCCTTTTCATTTACTTCGTTGATATCGACGATGATTTGCTTCATGTAATACCATCACTATCGTCTCGCCTATCGTTACAGTTTGAGTGCTCTCAAAATAATAACTCTCACTTGAAGTAATTTAATGACATCTGTGCTCTAATTTCTCTCAAATTTCACTAATCCATTCTTATTTCATTCAAATGCGACTTATCACTCCAAAAATGTCTCAAAAGTGTGGAATAAGATATGTATAGAGAATTTGTTCTCATTTAATAGGAGACGATACGGAAATAGATATCGCCAAAAATCAGTCCTCGAAACGATAGTTAATGACAGTTTTTAGTTTACGCGAAGCATGCAAAATGATACCTCTCAGACGCGATCGTTTTTTTATGCCTACATGAAGCGACACTATCGTCGAAATGCTAGCACGACGGTTGAGACGGTTGTTGCCTTACGCGATCAGAGCCCAGGCCCAACAAATACCCACCACCTTTTCATCGATTTTTAGACCGCGATCCTACCAAGAATGTACGCTTGAATGGTCATAAAGGTTGGTAAGTCTTTACCGAGACCTTATATGTCACAAAGACCTTTGACTTCTCCATTCTTTAAAGAATTGTTCAAAACTAGAACGGCAAAATCAAAGTTACAATTTTTCAGATGCCCGTCCGACTACTTGCAAAGTTTACAGGTAAATGAGAGCAAGACCAAGTTTCAGCTGTCAACGAAAAAGAACACCCAACACCGATGTCTCAGATAGATATAGCTTTGACTTAGTCAAACGCTCTGTCTATGTAGGAACTGCTATCAACGCCGACAAAAGCAGTAGCGCTGAAATAAACTTGCTTCTTTGGGGTAACAAAAATAAACAAAGCGCTCTCTCGAACATCCAAACTAACCCTCTACAAGATATTAAACGCACCAGTCCTGCTGTATGGCGCAGATGCTTGTATTTTGTCAAAAGCAGAAGAGGTTGCTCGTGTCTGCTTTGGGAAGACAACATTCCAGATGGTGTTCGAAGGGAGGAAGTGGAGTGGAGTAGAAAATGTAACAATGAACTGTACGACTTACCCACATGAGTGAAGACCCAGCGATTGAGATGGCTAGATAATGAGGGAATGAAAACTAACGCTCCGTCCTGGAAAGTTCTTCGAATCCAGCATCGAGGGACGACATAGTAGAATAAGACCACGACTCAGATGGCATACACACGCTTGTTGGTTGAACAACAAGCGAGATCAGTACCGTCATCTACCAGAATCTATCTATATACTAACCGAAAACGAACCATTAACTTCCGATATCTACTGCAGGCACTATCCCATAAACAGCCCCTAAAAGTATAACATGCGGAACATTTTGTAGCCAAATTGTGTTTTTCTGGAGCACAGCGGCACGGCGCACGGGGAGCACAGCGGAAAAAACGTCTTTGGGAATAGTTCTCTGTACTCTTAGATAACCCGGACTTATGATTTCAAAGCCTCTTTTAATATATGTATACTATACATACATATATTTCCAATCAATCAAAGTCAACAAAATATTTACTCAAGTTGCGAGCCATAGTTTCAACAAAAGTTTACATGTTCTTATCCCAAGCTTCATATCAATAATTCTGTATCTTTATACATCATTCTCTTGTTCTTGGCTATTTAAAATAGAAAAGAAATATTTAAAAAATCTTCAAATATACCTACCTATTTAAGTAGCTGGAATCATAGGTCTTAAAAAAAAACATTTGATGAATACTCCTTGAGTTTCAAAAATATCAACGCCAAGCTACACGTAGCGACTTATACCAACGTGTGATTCATAGTTTCAAATTGCAGCACGGAATAAATAAGCTCCAACTTCTTGCAACCTTCGGAGTTATGTTCAAATTTGTTTCGCTGTATCGGACTTAAAAAACACGGTTTTGACTTTAGTCATGTTACAACAGTCACAATTTCTTGGCTAATAATGGTTGAAATGAATGCAGCTATGACTTTATTTTAGAGAAATATAATAATAATATGGGTGGCGCTACAGCCCGTAGAGCGCGAAGCTTCTCAGCAACCACTCGTGTTCTGCATGCTACTGTTCTTTCACGCGTGGAAGGGACCTTTCCAGTTCAATGCCGACTCCGAACGGCGTAGTTGAGAAGCTTTTTTTCTAGACAGGAAATACTCTTTGAGCATTGTCAGTGACTCGAAAGAGGTGGAGCCGTGAAATATGAAAGGTGGTAAATTCGGGTATCGAATCTGGCACCCTCTGCGTAGGTGTCGACGCACTTTCCCACTACGCCACGGAGACCCAATATTGTTAACTTGCTCTCGTAATATTATTTTGTTTTCAATTCTGTAAGTACTTTCTGTATAATGTGATTTTTTAGGGCCACTCGTCCCAAAATTACAACAGTTGATTTGTGGCACTCTTTTTTTTTTGTATACAAATAATTTATGTCATTAATTTTTCTCACATTCTTATTCTTGTTAAATTATTAAATCATGTTTAGTCAAATTAAAATAAATTAAATTAAATCATATTAAATCATAAGTTAAATCATGTTAAAATCTATCTATCTAATAAGTCTATCTATCTAGTGAACGTTGTAATTTTTCTGTAGACTCTTCAACCGTTTTATTACCAAAATGGCGGTGTCGTCAACAAGTGTGCCTAGAACAGTGCGTTCATCTTGTGTTAAATCACTAGTATACAGTAAATATAGCCGAGGGCCAAGAACACTCCCTTGCGGTACACCAGCATTTATATTTTTAAAAGCAAAGTATTAATTTCCCTGCTTCACACGGAAGTTCATATCAGAGATTGCTAAAATACTATACATTCCGTTAATGAGTAATCCATTTGAGCTACATGAACCAGTTTTTAACCAGCGGGGGCCGAAATAACAGAGTGTAATTAAAGCGCTGGGAGAGGTTCTTTTGAAAGTCAACTGCACAATTTCTAAATAAAGTTATTGTAAGATTCAGTGCGTACATGATGTTTTAGGAGGAACCAGTATTTAGAGATAAATTTGAGCACAGTGGGGCGTTGAAGGGCTGTTCTATTTCGTTAGAATTTGGGGATTCGAAAGTGCACGATAATGTATACGCAGCAGGCGAGTAGCTTCAGTGCCGAGGGTGAGGAAGGAAGGAACCTTAAATCTTAAATCAATCAACACGCATTTTACCAGTTCTGTTCTTTGACTCTTCTTAGACCTCCGATTACTTCACGAGGCCCACTGTTATGGCAAGGCATCATGTTATTTGATAAGAATAGGAAATCTGGGAGATCTGAAGTCAAGATTATGCCTTGAACTGAAACGTTGTACACTTTTTTTTAAGCGAAAACCACTCAATCTCGATTAATAGCATTTTCAAATAAAAAAATGTTTATATTGCAATTTATGGGGACATTAGTGAGTTTTCCTGAGAGCTGCTGACATTCAAAATTATAGAAGAATATGGAAGAATTTTAATATTTGACCTCATTATTTTTCCCACATTAAAGAGCGTTTGGTCGCCGTGACGTAGTGGTTAAGTGCGTAGACGCCTACGCAGAGGGTGCGAGGTTCGATACCCGAATTTACCACCTATCATAATTCACGGCACCACCTCTTTCGAGTCACTGACAATGCTCAAAGAGTATTCCTGTCTGTAAAAAGCTTCTCAAATTCGTCGTTCGGAGTCGGCATTAAACTGTAGGTCCCTTCCACTCGTGAAAGAACAATAGCACGCCCAACACGAGTCGTTGCTGAGAACCTAGCCTCGGATTGTGGCGCCACCCATATTATTATTATTATTAAAGAGCGTTTGAATCCTTGTAAATACGTTAACCTTTAAGTGAAATCCATAAGATCTTTCATTCCGTATTTAGTCAGGCGTAATTAAATTCCAAAAAAAAATCATGAAACACACGTCCCTTCGCTTGCTACAGGTCAATCAGAATTCAGTGACCATAAAATGTGCACAAGCGAACAAGCAAAAGGAAGGGAACATTTCCAAGAAACCTGAATGTCCTTCGCCAAAGTACCCAACTATGAATGCAAATCCACTATAAAATGAAAGGAAAAAAAATGATAATTTCAACCCCGTAACGCTCAATAAAAATAAAGAAATCCCCCTCTGACATGTGAAATGTAAAATAGCATCACCCCCATGCAACCTTTATCCGCTTAAGAGTGGGGACTGTCCTTTTAAGACTCCCCACGACTACACCGCCACCACAAGCACCCACACGACCACCCATAGGCAGACATTTGAAAACCAAGTACGAACAACCTTCTACCAGCGTAAGTTAAAGGCGGAAAACCATAAAACCTGTCCTTTCAAGAGAGGATTGTGAAAGACAATTTAATAATACGGATCATAAAGTTGGTGGCTTCCTCTCTCTGTCTCCCTGAAGCGATTCCTCATGTGCATGGGTAAGACGACTGAGGCGGAGGTTTAACAGTGTTGCAATTTGAACGCAGAAAATTTATTTCAAAAACATTGTATTCAGATATTGCTTGGAAATATTGTTATCAATCGCCATTTCGTTGGACATTCATCTGTGAAAAGGTTTTTAAAGTATTCAAGTGACTTTGTTCACGTTAAGACTCACCTTCTTCCTCGTGTTGAATCCCTTGTAAGTAGCCTTGGCGAATGAAATCAAAGACATACATTAATCGTTGGCCTATGATTTAAACAAAAACTTACCTGAATTTTAATGGCTGCTTTATTTAAATCTTCATTATCTCTTGCATATTTCTGAATGGGGAAGATGTTTTCAACCTTATGCACACGTGTCAGTGTATTCAAATGGTTACCTTAAAGAGCTCAAATGAATCATCTCTATCCACTATCGCAGTCTTTGGCTGTAAGCAGAGAAAAATGATATGGGACATGTTGAATGATAACCTTGGATGAGCTGAAATCCTGAGAAAATTGCTTATGTTGTGCAGTAGCCGTTAGCCTAGGTTAGGTTAGTTATGGGGCTGTTAGTGCATTCACCAGCACATTTAGACCATATTGTGGTCCATTGTGATACCCTAGTCAGACTACTACCACTGATACTCCAGTGATAGTGCCGTTAATTTTATCCCAACGGCAAATGGTGGCTGGACCAGATTTGAAAACCAGATAAAAGCATATCAACTTTGCCTTCACTGGGATTCGAACCGAGGACCCCGCTAACCAGGAGCAGGCACTTTACCAACTGCGCCAACCACCATTTACGTCATTTACGTGCCGTAAGCGTACCACGGTTAGAAATTTTATGGAAATGGACAGTTAACACCGTCAAGACCTCCGAATTAACCGGAAATATTTCAACTTAACGTTATCGTTGACCTTAAACCTGGCATTCTTCCTGCACCATCTATTGCAGCTTGTAACCGCTGCGCTGGAGCATGCATTTAACAGTTTTTCCGTGAAAATGACAGAAAGCTGCTTGCAATTGGGACTTTACCTCCTGCTTGTTCGATCAGATTCTTTCTTTAAACCGTAATTTTATCTTAGGTCACAGGTTCTCGATTGGGTTGAGATCGAGTGTATGTGGTAGTGTTTGAAGCTGTTTTGAAGCTTATTGCAACCATTAGCGTGCCAAGTAAGATATGTGCTTTGGAACATTATCTTGTTGGAAGTAACTATCCGATGGTAGACTTAATTTTTCTGCAGGACTCATTCATATTCCACTCGACCCCAGCTAACCTCTCTGCACTTGTCACCTATATTGCCTAGGCGGTTTCTATAAACGGGACTTTTCCAGGAACCTTACAAATTCTCATTTGTGGTCCGAGGACACTTTTGCTCGTTGAAATAACCCAGTTTCGTTTCCGACTCACTTTTTGTTCCTCACCCCTTCTAACTTATGGTTCATCATATTTTCACACGTATAGCTTGCTTCCCAACACAAGAGTGAAGCAGTTGAAAGAAAAAAAAACGATAAAATATGCAAAGTCCCAACCTGCTTTACATTAAATAATCTCGCGATTAATTTAACGTATGTAGAATGCGCTCAACATATCTCCTAGTCTGGCTGACGCAAATCATACGTGAGAATGAGAACTATTATTCAAGACTGCTTTTTATGTACCACACATATTCTGCTGAGCCTGTTGAGTTCAATAAACTTAATCATTAACAAACGCGAGTATGCTTTCAGGCGCAATTTAGTCTCCACTCTACACAGTTCACCCCAAACATATGCGAATAAGTGGGACAAAAATCCTTGTGTTCCATGCCCATAGAAAAATTAGGGAAGTGCATGGATTGTGATCTGATAGAGAAGTCCACATAGTTAGGTATTGGACTTATTTTTCGAGTTATCACTTAGTTTAATGAGGTAATGCCACATCACGGCGGTGGTTAACAAGAAAAAAAATAATCACCCAGAAATCGTACAAAAATGTAAACCTTAAAAGTGAGTTTAGAATAAAACCACTGTGTCCTGTCCTCTCTTCTTCATTCGTTTTTATTTATTCTTGTACTTAATTATATTTAACTCACTTGTACTTTTAACTTGCTAGACAAAAATGATTAAAACTAGCTTAGGTAACTTATTAGATCCCAAATGACTGGCCCTCTCCAGGCACTGTAAGCCAAACTTAAACTTTATCTATGTCTTTCAACTTATCCTTTGTAGTAAGAATTATTGGTAATACAGATTTATGACCACTTGAAACCAAGAAAATTTTGGGAAGAAAAAACTAAGTACCTACAGGTACTAATGCCAATCCAACCTTAAAAACTATTAACGATGTAAGTCAAGCATGTGAACTGGAGTCTCGACTGACTTGCCGAAAGTCCAGCCTGGGTGGATAGATATTGAAGAGGGAGGTCTTTCGTTTAAGCACTAGTATTTCTGGTGTTGACTACTCACATCTTTAACATTCGGATCTGACGAGTGCTACGTCTCGACTGTAGTTGAGACTGGCATCAGCGGTGCTCCGAGCTAAGTGAAAGATTAATGGAACCGCCTGATTGTCCTGGATCAGACCTGCCTGGTCGATATTCGAAGTTCATCCATGAACGAAAGAGAGATGCTTTTGATGAAAGAGAAATGCTTTTGGGGGATAAAGCCATTAAGTCGCGGTCTTTCATCGCGAATCCTAGGTTAGGGTAGAAAGCCCCAGTTATATAGAACTTCATAATAATATAATATTTTGTACTGGGACTCTGGTATTCTCTAAAGGCGAAGGCAGGCCCCAAAACAAGCCCTCTCAAACTCCCGAATCTCGTCCAGCAAGCTAGGAAATAATTACACTCTTCAAAGCTTACCTATGCTACTAAACCTACTTTCATTGCAATCGTTCAGCTTTATTTTTGTGTCCCGTACAATTTTTTTTACGACGGATAAAAAATTTAAATTTATGGTTGAAAAAACGTTTAGTGGCTGATGATGAGTGTTTTGAACACAAGTTTGATAAATCTAAGGTGGAATCGGAACAATTTTCTGTCAATGGAAGATTTATCCCCTTTATCCATGCGTTATTGAGCTATTGCAAAATCATTCTCACTCTATTACTTATAGTCATTGACAACCTCCCAATCAGCGAACCTATCCTTAGTTGCTTATCTCTCGAGAAAGAAGGTTTACACTGACTATCTTCATATACCATTTACTCACTTAATCAGATACTTACACTGACTACCTTCTCAGAAGGAAAAGTTACACTGGCTCATTTTTTATCATAAATTAAGAAAATATACCGCTTGATGAGAGGTAATAGTTATTCTTACCTGCAAGTTTCTTCGCACTTTGTACCCACGGTAATGTTTCTAAAAAGTTGAGTAATAAATGAGAGATTATTCAAAGCAAACGCAGATTACCTGTATCGTGAGCGCAGATTTCTCCTCCTAAAAGCGAAACATTTTATCGATAAAATCTTAATTCAGATATTTACATGAGCTGTATGGACTGTATGCACTAAATGCTTGGATGGGGGTGGTTGTGGTTACACCTTAATCCAGACCAAGCATTTCAAGAAATTTTAGGAGTGTCAAAGTTGTTAAGTCTTGTTTTCAGTTAGCATAGAGCGCCCCGTTTCTTATTGCAGCTGAAAGAAATTTATTTGCTATCTTATGTAAGAATAATACGTAAAAATTACCTCGAGTCAAGTTTCCGCAGAGGTTTGCTTTGTTTTGACTTAGGTTTTATTTTTAAAAATATCATTGTTTCTCGTCACTTCACTTGGCAATCTTGGAGTGTAGCTTCTAAAAAATTCTGTAACATGCCGCAGCGTACGAAAGGAGAATCTCCTACCATCGCGTAAGTCACCGTGTTGCTTTGCAAAGTTCACCATGAGGTATCTCCGAGCTGGTTACGTTCTAAGTGTATCAACTGAAAACCTAAACTGCTCCTCAAGCTGTTCCGTTAGTAGACGGAAATTTTCATATTCCTAATATATGAAACCTATCCTAACAGCTCACTCCCTATCTGATGTTCAATGGTGTGTATCCCTTTTGTTGGATGACTTTAAAACTACATATTGTTTAGGTTCCAGACCATACAGCTTAACATTTCGATAATAAATGCCAAATAATTGGAAATGTTCATACTTACCGCGACATTGATAGTCTTCTGCTTGAAAAGCAAAAAAGAAATGTAAAAAAAATCGAGTTAGTATTTGTATATTGAAAAATGCCAAGGATTATACTCTGAAATATGTGGCGATCAAACCACTTTCATTTAACACAAAAGGAATTTGACATTTGCTACCTATTCAAAAATCAAAGTGCCCTTAAATCAAATTTAACTCTTCCGACAAAAGACATCTCTTTGTGGTGGCGTGAAACTTCGTCGACTAGATAAAACTGAATTTTAAAATTTGTCTTCATTTGGCTTTCAAAATGAGAAACGAAGCAGGGTTTTGAAGATCAGCCGTATTATCGATTTTAAATAATAGAGATATCCAACTTCTACCTCCTTTGCCCCTTGATTTCATCTGACAGCGTTTTTTATACGCTTTTTGTCCCCTGTCTGTGAATACGTGTGAGCTCTTGAGAGCAGCTGTGGAACAGCAGATAGCCTTCCCCATCTTAGTAATGGGGTGAATTAGAGTTCTTATTTGAAAATTCGCTCGTTATTTGAACGTTTTTTCAAATTTCGGTGTAAAATTTTAAACACAGTATGGAGGGATAAGCGAACGAACAAAGCTTATGTTCATGAAGTCGATTCATTAAAACTTTGAGGAAGTTACAATCTGAGATATAATTAATGAATGTACAACATAGTGTGAATTTTTGCATATGAATAAAAATTAATAATGCACTCACACGTTCAGTTAACCAATAATAAAAATATTAATGAAGCGTGAATCACAAATAAGATGTTTTGACAACCATTTTTTAGCATTAGTAAAAGTTGCAATATATTGCCATTGTTCTTATCAAATTGTTTAAATTCAATTCATGAGTTTTTCAGAATTCATGATTTAAGCGTATAAAGCGGGCTTCATTGTTTGAGTTAATTTGTCAGGTATGGTTTAGGAATAGGCTATATATACAATTAAGAATTAATTTAAGGTCAAATAGTTCCAGTTAAATGGACATTGCAATACATTGTTATTCACAAAAGTCCATATAACAATGTAAGAAAATTCCCTTAAAAATACTAGTCAACTTTTGAACATCCTCCGAACAACATACCCATGTACGTCACATGGAAAGTACATGGATTCCCACTAAATTCATGAATCTGCCGCCATATTGTGGTGAATTGACGAGCGTTGTAAATGTATAAGTGAAATACAAGGGATTACCACTACATCTTCGTTGTGGGCTAGGGGAAAAAATGGCCGAAGTTGGATATCTCTATCCTCCATTATCTCTGGTATAAAGCACAACCGCCTAAGAATTGGTCCTTGACGGTCACATTTACTTTTAATAAGAACAGATTTGTACCAGCAATTTGGTTGACAAGAGTTGTCAAGGCGGCCAACAAATTGATATGACATCTGAAACCTGTTCTGTGAATCAATTCGTTCCGCTAAAAGTACTGTACACACTGTGAACTTTGAAAATTCTGACACTTTATTCATATGGAGTTTTCTTATATTCTCCTTCCACCATGCACTGGTAGAATTTGCGATTTTAGTCATGATTTTGTGCGTTCTCAGTTTGAGAATTCGGAAATAGAATGATTGATTCGCAGAGGAAGAAGTATAGCCTTTATTTCATATTTATTGGAAAGTGGTTATTTCATATTGCACTTCGTAGCTCATATGAATAGTACTTTAAAAAGTCCCTTAACACTGAAAAAGGGACGACCATGAAATGTGTCGGAAGGCCGGTCAAATTTTGTCACATCAAATACGTCTAGTTATGGTATGTTATCGTACCATGCTTTCACACGTTAAAATCACCAAATTTCGATAGTATACACTTTGTGCTCCTTCCGTCTTATTTCCACACCGACGTTATCTAGTATAGTAAATTTATACAGCACCTAAATTCAAAATTTCGGGAAAAAAAAGTTACGTTCCCTCGGAATTTTCAACATTTCAAGTAACAGCCAGTGTCAGAATTGATTACTGATCTGGTTTTCTGTTTAGAAATTAAAAGTGTTGAACATTTTCAGCTAGATATATTAATTTAAAGAAGAATTTAATGCTTATTCAGATAATTTATTACATTTTCGGTTCATCCTTATTGTAATTAGCAATTGATTAAAATGATTAATTGTTTTGTTGACAGCTAATTTTTTGTTTTTGTCATAAATTTTATTTTAATTTTTTATTTTTTATTCGATTTAACAAATTTAGCACTGCAGCGACGAAATTCAACTTTTGTTAAAATCCAACATTTCAAAATTTTGGAAAATGCATGGCGAAGTACTGAAGCTGAAATGTTGAAACTAGCCGAAAGGTGAATTTGGGTGCGGTGTAAATGTACTATTACTCACACATTCGTAAAATTACTCACACATTCGGATACCCAACGCTATTACTACATTTCCACCTACCTGAAACCGGGAGGTTCCGATGAACTTTTACTGATACCTCAATAGGCTTCAATAGGCTCAGCGAGGTAGATGGGGTTTCTCTCGATTTTCGAGTCACTCGCTGTCAATGTATAAGTGTCCGCCAAAATAAATGTCATTCACTCTCAATTTTTAAATGGCCACAAACTAGCACCAGCTGTCTTTTGAAAGGAAATAATAGAGTGAGAACACCAGTAAATAGAAAGACAGAATGAGAAAAGGATCACCAATAAACCAAAGTTCACTCTGTATGCTTATTCGGTTTGACAACCTCTCACGGGCGGATGAACTCAATGGGGATTCAACTTGGTTTCGTGGAAAGCTCGAAGATAACATAGCCCGAAACCCTATAGCGAAACCTGGTAAGTTAAAAGAAAATTAAAGAAACCCCGCAGTTATAGGGATAGTATAGGGATAAAAATAAAAGAGAGGAAAAGTGCGATAGCTTACTCGAAAGCAGATCTCTGATGCACGGAGAAAATTGCAGAAGCTCACTCGAAAGCTTAATTTCTGCGCGAAAGTTGCTTATGAAAGTGCGATAGCTTACTCGAAAGCAGATCTCTGATGCACGGAGAAAATTGCAGAAGCTCACTCGAAAGCTTAATTTCTGCGCGAAAGTTGCTTATGATACGTACCCGCGATGTTTTGGTTCTCCATAAAATTTACGGGTTATGAAAGTTCGAGCTTTCGAAAGCTAATTGAAACCTCATTGGGTACATCCGCCCATAAAAAGGTTGTAAAACCGAACAAGTCTAATGTGTGAATTTTAATTCTCACTCCAAAATTGGCAGATAATGACATTTGAAAATATTTCAAACTCGTTTGAGGTTTCAATTAAAGTCGATCCAAAACTAGAACAAAGCACTAACCTCGCATTTTATGTGAGTAAATTTAATCGTTCAAAACGGACAAAGTAAACATCGACGAAAAATTGTTCTCTCTATATATGTAATCTCTGAGCAGTTTCAGTCATTTGAGACAGGTGAAGCGGTGAATTGTGAGAAATTTTGCTTTCGGGAATTGGACCTGGACAGTCATCATGAGAGTCGATACATGGACCTACTAGTCCACGGTCGTCGTATATGATTTACGTAATTTGAAAATTATCCTTAACAGTGTTGAATGATCTTTAACAGTGTTGGGTCCCAGTTCAAAGTGTGCTAGGATGGGCCTTTAAAAACAAAAACATTTAACAAACACAAAGTAGATCTACTACAATTGTGGTAGAGCTAAAAAAATCGTGGATTATACCTTATGAAATATTTGTTCGATCCCCTTTTAGCAAGTGCCATTAAGGGAAATGTTGCTTACATACCTCTTGTTGCACCTGTTGTTGAATCAGCTGCTGTTTGTTTTTACGAGCGTAGTATCCACGATAGGTTTTCTGTAGAGAAAATTCGTTTGCAGTACATACTCATGCCCAGTTCCACAGTGCAAGTTTAAACTTAAGCCAAAGGACTGCACCCAAAAGCATTTTAAACGTTCAAAGTATAGCAAATTCATGAAAAATCCAATAAGCTCGTAGTAAGTACACTCACCAGTTAGAAGGGTTGCAGTTTTTTTTAGATTGGATTACATAAACGAAGTTCAAATGTACTGAACTCCAGATTTTAGTTTGAAACCGGGCGAGTTAAACCAAACATTTTATCTCGGTTTATGGTTCAGCTGAACTTAAGTTTAAGCCCTCACTGTGAAACTGTGCATTAGACAATCATAAGTCATACCTGAATGGTAACAGCAGACTTTTCCAGTTCCTCGAACTCCTTGCACGAAATAATCAATTTATTCGTATTTGCATAAAGATCGGCCACATCAAAGGTTCCCTGTAAAGCAACAGCGCCATCATGGCCTTGGTAGTGCCACAGAATAAGAGGCTCACCTCGATCGCAGATATGTAAGTCTGCACAAACTTTTTGTATGCCCACTGTATGGCTGGACGTGAACGGAGAATTTCCACCTTCGTCATATCACACTTCCGCAGCAACTCGTCCAACAAATCGTCGGCCAGAAAGGTTATATACCTAGGGTCTTGAGTCATTCTCCTCTTCTGTTCCACATATCGACGGAACGTCTTTTCTAACACTTCCAAGAAGTTGTCGGTCTTGTCCTTGGGAATGTTGCACTTGAGGAATTGTGAATATATCTCGTCTGTGCTCAAAATTGCTTCTTCGATTATTCCCATGGCAACTAAGGGGGAATGCTGGATTGTTAAAGGTGGGAGCTGGGGAGTTTCGGGAGATTATCATACTTTGCGATTTTTCACGAGTTGCTATCATTGCGTCTAGGTAGTCTGCGATGAATTTGTAGGTACAATCGATGGAAGGCTGGCATCGAAGAACTTCACGCGAGATATCTGACATTAGCTCATGTAGACCCTCGGGTATTGGTAGCACGTGACATTGGGATCGTTGGCGATGTTGGAGGAAGTTCATCTTGAGTCAATAGTCAAAGCGAGTTGGATTTAATCGTGCGACGTGAACAAAAATAATTTAATGAATTTTATTTCACGATTTTTTGACTCGGTTGCCTTGATGTAAGAAACTCTCAAGTATCGATTCTATAAATTCCTCGCATTGACCGCCAGATCAGTTGATCACACATGATTGGTTGGATTTTTCACTGCCAAACTACGCTGATAACAACCGTTGAAGAATACCACAGACTTTCTTGCAGAACCACTTCTACTGCAAGGAATGACAATAATTCGTGAGCATCCCATCTTATTTTCTTGTCTTCACTTATCTATTCCACAAACACTTTTGCTCAATTTATTTCAAAATTTGACTACCAGATGTCGCCCGAAGTTTTTGCTCAATTTGACGTTTAACACTTCCTGACATCTGTCATTAGACGTGTACGAATTTTGTTTTGTTTTCTTTAATTTTTTCCATTTGTTACATGTTAGTTTCGTCTCATCTTAAAAATATCGACAAAATAATTGAACAATAAACGATAAACCATGTCGTCAGCTAATTTAGCAAACCTAAATGTTGATGCACTCTTTGAGCAGCATAGTGTTGCTGAAATCGACATTGTGCAGAAGAAAATCCAGGCCGAAGTCGAGAAGAAACGAGAAGAACTTCGCACCATGGTTGGGTAGGTTTCCACATCATTTGTGATCTTCATATGACTCCGCTATTTTGGATCATTTTGTCTTCTAGTGAACGATATCGAGATCTTCTCAAGGCGGCTGATACAATAGCAACAATGCGTGAATCCTCAAGTGAACTGTGTACACAAGTGGAGAGTATCACAACCAATTGTCGCAGCCTCAATGAAAAGCAATTGATTGGCTTTAAAACCGAGACAGACCTGATCAAGACACGAACAGCAAACAAGCAACTGAATAACTACTTTAGTACCGTGGTGCAGATTAAGTTACTTACTACACTGCCGGAGATGATATGGAGCCACATCGACAACGAACGATTTTACCTTGCAACTGAGTTGTTTATATTTAGCCGGCACATAAGCACTGGGCTACAATTGGACGTGAACAACACGCTGATGCAGTATTTCCCCGTGGCAAAGAAACAGTGGGAGATCCTGAAGCCATTCCATTCGACTATAAAGCAGAGTGTGTTGGGGACCTTGGAGCGAGAAGATTTGTCTCCAGAAATAGCCACCGATTGCCTTTTGAGTCTGCTGCTGCTGGAAAAGGGCAATTTAAATGGAATTTTGAAGACATTCGTTCAGCTGAGGTGCTCGGCGTTCTTGGGAAGCATGGTGAATGAAGGAGGCAATAGAAAGAGGGTAAAAGATAGGATTTTAGGAAGCCTTAGGGTATTCAATTCAACTGTTCAATTGGTCCACAAGTGCTTCTTTGGTATAATTGAACACACATTGTTAGGGTTCGCCGTAGCTAATACCTTCTCTTTTAACAGACGATAACAAAGGCTTGGTGTCGCAAAGACTTGTTCAGTTGGAGAGCGCTCTGCCCACAATCACTCTTATAGACGGACAAGATGCACAATTTGCGTACCTGTTACCGGACATCATCGCCAACTTTCGTCCCAAGTTCGATGCCTTGACGCTGAACGAGGAACAGGTCAAGGCCACGATTGAGACCTGGCTCAGTGACAGTTCGAAGATAGCTGAAGTTCATCTCAAAACTCTCTTCGGTCTTGTTTCTTCAATGAAAATCATCCAGGAAATCAAAAAAGATTCGACCTCCTTGAAGGAAGATCCCAGTTGGAGCTACATCTGTAAGAGACTCGAACTAGGCGATAAACTCGACTTCTATGAGTTTCAATACAAACCCCTAATCAATCAACGGATTCGAGACATCATCAAACAGTCTTGGGTGAAAGCTATCGAAAGTACCTTGGCTCGGGTGGATAAGGTTATTGTGAACACAAAAGCTATCAGCAGCGATCTCTGGATCGAGAATCCGCTCGACTTGCCACTGAGTTTGAAAGATGCGCTGAGCGAGGATAAGCAGATCAAGAAGCTTCTTATGAAGACCAAGGGATTCGACAGAGAAATTATTGACATTTGTTCCGATCTAAATCAGCAGTTGGCGGGGATTGTATCCGAAGTTAACCTTCTTCTCGATGAACAGGGTACCAAGGCCGACGAAAAGCTTTTGTTGGTGGACTTTCTTAAGGAAACCAGTGAGGAGCAGGTTCAGGAGTTGATTACGCATGTAAAGAATTTGAATTGTGATAAACAACTGCAGCAGTTGCTGTTCCTTGTGCGACTCTTCTCCGCCGTTGTTGAGTTGTGTCCCAATTTGAGGGTTTGTCTGTGTCAGGCCTATCATGATGCCAATACTTGGACTACTGCCCCCATTACGGAGAAAAAAACGCTGGAAAACTGGACTCGAGTGTGTAATCTCTTGGATGACGAGTCATTTGTGTTCTGGAAACAAATCTGTGAGTTGATCCTGAGCGGCAACGATGTAGAAGAGGTGATGTCCGTTCAGATTGGATACGAAACAATTGTTGTTGACTTTACTGTAAGTACATACACTCTCTGCTCACCATGTCCTCATTCATTTGCTTTTTTTAGAATTGGGAAACAGTTACTATCGAGCAGAAAGACGAACAGGACAACCCCGTTCAGTCGACATTTCGCATTCCCCATCAGCCGCGTATATCTCTTCAGCAGTACCTTTTTTCTATAGCCGATTCCCTAGACGCTGTCATTCCACAAACCTTGCCGCAGAAAGTTCTGAATGTCTTCGACTCCCTGCTCGTGCAACGCCTACTTAAGCATTATAGAACCTTGGCTGCCGACAAATTCATTGCATCTAGTCAGAATACAGCACTTCAGCTGTACTTTGATGCCAAATTCCTCCAAGCAATATTTACATCGAGGGATGATCGCAGCGTAATGGAAGAGTTTCTGTCGATTGCTGCGAAACTAAAGGAGCACATAGACCCCTTCGACTTTGAGCTATTCAGTGAGCATATATCGGGGAATGTGAAGAGAGCAGTTCAAAAGATGCATTGCCAGCTTGGAGTCATTATTCCTCATCTCCTGCAGAATACATCTACAGCTGTTCACCAGGAAAAGGATCCAAATGTTCTGACGCTCAGCTCGAATGGATCATCATCGATATGGTTTCCTCTCCTTCCCATCATTACGCCAGGTTCAATGAATGCGATCAGTAGTAAGTCATCGGCTCAGCCAGTAGCCATGGAGCCGGAAAAGGTAGGGTCTTAAACGATAACTCTGCAGGAGACGATTCCAGCAAACTGATGACAATCACTTATTTGAATATCTTATTTGCTTTATTTATTTATAGGACATCAGGTCCTTTGTGTAGTTCTTCCTTCAAGTAATGCTTGTTTTGTATGAAGAAGTATTTTGACGTGAACGGAAGTATCGCTTGTTGTGTTCCATTCCGGCATGACTTTTGTTTTATCGGTTTTGGTTTTGTTCGAATGTTTGACGCCTAATTTGTTAAGGCGATTGTATAGCACGCGCCGTGTGAATGCGTTTGTTTTGTGAGAAGTTGTTCGATTGCACGCTATTTGGCTTGCAAGTCATTGAGCATCACTTAAAATCATGAGGTTAGTTTTTGGTTTTCATCGTAGTGTAACTGATTTTCATAGTGAGGATCCTGATATTGTGATTTTCAGTCGCATATAGCGAATGGAATAATTCAATGAGTTAGATTGCTAGTTGGGTCAATAGAATGAAGCATTGGGTGGCTTCTTATTTGAGGAAGGACACCAGTTACGCAGACAGTGAGATCATCGATTTTATAGAAAAATACATATTTCGACTCCTACGCTGAATAGCTAGTATAATCTTCCCACAAAGCCAATTTCCGAGTTCTCAGTGCTCCGCTGTTAAAGGTGTAGGTAAGATAGTTAGAGAGTTCTTGTCGACGCGACTGTCTATATAAATACGTCAACTCCTACACCGAAGGTTTGTTAGTCTAGATCAATTTGTATTTTACAGCACCACGTCTTTCAAGTCACAGAAAATGCTTAGAGAGTATAACTGTCAAGGAATAGTGCCTCAAACTTCGCCCCTCGGACTATGCATAAAATTGCATGTCCCCTACTTTTGAAAGAACAATGTAACGTGTATGAGCCTGTAGTGGCTTTCCTATTTGTAGCAAGAGCGAGACAGTTGTAAATAACTTGTTGGATGCTGCCCGTCTCCTCTTTGTCTAGGCAGATTCTACAGAAGTCGCTGCAGAATGAGCATATGCAGTGCCCAGTGATTATACCCACGGCTGTGCTAATTTCGAATCTCTTTAGGGAGATCAGACTACTTGATCTTTTTAGATCGTATGGCCAAATTAGTTTTGAGATTCGACAAGTGATGAGCTGTAACATGAAGATAGCTAAAGGGCTCCATGTGCTACGACAGAATTCATAAACGACAGAATAGTGACATCAGCTGGCCTGGCTTTCAGTACAGGCGAATGTTAAACTGTTCGGATATCTCGTTAAGAGAGGCGCGGCCGTCGATTAATATATTAGAGTTTATAGAGACAACCAATAAATGTATTTTTATAAGCCAGATCTCGTGATGATATACGGTAGACAGTTAGAGGTCCGACTGAAGTCATTGCAAATGTAGAATGTAGTTCTTGACATTCCGCCATTTTTGACGGATTTAGACTCTTTCTTTGGACATCGACCTTTAAATATCTCTTCAGGAAGTATATCTGAACCAGTATCCCCTCCCAGATCTAACTGGAGGTTTGAATATCTGATGATGGATGGAAGGAACAGACGGAAGGAGAAATAGTGAGAAATAGTGAGAAAACTATCCTGTACCTTCATTGCTCTTGTAACACCTTCTTCCGGAGAAAAAGTCACTTAGATCAGTTACCTAGGGGCTCCATGCTTAACGCTTTGTAAAAACCTCCAACTGGTAGGCGCAAGAGGATCTACTATATCCGCGAGTTAGCACAATGGGCATATGCTAGCCTGAATGTGACTGTTGTACGTAGCCAGTTTCCTGAACCTTATCCTTAAGTGATGTGTATTGTACTCATGTTTAGTTAAGCATCGATGTTCAATTAAATGGTCTCTGAAGCAGCTACCTGTACATTAAAATAACAGGACATCGAATTCTTCCTCCTTCTGCAAGGATAAGGTGCAAAAAAAAAACTGTCTTCTTGGATAGCTGATGTTTTCCGTTTGTTCCTTCTTACTTTCTGCGACACAATTCAGAGACTCTCACTTCTCAGTGGAACTGAAATTCTCTCAGAGAGAGGTGGGAACACCAAAAACCACGGGAACGCATATAGAACAGACCTATCTCTACTGCTTTTATCTATTTATAGTACATATTTAGAGTGACTCACTCATTTGGATAGAATTTTACGAGTAGACACCACTCTCGCCTTCTTGATAAACACACAAAAGTTACGCAACCGAGGAATTGCCGACAACCTCTGGTGGTGGGTCAAAGATATCACACGATTCATCACTTGTTTGATTAACATCAATTGCCCGGCGAACATTTGATCATGAACATGAGGATAGCATTAAAAACATCGTGCACGTAGACACCAGACGTAATGGTGATTGCGGCCAAGAGAATCAATCATCAAGGTTGCGTTTAATTGCTAACTAACCATTAATACCATAAATTCGGCTTGCATTTAGCGCCTTGTTTGATGCGGAACAATTTTAGTTAACACCTTAGTTCATTCGCATAGATGTATGTGTGTATCCCCGTTTTTATTGGTTTCTGTTTTGTTTTTTGTCCTTCTCAAACTGCTATGAATATTTCTTAATATCTTCAATTAATGACATTCATTTCCATTCTTCTCTAGACACCAACACGTAAGGCAACTCGCAAATCAGACACAGCAAGAAGTCAGAAGTCCGGAGCGGCGGCATTCTTTGGAGCAATGTCACAAGAGTGGTTTCGATAGCTTTCCCCCACCCAGCCAAACACATACCACCACCACCACATCCCATAGAACTGTATTTAACGGTGCAATATAAAAAAATAAATTTGTTATCCTAGCCATTTTGTTCCAAAGCCATTTTATTTCAGTTGACGTGTTTGGAAATACAATATTAATAGCATAACTTATTTACAAAAAGAAATATTGTCTTACATAATAATTTTTTTTTGTTTTTTTACATTTAGGTGGGTATTTTCATTAAAGTAAGCATGTATTGTTATCACATTCTTTGCGTTCAAATTGAGACAAATGATGCAGCGTCCGGCTATTTTTTTCCCTTACCCTTGACACCGGTCGGTTTCGTCTCCACTAATTTGGGCTTTTCGGGAACAGGTACGGCTGCGGCTTTTGCCTTTTTACCAGCAGCAGGCGCAGCTGCTTTATCAGCTGTTGGGGCTGCTGGGGCGGGTTTTTTCTATAATTAAAAAGTAGAATAAAACGCATAAACAACCGGTAAGTGCATACTATGTATCTATTTAACGAGGTCTATTCATAGACAATCGTTTGTTTACTAACAGAAAGCAAATTTTTATTTGGCAATCTATCAGGCTGTATTCGCTGGCGTCTGTTGTACGTGCGTACGTGGTGTATTGTGTATTTTGCAAAATTTGGAAGATGGATTCAATGAATGATGTGTGCGACAAGAGATTATACAATCCATGGCTACCGTCTGTGTGGTACGTTTTGGCAGTGGCTCTTCATAAGTGTAAGCGTTCAGCTCTTGAAATGCGGATGGCTAGAGGGAGAACCATCGAGAAGCTAAATTCTGATTAATTGCGACGACTTTGCTTGCAATCAACACACTGGACACCAGAGACCTTGAAGAAATTTGGTAGTTCACCGGGATAATCCATGCAAAGGAAAAGAACCGCGCCACCTCACACAAATTACGCCCAAGCGTTGCTGTTCAAAACAGAAATCGATAAACTCACTCAACATCACTCCCAAACTTCATTTTCTTTTAAATTGCGATCTATTAAAGCCATGACCTTGAACATGAAGGGTCGACTCAGAAGAACAAATTCAATTCAATCACAAACCAACGAAAACAGAGAAAAAACCATAACTAATGTTCAACTTACGTTTCCTCCTTTCTTTCCCATTGTTTAATTAAATGATGTCTGAAGAAAGCGAAAATGATATTACTTTTATGGGACCGACACGAATGTGCTTGCTTCTCGGGATACAACTGAAACAGTTCTGATTTGAAAGAGCGAGTTTTTGGCATTGAATTTACTGAAAACGAAAAAATAGAAGGAAAGATACAAGCATTCACCCCCCTTCTACTATATTGTTTGCTGAAATCAAAGTGCGTATTCACTGGGTTCGTCTTCCGTGCGTAAGTTCATTTTTGGCAAGGAAGCGTACACTCGTCGAGGCATGCATCTGAGGGTGAGATAACCTGTTTGTGAGCAGATGGTTAATCCAATTTCCTGCAGGTTTGGTTAAATGATTTCGATGCCAGTATATACATGTAAGCATTGCATATATGCAAGAAAGCAAAGAGAACAAATTGCGTTGTTGAATATGACGGGGGTGTTGATTTCAATTTGGGACTGTGACGTGCTTGCTTAGGAATATTATTTGGAAGATAAGAGAAAAGAGAACCTGACCATTGCCAGGCATGAATGTTTGCGATGTGGTAACGATACCAAATCCGTGCTAAAGTTGAGAGGTGTGCAAGCGAATGTTATTAACAACTTTAGAAAGGGGATGACTGAAAGTTGAACGAGTGGCCAACTTTTATTAAAAGCTTTGACCAAAGTTGATTGGAACATGTGTACAATTGTTTCGACATGTAATTAAGGCACTTTATTCATGCGAATAGTGGCCACTACAACGGAGAATAGTCTACTACCTTCTCAGGATAATTAAACAATATTAATAAAAAATAATAAGCTAGCTTGATACGGTACCTGTCACATGCAATATGACTTGGAGAACTTAAGCTCATTCAATACAAATATGTTGAGCTTCTGCTCGAGGCGTACTAGTGTCTAATTTCTACAGCAACAGCAAGGATAATTGAATTACTAGATGAAAAATTCGGAATAATTCTAATCACTCAATTCAAAATGTATGTAATTTATCAAAACCAAATCAATCAAATAAATAAAACTATTTTCACAAGATTATCTTGAAATTGAGTGTTTTTCAATTTCACAACTAATACCTTTTAAGGCTTACTATTGCCGCCTTCAGATATGCGTTTACAAAGAAATGTTACGTATTTGATAGAAACGATATCTTAACGACGTGATCCTTTCAAATCAATAGGAATAAGTAGCAGGGTCTCTTTCGATACATAGGGTAACATAGGCTTTACACAAGTCTTTATCAACAACGGCTATATTAGTACCGAAGGAAGAAGCTCTTGGCCTTTGCTAGATAAAGGTTCTTCTTGCGATCATGTGTCTTGATGATGAGTTGATAGAGATTGGAGTATAGGACAAGCAAACCAAAATTGACGCACGTAGATTAAGTCTACCTATTTCAAAATTAAACGAAAAGTATCAGCAATCATCGCCAAATTTCAATGTTCACACAATTGCTTAAGGGAACTGAAGCTAAATGTTAGTTGGTGGAGAAGTTAAAGTAGCTCGTGGTCTTTTCACGAGTGAAGTGAGGAGTAATACTGAGCTTTCATGTAGGATTGTTCAAGCTGGGTCCGTTTTAAGACAACTGTGGAGATCTGTAATCTGGAAACAAAGTTAGCGGTTTTCAACACAGTATTTGTTTCAGCTGGGTCGCCGTGGCGTTATGGGTTCGTGTGTCCACTAGTACGCAGAGGGTGCCAGGTTTGAATATAAATTGGAGAATTTACCAACTTCTTTAATTCACGGCTCCACCTCTTTCGAGTCGCTGACAATACTCAACTTCGCCTTTCGGAACCGGCATTAGACTGTAGGTCTCTTGCATTCGTGGAAGAACAGCGGCACGCACAACACGAGTTGTTGCTGAGAAGCTAGGACCAGGTCCACATCAGAAACTCGCCCCACCGAAAAAAAAAAAAAAAAGAAAATTGTTTCAGCTATTATATATACATTACACCTATGTTTATTACCCTACATTTGGGTAATGACCTTCGATGATTTGGTCACGTGGCACGAGTGTCGCCAGCATCACGACTTCCGAGGCGATCGTTGAATGCGATTCTATCAGGCAGACGGAATATGAGCTGGTGGTTTTATGCGGATTGTGTGATCATTCATAAGATCACACTGCCATTATGAGTGTTTGTTTAATGTAATTCACAAAAAAAAAAAAAATATATATATATATATATATATATATATATATATATATATATATATATCATTCATGCCTACCTAAATACTTTATTCAGTTGAATACAAGGTTCCTATTTGAGGTCCGAAAATCAGAAGAATCAATTTTAACACAAAAATATCAATTTTGAAGACAGTACCCAAAAGTATGACGAATACGAGCACTCAATTTGTCGTTGCCCCGCTGTTGCATAAGCTAAAACAAGATTGATATCTAGTTATTCTTATAATCATCTCCAATATTTGGCAAGTGTCAATGTAAAGATTAAAAGGATGAACCTAATGGTTATAGATGGAGCCTACATATCCACTCCAAACCGTCGTTGTATTTTTATCGCGTGAACCTTATAAACGCACTCTCCCGTACAAATCTTTCATCAGGTCGAAACATTTGCGCTGGAGGTTACGTTCATACGTTTTATTGGAGGGCACTTTTAAACGTGGGGTACCTTTGAACAGCACATGCAATTTTATTGCAGTAAATAAATTATTTCTATAAGACTGTGTAAAATTTATTTCATGTAAAAAACACACTTATAAGAAAAACACGGATAAAAGAAAGTAGACTTGAGGCAAAATGTTTAACATTTCATACCCAAATGTATGTCTATAAGAAAGATATGTCTATAAGAACTAAACATTTAAGCTGAACTAATAAACACAACAAAAATGAACGAACAAAATAATGTGATTGTAATCGAAAACAAGGATCAAGACGATTTCGAAGACGAAGAAAACAACACGTGTGTGTATTGATAAAGAAGAGTTTCTTAATAAAATCGTTAATGAGTAAACCAAGCGCATGTCCTGTTACGTCTCCTTTTCATTGTATATACGAACGCATGTTGCAGCGCAGCCAAGGCGAGGAATGTTTCACATTGGGAGTGTTGAGGCTAAGTCATCGTCTTTCTGCAGGTGACTTAGTTATTCTCACATTCTCCGAGACGGAACTTCACCGCAGGATCGATCGATTTATAGCCTGTGCTGATGATGGGATGAAGGTTAACTGGGACAAATTAGAGATTATGCTTATTTTCAGAACAGTGGTTCAAAGCACTCTACATGTTAGTGGAGTCCTATTGAAGCAGGTGAATAAATTTATTTATGTTCACTAGTGATTTGGGGAGTAATACTGAGCTTTCCTGTAGGATTGACCAGGCAAGGTAAGTAGGAATGCGGAGCTTAGTGTCAAAGCCAACTAAGCGGATTTCAACTCAGTTCTAACTCTAACCTTTGGTAATGAAGTTTGGGTAATGACCGAATAACGAATAAAAGCTGCCGGGATGAGATTTCTTCGTGTTATTGTGGGAATCACTCTCCGGAATAGTATGCTGCGAGGGTTTGAACACGGAACACGAATGTCCAAACATAACGAGAGGCGAGATCCATCAGGGAGGCAACTTGGCCTGGCAGAGCTAGGACGAAACACTATGGTCCAAAAACACTTCTGGTTGGGGATAAATGTTGATGAGTTAGTTAGAAAATCCCTCGTGTGTACTTTACGCCCGTTATTGGAGCATGTGCTTCAGAAGATAATGATGCTCATGATCTTTCGGTTTTTTTTTTATCAAAGCCAACACAGGAATAACCTTCTACAAGAAACAAACTAAAGTAAATAATATTGTGAATTATTTTATTTATTTTCAAGCTTGTATTGATTTTTTGATGTAATTCTTATTAGCATTGTTTTTTTTTTTTCAAAAATCTATAAAGAGTGAAGTACCTACAGCCTATAACTGCCTATAATATCGGCAGTGAAAAGTGAGTAGAAATTTGAGTTCGAATTTTTTCATATATTTTGACAGCGATTCGAACATATAAATTGTTTTCTTCACATATTCCGACAGATAAAAATCAAAGCTACTGCGAATCGTTTTTTTTTGCAACTTATGTCACTTCAATATCGATAGCGATGAAAAAAACACGGCTATTATCTTCCTCACTGAACTTCTCTTATGTGATTTTACACATTGTGCAGGAAACGTTTTTTCACTCCACTTTAATTGATGTACTTCATTTAAGTAATTTTCTTTTTTGTAGCTCTATATTTCATATAAGAAAGATTCTTTCTTATATCGAACAACTCATTATAAGAAAACACGCCTATAAGAATGAAATTCTCTGGCATTTTAGACTTTCGTCATTTACTGTATATATCCTTCTATTTCTGCAAAATCTACGGACTCGAAATTATCAGTTTGTACAGATCTACAGATCTTTAAAAGAAACATTTTCAATGGTTAGATTTTCAATAGGAGCTTGATTTTCGATCTTGCGTTTCTGAATCAAGTCAACAAGTTCATTTTCCTTCTACGTTTTAGTCTGACTTCGGGAGTAAAATGATTCGCAGCAAAAATTGTGCAAGTACCGCCAGCAAATCTTGCTAGAAGTAAATTATGAACACTACAATAAAATAATGGAAATTAAATTTTAATAATCATATAAATAAAAATTAAGTGGATTAAGTGGAGCTCCGTCCGAACGATTTAATGAAATTACTTCAACAGAAAATTAATTTTTACTATTGATATTATTAAAGGTTAGGGTGTTGGCTTAACAAGATGTACCTTGTATAATTTAACGTTTATTATTATTGTTGGTTTGTTGTTAATCTTGTATATCCTACAATGTCCTTTGCTTACATCAACAAATAAGCTCTGTGCGGACAGTGTGCACTTAACCTTAGTTGAAGTTGTTGATATCCAGTTCCACCACCAGATATCATGTACACTTTTGTTTCCTCGAAGCTTTCAAAAAGCTCTGCCGACAGCACCATCTACCAACTAAGATACCCACCAATTTTCATTCGGAATCAAATATTCACCTGACACAAAAACAAATGATGTCATTCAAATCAAAATGTGATTCCACTTTGGCACCAGAAATGTTAAATGTTCATCCATCCAACATCCACCAGGCAGCCAGCGCCTAACCGTCACGTCCGGGTAAGGACACTGAATGAGAAGTCGAAAACAGGTAGAAAGGCGGGAGAATAGCATAAATTTCGTAAATTCAATTTTCCCCATTTTCGTACGTGATTGTCATAGTGATTCTAATGTTTTATTTAAAACAGGCGCAACTGTAAAAAATACCACCCTCTACAGCCCACTCAAGGCAGAGGAAGAGCAGTTCACTTGCACGTAATTTAAATTATAAGTGAAAAGTCGAGACCCAACGGGTGGTTTGGTGGCTGTTAAACTGTTTCCCACTTCGAGGAGGATCAGCGGCGCTTGTGGGTCATGTCTTCCCGCAAAAGGTGTATAAGTGGGTCGTTAGTGAAGTGAAAATTTATCATTATTCTATAACACAGGTGTTTCGGGTATGACGGAGTGTGTGAGGGTATCCGCGTAACTGTAAATAACAGATGTTTGAAAATTTGGTAATAAGTTGTCAATGCAAGAGTTGAAGGGGTGATGGAGATGGGTTTTCGTGTGGGAATATATTGGAATGTGGGGCCTTGTCGTTATGATCAGTAATGGTACAGAGGTGGGTTATTTATTCAATCGATTTAACATTTGCCTTGCTTGTGTTGGTAAAAAGTTATAGAAGAAAGATTTTTTAAATTTCGCCGGATTTTATTCGATTTTTTAAAAGTCGCGTCCCTGTCTAACTCGAACAAGTATTGATATCCCATGAAAAGGGGAGGCGACTGTATACACACATATAATAAAGAGATACATCTTGTCACTGCTTGAAGTGTGTGACGTATCGGAGTGTATAGACGTCACAACTGAGCGGGTACATCATATTACATGAATATTTGGACATGGAAAAGCTATTTTGGGTGCAACGATTCATACTCGACGATACATGTGCTTAGTCTCATAATCTCACTGGCATTAGGACAATTACATAAATACTGTAGGCTTAATATTTTTGAAAAAATTAAATGTTCAATTTTAAATTTGTTGCCATAATTATAATAAAGATGAAATTCATTTCTATGTCCACAAAGAAGTTTTCCCCTTTAAGAGAAAAATTTCATAAGAACAAAATTCAGAAAGAAAATGATCATCTTTAAATCATCATATATAGTGACTTACAGTGAAAATGGCCCACCTCAGTTAATACTTATTTTTTGTGCAAATCCTGTTCAAATCTTACAAGAATGCGGCCAAATTAAAAAAAAAATATCAAATCTATTTCGATCTGTAGTAATAAATAAAAGTAAATATAAAAATGACATGGGACTTTTCCAACTCACTGTATTCAATGCCAAGTCCTTTCAAATCCTCTGTTGAATTTATTCAGCATCACTCTCTATTGTCGGCTAAGAAAAATGAAGTAAAAGCGGAGGAACTCCAGCAAAGCAATAAAAAAACAACGAAAAGAAATTAGATAAAAGAAATAAAATAAAGATTATTTCACAGTTTCAATCAATGGATCAATGAATCAATAATATTCTGCAAAATGGGGCGTCATACCTTAATAGACCTTCAAAAAACATATACTAAATTCAGTGAATTATTTCGAAAATTGTTAAAGTAGTTTATAACACAATGAGACATCTTATTTAAAGGTTCCCGAAGGAAACGACGAATTCTAAGGAATATTTCAAGCCTATAGATGCGCTGAGTCTCAAGTTGTTCTCCACACGTCCTGAATTGTGAAGTGTAAACAAATCTGTCATTTCTTTCTAACATTTTTGCTTTGAACTGGGAAATAAGGGTCACGCCATTTATCGACTGGGTTGCAAGGCAGGGAAATACAAACACAAGTCAATAAAGTTCCACGTATGTGGGTTCTAAGTTCAACAAAATAAAACCAAAAATGTGAATATTTGGAATGAAGGTCATGAGATCTTAATATACTCCACATATGCCGTGTGGTCTCAGAATACGCAGAATATTCCACATGCGCCGTGTGATCTCAGTATTCACCACATACGCCGTGTGGTCCCAGTACACTCCACATACGCCGTGTTGTCTCAGAGTATTCCACATACGCCTTGTGGTCTCAGTACACTCCACATACGCCGTGCGATCTGAGTACACTCCACATACGCCGTGTGGTCTCAGGATATTCCACATACGCCGTGCGGTCTGAGTACACTCCACATACGCCGTGAGGTCTCAGGATATTCCACATACGCCGTGCGGTCTGAGTACACTCCACATACGCCGTGTGGTCTCAGAGTATTCCACATATGCCGTGTGGTCTCAGAATACGCAGAATATTCCACATGCGCCGTGTGATCTCAGTATTCACCACATACGCCGTGTGGTCCCAGTACACTCCACATACGCCGTGTTGTCTCAGAGTATTCCAAATACGCCGTGCGGTCTCAGTACATTCCACAAACGCCGTGTAGTCTCAGAATATTCCCTATACGCCTTATTTTCTCAGTAGTCACCACAAACGCCGTGCGGCCTCAGTACACTCCACATACGCCTTGTGGTCTCAGAATATTCCACATACGCCGCGTGGTCTCAGAATACTACACATACGCCATGTGGTCTCAGAAAATTCCACATACGCCGTGTGGCGTCAGTACACTCCACACACGTCGTATGGTGTCAGAATATTCCACATACGCCACGTGGTCTCAGAATATTCCACATACGCCGTATGGTCTCAGTATTCACCACAAACGGCGTGTGGCCTCCGTACACACCACATACGCCGTGGGGTCCAAGAATATTCCACCTACGCTTTGTGGTCTCAGCATACTACACATACGCCATGTGGTCTCAGAATATTCCAAATACGCCGTGTGGCGTCAGTACACTCCACACACGTCGTATGGTGTCAGAATATTCCACATACGCCGTGTGGCCTCAGAATATTCCACAGACGCCGTGTTTCCTCAGTATTCACCACAAACGCCGTGTGGCCTCGGTACTACTACGCCGTGTGGTCTCAGAATATTCCACATACGCCTTGTGGTCCCAGTACACTCCACATACGCCTTGTTGTCTCAGAGTATTCCACATACGCCGTGCGGTCTCAGTACATTCCACAAACGCCGTGTAGTCTCAGAATATTCCCTATACGCCTTATTTTCTCAGTAGTCACCACAAACGCCGTGCGGCCTCAGTACACTCCACATACGCCTTGTGGTCTCAGAATATTCCACATACGCCGCGTGGTCTCAGAATACTTCACATACGTCGTGTGGTCTCAGAATATTCCACATACGTCGTGTGGTCTCAGAATATTCCACATACGTCGTGTGGCCTCGGTACTACTACGCCGTGTGGTCTCAGAATATTCCACATACGCCTTGTGGTCTCAGTACACTCCACATACGCCGTGTGGTCTCAGAATATTCCACATACGCCTTGTGGTCTCAGTACACTCCACATACGCCGTGTGGTCTCAGAATATTCCACATACGCCGAGTGGTCTCAGAATACTTCAAATACGTCGTGTGGTCTCAGAATATTCCACATACGTCGTGTGGTCTCAGAATATTCCACATACGTCGTGTGGCCTCGGTACTACTACGCCGTGTGGTCTCAGAATATTCCACATACGCCTTGTGGTCTCAGTACACTCCACATACGCCGTGTGGTCTCAGAATATTCCACATACGCCGAGTGGTCTCAGAATACTTCAAATACGTCGTGTGGTCTCAGAATATTCCACATACGTCGTGTGGTCTCAGAATATTCCACATACGACGTGTGGCCTCGGTACTACTACGCCGTGTGGTCTCAGAATATTCCACATACGCCGTGTGGTCTCAGTATTCACCACAAACGCCGTGCGGTCTCAGTACATTCCACAAACGCCGTGTGGTCTCGGAATATTCCACATACGCCGTGTTGTCTCAGTATTCACCACAAACGCCGTGTGGCCTCAGTACACGCCACATACGCCGTGTGGTGTCAGAATATTCCACATACGCCACGTGGTCTCAGAATATTCCACATACGCCGTATGGTCTCAGTATTCACCACAAACGGCGTGCGGTCTCAGTACATTCCACAAACGCCGTGTGGTCTCGGAATATTCCACATACGCCGTGTTGTCTCAGTATTCACCACAAACGCCGTGTGGCCTCAGTACACGCCACATACGCCGTGTGGTGTCAGAATATTCCACATACGCCACGTGGTCTCAGAATATTCCACATACGCCGTATGGTCTCAGTATTCACCACAAACGGCGTGTGGCCTCCGTACACACCATATACGCCGTGGGGTCCAAGAATATTCCACCTACGCTTTGTGGTCTCAGCATACTACACATACGCCATGTGGTCTCAGAAAATTCCACATACGCCGTGTGGCGTCAGTACACTCCACACACGTCGTATGGTGTCAGAATATGCCACATACGCCACGTGGTCTCAGAATATTCCACATAAGCCGTATGGTCTCAGTATTCACCACAAACGGCGTGTGGCCTCCGTACACACCACATACGCCGTGGGGTCCAAGAATATTCCACCTACGCTTTGTGGTCTCAGCATACTACACATACGCCATGTGGTCTCAGAATATTCCAAATATGCCGTGTGGCGTCAGTATACTCCACACACGTCGTTTGGTGTCAGAATATTCCACATACGCCGTGTGGCCTCAGAATATTCCACAGACGCCGTGTTTCCTCAGTATTCACCACAAATGCCGTGTGGCCTCGGTACTACTACGCCGTGCGGTCTCAGTACATTCCACAAACGCCGTGTAGTCTCAGAATATTCCCTATACGCCTTATTTTCTCAGTAGTCACCACAAACGCCGTGCGGCCTCAGTACACTCCACATACGCCTTGTGGTCTCAGAATATGCCACATACGCCGCGTGGTCTCAGAATACTTCACATACGTCGTGTGGTCTCAGAATATTCCACATACGTCGTGTGGCCTCGGTACTACTACGCCGTGTGGTCTCAGAATATTCCACATACGCCTTGTGGTCTCAGTACACTCCACATACGCCGTGCGGTCTGAGTACACTCCACATACGCCGTGTGGTCTCAGAGTATTCCACATATGCCGTGTGGTCTCAGAATACTCAGAATATCCCACATACGCCGTGTGGTCTCAGGATATTCCACATACGCCGTGCGGTCTGAGTACACTCCACATACGCCGTGAGGTCTCAGGATATTCCACATACGCCGTGCGGTCTGAGTACACTCCACATACGCCGTGTAGTCTCAGAGTATTCCACATATGCCGTGTGGTCTCAGAATACTCAGAATATCCCACATACGCCGTGTGGTCTCAGAATATTCCACATACGCCGCGTGGTCTCAGAATACTTCACATACGCCGTGTGGTTTCAGAATATTCCACATAAGCAGTGCAGTCTCAGCTCATTCCACATGCACAGTGTGGTCTCAGAATATTCCACATACGCCGTGTGGCCTCAGTATACTCCACATTCGCCGTGTGATCTCAGAATACGCAGAATATTCCACATACGCCTTGTGGTCTGAGTACACTCCACAAACGCCGTGCGGTCGGAGTACACTCCACATACGCCTTGTGGTCTCAGAATATTCCACATAATCATAAAATCGAAAGAAGGAAAGAAATTGGGTGCATTCTATTCCCGATGATCTCAACTGTATGTATGCATGTAACATATGGGTGAATAAGAGATAACGTGTGTGTGGGATAGAAAAAGAAATAGCTTAAATCGTTTGCTTTCGATTAGCGGCATTTGATGCTAGGATATTCGACCGTGTAGAAGCGCTTTAGCTGATGATCAAATCAAAATGTCACAACTAACTGAAACAAAACAAACAAATTCCGTCAATTTGCTACGATCACAAAGCAACCCACGCCCGCCACACCAAACAACAAAGAAGACCATTGTCCAAGCTCGGTAATAACCTCCCTTCAACTTCCCCGAAGTAGACTAAACTAATGTATGCAAATGTTTGCAACGTGAACGAAATTCCTATGAGTTGTGATGTAGAACGGGCGGAATAAGTCGGTCTGTGTTCCGCTTATCCACTCATTGGCTGGTATAACTTTCTGCGATTAGCAACAAATCCAACTCAATGTGTACATTACTCGATTCAATGGGATCGCTACCTCATTCCGCGCATTCGGTTTGACTTTGAAAGTAACTTTGCATCAGATACGAATAAACTTCTTGCAAACAGCAGATGGGCTCCCATGCCCGTCCATTACCTTTCCAGCGTTATTTGCGCCCATTATCATTTTAACACAATCAAGTGTGTTTACAACAAGCTTACATGCGAAGTTGAGTACACATTTTGGTCAACAAGAAACGTGCACAAACGGGTAATTTGCTCGGGGATGATTCCAGCCGGTATCTAGGATTTTTGTGCCTGCCCCCTTAGCTCAGCTCAATGACTGACTGTCTTCGGCATCCCCCGCAGCCGCACGCACACCTATCAAAGTTCACCATTGACTAACACTAATGTACATGTGGCGGCAATAACTTTTCTATTTATAATGAATTCCACAGGAAGCACGTGTTTCGGATGAGTATTCTGCGGGCGGTGTGCAGAGACAGCGGGCCAACCGGTGTGTGGGTAGACCAAGCCGTTGCCTGTGCGTTGCTCAGGCTAAAATGTGGGATACACATTTAAGCCGGCAGATATTTACCTTGGCAGTGTTTGCAGGATGTTTGGAGGGAGCCTTCACGCACACCGAGTCATAATGATCGTTTGTGCGTTGAAGATTGAATTACCCCGAGTGGGGTTGTGGTTGGTGTGCAGTGGCGTGGGGTTGGTGCGGACATGGTGGATGCGACGGCCGATTAAAATGGAGCTGAGTTTTGCAATATTGCCGAGCATGTGGTTGAAGTTAATGAATGCAGGTCTACGAGGCCAGAGTGGAACATATTTTACGACGAACTTAATTGACCTGGTTCCAATTAAAAGCGTTTTTCTAAAAGTTAATTGCGTGCAGTGCTGTGCTGACCCTTAAGCAAAGGCACTGGTAGCTTTCCCTCTGTCGGTGGTGGGAACCGAATGGTCGGCATTATTTACAACTGGACTGAACCAGCGGTGGCCTTGGCCGTGGCAAGGCGAGTATTTTATTGAAATAACTCATGCGGCATAAGCCTCCGTCTTTCAAATTCATTTTTCGGGGAACTGCTTCAATGTGGGACTTTGTTCGGGAACCGAGTTTCCGATTAGATTTAATTCCCTTATGCTTGGCTACTGGTGGGGAGTCCCGTTGAAGTTCATGATTCGCGGTCAGGGTCTTGGTTGATTCAAAAGAATCGTGGGTTTTTTTTACCATCTTCACTGGATTTATGATGTCATTGGCCGTGAATTTTTAATAAGACCACGGATTTGCTTCGTGGGGCGTTAAAAATAGCAGTTTCCTTTTTACAGAGCCGCGACGAGATGGTTTTCTTATTCTCAATTTGTGAATAAGTACTTTTGTGCCCTTTTCTGAAAACGAGTAGACGTCGTAAGCAGTGGAGTTTCCTTGTCCCTGGAGTGGTGTGGATTTAATTGTATTATGTCCTATTGCCCTAACTTAAAATAACAGCTTCACAGGTTCATATGTGCTGGTCTTCCTCACTGAGTATATCCCTGCTCCAGCGTACGGTGTGAACTTTTACACAAATCGATTATATACCAATTTTTCACATAAAATCAGATCCTGAATAGAGGTTAGAAAAGATAGTGCGGCGGGCAGCTGTAAACACGAAAGGCACTATCTCACACAAGTCTGTCCAGCTCTTGGGATATGCAGATGACATTAACATCGTCCCGAGTTCCCAAAGTGTCGTAGTGTAAGAATGAGGATAAAACAAAATATATACGGACTCGGCCACATCGAGAGGGTCTTCGAACTCAAGCCTCCTGGTTCGAGAAGAAGAGGAAGACCGAATCTCCGAGACACAGACCAAGTAGTCGCGTAGTCCTCGAAGTATTAAGCAAGCTTCCCTTGGTTTTATTTTCGTAAGAATTCGTGAAATAGGCTGATTGCAATGACTTTCAAACACAAACTCAATGACGGAACTTGCACAAGACTCAACAGTGGATAATCTATTAATAGCTGGAAATTGAATTTTAAGACTGCCCAGGAAATTTAATAAAAGTTTTTTTTTTTGATGCTTGTACGGTCGGTAGGACACCGAAGCTATTAAAGAAATGAAAACAACAATTCTCACTGCTACAACTTCTTTTGTTGATTATCCGTTTATATCTCAACACTGTCGTTGAATGTCAGTGTATTTATATAGGTTGATGTCTTTCCAAATCACAGCTGACAAACGGTACTGTGCACTGTGTAAACTTGCATTACACTATGCCGTGCAAGTAAGATACCGCGCTATATTTATTCTTCTGCATGTCTTATCTCTTAAATGGATTTAACATTAATATAAATAAATAATCTCTTTAATCAACCTCTACACAGTTTCTTAAATATAATAAGAATAACAACAACAACAAGTCCGAGACGAAATTCAGGAATTTATTTTCACATTGACTGTGGTCCGAATCCCACCGCAGTTCGTCAGAGGTATATGATTGAGTCTCATTGAACCAACAGCAAGCGGTCTGTATTAATATTTTACTACTTTAAGAAATTATTTTTGATAAACTAGATTAGCTTCTTTATTAGCCACCAAAGTTTCAGTTATGCGCTCTACAATGAATTGTGAGTTGTTGAGCATTATTAGCTTCTTGTTGCAGTTCAACAAATACTTGAATGCATCTCTGCAAAGGTGCCTCTAACTAAGAACGTTAAGAAATTGAGAGATGCAGCAAAACATACAACAAACTAAGTGATACCCATTTTTTTAATATACGAAATGTTAAGGAAAAACGTACATCCAAATTTGTCCACATTTTTATAAATTTGAAAGAAGTTATCTTGTGCTAACGGTACAAAACAACGAAGTCAAAATGTGGACTTTTAATTGCACATGCAGTATTTCTATTCTAAATATTCGCTTTAAACAGACACTGTTTCTACAGATTGTCAATTTGATAGATGAAAGTTGATTTTACGATAAATAGGTCAACGCCAGAATAACGCGAGCAAACTTGTTTCGAAAACCATTGTTTGGATCACCAAACTAATCATGATCTACATCCATTGTACGGAAACACGATGATACTGTGATCTCACAGCTTGAGGCTAGTTTCTTTGGGGGTATGTGAAGTCACTAGTCTATGCCGCTATACCAGAGACGTGGCATGATTTGGAATATAACAAACGCTGAGAAATGAGAGACGGGTGAGAAATTTCATTTTCTTTGGGAATTATCCGATTCGAACGTTTTCCACTATACGGTGGAACTCATTCACCTTACCGACACGAGGCGTGTTAACTTTGGCTGCTTTCGCACTGAAGACTTTTTGAACAAGATTTTTTCAAATTCCCTGTAGTGATCTAAGCCACTTTCACACAGGAGATCTTTCAGTCTCTGCAATTTGAGAACTCAATTCTGAACTTTTTCTGTTTCCCACCCTCTCTCACACATGCGTCTTTTCTTTCTCTTCTTTTCTTTCTTTCTTTCTTGTCACAGACAAATTTAGCGAGTTTGAAAGCAGCTTTTGTGGATGCCGTAATATTTTTTTCGGCGAATAATTCCCGACGGGCTATGCCACGATAGGGAAAGTCCTTCCAAATTATACTTATTTGTTTCAAGAATCACGGCTGAATTCACTACTTGTTGAGAGGCGACATTAATTTCTGATAAATTTGCTTCGCCAATAAATATGATACCAGGGTATGAAGTCATCAAAATCCACAATCCTTTATTGAGATGTTGTAACATCAACAAAAAGTGTTTGTTTAGTTTCTTGGACTGGAATAATGAGTCAAATATTTTTCAAGGACGCAACCCACCAGAGCGTTATGGTCGGTGGTGACAATTCGTTCGCCGATTGAGTATTCTTAGAATGGAATTGCTTTGCTTTCATCAAAGTGGCGTCGATTAATTGAAGGATGCTATCGAATATTCCCTCATCTTGGAGTTCAATGGGAGTTTGAATAGGTCAGCCATGCCGGACGTAGAATATCTAGTCTACGGTGAAAAACTAGGTATCCAACCCTGGCAAGTCAACATTCACCTTTCATTTCCTTTTCAATTGTGCGCGTTACGAAAAACCGACTCAGTTTTTCAATTAATATTTCTCTGCGTAACGTCCCAGCATAACCCTTTGTACGTACGGCTTTTTTAACGGCTAAAAATGCTTGGCGTAAATGCTGAAAGTAAAGTGGAGCACGATAAATGTGCAAAAAGTGGTACTACAGCATAAGCGCGTTTTCTCCGCCTTCGTAAACACAAGAGCATCAAATTGGACTTAACTGTCTCTTAATTAACAAGTTAGCTTTTGTATTTATTTTTTAAGAGTCTTTTCAATTTTGTTCACCCTTCTTGGGATACGCTCCAGAGGGTCAACTTTTGATCAGAACCTAATTGGGACACTTGGCTGCCGACAGAACAATCAAACATTGACACATGTGCGTCCAAAGCACTTCTATTCCGCGGCAACACGCTTGTCGCCACCACCTCGTGTGGCAATTATTTGATGCCATGATCCGTGACCTGTTTGCCGCGCACAAAACGGTTCCGTGTACTTTGCGTTGTCTTACACCTAGTTTTCACACCCTTTTGTTTGTTCACCCGACCACCCCGACTGTGGCGTGTAGCCACTTTGGCAACAGGAGGTTATTGCCCCAACGTTTGTCAGAGCAGCTCAGGGCCATTGTGTGGAGAGGTTCAATTTTAAAGAGAATTACGTAGATCCCCTCTAAAAGGACTTCGTTACGAGGGTAAAGCTACCACACCGAGTGGTACCTCTTTGCGTCCCATTCCGCTCCCACCCGGTTGGCCAGCATTTCGCAGTCATTCGCCCCACGGCTAGTCGTTCTTAAGAAAGAGAAATGTTTTCTTTTTCGAATTTTAAATGGTGGTTGCTATTCGAGCGTTTGAACGGCTGGGGCTGGCTGAGGGGGTGGTGGCAGTAAACAAATTACCATCATCAAAAGGATTTCCTCTGTTACTGCTGTTAGGCAACAGCGGCATCTGTGGAAGCAGTCGAAGCAGCAATGATGAAAGGATGTCTACAACTTCGGTTTGAATTGGAAAAGAGGGGAATGCTTCCCAAAGATACGTACACACTTTGGGTGGTTGATGGGCGGAAGGAGGAGGAATGGTAATATAATCCTTTAATTAAGGTTTCTTCCATTTCGTTTCCTTTCTGCTTCAGGTTGTATAGTTTCCGTCTTGTAATTTGGTTTTCTTCCCTTTTCGTGCATTCTCATGGTGCACTCTGTCGCCGAAGACCGATGCAACTGTTGGGCTGTATCTTTGTGCAGTCCCGAAAGATATTGCCCATTCGGTCCTGTTCATCGGGTAAGTTGTTTCTGAACGAGCGCATCTCTTCTTCTGACTTCGGTTTTTTTTTCTTGCCTACTTGTGCAGTTTGTGCACCATTTTCTTTTGACCACAAACGATCTCCTTCTGAGACAAGGAGTTTCATTTATTTCAATTTAGACTTACCTACACGTTGTGGGTTTATATTTTCCTAATTTCCGGGGAAAATATTAATTCAACTAAGTATTCATGATGTGAAGCCCGATTAGTAAAGGGTTCTGAGGGATGAATGAAACGCTCTGCATCTGGATATTCATCTCTTTGACGTAATTCAAACCTTACGTACCCAGGTTCGGCATTGCTCTTGACCATTCTATTGTAACATCAAGCCAGAACGACTGGATGGCGTAGTTGGTAAAGTGCCTGCCCCTTTGGTTAGTGGGGTCCCCGGTTCGATTCGCTGTTAAAGCAGTTATTAAGTTAATATGATTTTATCTGGTTTTCAAATCTGGTCCGGTCTCCATTTGCCATTGGGATCAAATTAACAGTACTATCACTGGAGTATTCAATCGGTGGTAGTATCACAATGGACCACCATGGTCGAAGTGTGCTGGTCAATGCACTAGCAGCCCACCTACCTAACCTAACCTAACACCAAGTCACAACACTTTTGACCTATTCTAGTTTAGGATGGGTTAGCTTAGGTTGGAGTGGCTGACTGCAGATAGCTGTCACACAGGCCAAAGTAGGCCCATTATAATGTCACGTGGATTGACTACTCCTAAACTTAGAACCAGTTGGTATTTATGAAAAAACAGGATAGCTGGCTAATGCTGGCTCTATTTAGTTAGCAGAAGTAAGCCTATAGACTTGCCAAAGAGCTACTCGAGCAGGGCCAGGTGGCGAATTCAGCAGACAACATTAAACATGCATGTACTGTCTTCCACAAATGAATAATGACACATACTACACTCAAGAGTTTGTTGATACTTACGACGTCAACGATGTGCTCCTTACTAATGGTTTCTGGCTAAACGAAACAAACCCTTTACATAGGGTGTGTTCATTTGGTTCTTACTTTTCTTCCCAAAGAGCATTCAGAATGAGAGAAGCCATAAAAGAATATATTTTTAAAAATAAAATCTAACAACATTCTATTAATTGTATTATTTATTACGAAAAGTAATGAATTTTCTTATATCACAATGTCTTCAAATGTGTATTAATGAATTATTGAATTTTAAATTAGTGTATTATTTTATATTATTGAATATTAAAGCTGCATGATTTCCTCATTCACCAAATTCGTCACTTGATGCTCCAAACGAATTTTTTGTTAATTGTGGCAGTTGTTTGAGCCCAGAATATATCAATAATCTTGAGAAAAGATTATCTTCGTCCGGCAGGGGTAGTGGGTTGAAGCTTTTAGTTAAGCCATAGGGAAGTCCCCAGTGCGGGACTTCTTCCAACTCTCGTTCGGGCTGCAGTCTTCCAAACTTTCTGACGTTGGAGATGGTGTCGTCAGATCATAATCACCTAATTGGCTAAAAGGGAAAGATTGTTAACCCTAAAAAGATAACGTGCGCCTAAGAGGCGCCAGCTACACATATTTATTGCTGTCGTCTTTTAGAGGACGCGAGTACAGGCAAGTGTTTCTTAGCCAACTCAGTCGTCGATCAACACTTGCGAGAGACAATCGTTTTTGTTCAATTACGCAACAGTTCATTGAAGTTATAAAAAAAAGAATAATTATTTTAACTCTTGAAATAAGTCTTCTTTTTATATTGGGCGCCTCTTAGGCGCATGTTTATCTTTTTAGTACTACAAAATAAGGTTATCTTTCTAGGTTTGAATAATAACCTATCTCCTTGGCCGAATAGCAGAATTGAGAAATGTGAGTGAAGGGTATAATTCCTACACCATCTTCACGACTCCACTCCGGGAGAATTGCTCCAGTGTCTTCTTTTCCCAAATAAAGTTGTCTTCGGCTGAAAGGAATGTCCACATATGATTGTATAAATATTTATACCGTTTCTATGTCGTCTTCTTTACTTTTTATTATATATCTTTTATTTTATTATAAATGAATGAATTTATTTTTCAATTGATCCATTGAGTTCTTCGGCTATTTTCGCCCACTCCATGTCCGGCTCGTTGGTGTTCTTGTAGTAACGCGACTTGTTGTTGAAGAGACAGACTTAACTGCTGCGATTAGTTCCATTTCCTCCATTTCCATTTTCTGCAACGGGTAACTGCGGGCAGTACCCGGTTATGACTCCCGTGACCGTCCTGAGTGTAGATCAGCCTAGTCGAAGCAGGCAGAGTGACCGTTTAATATTTTGTGCTGGACATATTTCCGTGCCTTCTTGCCACTTATAGTCACCTAGTTTAAAAACATTCTCAATCTTCCCATTCAACGAGTAGCATCGAGCCCTCATTAAAATATAGAATTGAAGACCAACAAAGACGTCGCTCATTCGCCATTCAAGTGTAATCGGGTTAAAACTTTGGCAATTCGGTTTCGTTCATGGACTCATCCTAACATGGACATTCCTTCACTGAATGTCCTTGATTCGATTCAACACGCCATTTAATTGCATTTCTTTTACCACTCATCATAGGTTATTAAGATGGACGGTACCTGTTCGGCATAAAATGCGTGAGAGAACATTAGCATACACGCCACATGTGGTTACTGGAGATAGGCCGATGTTCACCCGGGACTATAGCGCCAACCAAAGACGGCGAAAATTATAAAAGTCTATCCTGATAATGCGGGAATTAAGATAATTTAAAACATATGAGAGAAGCTCACACTAACCGCCGAGAGTTGTTCATGGCTGCTCCTGGAAAGCTGGCGTTACAGTCCAAAGTGAACCTACTTACCTACTTGCTTATTTAATTATCAGGACAACGACCTCAGCTTGCCTTCCATTACAGTCGGTCCTGTACACGCTGCTTCCAGTCAATAATATTAAGCTGTCTTGCGGATTACTTGGTCTTTAACATCAATCATCATGCCTCTCAAATTTGAATAACCTTGTGTTTCTTTTTCTTCTGCTGGCTCTACAGTTCTGGGTGAACCTGGATCTCAAAAAAAGCCCCTCCAGCTGACAAGATCCTCAGCCAGTCACCTCCAATTATGCACTCCAAGTTGTCTAAGGTGCTGCTCGAATTGTTTAATCCTTTAGTTCCGGGGGCCTCCTTTAAGGCGTTGTATACTGGTATACTGGTGCAGTGTCGAATACCCCTTGGGGCTGGAGCAGTGTTGTCCATCCGCTCTACTCAACTTGGCTATCTTAAAATAAGGACTCGAATTCTTTGAACCCATATCGCAATGGCGCGTTCAGGCGTTCGGCCTTTGACATTTTCAGTTGGATACATGTTAATCACATGTTTAAGTCGAAACGGGTCAGTCGCGCGTTGAATTCTCACTTCTCTCATATGGAAAGCGCGAGCATTAATTTCTAGGTAAAGCTACTATCCAGTCACTCGTGCTTTTTGACATTTGTGAAAAAATTTTCTTAAATTTATTTCTCAATTTGAATTTTTGGCAAACTGAGACGATTATTTCCGCAGGTAATTAATTTTTTCTAGGAATTTTACTTAAAGTAATTTCATATTTTTCTCTGAAAATTATATTTCAAGTCATTTGAGAAGCGCGCGTTCATTTCGATATGGAAAACTGAGACTGCCGCTTTCTGATACAACATTCTCGTAATCTGGATAAAACGCGTAGCAACGCCTATCAAAGACAGACCACGCGAACGAGCCTTTGCTATTCACACAACCTTTAAATTTCATCGTTCAGTCTCCGAGGATGCTGTTAGTTTCTGTCATGCCGCGGCACTGTGACGCAGGTACACACGATCCCAGAGATTCTTCCATTGGTTGTGTAATCTCCTCACCTGTTATAGAACACTGTATCGTGGGGCATTTCTCTGCGAAATCCATTTCCACAATTCCTTGTTCGATAATACTTGACAATATTTCAAAGAACTAGTTTCCCGAATTCCACGATAGAACTATGCACCTTTGATTCGTACAAAGGCCCCACTTATCAAACTCACCAGTTTAGCAGGAGGTTCATGGCTTCACTTCTGACACACCAACTTTAGTTTTCGCGGTGCCAGGGTCGCTTCCAGGGTATAGTAGAAGCTTAGACGAGCTTCTTCAGCATTTGAAAATGGAATAGATCTGTAGGTTCCAAACATACCGGACTTAAGCAACCTGCGCCTCCGATAGATTTACGGTTGTACCCGGTCTGTCAAGAGGATATCACATACCAATTATAATCATAATGATATAATATTGGTGGCGCTACAGCCCGTAAAGAGCCAGGGCCTAGCTTCTACAGCAACCACTCGTGTAGTGGGCGCTATTGTTCGCTCACGAGTGGCAGGGACCTCCAGTTTTATGCCAACCCCGAACGGCTAAATTTGAGACGATTTTTCTAGACAGTTCTTACTCTTTGAGCACTGTGATTCAAATGAGGTGGAACCGTGAGAAATGATAAGGTCCGAGGCTTGTGGTCGATTCTAGAAGAATTGTTTTAGGTGGTGAGGAAGTTAACCTCACTCACAGCCCCCAACGAAAACAAAGCCCTATTTATTCACTCTCGGTGAAGAGTCCGGATACATCCATTGTGGTAACTTCACTCGGTCAATGGTGCCTGCACACACGCCTGTGGAGAAAGCAGAAGCATTTTCGTCTTTCTTCGAAAGCAACTTTCAACCATCAGCAATCGAGAATCCATCAGAACCAGACATCATCTTCAGCGAAACCAACTCAGCGGTCGACCCGATAGAAAACGCAGACCTCACAACAGCCGAAGCTATCGCAGGAATTATTAAACGTAGCCCAACGAGGAAATCATCCAGAATCGGCAATATTTCGAATTTCATTTTGATGCGATGACAATTCTAACCTTTAAGGCTGTCCAAATGGGGTTGGTATCTTCAGTTGAAAGACATCGGTTCCGGGATTTCAACACGTGGAGGTGAGAGCAGGAATTTTGGGAAAGAAGCTAGGTGCTGACCACGCCTATCATGAATTATTGCTGTTATAGTTGGGACCAACCTCACCTCAGACTTTAGTGTCACCCTGAGACGAAGATGAAACAGAGGGCGAGTTTCTTTCCTACATTTGGTATTCCACTTTAAGCTCCCATACTTCTGCCACACCGATCACTATACATACGCCAAAGCCTATGTAAATAACATTCGAACATCTTTCCACCCTCACTTAATGCGCTTAACTGCCATCCCTCGACAGCATTACTTAGGCAATAAGAGCTTGTCGATTTCGTTAAAATTGTGCTTTAACTTGCGCATCTTAAGTACCCAGGCACCCGGTTTTGTGTAGCGGGGCTCATCAAGACTCATCGAAACAATCTCACGACTTATTGCTGCTACTTCCTGTCGCGTTCCTTAAATAAATTCCATCAACACCATTACCGAGAGAGCTGTCGCGTGGAGTACAGGATACACGTTAAGAATAATAATAGCCTCTCCCCCGACATCCATTTGGCTCCTTCCACACAGAGTGCCACCCACGGGCGCCCGCCCGCCGCGCCGGCTTCTTCAAGACGAAACGCATTCGCGCCCATATATCATAATACCACTTCACAGTCTCATTGCTGCTATTTATACTCAATCTGATAAAATGAATAAATTCAACTGAACAGCGCTCCTTAATCGACAATTTTATTTCCTTAGCGATCCTCACTTTAACCGCCCTCCCCCCTGTTGCCCCGCTGCCATGGTTCGCTGCTGCCCTCCTTCACCCAATTCAGGCAGCTAAAGGGATGTAATAAAATTTAAAAGCGTGGGAGAGATGCATCTCCCCGAGACTCCATTGTGGGGCCAATTCAACATGTGCACATGAATTGCTGCTTGTGCTGCTTTTGTAGCGCATCAGCTTTGGTGGCGGCAGCGAGCGATGTCGGCAGCGGCGCGGCGACGGCATCAGCAACGGCAGCGGCATTAGTGATGGAGATGGCGCTGGTGCATCTTGTCCTTGTCCGCTCGCTTGTACAGAGTGTGCAAAAGTTCTAAATTGAATCCTTTTTATCTCGTTTCGTGCGAGGGTGAATTGCATTAAAATGGATTCTAAACTCTGTGTAAAATAATTTCAACTCAAGTGCCCGGGGATATTGAAATTCTAGAGCGTCTTTTTTCGTAGCCCATGCACGCGGGGATTTCTCTTAAAGCACGGCACACACGACAACGATTTACTGTCTATGGCGAAACGGCCGCCAACAAACCTCTACCCCCCACCCACCATCGCACATGAATGCTGTACTATGTGACGTGAAATGTATTAGTGGTGGAGAAGACAATCCGCATTATCATCTCATGCAACTAGGAGCAGTTAGTGGCAGGCTGCGAGTAGAGATGCTCTTTTCCCAGCGACCCTGACAAGCATATCCACATACTGACGCCCCGAACGAAGTAAACTTTTGGGCAGCCTTTTGTTGTTTTTTTCCTCCGTTTTACCCGACGACTTATCTCTTTGAACTCTGCTGAATTCGGATGGGATTTGAAGGATGCGACACTGTCTGGCGTGCAAGAAAGATGACTAGGGGCTTTATAATGCAAGAAGACTGTCTCTGTTGCTCTATAGTTGCACATTGTTGGAATGCTCGTAGATAGTAGCATTTAATGTTGGATAATTGATTTAAGAGGTGAGGCTTCGATGTCCAGCACGACACTTGGACACAATCACTCAAAGTAAAGCTGTCGAACAGGATAATAGAAATGTTCAATACCAGCGGCCCCGAAATTAGATAGGTCTAAGCTGTGCCAATTACAGAGGGATACGTCTCATGAATTTATCGTGTAAATTATTTTCTGCTGTATTGTGTAAGCGCCTGAAACCCCTCGTCAACAGCCTGACTGGTCAGTGCGGGTTGGGCCAGCGAAACCCACTTTTGACTAAATAACCACATTAAGACAGATCTTGGAAAAAGACCCAGGAGTTTCAAGCCAATACTCACCATCCATTTATCGACTTTAAGGCCGCGTTTGACTGTATTTGTGTAACGCATTGTCTAGTTTCGGCATCCCAGTAAAACTCGGCCGTCATTGCAGTATAACGATGGAGAATGCCCGTTGCTCCGTCAATGTCGGGAAACGATTTTTCCGAGACCTTTGGTGTCGAAATAGGATTTAGACCAGGCGACTGTCATGCCATTTCTTCTAATCTGTGCAACTTCTCGCATATGCCGATGACATTGACATCATCGCAATAACACAACGGGCTGTCAGTGGGGCGTTTGTGAGCATCGCAAAGGAACCGGCGCAAATGGGTCCTGCGGTCAACGAAGGAAAGACAATGTATATGCTATCTCCGAAAAAGGTCCACCAACACCGACGTCTTGGACAAAACATTACTATAGGCAGCTTGGCTCCGAATTTAACGCCACCGCAGAGATAAAACGAAGGATCACGCTTGCCAATCGCTGTGTTGCTTGGAAAGCAATTGAGGAATAAACCCCCTCCCGAAGAACCAAGATATGCCTATACAAGACTATGATAGTCCAAGGTTTGCTGAATGGCGCAGAAGCATGGACACTAACCAAAGCGGACGAATAGATTCTTGGTGGCGGATTGAGTAAGATTAAGTGTTTACGGAACTGATTCCTGCAAATTCTCAGTATCGACTATATAGACGTCCTGCTTCACTGCATATACCCGCCTCGTTGCCCATCCAGGTATTATCTTTGGTGGTGTCGTAAAATCCAGACCATTAAAGGCAGTACAGGGAGTTTCTGGGGGACTCGTTCACATAGTACTCTGGATATCAGCGTGCTTGCCTTGGCTACAACAAGGAAATGACTTCCTTGCGGGATTTCAAAAATTGGACTTACTTACAACTCCGTACTCAAGAAATGTTGATTGTGATGAAGAAGAACGAGTTGACTTCTTCTTTATTTGGCGCTTCAGTCCGGGGTGGACCTGGGCCTCAACCAACAAGTCTCTCCAGCTAGCACGGTCTCTGGCTAGCTGTTTCCAGTGTCGCACGCCAAGTTGATTGAGGTTCTTCTCCACCTGGGTGTGCCACCTTAAACGCGGGCGTCGTCTGTTGCGTTGTCCCACGGGTTCGGAGTCGAAGACTCTCCGGGCCGGAGCTGAGTTGTCCATACGCTCTACATGGCCTAGCCATCTTAGGCGTTGGAGCCGAAGACGCCTGACTAGACTCATGTCGCTGTAAAGCCCGTACAGTTCGTGGTTGAATCTTCTTCTCCAGACACCGTCAACGCAAACAGGACCAAAGATCGCACGCAGAGCTTTTCTCTCGAAGATACCAAGGACTTCCTCATCCGCTTTTGAGATTGTCCATGCCTCCGCGCCGTACAGCAGGACTGGGATGATCAAGGTCTTGTATAAGGTCAGCTTGGTCCTTCGAGAGATGGCTCTACTACTCAATTGCCTCTTGAGCCCATAGAAACAGCGGTTGGCAAGAGTTACTCTGCGTTTGATCGCGGTACTGATGTTGTTTGTACTGTTTACTACGGAGCCGAGGTAGACGAAGTCCTTGTACCTCGAAGTTATAGCTGCCCATTGTGACGCTCTGTCCTAGACGTCGATATTGTGTGTCCTTTCTTGATGACAGCATAAACTTCGTTTTTCCCTCATTCACCGCTAGACCCATTTTAGCCGCCTCCGCCTCAATGCCAGCAAACGCCTCATTGACGGCTCGCTGTGTTCTGCCAATCACGTCAATGTCATCCGCGTATGCTAGCAGTTGTACGGACTTCTGGAAGATCGTTCCTTTGGTGTTGGCGTGTGTGCACGATCTTCTCCAGGGTGATGTTAAAGAAATCACATGACAGCGCGTCACCTTGTCTAAATACTTTTTTGACATTGAAGGTCTCGGTGAGTTCGTTACCGACCTTGATGGAGAAGCGAGAATTCTCCATCGTCACCCTGCACCACCTGCCGAGTTTGGCAAGAATGTCAAAACTAGACATGGCGTTGTATAGCTCGTCCCTATGCACGCTGTCATATGCGGCCTTGAAATCGACAAAAAGGTGGTGGGTGTCGATTTGCATATCTTGGGTCTTTTCCAGGATCTGCCGTAGTGTGGAAATCTGGTCGGTGGTGGACCTCCCTGGCCTGAAGCCACACTGATATGGACCTATCATGTTATTTATAAACGGCTTCAGGCGAGTACACAAAACGGCAGAGAAGATCTTGTAAGCGATGTTCAGGAGACTTATCCCTCTATAGTTGGCGCAGTCAAAGGGGTCTCCTTTCTTGTGGATCGGGCAAACGATACTGAGATTCCAGAACGAGATGACACTAATCATTAAAATATTTCTTCTCCGAACTTTATCATTTGAGAAATAGAACACTACTTAGACGCAGCCGCCGAATCTCTATTCGATCTTTTCAGGTTCATGAAACTAACGGAACGGTAGCTAGGGTTGTATATGGGTCGCGCCTTATGCATCACATTGTGTCCTTGTACACTAGAACCTAAGCTAGAGGTGGCTTATGTTCGTCTATCTACCGCCTTAACCTAATCAACGGAACATAAGACATGAAGATACACCTTCGACAGCGACACCTAATGGTTGGTCGGCCATATAACGACAACAGGACTTTAAAGCGACCATAGTCAAGAACTTTTAACTCTCACAAAAATTGCATGCCCCTTCCTGCGTTACACACTGTCCCACTTTTAACCCTACGCTGTTTTGATAAAAATCAGTACTCTATGGCACATGGAAGAGGAAAAGCCAGTCGTACCTTGTATGTGATATGTCAAGGATTACGACCATAAACTGCTGTACACGCTATTCCGTTGGAAAACCTAAAGAACGACAGCAGCAACACAGCGGCGGCGAGGCAAAAAACAAGAAAAAACCGAAAAAAAAATTGGCACTAGTGAAGTTCTTCAAATTCCGCCACGCAAAGGCATCGCAATGCACAAAAAAATGTTGTTCCAGAAACAGAGACCTTAGAAAGGACAACAACGGCGGCGCACAGTGGGAACGGAGGACGCGGCGGCGGCTGCGATAAAAACCCCTGTACAGGTCTAGGTCCTGGAGTATAGAATCTCAGATATTTTGCTCCTGTGGACCGTACGTAATGTGTTGCATTCCTTGTACGTTTCGTCGGCGCATACACATCACCGCCGAAATACAATGCTCCTGTGTGTCAGGTATGTAACCCAGTTGTGCAGCAAACATGCCCGCCAACAAAGCGGCAACAAAGCACCCACGGTATGCACATCCAAACACAGCCGGGCACTTGCGAAGGAAGAAGGTTGAGCTGTGTATTCCTTCCGTACCATATCATGCCAGTCCGGAGGAAGTCCGTTTCACGTGTGCAACCGGAGCAACCAAACCAGTCCGGACCAAGTATGTATTTCTGAATAAAGCATGCCTGTGACCTCGTCCAATAGAACTTAGAAGCGTTAGACAAGCAACCACCTCTCTGTAGTGGCGAACGACCAAAATGCACCCCACCCACAAAAGCCACCCGCCCGGCTGCACAACAGATATAATAATTTCTTATTTAGCAAAACTAGCAGACGCTTCCTTCCTTCCTGCTAGGATATTGAATTTCTGCAAGGTGATATTTACATGTACCTCTGCGCTGCTGGTGCGTTCTCCAAGGGCTGCCAGCGCTCAGTGGGGGCCAGAGCGCCCTCGCCGGGTGTTGTGTGCTCAAGTGAATTGTTAAGAAGAAAACGCCAAGAAGAAAGCACCAAGCACCAGTGGAAAGGCCCTGAAAGACGAGGTAATCAATGCATTTGTACATGCATGAATGCATGCATTGTAAGACCGCTACTCCAAAAGAACCAGAAGAGACGAACAAGGTCGTTCCCTTCAACAATGTGTATTCTGTGTGTGTTGAGTGTACACGGCACACTGTATACACAGCAGGACGGTGGCAGCGCTTGTTGTGGGACGTAGGGTGTAGGGCCTGGGCAAACCGTCTCATTTCTGCATCTCAGCCAGCCAGCCAGCCAGTACTCGGAACAACACAATACGGGCGGAGTCCTGATTTATTCAAGCAATTTAAGTTTTTACTTGAATGTTCAAAGCGAAATAATGCCGTAATGTTGTTTATGGATGCTAATCTCCGGCAATCAATTGGCATTTGCTTTGGGGATCCCGAATGCATTATTCTCTTCAATAAATTTTTTATGGCAATTGATGGGAATTCCGGGAAATTATTTCCCAGTGAAGCGCTCTCTGCGAACCGGATCGAGAATGCACTTTTGGGAGTTGGCTCTCTGGTGGTGCCGCCGCCACCGGAGGAGCGGAGAGTTATTGTGTGTACTTATGGGTTCTGAGATTGAATGCGGGGGACTTAGGGGATGATTTGGCTATTAAATGGATTTTAATTCATGCGAATGGGGAATGGTGGGGCCAGTGTGCTCGATTGTTTTGATTATTTCTTTGACGTTTATTTGAGAAGATTTCACGACACTGAGCTCTGTTGAGTAGATGCAAGAAACATTGAATGTAATGCCATTGTGTGGTCCTCTGTGAATTTTCACAAGTGGATCGAAGGTGGGCGAAGGAGTGGGTGGGTGATCTACTCCAAGCTTCTGAATTTTCAACTGTTATTCCGACTACCTTCTCACTGTAGCGTCTTCCAGGCAGAGACTAAAGTGATTAAAGACGCTCTGTCCTGGCTAAGAAACAAGGTAACAGACAGATATAGTCATCTGTTCGGACAGTCAGGCCACGATCAGTGCAGTCACATTTACCTCCAAGACGTCCCTCAATTGCAGCCTATCTCTTAACGGGATGGACAAGTATTTCAGCATTCAAATCCTGTAGGTTCCGTGACACTGTCACATTCCAGAGAATTGCGAAGCAGATGAAATTGGTAGAAAGGGCACCGTGTCAACACTCCTTCCGGACGAGAAAGCTTCACGCGCTTACTCACACCAAACGTGGATGTAGTTTTCTGGTACTAGTTGCCTACTATCGACTTTAAATGCTTACGCGACCTGTTCAGAAAGAGTATGCTGAATCCTCATCGGCGTCATAACCGAGCGCTGTTCCATTGGTATTCACGGCTCCAGACTAGGTATTCTCTACAACGATTTCTGCAGAAATTGCAGGGATGAACCGGAAGAAGAAGCCGTTTCACACCTTCTTTGTAATTGTAGTGCCTTCTAATCTCGCAGACTTAGTCACTTGGATGCCCCATATTTCTGCGACTTGACAGAACTCAGTAATATTAGCATCAGTCGACTTCATCGCTTTACTAAAAAGTCCAGATGGTTCGCAGATTAGACTCTAATAGATCGTTATGTTAACACAACGGGCCTACTTTGGTCTAAGTCTGGCTACCTTTGAGGTAGTCATCCACTCTTACTCAACCCAATGTCATTGTGTAGAGATGACGTACTGGGGGTCATCTAATTTGTTGTTCTGAGTGTAGACTTAAATAACACATTTGAGATATGAGTTCTGTTTTGACCTTAACTTCCGTGTATTGCTCTACAGTATGGCTCTACAGGCCATTGTGAACATAGGCCTCAATCAACAAGCCTGGCTAGCTAGCGCAGTCTCTGGACTCCATTACCAGTTACGTTCACCAAGTTGGTTAAGACCCTTTTCCACTTGCGTGCGCCACTTAGGTAAGCTCGGAATTAACGACTTATTGGGTCGGAGCCAAGTTATCCTTGTGTACTACATGGCCCAGCCAACTTTGGCGTTGATGGAGGAAGCCCTGCTCCAACTGGGTGTGCTTAACCGGAGGCAGATATCCTTGGACAGATTCGTTGGTTTAGGTCAACCCGGGCTTTAGTACCTAAATGAAGATATATATAGATTGGCATCTGGTGCCAATACGGACGCCGCACAGTGGGATAACAGCGGAAAAAAAAGGTCTTTGGAGAAGTCCTCTGTAGCCTTCTTAGTTTTATGTATAAGTACTCTTATTTAACCCAGGCTTATAATTTCAAAGTCTTTTTTAATATGTGTATACTATATTTAAAAGCCATCAAAGTTGACAAAATATTTATTCAAGTTGCGAACCATATTTTCAACAAAAAGTTACACGTCTTTATCCCAAGCTTCATAAGATAAATTCTGTGTCCATACATCATTCTATTGGTCTGTTCTTGGATATTTAAAATAGAAAATAAATATTTAAAAAATCTTCAGATATACCTTCGATGAGAAGCTTCAAACATAGGTGTTAAAAAAAATTTTGATGAATACTCTAACAATTTGCGTTTCAAAAAAATCTACGTCAAGCTACACGTAGCAACTTATATCAACGTGTGCATTTACTATTTTTTTTGTTTTCGTACAAAATTTTTCTTAGTTTTCAAGTGCGCATAAATGCGTATTTGCAATACTGTAACTAGATACAATTAGTCGAAAGACATAGTTAAGATCTTAAGTTTAGCTTAGGGTGCCTGCAAAGGGCCAGTAAGTTAGATCCAATAAGTTAGTCAAGTTAGTTTTAGTATTTTTTTCCAGCACGTAAGAGTTAAAAAAAAAGAATGAATACAAAAAAATAATAAAAAAAGGTATGTTAAAATTTGTTATGCTGTATTGGATGTTTTGACCTTGGTTATATTACAAATTACACAATTTCTTGGGTAATAATGGTTGGAATAAATGCAATTATAACTTTATTTTTAGAAGAAATATAAAGCTTTCTTTTAAAAAATAAATTAAATGGATCCATAAACAGAGCTCTGAAGTATTCAATTTCGGCTCGGCGCTGTACCTGCATTCTGATATTCACGCAGAGAGGACATGAACTTGTTTTTCTATTCTTTTTCTTGGGTTTGTTAGTCTGTGTACGGAGTCCTAAAAGTGCAATTCTTGCAATACGTGTACGAAATATCTACATATTATCCTATTTGTAACCAGAAATCGATAAAAGATCTTAATGCGGACAACATCCCGTGTGATGCAGCATATAGATATTTGCTGTGTGCTGACGGCAAAGTACCGTCATTTGTTCGTGACGGACGAACCGCATGAGTCCTCGGAAAACTCTGCTAACATAAAATTTTTTTCGCTTTTAGTTTTTGTTAAAAGCAATAAGACTATAAAGGCACATACACATATAACTCGACAACATACATCCCATAGTAAAACAAGCCTTATCACCACATGAACCCTTAGAACACAAAATAGTAGTTACGAAAAGTGTGATTAATCTTCTGCACCTAAAAATAGTAGTTACTACCACAAACGGCATGCGTTTTGAATTACTGGGACGAGGATCAGTGTTGTTTATTGGAGAAGAGGGCAAAATAAGAACACCCTTTTATGTAATGAAGAGTTTTATTTTCTATAAAAGTATTAATTAAAAATGGAATTCAAAAAGGGAAAATTTAATGCTTACGCTTTTGTATCTCTCCTACCGGTCACGTTCTATGGAATGACTAGTGACGCTCAAATTGTCGTTATTTTACAAATTCCAAAGAATAGTCAGCAAAGCGCTGACATTGCTTTCAAAGCTTAGCACGACGTGACATTAGGTAGGAGTGTGTTCAAGCGTTTACAAATAATGAATAAATATTTATTGTTAGTCTTCGCAACAATCAGGTATCTGCAGACAATAAAGAATACGAAGACGAAGGCGAATGATAACCAGAACCAGGTGCACTTCATCCGATTCGAACAACTGAGATGCTGTTCAATAATTTGAGAATGGGCAACTAGCAAAAAAGTGGACTACACCGATGTTTGGGTTCTTAAAATGATGCTAGAGTAGGAGGTGTTTACTGATAAAGTCAAAGGCAAACGAACATGACTCATTATTTTAACACACCTTAAATTTGTTGTATTTTTGCTTTTTAAGTAGGTGCGTGGATTTTAGTCTGAAGGAAAAGCCACTTAAAAAACCTTCATGGCAAAAAAATCCTAATTCCTTTGGAGGGAAGAGAGGAGTGGTTAGTCTTGATTTAAAATTGCTGACTAGAATGTTTTAGAAACCACAAAAATGATCGACAATAAATAAATCTTCGAATAAATAAGATAAGCGCTACAAATAAATAAATAAATAAATAAATAAATAAATAAATAAATAAATAAATAAATAAATAAATAAATAATTAATTAAATAAATAAATAAATAAATAAATAATTGAATAAATAAATAAATAAATAAATAAATGAATTAATAAATAAATAAATAAATATAAATAAATAAATAAAGGAATAAATAAATAAATAAATAAATAAATAAATAAATAAATAATTGAATAAATAAATAAATAAACTACGCCGTGGCGTAGTGGGTTAGTCTTTCGAGTCACTGACAATGCTCAAAGAGTATTCCTGTCTAGATAAAGCTTCTCAAATTCACCGTTCGGAGTCGGCATTAAAGTGTAGGTCCCTTCCACTCGTGAAAGAAAAATAGCACGCACAACACGAGTGGTTGCTGAGAAGCTAGGCCCAGGTCCACCTCAGGCTGTCGCGCCACCCATATATTATATATATAAATAAATAAATAAATAAGTAAATAAATAAATAAGTAGGTGCATGGTGTGTTTTATTTTTGCGTGTTGCTTTTTTTACGGATGAATTTTGTTTTTTTTATTGAATAAAATATTATCTTAATAAATACAGTGGACTCTCCCTAAGTCGAACTCTCAATAAGTCAAAACTCTCGCTAACTTTTTCGCCATATTTAACAAACATTTCGCTTAATTTTCCTTAGAAAAAGCCTTCTTCCAAAAGTCAAACTCTCTCTAACTCCTAGAAATTATGATATCTCGTGACATTTCGACTTAGGGAGAGTCCACTGTATTTGTTTGTTTTTTAGTAAGTGCAAAGACAAAATGTAAAAAAATATTTAACAAGAACGAATAATGTATTTAATGCATGTTTAGTAACAGGAATGGACAAAAAACAATTGGTTATTAAATATCTTAAAAATATTATATGAATATTTGGAAAATCACATATTTTAAGAAAAAATAGCTTCGATCCACTGGCGATGTTTACCATTCTGGAGTTAAAAGTTCATAGATATTCAACTGGATGAATAGACAAAGATGCAGTGAGCCACGTTACCACGTACCTGTATCAACATTGTAAATTATACTCAGCGGAATGAATCGCCACGTCGCAGCTGAAATGACACTTAAAAGGTAAATAGACGCGAGCGATCACCCAAGTGGCGATCCATTGCCCGCAGTTACAATGCGCGACATAAACAAACAAATGACAAAACGTACTGGCTGCCTTTAAACTGTATAAGCTCGCTCGGCATCCCCCAATCCCACATAATTCGGAAACTGTTCCCATCAAGTGAATTCATCTAGCTGTACACAAAATTTAATTTTCGGCCCGACAGGAGAGACACAATTGCTCGCAAGGTAGTCAGTGTATTCTCCTCAATTCACACCACTCTTAACTTCTTGACACCAGGCTCAAATGCTTAGGGTTGGATTGACATTCGTCCTCAACAGGACGGTGCTGCCGTTGCTCTGACATGTGATAACAGAGCACAAGAAACCAAATAGAGTGTTGAAAGGAAGCCTGTGCAACAACCAATACACGCACACACGTCATGCAGCTCCTTATAGCAAATGGAAACATCACAGTTCATGAAGACGATGGCACTTCTGACAACACGAAATAGAAACAATTCACATCACCTACGCCGGATAAACTATTCAAAACCCCAAACCACACCGCAGCCAAGGACTCGTGCAACACACGGACGAAATACCTCGTTGGCTCTCTGTCTCCCGTCCCATTTCACGTCTCCCCACATGCCCGCATGGGTCACAATTGAATTTTAAAATTCCAAACGAAACTCTCTCGTTCCCAGCGAAAATCCAATTCCTGAAGCTCCACGGTATGACGGAACGAATAAATTTCCAGAAAGCAGCTATCTCGCCAAATACCGGATCCACCTCCTCTTGATCCATCGCACTCGCTCGCTGGATGGAAAACCATCGCCGACATCATAATCATCATCACCTTGCATGCCGTTGACGCTTGTATGAACTTAAACGCAGTCGAAGCCGCCTATGCACGAGCGTCGCGTACTATGTGGTGACGAATTGTGCAACAGTGAAGCACCAGCCAACAACCACTGCTCTATTGCTGCAATCGGCATGGTTTCTTCAGCCGCACTCGTCGTTCTGACAACCCGAAAAATCTCTCGTCACAAAATGCGGTGTGAAGCGAGGAAGAGAAGTCAAAAATGTTTGCAACTTTGCATGAGTTCCTCTGCCACGCGTTATCGAGGAGCAAATGAATGTGTCACTGGGTGCGACAACAGAGATCGATATGCCGTGTCGGAGTGCCTGTCGAATTTGTTGTTATCATCCGTTCCACTTTTGAATCCTGCTGCATGCTGCTTGCATCCACATCACACCAGCCAGCCAGCCGTCACGGCCAGGCCACTGAATAAGACTCAAATTGAATTTGTGTGCATTTGCGGGCGGTGCCTTCTGAATTGGTTGGGAGCGTTTTTTTTGCCGAGGCGTGGGTGTAAAGTTTTGGTCTGATTTTCATTTTGTTGTTTTTCTAAGCGAATATTGAATTTGCAATTTTCGATGTTTCACGCAATGCAGCACCGGATGCATAGTTTGTGTTCGGATGCCAGGTGCACTTCCGCCACCTCTGTAGGGATTGCTGCATTTATCCAGAAACTAATGACAATTTGCGAAAGGTGTTGGCAATTTGCAGGGGGGGGGGGCTGACTGTTGCAATTTTGAAATGCCTTGCATCGTTTATTCTCGATGACATGTTTTACTGGCAACATTTGCTGCCAAGGGTGGCGGTGCGTCTCTGCGTCTACACCCACGCACTTGAGCCTACAGTGACCAGGTTCGAATCACGATACGACGAAAATAGTGTTCATGGCCCCCACCTCTTTCGAAGTGATGTATAAATGGAATCTACTTCTTTTGCCAATGGATGGCTACACCTATACGTCCCATCGGACAACACTAAATACGATTAGAAGGATAGGATTTCGTCTAATTTAATTGACTCCGTTATGTCATTACTGAGTCAGGTTTGTTTAAACGCTTCAAATATGGACATCAATAAAGAGGAATTACGCCATATTCTACAGTTTTTCTTAGATATAGCCGAAAACGCTGTCAGTTCCAGTAGTTTCGATGTTAAAGAAGCAGCACTCTCGGTGACGTTAGCTATCGAAGATTCTGGCTGTCATGTAAGCACTGATTTGATTGCCCTCGAGGTAAAGATTGCGCGAAATACCTGGATACAAAAGACTGATGAGTGATAACTGATGGCAAAAATTGACCGCCATCAGTCAAAAAGGGGAATAACATACAGCAACCAGGAATCGGACTTTTTGAAAAAAAAACACAGTAGATTCAAAAACTTCGCAGTAGTTTTCTATATTCTTAAAATGTAAATAATACATCATATTACACATAAATAATTCAAAATAACATAACATCAGCAGAACAAGAACAAATGCATATACAGCAGAGCCTCTCTAATCCGAATTTTCACGGGATGCCATGATTTGTTTGAGTTCGATGGAGTTTGACTTAGCAGGGATGTTTTGGAATGAAAAATTGAGGGAAATGCCAAATATGCAAAAAATTCTAGACACTCGACTAGGGTAGAATTCGACTTGGAGAGAGTACACTGTACTCGTATATTCACGTCAGTCTTAAAATTAAAAAAAAAAAAACAAAAAAATCGTATCATTTGTTAGATATTCATTGTTTTTTAAATTGCCTGTCAACGAATGAAAAGAGATTAAAATAGTTTGTAAGACCCACAAAATCTGAAGGTTTCCAATCATCTTTATTAACGTCGCTCATTCCATTTCTTCGCCCAGCATTACATTTTGTACTGTGGTTGTATTTATTTCGAAGCTTATCCATCACCTAAACTTATTGTCGAAAATGTTCGTTCTGCGCAGCACTACTAAGGGCATACAAGTCGGAAATTTTTTGTAGGTTGCATATAATATGAGATTTACAAGAATTCAAAGGACGACATGTTCACCCTATTTAAAATGGGGAATGAGACTGACTGCATGCAGTGATAGAATTAAAAAAAAATCGTTTGTGGATTACTTTCACATAGTGCAGTCGATTTTTTAATAATTCAAAATATATATTTAATGAGTATTATATTGTACAGATTGTCGAGACGCAGTGATTTTGTGGTCGCTGCTAATTTACACAAAAGTTATTCGGAAAGACGTGAACCGGGAAAAACAAATATTTTTTCAAATATATTGTATATTTCACCTAGTTTCAAATAAAAATTCAATTTCAAATAAAAAGGGGGTAAAGTGGCTTTTATTTTTTAATGAAGTCATTCGTTGAGGAATGTTCTATGTTGGTTTGATCAATGTACATTTGTTCATTTGAATTGTTCATTGAATAATCACAAAATTCATGATATATAAAATAATAATACTTTCTTAGAATTAATTAACTTCTCGTTGGCTCAATGAAAATATTCGTTGCATCCACGTACTTGTTTGAACACTATTCGGCGTCCATCTGATTTCTCGTAGTGCTTTTGTGTCAGCCTTGTATTGGGATGGGCATCTGCTAGCTGTTGTGTATGGCTAGCTCTGGAGAGCGATCTAGTGCCCCAGGGTTTGTTATTGGCTACTTTCATCAGTCTGAAATCAATACTATCAGGGTTGTGACTTAACTGCTATTGCAGTAGATCTTCTGCACTTTTTCCAAAAATAAATCTACTGTAATAATAATCTACGTAAAAATAATCTACGTAAATGGAATTATTGAAGTAGCACGTACTTTCATTTTGATTAGCCAAATAAATGGCATTTTTAATTTGTCTTTCGAAATTTGCACATAACAATCCAGGAAAACAAAGGATTGAATTAATAAGTACGTAAAAAGTACTTTAATTACCAACCTTTGATTGTGCCGCAATTGACTGAATTCCTTCTAGCTGTGGTCAAATTGATTAATCTTCTTTCTTCTGGAACTTCCTGTAAAAATAATTTTATACTAAGATTAAATCTACAGTAGACTCTCGAAAACGTGAACAACTAAAGACCAAGGAAGTTCATGTTTGCGAGAGAATTTACTTTTCGAAGTCAAATTTTAATAAAAGAAAAGGGCAATCCCGCTATAGACTTTTATTTAAAAAAATGTCTTATCTTTAACAAATTAAAAACAATGCGTTTTTTCTATTACAAAACAGTATATTCAATTCATTTATCTAATTTAAAACAAAAAGTAATTCCATACATAAATAAAAGGTTATGGCATAAAATAAAAATAATCATATAATATGGGCGGTGCTTCAACCCATAGAGGGTCTGGGCCCAGCTTCTATAGCAACCACCCGTATTGTGTGTGCAATTGTTCTCTCACGAGCGGAAGGGACCCACAGTTTAATGGCGATTCCATACGGCCAAGTTTGAGAAGCTTTATCCAGACAGTTATTATCTTTGATCATTGTCAGAGGCCGTTCAAAATGGGGAATCGAACCCTGTCAGCGAGGTTAAGCAGCATAGGAGTAGACTACTAACTCACTACTCCACGGTGACCCACTATGGCATACAGATTTAATAAATATTGAACACGGGCATTACCGATACGAGATTTAATGGACAACCAGTCAATTCTTCATCTAGAAAAGCATTGTCACTGCTTTTTCCTAAGTATTGTACCTAGAATAAGGAATTTCAAGCTAAAGCTCAAACAGTTTACTGTTAACCTGAGGCAAAAATTTATGTTCACGTTTTGGAGTGTTCGCACACACTGTCCGGTGTTCACGTTATCAAGAGTCTACTGTACATTTTCTCTAGTATTTGCATTAACTATAGTACACACTTCATGGTATTCCTGTGTAGTCATTTGTAGGAAGTTTATCGGTTGATGTGGTTTTAATAATAAAAATAAAACAAATATTAATATTCCTAATATGTTGAAAAATAAACAAACGTGTACAAACCACCCTTTTTCCTTCTAAAAAAAGTATGATGATGATAACGTCGTACAATTTACAACAGATCACAACTGGAGAAGGTCTCTTGTAAACACGGTCGCGTGAGTTACGTGTTGCAACACGTTCTAGCTCCTGCAACATCCTCATTCCCCATATTTGTTTACGTGTTTAACGTCTGTAGCGTCCTCTTCCATATTTGTCTCCACTTGTTTGTTTGTCCAAGCTAATGTTAACTGTTGTACATGAATGCTGTTGATGAATAGATGCTGGGATCAGTGAATGGTAGACCACAGACAAAGTCGGTATCAAAAAATAAAGAATTCAGTTTTTTTCAAACGTTCGTTTTCGCTCCCGAACGTAACTCGCGCTTAGAAGCAATGAAAAAATTTCGTTGTCTCAACGAACCCTATCATTGACTCAACCAACGTAAGATTTCATTGGGAATGCTTGTAGAAAATGGTAACTTTTAATGAGTGCTAGTTCATTGTGTCAACGAATCGTACATTAAACTACGTTCATCTATATGTGAATTTATTTGTAAATTTAACGAAAAATTCGTTGAGCCGACGAAAGTGTTCATTGAGCCAACGAAAGTGTTTTTTGAGCCAACGAAAGTGTTCATAGAGCGAACGAAAATAACTTTAACGAAAGCTGCTCATTAATATAAGCAATAATTTTTGGTGCAGTGTAGGATAAGGGGATAACGGCATTACCATCAAACTGACAACAAATTATCTGACAAAATTGCCGATATTTTACCTAAACGGATTTTTTGACGACCTAAATTGACTTTTACAATAGTATATACAGCTTAAATTTAAATACATCTTATTTCTGCCAAGGACAAAATTGTACAATGTATCCTCGAAAGTGGATGATTGTCAAGAGGAAAGACTTATGGCAAGACAGACTTACCCACTTGAAAGGGCTTAAATGAACGCGCAAATTACGCAGCACAACACGTCTTCACGGCAAATAAGCCGATGCCATGACTTCAGGTAAATAACGTATGCAGCTCACACCGAACGTAACCCAAATACGGATTCATCATAGGTAATCGCCAAGAACAAAGGCCTGCAAAATGAAACCCAATTTTCGCTCACAAGATCGCAGCCTAGGAAGCTAACTCAATTAACCATCTTAAATATTAAATTACCTAAAGTAATTAACAGGCAAAAGTTAATAAGGATAACGTCGTTACGCGCTACATGAACGCCAGCAGGGCGACGAATGCAAACCCCTTTGACATCGCGCCCCTCCCTCTGGCGAACGATACGAGTACGACTTTCCATTTAACCCGTTCAAGGAAGGAGCCGGCCCCTTCCTCTCTCTCGCACTCTCCGGCTCTCTCGGAATGAATTGATGTTTATCTGCAGCACATAACCTTAATGTTCAACTTTTAATGAGTTGATTTTGTGTGTGTTGTCTTGTACTGGTGCTGTTTATTTGAGTCTTCATCCGATCCGCCGGCCCGCTCTGACTGCGTGGAAGTGGAGGTTCATATCGTCACATTGTTGTTGTTGCTTCTGCTACTGCTGCTGTTGGCCTTGGTGTCGTGCATTTTTCCCGCGGTTTTTCGCTGTAAATGAAACAAGTTTGTTTCGAGTTGAAAACGTTAGGCACATAACATTGCATGCTCTTATTCAGAGAACTGCGGCCGCTCTCCTAAACCATACACACATGCAGCCACAACACACAAACATCCACTCCCACAGCCCGGTTTAATGATGAGGACTTCTTAATTACATTTTTTCCTCTTAAATGCAAAAGCAAACACAAGAAAAAAAACACACACGAAATCAAACCAGGAAAGGAAGGGCAGAGCGAAGAAAAGGAAGAGGCCGGTGGAGAGTGTGCGGGGGAGACGGAAAAAATAACTGCGAAAGAAAATTATGCTCGGTCCCTACTTAAGCATTTGTAATTACATCCTTTTTGCCAGTTTTGCCGCGGGAACAATGTTGCGCTCCATCGCTTGGTGATGAGCGCCATGGGGGTGGGGTGGCTGCTGGAAGAGGAGTAATTTTTATATAGACAAGCATGTGTTTTGCTAGGATGTGTGATGATGGAGTTTTCTTCTGTTCATGATGTTTGCCTTGATGTGGATGTGGTGCATGCGGAGGATGTGAGGTTGTGCTGAAGAACAAGGACGCATATGAGGCCAGTTGTGTTTATGGATTTCAAAGTGCTTGGGGATTTTCACCCGCCAGCGGCAACAACGACGGCGGTTAGGTTGCACGAGCTAATTAAGGTATTTTCGGCGTATTACCGAAAACACTTTTTAATTGGTTTCGAATTTTCTTTTGAAATGAGTTCAACGTAAAGCGTCTGCAATTATCGCAGGTGTGCGGCTGGTGGTGGGGCTGGTTTGTCTTTGAAGTGGTCCGGAAAAGGATGTTCATAAATAAATAAATAAAGCTGGGTGTTGAAGGTGTGACAAGGGTTACGCGATACGATACTGAAATGTTGTGATTATTTCAACGGTTTTTGTTTGACACAACACCTGTTGTTACCGTTGAGTGTTTTTACTTCGGAGCATTGTCAATGGTAAGGTGATGCTGCGAGACGATTTGTGGGTGCTTAAGTCCAAAGATTGGATGGAATGCACAAATCCTATTACAGTGCAATTTTACCTGCAACGAAATATAATCAAAATTGCATTCACATCTTTAAACTTTAAATACGTGCTGTACGATATTACGAACATGTTGTTACGTTTTACAGAAATGAGTTTATAATATATATAATAATAATAATATGGGTGGCGCGACAGTCCGAGGTGGACCTGGGCCTAGCTTCTCAGCAACCACTCGGGTTGTGCGTGCTATTGTTCTTTCACGAGTGGAAGGGACCTACAGTTTAATGCCGACTCCGAACGGCGAATTTGAGAAGGTTTTCTAGACAGGAATACTCTTTGAGGATTGTCAGTGACTCGAAAGAGGTGGAGCCGTGAATTATGATAGGTGGTAAATTTGGGTATCGAAGCTGGCACCCCGTGCGTAGGAAATGAGAAAGAAAATGAGAAATGAGTTTACTTAAAAGTAATCTAATCGTTCACAAACATGTTCCGATTTCTGGATTGTGATGAATGAAACACAAGACTTCACTATTATAATACACGCATTTTTTTCAACCACTGGCTTACTTCTTTTACTTTACTACACTTTTAATACCCCTATTACCTTACTACAAAAATTCTTTGCTGCCTTTCAGGCTTACCCGATTTACACTTTGGATTTTGCTGCTTCGGCCCCTGTTCCGATATTTATACTTCCCAATATTCTTCTGGAACATACTGAAGCCAGCTGGCTATGGTATTTCCCCGCTGGTATTTAATTACATAATTCCTTGTATTCTACATGCGTGTGGTGGTGACTTTTATGTAACTTCATTCGAGCAGTTTGTAGAACAACCGTTTGTAAATGGAATATAGGCATTACTCTTGGGAGTGATGATCGATTCTATTCATTGTGTAAAGATGGCGGTTTAAGGTGGTTGACTGGGGTGTTTCACTAAAAGGTGCTGGTCTATTCTTGTGTCATGTAATGTTATTCTGAGTATTTTTCGTGTATGTTGTTAGCCCAAGGCTACGTGAATTTTATAGATGATACTAACATCATTCGTACTCGATGGAGAGACTTATTGATGTCCATAAACTAGACTCAAACCAGTTTGCATATAGGAAAGGTAAATATGTGCCCTTCATTATGTCCTCCACTCGATTCCAAAGAGAATGCCCCATGTTCACCCCTCAACATCGAGGGAGCTTTACAATAAAACTGGCTATGACTCGATCCCTAGGTCGATGAGCAGTCGAGGTATAGAAGAACCGATAAACAGATCAGAACCATGTGGGAAAGTCATTCAATCACTTCCACTTCTGGAGGAGTGTCGTTCTCTGTAACGCCCGTCAAGGGATGCCCTCAAGGTAATGAAAAGTACTACTACAAGTCGTGGAATTGTGTAGCACCGAATAATTATCAATTAATCCCTGTAAGACCGTTCCTCTCTTGAACCCATAATAATCAACTATAACACTCTAATCTATTACAGCTGGAATTTACTGGAATTTACGTATCAAGTCAGCCTTAGAGCATGACACTAGAGCAGTGCGGTCAGTAGACGACTATATGGAAGGACTTGGGGTCTTCTCTCTCCCAACATTATAAATCGGTTGTAAAGAATTCTGGCGTAATCGATAATTACATAGGTGTCGCGGCATAAAATGCTCCAACGGATAACGGCAAATAAGTTGCACAAGTTACAACGAATTGCTTCCCCTGGAATATCAGGTGCCAGGCGCATATTTCCTGCAACAGCTCTAGAAGCTATAGTCGGGGTAACTCCCTTACCAATCTTAGTTACGAAGACAGCTACTAGATATGTCATCAAATCGCAGATAGAGTATACATACAAACCAGGTGACTTAACAGGACACTTAGACTCTCTACTCAATCTCAACATACATTTTTGTACAATGTCGGATATTATGGTCAGAGAGCATTGTTTTGTCAGGCCGTGAGTTCTGGACCAATGATATTTCAACACCAGATCCTCGAAGTCGAATACTATACACAGACGGATCGAAGATGGACTCTGGAGTTGGGAGCGGAGACTTTGGACTCCACGCAAAGATTTCCTTACCAATGGGGATGAGGCCTACCGTGTTTAAAGCCAAAATTCACGCCATCAAGATCTGCGCCAGACTAAATCTGCTCAATGATATTAACGGTACGAGAATATAAATGTGTGTGTATTTTCAAACTGTCAGGCAGCACTGAAGGCACTATCTTCCAAACTAATGGACTCATTTGGCGGACACAACAATGTTAACCCTCATCTCATTCTCGTAGATTTCTACGCATGTGGTATTTTAATGTGTTTTCCATGACTTTTATTTTTTTAAACCTTCTTTAAAATTCTACGGAAGAAGGAATACGTAAAATAAGGATTTTAATAAAGTCAGAAAATTTCGGAAGTTTCCAATATGTGGTTTTTGAAAGATAAAATAAGACAAGAAGCAAGAATGAGATGAGGGCTAAAATCGGCTGGGTACCTGGACACTAGGGGATTGCAAGCAATGAGGTCGGAGTCGAGCTCGCTCGGAAATACAATATTTCAGCAAGGAACGCATAAGATTGCTAACAAGCTTTCCCAGTGGCCACTCTGACTGAATTACCACCTAAGCAAAATTAACCTTTTTACAACAACGTCCACTTTCTCGAATACCTTGCCGATGTTCGAAAGCCAACTCATTAACCGGAGATTGCCCGGATTGAATAAACCTTATCCCCGGCGATTTATTCAATTTATTGAATGGCATGCGACGCAAAGGCAGTTTGCCAAGCAATTACCGGCGGGAAATTAACGACGCTTGAGCCTGAGTCCATCAAAGGATGAAACTTGAAAAAAAAAATTGCAGATTAAATATATTAAACACGCAGTATCATAAAATAAGGAATCACCGAAATACGTAATAAAAATACACCGATAGGAGGATGACAGCTTAGCTTAAATCCGGTTCAAAGCCCAACTTCCTAGAGTCCAACTATCGAACTTATATACAAGCAACCACGTATGGTCGTGCGGCTTAATTTCTTGCTTCACCACAATCTTGTATGGACGTAGGCCTAAATCCAATTCAGGTGATCGGCTCCGAAACGACATTGGTGAATTGAGATTTCGAAGAAGTATTATCAATGAAACAGCTTTCAATACCAGGTGGTTCCAAGGAATTTAAAAAATTCAACCGGATAATTTACTGCGTCTTCTTCATTCGTAGCAGTATCAATGGATTTGAATGATCCCAAGTCAACTGTCGATTTCTATTGAATTTGAAAATGCATGTGATTGTGCTTAAATTGCTCGTTTTCTTAAGCAATCTTATAGTTTTGACAATTGGAAAAACGCGATCAATTAGTTCTTCTTTTGATGGTAAAAAGTGTTTTTTGTTATATTTCTGTATATGGACAAAATCACATGTTGACGAACGCGTCAACCAATTTCAGACAAACGTTTCTACAAACCATCTACATGAGCATACAAATAAACCCCTTACAATTTAGTTAGATTCCGTTTGACCGTTCATGAGTTATAAAGTCACAAAGCACTTGTAACGTTTTTTTATAAATATATACCAGTACAAATTTATGTTTTCCCTTTTACTTTTCTAATAATTTATAAATACTGTCAAACCTCTGTAAAGGCTCTGGCACATAGAATACTTTAATACCTTACATGCGTAGCGTCAAAGTATCCGTTCACGGTCAATTACCTGAAGGAAGGGGATGACACAATGAATACTTCAACGCACAGCTGATTTCAATTGGCAGTTTCAAGTTTCCATTGAAAGTTCAAGTTGTTTTGCTTATTTATTCACAATTAAAATATGTATTTTTTTATAAATACTCAATTACAAACATTTATTTATATTTTTATGTATTTCGAGCTGTGACGAGAACCAACTCCCAAACTTTAACAAAAAATGACCACTCAATGGGAATGTCACAATTTGATGATTGCCAACGCTGACGGATAGAGAAAAGTAAAAAGTTGAGCAAATACATCCGTCGCGTCAGCGGCAGCGTTGGTCTACGTGCCATCTCCCATAAGAACACATGTATTTTATGTATCTGTCAAAGTATTGCTGACGCTCACGCATGTAAAGTATTCTATGCGCCAGAGCCTTAACACGAGCATCTTTAAGGCGAATTTTTGTATAAGACGAACAGCATCTGTTAAATGGTTAAGAACGCAGACTTCTAGTGTCCCTTATTTTAGGGTCAATAAATCGAACAATATTTGTTACCGTGACTATGTCCTAACGACATTTCTTCCTAATACAACTTGCATACGGAGTTGACAGCTTTCAAACCCTCCTGTGTAAACAAGCAAATCCATCCTGTTTACAATAACTTGCATTGTTGTAGCCCAGAGTTGTTTTGATCATGCAAACTGGAACTTTATCAAATCTTTATCGTTATGTTGCCACGTGATACAAAACTCGCTGTATAGTGCCACGGGTGATTTGACTACAAGTCGAAAACTGATTCCTCCGAAGAAGCATTTAATTCTGTTACCAGGAACTGGTGCTTAGAATGCTTTTAAAGACTGCTCCACAAGTTTCCATGCACATCGGTCGCACTATTATTTTGCGATCGCAAGCGCCATCTCCGATTTACGCCACTACCTCAACAAAACCAAGCACGCCTGAGGGTCACATAAAAGTTCTCCATTTTCCCGGTTTCGAGGAACTTAAGTATCCATAACATCTCGCTTTCTCAATCTCTAACGAAGCACATGATTTCTTGATTCGTCCCTCGAAATTTCATCTCTCGACTTCCGCAGCGGCGGCGGTGGCGAAGGAACTCCTCCAAGGACTCCGCAAATCGTCAACTGCAGACGTCCCCCATTCAGATTCAAAACCGCATATTAATCACCCACTAATACTAAATCAACCAAGTGAAATATTAGCAGAAAAACCGAAGGAGCGAGGAAAAAGAAAGAGGTTCCCATAAAATATATTCCTTCACCTGAGGTTCTTTCGCTGCATACTCTGGGGAGGGGTGGGGGTGGAAGAGCGAGAGTGCTTCTGTGAAACTACGGAAACAAAACTTCACCAAAAGTAATCATAGTTTAGGAAAACTTTGTGCACCATCTTCTGTCATCCTTCATCGTGGTCCTGTTGCAATGGCCCATTCATCTCGAACTGCGTGAGGCACTTTTTTTTGTCTGCCCCCCTTTTTCATTTCCCACTCGTAACCGGAGAGATTTCCCTCCTTTGCTTGGATTTCTTTGTTTTTTTTTTTTAGTTTTTGATTCGCCTCCTCTGCTACTCTCCACAAATATCACACTTCGCAATGGTTTGCCTGGTGTCGTGGTAACAGCAGTACTGGCAGCAGTGGCAGCAGTAGGAGCGTCCAACGACGTCTTCCTGGTAAGTACTTGGTAGTTATTCATAAGTTTTAATGTCTATTCAAATATTTTCGCAGTTTTTGCCGCTCGTCGGTGCCGACAAATATTCCTCGCACTGCACCAAAAAGGACACACCAAATCTAATAGCAGTCTTCAGAAAGTGGCGGCGGATGTGAAGGGACGGCTACACAACTTTAAAGAAGAAGGTATACACACACATACAGAGAAGTGAATCGAATGTCTGTTCGAGTAAGAACGCCTGGTTTTGATGTTTCAAGGCGGAAGTGAATGGCATAAAGATTAGTGGAAAAGATGAGGAAGAAAAATGAATTATCCTGCCGCAGCCACCATAAGGATACGCACACCAACAGGGCTGTGTGTGCCTGTGTTTGTGGCTGGTTGGTTTTTTTGTGAGATGGAAAAACTGATGACCAAAGAAAATGTAGAACCTTGAAGCAATGCAAAACTTCTCCGTCTTCGTGCGGCAGCAACTTTCCAGAGCTCTATCTTGAACACTTTTTTTTTTTTGTTCATCTCCTTGCCTTTGTTGCCCATCCACTTTCGACGGCGGAAAGAGGACATCGCCAGGCATAATCGGAACAAACTTTTGGATTTCCTGAAACTGATGGTGGTGGCGATGTGCGATTGCTATGGCGGAGGCCGCTTTTGGTGCTCCTTCTGGTGGTGATGCTTTCCGACAGACTGGACCATTGTTAATCTTCATTCGATTTGAGAATTCACCTGCTGCTGCGTGCAGAAGATGACGTCGTCATCGTGGCAGTGTTTGCTGTTCGTGCAGCTGCTGTACGCTGCAATGTTCTGACAAGTATTCAATAAATTCTAAGCAGAATTGTATGCGTGTCGATGGGTGGATGATTCATGGCCTGCCGGCCCCAACCACTCTGGAATCTGAAGCGTGTGGCATTTTTAGGATAGTCTTCAATTTTTCTCCCTGACTCCTTTCGTCTCTCACGCCTGTCTGACTGGCTGGCAAGCAGAAGCTAAGAGAACAGATTCCAAACATAATCTTTAGATAATTTTTCCTCGTGGAATCACAGGGAAGCACCAACCGAGGGGGGAGGTGTTGGTGAAAGAAACGAACAAGAAGAAGAAAAAAAAAACTTTTTAAACAAAGTTTGTCCGCCGGTCTGTGTGGCGGTTGTGTCGAAGTTTTGAGCTTGCAGATCTTCGATCCCTTAGTTTGGGGTTTTATTCCACTTTTTTACTGCTTCTTGGCCCGAATCCTTTGTTCTTCTGCTGCTGCTACTGCTGCTGTTGCTTATTTTGCAAAATGGTCTTCGGATTAATTTCTCTTAGTTGACAGAATTGGCTCAGTCAGTGAATGTTTTTTGGTGTCCTGCTGCTGGTGGTGGTGGTGGATGAAAAACCCCATGTTCTTGACAGATTGACATCTCGGACGAAAGATGCGGTCGTAGGGGACTGCTCCCATTTAACCTCATTTCGGAGTGGGCTCGAAGTTTTCCAAACAAACAACAAGGGTCAACTGTGGCGCCGACCAGTCTATGCATCACCTGAGGGAACGCACACTTTTTCATCCCATCGAACTGGGTGTTGTTCGAGGTTTTATTTTATTTTTTTACATCCTTCATCCACCCAACGTCATTTGTCGCCTCTACGCAAGGTTCAAAATTACAGACGTATACATGTGCATGTATTTTAATATTTAATATTTTCTCATTTCCCTTGGAGAGGTCCTCCGCTCATTGAGAGAAGAGTTGCAGTGTCTTTTTGAAAGTGGACTCCGAATGAGAGTAGATCCTTTCCGGTCGTCCGCCTTAGCAGAATGAAGACGTATTTATTACATCATGCGAATCAGAATGAAATTCATTCCCTTTGAGGAAGCAAATACAATGGGCCAAAGGAGCAAGACGCCACTGCGAGGGTCGCTGTAGGAATATCCATCTGATGAGCAGCGGTGCCTGCTGATGTGGGTGGTGATGGTTTTCTGATGGCGGCTATGTGTATATCCTTTAAGCTGAAACTTAAATTGCTTTACAATTCAATTATCGCGGGTGAACGGAGACACAGATGCTCTGGGGAGTGCAGTTTGTGTGTGCGCGCTACTTGCTGCAGCAGTTACTGGCCATGGGATACCGTCCAAGCCGCCCAAGCAGCCTGCAGGCGACTTAACAAAGTGTAAAAGTGATAAAATAATGTTTAAATAGTTTTCTTATTTGATTATAATTTTCGAAATGCAATGCTAGTGACCGCAAGTCTGCATCGGTCCTCTGTGCGTTGAAAGTGAATTTTTGGTCATTCGGCCAGTCGAGGGTGATGTAATCTGGTTTGGGTTTTGTTTGCGATGGCAAAGCTTTTTGCATGAATATTTCGTGGGAAATGTGGTGGAGACAAATTGAAATAGATGACAGGGAATGGTTGGTTGGACACGAGATGTAGTACCGACTATCTGTCTGAGATCTATTGCGATGAGTTAAGCTAACTGTTTGTTAGACATGCTGATTTTGATCCCAAAACACAGGCTTGGCCAGGACTTATGAACGTGCTCTTCATGTGGATGGGCAAAAGGTGTCAGTTAACAGGTATCGACTGAAGTATGGCGTTACAATCCGGCAAACAGCTTCGGACATCCCAATCTTAATCCCGTGCTATGGTTGTCAAGGATGGATTGGCAATCACTCCTATTACTGGGCAGGGTTGCCTCTTGCCAGTGACGGAAAAAACGAAGCTTGTTCAGACTGAGTAGGCTTAATCTCAGAGCCCTCATCGGCGGCGTCACAACCATTGGAATACACCTCTCAAGATTAGGCCTGTCCCACAATGAACCTTACTTAGAGGATAACAACGCTGCTTCGTTGAGCTAAAAGCAATTGGTAAACACAGCCCTTCCTCGAACCACCAATGTAAGCAGCTATAACCTAACTTTAATCTTTTCAGTCCCGCTACATGGCACAGAGGCACGGTCCTTGTCAAAAGCGGATGAATTGAATTCGCTCTTGGCTGCTTTGAGAGGAAAATTATTCGCGTCGTTTTCGGTCCTATCTGCATAGATAGTAGAGGATGGCTGGGTCATTTAGAGCGAATGGAAACCAATGCTGCGGCCCGAAAAGTCTCGTATTCTCTCGGAAGCCCCCGAGGGACGCACAGTGGGGTATTTGAAGACAAAACATGGCATAAGTCTACAGCTTGAGCTGGGCAACTGCTTACGGCTTCGTTTTTCCTGCAAAAGCAAGCAAATTTGATACATTCCTGGACAGGTGGGAAGTTGTAGGGGAGCTGGTTGGCAGGGTGGTGGGCGTAGGTGGTTAGGTAAATAATTTTTTTTATTTTACTTATTTTCAATATGTAGTAATTCGTTATGAATTCTTAAGAGTTTAGTTTTTAGAATCATCCAAAATCGGCAATCACTCCAAAAAAGCAATGCGATTAAGACTTAATTCTATCTAATTTGAATATGTGCCCTTATTCGTCGTCACGTTTCATTTCACATTTTCTTCCGAAGGGCAAAGCCAATCAACGGAAATGTGGAGAAAACTTGTGGCATAGTTTTTTTGTCCGCTGTATTGTGTCGCCGTGGCGTAGTGGGTAAGTGCGTCGACTCCTACGCAGAGGGTGCCAGGTTCGATGCCCGAATGTACCACCTTTCATATTTCACGGCTCTACCTCTTTCGAGTCACTGACAATCCTCAAAGAGTATTCCTGTCTAGAAAAAGCTTCTCAAATTCGCCGTTCGGGGTCGGCATTAAACTGTAGGTCCCTTCCACTCGTGAGAGAACAATAGCACGCACAACACGAGTGGTTGCTGAGAAGCTAGGCCCAGGTCCACCTCCGACTGCAGCGCCACCCATATTATTATTATTATGTATTGTAGAATAGCATGAAAAACAGGATTCACAAAATTCCGAATAACTCCGACTGATGCGGCTAGTTTTTTTTCCCGATTAAAAGATATCTTAAGATAAAAACAAAAAATATTGCTGAGACTGCTTGAATATAAACAAATACTCCATTTTTCCTTGAGGTTAAGGAGAAAAATAGCGGCTGGAGAGGTGACAAGCCTTTCGTTAGTCCAAACACAATACAACTCATCGTACTCTATTATATTATTCATTTTTGTTCAGCACAAACCTTCGAAAATCGATTCCATTTCAAACTGCACACGTGATCTACGAAAAACATTCAACTTTGCAATGTCATTGTGGAGTAATGGTTTGACCAGGTGTTTTGTTGTCTGATATTTATTTAAAGTCAATATTCTTGTTTGTTTGGAGTTTTGAAAAAAAATTTATATATGCTTTGTTTGGGGGTCAAATATCCCACAGTGCGGCGCGACTTGCTCATACACAGTGGCGAGCAATACTGGCTACATAATTTTATTTTTTGTGGTTTTTCATCTATCAAATTGTTTCCTGACGACGGATTTGATTGAAATGTTCAATTTCCTTCGGACTGGGACCTGTTGAATTTGACTAGTTTACAGTCTTCTGCAATTCAGTTTTATTTTCTTTGCAGGAATTTTATCGGGCTTATTTTTATCTTCTATATTATTATTGTTTTTCGTACAGTGGTTTTTTTTTTTATTTTTGATAGCGGACAATAGCCAATTTCTACCCAGGTTCCTTGGAAGCGTAATGTTCGCAAAAGCTTTTTGGTGTTGTGGAATCCGCTTGCCATAGCGATCTCAATAAGTTCAGGATAAACAGTTTTGGGCACTCACCTTTATTATGAACGATCTCAATTGTTTTCCATTTTTTGTGCTATAAGTACGTTACGGTGGCATAAACCGCACTTCTGTGCTATTTCGCATAATTAAAGACTTTTTGAGATATGAAAACGATGTTGTTCTGAGTATTTTTTTTTTATATATTTTTATATATAATTAAATAAGAAAGTTCTTCCCTCTACCTTTGGCTTAAATAAAATACATTAACATGACATATTATTATAAATTATTCACTTTATTTAAAGGGGTCTTATAAATATTAGATTTTAAGTTCAAAAATGCACGGTGCTTGTAGTACGCTGGTCAGAGCAAAGATGGTTCATTCCCAGATTTTGTAAGCCCAAGCCAATCAAAATTATACGATAATCATGAAAGATAACAAGACGGAAAGTCCCATGACACTAGGGACAGTGTAAGAAGCGTTTTTCTTTAATCACCACAGAGTGGCTTTTGTTAGACCAAAAATCATGTGTGGTGAACAAGTTGGTTGTGGATACTCTAAAACATAGTTTACAACAATATATTATTTTAAATTCAGAAATAAAAACCTAATTTTTTCATGCCACGAAATTTATCATAAAGCACAAAAGCTCAAAGAAAGGAAAATGGAAAGTGCAAAACTGGATCAGCCTTTGTAATGGTGCGATTTCCTTAATCGATACCTCTTTCTTTTAATAATTAAACAAGAAAACAAGTCCGAAAATTGCAATCAAATCCGTCGTAAGGAAACAAGTTAATTGGTGGAAACCCACGGTCGGACTCTAGTGCTATGCAGTCCAGTTCTGTGAAGTAATGCCTAACTACAGATCTGCGGGGACAGTGGTTGAAGAGATCTCGTGGAAATGATTCGGCATGGAGTATACGGGGCTTGCGAATCGTGCTTGCTAGCTACATCCAGGGGCGCATCCATCTGGGCGAAATGCCGAGCAGACAAAACAGAAATTGGAATTCTTCAAGCGTAATTTAAGTAAAAAAGGGCGTTTCGAAGCAGTTGCATCCTGAACACACGACCCGATAAGAAGGGACAATCAAAATAGGACTTCCTACACATTCTCCAGGTTATTGAAAGTCTGCCGCTCATTAATGAATAAAAGAAAGCATTTATTAAGAATGAGCTAAGCATCTATTGTATAAGGCTTTACAGATGCTGACACATCCTTTCCGGCGTCCAAAATTAAAGATTCCAACGAACACACGTTCCGGTCCCTGCCCAATGTGGCACCCACATCGTGTGCCAGATAACTGAGAATCGATTTATATAAATTTGATTGTATTCGACTTGTGTCCTGAAACCTTTCAAAACTTAAGAACTTCGTTCTGGAATACACACGCACACACAAGCACACTGGGAGCAGCTAAAATGCCAAAACCGACAGTGGAAGCCGCATATTGGCAGGAATATCTTCAAAATTCACGTTGGGTTAAAATCACGTTCCGCAGAAAATATTCTTCGGCAAAAGGAACCCGTACGTAGCAATCCTTTGTGCCAGCACCATCTTGTGGCAATTCTCCAATCTCAACGTGCCACCACCACACGAACATGTTAACGTGTTCAACATCTCCTCATAACTTTCAAATACAGGCACACACACGGGCACAGCGACTGCAAAGCGATCCGGAATTGTCACACAATTTTAAATCATTTCCTCTCGTGTTCGGCATTCCCCCCAGGACCGGCAACCTCGTCCTTCACAGCTTGCCTTACACAACGTGTCACTGAGACAAATTAAATATTGAGACCAGGACACGAGGCGACACACAGTATTTGTGTGTTGCACACGTCCTTCGATTTTTTTTTTTGCTTAAAGTTCTTTCCAAGGAACCCTTAAGCAGTCTGTAGCTTAAGTAATCATTATCGTCGTCGATAGAGGGGAGCATCCTTTTACCGAAAAATAAGAAAACGAGACCGAAAGCGAAAGCGAACATCCCTAGCGATAGGGCTCACCCAAAATTACTTACGCTTGCGGCAGCGACAGCGGCGGTGGCGGTGGCGGTGGGCGGGAAGACATGAAACTTTCTGTTAGCATGACATGTACAAAAGTTCAAGTGCTATTAAAAATGCATTAGAGCTACCTCACCCGCACTTGGGACGAACTTCGTGGGGTGAACTGAAACAATCATAGGATCTCATAACATTTTTCGGTGCTCCGTGACGTCCTTGAGTACACCACGAAGAGGCAACCCCCTTACTAGGAACTACTTCTTGCGACGAGAGAGGTCAGAATGTGATACAAACGACTTGCTACACGACATTGAATCAGCAGCACCCGCTCACGCCCACAAGCCCACACGCCTCTCCCTCAAAATTGACTCGAGGAGCACTAAACAAAACAAGCAGGAGCAACGTGGAAGGTGGAGCAGGAGCTTTGGCAGGAGCATGACTACGAGAAGGTAACAAGAAAAAAAAAAAAGGATCTGAAACCAAAAGAAACCAAATGAACCACGAACTACAACGACTAGGACGATGACGACGAGGACGTCGACGAAAACAAAATCACGTTCGATCCGTTTTCGAAACGTTTTTGATGGCCCTCCATACCATGATTACATCTCTCAGGCCCCTGACAAAAGTTCAACTTGTACTTTCGCCCTTTTACACACTCCTCCTGGAGGCGGACGACCAACCAGAGCTAGGAGGAGAGACACAAATATCACATAATCACAAAAAAAAAAACCAAAAAGGAAAACAAAACACAACCGAACATCTCAGGCCAAAAGGACATCAAGCAAGAATTTGGTAGGGGAGGCCATCCATCCGAAGTTTTTGTTCGAAGACGATGCCTTGGATCCGGCACGGGGCACAAAAAGTTCATTCACTTTGCGAGATACAAATTATTCAGATGCCCCAGGAATAGTTAAACGTGCCCGTGAGTGGGATGGCACACAAATGTGGAAACTATTTCTCGTACGTCGCTACGTCGCATACGCTGCTGCGTTGGGGAGGGAATCCGGTCGTTTTCAACGAAAATTTCCAATATCAGATAGCGCGTTATTGAAAAATAATTCATGTGCGAGGGCTTAAGGTACGCGATTGCGCGCAAATTGGGGGTAAGTGCTTATGCGAGTTGAGTGGATGACAAGTGGACTGAACTGAAGTAACTCAATATACGGTGTAATATTGCGTCAGATGGATCGGAATGAGTTGTTAAGAAGTGCATATGACTTTTAGCTGAAGGCACTTTCGTTGGAAATGTTCAGGGTGTCGATGCTTGGTTTGAAGTGCTGCAATTGCTGTGCTACTTCCGCTGTGCGATGAACCTTCTAGGCTTTAGTGATTCGACATCAAATAAAGAATCAAATGAGAACTCTCAGCAGAGAGTTAGGATGTCGCAGTTGTCTTTTATTTCGAATTCGCTGAGAAACTACTGGGTATATACAAAAATATAGCCCCAACCAGCTTCAGCAGAGCTTATTGCAAAGTGGAAGTTGTAAGGTCACATAATATGAAAACAACAAAGAACACAGACTCACTCGAGAACGTATCGCCTTAACAGTTTATTCTGCAGAGAGCGTTAATAACATCGATCAGCCTTTTTATAACATTCGTATAACACAGTTGTATAACACAATGAGTATGACATGAAAACATAATCTGATTGCGAGCAAAGAGTAAAAGAGAATTTACATAATTGAGACCTTACAAAATTGAGAGCCTAATTGTACATCGTGAGAGGATTATAGCAAGTAGATAGCTGAATTGCATTAGAATGATTGCATGAGTATGTGGAAGCGTACAGGGTGACACGATATTTTTGTTTATTTTTCTTAATTATAACATAATGATAAACGCTTACAAAGTTAACACGACCAAACCAAACAATTTGAGTGATTTGAAACAATCCATTCAATTAATAATTGAGGTGATACCCACTGCAACTCTTGAGGCAGTCATGAACAATTTTCTGGTGAAATGCAAAAGTCAATGAGCTCGGAAACTCAATAATTTTTTAAAGTAGTTAAAATACGAAATAGCATTGAATTATCTTTTGAATGAAATAGAAAGAAATACATTATATAAACTACACAATAAGTTATTAGAGTTTCATCGTGTAGTAAAATTCATCAGCCGCCCTGTAGATAAGTGAATTAGAGCTCTTTTTGGAAATTCTTTCGTTACTTGACCATTTTTTTTTTCAAATTTCGGGTTAAATTTCCAACACTGTACAGACCGGAAACTAGTGTTAGTGATATCTTAGTGTGTTTCAAGTGGATCAGATCTTCTTCAGCATACTCGGCTGACATTGACGTGATTGTCCACCGTCAATAAGGCATTTTCGGCAGCAGCTAAGATGGGCCTGGCAAGGAATGGGTAAAACGAAGTATGTCCTGTCCTCATGAAATAAAATTTAGAATCTATGACTTAGTCACAACGTCAGCATAGGAAGATATACGTTTGAGGTGGTCAAGGACTTCGTTTACCTCTCCTCCCCAGTAAAGAAAACGAATACTGTCAGGAGAGCGGGGCTAGTTGTAACAAGCCTTAAAAGTAACACTCATTAAAATCAGTTTTCCTCTCAGAAATAAGAATCACGTGAAAGAGACAAATTCTTGTTTTTTACAGATCTTTCGGGTTGTCTACTTCAATTAGTCATTTATAGTGGAGGAGGATATATTTGCGATGGGTGTCCAAGAAATGCAAGTTTGTTTATTTTTGGTAGTTTTGGTCTCACTTTCCACACGAGAAAGATTTTTATTTTTATCCTGCTGTCGAGTTTTCGCTTTAATTGTGTTCATATGTAATTTTGTTGAATTGGAGTTCTTAATAAATTTTGTTCTTTCTGAAACATTGCATGCCGGGGCATGTTGTAGCATTTTTTCGGATTGAATTGTGACGTGTTACAATCTACCAAGGGGTGAACAAGAAGACTGTCCAAGATGTGTATCAACGGAGCCTTGAACTGGCACTCTGTTTGGTGTACAAAACATAAACATTCAACTTCCATCACTGGACCGTTTTCGCAAATTTTATGTAGCAGCTAACATAAACACTCCTACTGTGGTCCGAACTCACTATCTCCATCCCCATTATTAACCTTGCACGGTTGTTCTTAGTTTACACAAACTAGGTTACCTTTTGACGAATCGACGAAGTCCTTGCTCAAACTTAAATCTCCAACAGGCTACGTTTAGCTTGAGCTTTAAATTTCTAAGATAAACTGTTATACAGGTGCAAGTGTATGCAAAAAACACGTATTCTTCCATTCGATGGAAAGTGACTGTGCAGGGTAAATGAGTTCAACTTCCCTCCTAACGGAACTGATGGCCTATTTCCCCAAGCCATCATCAAAAAGAACTTTTCAACCAGAATTCCTTCCATAGCAGACTGGATGTCCAATAATGAGATGCACTGTGAATATGCACAGACGGACGTAGGAGTGGGCATAGCAGTCTACTCCATCGGTCTTAATATTTCTCTGTAGCGTTTTTTAGGCAGAAACCTTTGACATGAAAGAGGCACGGTCCTAGCAATAAAATCCAAAATATCCAAAATATCTGTTTAAGCAGCAAATGGGTCTCTGCATAATTCCATTTGGCAATTGCCGCCAATTGCAATGGCGAAGAATTCGCCAGGTTTGGGTACAACCTCTTCTCCCACGGCACAAGCACGTAAGAGTTAACTATTAGCACCACCTGCATTAAAACAAGGAAAATTTGGTCAGTACCTTATCTCAAACGATCAAACTATCTGCTCAGATTCAGCAGATCTAGATTCAGGATGCTCATAACCAGACACTGCGAAATTGACATACAACATCACATTATGGGCGCTCATACAATGATTGAAGCAGAAGCTGAATGGGTGAAGAGGAGGTAGGAACCGGAACTCATTCTCTGCTCGCGTGGCACTAATGCTAGGCGTAGAACTCACACCTTGGGACCAACTATTTCAACAGCATCACGAAAGTTAATGGCGTCCATATAAGACAGCTAGTATGCTTCGGCACATGTATAAACATTCAGGTTAGGAAGTAAGTCAATCCGCGAGGTATCACTGTGAGCCTAGATTGGCCAAAGTCTGTTATCTGCATCCAGCCGCTCTAACCTAACCTAATAAAAAATTTCAACATAAGCAATAATTCAAGAAGAGTAAACTTAAATTCCCTGTGTTGCTTAAGATAACCAAATCTCAGATCTTTGGTTCCCACGAACAGTGACAACAGCCTAGTACATCCAGTAGATAGCGCTTTGCCTACCACTGCCCAAATACTTGTTTTCACAGCTCTACCACTCCACTCGCCTCCTGCAACTCTTATCCTCGATGTGATAGGTCAAAATTTGGCTGCAGTTTCGAAAAGTACCCATCTCCGACTTTCTTGAAATTTATTCTGTGCATAGTCTACAACATAAGAAGATTAATTATATAGAGAAAATTTCAAGAAAATCGGAGGTGGGTACTTTTCGGAACTTTATCCCCAAATTTATCCGATATCAAATTATTCGACAATTCTCTTAACCCGTTTTCGTTTTTTTGTCGTTTTTACTTCATTTTTACTATTCAATTCATAATAACTTACATACTAGACAAAAATGCTTAAAACTAGTTAGACGGAGAATGTTTTATTTCTAACTTACTGGCACTAGGCGGGCTATCTAAGCTAAACTTATTCTTAATCTATGTCTTTCGACCTAATCTAACGGAGTGAAATATAAATGAAAATTTAAAAAGAACAACTTACTATTAAGAAACAATTTTAAAACTTAATGACTGGACGGTTTATATAAAAACTTACAAGCTAACTTACATTCTACCTTAAAATAAAACTTACAAACTAGCTTAAGCTAACCTACGTATATAAGCATATAAACCTGCCTATACCCCTATACACCTGTGTATACGCATATATCCTTAATATACACATTGTATTCATGTATCGTTACGTATACACATATAGATTCTTGCTTTTTTTTTATGTATTATATATACATATTTTTTTTTTTTTTCTGCACATATATTCAACTTAAAAAATAGATAGATTATAGATTGCAGCTGATAGATTTCCATCTAATAAGCTGCAAGGCAGAGACCGACTGCGCCCCATAAGGGGGAACGCACTAGCCTTTTTACCCCGGGTCTAAAGGGCTCGACGCTGGAGTTCCCTCGCTCCCCAGCCACCAGAAATTTTGCTGCTACCTAGCAACATAATTCTCTTAACCCATAACCACCCTTATTCCACTTCTACATAGAGTTTAGTCTGTGTTTGCAGACACCACTCCTCCATCACCTTGACCTCAGAATCCAAGTCAAAAAGTGTTGTGACTCTTCTACCCCACAAAGCACACATGCCCACAATACATTTTGTTCCATCGAATAGAAGACAAAACATCCTCCGCCGGGTCATCACACCTGAATCCAGATCCCGAACCCAGAGAAGATTAAATGCATCATTATTTCCGATACGTCGACGCATTATGGCCCTAATCCCTCCCTATTCCTGGTCACTGGTCCCGTTCACAGAAGCGAATCCATAAAATGTAAGATACTTGGTGCAAGGCTTCAGACATATTCAAGTTCATGTCTGCCACTCACTCACACAACTACCAACTCAGCCATTAGTGCGTCCCCCATAGATTCCAATTATCCTGTCTGAGCCGCAGCAATACCATAAGTCCCCCTAGCCGACAACTCCTCTGGGCTGGCGATGGGAGCAGACTCTATAAAAATCCCGACTGTTATCCATTTAAGCGCCTCAGTACAGTTCAAAGCACTCCATAGTTCATTTGAATTCCACTTTCATGCGGGCGGCCACTCCACCAATCCGCGCATCCCACTACTTGCTCACTTCATCGCGCTTCCGCCCGCGCCCACACACGCACCCGAAGATCATCCGAATTATGTAAAATATCTTTATCTTATTGTTATGAGGAAAATACCTTCAGTCTATCAAATGGGAAAATTCAATAATTTTCGGCACGTCCCAGGGTGTGCACACATTCGCGTCGTCCCACCGGAGACGATGATGATTCGGGGCATTACATCAGCTATTTCGCGTGGCATATCTTCAAATCTCCTCCATTCGTCGTGCTAGCTAACTCGCTGACAATGAGGAGCAGAGATAGAGATAGAGAGAGAGAGAGGACAGTCTCCTGACAAAGAAGCCAGCCACCGACTCCGTTCGATTACCACCATTTCGCTCAGCTAGTGGCACTTCATTGCGAAACTACACACCCACACAGGCATGAGGAGGCTTCTTGTTGACAACTGCTAAATGGGTAACGTACACTCCACATTCTTGTAGCGTCCTTTCCAGGACAAGGATGAGACGTTCATTGCGTGCTACTGAGCAAGTGAAACGTTAGCCAGTCATGGCATTCTTCAATAGAAATCGCCGTGGGGGCGCGGGCGCGGACGCGGGCGTGTGTTCACAATTCCTTTGCAGAACTACTACTCTCCTACCGCCTCACCAGAGAATGGGGCGCTGCTGATGGAATTCGCTTGGCTTAAAGGAAATCCATTTAGAAGCATTCCGTTGATGGAAAACGACGTGTGGAAGCGAGTGGTGCTGCAACAATGTATGCCAGGCAATTCTTAGCTCGATGCTCCCCGTTTCTCATTGAATTCCGCTCCGCATAGCTCCCAACAACAATGGTGTCTCACTTAAGGACCTTTCAATCGGTTAATGTTTTTTTGCTGTTTCCCTAGCATCACACTCGCCCACGCACACTCCACACACTCCACACACCCCACACACATCCGGCAAGTGTGAAAATATTTTTTAAGAGCACGACATTGTCGCTAAAACAATGGATCGACATGTGCCTTGGTGCCACAATGTATCTCAGGGGGGACGCGAAACTGTGGGACTGTGGGGTGCAATTTCGGGATGTTCGAGCCTGTAGTTTATTGAACCCCATATCTCGGCCGGGGTGTCCTTCAAGTTTGCTGAAGAAATACAAAAGAATCATCTCCGCTACCGACCAGCAGCGTCACTCACTTAAGGAAGCTATTAACCCGTACCACAGTCGAGTGCCAGTCAGTCAGTCAGTGTCTGTTGGGTATCGATTTCTTGAATGATTTACCCCCAAAGTCAATGAAAAATAATAATCAAACCGAAAGACGAAGGATGATGACGTGGGTGGCATTGGTGGTGAGAGTCTGCCCGACTCCTGCCGACGACGATACCAACATACCAGTAGCACAGGAGCGGAAGGAGTCACTTAGAGGAAGACAACAAGGTTCTATAAAAAATGAAAGGAGTCAATATTACAAGGAAAACGAGCGTAAAAAGGAATCGAGAATAACAAGAAAGCGTATTTGTTTTGCAGTGCTTTGTGTTTTTTATCGGAGAGGGTTTTGTCTTCGTTCTTAATTTTTTTTTGTGTTTCTTCTCTTTTTTGTTTTTGCTTTCACGTAGCAATCTTTTCAAATTAAGAGGAAAAAGATGATTGTTTTTGAAAGGAGCCGTTTGGGAAGAGGAATCACTTGAGTTCGGTGTTTGGGTTTATGAAGGTTATCCTTTCCTCGGTACAATTTGCCTCCTGCGCTGACTTCTTGGGGTCGCACAAGGATATCAGTTTTAAATTGCAAGCACTTTTTTGTTTGAACCCACTATAACATTTGCAATATTGTAACGGTGAAATCATCAAGTGTTGTACGTAAGCAATTTATTTACGGAGCGAGTTGTATCAATTTCCTGCAGGTGAAGGTGTAAATGAGTTTGTGCTACTGGATTCATGAACTATCAGACACGAGCACGAGCAACTAGGTTAGACTAGGTCAGTTTGCCTGACCTTAATTCAGCGATGAATGTCAGGAAAGGGACAAACAAAGATTTGGCGAAGACGAAACGACCTGTCGCGAACATTACTTGACTTCTGGAAAAAATTTGGCCGTTTGACCTAACGATACTTTGTCGTAACTGTCTACCAAATTCCACTAATCTTCTCCCATATGACTCCGTTCTTCTAAATATGTAATTCAAAACTATCAATACATCTTATTATAATGTTTGAAATGGTGTACCTCAAGGTTCCACTGTTCGTCCCTTATTATTTCCATGTCATCATTGAACGCTATTCAAAATCACTTAGGTCGTCATTTTAGTTTGTTGAAGATTCCGCTGCTAAAATAAACGAGGATGTGTGCTTTATTGTCAAGTTGGCTATAAAAAGCCTGATCTATCTGCTCAATCATGTCGGAAGGGCCAAAGTCATCGTATTCTCAAAGCACATCCCTTCCTTTTCCAATTTGCCGTTTATAGAACTTTAATCAACCGCAGTTGCGTGCGTTAATTGTGTTAACAATCTTGACAGAATGTTCACAGCGTAGTGGCACTTTTTTTTAAATTAAACGTAAACGAATTGCAATGTCTCGAACATTTTATTATTGGTGTGAAGTAAAATCGATCATGGAATTCGACTTCATTCATATGCCCACCATGGACACATCTGCAGTGGGCGATTAGGTTAGGTTGGCTTAGGTTAATGGGGCTGTCACAACTCACCACTCAGATCCTGATTGGATCCATTGTGCTAACACTTTCCGGTAATTAATACATCACTTCCTCGCTAGTCAAATGACTAATTAAAACCTAAGATGTACCTAACAGTGGAGTGGCGTGGACAATTCGAAAAGGAAAGTCGGTAAAAATATTCACGAGCAAACGCTTTCTGAAATTGTATTGTACATCTGCTCTTATGACGTATTTTCATAGAAGGAATAGAGCGTCATAACTCTGAGAAAATTGAACTTACAGAACTCAATTTCTTCCTCCGAAAGTAAATCTACCAGACAACAAGTTACTCTTAATAATACCACTTTCTCCTAATAATCAATTTTCCCACTGTTTCTATTTTTTTTATTGGGCAACAATAAACTGTATATTTACTTAATAACTGATATTTTGAAACAGATATAAAAAGAGAAAAAAACTAAGAGAAAAGAGAACAAAATCATAAGAAAGCGTGTGTTAAGCAGAAAGGAATCACCCACAGCGAACTATGAAGGCAAAACATGGACAGAGAACCAAATTGCTCTAACCAGCCAGATATTGTATAACCCGAGATTTTTCGGGTTACTATGATTTTTCACTCTTTATTTTGGCACCGCTTTGCGGTTGTTCTCTTATGGGCTATATGTGATGTATGTGTCAAGTGATGTTGGAGAAAAGGCATGCAGTTATGTGTATAGTGTATGTTTACGTAGAGCAGTAGAACGATATGAAAACAAATGACAAGCAGGTTCTGGGCTTGTGTGTTCGTAGAATTTGTCTCTTGCATATGCAGGCAATTCTTAGCTCGATGCTCCCCGTTTCTCATTGAATTCCGCTCCGCATAGCTCCCAACAACAATGGTGTCTCACTTAAGGACCTTTCAATCGGTTAATGTTTTTTTGCTGTTTCCCTAGCATCACACTCGCCCACGCACACTCCACACACTCCACACACCCCACACACATCCGGCAAGTGTGAAAATATTTTTTAAGAGCACGACATTGTCGCTAAAACAATGGATCGACATGTGCCTTGGTGCCACAATGTATCTCAGGGGGGACGCGAAACTGTGGGACTGTGGGGTGCAATTTCGGGATGTTCGAGCCTGTAGTTTATTGAACCCCATATCTCGGCCGGGGTGTCCTTCAAGTTTGCTGAAGAAATACAAAAGAATCATCTCCGCTACCGACCAGCAGCGTCACTCACTTAAGGAAGCTATTAACCCGTACCACAGTCGAGTGCCAGTCAGTCAGTCAGTGTCTGTTGGGTATCGATTTCTTGAATGATTTACCCCCAAAGTCAATGAAAAATAATAATCAAACCGAAAGACGAAGGATGATGACGTGGGTGGCATTGGTGGTGAGAGTCTGCCCGATTCCTGCCGACGACGATACCAACATACCAGTAGCACAGGAGCGGAAGGAGTCACTTAGAGGAAGACAACAAGGTTCTATAAAAAATGAAAGGAGTCAATATTACAAGGAAAACGAGCGTAAAAAGGAATCGAGAATAACAAGAAAGCGTATTTGTTTTGCAGTGCTTTGTGTTTTTTATCGGAGAGGGTTTTGTCTTCGTTCTTAATTTTTTTTTGTGTTTCTTCTCTTTTTTGTTTTTGCTTTCACGTAGCAATCTTTTCAAATTAAGAGGAAAAAGATGATTGTTTTTGAAAGGAGCCGTTTGGGAAGAGGAATCACTTGAGTTCGGTGTTTGGGTTTATGAAGGTTATCCTTTCCTCGGTACAATTTGCCTCCTGCGCTGACTTCTTGGGGTCGCACAAGGATATCAGTTTTAAATTGCAAGCACTTTTTTGTTTGAACCCACTATAACATTTGCAATATTGTAACGGTGAAATCATCAAGTGTTGTACGTAAGCAATTTATTTACGGAGCGAGTTGTATCAATTTCCTGCAGGTGAAGGTGTAAATGAGTTTGTGCTACTGGATTCATGAACTATCAGACACGAGCACGAGCAACTAGGTTAGACTAGGTCAGTTTGCCTGACCTTAATTCAGCGATGAATGTCAGGAAAGGGACAAACAAAGATTTGGCGAAGACGAAACGACCTGTCGCGAACATTACTTGACTTCTGGAAAAAATTTGGCCGTTTGACCTAACGATACTTTGTCGTAACTGTCTACCAAATTCCACTAATCTTCTCCCATATGACTCCGTTCTTCTAAATATGTAATTCAAAACTATCAATACATCTTATTATAATGTTTGAAATGGTGTACCTCAAGGTTCCACTGTTCGTCCCTTATTATTTCCATGTCATCATTGAACGCTATTCAAAATCACTTAGGTCGTCATTTTAGTTTGTTGAAGATTCCGCTGCTAAAATAAACGAGGATGTGTGCTTTATTGTCAAGTTGGCTATAAAAAGCCTGATCTATCTGCTCAATCATGTCGGAAGGGCCAAAGTCATCGTATTCTCAAAGCACATCCCTTCCTTTTCCAATTTGCCGTTTATAGAACTTTAATCAACCGCAGTTGCGTGCGTTAATTGTGTTAACAATCTTGACAGAATGTTCACAGCGTAGTGGCACTTTTTTTTAAATTAAACGTAAACGAATTGCAATGTCTCGAACATTTTATTATTGGTGTGAAGTAAAATCGATCATGGAATTCGACTTCATTCATATGCCCACCATGGACACATCTGCAGTGGGCGATTAGGTTAGGTTGGCTTAGGTTAATGGGGCTGTCACAACTCACCACTCAGATCCTGATTGGATCCATTGTGCTAACACTTTCCGGTAATTAATACATCACTTCCTCGCTAGTCAAATGACTAATTAAAACCTAAGATGTACCTAACAGTGGAGTGGCGTGGACAATTCGAAAAGGAAAGTCGGTAAAAATATTCACGAGCAAACGCTTTCTGAAATTGTATTGTACATCTGCTCTTATGACGTATTTTCATAGAAGGAATAGAGCGTCATAACTCTGAGAAAATTGAACTTACAGAACTCAATTTCTTCCTCCGAAAGTAAATCTACCAGACAACAAGTTACTCTTAATAATACCACTTTCTCCTAATAATCAATTTTCCCACTGTTTCTATTTTTTTTATTGGGCAACAATAAACTGTATATTTACTTAATAACTGATATTTTGAAACAGATATAAAAAGAGAAAAAAACTAAGAGAAAAGAGAACAAAATCATAAGAAAGCGTGTGTTAAGCAGAAAGGAATCACCCACAGCGAACTATGAAGGCAAAACATGGACAGAGAACCAAATTGCTCTAACCAGCCAGATATTGTATAACCCGAGATTTTTCGGGTTACTATGATTTTTCACTCTTTATTTTGGCACCGCTTTGCGGTTGTTCTCTTATGGGCTATATGTGATGTATGTGTCAAGTGATGTTGGAGAAAAGGCATGCAGTTATGTGTATAGTGTATGTTTACGTAGAGCAGTAGAACGATATGAAAACAAATGACAAGCAGGTTCTGGGCTTGTGTGTTCGTAGAATTTGTCTCTTGCATATGCAGGTCCAGGTGTAGGAAACGGACAAATATTATGTTTATATGCTCATGTTAAGACTAATGTTGCTTGTTGTATCGATACATTGTTGAAGAGTGGAATTTTAAAAGGTAACACAGTAGGAATCGGATTATATGGACGCTACACTAATGGTACGTAATAGGACCTTAGTGGTCTATCCTAAGATGATCCACTCCTTCATGATATCATGATATTTGACATCCTTTCTAGACTGAATAGTTTCCTAGCGCCATCCCTCCTCAAGTCGTTGTGAGGGGCTTTCATTCATCTAGCGTCTGTGTCAAGTAGGTTGCAAGTAATAATACAAACGACATTACTGATTTTATTTCAGTGCTTCGAATCCTGCAAATGTTTAGTTCCATCCGTCTCCGATTGATGATATTGATGTCATCTGTAACTGTGTGTTTATTACTTGAATTGAGGGATACTGATCTCCTGATTATTTGCCCCCCGTTCTAGCTAACTTGTCGGCTTTATCATTGCCTGGAATATTTTGGCTTTGGGATCCTTTAACGACGGCAGCTTTTTGTCATAGAAAATAACTTAGTAGATGTGTTAAATCAAACGATCTAGGACTATTTCCCGATTAAGCACTGTCATCTAATAAGTTGTCAATATATACAGTGGGGAGCAAAACTGAATACATAACTTCAGTTTTTGTGGTTGTCAATGTTATATCAAGCACAGATATGCTCATCATAGCCAAGTATTTTAGCTTCCAACTTATGTGGTTCCCATTTCCGGGTCACTGATATTCTAAGCAATTGTGAAGCCGATAAACTCCGGACTCTCCGCGGATTGAGATTCGCCACCCATGCCAATTGCTTTCGCAAAACAAGTACTGAAGCTTTAAACGCATTGATAAAACAAATGGCAAATTTTTTACTGAAACAATTCTGATCTACTCTCGATCCAAAATGCTCACACAGTTTGATCTGAGGAACCTTAGAACTCTAATTGCCGCCATTGGTACTCACGTCTCAAGATTAAGCCTTCCCTACAATGACTTCTGCACAAGCTCCAGTAACAAGGAGGAGAAAGAATCACGACCAAACATTTGAGTTATTTCTCTTGAAGTTGCCGTCACCGAGTCTTGTTTTTGGACATCGACTTTTATATTATGTAAAAGTTCTTCGCTCGTGAAAATCGATATAATAAAACTATTTTTTTGGCATTTACAATTTAGCCATTGGTTTAAAGAGCAACTCACTCCCAATTTAAGAACCCTTTACTTTGTTGCCGTTGATTATCCTGTCGACAGGTACCATTGAGCAATCATCTCACACTAAACTCAATAAGGACAATGCGGTTCAATACGACGAGCACATGTTTAGAGGGAGCAGAAGAGAACACTTTGCGGCAATCATTCCTCAGAAATTCCCTCAAATCGATGAAACCCATGCGTCACCCATCATCTATTCTCACCCAGACCCAGATACATTCTGAGAAGTATGTTCGCACTCACTATTTATCTGGATTTACCATATGCAGATTCCCCATAAATCAAGGGCAACTGATACAATGTGGCATCTTAATTGTGATTGTTCAGAGCTATCCATGCACTCTAGGCACAATTATCATTTTTGCAAGCCCAACGGACCCGTTCTGATGAGATTTTGATAATTGTCTTCCATTTAACAGGAGTAGCAACACTTTCGACCCACATTGTGGGTTCAGTTGCAATCCTTGTGTGAAAAGCCTCCCCCTTCTGGCTTTCAGATTGTTTTACCTTTTCAATCACATTATAGTCTAATGAAATCCAATGGGCAGCAATTTTCTTAAATTGTGGTCTGTCCTTGCGCTCCTGGCGTATCCTCTTGAGTGCGACTATGAGAGATTATCCGAGTATTCTGTTTCCTTTCACAGCAAAACCCCATGAGATCAGAAATGCAACGTGCTTGAGGAACCAGTGTTGAGAAAAAATTCTTCCGTCCTTGGCTATCTGCAAAACCTTCTCTCGGCTGCGAACGTGACAACTAACTGCGGTCGTTCTGTTAATTAGTCTGAGCACTCGCACACTTTCCCAAGACTATCGTCGCTAAATGCAAATATCAGAAGACATCACAAATGGATTCATTAGCGTCGAGGGAAATTAAATTCCAGCATTTCCAAGAGCTAACCTTCAAAACCCCAAAATTTCATTTCATCGCAACGCATGCACCAAAAGCTCGTTTATTAAATTTCCATTCCATCCTTTGGCCAGAATTGAAGTCTCCAGTCCTTAATTAAAGTTTACACCCCCGAAGAGCACCCCATCTGGGCCAAAATCCAATTTGTCTACTGCAGAATGTTTCTTAAGTGTTTCTGAGCAGAAAACATTCATTACATTACAGCAGTATGGCAAAGGGCTTGGTTACCCCGGGGTTTCGGTGATAGGGTGTGCTTCTGTTAGCCAGCCTGAGACGAGGGCGGACGAAGATGGACCATGGGACCATCAAGGGTAGTGGCGGCTGCACGATGAGGTAATCCTTTTTTAAGAATACTCAAAGAATCTGGATAATTCAACGGAATTAAGTCAACGTAATTGACCGGAGGAACCAACTTTTAAATCAAACCAGAGACCATCCGCAACCGGCGAACCTCATATCGCCTCGCCCGGGGGAGGGATTGCCGTTCACTTTATCCTTATTGCGCATTCTAATTCAATTTCCAACTCGAATATTCGAGATCGAAGACTCTGAAGTTCCCCGGCACGGCGAATGGGAATCTCGCTTAAAACTTTCGTGGCAATTTAAATATTGTTGTTGGTTGTTCGGTCTTCGACCTCGAATCAGTGCGAATAGACCTGTAAGCAGAAAAATGCCGGCTACGGTTGCCGGTGGAGTGGTGGAGAGGAGGGGGGCGGTGAGTAAATGCGCAAGAATAGCCAATTAAGACGAAACCCAAGGAGCACGACAACCTAATGAATTCATATTAGAGGTAAGGGATGGCTGTGGGTGGACGGGGGGGTTGTTGCCTGGAAAAGTATCTCGAATTTAAAATCCTCAGCACTTAACCATGTCACGTACACTGAGTGTTAATTTGAATTATCGGACGTGATGGGAATTCGTTCATTTGTCTCAGACACCAGAGATCGTCTGTGCACTTACGGAGGCGCCCCTTCCTCGTGTGGGCCGGCGCCGCGGCAAGAAAAACACAAAAACACCGAAGTAAGCTCTTGATATCGATTAATTTTACCGGCAGTCATTAGGAGCGTGTGGCCCGCCAGGAGTTCTGGCTGATTGAGGATGCGAAACACGTCAGCATTTTAACATTGTAGTTAAGTCGAGACATGTGTTAGGAGAATGTCATCAGAGGAGACGTTGAGATCAAAATAAACAGCCCAGGCATGCGGGTCTCCGGAGAGTGGGACAGTTTAATTAAGTACGTGAAAGGCGGGTGGAAGTACTCATATTTTAAAAGCTTTCTTGGTGACTGACGGTCGCTTAATGGGCTTGGTTCGTTTAATGTTTGCGACGAAGCACAAAGGTGTCATGAATTGATGTGGCAAAGGAGTCGTTCACTTCTTTAAAACTGGAACTGAAGGATGTGTCATTAAAGAATGCTGGGCTGGAGGAGGAAAGGGTGTTTTCATCTGTGACGTGATCGAGAGTTCCATGTTTGATCTGCCAGGATAAGTATCAAAAGTATCATTACTTCAGATCAATCCAGCAGGATTCCTCTGGTCAACTACCGCTGTTCAAGACCTGCCCATGGTGTTTAATGAACTGAGATTGGTACACCAAAAGTTGAAAAGGATTTTAGGCAAGGCGACGCAACTGCTAAACTGTCTACAAAATACCGTTATCAACTCCTGGCGCCAAAGTTGTGGTACACTCTCCCAACACTTTCGCTAACAGGTTATGTGCAACCTTACTCTGAAGCACATGATTCATTCCAGGTTAGGAAGTGGGGCTTCTAGTGCATTCTCTAGCACACTTAGACCATGTTGGTCCAGTGTGATACTCACAGCTGGTATTCGAACTGGGGACCTCTCTAAGCCAAGGGTAGGCACTCAACTAACTGCGCGATTGTCGTCGTATTTCGCCAGGATGCCGTGTCGATATTCGTTCGGGCTTTAGGTGCATATCGTTGCGGTATTACAGTATGTCCTCCTGTCGTAGTTTTGCGTGAGATTTTGAAACTGGCTGCAGGGGCAACCCTTGGATTCTTTGTTCCTTACTGTGTAGTATATCATCTGCAACGAACCACACCACATAGCTTATCTTCTCAAGGGACGAGGTCGCAGGACAGTTTGGCAAAATCGTCTTGGACCAACCGTTTATTACGCAACGTCACAAGCGGTCAGTGATGACTGCAGTCCAAATTACGGTTGACATCATAGAACGCGATAATTTGCAGACCCTCATAGATGTTGCTAAGGTTTTCGTTGACTTTCTATCAAGGTTAGGGAACATCCTGTTCGGTAATGAAATACGAATCACCTACGCCACACTTTAGAACATTGTGCAAATCCCACTTGCCAACGCAAAAGGCACAATACTCCAAGATCCTGTGTAACTGCTGTACAGACGTGGGTGTTATTTACATTTAATTATGTTTAAATAATATTCGTGGACCTTGATGTTTTCTATAGTTACTGTTGACTCGTTCTCATTCTTATGTGCTGCATCCTCAGTAGGATTTGAATTTAGATACATTTCGAATAATATTTTGTAGTCTTTGTTGCTGTCCTCGTCTATAAATTTGTGTACAGTTTTAGGTCGCTGGCATACTAACTAGTTTGCGAAATAGGCACTCATTCATCCGCGTTGTAGCACAATGTGCCAAAGCTGGATTAAGTGTGGACCTAACCACTGACAAAAAAAAAATGAATGGCTTTGCGCCTTACTTTTTAGTTCTACTTCTATACATTGGTCTGTAAAACCTCAAAAATGTTTGCAGTTTTGATCACATTTTTATAATTGAAACTGCTGTGAATGAAAAGAAATTACTACATCTCCTACCAAGTCGTCCTCTTAGTCTTTAAACTCGCATGTCTGACTTAGATCCCTCAACGCAGTAACAAATTTGTCCTAAGACTCTCCATGTGCCGACGTCTCGTAAAAAATGTATGCCATTCAATTATGTTTTTAACTTTGTATGGAGAGTGTTTGTCTTTTTATGTCAACCAAAAACGATGTAAAGATCTGAAATGCGTCTGGGCCACATCGTTTACGTTTGTCACTTGTACTTACAATATTGCTCGCTGAGAGATAAGTTGTTAACTGATTTTGCCGGTTCATCCAAGCTAATAGCAAATTTGATGACTTTAGATTAAGTGTAGTCTGCTTTTCCGAGTAAGAGACTTCGGGGTGTCGCCGCTATTACGCGTTTGACAATATTTTTCAATTTGTTTTAATATTTTTAAATACATGAATAAATTAATAAATGAAGTGCCTTGCTAGTGAAGATGAGATTAACGGTAAATAAAGGCAAGGTCAAGTATATGCTATCAACGAGAAATGGCATGACAACACCGATGTCTCGGACAGAACGTCACAGTTGATTGATACGGTTTTTAAGTACTTAAAAAACGAATGATGGACAATTCTTGCCAATCGCTTCATCCAAGAAAGGAATTGATAAATAAATCCTACTCGCGAGCAAACAAAATAACGCGTTATAATACCCAAATTCCTAGTTCTGCCATAAGGGGCGGAGGAATGACTTAGTGCCAGTGTTAAAAATGTTTTTCAAATAAATGTTTTAAATGTGCAAGTGTTTTCTTTTCATTTAATTTCTTCCATGCTCGTTTTTTTTTGGATAACTTATCCAAATTAAATATTTACTTTGCTTTTGGCTGCTTTGAGAGGAAAATTCTTCGCACAGATGAGTTGGGAACTTAACAAGGAATTGTACGAGCTGTTCAGCGACATCGACTTAGCCAAAAACGTTAAGATACAACGATTAAGATAGCCAGGTCATGTAGAGCGAATGGAAACCAATGCTCCGGTAATTTAAATTTACATTATCGTGGGATGGCGAATCAGGAGGCGTCCGCAAGTGGAGAGTTGGGCAAACTATGCCCAAGCCAACAAGCCTCTCCAGCTGACAGATCGAGATTAGCCAGGTGCCTCCAATTTCGCATGCCAAGTGTGTTGAGAACCTTGTCCACTTGTGGGTGCAAGAATTCCGTGGCCGTTTTCTACTGGTTCGGAGATTCTTCGGGCTGGAACAGTGTTGTCAGTGCGCTGAAATTAACCAGGCTTCCGCTCTATAGAGAAGGGCACTGTTCGAGGTCTTATATGAGGCCAGCTTTGTCCTTCGTAAGAGGGTTCTATTACTCAATTGCCTCTTTATTGTGTAGAAATAGCGATTGGCATGAGTTACTTTACGTTTGATCTCGGTACTGATGTTTTTAATTGGACGAAGTCCTTCACGAAGTTGTCTACGCTGATGTTCTGGCCACGTGGTGGATGTTGCGTGTCCTTTCTGTACGACATTGCCCTCGTTCAACCATTTTGGCCGCCTCCGTTTCAATGCCAGAAAACGCTTTATTGATGGCTCGCTGTGTTCAACCAATTACACATATTTATTCGTATATTTATATATCGTACATATATTATTTAATTGGATGTTGTATCCAAAATACAAATAAAAGAGAGAGAGAGAGAAAGAAATTAAATTAAAAGAACACATTTGTAACAATATTTAAAATATTTATTTCAAAAAGGAAAGAATCTTAAACACTGGCTGGAAAAACTTGACACGTTCTCGTCGAAACGGAGACTGCCACGATTGTTCTCTTAATCTACATTGCATCCCTGTCATTATCGATCTTTATCACACTGTGAGCTCAAGTGGTTAGTCCCTTTTTATTATCGCACACTATCCCATCCGAGCTCAAGTGGATTTATTATTTATTTAACAATCGTTTCATTAAGCGATCGTATGATCGCATCATTATTTGGGAACATGGCGTCCTTATCTGTTGAGGTTGTTAGTATGTGTAACATGTATATGAGTTGTATGCCAGCAATTGTACGGACTTTTGGAACATCCTGCTTCTTGTGAGTTCTGCACGAACTTCTCAAGAATTATGTTGCAAAAGTCACATGACAGCTCGTCGTCTTGCTTAAATTAATTGAAGGTCTCGGTGAGTTCGTAATTGACCTTGATGGAGCAGCGAGAATTCTCCATCGTCATCCTGCACAACCTGCCGAGCTTGGCAGGAATGTCAAGACTAGATTTGGCGTTGTGTAGCTCGTCTCTATGAACGCTGTCATATGCGGTCTTGAAATCGACGAAAAGGTGGTGGGTTTCGATTTGCATTTCTTGTGTCTTTTCCAGGATCAGCCGGAAGTGTGAAAATCTGGTCGATGGTGGACTTCCTTGGCCTGAAGCCACACTGATATGGACCTTTCAGATTCTTTATAAATTGCATTTCTTGTGTCTTTTCCAGGATCAGCCGGAAGTGTGAAAATCTGGTCGATGGTGGACTTCCTTGGCCTGAAGCCACACTGACATGGACCTTTCAGATTCTTTATAAATGGCTTCAGTCGAGTACACGAAACGGCAGAGAAGAGCTTATATGTCAAAGTAGTTCAAAGTCTGTGATTTTGTATTTCGTAGGGAAAAAAGCCGCATTCACTAGTTCTTTTTCTAGCTTGAAGATAATCGGCATATATGTATATTTCACAGATACCTACCGCAATAGCAATAGCTTCTTCTTAGGCAATCACCTACACCCTCTCCTTTCTAGTATCCGTAGAAGCTAATTCACCACTATATTTCCCAAGAGAGGGGAGAGTACACCGCTCTGTGGTATAGAAACAGATCTGCAGATCTTGGTATCACCAGCTTCGAGCTTATCGGAGGTGTTGAATAAAAGTCACTAGGGCCTTTTCGTTCCTTTGAGTGCTGGTTTTGAGTTATTGCTGAAATTATTGCATTGGGTTCGATGTTGTTATAGGCTCCCCAGACGTCCACAAAGGGTGGACTCCTTAGGCTTGGCAAATTGTTCTATTGGTCCTGGCAGAGTGGCAAACAGATCTGCCTTTGCTGTGGGCAATAAGTAAGTAAGTGCCTCGCTAATCGCTGTGATCTCTGTACAGCGTGGGCAGTTGAGGTTGAAGATGTCGCCCAAACACACAGCGAAAATTCTCAAAAATCCGTTTTGTTTCAAATTGCATCGGACGTTTTTAGTATTCCATGGTCGTGCGTTGGTATTCACGTTCGCCAATCGCATTTATATCCTACGACTCCCTTCAGACATTGTTTCCTGTTCATCTTCGGAATCTGTGCCCGTCGTCCTACCAACATCTCCGTTCCCTTGGCCTGGTCCTTCTCCCTCGGGGTTGGTTTCAAAAATTAAATTCCATCACTCACTCTCTCAAGTTCACCGTCCAAATAATAATATACGTGATTTAATTATTCAACAATAAAACAGAGGACTCGAGTGTGCCCTTGGGGGCTGCATGGGCGATTCAGTCACACTATGCCATAAATCTAGAACTCTTGTGTCTCAGCACAATTTTGGACACCGGACAAGGCCGGAGATCCATGGAGATACAATTCCCAGCTGATAAGATTATCGTCATGTCTTTGAATGAAGAACAAGAAATGCAAACAATCGCAAATGATTACATCTGTAGGCATAGTCTGTTCCTAGTCAACTCACTCTTGCTATTGCCTCCTTGTTCGAATCACCGGAACACGCTTTAAGGTCCCACATCGCAGACCAGTTTTTAATTGATTGTTGTGGCCCAACCAAACGCCAGCCATGCCGCACAACGACGAGACTATCTCCATCTTCTGGTTGCACACGAAAGAATAAATATTTGCATTCAATTCAATCGGAGTAGTGTAGAATCCTTTAAACGGCTCCAATCAATTGTGAAATCGAAAAGATTTATTCCAATATATGTATGTATGAAAGGGTGCTGGTACCTGGGAGTCTTCCCTCAGTCATGAGGATGCTTCTGCTGCTGCCGCCGCTGCAACAGCACAGAGTGGAACATCACCAGTAATCCAACAGACAGTGCCATCTCAACTCAACCTCCACCTGGGGTATTGATTGCTTCTTACGTAAGGATCGAGTGAGGTTGTGCCTGTAAATTCTGAGTAAAAGTTGCTGGGAAAAAAAGCAAAGAAAAATTACACACACACTCATGCACTCGTATTCCGCCTGTCCTTGAGGACACTGTGATTTTTCCGACGTCCTCTCTGCCACGGTTTCCTCCTTTCACCGGCAAGTATCTCTTATGTCAGTGAAATATATTTATTCGTTTTTCGAATATAATATAAAGGAGTACTCTTCTGAGGTTGACATTTCAGGATATTCGAGAATGCACACAGAGGAGAGTGTTTAAAGGATATCCTTTTGGGTCGTGAGTGCCAGCGCTCACATGTGGGTCCCATGTGCTCGCTTATGGGTGGGCGCATCAATCCGGCTCTCGAGCTGTATAAATATATTTGGAACTCTTCTTAATCCAGCTAAATGGAATAAAAAGCTTAATGAGGAGTGAACCTGAATTATACATAAGAACACATTGAAGAACTCGTGTTTGCTGAATTTGAAAGACGCACGGGTATGAAAGTTAATGAGGACGTACTTGCGGCCAAAGTAGGTACTCCTTCGATGGGTGGGGGTGTATTTCAATTTGATAAAAGTGATACTCGAGAAATAGTTGTAGAGTGAGGGGGTTAGATGTCATTAGCCGATAACGGTGTGCTTTCGATTGGGTCTGTGGCGTCGTGCAGTTGTCTGGGGCTATGAATTGGTCTTTAAGCCTGTCACATTTTTAAAGAATGTTGGGTCGGTGCATTTTTCTGAAATCTTCTTATTATATATTAAGCAAAAATTGTGCCACGTCTTCCAGGTCCTTAAGCAGTAAAGACTGTGACATACATTCAGTAAAATTTCGGAATTTGGACAATGGCAAATGGACAACTGAACTGACAACATGTGATTCTCTAGATGGCTCAAGTAGTCTAAGTAAAGGAGTTGGTTTACCTCGTGGCAAACGTGTAACCCACATACTATATCCTTGTGGAGATCCGACGCAGAATCGTCTTTGACAACCGGTTATTTCGGTCAAAACAACAAGGCTCAAAACTCCTGCCTCAGACCTCTTGTTTTGCCAGTCTTATATGCAGACGAAGGTTGGACTATAAGCAAAACTGATTCTAAGTGAGGTACGTTCGAATGATAAATTCTACGTCGGAGTTATGCCTCCTTCTACGAGGATGTCGAATTGAGGACAATACATAACCGCGAACTCTACGACTGTACCAAGTTTTGCAGTACGGAAGGCTCCTTTAAGTTGGAGTTTGCTTGGCCACATTGAGCGCATGAACCCCAAGGTAGCAGGAGAGGGGATCTTCGAAGCCGAGCTGCCTGGTTTTTGAATGTGGTTTCGCTGTGAAACCAGTGCGGAATTAACTTATTTTTCTTCAATCATAGGAAAATATCGTTTTCGTAGATTTGTCCTAGACGAAATTTTATCGGTTATCGAATGTGAAAGTGGGGGCGAGGAACCACAAGATCCTGATGCAAATGTTGAGGATCTATTCGACATAAATGCGGTGTAAACCATGACGACCATGAAGAACATGACGAGGGATGGATTAGCGAAGATGATCTTCCTTTGTCTGTTTTTCAACAAAAAGACAGTAAAAACAGCATAAAGAAAATCAGGCCTAAGTTCTCCAAAAGCAAGTCCTTCGGTTAGTCATTTCAAGACCACAGTCCCATTTGACAAATGTGAACATTTGCCGAAATATGGTTCATCGCGGAGATCTGCACATTGCATCACAGCATCTGAACCGCACCGTACAAGGTGGTCCTGTTCTTGCTGCGAGGTTAGACTTTGCTTGAATAACCAATTAAACTGGTCTGCTTCATAGCACAAGGTTTGAAAAACATTAGTTTGCTACTGGTTACGTGGTGAAACATTAATAAAAGACTGAACAAAAATAAAATAAATAAAATAACAGAGTTTATCTAAATTTCATAAAAATATTTTAAAAATTTGATACCCCCGGGAACTAAAGATTAAGCGTTTTTTTTTTTGGTATTTTACCTGCTGTTGAACCACTGTGCGAAGCACGGAATCGTAAATAAATCCCAAAAATTTAATTTGTAGTTGCTGAAGTTGTTGCATGGTTCTTTCGTAAATATATAACTCACCTGTTTTTTTTTCCCAAAAATTTGACAAGAGATGTGCAAGATGCAGAGCTCTAAGGTTTCCCTTTCTTTTAGTCTTGAAATTCATGTATTTTCTCGCAGTAACTCGTTGGTATGAAAAGTGGCGTTTGTAGAATTGTTTGTTAAAATCGAATTTCTTTTATAAATACCTGTCCAAAATAATAATAAAGCTTGCGTGTTTTAGCTGGGTTAGAACGAGTGCACTAGAATTTTTTTCCCCCTTGAGCTACAGTTTTAGCGCCACAAACCACCAACGAGTAGAAGGATTATTCAATCGAGGTAACTTCAGGCACGGTTGATCGTCATATTATCGTAATAATTAAAAGTACTATCACTTCTTTGTTGAAGGAAACATCAAAATGAAGTAAAACAACTCACTTCAAATAGTTAAGTTAGGTTAAGTAGTTTCAGGAGACAGGTCCATTTCACGAGGCATTTCTGCGTTGAACATATCCGCGGAAGATTGTTGATATTTGGTTGGATAGTCCTTAAATGTTTAAGAAAGCTACTGTCCGCAGCTTACTATCTTATAAATAATGGTATCCTCTCTGATCCGCCGGGACACAAATTTGTACACATTTGTTTCGGTAAATCGATTTTTAAAAGCATGGTTCTTACTTATTTTTTTTCACAAAAAAATATAAACCATTCTCTTAAAAAAAATAAATGCATACATTGACGGGGGTCTAAGATTTTAAATTTCTTAAACTAGGATATTAATACAACACGTATGTGTTTACTGGACTGTAAGAAAACCTCCAAGAGGCTTCAACGGGAAGCTGAGATTTTCTGAAAGCTGAAGACGTGCTCTATTGATAAAAATCATATCTGCCTACTGACCACGTTGGCCGTAAGAGTCCTTAAGTGTAGCAATACATTGACCCAAGCTGCAAAAAATTACAATTTTCTTGTGACGAATACTAGTTCTAAAACGTAATAAATATGTACATTTTGAACCCCTTGGCCGAACTTAATGAAATTTTAAACATAGTACAAGTACCAAGAAATCTTTTCGTGGTTCTAAAAATGTATCTATAAAATAATTCGTTTTTCATTAAAGTTTGCTCCGTTAGTGAGTAATCCGCTTCAGCTACAACAACAATTTTTGAGCCACGAAAAGATCTTGCAGTTGTAGTATAGTATGACTTAAATTTCATTAAGATCGGTCCACGGGTTCAAAACTTCCATGTTTATTTCCGCGCTCCCGCTCCAAGGCGAACCACTGTCCGGCGTCCCACTAATACATGCATAAACACCGTTTGTAATGAGTGTATATTTGAGCAAGCGATACGTTTCTGTCTTGCGTTGCGATGTCGGCTTTGTTTCAGTGCAAGTGCAAAGGTAATTAATAAGACAATGTTTCTTCAAAAAATTACGAAAATCAAACCACAGCTCAGGTGGCGCCCGGCACCGGCCCATTATCACATTTTATCATTCTTTTTTTAGAAGAAATTTTAGATAATGTGCCCTATTTGTGGCGCTTGATCTTGTCGTTTAAGAGAATAATGTTCCGGGACAAAGCGACCAAATTAAAACATACTAAAAATTATTCAACAGGAAATATTTTTATTAAATAAAAAAAAAGTAAATAGTTCCAACATAGTCCGAGGTATTTTATAGACTGACTATCAGTTAGTGAATTAATAGTAATATAATATTAGTGGCGCGACAGTCCGAGGAGGACCTGGGCCTAGCTTCTCAGCAACCACTCATGTTGTGCGTGCTATTGTTCTCTCACGAGTGGAAGGGACCTACAGTTTTATGTCGACTCCGAACGGCAAAGTTTGAGAAGGTTTTTCTAGACAGGAATACTCTTTGAGCATTGTCAGTGACTCGAAAGAGGTGGAAGCCGTGAATTATGAAAGTTGGTAGATTGGGGATTCGAACCTGGCACCCTCTGCGTAGGAGACGACGCACTAACCCACTACGCCACGGCGACTCAGTAAGTTTGTGAATTGCTTATACGAAAACAAACAAGAGGAGAAAATACATGAAAAGGAGGCTACTAACGGGAAATGAAGGAATAGGAAAAAGACGTAAACAAAGGGAAAATGTAACAATTAGTCAAAGACCGTGTATATACACGTTGTTCTCGATGGAAGGTGCCACCCAATTTTTGCGGCACGTAACTAGAGCAAAGAACTATTTGAAGCGTAAGATCGAGTTGCCTCAGGATCTATCGTGCAGGCTTTACTATGGTGATCAATTTGCACGCAGCCAACGAAACGGTAAGCACTTAACCAACTGCGCAATCCAAGCATCGTATCATTAAAATCTGGTCAACTTGTATTGCTTTATTCACTTTCAAGACTTACATCTCTTACGTCTTTAACATCAAACTCAAAGAACACATTTTTAGTATGCACTTGTCGTCCATTCGTAGATGCCCTTCATCTGCATAACCAACTCATTGAATTTTAAACCCGCAAGCTTCGCCACCTAGCTCTCATGCCCAACACTCGTGTGACAGTTTAAAGGTGAATGTAATGAGGGTTGCGTCCTGTATACATTTTACAGCGCATAGCACGACCATACCGCAAACTTTCCAATGGTTTTGATCCTTCACTAGCACTTAAAACCCAGTATGAACTGTCACAAGCTCACCACCTTCCAGTCGCCGCTGTGTCTGACCTATCCTCTCACGAGTAGCGCCAAAAAACTCACCCGCACTAACCCTAATCCAGTGCCCGACCGTTTGCATGGGGGTGCACGAACACTGGGTCGAAACGCGTCCACGCCCGGCACAGTCACGATGGCCCACCGTCCCGCATTAGTGGACTTTAGTCTGACCGTGTTAATGTAGTTGGGACCGGTGATCTCTTTCACAGCGACGCAATGCCTGAATAGACAATGCCCCGCACACACATCCCAGCATTAACACTCGCTACCATGAACACTGTCAATGGCTGCTTCGCAGGACATTCATACCGCCACGGAAGGAAGTACGGACAATGGGGAGCGGAATTGTGTTGCATGACACCTACGTTGCCATTAACATGCAAACACATTCACGCTTCACACTTGTGGTCCTACCGAATGTCGGCGTGGACATGTCCTGTTTAAGTTTTTTTCCTTATGCGGACCCTCGCCGGGCGCACACCTTGAACGTGAGGGCTTTGTGCTGGCAAGCGCGTGATTATTCTATTTGCGCTGCTCCCGAAAATCAACGACCGTCTGGGGGGCAACCAGGACACCAGCAGCGGCCACAGCAAAGGCGAGGAGTGGAAGGACTCGTCTCAAATAAAATCGCAATTACATTAGATTATGAATTTTCTGCTCAGTGGCCGGCGTAATGTGGCTATAATGCAGCCTTGTCCTCTCTGTCCAGTTCCGGTGGCCTGGCACAGGGTGGCCCTGGCATGAGTTGATTTTAATTGGTGCGTACGACTCGGCCACGTTGTAAATCGTAGTTGAGTTGTTTCGTAATTACTAGATCAGGTAATACGTAGTTAAATGTCGTGCTGTTCGGGGCTACATGGCGGCATAATGCGTTAATGATGTTTTGTGTTGTTCCCGTGGTCAAAGGTGCAGCGAGTGAGGCTGTGTTACTTGGCAATTAATTAGTTTTTAACGTTTCTACAGCAACAGCTACAAACTTGGCTGGGCGTTCACTCTGGGGGGTGGTTAGTTACAGTTGAGCATACAATTTGGGCAACGAATTGAACAGTTTGAAAATGGTGATTACGTGGGCACGGGATTAAGCGGGTTCAGTGACAGAAAATTACCCCTCGGAGAGTTATGAATTTCTGATTCATGCAATTACGTGCATAATTGGGCCGCTGCGGGTGGCGGAATCATGTACAACTGATATATGATTTAAAAGTGAGAACAATGGTGTCATGGTGAAGGGCTTGAGCTTCATTCTTGTGCCAAGGATCAGGACGGTTGGGAGTGGAATGTTCCACGCAATATGGACTATGATCATGATCGGCGAAAATTCCGTCCCCTTGACTTATATGAGATCAGGGTAGCAATAGAAAGCCGTTATGTGTACTCGCCTGAAACGTACACAAATTTATAAAGAATATGATAGGTCCATATCAATTTGTCTTCACCCCAGGAAAGTCCACCATCGACCATCGATCGATCGATCCTGGAAAAGCCGCAAGATATGCGACTATACACTCAACCCCTTTTCATCGATTTCAAGGCCGCATATGACAGCGTGCATAGCAATACTAGTTTTGTGATTCCTGCCTAGCTCGTCTTACTGAGCAGGATGACGATAGCGAATTCTCGCTGCTCCATCAAGGTCGGTAACGAACTCACCTAGACCAGACAAGGCGACGCGCTGTCATGCGACTTCTGTAACATCATCATGGAGAAGATCGTGCAAGACTCACAAGCCAACACTAGAGTCATGATCTTCCAAAAGCCTGTACAACTGTTAGCATACGCGGATGACATTGGCGTGATTGTAGAACACAGCGAGCCGTCAATGAGGCGTTTGCTGGCATTGAGGCGGAAGCGGCTAAAATGGGTCTAGCAGTGAATGAGGGCAAAACGAAGAATATGCTGTCATCAAGAAAGGATACACAACATCGATCTCTTGGACAGAGCGTCACAATGGGCAGCTTTAACTTCGAGGTAGTCAAGGGCTTCGTCTACCTCGGCTCCGCAGTAAATAGTACGAAAAAGACTAACTCTTGCCAACCGCTGTTTCTACTGAACAAGATGCAATTGAGTAGTAGAGCCATCTCTCGAATGACCAAGCTGACTTTATATAACGCCTTGATCACCCGTCCTGTTGTACTGGGCGAAGGTGTGGACAATCTCAAAAGTGAATGAGGAGCTCCTTGGTCTGCGGCGCGATCTTTGCTTCTTTTTGCGTTGACGGTTTTTGGAGGAGAAGATTCAACCACTAACTGTACGGAGTGTACAGCGACATGACTCTAGTCAGGTATTTTCGGATCCAATGCCCAAGATGGCTAGGCCATGTAAAGAGTATGGACAACTCAGACCCGGTTCGAGGAGTCTTTGACTCCGAAACTGTGTGACAAGGCAACAGAGGACGCCCGCGCTTAAGGTGGCGCACCCATGTGAAGAAGGACTTAACCAACTTGGCACTTCTGGCTTAAGATCGCGCTAGCTGGAGAGGCTTCTTGGCTGAGGCCCAGGTTCACCCAGGACTGTATTGCCCAGAGAAGAAGACGGGGGTTTATATCGCCATCCGCTCGGTTTGTGGAGATCCTTCTAGGTAGCCGTTCATGTTGTTTGTGTCGGAGATTGACCCTAGTCACCCAGCGCCTGAGTCTATGTAGGTAGGTAGAAAGGGGATTTAATGTACGTGGGTATTTCAAATTAAAGAGGATTGCCGTGAATTGGCTGTCATGATTCCAGTTTTCTCAATAAATTTTAATAGTACGCTGACCGGGGGTACTGTGCTGAGGTCGTCCAGATTGTCCTAGAAGTAGGAGACTGTAGCCAATACACTTCCTAGTTGTGGCAAGAGGGGGGCAGGTGCAGAGGATGTGTTGGATGCTTTTTTCCTCCTCGTCATTAGTTGTTAGAGAATGAGCCTGAAATGAAGGCCTAGTAGGCAATGTCCAGTGTTTATTCCCACTGCTAATTTTGGATCTCTTTAAAGAGATCATTCAGCATCAGGTTTTGAGATTTGTCAAGCGATGCCTGTGAACCATCTGTCATTAGTTAACTTTGTATATGGATTATTAAGCTATAACTAGCAAGCAGCTAAATGGGTACCTACAGTTACAAGAGAGTCCGTTAAAGCTGATATTCGTGCTGATAATGTGTATGTATAATGACAGTATAGACTTCGATTTGCAAGCGTTCGCCCCTAAACTCCCTTTATCCACATCAGTTTCCATGCCAGCAAACGTCCCATTGATGGCTAGCTTTGTTCTGCCAATAACATCAATGTACGGACCTTTGGAAAACCGTGTCCTTTAGTGTTGGCGGCTGAGTTTTGCACAACCCATTCAAGAATGATATTAAAAGTGGTTCTGCTTTAACACCTCTCCATTTACTCGATAACGTGCTTCACGCTCCTTATATGCCTTTTGAGAATCTGGTGCTCTTTCCTTCATTTAAATTCGTATTGCGCATGGTTCTGTAAGGTGTGCATATATCAGGAACCAAGAGTTCGCTTATACACTTAAACCTCAAGACTACTTGCCTAAGTCCCCTGGTGATGACAAATCCACATCCGATTGTGCGCTGTAATGCTTCTTTGTAACAGTTACCGTAAAATCTATTACAGTTCACATATCATAGTTTTTCGCCTTCTTTTGCCCGGGCTGGCCCATCGCATTTTGTCGATCGATTCGTCTTATAGAGGTGAACTTTCACGCAGATCCGATGATTGTTGTCATCTTTGATTTTGCTTGGGTCATCAACGATAAAATCATCCATATTCGAACCGGCTGGTTCTAGGTTCGTAACTATCCTTTTTTTTCAGCGATGGGAGATGGGTTTAAGACCTCGGATAAGGGACCGCTGCATACATTGGTTCACCTCTAAGCGGTCACTGTAAAACCTATCCAGAGGGCGCTACGAGGACGCCGTATATCAACTCGACCTTTACATTTATAGCGGTCTTTGCTGGCATCTCGCCAAGTTGAGAGCAATCAACAACTCTGACCTGGATGCACAGGCCCAAGCCTCCATTCGTGAGTAAGAAAACAATTAAACATACAACATGAGTTCTTGAGAGAAGATGGGTCCACCTAGACTGTAGCAGCACCTATATTGTCATTATTATTGCTTGGACTAATTTCGATTTAAAATTTTACAGACTTGTCCCAGATCGATTTCAATGAAATGTGAACTTCAGAGGTCGTACATTGTTTCCTCACACACACATTCTTTATTAACTCCCATCCACACCAACAGCCAGACAATTTCCTTGTGATAACAAAACCATGTCGTTCTCGAGTCGATGGTCTGTACGACTTCTTGTGGTTTTACAATTAACCACAGCAATGCCCCCTCCCCCGCCCCATTCGATCACAGCCCATGGATGTCACGGGATAATGACCAGCCTCTGTTGCAGATGTTTCGCAGTCCCTCAACTCCCATTACAGGCCTTTTGGGCTCTCAAGGTACTCTCAAGGTCTTGCTCGCCGAACTGTACACCGCAAACATGATTTTGTCGACATGCCGACGACATCCACCACCACAGTGGCTTCCCATGTGTCTGAATGTCGTTTCAAACTTGCTTTCATTCACCTGATCTCCTGATTACCTTTTAATCAAAATCCCAATTACATGATGTTGCCAACTCGTGCCTCTCTGCCGGGGCTCGTTCCACTCACAGGATTCCCGCAACAAATCAAAGTCGGGACACGGAGCAAGTCCTCATTAATGCGGAGTACCTAGTAATTAGAATTTTCCTTCGTCCTTCATGTTTTTCGTGTTTGTGCCTTTTTTCGAAAATGAATCCTCAATGTCTGCTAAAATGAGTCTTTGTGTAAGGCGCACAAGGAGAATTATCGATTCGGGGGCATTCTTCTCGTTTAATTTTGAAATCACAAACGGAAATGATTGCTTTTGCCTGAGTGCCGATGTGGGGTTGCAGTTGAGGCTGCAGGTGCATTTAAAATTTGCACCGCATGGGTACATCGCCCGGATGGGTGTTAATCCGTAACGAGGGCTTAACACGTGTGCGAACCGAACAATCGCAAGCATGATGTTGGCGAAACGAGAAAAAGGCTTGCAATGCTAATTTGGATGTGTTTCTCTTCAACTGGGTGTGGGTGGATGGATGCACGACCACATAACTGGAGCAGAGTGCCGATGGAGTTGGAGGGATATAAATATTCCGGTTCTGCGGTAGGGTGGTTGTCAAGGAACAACGACGCCAGGATTTTGCTTAGTATGCAGATTTATATTTTCGTTAGGTACGTTCTCTTGCTGCCACCGCTTCTGAGGGAATAAAGTTGTCACGAGTTTCTGAATGGGAAGACTGTTATTTTGGCAGTACAATTGAGAAAAATGGGTGTTTTCCCGGAGAATTTAATTTTGTTCGAATGAGAAGACTTTAGGGACTTATTTGCATGGGAAGGAATATTGTGTCGCGTCTTTTTAAAGTGATTTGCTCTTCAACATCTTTAACTGAAAAGTGTTATTTGAAATAATACTTGCTGCCTGATAAGTGAAATATGCTTGGTTCACGTATCCTGGAATGCTATGCCAATCTACCCATTTTCACTATATAATAGTGTTACGTCATACAGAAATGAGTCAACGTACAATTAATCAAACTGTCGAATGAAACACGAAAGTTCACTTATAAAAAATGCACACGAATTTATTTAGAAACTCCTTAAAGAACACTTTTACTTTCCATAAACTTTTTAATTATTCTTTGCTGCATTTCAGGCTGAACCGATTTACAATCTATAATTCCCAAACTGGGCTTACTCTTTCTCTAACTGAACTGTTGCTCCGACCGTAGTCATTAAATTTATATCACACAATGTTCTTCTGGAGTAGTGGTCGCCATGGCGTAGTGAGTTGGCGCGTCGAATCCCACGCAGAGTGTGCCAGGTTCGATACCCGAATTTACCACCTTTCATAATTCACGGCTCCACCTCTTTCGAGGTACTCCTGTCTAGAAAAAGCTTCTCAACTTCGCCGTTCGGAGTTGGCATTAAACTGTGCGTCAAGTCCATTTCGTGAAAGAACAACAGCAGGCACAACACGAGTGGTTGCTGTAGAAGCTAGGCCCAGGTCCGTCGCGGACTGTCACGCCAACCAAATTATTATTATTAAGTTCTTCTGAAAGATACTTATATACTTGAATCTTAGTATTTTATCTATCTATAGGTGACCTGGTCCGTGTTCACAGACATAACATAGATGGCCAGTACAATATGCTTGAAAGATACTAACTATAGAAACTACAATCAGGGCGATCCAGTGTCGCGAGTAAATCATAAATATTTTTTTTTCTTTTTCTTTTTCTTTCTCTAAAATATTTATTTTGTATCATTTATGTCAATGTCAATATATATATATTTTTATTTAATTTGCTTAAAATTAAAAAAAATAAACATCTTCTTGACTAGTTTAGATTAATCTTCTAAGCCATGAAACTCTAGTTTAGTTCGTTTATTGTGGCAGCAATTTATAATGGTTATACATTACATTCTTTGTTTACAGACATTCGGTATAATTACCTTACTACTAAAATATTAATAAAAGTTCTTAAATAATATATCACATAAGTAATTTGAAGGAAAAGCCACTAAGACCCTTCATTAAGGCATCAGTGTCGCTAGAGGGAAGAGAGAGGCGAATTTTCAACTTGATTTCAAAAGTTTAAAGCAAATATTACACATAATTCAAAGGAGACAAATTGAAAAAAACTCGAGAATATATTGGAAAATGTTCAATACTTTGCAATGCTGCTTGCGTGGTGCTTGCAGTCACTTCTAAAAAAAATCGTAGACAAATAATAAAAAAAATGGACTATATGTTATCATGTGTTTTTTAAACAGCACCGCCTTTATGCGGGACTGGGGTAAACCACTATGAACAACTACACTTTCACATTTTTCAAAGAATTTTTTCGATAGGAGAACAAAATTGACTGGTGGAAGCTTATTGGAAGCTTAGATTTGAGGATTTTATATCCATGTACAAAAAATACATATCTCACCCATCATCATCATTCTGCCCGCATGATCCACCAAAGGGATCGCGGGGGTAAACCACGCACGAGAGATCTCTAGGCAACACGATCCTCCGCCATCGACTTGAATGGATAAGCCGAATTGGATCATTAATTGCAAAATATGAGCCCAAGGATAATTCCATTGCGTATGAGACGGGATTTATTCTTTAAAGCTCTTCGAATATAGGCTTTACATATAAAAGGTGAGTCTTGTCAAGAGTGGAACATTTTCAAGGAAAGATTAACGATATTGCACTGTGTGATCTTCCTTGGACAAGATGAAGCCTTGATTGTCATTGGGAAATCCACAGACCCACGTTGCTTCAAAAACATCGACATCAAAAGCAAAATGAAAATAATATGCAACTTCGCATCCAAATCTCACTTTATCAACATCACTTTGATATCTTTTTCCAGCAAACAAATTTGTTTGTCAACGCTTAAACCAGAATCGTCAGCTTTCGTCAGAATTTATAGCGAACACCACCTTATTGCTAATAGATAACGTTAATATAGGAAAGTTTTGATATCAGCTTGGAGCAACATTCCTCGAAAAACAATACAAAAAAATTCAAGAAATCATTATAATTTATGTAAATAAAAGTAAATTAATTGAGTGAAGATGTGTGTTCTTTTTGAATTTTGTGTTCTTATTTTAAATTATTCCTAAGGCGGAAAAAAGGTCCAGAGACCGTTCTTCTAAGAGAGATTTCACTGTAGTTTTTTCTTTTCTCAAAAATAAAATTATGTAAACTATTTAGAAGAAGTTGGGTATATATTATTTTGGGCCTGCTACTGATTGACGGGAATTTTTGAAAAGGCAGGGGTATGATTATTCCCTAAATACAGCTATCCTCCACATACGTGAGGAAACCGTTCCAAACATACCGCGTATATTGAAACTACAAACTGAATGAAAGAGATGAGAAATGCGTTCCAAGACAAGCAAATTTAAATTAAATATTTTATTCAGATTGTTGTTCTTTTTTGTTTTTGAAAAAAAAACTTAAAGACGCTTCAACATAGGAAGAAAAAAACCAAAATTTAATGAAAAATAAAAACTAAGAACAAAGGCAATTTATAAAACAAAGGAAATAAATAAATAGAAAATAAAAAACTGAATTTCACATTACAGCTTGGTCCTCATTGACAGATTAAAAAACTTAATTCTCGGTTGTTTTATAGCCCTCCTATTATCCTGCACTGAAATCCGATGCACATAAGGACTTAAATACAAAGCCTGCTGGCAGACAGTCTTTCTTCTTTCATGTTTTCATTTTCCACAACTCAAGATGAACTGCATATAGGTATGTGGAGGGTAGTTGGTAAAACTAAATCGCTTATAAGTGAAAACGCGTATGCTGAGACCACATATGTGGAGTGTTCAGTGCAATTAATACCATTCCAAGAATGCTGTGAAATATTGACTTGATTTTCGCCTTGTCTTAAAGCTACATATATTTAAAATAATATGGGTGGCACTTTAGGTTCCCAACCGTACTCTAAAATAGAGTATTGTACTCTAGTTCATGTAGGTGTACTTTATAATCTATAACTCTAATAGAGTACGCAAGTAGTGGTCTTTATTTAAACTAACATTTTTTCCTCTTCCCTTCTTCCTTCAAAAATACTTCTTACAATGAAAAACATTCTGCGTACACAAATGTTACAAACTTGTTTTCTTCCTCCTTTGTATTGTATAATAAATACTTCTTAAAAAATACTGGAGGATATGGTAATTTATTTTATAAACCGCCTGATGAATTTATTTATTTAAACAAACTGAAAAAAATAATGAGTAATGGTGAGCATTTTTGAAGTCTTGGTCAAACTGGTTTTTAAACTGCAAGGAAGACATTTAATCAGAAAGGCCGAGCTTGGCGTCAAAGGCATTTGGGTAACTACGAAAGAATAAGAACAATACAATATGCTGAGATGAGATTTCCTTGTGCTGTTGTGGGAATTACTCGCCGGAATAGACCGAGGAACACGGCAGGGCGTTGATTGTAATTCTATCATGTAGGCGACCGCTTGTCAAACCAAGGAGGAGGTGGTTGGACAAAGTCCAAGAACGAACGCTTTACGTACTGTGTCTGTAGACTAAACTTATCTTTCTGCAACGATTTCTGCAGAAGCTGCGGGCACAGGGATGTTAAAGAAACCATTAAAATCGTCCTATAACGTGCAGGTGCAGTGCTCTGTCATGTCGCTGATTTAGACTTCTGCTTTGATAACTTGGCTGAACTTGTGGCATAAGAGTTAGCCATCTTCTCCGCATTATTAAAAGCACTAATTGGTTTGCGAAATAGGTTTTAATAGATCTGAGTGGTAGCACAAGGGGCCTGTGCTGGCCTAAGTGTGTCTGCTGTCTTTCCGCACACCATTAAGCCCCTGCAACCTAACCTAACCTGTATACTATCTCTTCTCGCTACTTAAGCATTCACTGATAGTATTTTCGGTTCAGAATGTGAAGTGGTGAGAAGAGAGGAACAGAGCTACATAACATACAAAATTGATTAAAAATTAACTCCTAGTCTATATGCACCTAGAGGTAGAATGTTTAGATTCATACAAGTACTTTAAACAAATAACATAAAATTGTTATCCACTGCAAAAAGTACGAACAAATATATTTTAAAAAATGTGAAATAAATAATACTCTTTTTTTTCACTGTACTCTTTATTTATCCTCTCTGAAATCAAATATACTCTATTTCTTCTTAAAAAAAAGTTGACAACCCTAGCGGCGCTACAGACCGTAGAGGACCAGGGCCTAGCTTCTCAGCAACCACTCGTGTTGTGCGTGCTATTGTTCTGTCACGAGTGGAAGGGACCTACAGTTTTATGCCGACTCCGATCGGCCATGTTTAAGAAGCTTTTTCTAGACAAGAATACTCTAAGAGCATTGTCAATGACTCGAAAGAGGTGAGACCGTGAAAATTATGTTTGGCCGTACAGTCCGAGAATCGAACACAGCCAGCGAAGTTAAGGTAAGTTGACGTGCATATTGATGACTAATCCGAAATCGAACAAAGCTCTCCCCTTATTTCATCTAGAATTTCAAAAAAAGATGTGTTTAACTGACCTTTAAATACGTCAAGACTGCCCTTCAAAGCACTGTCCAAGATGTGCTACAAATGACTGGTGTGGTTTGCGAAATGGTTATAATCAGCAGAACGAAACTGCCTCCGCTACACATTTCTTCCCTTACACACAGCTCACAAAAAAGTTTCCAAGTTTGTGTCGTTAAGTCCACTTGTGTTGGCAATCATTTTTGATGACATTTAAATGCCAACTTTTCCGCGGTCTCTAGCCGACAGCTTGTCATCGATTTCCGCAAGACTCTTCCACTGGGACCACACACATCCACTCGCCCCTCAACTGCTTCGTCAGCAAATCCCCAAGCGAAGTCGCACGATTTTATTTTTTCAGAAATTCAAACTTAAACACCAGCTGTCTCGTCAACACTAAAAGCGTCTTGTTTGCCTTGTAAAGCGTCGCTGCCTTTGAAATTCCCCAACCAATGAACGTCCACAGAAAATCCGACCCCCACGACAAGTGTCAACCGGCTAAGCGTTTCCTTATGCGTCCATCAAAGATCAATTTCGCAACACAAGTGCATCCATTAAAAATGTTGAATCAACACAAATGCCAACAACCCAGCCAACAAGAGGAAACCTGTCACTTCGCCCAGAAACCGAAAAGTGCACTACTAACGTGTGTACCCTCTAAAGTACACAACCAACAGCAGGAGCAACAACTGAGCATCGAGATGCGAAAATAAAAGCGAACAGGGGGCACTGAATGAACTTTCGTCGAAAGGCAACCGCTCAAGCCGGGCGAACCCACCGTCAGCCTCGACCGACAGGGGATTGGCGAGGGCCCGGCTAGAGGACAAAGTTTCAATGGATGATAAGAGGGAGGCCCCCGTAATGCAATATGACATAACCATAAAGTTCTACGAGACAGTTGAAACAAAGATGAACTCACCTAGGCGTATGAAAAACTGCACGAAAAAACTTTTCCACTTTGACTTTGACAAAACAGGGAAATATTGCCTGAAATCCGTGTCCCTTGTACACGCATACACACGGTGAATATCCTAACGACAAACTTCAGGATGTTATGTGTGCCCCGGTGCTGATGAGCGCCACGGCGGCGGTCGGGGTATGCCATGAAATCGTAGTTGCGGCAAACTTGTACCCTTGTTGACTGGGGAATTATTGCCGCAATCTGCTCGGGATTCAAATAAACATCGTATCCTCCTCGCACACAAAAATGCAGAATGTTCTGCCGGAGCAGGAGCTGCGGCGGAGCGGGTGGATGGACTGAGAATAAGACAGGACGAATTGGGTCTTAGCGTAAAACTTTACAGGTAACTGAATAAGGAATATGGAAACAATAAATAACGCGAGGGAAAACAATGAAAAGAAAGCGGCGGCAACGACGATACAGGATGTTTGGCAGGAATGGTGAAAGCCGTCATCAGGGTGTTTGTAGTGGGGATTAGCTACCCGATGCCATCGGGGGCATTTACCCTTGCCTGCAGGGTGTCAACGTAACTCGAGTGGGTGTTGATTTCAGGACAAGTGTAGGCATTTCGCAGCATGTGTGATCATATAGTCATTGTGAGTTAGTTTATGATAAAATCACCTTTTGAAGACACGTGCAATCGGAATTGGACGCGGACTTTGTCTGTTTAGTCATAGGCCCAAACAGGGAACTGTGCAATTCACACGATTGTCCGCAGGCTAGATCTCCCAAGAGACAGCCTAACCTTAGGGATGTACAAATATGTGTCTAGTGCCTAAATATGTATGCAGTCAGCCACTAGACCCTTACTTAGCCCAGAGTTATTTATTAGAAAAGAGGGAATGGATGCCTTAAAGACCGCAGCAGGATGTGTCTCACTTAGACGAACGAATTGGGTCCAGTATGTATTTAATAGTGGACGTTTTTCTGGAGTAAGCTTCACTAGTAGAAGTTTTTGAATGAGATTGAACCAAGTAGGCAACCGCTTTGCAGACCCAGTACGATGTGGTTGCTAAGTCCAAATTCACGCCTGATTGTGCTTGGGAATAACGCCTGGTGAATCTAGGGCTTATAACTGCCACTGATATATACAGAATTTTACGTAAGCGAATTGAAAGAGTTCCGGAACGATGCCGGAACAAAACCTTAAGATAAATAATTGAAATTTCGGTTTAAAACTTATCCTTTTTTTAAATAACAACAATATAAAGCCAGTGGCCGGCCACAAAATTTTAGTGGTTGGCATCAAAAGTTCAATCAATCAATAAATAAAACATATTTAATGATAAAATTTAATAAACAATCCTTATTTATTACAATATAGTAAAAACAAAACTATAATCAAAAGCCGATAAAAATAACCTAATTAATTCGATTTTTGCTTACTTGGTAATAAGTAATAATAGTAAATAGTTGTCATTGCTCTTAAAGCAAAACAAAACTAAAAGCTTATGAGATTAACAATTATTATTTTTATTAAAAAAATAACAAACATCCCTACTTAGATTATTTTAGAAAGAGCTAAAGAAAATTGCTTGTGACTAAATTTTCTGTATACAGTGATCTTAATTGCACAAAACTAGCAAACAAAATCCGAGTTTGACGCATCTGTTATTTCAAGGAAGTGCATTTGAGGTGGAAACGCGGACGACAAGGATTTCGCCACTTATAAGGTCATCAGAATAGTGCTTGGCCAACAACTCCCGAAGGCTGAAACTCGCATTAAATTGAGTTCTAGTAGTCGGGACCCATTACTTCCACTAATATTAATATTTTTGTATTATTATATATCTTATGCCTTTAATAAAAACGCCAAGTAATTACAGTGTAATTTTTCAAACAAATTATAGCAAAAACTTACATTTTTGTAAACACGCACCACTAATCAAAAAATAGGAAATCGCCGTTTTCTTGCACTTTCGCAAATGTACTCTGACTGATGTGTATCTACCAGCTGAAGTAATTACCTAATATTATTAATTGTTTATAGCCTAAGGCTTCATCGCTCTGGCTTAACAGCTAACTTTTAATTTTTACAATTAAACCTTTTAATAAATAAATAAATAATAAATTCATTTTTTTATAGTGGCACAGATTTTATAATAGCTGTGTTTTTTTGTAAGCGTATATACGCTTAATTTTGAAGTGCACAAAAAACGATCATCGGCGCTTAATGATTCATCATAAAATCTTGGCAGCACCGACGACATTTATGACATTTGCTAAGCATTCAGGGGTGTAGTCGTGGAAATTGATTTTTGATCTTTGATGGTCACAATCTTCATTTTGTGACTGTGTACTTTAAACCACGTACGTGACCATCACTTTAAAAACAAAAACACTTAATAATTATAAAATAAAAAAATGTTCATCAAATGAAATGAATCGATTACGAAACATAAACGCAATGTATAGCAGAGACTCTGGATATACAAAAATTGCATACTTATGGATGCCAAAAAATTGGAAAATGATCTAATGCATCAACCACACCTGCAGGTGTAAGCCAAATACAGCAACCTAAACAATGAATGAATGAATTCAGGAATGAACACACAGAAATTAATGATTGGGAGCATTGTTTTTATCCGCGCTTATTCCTTAAGCGGCGATAGATATGATGAGTAAGTTAAGCGGATATAGGAATCGTTGTTAGTGTATTTTACATGCAAATCGAAATTTAAGCGTATATACGCTTGCAAAAAAACACAGCTAATGTATTGAATCCAATTATTTGTATAGAGATTTGGTTTGAATCACTTTACTACTAAAATATTTATATAATCTTAATATAAAAACCACAGGAAAATTAGGATTAGTCTGAAGGAAAAGCCACTTAAGAAACCTTAACCATTTTTTCTCCCCACTTCCGAGGAATGTCTTACATTTTTAACATTACCGGACGAAGAGGATTAAAATGTACTACAACTAGAGAGTGGCCAACCACGAGTGTACTTACCCTATTCTTTCTGTTTTTGTTTCCTCAGTACCCCCTCGAAATATTGTCGAGCAAATTTTACAGTAGATTTATTCAATCCCATTTATACCCAAATATGGACAGCATCATTTTAAATGATATGTACGAAAAATATTTGCATCGATCGCAGAAATGGATTTATTAATTTCATCAGCAGTGATGGATTGGTTTGAGTCAATCTAAAGAGGGCACTAGAATGTGCATTGTTATTTTTCGTAGCCTATACTATATATGTACTAATTCAGAACATAAGCAGTAACCTTATCAGCTTTTATCTAAATCGAAAAAGGCGCCTAGGATTCTTAAAATAAAATATTAGAAAATGACATCAGAAAAATGATATGATCCTCGAAACTGGATTTTTCCACAGATAATGTTTTGGCATTAAAGTTTGAATACTAGGAGTGGTAGAAAGCCATAGCCTATGGCTTTAGCAATCTATATTTAGTTGTATACGTCCGATCGGACCAAATTAAATGTCGTTAGAAAGATAGGATTTCGTAATAAAGGCAGTGTGCGATTAATTGACCCAGTTTTGATTCATCGCGGGTCAGTAATAAAATGCGCCATATTTTACAGTTGTTCTTCAATAAAGACGAAAACGCATCCCATGCTGTTGAAAATGTGGACAATGATTATGGACCTGAAACTGTAACAGTAAATCATGCGGACTTTTGCAACCGTCGATTCGGTTTCGGTAATTTCGATGTCAAATGTGCACCATGCTCTAGAATAATTGTCGAAAATATCGATAAAATCATAGAGAGTCATGTGAACACTATCTCGATAAGTCCTCGAGCTAAACACGCAAGTTAGCGCTAAAAACCCTCATGGAACCTCATCACTGCTGTCGCAAATCGCAACAACATCAATCCATTTATGAAGTGGATAGTGACTCCTGACGAAAAATGGATTGATTATGCCATCCGGTTTGAAAACAGTTGATGGCATTCCTCCTGCTCCAGAAATGTTTTCGTACCATGACTTGAGTTTCAGTGTTGCCCTGAAAGGCATATCAGAAGCACTAAGACAATTGCATGCCCTCTGAGAAAAACGCATTGTTCCGACCATAATTCAGGTAAGGGGTATCTATTCTAGAGTCTTAGCATTAGAAACCAGATTGAAGTAAGCCGCTTCTGCTTTCCAACGCCAACTGTTGTAGAAAATTGTTTAGGCTGTATTTTTAGAATGTTTTCGTGGTTTTCAATTTGTTACGCAAATCTTTGTCTTGGGCAGCTTAATGAGTTTTGGAAAACCTAACGACACAAACAGAACTTTGGCCTATTCAAATTGGAAAAGCCGGGTAGTCCCCCCAACGTCTGATTATGATGCGGTCGTGATCGAATCGCGGTTAGTCGGAACAAAGGTTGTTCAAGGCACTGTCTTGCTATGTGTCATTGGCAGGGAATCATTTACTATGAGTTAATCTCCGCCAGCACCTACCGCTGTCTAACATACCCTAACTTCTACCATCGATTTCTCAAAAACCGAATGTTCATTTTCTTTCCACACAGACTATGATTCCAGCAAACTCATCCAACATTCTCTACTCTGAGTACTGGTGTCTTCACCTTATGCAGTTTCAGTAAATTGAATAATAAGTTGACGACGAAACTTTTATGTAAACCGAAAGCTGAAACCAATTGTACATACAGTATTCGGATGTGATGATGCTCGGGAATTACGCATAACGAGATGGAGACAATGAATTCCCATCATCAGTTTGAACGAGTTCTCAGATTCATAGGGTAGATTAACCAGATTCAATGTTAATGTTTCCCAGTTTTATGATTATTATGTCGGGTGAGTTATTACGACATATGTGTTGATTTCCTGAGGATCATGAATGAATTTATCTGGAGTTGACTGAAGGAGTGACCGTTAGAGTACTTAACTTGTGTGTGAGTGGCTGTGAGACCAACATCTACCTTCATTTAAACACGTTTAAACCCACAAACATAATTTTGATTTGGACACGTGTCATCTGTGAATAAGCACTGTTAACAAGTTTGATTAGTTCGACTGGTGATGTTTGATTTTGCGGACGAGAGCTTCCAGCGCCTTTGAAAAAATAAACTATCCAGCGCTGACTTAAGGAATGACCTTTGCATTTATAAAATCATTATTTACTTAAAGGCAGGCGCTCCTTACAGATACATAAATGTTTTCATCTTTATTACATCCGCTGAAACTAGAATGGTCTTTCACATTGAAATTCACAAAGAGAACTGCCCTAAATTCTACAAGATCATGCGGCTGACAGAGAGTCAATATACTTATCTTATAGTAAATTATTGAATACAAGAACGTGAACATTTATCACACGTTTTAGCAATTCCAGTTGCTTGGTTCCATTTTGCTGAAGAGGATCTCTTTGACACAACAATCATTCGTGTTGTGCCTAGTACTGTTCATCGATGGAGGGGCGTACATTTTATAATCAGCTTCTAATGGCAGAGTAGCTTTATAATGATCAACTCAAATTACTTTTATTAATTAAAATGTATAGTATTTATTATTAAGTAAATTTAATTATAGTGGACTCTCCCTTAATCAAACTTCTTCTAACTGGAACTCATTATGGTATACCGTGACAATTCGACTTAGGGACGGGCAGAAGTTTTGGGAAGAAGTATCCTTTTTACATTTTCATAACGGTCTCCGGTTACAGTGTAACCATTTTCATAAAAAAAACAAAGTCTGGCTTGATAGTGTAGCACTAAAGAACTGCGCGATGTGAAAGTTGAAGTAAAAGTTTAACTTTCCAAATATTGGGTGATGGAATAAGTTCTGCGGTTCTCTTTATGTGAAATACCTACTGCCCCGCCTTGGCAATAACACCGCTTTGCATGCCATGACGGCGAATGGCATAACGCTGTCACGCCATCATGCCCCTTAACCATAAGCGAGTCGAGTCACCGCTCTTTCGCTCAAGAAAATCCTTGTGTATCCCATTGTGAAGTTTTTTATTCGATTCTTGTAAATGTATCCAAAACTTCTCTGTGCTAAACCTGTCTATGAGGAGAGCTTTTCAACAAGTATTGCTTCCTGAAACTGCTTCCTCAAGTTTTTTCTTCATCCTGAGCATTGTGGACTCAGCATTCCCACATTTTTACGACCTGAGAACGGTAGGTGCTAATATAAATCCGCATGTATTACGTTTTTTAAAATTTCTTTTCATTTATTTTTTTTTTTATATTTTGGGTTTTAAACACAACACTTCATTAGTTGTATCCAAGGGAGATTATTTTTCGGACTTAATGAACACCCTCCAGTTCTTCACAGTTTCGCTAAGCATTGTCTATGTCAAACAAACAGCAACCAACTTCTCCTTCATTGTCAATCTGATTCTGACTTGTGTTTGTTGGTATTTGTTAACGTCTTAAAGCTGCTTTAAGCTTTACAATGCAAGTTAATGTTTACTTTTAATTTTTTCATATTGCATTACATCTTCCATCTCCAATACAAATGTTCATAATCGTAAAATTGTTATCGGGATAGTTTCAAATTTAAATTCTTAAAAAACTACAAAAACCCATAAATTCATTTTTTTAATGTTCTTCAGACCGGACAGGGTCCTACCCTCATAAATCACGGGTTTGATTTCTTTTCATACCCATACGTTTTAAGTACATATGTAATAGGATATGGAAAACGAGATAATGCTTGACGACATGTGCATCGGCATTATCCTCGGTTAGTGACAATTGGAAATATGTTAGAAAATAAGTCAGTTCGAAAATAAAGTTGAACGAGAGCGGACGTGTTCCGTTACTCACAACCCAGCGAACTCAACTGTGTTTTAATTTGCATTGTAAAACGTACTACCTTTGGATGTTCTTGAACACGTTTTTCCTACGCGATGAGTTCGCTGCTTTACCAAAAGGACTGTGAAACGGAGTGGAGCGGTGTCTTTGGTCCTTATCCAGGTCTTTATTCTGCACTCCAGCTTTCAATCTAAAAATGGTACCCACTTTCTCGTCAATTGTAATGATTTATTAGTTTGTCATGTTTGTTTTTAATTTCTACATAAGTATGTTCTTAGATACAGGCATCGCATATGCAGGCAGATAGTTTTCAGTTTCAGAAAAAATTGCAGTCGTGCCAGTTACGTCGATTTACCTTGTTACCAATACTTTGTTTAGAAAAAATGGAAAAAATGGCAATCAAGTCTGGAATAATCTCGAAAGAACAATATTTTTCAACTTATACGTCAAAAGTGCAATAAATGGATCATAAAAATGATGGTAGTTCTAACTTAGTAAATAAGTAATTGTTTAACCAGATTCTGGCAGTTCCCTGATGTTCAAGTGTAATCTTCATTATTTGGATTTAACGTATTAGTCGTGAGCTTGACAGGTGGACTGGGTCTATCCAAAATGCGGGAATAACACAATTTTAGTTAGATAATGTTCACCGAAAAATGATTATTACCAATCGACAGCATTCCACGTCTTGCTTTGGATATACAGTCAGCTTCAGTGAGTGGAGATCATATACGTGTTTTGCGTTTAAATTAATATTTAATTCATGGCGCAGTTTTCTAAATAAAAAAATAGAGGATATCTCAAAAACTATTGGCACTAATTTAGGTCACCCATAAATGGCCCTTGTAAGCTTTGCTTGCAAAAGCTTTTGGCCCTGGTCACTCTTTAGATAGTTCAAATAATCAAACACATCCATTTTATGTTTAGTGGACACTAAATTGACCACTTTACGCACCACACAAAAAGCCCATATTATGGCAGATGTCCTTATAAGATTGACATGTTGCACACTTAGGGTTAGGTTAGGTAGGGGGACTGCTAGTGCATTTACCAGCACACTCAGCCCATATTGGTCCATTGTGATACCCACGGACAGACTACTACCACTGATTGACTACTCCAGTGTTGGTGATGATCCCAATGGCAAAAGATGACTCAACCAGATAAAAGCGTAATAACTTTGATTTCACTGGGATTCGAACCGGGGCCTCGCTAACTAGGCACTCTACCAACTGCGCCATTCAGCCGTTATGTTGTACACTTACTTTTGGCATTTGAATTTGCATTGTGTGGCTTATGACTCGCTGTGCCTATAGTTTTTGATACATATTTTGCTTATGTACATAAAAATCACTAATTAACTTCAAAAACTGCATTTAAGATTCCGTTTGACATTATTCTTTGTTTAGAACGCAGGCGCCTTTACGCTATACACTCACTTTTGAGTCAGCGGACTGTACAGATTATTGCCATTGACGGAAGTTTACCATCTGAGATACAATTTGTCAGTCACATCTATTATTTAAGAGTTCATTTTGACTGATATTGGCATCCCAGAGCGTATACGCTATAGACGTTTGATAAGTCAGAGACTTGTTGAATAAAATATGTTTTTTTTTTTTGTCGATTCATAAGCATGATTAGTCGTTGTACTTTTCGGTGATTGGGCTGGGTACTGGATAGATTTCAAGCTTATTCTGGTTATGGATATATTTTTTGTAGTAGATCGCCGTGGCGCAGTTGGCTAGTGCGTCGATTCCTACGCAAAGTTCACATGGCTCGATACCTGAATCTACCACCAATCATAATTGACGGGTCCGCCTCTTTCGAGTCACTGACAATGCTCACAGAGTATTTCTGTCTGGAAAAAGCTTCTCGACTTCGCCGTTCGGAGTCGGCATTAAACTGTAGGTCCCTTCCACGCGTGCAAGAACAATAGCACGCACAACACGAGTGGTTGCTGAGAAGCTAGGCCCAGGTCCGTCTCGGACTGTCGCCCACCCATATTATATTATTATTTGGCAATAAATAATACTTAATCAGACTACGAAGAGCCAAACACTACTAAAAGATAGCACTGTTGACGGGAGCTGTCAATTCAAAAACCTCTAGATTATCAAACGCTTGTCTTTACCACGAACAAGGCTTAACCAAGTGATTCTCTCCCCACAAATTCTAGGGTAAATTATGTTCCCTTTCAGGAACACCACAACATGTCTGCATGTCTTCAATTCACTACACAAATATTAACACCCATGTGAACTACCGAATCGAGAAAGTTCACCAAAAGTGGATTACAGTCAAATTTGCGATGCAAATCTACATATTTGCATGCTTTCTGTGTGAAGTGTGTGCTATATGCGAGCGCACCCTTAATACCCTGAATACTTTTGCATTTTTCACTTCATACTTTTATCTCACGCCCTCACAGAAAATGAAAAACAGTAAAAAGCTGCTGCACAGGAGAGAAAAAAAAGACTCCAACAGAGGGATCAAAACTTGTTTACACATGCAAATCGGGAGCTGGGATTTTATTCGCCATGGACCCTCCACAAGTTCCTTGATTGATGTCGGAGTGACGTTTGTGCATAAATAAGGCAACAAATGTGGCTCTTGATTTTGTTTTTGTTTTTGTAAAATTAATATAATATGCGCGATACAATGAAAAATGATTACACACTCGGCTCGGCGTTTAATTGGTCTTAATGGCGGTAAACAGCCACAAATTGGCCTTGTTCGGGAGACAAAGTGCGGTCGTATCATACTCGTATTCGTCAAACTGTGCTGAAAAAGTGGCCAAGATTTATTCACAGAGAATTATATTTAACGATGCAGTAAATGATGTTTTATTAACTGAACGCGTTCTGGAGTACTTAAGCCTGAAGTGGCTCCTGGGAATATAAAGAGGACGGTGTTGCCACTCACAAACTGTGACAAGCGCAAGGGTTAATGACGAAAGCTTGATTCTGAAATGATTCATTGAATACAAGACGAACTCTCAAATCGATTGAGACATCCCACTAAACGTCTATTCAGCCGATGCGCTTTGTCTTACCCTGAAGCACGTTCGAAAGATTTAATACGCTCTGATTGTTCTTTCATTTCTGACATCTGAGGCTGGTGAAATGTTGTGTTAGGGGTGACGAGATGCCTTTGAAACTCTGTCAATTCAAAGAGATGAGTTTTGTTTTCTCACCATCAGCCATGTTGCCGGAAGGTTTCGCAAGCCCCTTGTTCATGTTCTTGGGGATGTTTATGGGGCTTTGAAATCTCTCTGATCCTTAGCCTGCGGTCGGCTATCACAACATCGTGAATTTCGTTGTCACATCAATCGAATCGCCTGAGGGTTATATAAATATCCTGCGTCGCACGATTGAACTTGAAACAATATCTGATAGTCAGTCAATGATGCATCGTCACGAGTTTCTTGTACCGAGGAATAATGTTTTATTTAAAATGAATGCGCACCGGAGGTTACGACAAAATCATATAAAGAAGCGAGAAGATGCTTGTAATAGATCAAAGAAAGGTGAGTTGAGCAATGTTATTCTTGAGAAATGATTTAAGATTTGGTCGAAAGATTCAACTAAATGCACGACATGGCATGACTTGTGATCTGGCATTCATCCATTCATTCACGAAATCATGAGTGACTTTCGTTACGTTTCGTTAAGCGAATTATTTGGAAAGCTAGAAACTTGCTTCAGAAATGTAAGAATTCTTCTGTTTTTTCATTCACATTTGGACTATGCAAACAAATGCTGGGTTTTACGGTACCACCTAGGAGAAACCCATGCCTTGACAACGAGTGCAGGCTGCCACATGCAGCGAGGCTGCAAGCCTACAAAGCAACGCTGCAACGAATAACGAGGGCTGTTCGTGACCTCTACGAACGGAAGAGCCCTGGCTTCTCAGGAGAAATAAGAAAGAGTACGAGAAGCGCCCGATTAAAGTGATGGTGAGGTGCTACGGCAGGAATGATGTCCGAAAGTTTTACCAGAGGGTGAAATAGTTATACAATAGGTACAATGTTCGGACAGAAGGCTGTCTTGACGAAAATGGACAGCTTGTAGTAGAGTCGTAGTCGATACTAAGAATCTGGAAAGATGACTTCTGAAGACAGTTAAACGACGATGAGGGCACAAATACCGCTGTCATGCAGAATGTTCAACTCAATATAGACGATGATCGACGAGAATTCTGTCCCCCGACTTGGACGAGGTAAAGATAGCTAGATAGTCTGACAAAGCTTCCGGTATGGACGGGTTGTCAGCTGAAGTCTTTGAGGCAGCTGGAGATGATCTGCTGGGGCGCACGCTCCAGCTCGTCGGTATGGTATGGTCAAAGGAAAGCTTGCCCGATGAGTGGAATCTAAGTATCGTTTGCCAGATCAACAAGAAAGGAGACCTCTTTGACTCCTCCAACTACAGAGCGATTAGTCTCCTGAATATCCCATAAAAGGTGCATTCTTTAGTTTTTTCGTCCATATTTGGACTATTCATGTAAAGGGTGTTCCAAATTAATGCGAGCTTTGAGTTTGTCTCCATTTGTGAATAAAATTGTTGGCAACACTGAAAATGAAAAAGTCAAATTGAACAGCTGATACAACATGTTTTCATTATTGAACTATATCTCAAAAATAATGAAAGTTTGGCTGGCAGACTTAATTTTTTTTTTGCAAAATATGGGCGAAATAGCCTTTTAACATCGTCAACTACGATAAGATTAATTAAAAAATTCAGGGAGACTGGATAACTTGAGGGCGCTGAACAGACTGTTCATCCAAAAACAAGCTTTTTTAAATAGGCAAGCATCATTGGACCATATTTTTTAAGATTGGCTGGTTAAACTCATATTGATATTGGATTCTGCCAATATGGGGTATGTGGTTCCAATAAGGCGGTGCCACATGCCATGCAGCCCGTGAAGCAATTCAGTTACTGCAAGAGATAATTTCCAAGCCGTGTAATCCCTCATTTCAGTGATCCGAATTAGACCTGGAGATCCTGTCATTTACAACATTAAATTTCTTTTCATGGATATATTTGTAATCAAAGTTCCAAGTCTAGCCTACAACCAGACGTGCCTTGCGTTTCAGAAGGACATTAAACAAGCCACATCTATGCAAAATGGTGATTGAAATTTCCGACAGAACAGTCTGTATAAAACAGCAAAGTTCGTGGAGAGAGTTTGCTTGATGTGGTATTCTATAAATAACTTATCCTATGTGCTTTATGACATCACATCACACTAATATGTAAAGAGGTAATCACATCGCACTCTCGATGCGCTTCTCGATTAACGTACCTCTCGATTCACGCAACATCTCGAGTTCAGCAACAGCTAAATTTAGGTTGAGTGGACTGTCGCGCCACCCATATTATATTATAATAGCAACATTTCAATTAGACATAAACTCGGTGATTGCGACTACCCCACTTTCTATTAGTTGCGAAAATCGAGTGGGGACTGTATTTATATTTATATTTAAAATATATTGATAAGATTTTATAATATATAAAAAAATATTATATTTATAATATATAGGTAAAGTTTGTAAGTTTGTTTGCTTGTAGGAAGTAATCTCTGGAACTACTGAACCAATTTTAAAAATTCTTTCATCATTAGAATGCTACATTATTTCTCCGTGCCATAGCCTATATTTGATTGCGGTTTTTAATTTTTTTTTTAATGTGAAACAACAATTGTTGTCAATTAATTCACTAGCAATCAAATCAAAAAATCATCGCAGTGAGGGTGGTTTTAGCAGCGATCGTTGCAATGGTGTGTGTGTGAGCACACAATCGGTCTAAGGCATGATTTTGATTTTTCTACTGGAGTGTGTGATACATTCTTTAGGGTAAAATTGAAAAAAAATCTTCATCAGTGCTACGGCTCTAGAAGTAGCACAAAGAGAATTACAAGTATACACAAGAAGAAGAGTTCATATCTTTTTTCTATTTTGGACAGAATAGGTGCTTCGTTGCAATGGTGTAGGAGAAAAAGTATGTGGTTGTAATTAGATATATTTTTCCACCCATTCGGAACGATTAGGTTCAGGAAGATCAAACATTCTTTCTGGTACTGGTACTGGACTTGAGAAAGGACTGGTTTTCCGATGGGCGACGACGTTGGCTTACCTTGAGTTGGAACTCCAGAGAAACAATACATTTTGCTACCAGACAAAATCTCAACGTCAAACACAGTATAAGGAGAAGTCTTCAAAAATTGACATAATCGCTTAATACATACTAGAGCCATTAAGAAAAGCTATAAACACAAAATAAATCCTAAGTACCCTGTACTAAGAACCTCGCAAGATCCAAATTAAAGGTCCTTATTCTTCCCAATTCACAGGAAATAATTGGAATTGGGTTGGCGTGTGAGTATTTCCGGATGCTCGTATGTATGAACTTTTGTATCGATTGGAGAGTTGCCCGTCGACAGATAGTCTACTTACAAATACAAAAATGAATCAATCTTCCTTTTGTCACGCCATAACTTGAGAACGCCTTTACCGAATACATTCATATTTTTTTTTTAAATTTGCTTATACTTTGTGGAAGGCTCTTACGGAAAGAAAAATTAAAAAAGACGCACAGGCTATTGAATAATTTTGGATCTGAATTTATCTAAAGACTGTTTTTTTTTTTTTAACAAAAAATGGACACTGATGAACATAAGTATTCGGCTTAAAGGGCTAAGACAATTCAAACAGCTTAACAAATCGAATTATTTTTTCTTCATTTGAAGAAATGCTTTTCTTTTTAAATTAATTTTCTCTATGTATATTGTCACATAGATTATATGTAACCTTAGCAACTAATATTAAAAGGCATTTATCAGCACACATGATATTTTGTCAGCAAAGCACCAATGTGCAGACAACGCCTCACAAGAGAAATGTCCAACAAAGGAATAGCGGCTCTATCATCGTCTTTGGAGTAAGGACGATAGATAAGAGCGACGTTGTTGTAACTCTCTCATTGTCAAGTCAGTTCGAAGTTGAGTAGTATCAATGTGAACAAAAATGAAGTGAATTAAAAAATGTGTCTTATTAATAAATGTTTAATAATAACAAGAGTAACTAAACTATATAATGGATAATTTAGGAAGACGACTTTTTAAATTTTTCGCTTTTGGTGAAAGTCTGAATGCGGTCAGCATTTGTGTGCAATCTGCAAAATGGCAATTGGACGAACGGCAGAGGTTCAACTCTAGTTAACGAATAGAGAAGTAATCCTCGCCTATACCAGTGAATGCAGTGGGTATGGTCTGTCTGCCCCAACAAGGAAAGTATAAAGGCTCAACTGTAATGCCCTTGAACGAACATGAGCTTGTGTGAAATTTTAACGAAATGCTTCGTAGTGTTTGCGAAAAACACATGGCTAGCCACAATAATACAGTCGATGGTAGACTGCGATAGAGACTTTTCAATCACTGTTAAAAAAAATAGTAAGTGATCTTTTGTCCAGCTCTAAGTGATGTTGTTAGCCGATACCTGTGTCTTGGCTACCGTTCCAAATTTCCGTATCTACAATTCTACCTCCAAGTTATTAAGTCGCCATCACACAATTAACTTTATGTACTCTGCTTGCACTCATATCTTCTCTGAAAAAACCGAAGTAATAGAAAATTGGATCTAAAAATCCATTTCAGGGCTACATCGCCTGATCGAAATTCAAGGGGTCTCTTTTTCTTTTTGCGAATCCTCTGAGCAAATCCCTCCCAACGGAAAACTACTTCCAACTCATTGCATATAAATTGAGTACAATTTTGAGAAAACCACCAATTCCATGAAAGGTGTCAAGGTGTCCAAGGTACCTTCGTCCACGTCCGACATCGACTTAGTATTCGTTTTTCTTTTGTCGGTGAACCATTATCTCAATCCTTCACGTCCAGACTGCCCTACTTCGTCGGCCATCCGACGAGGGAGGAGCGGCAAAACGGAAAACTCTGCATAAATTCATCCCCCAGGGATACAAGTTTTCACCAGAACATGAATTAGTGTGTTGGAACCCGGAGCCAACATGATTTTTATGTTACCAATCCGACTGACCACAACCGGGATTCCCAATTGCACATTGGGGCAACTTTTCGGCCGGCTAAACTTGTGCCTTTTTTTTGTTCTTGGAGGGCCTTGCTTTCGTTTTTTTGTTTTGTGATTTTTATTTTGTTCTTCTTGTATTGGAAAGTTGCTCGTGAAATAAAACCAAATATAATTTCGAGTATTTGGAATAAGTTAGTGCCACCGAGTGGGCAGTAACTGGGGGGAAAGCCACTCCACGGACGTCGGCGGCGGGTTGCCGGGCGAAGCGTCCGAATGAATATATTCGTCGGTTGATGCCCTTAAGGGACGCTCATCCCTTCATAATGTAATTGCCGACAGGATATCAACATTTTTGTTTTTCTTTCGTCCGTTGGCGTGCACCCTTTCCCGGGTGTTTTTCAATCGAAATCGTCATGGGTGTGCGTACATAAACGTGCCTAGGCCCGGCTGAGAAGACGGAGAATAATTCCCAAAAATTCATTTTGCATATTTTATTAAGTTTTCGTCGTCATTGTGTGGGCGCTTCCCTCTTCGGCGGGTGAGGATGGAGAAGTGTTAGTTTAGGATTTTGCACAGTTTTTTCGCCACTTTCCCTTTCGTTGTGTCGTTGTCGGGGTCCTTTTTTCGGTTGCCATAATATTGCCACAAAATCGTACTAATCTCTGGATAGAACATTAAAGATTTATGATGGCAACATCGGTGCACATATAAATATTGGAGACCTCTAGAGCTGGGGCGGGTTAAATATTTGATGGTTTGTAACTGTTTAGGTCTAACCGAGAAGTGCTTGGGCACGCCACGACTACCGATTTTGAATTGGTGGTCATCTTTTATTCGTGGGACGTGGACGATGGGTGGCGTGGAGTGTGGGTGGGCGTGTTGTTTTGGATTGGAACACAGCGAATGATTGCCGTGTTTGTTTATTCATTGTAATGGGGTGGCAACGCAATGCGGTCGAAAATATGCGTGCAGACACAGTTTTTTCTTGTGAGCACTGCTTGGCAGAGAACTGTAGAGTAGACAATGGAGTAAACATACCTCGAGGACAGTGTTTGTTTTGTCTGGCTGGGTTCCAGTGTGTGCATTGACTCTTCTACATTGTGTTTCACGGTGTTTACAAAATGTCTATATTTTTGGATTATTGATTTCTTATTCTGAAGCCAGTGTACCAACTTTGTGGGGTGCTGTGGATGAAGCAACACGTCTTGGTTTTCTTTGTCTAGAGGGAATCGCAGGATTAATCACCGTGGTCTGCTCAAACCAACGTGAAACGTGGGAATAGGAGCGGGGACGATGTTCGCAGAAGATACATGGTAGGTACTAGCTGCTTCGAATCAGAGAGGTGATAGCGGGACAGGCACGTTTTTTCGCAGATCCCCGTCTGTCGTTTGAATAAGAAGATGGTGCCGTAGGAAAAATTTGCACCTCTTAGGAGGTGTTGTTTTTCTTATATACCTAGAATATAAAACCAACAAAAATATAGCAAAAAATGGTGGAAACTGAAGAAACTTAGATATAAACGTCTCTAGAACCCACTAAAGTCAAATTCTTAACTATCAAATCCCGTTTAAACCTCACTAACATCTACATAATTAGATAATGTGAAGATATAGTACTCCAAGAAATTATGATGTTGTTTCAACTTACCCCGACCATGAGCTACTTTGTGAATGTCAACACCAATGATCTGACATAATTTGTTCAAAACATGAATTTAGAGCATCAACGGAATGTTTTTTATTTTTTTTTGTGCCACAATAAAGTCACCAAGTAGCTAGATAAGCGCAGGTATTGTAAAAATCGACGAGTATTATTTTACCATTCTGAGCTTTTAATTGCTCTCACACTTGATAGCCGATCGTGTGTTCATTTATTTATCTTCTATCAATCTGTGCTCTTCGCTTTTGTTTGTCGCTCTCTTTGAGATCATGAAGTCTCTTAATTATATAGCATCGTGGCGCGGTAGATAGATGCTTCGACTACCAATCCGCATTTTTAGAGATAAGAAAATTTAATTTTCGTGTGTGGCAAAACGGTTCTGTATTAAGAATTATTTGGACCTCAAGTTTGGGCAATTGGTATGAAAAGTACAGACAGTTAAATATGGACTGTTGCATGGTCAGGGTATTTTTGGTATAAGCGAAAAATTGATTTTTTTTGTATTTTCGTTTGAGTTCTGGGTGTTCAAACTTTGTATAGTGGTTAACAACACATTGATGTTTTACTTTCTTGGTATATATATTAGTTTTTAATTTAAATACAACTTCCTTTTATTTTTTGGATTTATTTCATGATAATCATGAGCTCAATACAGGGCTCTAATCGCGTAGGGCGACAATCGTCTCGCGCTAGCGTTTCGACGATAGTTTCGTTTCATGTAAGAGAGATATCTTTTTGGTGCTTCACATAGACTGAAAACTATCATTAACTATTGCTCGACGACTGATTTTTGGCGATAATGTATCGTCAGTATTGTCTTGGAGTGAGAACAAATTGTGTATACGTCCCTTGTTCTGCATTTGTGAGACATTTTAGAGTGATAGGTCGCATTTGTATTAGTTTTGTTCGCAAGCTGAAATGAGAATGTATGAGTGAATTATGAGAGGAATTAGAGCACAGATGTCATTTTTAAGTGAGACATATAATTTTCAAAGCGAGACGATAGTGATAGTCTTACATGAAGCAAATCATCGACGATATCGTCGAAGTGAATCAAATGGCCGATAGTCGTCTGAAAAGTTACGCGATGAGAGCCCAACTCTTTCATGTTCTTAGCACAATTTTTATTTACTTTATGTTGAGCTTAAAAAAGGTCTTGATATAGTTTGGTCTGAACTCAAAATACACGTATTTCCGAACATATTAATGGAACGTCAGCTGCAAGAGAGATTTGATTAGTGTAAGTCGAATTTTTTCGGTTTTTTGGGAAGGATGCGCGACATGCAACAGAGATTTCGCGAAGAAATGGTACTCTATGTGGATAAGGATTTGGAAACAAAAACGATGGAAATATATCGAGAAGATTTTTAGATTCCAAATATTCTTTCAACAACTCGGCAAATTGATGACATGTTTAATATGCTTGCAGCTTCATCAATAAGAGGACCCTCTTATTTCTCCGCTTAGGCATGTCAGAACTGAAGAAAACTCAAAGCAAGGTGCTCTCTAATGATTTATTAGAAATATTCCATTCTTTTGATGATAGTTTCAAAGAAATCTTTTTTTTTTGTTTTATATTTTTAATTAGATATTTACTTATTTACTCCCCACTCATAAGCTTAAAATATATTATTGAACTTTTTTGAGTAGTTCTTTTTTTCACTTAATAAGTTTCTGTAGTCTTCGAATATTTAAAAGAAAACACTTCCTTTCGCTTCTATCGTCACAGACGGAATCAATCAGTATTTCTCACATTTTGGTTTATTTTACATTCCGTTACAATTCTTTAGATGACAAAAGCGAGTGATGCTAGCTATGTTAAAGTTAACGGGAGACTTAAAAGGAATTGGTATCGAGTTGGACAGAACACAGTGGAAAGAAACGTTTCCTGTTACTTAAGTAGTTACAAACGTTAGTATTTGAGTTCAAATTCAAAGCAAATATTTAAAATATTTCTTGTACGCTTACTTTTATGCATCACTGTGACTTTGTTTGGCTTTTAGAAGAACTATATTTACTTCTTTTTACTTACCTACTTTTGATAGTTCTTGAGATACAATATTAAGAAAATTACCTTTGGGAATAATGTTGTACTTCAGCAGAAGATTCAGAAACGCCCTGTAAATATTTTGTATTTTAATTTGCAAATTTTGTAGCCTAAAAAATTCCATTTAAGAAGGAAAATGTTATCCCGATATCTTTATTCGTTTCAGAAGCCATGATTTTTGCAACCAATCCCACACCAAATTCTCATGCTAATGCCCAAAAATTCCCTTTTTCCCTCGCTTGGCTTCAAAAGGTACGTCGCATTTTCACCCACACAGTTACAATAATTAACACACAGCAAGAACAATTTTTATTCAAATTGAGTAAATAAAATTCAGCGTTAAAACTATCTAGTGAACAAACAACACACAAAAATAGGCATATATACAGTGGACTCTCGAATTGTCACGGGTTACCATAATTTGTTCGAGTTAGAGGGAGCTTGCAATGACAGAAATAGTTGTGTTTGCACTTTTCCGACCATCAAATACTATGTGTAGGCTTAGGAACTCCAATTGAGTAATAAGCTCGACTTCAAATGGTAAGCGTGTTATCATCTGTAATATAGCTGTTTTACAGATATTTTGACTTCGATACTTATTTCCGAAATGATACTGTCACATTTCTGCCCCACAGTCACAGTATATAAACGAATATAACATGTTAGGTTAGGTAGGCGGGCTGCTAGTGCATTCACCAGCACACTTTGACCATGTTTTTGGCCATTGTGATACCCACAGTCAGACTATTACCACTGATGGACCACTCCGGTGACAGTGCAGTTAGTTTGATCCCAACGGCAAATGGACCAGATTTAAGAACCAAATAAAGCGTATTAACTTTGCTTAAACTGGTATTCAAACGGGGGATCATGCCAACTAGAGGCAGGCACACCAACTGCGCTACCCAGTCGTTTAATCGAATATGATAAGAATAGGAAATTGAAGTGAATTAAAAAAAAAAAAAAACAATATTCCCTTTACTTTGTTCTGGAAGACAAAAAGTTTCCCTTTTTTATTTAAGCTCATTTCAAGTCCAAATCCAAAAAAAAAGAATTTTCACAAAAAGGGAAATTCCCCTCGATATGGCTTGGCACAAAGCTTGTTGCGGCACCCCTCACCACAAGCCTTCACACTGGACTCTTACTCTAAAAAATAGAAAAGTGAATTTATGCATCGTAATACTTACCCTGTCCATTGTTCCGAATTCTTCTTAAATCGACATCCTTCGCTGCGGAACCTTATCCTTCTCTTATCCGCATACCCAAAAAACACACTTAGCCGTACAACCAAAAGCACTGAATGGGTAGCTTTAGTTAGCAACAAGTTTTCAATAGACCATCCGCCCATTCAGTTTGCCTCCAGTCACAAGTATTTAATTAAGCCCCCGTGACATTTTTCTGACCTCCAGTCGACTAACTGGAAAGTCAGAGCCGCGATTAATCACAAGCAAGTCTCCGACAAAAACACAAGCAACCAAAGCAAATAAAAGTCGAAACTTTGTATTTCAATCAAATGTGATTTTTCTGCATGTCGGTGTCCCCAAATTAGAATAACAAAAACCCCAACTCAAAACTATTTCTTCATTCACCCCACTTACCTTTAAGCATGTTTCCAGGAACATAATTTCCTAACGAACCACAGTGTGCCTCGGGCTTGAGCATTGCTGCTCTCAGTGATCCGTTGTCCTTCCCAACCCATGCAAGCTCAGTTGCCCGCAAAAAAAACCCCAGAAAGCCCCAATTAAAACTTTAAAGCAATTGCTGTCTAATTATAATCGTCCTCAGCCAGAATCATCGGCCATCTCAAAACACAAATCCTTCATTAACTCAACACCGCTTCAAGGGACAGGGACACGAGTGTGTTTCGACATCTCCCACGTCTTCCAGTGATGCGATAAGAAAAAAATAAAACTAATTGACAAACAATCCAACCTCCGACAAATTGTCATTTTCAACAAAACCAACAACACTACAGCCACTATACACGGCGAGGACGAGCTACAGTGACTCTTCTTTCCGCCGACGGCACTACATCCGACATCCGACATCCGACAACACCGACTTCCAAGGATTTCAAGGATTTCAAATTCAAGTGTCCGGAAAATTTCCCAAAGGCCTAATGAAATTTCCCAATTTAACTCTCTGCCGCTACCGTTGCCGCCGTCGCTACTTCTGGTTCTGTTCCATTGCTGCTGCCACTGCTGCTGTTGCTGTCGGTATTGATGCTGGCTGGACGGCCTCCCACACTCCATGACCGGCACTACAATTCGCAATTATGAGAAAGGAAAAAAAATGTCACTTGTTTTTTCTATGCTTTGTGTTATTACATTATTATCCTGGTAGTGTCCTTGTGACTAGATGAATTCTAAAGCACCCCCGTCCCGTGTACATCGCTGGGATCAGCACGCGCGGGCGACGACGTGAGGTGGACTTTATGCGGCCAATGCGGCCGATGTAAAACAATGAGATAAGTAGAAAATGAGTATCCTCGCGGGTGCAATAATGGCGAATGGATAACATTTGCAGCACACTCTGTCTCACTTTGACCGCTGTCGGGGGAGGGAGTTGCCCCTGCCTCTGCCATGGGCGAGGGTGTGTAGCAATTGAGGAACTAATTTTGTTATAACAACAGTCTAAGCTGTTGTGCTGAGTTGGAGATAAGAAATTGGCGAGGTTTAGCTGGTTGCATTTTAGATGGGTCTTCAGGGAGCACTTTGAAGTGCTTTTAGGGTTGTTTTATTTCAGTGCGGGATAATCGGTACTCCGCGCGAACGAAAGGATTGCTTTGGGGTTGAATATTGATTGGTTTTCCATTCGCCATTCCGAATTAGAGAGCAATTTTATTGCAGAGGTCGAATTGAAGATGAGAGAGAAGATTTCGATTCAACTGGATTTCGATTTGATGTTTCTGGAATTCGAGAAAGTATTCATTTGGTTTGAATATCATTTCGGGTTTATTTTCTGCACACTAATTGGAAAATTCTTCGATGTTGTTCAGTAAACAGAATTATTTGCTCGCAAATTTGAGTCAATTTAAAATTGTATGGGTTAACTTTTGATTAAGCTGCTGAAGTCGATGAGTTTTCGAGAAGGAACGTTTGTATTCATTTTCTGGTCGGTTGTAATGTTGTCCTTTTTTGCTGGGGGAAGTGCGATTGCAATTAAATTCTCCCTTGTCTTTAGTGATATGAAATTGAACTTAACTGAGGCAGTGAGGGAGAACGGCAAATGCAGCACATGCACACATGAGCCCAGGAACGATGTAAATATAATGCACGAGTTAAAATTGTACTCTGAAGAAGAATTAGAGTTTTGACTTGTTTTAAAAAATGCTCAACAAGTGCCTGAAAAAGGCTAGTGAAGAACAAAATGGAAATGTCAGGCCATTCAAGGAATGGGCCAAGCAAACATAACGCTTTAATGTGAGTGTGTTTGGATTGTGAGAGACTCAACTGAATTTTCAGCGGGCTGCTATTTACATTTCCAAGGAAAAATAATGGACACATAGTACGGTGGTGATCTAGTGACTGGTATAAAGACTGTGACCAAATGTTAATTATAAAAATTAACTGTTCTTTATTCAAATTATTTGCATAATAATAATATAGGTGGCGCTATGTCCAGTAGACGGCCAGGACCAAGCTTCTACAACAACAATTGGCATTGTGCGTCCTAATGTTCTGTTCTCAAGTTTGAAAGGCATTTTCTCAGACATTTATTACACTTTGAACATTCTCAATGAATCGACGGAGGTTAGGTCGTGAAGACTGGTTGTTTCTCGTACCGCGTATCGAACCTAAGCAGCGAGGTTCAAATGCGTAGGAGTCGACGCACAGACCCACAGTGCAACGGCCGCCATTTTGTATAATATAATAATATAATATGGGTGGCGCGACAGTCCGAGGTGGACCTGGGCATAGCTTCTCAGCAACCACTAGTGTTGTGCGTGCTATTGTTCTGTCACGAGTGGAAGGGACCCACAGTTTAATGCCGACTCCGAACGGCGAAGTTGAGAAGCTCTTTCTAGACAGGAATACTCATTGAACAATGTGAGTGACTCGAAAGAGGTGGAGCCGTGAATTATGATAGGTGGTAAATTCGGGTATCGAACCTGGCACCCTCTGCGTAGGAGTCGACGCACTATCACACTACGCCACGGCGACCCATTTTGTATACAATAGTATAATAAGTACATAAAGTATAATAATTGAAAACTGGTGTAACCCTTCTGTCATTGAGTAGGTCTGGCCAGAGCTTTTCCATTTTCGAAACCATTTGTTCCTAATTGATGCGTCGTTATTTTTACCAAATTTTCTGACTTTGTCAGCCTTCTATCAATTCTAAATGGCTTAGTGCGGACAATAAATGGAAAATCTAAGACTGTGCGAAAAATATTTTATTTTTCAAAAACAACCCATAGAATCAATGGGTCTAACCAAACATTATATGGAGAAACGTATATTTTACATTTCATCTGAAAAAAAAACTCTTTTTACTTGGGCTCTATAAGGGTCTTCTCTAGTACTCTTGGGTCTGCTCTTGATGCACTGCTGGAAGATTCAGCAGTTGGCTGTGTATCCACGTTTTACATTTATAACCGCTTAAAATAGAGGTTTTTAGCACCACTCGCATTGAATTCGACAACCTTTCGCATCGCATTTTCATTGAGCTCAGTCTTATAGATGATGACGCACGGTCATCCGTACCAGCGCAAAGCGACAACATTAGACTGCAAACCTATATTGGTAAATTTGCATCGATTTTCCAAGCGAAAAATAGCTCGAACTAGCAAGCCAACAATTTAATCACTTCCAATTTAGCCCAGGAATAGAAGTTGTATCTGAATTTGATTGGAAGTCTACATAAGACATGTCTTGGTCCGGATAATTGGATTTTGTTGTTGGACATTCCGAGAGAACAACCGTAGGTGGCATGATAAGGGTATGTAATAGGTATGCAAAGAGACTAAGCGCACTGCCCCTAAAGTTTCCAAGAAATCCACGAAATCCGCATTCTTGTTATCTCTTATCAGAAAATATTGCACCTTCGCCAAGCACCTAAAAGTGCTTGACCTACGCGATTAAACCCTCTACGACTCTGGAGAATACGAAGAAACTTCAGAGCACTTCCTCTGCCGCGGTCCCATCTTTGCTGGGATCAGGTGACTGTTATTCCGCGCTGATGAGGTGAGCGCTAATGATTTAGGCGCCTCTTGAAGCAAGTGGCTGCTTATGAAAAACGAGCTAAAGTAGGATGCTGCCTCCGACAATAGCTTAAAGAATGCCAAAATAACGAATGGTCGAAATAAAAGGGCTTGATATAACGAATGTCATACATAACGTTTCTGTTGAGGCACAATCGTACCATTATGGCACATTTTCAAGGAAATGTAACTGTGGCACTTTAAGATTCAATATGGCACTCTGGTGAAAATTTAAAAAATGACCATGTTTACATCAACGTTAATTAAACAGTCGCTGCATCGCTTACACCAAGTTTTAATGAATATATGTTCTTCCATTAATTTTCCTCAACTCTCTTATCTTCTGTACAGTAGTTTTCTCTCGAGCTTGAGCCGGTAGTTAATATACGTCCCTACTACACGGCTTAGTTTTGAATTACGAAGGGCTAGGAGAAGGAAGCATAAGGCTGAGTAAAGCCGAGTCTTCTAATGGATTATGGCTCATTGAGGGGAAGTCGCTTTTTTCTTAGGAAAAGCATGCCGCATACCACTGGAGTGCAAGACTCCATCAAATGGTGTGAATCAAACAACATGGTAGGTCAAAAACCCCTGAGACTAAGGTCCTTTTATAGCCTGGCTAAGACGTGCCCCCCTTGTGCGAGCATCGTGGTGGTAGTGCATTTGACACAAATAAAGGGGATGGTCTGAGATAGATGCTAATGCGTCATCTAGTTTAAGACGACTTTGCTGCCATGGGCGCTTGACTTAAATTATTTGTTGGAAATAAATGAAACAAAATTGTTCATTTTTAAAGAGTTCCGCTGTCTATAGCTTTGCCATTCACTCTTCAATCCAACAAATAATCCCCGATTGGTTGACATTCGGTTGGTTTTATATCAAAAAATGGACTAGCCTAGCACTTCCCAAATTCCAATTGCTTAACACTTCTCGGTGTTTTTCGTTTTCTCCCATTTTGCTAATGCAAAAGTGCCATCTTACAATTTTACCATTCTTATTGGTCGGTGGTACGTAGCTCGTGCGACTCTGAGTGACATCAAGAGCAGCAAGACGGTTTATATCAGGATTTTACCAAAAGATGTCCAATATTATTTTTTTTATTGTCCAATAATTCATGACCTTCAATTGTACCTGAAGAAAAATCATGGCTTTGGATCGCCATCTCTGGTCATCAAGTGGGTGAGTGGGTTTTATTTATTTATTTATTTGTTAAAATCACATGTTACATTAAGCTTTGGTTTTGTGGTGTAGGCCTTAGTTCCTTTCGAAGCCCCCCTTCCGATGAGCGCAATATCCTCAACATATCCGTGCATAGACTTGTGGCAGGTCGTGTATCCAGTGTTCAGATCTGTGTTACGCACGATGGTCTCGAAATTAATGATTTTCACAAGCTGTGCGTTGGCAAGTACATTTCCGTTTGTAACACTTTGGGCCTTAAAATGGCACTTTTTGATAGCAGTGGCGGCATTTTGAAAAATATTTTCCGCCAACGCTGGTCATACATGAAGCTATCAGTACCTCCCATTGAACGAACTCTATTCGCAGAAGACACAGATAACTTGTATACTCACCTTGTAGAGAGACGTTGATTTGCCGGGCTCCAACAAACTCACGCACTGCTTCGACATTAGTATTTGAACGCCCTCTTTTCCACGACTGTCTCCCACTGATCCAGTCTCCCTGAAAATTCCAAACTGTGGCCAAAATCTGCAAATATTGCGCTAATTTAAAGACACACTTTAACTCGCTTTTGTCATATTCATGCACCATTTGTTTCTATGTCTAGATACATATTCATAAAACCAAAAGCTTTTCAAAGTATCGAAGAGTGATTTAGAGAGCGTCGGTCAACCTTTACGCATAGGTATCCATCTATCTATACCTAAAAACAATTAGTCTTCTAAATACAAGACAACTGAAGTTTCAGTCTTGTTTAAAAATAAACCCTTCTGGATTAAACATCAACATTGTGTCTGACTTGCAACACAGTGTCTGTCATTTTGTATTCGAAAAATGTCAATAAACTTTGCTGCTGTGCAGAACACTCGATTTGGTGACATTCCCCCACTTTCTCGCAAACAGCTCCCACCAAAGTTGTCGTATTCTTTCAGCGCAACGAATAACTTTTTAGAGCTGTTCGGGCGAACCGCAAAAAGGCACGCTTAAGAAATGACAAGGGAGCCAACTCGAGCTAACTGCTCGCGTGAAACGAAACAGCGACCATCCTCCTTCCCTGCCATTGCCTCTTGAAACAAGAGAAAGCAAGCAGGAAAAAAAGGATCTCAAACCGGAAATGAGATGATGAATTCTCCACGACTAGGGTTCACTACGAATTTAATTTACAAATAAGAACTTTAATTAAGTCGGTTCGCCATCCTCTCAACTGCGAGCAGCTACACTTCTTCGTCTTCTTCGTCTGCTTCAGCTACTGCTGCAAGAAAACTGCAGAGGAGGATGCCAACAGCAGTAAGACGCAGCCCCTACTGTTGTTTCAACACAATACGGTGCCGGAGCAGGGGCAGCGCAAGAAAAAGCGAATGACAGAGCGGAACTTCTGCTTCAACAAAGAAAAACAAGGCGAAAAGTCCTGCATTGACATCCGAAAAGACGATGCAAAAGATGAGCAAAAAAACTCCAACGCGAACCGAAGCCAAACGAGAAAGATTCCTTCCCGCCGCCCTGAGACCCCAAGACGAGCAAGGCGCAAAATGTAGCGGAAATTTACTTCGTTGCAGATGCTGAGAAAAGCAGCAGCGGCAGCGGCAGCAACGCCGTAGCAAGGTAAGGTGACTCCGAATCTGCCAGAGTTCACATTTAATTACGACCGGAAAAGTTTTATCAGGTGAAGCATTTAGATTTTTAGGATAATAGGATCTCCGCACGGAAAAAGACGAAAAAAGGGACGAACAATGAATTTTAAAGTAAATCCAAAAAAGGTAAAGTTCTCGACGGATTGCCTTGGGATAGGTTGGTTTGGTTTCTTCCTTCGTTTTTTTTTTCCCGCACTCGCGATATGCAGTGAGCGATTTAATTTAGTGACTCTAGGGAGGACGGGCCTGGGTGCCCCCTTCCCAGAGGTGGAAATATGAGAAAAGAAGGTGTCTGTGTTGCTGGGAAAGGTGCTGATCCTTAGATACACAGAGCCATGTCACCAGATGACATTTTGCTCCCTTAAAAGTGTGGAATTGGATAACTCTGGGGGCATGAGGAGTCACTGGGACTTCGTTTTAGGTGTTGGCAGCTTAATTGGCATGTTGTTGCGAGTAAAAGTCGATGCGAGGAGCAGACGTGGCCAATGACCTCTGTGTTCTAGACACGTATGGTTAAGTTACGAGTTGCCGTAGGATCGCTACCTGGAGATACATAACAGCCTTAGAATAGTTTGCATTTCATCTAAACAAGTAGAATATGTCGGAGGATACTTGAGTGGAAGTCGAAATTCATATAAATACACATGAATCTTCTCGTTAGAATGGCTGGTATACCTGTGTGTAATGGGACATGACTGAAAGGAGGGGAATCCAAATTTGATACATTAAATGATTTCATCTTCAATGCATTCTAAGATAACTACTGTAATTCTCCACAAACGCTTGCAAAAATCCACAGGCTCAGTTCCAAAAAAACTAGCAAGTCTATTGCTTTTGTTATTTTGTTTCGTCAATCAGAACTTCTGTCCCACAAACTGAGATCATCATTGTTGCAGCGAAAGCAGAATAGTCGCACAACAAAGCACACTTCTTACAGAAGAGTCCACTTATTATAAATGTTGTTCCAAAATAAACTTTAGATTTGAACGTATTGTAAATTATTATAGAAAATACAGCGGGTCGCTGTGGTGTAGTAGGTAAGTGCGTCGGCACCTACGCAGAGGGTGCCAGGTTCGATACCCGAATTTACCACCTTTCACAATTCATGGCTCCGCCTCTTTCGAGTCACTGACAATGCTAAAAAAGTATTCCTATCTAAAAAAAAGCTTCTCAAATTCGCCGTTCGGAGTCGGCATTAAACTGTACGTCCCATCGATTTCGTGAAAGAAGCACGCACAACACGAGTTGTTGTTGAGAAGCTAGGCCCAGGTCCATCTCGGGCTGTCGCGCCACCCATATTATTATATAATGATATAATGCTCCGGGTGAATGAAGGAACTTAAACGGACGTTGAAACTAGAATTTGTCGTTTTGACCCAAATTTCTCTCACATCTTTGGCAAATAATATAGAATAAGCGATAAAAATTTCAAACTGAGCGGTAAAACCGTTCTCAAGTAACAATGATTCTGATGAAAACAAGGTTGTGAGAAGAAAGTGTTTGAAGTTTTGAACACGATAAGATGGCTCCACTCAAAGTTATGTATCTCCATAAACAGTACCTCAAAAATATTCTACTTTGAAAAAATACAAAAAATAGAGATTTTAGATTTTCTCAAAATCTCAACTGTCAGTGTCATGTCGTGCTCGGAACTGCAGTGTCATGTCATGCTTGGAATCCTAGCTTATCCTTGCAGTTACGCAAGCAGTCCCTTTAAGCATACTTTGAAATGACTATCTACTGTAGATCGGGTGTTTAAATAAGTATTACATAGATAGCCGACTTCACAGTTGATTGACCCCTAGTCAATCGACGAATTTGAATGCCTTTTTGACAGATATTCATGAATTATTGACGGTTATTCACGAAATAACGTGAATGCCGTTGATTTGAGAGAGCGTTATATAAAAAAGTGATCAACAAATTTATGGGGCAAGAGAGGTAGGAGTCGGTAATCTCTGTAATACTCCATTTCTAGTTTTAATTTTTCAATTGTCAGTTGACACACTATTCCTTAGGAAACAACAGATCTTCAACACAACTCGCACAACTACCGAACAATTTGCGAGAAAGATTCGTTATTACGTTGTTCTTATTTATCTCAATTTTTTTTTCGAACAAAGACCGCTAGCACGTAGGATCTTGGTCAAAATATGAGGTGTAGTAAAAAAAAAACATAATTTTCCCAGCAGATGTGATTGATTGAGTCAGTTTTGTTTAAGCATGCGTCAAGGATTTACCTATATATTACCATTGTCAGCCACTGGCGAAAATGTGAATACTGTTAAATCTAAACAGCAAATCATGCGCAGTTTTGTTTCCGTCGGTTCCATTTCGGTAATTTCAATATCAAAGAAGCACTATGCACTGCAAGGCCAGTGGTCGAAAATATCGATAATATCATAGAAGTCGTCTAGTCTGATCGACATGTTAGCGCTGTCTCGATATGAGGAGCTAAACATAGAACAAGAAGCTAGATATATGGGTACCTCTGCTCTCAAATCATTGCTGAATCGTAACAACATCGATGCATTTTAGGAAGCAGAAGGTGACTGGTGAAGAAAAGTGGATAACTTACTACAGCTCCATGCGAAAACGATGGTGATCGATGAGCGGCGAGTCAGCGTAAACGGTGGTCAAGGAACGATTGATGTCTGGGATTTGGAGGGAATCATCTACTGTGAGCTGACGAATCTGGCAAAACTCTTAATTCGAACCTGTAGCGTCAAAAATTGGACCGCCTGAAGGAAGCAACCACTCACAAGCGAACAGCCTTGGCCCATAGGAGAGGAATTGTATTCCGTTGGGACAATGTCGGGCCACACACATCAACACTGACTCAGCTCAGGGCGCTTAGTTGGAAGGTCGTTATGGATCCACATTATTGTCCGGACCTAGTAGCAAGTGACTACCATCTGTTCCGATCTGTGGTACGAAAAATTCGCTTCAAGAGGGGCTTGTGTGGAAGGTAAACTGAGAATAACGACGAAGACAAAGATACGTACACACTGGTTCGGCACCATCGAGAGCATCAACACCAATGTCCCTGTTATGACGGTCTTATGCACCCAAGCCTTCTGGTTTAAGTAGTAGAGGCATATACTTCCTGGCCCCTTTAAATGAATAACAATGCGGCGAACCTATTGCTAATGCTTATGTTGGTAAGGCTCTGAATTTTGAAATTCAAGCCCATCCATTCAACACCTGACTTCACAAAACAGCCGATTCCGCAGACCATTTTACCAAACAAGTCTCACACTCCGTCACTTGGCACCAATACCAATTCATGAGGTTATGATCATCTTAACGTCTCAGTAACCCTAAGATAAGCCCTTAATTAAGGCAACATTTCCTCAGCTCCCGCCACACTTAAGCGCCACGCATGACAACTCCCCCTCGTGTGGTAATTGACATCATCAGCAGTGCGTCGTCGACGAGAAGTCCTTCCTGAAAGTTACTGTCACTTGTTCCGAAAAAAAGGAGCAACGAACTCCTTCAAGACCTACCCCTCTAGTGTACTAGTCTGCCACTTCCGCACCGCGGAACCAGCTAAAGTGGCAGGCATGTCAAATTTAATTAAACGTCTCCTCCACCCCCACCATACACAGTCGCAGACGTCGTCATTAACAATTTCCACAAGTAAACGATTCCTTTATGAAGAAATACTCTCCGGCATCACCAGCCCATCGCTCGTACACATTGCACGAGGGATGTGACTTCATCCCCTCGAAGTAAATAAAACATCTTGCAATGAATGCGAATGAGGGACAAAATGAAACCAAAGAAGAAGAAAGTGCGCCTCTTCCGAACGCCATGTGATAGTATCCCCGGCTCCTATCAGCACCCATCAGGTGGATGGGGATCGTGAATTGGAAGTCCCACATTCCATACCCACCCCAGCCCCGGTTTGTGTGAAGTGGAAGGGGTGCTGAATAGGTTGAGTGCTCAAGAAGATCTGCTTGAATTGCAGTGCTAAATGAGAACGAAAGAGTGTTCCTGAGGTGTAACACACGAGTATGTGGTTGCCGGAGGTACGTGTGAATCTAACCACCAAATAGCCCCGCACGTAGCCTATCAGAGATTTCCCATTTGAGCACACAATTTATTGCGGGAAAACTTCGTGGCTGGGGGGAGTGTGATGCACTCTAGGTTATAATTTTCCTACTAATGAGTTTGACAGCAAATGAATTTGACTTGGATTCTTTCAGAGCAGTGTGTGAAGCCGGGACCAAGAAGCTGCCGGCTCGGAGCAATGCAGTCGTGTTAAGTACATACGGTGATTAAATAGCAGTTTTGCATTAATTAAATTTTGTGTTTTATTTCGGTTTGCCTGGTGAATGTGTGCGAGGGTGTCTATGTGGTCCGCATACGTAGCAACTCCTGAGTCAGCCGTATGCTAAGGCACCTGCTGTTGGGCGGAATTTGTTTGGCGACGCAACGGAAACTGATGATAAATTAACAGACGCAAAACTTTTCTCATGATTTTCAAAAAAAAAAGTTTCCAAATTCGTCTTCTTCTCGATTTTTTTTCCTTCTCGGCTCCCCTCAGAACTTTTGTGATATTTTTCTTCTTCTTTTTTTCGGTTCGAGTTTTATGCTAAATAGTTGCATAGTTAGCAAACTTATGAATATAAATTAAAAGGAAAACCGGAATGACTGCTGGGAGTACGAGACTGTTGGTGGAATGAATTGTCAAGAGGTAGTGCCTCTAGGCGAGGCGGGTGTATCGTTATGATGTAGCTCAGAGCACGTCCTATCAGAATCAGACAGTAAGTTACCGCTTCCAGGAGAGGTACACGAACGAGAAGAAGATATTTATCGTGTTCGCCGTTGGAGATTAGCTTGAGAATTCGAAATTTAAGAATGCCAACATTTTTTGAGTTATTTTAACAATTTTATTCATTATTCAACGAAATGGATGATGGAATTACAGAAGCGGGATATAGACAGAAACCTTCAATGACAACACAAATGTAGGTGGCGCTACAATCCGAGCTGAACTTGGTCCAAGCAACCAGAATTCTGCGGCACCCCACGAGTAAAGGGACTTACAATTTTAAGCCGTCACCGAACTATGAAATTTGAGAAGTTGTATCTATACAGTATACTCTGTTGATAGATGGATTTTCCAAGCAGCTCATACGCTCATGCCACATAACACGCTCGAACGGATTTTTTCGTTTCGGACCAATTGGAACCACTCCAATAACAGAAAAGCAGAAACCAGTGCACATGCCTGAAAAGGGTGTGTACTGTGTACTGTGTAAATGAGGACTTAAACCAATTTTTTCCCACAACTCAACATGCAATACTCAACACGTCAACCTCAAACGCAGATCAGTGGATAGTTCACTGCATAGTGTTGTTCGCGAAACTGGGAATTAATTGAATATTAAAGAATTTTTAATGGCAACCTTCGTCAATATCGAGGAAGTCTTCAACAATGTGAACACAGAATTCATAATACCAGCTCTAGAAACTATAAAAGTAGACGAATCCATTGTATTCTGGATCGGTAACATGCAAAAAAGCAGAATTATAAAAGCGTCGACCACAGGGTGGAGTTCTATCTCCAATACTGTAGCTTCCCACAGTAAACAAAATCCTTAAAATCTTCATGGAGAAAGGCACAAAGACCATACCCTATGCAGTTATCTTGATAAAAGGTATATTCCTTCCAACCGTCGGCGAATTAATGGAAAATTCTACCACTTAGAATTTGTCTGAAAACATCGAATCAAGACTGTTTCATTGTCACCTATTGTGAGGCTGCATTGGGTGATTGAATTCACAAGAAATTCACAAGAAGTGATAGAATGTTCATCCTCTCTGAGCATTCTCTGAGAGCCTCGAGTTAGAGGATTGAATTATTAAAGCTGCTCGTGTCGCGGATTAAAGCCAGCACCCTCAGATTAAAAGTCGGCGCAACTATCCACTACGTAACAAAGGCAGAATATATCTAATCGGACTTGCCCACATACAAAGCGTGCTCAGTAATATATCCAGCAGAAGGTTCTATAATACTTTTAGGACAGACTGCAGACTGTTGACCAAAATTCAGATCGCCTAATGAAGTGATCAACGTAAGGTCTATGGCACACAGGCGTCACACACGATAAAGGTCCGTCAGTTAAGTTCCGGCAAAAATAAAGACATATACCTTTGACTTCAAATAACATGCAGGTATAGATCTTTGAGTACCATACACTTTTGGATGGCCAGTGTGTCACCTGATACAGTCTCTCCAAATGTGACGAAGTTACAACATTATTCCGAAAATATGTTTTATGAGATTTTACAACTGTGGCTGGCAGACTTTCAGTATATTTGATATGATGAATACGTTGCTGTATGGCGTGGCCCCTGAAGTAACCGTTAAATATCAGATGTCACATTATTTGTCTTTTTCCGTGTTGCCAATAATAATAATAATAATATAATAATAAGATGGGTGGCGCGACAGTCCGAGGCGGACCAGGGCTTAGCGTCTCAGCAACCACTCGTGTTGTGCGTGCTATTGTTCTTTCACGCGTGGAAGGGACTTACATTGTAAGCCGACTCCGAACGGCGAAGTTGAGAAGCTTTTTCTAGGCAGGAATACTCTTCGAGCATTGGCAGTGACTCGAAAGAGGTGGAGCCATGAATTATGAAAGGTGGTGAATTCGGGTATCGAACCTGGCACCCTCTGCGTGGGAGTCGACGCGCTAACCCACTACGCCACGGCGACCCGCGCATTATAACATTGACTAATGATTTTTTAGTTTGTATGGATTTTAGATAATCCAGTGTCGAGTTATAGTGATAACCGCAAAGCCTTTTTTATTGGACCATTTATCGTGTTTTACGTATTTTATTATATTTTGGCATAAATAATTTAATATTCATGTTGAAAAACATTTAGTGTCAATTATTTTAATGTTTGACCACAAAAAACAGCACAAACTCTGTACACTTTCCGGTTGGAGATCTTGACTAGGCCTTCCTTAGAATGATTCTGCAGCAGCTGCATGAACGAGGACGAGAAAGAAACCATTGAACACTGCCTATGCAGCTGCAGTGCTCTCTCATCCCGTAGATTTAGACCTCTGGAGTCCCACTTCTTTGATAACAGGTCTTAACCGAGCAACATTAGAATCAGCCTTCGCCTTCGCTTTATTAAAAGCACTGGTTTGCGTAATAGGTACCCTTACCCCTTAAGTGTGTCTGCAGTCCTTCTGCGCAGCAGTCAGTCACTCCAACCTAATCTAACATATTTTTAAGCTCACATTCTACTGTCAAATGCTATATTATGTCAGGCCAAGTCAAGTCAAATTTTATGACTGCCCGCTTGGGATCACGGACGAAAACCTCTGCACGGTGATTCATAATGACTCATGTCAGACTCTTAGCCTCAGTTAGGTTTTACTACTTCCACCGTAAAGGGTACTGTTCTATGAACCTCATAATTTTCGACCAGTCATCCCACAGTTGGTCACGAAAATGCGAAATAATGTTCACATCATGGCATGAATCGAACTGAAAACGGCTACAATTCTTGTTTGAGAAAACTCTTTGAATAATAGATTTTTCAGAAAAGCCTGCAATTAAATTTGAGGGATTCGAGGAACTCGAATGAAGACAGAGGAAGATTCAGCAAGACAAATGCTAGAAACAAAATTTTAACTTCGTATTGTTAAGTCCTCGAATAAGCAATCGCATCTATTCTGAAAGACTTTGAGGTTATTGAAGAGAACGAAAACGATTTTACACTGCACGTGAAGGGGAAAAGTTTTGAGGATGCAACAGAGCCACAGACCTCAGCCTCTACCCATAAACAATGTCTGTTTCTAAAATGAACGATCAATACGAGTTAGCCGATTGCACGCAACGTGCATTGGCTTGATGCCCTCCGATGACTTTTAAAAAGTCAATACATACCTCTTCCTCTGAAACAACTTGCTTTCGGGAAGTGCACACCTTACGCCTGTGCTTATGCAATTTAAGTTTTAACCACAATGAATGCATCCACGAAGCATACAGCATCGTCAATCCCGAAAAACTGGAACCCGGACAGCTGTAAGTGAAGTTTTTATTTAAACCAATCCGCAACTAATACTTCTGTTAGTCGCGTTATTCGCAATCGATTGGCCACATCTTTTTTTTTCTGCTGCTCTCTATCCCTCATCAGACGGACAACAAACAGCCCGCAAAAACCACGCGTCAAAGTTGTTCCGGAAAATTTTTAAAATAAAAGTCGCATCTGGACTTTTGGGTTCTCGTACGTCTTTTTTTGACGAGTGTGTAGGAGCTCTCACAGGATGATACCATTTTAATGTTTTTACGTCGAGCATAAACATAGCCGAGAGCATTGTTTCCATGGCTGTCATGCGAAAAATGTGAAATGAATTCACATGGGTGGTGGGGGGTGGGGGTAGCCTATGGGGTGAAATTTTTGTTTTTGTTTCTATATGCCTTTGCTCGCCACCATAATCCCCGGGACATGTTAAATGTGATAAGCGTGCTATATGCACACATATACCGGAATTTATGTATCCGCGTGATGTTTCCGCTTGGCCGATGTTCTTCTTTTTTTTGGTAAGCATGGCTGTGTGTGCTCTTTGTTTGCTTGATGAGAGCTTAAATATGCGACAGGATTTTACTTTTTTTGTGGAGGATTTGTTACGAATGCAATGGTTTTAACAACAGCGCGAACTGTTGTTGCGTGTTCCAGCATCCATATGCCATTTGTCAGTCCATTTGCGAGTATAGTGCTTTCTTTGTACTTTTAGTTTGATTAAAATTGTTTGCAGCGTTTCGCGGACAAGAAAAAGTGGTGATTTTCGATGCCGTTCGAAGTGACGCGACGTTAGTCAAGGTATTGATTCTATTGGACTGTGACACCCGAGGCTTTGGAAGTGTGGTGAGGTGAAATTTTTGTGTTAGATATGTTTAGCCTTCAAGGGTCTGAATAGCGAAAGCGAATAAGAGCTCACGTTTTGACACAATGCAACATGTGCCTATGTTTTGAGCATAAAATGAAATTATAGTCAAAGTTACGCAAAACTACCTCAGTCATACGGGTATGTTGGTGGTCCTAACGAAGTAAAGTGCAGGGTGGGCCAAGGAAGAACTACCAATGTCAAACATGTACAACTCTTGTAATAATCATTTGATTTAAACAAAAATACTTAATGGGTAATAAAATAAAAAAAACTAATAAATCGAATAAACATCAATAATTTATGTGTACCCTTATAAATTCAAAATTGGATAAAAACAACCAAATAAGAAAATAAAATATTAGTTGGTCATATTTGACACATTATTAAATACAATTTCCCACAAAATATTATCAGAAGATAAGAACACCGTGGTGTGACCAATCCTGAATTTAACAATTTTGATAAATGACGGTACCAACACATTCGAGTCACTCAATGAGTATTAATGTCTAGAATAAAGCTTCTCAAATGTTGCTGATGTATACATTGAATTTGAATGCTGAAAACTTTATAATGGTCGGAAATAACAATGTTAGACATTTAGCTTAATAAGAAAAATTCATAAAATATTTCGGCTAGCCTTAGTTTTCCCATACTCCACACTCCATAAGTCGATTCTCTTGTCGAACTCTAAATCGAACTTTCGACTCTCTAAATCGACCTAATAAACATGTTATTCATATTAGAAATGAAGCAAAAGAAACGCATAAGCGTGAGTTGGTTCCAAATACATAGGCGTAACTTTGTGTTTTAAGTTATTTATGCTTATAGTATATTACTCAAATGTATTGTATATTCAGACAAACCAAATAAAAAAATGCATATGTTTCATAAATATTATATAATTTTCAATAAATATAAACTTCAAAAATATATACTTTATGCAATGTTTTGCATGAGATCGGATCGTTTCGGCGCGGTCGTTCAGTGGTAACTCACCATCTCCTCTCTACTAGCGTGCGCCGCTCTCATTACCATCATTGGTATGGAGAAGTCTCATCGGCATGTTAGGTAGGGGGTTGCAAGCGAATTCACCAGCATACTTAGAATATGTTGGTCCATTGTGATATACACACACCGCAGTCACACAGACTACTACCACTGATTGACCACTAAAGTGACAGGACCTGATAAAAGCGTATTAACTTTGCTTTTTACTGGGATTCGAACTCGGGACCCCACTAACGAAGTGCAAGCTCTTAACCCACTGCGCCATCCAGTCGTTCATCTGCATGTTACAATTGGCTTCTTTCGCGACGCAGAATCATTCATTTGATGTCTTTAGTTTCTGGACACTTTGTCAGTAAAAGAACTCTTAGCGCCCTCAAGACTTTCCTCCTCTGCAGCGCAGATAAGCCACTAAATTTAAATGATAATCGTCGAAATCGAAAAAGTCTGGCGGATTTGGTATTCCACGGAATTTGGTATTCATCGAAGTACATTATCTTTCATTTTGAAAATTATGAAGGTCTGTGAAGGTGTAAATTTGAATTCGTTTCTATCAAAGTTCTTAAAAGGTGCATGCCAATCGTCCGCACCATAGATAAGCCTTAGCGCCTAGCTCTATGAAGACTGATGTCTATAATTGGATGCTCTTTGATTTGTGACCACTGTCCGCATTGGCTCATTTTCATGGTATTCGTCAGTCGCCTTGAGAGACTAGTAACAAAATAACTCTTCTAGCTCTGAATCTTTTAAATATGCCTATTCCTCTTTCTCTCCTACCACCAACAACCAAACCAACGAACTACTTCTATTTTGCTTCCAAAACATATACAACTTTGCTCTACTGTGTGCTCTCATCAAACACCAACTTGTGATATGTCATTGTGGCTTAGACTCCATGACATATGGAAAAAAGAAAAACCACAATAGACCACTGCCAATTCTCACTCTTTTCAAGCATAAAAACCATTTAACTACGTGCCTTCATGCTTCACCCAAAAATGTGTGTCCCTCAGCGTTCACGTTGCAATACATTTTTCTTTAATTTTCACCTTTCCAGGAGCTCTTTACAAATTGCATGCGTTCAGCGAAACCGTAGAGAGTGAAAAACTCAAAACCCCATTACAAAACCATTTCCAAGGATGGCTTCGGTCAAAGTGGACCAGCAGCGGCACCAGCATTCATAGAGGTCGTTTATTACTGCTGTCTGGATAATTCGTTGTGTGCTGTGCGGATGCTTTCATTTCCAGAAATATTTGCAGCTCCCGCTCTCTCGTATTTCGACTGCACCTTTAGCTGGAAATTGAAATTATAGCACGGGTATAATTGGTAGTTGAAAAGTTGTATTTCTTGCCAGCACAGTGAGCACATCAAACACGTCCTCCCATTTGAAAGCCATTGCCAGAGTGCGCACCAGAATGTATGTGAGGAGCCGATTGTCCTCAGTCACTGAATGTGCAATAGTTTTGAGTTACTGCTAGTATTTCAATTCAATGATTACCCAAGAGGTCTCCTGTGAACCTGTTAACCCGTGAATGCATCCAGCTTCGGTTGCACACGGATGCCTGGTGAGGAGGCGCAAGCCCCTAAAAGATCGACCACACGGGTCGATGATTTATTTTTGTTTTGAATCGAAAGGATGATGGTACGCACTTATTCCTCGAGGGTGTAAGTTTGGTGGGTTGGAAAAAGTTTTTAATCTAAAAATGATTGGGAATTTGAGAGAGGGTGGGATAAGTTACTTTGTTTGTCGACGAGTTAACGTGGGACCTGCAATTGAAAGCTGTGAGTGGGTGGATGTTGTGTGAAGGTATTGGCGTTTTCATTCACTTACAGCTTCGGTATGGTCTTTTGTGGTTCCTGTTGCAGCTTTGTGTGATGGCTTATGTGTGCTGAGGAGGGGGAAAGTTTTGAGGGCGCTAAGAGTTCTTTTCATTCAAGTGATGTTCTAGTTACGCCGCGGGATGTGTGAGTAAATAATTGAGAGAGCTCCTTGAATGAAGGGTTGATTCCATTTTGCTGTGAACTCTCCCGATCCACGGGGGAATGACTTACTTACACTTTAATGGCCCATGTTGTTTTTTTGGCATCCTGCGCTCATTCTAATGTTAGTCCTTGTTGATGATAACAATGGTGCGTGTGTGCCAGGTCTCCAGAGCCTATTAGTCCAATGAGAAAGATTCTGCGTTTAATTAGAATGATTTCTGGAAATTATTACAAGGTTCAGTTGTTCTCGTGATCGGAAAGAATTCAAGGATATCAGCTTGAGACGATTGCGGTCATTGAGGGTAAGACAAAGTACATACTGTGGTCACGTACATACATGGTCAAATCAAAACCACCAAAGTCGGCTCAGTTACGGATGTTAAAAGATTTAGGCTATCAAAATCAATATGCACCTGATTTTTTATTACACCAGTGTTAAAATTGTACAACTTGAGAATTTTCATACATGTCTGGACCGGCTTGAACTTAAGCTTTAAACACGTCTTTTAAAATGTAAGAATAAGCCAACTAGGCGCATTTGCTTTATGACCACAGTATGCCGTGCACGGAAATATAATTTCAAGGCAGTGAAAGACTTTGTCCACCAGGTCTCCGAAGTTAACGCAAGCAATGGCATATTGAACTAAAACTTGTATTTAGTCTTGTCTACTCACGCTCGGGATATAATACGGAGGCCCATTCACTGCGTGTTTGGGGTTGGTAGGCAATTGAGGAATAATGCCATCTCCCGAAAAACCGAAAGACCTTGACAGGGAGTACCCTGCTGTATCGCCCAGAGGCATGGAAGCTAACCAATGGAAACGAAGATATTCTTGATCGCTTCTAGTAGAAATTTGTTCGTATCCTTGGTCGAGTATGAACTCATGGTGTTTGGAGGAGGAGATCGAACGACGAACTATACGGCTGAACAAGCGACATCGATTGGGTCAAATGAGTTCGAATGTTTCGTCTCATATGGCTGGACAAGTACAGCGAACCGACACCAATGCTCTGGCCCAGAAAGTCATCGTCTCCAACTGCAAGAGACAATGCGTTACAGGAAGCCCACGGTCCCGGTGGCGTCGCAGATGGACAGGGACCTCAATCAGCACGAATCCATGAGCACGAAAAACAGGACACCTTCAAAAATTGAAGAGTAAAAAGAAAGAGCATTATGTGCAGGAATTGAAAAAAACACTCTGCGGAATTATGAAAAGTTCCCTGTGTTGCCCAATATCTATTGTAATTTGCTTAATAAAAAAAAATACACAATGCATTTTTCGTGTATCTGCATGGTTGCGTTCAGAAAGTTGCACCTTTGTCGACACCTCTGTCTCACAAATAAAGCAACGAATCTTCGATATTTCTCCATTTAGGAAATTTGTTTAAATACATTCATGTTGGTAAAATAATCAGACTCGATGCAAAAAATGTCTGAATTAGTTTTGAAAAAATAAAGAAATATAGAAAAATTTTGAAAAAATATAGAATTTTTGTTTTTGTTTTGTTTTAAAGAATCATTGTTTTTCAATTCAATATTTTCTTAATTCCAACAGTTTTACTTTATATGTCTGGAGTTTGACGCTATTGAGCAGAACGGATAAGATTGTAAGCATTTTATGAAATCATCTCTTCCATTCCAGATTTCCTTTTTAGGGTTTTTTACCGTCAAAGTATTCATATATTGTTAAAGTTTTTAACTCTTGAAGCTTCAACTTCTTAAAGAGTTAACTCAATACATTCAAACTGAAGGAACTATTCAAATGTCACCACATCTTAAACTTAACGAAGTCTACAATTATTATTATAATTTATTTACACATATATATAGTGGGTCGCCATGGCGTAGTGGGTAAGGGCGCCGACTCCTACGAGGAAGGTGCCAGGTTCGATACCCGAATTTACCACCTTTGATAATTCACGGCTCCGCCTCTTTCGAGTCACTCAATGCTCAAAGAGTATTCCTGTCTAGAAAAAGCTTCTCAACTTCGCCGTTCGAAGTCGGCATTAAACTGTAGGTCCCCCTCTTGTGAAAGAACAATAGCACGCACAACACAAGTGGTTGCTGAGAAGCTAGGCCCAGGTTCACCTTGGACTGTCGAGCCACCAAAATATATTGTATGCATATATATTATATAAATTAATTATTATATAAAAGGTGGATAGTCCTTCAAAATGCTGAAAGAACACTCACACTCAATTCTTATTTACAGCACCCAATACTATATTTATTCGAACTGTTATGTCTGAACGAAGGCAAGATTAAAAAGTGAAAGAAACTCAACAAGACGTTAATACAGGGTGGGCCAAATGTGTCTTTTTTAAAATGCAATATAATGGAGAAAATTCAACTTTTTCCTGTAGCTCACGGATTACTTCGATAATATGGGGCTTAAGTGCTTGAATTGTTTCCGGATGGTTGGCATGACAGTTTCCCACAAAAAAAAAATATCCAAATGGGTCAAATCGATAGAGAAGTCAATATAAAGGCAGCTGATATCGCGATTCGGAATTTTGGTGCGCAAAAGATTGATTGCAGCATGGGCTGTGTGGCATGCGCCGACCTGCACGAGTCAATTCAATGTCTTCAATTTCACTTAGAAAATTCGTAAAAAACCTTTGGCCGAAAAATTGTTCACAGCCTCGTTTTCGAAGAATAATGATCCGACGATGCTCTCTACCACAGCGGTTAAGTTATCACCTGAGCACACCGTGAGGTGACGGGGCCATGAGTGTTTTCCACTAGCACACCAGTCACACGATTTTTTTGCACAAGCTTGCACAAGATGCATCATTCCGGCCAAAACCTCTTTTAAAAAAAAACCACTATCTCAGCACTCACTTTGGAAATATGTTTTAAATATTTCCCAACGTTGTTCAAGCGTAAAGCTACCCATTTTGTTCCGCGGATGTATAATACTGACTTTCTGTCAGGATTTCGAGCGGGAAATAGTTGTCCGTGTCAAAGTAACCTATGATTTAAAAAGAAAACCTCTAAATGGCCCACCCTGTATATTCGAAGTGTATTACAATACTTTTGTGTATTCACTTGATGGCATTGTTACGATTTACAGAAATAAGTTACGTAAAATTAATCAAATTGTCCACAAATAATAGAGTTCGATCACTGGATTGTGACGAATGAAACACGAAAGTTCACTTATCCAATATGCACACGAATTTATTTGCAAACACCTTAAATAAACCTACTACTTTACTACAAAACTTAACACAACTCCTTGCTGCCTTTCAGGCTGATTCGATTGAACACATTGAAAACCCTATAATTCCCAAAATGAACTCTGCTGCTTCTGCCGCCGCCCTGTAATGATATTTATATCTCCCAATGTTCTTCTGGAACATAATGGCGTCAGTTGGATATGAAATTTCCCTGATGGGATTTAAGTACATAATTCCTTGAATTCCACATGTGTGTGATGGTGACTGTTATATAACTTCATTCTAGCAGTTTGTACAACACCATTTCGGAAAGACCTCTTCGGATTTATAGATGGCGGTCTTTGGTGTAGACGGAAAGTTTGTGGACTGATGTGGTTGGTGTCCACACGTCATACTATTCACGTCATAGTATTTTTTTTCTTCAGTTTCCCTAAGTACAACTTAATGTTCAACAACATTTTTTTAAGTCTGAAATTCTGCACGTAAGTACATCAACGGCGTGTCGTCCACATAGAGCCATTCCTTCTGAGTTATAGTAATAATAATATGGGTGGCGCGAAGGTCCGTGGCGGACCGGGGCCTAGCTTCTCAGCAACCACTCGTGTTGTGCGTGCTATTGTTCTTTCACGCGTGGAAGGGACCTACAGTTTAATGCCGACTCCGAACGGCAAAGTTGAGAAGCTTTTTCTAGACAGGAATACTCTTTGAGCATTGTCAGTGACTCGAAAGAGGCGGAGCCGTAAATTATCAAAGGTGGTAAATTCGGGTATCGAACCAGGCACAATCTGCGTAGGAGTCGACGCACACACCCACTACGCCACAGCGACCCATCCTTCCGAGTTACCTTTTAAAAATTCAGCTTTTCAACAGTGTATCAATATAACAACCAATATGAATCTCAATGTGTGTATAATATTTTAAATATTTTTATCAGTGTTTCCTACACTTGCACACGCTCAAGTTACGGGAGCTGCCTGCGCACTCATCGCACCCGCCGCCCCCTGGCCGGTACACGCCAACGTAGTACGGCACCCGCATGCACACCCGATACCCCTTATCAGCACAAGCCAACGACAACGACTATCAGCTGTATTTCGACACCAGCCTGCATGCAATATAGTGCGGCAGTGCCCTGTCGCCCCCCGTCATCAAACTCAACTGCAGTGTCAGCGCCTGGGACACCGTCGGCGGATATCAACTTAAATGTATATCTTTGATTGTTTGTAATTGCACAGGTGACCGCATGAACTGCAATGTCAGCGTCTGGGACGCATCCGTCCTAAATAAAGTGCATGCGGTCACCTCTGTAAAACTGAGCTGAATTTAATGCAATAAATCAGTCTTCGTCAGTGAACAGTCGAAACTAGTTGTTTATTTTTTTTGGAGCAAGCCGGCGCAGGGAACATATATCACGCGAAACATTCTAACAAACCAAAGCATAGTGTAGTAACCCGAAAAATGTCGAGTTTGAAAATATCAGGCTAGGTAGGATAAATTGGTTTTCTTTCCTTGTTTTCCCTTCATCGCTGAAAGTGTCGGCTCCTCTCAGTCCAATACAAGATTTCGTATGCAAACAAATAACCCGCTATTCTTCGACTTATTTTGTGAATTTTGTATGAATCCCTTTATTTGTCTGAAAAATCTCTACGAAAACTGGGTTGGTGCGCTGTTCACGCCCCTCGCAGGTTGTGCGTTCAAATCCTGTTGGAAGCTAATCTATTTTTTTTTATGTGCGACACCACTTTTTTGTATGAATAATAATAATAAAACTTAATTTCAGAAAGCGTTTGCAGGCGTACATTTTTTTCCGACTTACATTTTAATATTTTCCACGCCACCCCACTACTTAATGCTTAAGTATAGTCCTGAATATAAGCAGTTTATCTAACACGTATGAGCTAGAGGACCACAAACATTCAAGCTCTTTTGCGCCCACAGCCCTGCAAGACGACAAATTCAGCTATTTTATCTTTTAATATGTGATGCACCGTTGCCTACGCCCTTTATTATACCCATCTGCATCGATGAATCCAGTTGTCAAATAAATTCAGTGAACGCATGTCCGAAATATATTATGGTCATAAAATTATTAAGGCATCACGAGCCGGTCCTCAATAAATCCTGTTAAAGATTTCTGCCATCGTTTGTCCCTTTAAGGGAACCCCCTAAAATATCGCTAATTTCAAGAGGGATCCACTAGTGAGAGAATGCGTCCAACTTAGTTTCACTCCATTTACTTGGTTAAATAAAAGTTATTATGCCTCCATAAATGTATCATTCCCATCCCCAGGGACAGACCGACAACGACCCGAAGAATCCCTAGTCAAGGAGTAAGAAGTCAAACAACAACGAAAAAAAAAATAAATAAATTCCAGCCAGGGACATCACGCAAACAACATAATATTCGAGTTTTTATGGCAATATAATTCTCCTACGTGTTACGTTCGTGTCTATGTACTGCTTTTCTTTCTTCTTTCTGGGGGGCTGATGGAGGAGGAGGAGGTGTAATGTGAGAAAACCGACCACAAAATGCTGCATCAGGGCCTGGGGTTAAAGCAGTTGTATTGTAATTGTCTCTTGTCTGGTCTGGTCCGGCGAATGACTCTTTGTACATGGTGATGATAAGCAAATATGGTTTAGCGTGGTCTACAAGAGCAAACACACCCTCGTACACTCGCATTCATACGCCCTCGATGGATGTCACCTGCATATGGTATGTGTGCACAGACACACTCAACCATGTAAGCTTCGGGTATGTCTATCGACTACCGACGTGTTATTGTGCGGTTTCCATGCAATGCTGGAGGCAGATAGCTCTCGTAAAGGGGCTGAAGTATCTGAGTCATAGAGTGGACAACAATTTGTGTATCGGTGCGGGTTATTTCATAAATTGGATTTCAACTTAAAAAGCGACAGAGACATAGTTGTAAGCAAATGAATTTGAGGTGTCCTTCACCGATGACAGGGGGTGCATTGGAAGCTTGATTTATCGTTAAAAAGTACTGGTCGCTGGACTGAGTAATAACCATTGGGATTGATGCATGGTTTTTTCGTTATAACCGAGTAACGTCATCGTTCATCAATGCAAACTGGACTGGTCTTCTAAATTCAATTAATTCTGGTGTATCTACGTACATAAAAAATTCCCTTGAAATATGCGCTCGAGGATTAAAGTCGGCAACTGGTTCAATGATACAGTTTAATGTTATTGAAAAGAAAAAACGTGAGCAGATTGCACATGATGTGGTTTATGCTTCGGGGAGATGAATGAAACGGAATTAAATGGTTCTTACATTCTGTATGAAATATGATAGTAGTACCATAGAGAAGATTTGGTTCAAGGAAGTCGCTTGATCCAATGAAGTCTTCCTACAAGTAGTTAATATGCAAACTGTGGCAGTTGTGGGCTAGTGTGTAACTGGTGCGTCGACACCGACTGGAGAACTGTATACAAAGGTGGCCTTATAATTATAATATGCTCAGCGTGAATCTGGTCTAAATAACTAATACGACAGGAATTACGAACGAGGATCTTGACAAAAAATTAACTGTTCCGAATATAGTACAAATGCTACTATTGATATTGAAGCTTATACTGCTAATGTTAAAATAAAAAATGCCAGACTCTCCACAGAATCTAGAGAGACCTTCCTTTGTTACTCTAAGCTTAGTTGCTGCCTGGATCGCCAATGTCCTGTTAAGAAGTATTTTAGGATACGGAGGTTCTTCTTGCTCATGTTCATACACGTCTAAAACCTCTTTCGGTTGTATCGACTCAAGAGTTTCTAGGCTTGCTTCATGCCATGAGCGGTTCCAGGTATCTGTACAGTTCCATCTTTATAGCGAGGGAGTTGCCCATTTCATTGACATTACTCTGTTCCTTCTTTCTTCATTCCCACACAACCTTGGATCTGATGATATAGGAGTTCTAGTGCTAATATAGCGGCACGACTCACTACGGAACGAAACAGCGAAAATCTATAACTTTTTTCTTCTTAGTATTTTTATATATTCATAATCTTGAATATTTAGGCTTTGAAATAATAAAAAAAGATTTATTGATTTTTTTTGTATAAGGTCTTGCAGCTTTTCAAGGCTCTTCAGATTTTGCGGGCTGGATTTGAATTCACCGTCCCATCACGATGAATTATAATTTCATCTGATCACTATCAACATATTTACATATGTACCACGACCCTCATTTATCAATGTACCGTTATTTATTTGAAGCAAATTTACTTTTTTCCTTATTGTGACCTGTGACACATTAAGTAATACGTCTAGAATGAAGATGGGCAGATCGGGGAAACTTTTGTTTTTTGCTCGCAATTGCTGATGAACTAAGGAATAAAATGCAGTAAACACTTTAGCAGCGGCTAACAGCGCTAACAGTTAAATCTATATGTACAAATTAAACAACCGAACATTTTGAAGGATTTTGGAAATAATTTCTCATTTCTCAATGGATCAATGGAGTATGTCGACATAACATGTGTACAACACTTATGTATTTACATTTGGAGTTATAGTGAATATTGAATATGAAATAGTTATCTCCCAAAAATATTTCGGCGACATAATTTCTTTTGAAAACCTTACGCTTATTTGTTGGATGTAACGGTTAAGAATTCAGAAAAAAAAATTATTAAAACAAATAATTACGACATCTATCACATCGTTTTCTTAAATATAGACATGAAAATATAAAATTTGAAAAAGCATTTTTGAGACTATAACACTGTTTCGACCCTTAGTGCGACTATCTGATATTATTTCGATGTTGCTTGCAATAATATTTGAAGATATTGGTAAAGTTCGTGGTACAGTCTGTGACATTAATTTCTGCTTGAAAGATCTGTCGGAACTGAGTGAGTTCAACGTAAAGAATTACCATGAAACCAAAAAAAGGAATCCATACGTCGCAATTTAAAATGTTCCAACATGTAGAAGTTGCCTTACTAACTTCAGCTGATGTCGACACGATTATGGCACTACTGATTGATGACCGTACATTGCATATCGCCCTGCGCACTGGAAAACAGTTGTGGTGCAAACGACCCCTAAAGGGGACATATAGATGTGTCATCTATACATCTATCAATAGGTATTACCTGTCAAAATATTAGACAATGCTTGCCATTTCAGCGAGAATTAGGCCAGGCAAAAGAGTTAAACAAGATTTTTTTTATAAGGCCCACCACTTTAAGATTGGGCTGACGCGTCAATGACTAAAGAATTGAATCCCAGCGAATCCGACGCCGTGAGTTTATTAATTCGTTAAATATATATTTTAATCTGAACTGTTTGCAATTAACGAGTCGACACATCGCATTAGCGATAGGAAACCTAGAAACTTAAAAACATACATAACAGCTACACATTTAACTCTAAGGCTGTCTGAGAATGTCACAAAATACCAACAACATTTGCAGATTACAACAAGTTTAAACTAATTTGGATACCAGGACATGAAAACCATGGAGGTAATGGAAATGCAGATGTACAAGCCAAGGCAGGTGCTCAGATACCGTTTTTGGGCACTCCCCTGGTATGGATTTAACAATAAGGACATTAATCTTGACATACACAAATGGGTCATTGAACAAATTAACCAGTTCTGGACTCGCCTGACATGAGCATTAAGCACTCAAAAATGTTCATGGAAAAAAACTATAATCCTAAATGAGCTAAGGAAGCTCTAGAACTTAAGAAAGCTAACCTAAGAGCACTAACTGGACACGGAGCTTGCATAATTTTTTATTAAATTGACGTCACGAGTACAGAAATCTATAGGCACTAGGGAATACATACCAATCGACTAACCGACGGTTGAAAATTATACACAGAAAGTCCATATCAGGGAAAGACTTCCCATCTGGGGGAGTTTTGAAAATTTCTGAAGACAGATCTTAAATTTTAGTTCAAGAGAAGGGGGTACAATAGATCTTTGTGGTCGCAGTACTAGTGTCCGCTATGACATACCCCAAGTTCTTCAATTCAAAATTCATTAAGTGCGCGCTTCAGACTTTCTCCAGAGTTCCGGATCTTACCTAGAAATGATCTTCTCGTACGATACCCATTTTTACCTCAGCGACTATACCCAGTAAAATTACCGTTATTGAAGCTAAGACAATCGAGAAGTGTCCAACCAAGTATCAAACAACATTATTTCTTCGGAAATGAGTAGAGAGCCACTGTTACCGTTAATGGTCTCAAATATAGAGTGATGTTAAAATACTTTCTGTGGTCAGGGTATTCCCTTTGAGTCAGACAGCAATATAATAATTAAAACGATTTGATTTTATGTATGTATGTAATATATTAATTAATTAGCGCCATGTGCGCGCTTCTACCCCCGGTAACCAACTGATATTTTCAATACTAGGAAGTGCTTGTACATTTGATATAAGATCCTAGGAAGTGCTTGTACATAAATAAATTGACAACAAGGCTCGAAGTTGTGAAGTAGTCATTTTAAGAGCGAGTCATCGCACGCCGACCGTCCCTCAATTGGCTCGATTATCCTTAGTTTAAGCTAACTAGCCAACAAGTTTCACGCCAAGATTCGAGACGAAAAGAAATAAAACAATTTTAAATCTCACATCGCTGTTTTTTTATTTAAATTTCTGTTCCTATCGTTCTCATCTATCAGGTGTCCCATGTACCACCGTCACTGGTGTTGAAAATAACCTCCAATAGACGGCAGGGGACAGGTCAATTTGTTCGGAATACTTACTGCGGATCTTCCAGATAATGTGACTATGAGTACTAAGTATGAAACTGAAAACAAAACCTCACAGCGCATGGCTTTTTAGGATAAGGACAGAAGTTGGTACAGTTCTTAACCATGATACCAAGATGAAGCTAATATTATGATATCCCCAAGACGTGCTTAAAATCGTAGAGACATACACATATGGTAAGCGAAGCCGATGAATGGGGCTCTTGGCCTTTTCGAAGGATATAGATGTACTGCGTCGACATACAGGAAGAGTCCTAACTCAAACTCTCCCTAAGTTGAAACTCTCCCTTACTCGAACTTATACATACATTCAATTTTCCATACAATAACCTTTCTCTACGTCAAACTCTTTCTAACAAATGATGGTATCCCGTGACAATTCGACTTAGGGGGAGTCCACTATATATGATTTGATGTTGATCGGAGGAGCGCTTTATATTACATGGAAAGCAAGTCTTGATTCGGTAGGCGTTTACAATCCTTGATCTTGGAATACACACGAATAACTTACCTTCGGCCTATACAGTACCCACTGCAAGTTTCTGGGAAACGAATAAGGGGACGACACGATTTAGGCACGCCCAAGGCAGGATAAACTATGAAACTTTATCTTTAACGAATGGCTAAGGAATTGTGTTCCATGCTCCTGTTTCCGTTGATGGCATTTGGAAAATCAGAATCAGTCACGAACTGTTCAGTGATGTGAATCTAGCCAAGGGTCATGCCTAAGGTGGGAAGGCCATGTCCAGCGCTTGGACAACTGGTTCAGTCTTAACAGGATTTTTCTTCAACCGCGCTCCAGTTCGACAGTCCAATGGAGGGCATAGTTGAAATAGTTGACGTACAAAAGTGCAGAATGGACTTAGCCAAATTTGGCGTTTATAATTGAATGCTGGTGGATAAGCATCGTAAAAGCTGGGGAGACTTGTTGGGTGAGGGTCAGGTCCATCACGGACCGTAGCACCTTCAGCAGAAGAAGAGAAAGAATATTCCAGCGCAATGAAAATGCGATTCCCGAAATGTGAAATAGATCTCCCAGACTCCTGACAATAATCTACACAATATAGCTCTTAAGCATTCGCTTCGATCCAGAATATGGTTGGCCTCCTTTGCCCATTAACATCCTTCGTGAGTTAACTAGCATGCGACACAATAAGGCATCGATCTTATCGAGAAGTTAATACTTTTTGTACGATTTAGTAAGGAAAAAACTTGCATTCCGAAGTATTTCACTCGCCCGTGAAATAAAAATCTTCCACCAGTTTTTGATAAGTTTCACACTCCTGAAGGCTGTGCAAACACCCCTAATCTACACCCACTATCATCCATCTCATCAACCCAAGCCATTCTCTAGCTGGCTTATCTCAAATTAATGCGAAGAAAGGACACCGCATAATGACAAGAGAGAAAAAAGGTTTAACCTTCATCCGTCAAAGAATGAAAACTTTCCGCACCTCTCCCTTGTGACATATCTTATCGAAAGTATTCGGAGAAAGGGGAGAAAGAAAGAAAAAACAACACCGGATAGAGAAAACGAGAATACAAGCCAAACCTTTCCCAAGAAGGAGCGTTTTACCTGAATTATTCCGATTTAGATAAACGCTTTCTCACTTCTCTACACCTCACAGCCCGGAGCCATCATTCTCCCAAAACATTACTTATGCCAAAGTTCTTCCCGTCCTTTCGGCCCATTGCTTCAAGACGCACACACACACAGAGAGAGAGAGAGAGAGAGTCGGATACACAAACAGAAACAGAAATTCAAATTATTCCGAAGGCAAATCCCTGGAAAGACAGCAGAACAGGAACTCTGAGTCTCCTAGATACGAATTCGTTACGCAACCAAGAGTGGCTCTTCACACTCCTCGCCGCCCTCTCAAAGGAATATGATGATGATGAACACCGCCGGGGGATGGACAGCCCTTCAGGGCGCGCACATAACTCAGCCGAAAACTTGTCATCTTATTGTTGGCTTGTAATTATTATTTATCGATAGGCCGTCGAGTGGCCCGGCCGAGGCCGCCAGCGGCAATGGAATCAACATCAGCGTCAGCGGTGGCATTGGCGGGTGCTGTGTAGGAGATTACGAGGAAGTAAAAGTTAATTACGAGGCATTATTCCTACTCAGTCGGAAAAAGGAGAGGCCCACAGGAAACAGCATTATTTACGGTATATAAATTAATTCGCACATCAGGAATTAATTCACTCCCTTCTCGGTTGATTGGGTCAGCAAGCGATAAATGTCCGACACCCGCCGCAGCAGCCCACCGCCGCGCCGCTCGTTCGGCGGCTGTCAGGGTCATCAAAGGGATGATGGGCGGCCACGGGCCGGACGGCTTAGTGCGGGTCGAGTGTCTGTGGGCCATCCTCTTACATCATGAATATGTATGTATATTGGCCCGATCGGTTAGTTGCCCGGGAGGAAGTGATTTTTATTTTTCGCGAGTCAATGACAAAAATTAAATGAAATTTATTGCAAGGCCCCTTGATTGTTGTGGCGCTGGTGATGATCAAATGATGTATGGCCGACTAAATAAGAATCAATGGCGCGGCGTAGCGGGGAGCGGCGCGTCGCGGCGATATCGTTTTTAGCGAAGTCAATCGATAAATTTAATTGAGAATTACAGGGGCTGTGGGCTTGAATAAATCAACTCACTTTCGGCTGGTTTTCAGTCGGAGTCTTATATTTCTTTTGTTGGTTTAATTAAAAATGATGCCAATGTGCGAAATAGTGCTGAGTGCTGAGTTTGTCGCTCGTTGAGTGTGTCAACATTCGGTAATGAATGGCACTTATGAGATGTGAATTTATTAACCGGGGAGCCTAAAGTTTTCGGCGGGAGACGTTTAAGTGGATTAGTTTTGCAAGTTTACACACGGGGCGACGGCAGGGAGTGAGGGAATACATGTCGATTGGTTTACAATGTGTCTGTGCATGGTTGATGGGTGGTCGGTCGTAACCTTGTTTCCGACTTCAAGGGCACTTGTCACGAGAGTGCTTGTCTACTGTCACTTGTGACAGAAGAAGAAGATTTTATTTGGATTTTCAAGTGCTTGGATAAAAGAGCATATAAGAGAGATGAGATGGAATTCCGTATTGCCTTCGTCGCAGCGTTTGTGGAGCCGCAAATATTTGATGGCTCGGAGCTAAGTTAATTGCGAGACAAAAATAGACTCTGTGCAGCGTTGAAAGTCTTGCTTGCTGATAATTGTGGCCTTATATTTTATTACTTTTGCTTCACATTCTATTAATATTACAAATTAGAGAGTGTGCTTGTTAGGCCGCTTAGAGAGTTTTCTAGTTTTTAGACGAATTATCGATTTTTAATAAATTTTGGCATCACCCCTATGATTTCTTTCGAAAGGTAGGCAAATGTTATGTCTACTTCCTTAGACCAACATTGTAGTGTCGACTCACCAGCACTTCCGCAATTGGTGGTGGTCAGATCACAATCCTGAAAAAAGATGAACATGTACAAAAGACAAGTGGTCGCCGTGGCTTAGTGGGTAAGTGCGTCGACTCCTACGCAGAGGGTGCCAGGTTCGATACCCGAATTTACCACCCATCATAATTCACGGCTCCATCTCTTTCGAGTCACTGACAATGCTCAAAGAGTATTCCTGTCTAGAAAAAGCTTCTCAAATTCGCTGTTCGGAGTCGGCAATAAACTGTAGGTCCCTTCCACTCGTGAAAGAACAATAGCACGCACAACACGAGTGGTTGCTGAGAAGCTAGGCCCAGGTCCACCTCGGACGGTCGCGCCACCCATATTATTATTATTTTGTACAAAAGACAACAAAGATAAGAGCTAAGATGCATGTCATGAGTATTAGTATATATAGAAGAGCACGTCAGACGCGATACCGTAGTGTTGACAATACACTCATAATTTATGAAAATTAAGGTGTCTTAAGTCCTAGGAACTGCGATCTTTATTTTGCTAAGACTGGGTATTTACAGATAACATGTTGGACAGATTCAAGATCTTCTTTTATTTTGCGGCTTCTGCAAAAGTGTGCTGTGCAGTATGTTTAGTTGCATTTGTACAGTCCGTGACCGTGAGTATTTATGCTGGTTTTTCTTAAAAAGGTTTTTTTTTTTGATAATCACGGGAGTTAGATATTGGAGTTTAGTCATAACACCCCTACCTTAATGCCTTGGTATCTGGTACCACGAGCTAAGAGACATTCATCAATTATTTCTTTTCAAAGCTTACCTACAATTGTCTCTCAAGTCTATAGGCAGTCATAAAAGCTGCATGTAAGATCATAAGAAAGAGGGCATTAATGTGTGTCTTGAAGTGAAATGTGCAAACTGGGTAGTTCTTCGAACGATTCTCTGGTATAATATGTCCATAGTTAGCGATGAATGGTGAAACCTGGTATATACTTTCTCGACCGATTCAATCAATAATATTATCTTAACATTTAGATAAGATTTATATAATTAAGATTTATTATTATATACATATTTTTTTAATTTATCTAGGCTTGTATAAAAAACAACGGATATAATAAAAACAAAATTTTTGAAAAATCTTGTGCTAACTCAATGTCTTATTCGCTTAACCGATCCCATGGTTAGTAATATTCTTATTCAGTATTCTTTCAAAAACCTTCATGTAAGTCCTTCCACCTCAAAACACCTTTTTATTCAGCTGTATAAAATAACCAATGTGTCAGGAAAAAAAAAATCTTGTACTCCGAGTAACATAGGCCCAAACATAGCACTTCAACAGATATGATGAATATATTGGATGATATAAGACAGGATTTGACTCACTTCTGTGTCTACTTCACTTCTCCAAGGCTTTTGATAAAATAAGCCATAATATACTCTGCTGAAAGATGACAAATATATTTTCATTTGACGAATGTCCACTGAAGCTGATCTCTAGTTTCTTACCAGAGAGAGTTCAGAGAGTTAATAGCACTGATTATTTTTCAGGACTTCTACCAGCGAAGCAAGGCGTCACTCAGCGTTCAATCCTGGCTCAAATTCTCTTTAGTTTATTTATAAATGACCTACCACTCGTGAGTTAAAATTCCACTGTTCACTTATATGCTGACGATGTTCAACTATACTTATCGAATCACACAAATGATTTAGCGGAACTAATGAACGAAAAAAATGTTGATTTTGAGAGTATTCACAGTTGGTCTGCGACAAATGGACTTTATCTGAATGCGGAATATTCGTTAGTCATTCCTATTTGCAATAATATCCCTCAACTCCTTCCCTAACATCGCTCTCGCAGATCACAAACTTGAGTTCGTAGAAAATGTTACCAGTCTTGGCTATATTTTAGGTTCCAAGTTGTCAGGATATGACGTTATAAACCACCTAATCAGACGAATATACGGTTGCCATCGCATACTCTGGCTTACCTCTAGTTATACACCTGTTGATACAAGGAAAAACCTAGTCTCAACACTTATTATGCCACTCACCACCTATGCTGGCTTTATTCGTTTGACTCCATATCTCAACGAAAGTAGCGTTCAAGAATACTGTCATATATATTTATGGATTATGAAGACATGATGTTGCTGGATACAGCCATGTAAGTGAGAGCTATTCTTGAATTGAAATATTGGTGACATTTGATTGTTGACATGAATTATTCATTCCCAAGAACTCAATTATAAACTGAACAAAATAAAAAAATCTTATTTACAACCTGAATTAATGCAAGCAGCCACAAGGAATTTCAAACAATTAATTCAGTTTCGGTTGCCTTATTTCGATCTTGTAAAAACCGGATTTTTTTATATTTCGTATAAACATTTTTCAAGTGTTGATATTTTAAATGCAGCGAAATAGCTTTAAAAAATATCAAAATGGGAAATTAGTTAAAAAATACATGCCATCAGCTTTGTTCCAGGATTCACTCCGATATTTGACCGCCAGTTCCCTGAATTATTTTCTGAGGCCATCCCCGTATGGTCAGGTATCCTGCAGGGTTTTAATTCGTTTATGTTATGAGTTTGGGTTTGATGATAGTACCATGATAGAGGCTCGACTGTCCGACATTATTGTTATGTCCCATTGTTAATTACAATTGGTTTTAAGACAGTCTGTGGATTCATTGCGTAGTATTTATTTTTTTTTTTTGGGACTTCACTTCAAGTGGAAAGTAAGTTCACATCTAGATTTTGGATCGAGGCATCAACCATTAAGCTATCTTCCTCTGGTGTTGCAAGATCTATTGCTTGGTATTTGTATGCTGCACCCAAGGCCCGAGAGACCTCTGCTGTTGTCTCACTTGGACTACAAGAACATCAGACTTTGATTCAGCATAAATATAAAGTAATAAGTACCGACCCAAATAATATTATAGATGCTATAATAAATATGTCGTGGTTGCCGTCGCGTAGTGGGTAAGTGCGTCGACTCCAACGCAGAGGGTGCCAGGTTCGATACCCGAATTTACCACCATATTTCACGGCTCCACCTCTTTCGAGTCACTGACAATGCTCAAAGAATATTCCTGTCTAGAAAATGCTTCTCAAATTCGCTGTTCGGAGTCGGCAATAAACTGTAGGTCCCTTCCACTCGTGAAAGAACAATAGCACGAACAACACGAGTGGTTGCTGAGAAGCTAGGCCCAGGTCCACCTCGGACTGTCGCGCCACCCATATTATTATTATAATAAATATGATGAATGACTAACAAAAAAAAAAAAAAAGAATTCAAAAAAATATTCCACATACGCCAGAGGTCTTTATAGAACACTTTTTAGAATTAAACATTTTATTTCATGATAAGCAAAGTGTGTAACGGGGTCAAACACTCTGCCGACACGGCGATCTCAATGTTGAGCAGTCGCTTCTTCGAACAGAATAGCCTATACTGCGATGGTTTGGTCCCGTGACACCAATGTCCCAACCAACAAGTCTTCTGAGGTGTGCCTTGAATGCGATTTCATAGGTACTTGGCGGACCCATGACTAGGTGGTTGGACCAAGTTAAAAATTCACTTGGGTTATTTAATCCTGAATATGAAGTTTCCAGTTGAAGTTTAAACTCCACTTTAAACTTTAGTTCAACTATGAACTGAGTTCAATTTTTAATTTAAGTTAAACGAGAATGTACGTCTCAATTGATTTTGTAAGTTTATTTTCTTTTTTTGTTATAAATCTGCCTTTCCCGAAAAGAGCAAGCGCTAGAAAGGTTTGAAAGGACCAAAAGCATTTTAAGACTTCAAAGTATAGCTGATACATAAGTAATCCAATAAGAATTGCAGCAAGTACACGAACCATTTGCAAGGTTTGCTATTTTTAAGCGATCACATTACGCAATCGAAATTCCACTGAACTGAAGTTCAGATTTCACTGAGAAACCTGATGAGTCAACCCCAAAATTTGAACTCGGTTTAAGGTTCAGCTGGGATTAAATTTAAACCTTTACTTTGAAACTTTAACACGGTTGAATAATTTCAATATTTTAACCGCGTTGTCATTCTTTGGTCTAAATGCAACTAAAAAACGTTTGATTTTAAAAGCCACAAGTATTTAAATACCAAAGTCGGACGTACTGCAAACTATGTATAGGAACCCAAATAAATTATTCATCTCATTGAAGCAGCTGTCAAGTGAAATATTTTGGTTTCTTGTGAGAAGAGAAGAGAATCTCCGAATTCTAGCCTCTTGGTTCAAGAAGGAATGGTCAGGCACAAAGGCAAAGAGATCGCGCAGATCGCATTCGTGCAACCGAAGATATACCTATGACATCTTAATCCGCAGGCCCTCTTTGGATTTCTGTTCATCTAGAAGTAAACCTTCATTGTGACCCAAATTCATGCAACCGAAAAGTACACATATTTTTTCATAACCAACATAAAGACTGATCAGTCATCAGGAATGCAGCCGCATGTAAATTAACATTTTATAGACAGAAATTTACGCTTTGACCAGCAATATAACGTAATCGAGTGTTCATTTATTCAATTTTAATTATCAATCGCCTGCGGAACAATGATATGGCTTATCCACTTCACTTCATTGATGCACTTAATATGTGTGCAAACACAAATTAAATAAATTGCAGTAAACTGTCAATATTACTCAATGTGTATTAATTTGCTCTGCTCATCGCTCAAAACATCACAAACAAATTCCGCCGCATCGCAAAGTTCATTAAATGACTGCGAAAAGTACACAACATGTATGCGAACTATCGGGATCAATTCGATTCTATCAAACATGACCTGTCAAACAGCAACCTGTCAGCCGAAATTATTGAATGCATTTAAAAAAAATCAAAAACATATGCCGTCGAGAACACACACGTAACATGCTCGCATGTCAATCCAATCAACAAAGCAATTCGAAACGAGTACAACTGTCAATTTGATTTAAATCGTCCTCCAACCAAACCCTCTCACCAAACAGACCCATAAGCACACACGTCAGCCAAAGAGATCCACGAAACGACTCCATCGATTTGCAGTTCCCCAACCAGAGTCGATTTTGGTTTTATGTTCATTTCTTTTTTTTTATTAATATTATGCACTTGAATTGGAGATGTGGGAATGGGATGGCAGCAAAGCAGTGCTAAAAGGACTGTCGCCACCGAGAACAAACAAGCATGAAGAAAATGAAATGCAACTGACAGCGGATGAGACAACTTTTCGTCAACGCCCACCCAGCCCACCACCGCATGGCATAGCGCATATCAGTCGAACACATGCTTCGATACATTTCGACTGTCGAGTGCGCGTTTGTCTGCTGCTCATCATAAGCTTCAGAGGGATGATGAAAAAAAAGAACACGAATATTTACCGACACACAAACATCCGCTCGGAAACATGATGAATTCCCGTAACGACGAACACCAGGATTATACCGTGATTACGCTGGCGGTGGTGCGACTTGTGTGCAGGAACAAGCTTCTGTCATCATTATCTTCCTTTGTGTAACCGCTTGGGAGAGGGCAACCCCCCTAAAAATCCCCCAAAAATCTCATCCATTGACCTAAACACGAGCCAACAGAGTGAAGAAACAGAATCAGCAACAACAGCAACAACATCAGCGGACGAATATAATTAGTGTAATGGAATCCGTCAATGCCAATCCCGAGTTGACAAGGCATAATGTTCGCCGAACAGATTACAACTTTGATCCGGCGAGCTAATAATTTTCGTCACACTCCTACAGCGACAGTGCCACACTCACTCACAAACGCGTTGCCTGTGGCTGGACACCATTTCCTGTTCGCCAACTTTCCCCGTCGCTTGTCATTTGTCGGCCGGTGGCCATTGTACTCATTGATCGTTAAGCTTTCGTGGGGACTCGCAAGGAGTGACATGAGAAAAAAAAACGAAGTGGATGACAAGGGATAGGAACAATCCCTGTGGAAATGAAGAGGACCATGAGGGGAAAAAACCATATCCTGATCCATTATGCACACAAGAAGTCGCCGTAAATCATCGGCTAACAGAAGCACAGTAGCAAAAGCAGAACGCTTGCAGTGCAAGACGAAACTGAAAGATCCCTCCTAATCAACAGAGGACTAGGGACATCGACCGAGCATATGGAGGAGGCGCACGATTGCCGGTGGGTGAAACTGCGATGCGACTGAAAATGGAACGCCAGACTCCGGAAAATCCAGCAAACTTCTTCCTTCATTCGGAAAAAAAAGACGGGATAAAGCGCACGCAGTGAGAGGGAGTGGTCCTTCTGGGCACACACAATCACATACGCAATTTCACTATTTGCCACGGCGGGGAGCAGGAGGATTTTTTCTTCAATCCGCTCACAGGCAAGCCCGTATTCTTTTCGTTTATTTTTTTTTGGTAGCAAACCGTCGTCGTTGGTGGGAAACCCACTCCATGGAAGAACTCTCTCAAAAGCAATAAATTTTCCCGACACACTGCGAGCAGGATGGGATAAAACTAACAAAAATTGTTGCAGAAGAAAATGTGGCAAGGACGACTGCAGAAACAGAAGAAAAACCTGCGAAAAGGACTAAAAGTGAAATCAAAAGAAAATATTCCAAGCGACCCACGAAGAGATCCTCCAATTGGAATTGAAATATTCCTTGTGCTCGCCCACAGCCTGCTTATGGTACACCACCCAGCCCATTCTGTTCCGCACTCACGAACTAATATGTATAGATGAACGGGAATTTATCGTTGGACAACTGTAAGTTGTCCGGATATGAAGGGGGTGCGAAGGCACCCAACTCGACGCCCGCCACCCGAATTTTCAATGAAGAATGAATTGTTTGAAATGGTTTCTCTTTTCGGGGCTTCCCCATCGATGATAGCCCTAATCCTCTGCATTTTTTTTTCAAGGGGATATGCTAATTGGTGAAGATAAATCGTTTGTATGCAGATATTGTCGGCCAATCTAATGGGTCGTTGAAGAAGGGATTGCTGGTGTGGAATGATGGGAGGTGAAGCGATTGAAGGAGATTCCTTGAATCGTGTTTGTTGGATTTCTCCCCGTCGTTGTCCTCTTGTTTGCACACATCGGTGCTGGTCCTCGTATACTGGTGTTGGCGGTCTACCGAATTGAATTGAAATTGAAATTGAGGCGAACCTGCTTTTAACAAAGACTCTGTGTAAAAGAGGAAGAGAATTGCTTTTTGTTGGTCAATAAAAATCAATGGTAATCGTTGTTAGTCCTTGACCCAGTAGGAAGGATTTCAAAAAGATAGAATTGAATGGGATGAATTCAGCCCACCCCATTCCAGCCCCCAGCCAATTCCACTTAGTTTTGGTTCGTTTTCCCAATCTGCTGGATCCGAGAACTGATTTTCTTCTTGTGCCTTATCTTATGTACACATTTTACAGATTCAAATTGCCAGATCTGGAAATTTGATGGCCCCTTCTTGATGCCGGGTTCGTTGTGCAGACACGGGCAGCTTCAGTGAGGCGATGTTTATGTCTTTAGTGGTTGAATCGTATACTCGTACAGCATGATATTCTGGTACATAAATGCATTCATTAAATGCAGTTTCCTTATATTTAGCTCTGAAGTGGGTTTAGAAGCAAAGCTGATTGGTTTGGATAGAGTACTTGCCCGTGTAAAGTGGTTAAATTCCAATGAATCTGCTTTCTGATATGAAATTCACATTAATTGTTCGGAATCGAAGGAAAACTGGGTAAGGGCTTTTTTGAAGAAACTGGGTAAGGGCTTTTCTGATTACCTGGGGAAAGGGCTGTTTTGAAGAGAAAGTGCTTATCTAGTTCTTTGGAACTGCGATTTACTTTTTGCGCAGGCAATCAGTGTAGAATCTGAAAGTTGTATAAAGTTCGTAAGTAAGCGTCAGACAATCCCCAAGTACCCAAACAGCTGGTGGCGTTACGAAGTATTCAAGCGACGCAGTTAACGACAAACTATAACAAAACGCAATTTGAGACCAGTCTACTTGGAATTAATCAAAAAATTTCACTAGATAAGGAAATTTAATGTATCATTGTAATGTCATCCATTTTAACTTTAATTTACTAGCAGCCCCCTTCCTACCTACCTACCTACCTATGACTCCGATTTCACAAACGACAGTCATATTTCCTGCAGAGCTTAATTTACTATTTAACAAAAATTATATTTACCTTAATATTGTATAAAATAATAACCGGAAGAAAGGGATATTCCCTTATATCTTATAAACAAGGGAATAGATTTTTATGCGGTTTTCATTAATACATATAGTTTATAGGTGCGTACGGGTGTATATTTTTCGCGGTAACTTAATGATATATGAAAAATAGAGATGTAGTCAGTCAGTTGGCTCTGTGTATGTCAATTTAAGAGTTGGAAAACTGCGACTGATGTCATGTGGCAGTGAAGTTGGTATAGTTTTCATATATATTTGTTCATGTATGCAAGTCCTTTCTACCTTCCTTTTTTTGACACTCAATTTGGTCACGATTTCACGAATCATTTTACCAGAGATAAAGCGCTGCGAAATTTACATCTGCTGCAATTAATTTATTTAATTTTTCTACTGATGCCAAATTTTATGAAAGCCTCAATAGCAGGCAAGAGTTATTCGCTCTCACATTGAAATCTTCTTATTCTTCTAATGGAGATACAGTCTGGGGACCTGGACCTCAACCAACAAGTGTCGCCAGCTGGCACAATCCTTAACCAGCTGTATCCGCCAAGTTAGTTGCCTGGGTGTGCCATCGGTTCCGTGGGCTTCCTTTATTGCGTTATCATACAGGATCAAAGTCGCAGAGTCTTCGGGCTGAATTCGGGCTAAATTTTCCATACGCTCTAATTGGCCTAGCCATCTTAGGTGTTGAATCCGTAGACTAGGCTCATTTCGCTGTACAGTCCAAATAGTTCATGCTTGAATCTTCTTCTCCAATAACCATCAAAGCAAGCAGGACCAAAGATTGAACGCGGATCCTTTCTCTCGAAAAGGCCACTTCATTTATTCGATTAACAGATGTGTAAACTCAAAATCACAATTTTTTTGTGGGCTTCACAAAGTGCCTTAGAACATTGGGGACAAATTGAATTAAGGATTTTAGATACATTAATACTGACGCGGTTGCCTCGGAGACAATCTTATTATAACGACGCGTTCGAACAACATGACTGCCTTCGTAACTCTAACACGCGTTTGAGCATACGACAGAAAGGTACTGAGAATGCGTAAAATTTTGAAAAATTATGCCGCAACACAATTTTTTTTCATTTTTGTGGTGCCTGTCATACTACCACGACAATCGCGGACCTTGCGCAACCTCAGATTTATATATTCTAAACTACAATGTTCTAGAATTCGAACGGAAAGTATGGAAAAATTTTAAAAACTAGCTTTACGTAAGAGCTGACGCGAAGTCATAACAACCGGATCGAACAAATTTTACGCAATGGTTGTGTGAGAATATTTTCTTGCGTAAGCAGCACAAGTTTATCAAAACATAAATGGCCAAGACTAATTTTAAGAAACAAGAAGCTTTGGATTACGTCTTAGAGTTCTTATCAATACTCAACACATCCAAGGAAATTTTCTAGTATTTATTACACTGTGGTAGAAAAGTCACATTTTTGTTTGGGTTTGTGCCTAGAAGATCTTGGCACAAATCCGGGTTAACTACTTATTTCTCTGTTCTTGTATTAAAAATGCACTTGCTAAGAATTTCGGGGGGAGATCAGACCCCCGCAATCACCCCGAGTAAGGGCCTTGGTTCTGACGGATACCAATTAAGTACCTTAGTAACCATATGTAACCTACAGCTATTTTCCATCTACTTGTTCACACTTCGTCTCTTTTCTGTTGTTCCAAGCCAGGCTTAGTAGGCATTGCTAATTGTCAAGTGTGGCCGCAGCGTGACTGACAAATGAGTGAGAGAGCGGTAGAAAAGCTACAAATGATTGATGTTTGGGTAGGGTATAGAAAAATTGGGAAGTTACATTTAAGCTTGGAATGTTGTCGCGCTTGCGGACTTGCTCGGCTCGCCCAGCATTTAGTGACGAAGTAAGGAATAGAATGGAATCTTAGGAAGAAAATATCCCTCTGACATCCATAATAATTGCCTACCCAAATCTATCGCGAAAACAAGCTGCTGAGATGAAATTTCGTCTTGTTGTTGTAGTGGTTACTCTCAGACAATCACGGTACTGAGATTGATTCGCATAGAGGCTATATCTATAAATGTTTCTTTCATTACTACTTCCGTTCCGAAGAGTGGCTGAATGCGATTCCATCAGATAGCCGACCGCTTGGCAGACGCACCATGTTAGTTGGACCTTGTTCAAAAAACTCACCTGCTTGCCCTTAGGCATAGCGAATCTGATGACGATGGAACACTTTTTGTAAGCAGATACGTTGCCCTTTTGCAATCAATACGAACGATTGATTCTGCAAAGCTTTTCGCCTAAGTTGTAGCCTGAGAACGACACAACAAAAATTTGTATAGTTCACCTTATTACAGATTATTTCTGTAGTAAAGTCAATACATATGATATTAAGTACATAAAGTCTCGCTGGTGGCTTAAGGTGACGCACCCGAGTGTCTAGCTTACGTCAATGCATTGTGAAGTGACATGCCGATCCCAGTCCAAGTTTGCTGTCTATTTCCTTGTCGTTCAAACGTTCATACGTACGAATGGGAAACCCCACTCATCCCTACCTAATGCACTTGCAAAGAGTTACTCACAATGTTGGTTTCCTGTTCTTCAATTTGGTTTCTGTCAATTCAAGAGCTCTGTTGTCATTACTGACAGCTCAGCTTCAGTGAACTACCGAGAATCAAATAGTTAAAGGCAAGGATCAAATGTTTCTTTCCCCATCACAATTCTATTGACGGCTTAACATCTGTACATCATGCCGGTAGGATGAATCCCATTTAGATGGATTTCAAAAATGTTCATGCCCCACTTAACTACCAAAGACCAGAAGCCAATTATGATCTTACCAACTTCAACACTGTTGTGACTCCCACCGATGCATGGTGCAAATTCGAGCATGTGCCCTGCTGTAACTGCAAGAGTTCCTTCCTTTGCGCACCCTTCACTGGTTCCACACATAAATTGAAGTGACAGCCAGTGCCACACGCATCCCCTTGGCTCATTGAATAAACTCCCAATTAATTCAGTTCCCAACTGTGACTTTGCCACAATACATGCCAAACTCCTGCCATCACCACGCATCTGAGATTCTGATAGGCCTCCGCTTGTGTGCCACTGTCATACCGCCCGTTTGTCCGGAGCGGGCCTGGCAAGAAGGGAACCGCAAATATTACACGCTCACAAGTTGTCGGAAGTACACCAAGCCGTGAAATACAAATTGCAGGCAATATCACTTAGTTTTTACGATGCACCCCATAAAGGGTGGTAACCATCCGGAATTTATCCCCTATTAAATGATACATCTTCACCCGCTGTGTGAATAGGAAGTTCGGCGTGTGTGTGTGTGCGTGAGTGTCTGCACTGTATCTCGAGCAGCATCATTGGTCCTACCTGGGAGCTGATGTGTTTCCGAGTTTTCGGTGAACGCCGAGGAGGATGATGCTGCTGACGCAACGATAGACACGTTCCTTAAACCCAGCGGATGGGGGGATGGATAGGGTGCGAGCGGTGGCTCGATTTGCAGCAGCCACGGCGAGAGAGTGTGTTATGCAAATATTTGCCACTAAATGAAATTGATGTGGGAGAAATGAAGCGAAACAGCGAACGAGCGGCAGCAAGCGAGTGAAGAGAAACCACATCAGCCCTGCCAGTCACCACAACCTATTCAATTTAACCGGTTTTCAGTGAATTGGTGGGGCCGCCGCGCTGTGGGTTGGATACAAGACGCAGTCAAAGTGCGAGAACTCGTCCTGTGTGCTCTCTTTCGTTCGCGCCGTTCAAAGGAAATTGAATGGGCGCACGGAGGGTTGGGATGATGCACGCCGCACCGCGCCGGGGCGAAAGTTGATTTTGGCACTCGGGATAGCGATGAAAACTATTTGATGGGTAATTTGGATTTTTCCCTCCGTCGCATTGGATGACTTTAGACGGTAATGGTGATCGTTTGGAAAACCATGGGATGGTCCGCATAGTGGCGTTGCCGGTGATTAGGACCGCCTGACACGAACGATGAATGGGTGTAATATTTAACGTCTTGGTGGTTTGAGTTACGATCACGATCGCCCTAAATTTGAGATGTTGTCACGGCGCGCGGAGGGGGATTAGTTGTGGTGAGTGATGTAAAAGTAAATTAGTTCAGGTGTGGCTGGGTCATGCTGTAACGCGGTTTTTACGAGACACCTTCATTAAGTCGCTTAAGTCGGGCTTATGGGTTCGTTGGTATAAAAAAAAAACAAGAAAATTGCTTTGAGTGCCTGCTTCAATCTTTATGTGCTTGCGTATGTAAATGGGGGAGCATTCGAGTTGTTTGATGGAGGGGGACGGCTGTCGCGGCATCGAATAAGTTTTGAGATTTTGTGTTTTTTATGCAAATTCAGGACTTATAACGCTTAATTGTATCACTTGGGATTACAGTAGCAGATTGTAGAGAAATTTAAAAAATTAGTTCCTCGGAGAATAACAAAATGGTTAACTGTTTGATTTGCGTTGAAAGTCGCATTAAAGAGCCCAGGCCACACTTCTCTTTTCTAAAAATCGATTTTTAGAATGTCCCCTAAGAACTCAACGAAAGAACGAATGTTTATGGTCGGAAAAAATCTCTAAATACCTTGGTCTGAAGAAGTGAGCGCTCGAGGTAAGGTACGCTAGGGTATTGGAGCAGGTATACGGCATCTTACTAAAATCATTTGTTTTTGAACTAGCCTAGATAAGTTTAGATTTGTCGAACGTCTCTTTCAGTCAGTTAGGCACAGCTTTTCAGCATTCGTCAAGGACACGAAATTAAATTGTTTTCCCCTTAGAATTATTTATTTATTCCTAGTTTGTGTGTACAATGACGGGTTTCCTTCAATTTTGCACATAGTGGAGGGTATGGCCTTGGTATTCCGCCCGCACAGGCTTGCTGAGACAGCCCGCTACCTGAAGGCGTAAAAGAGGCAAGGATCGCATTAAGGTCAAGCGTAAATTAAGAGCAAGACGATACTCTGTAACGACAATTTGTTCTATTATTTTGTAGCATATCTGGCAAAAATCATATTTTTTCGGCCTCTAGTGACCTTACTTCTCAAAATGTCTGTGGTCAAGCAGAGGTGAATGTAAGTTTCATTCGAGTGCAGTTCCTTTCCAGTCCAATGTCGGGTGACTTAATTTTTAATATCATAGCCTAGCGTAATCTATCGTAACTCAAATGCTGACTGAGGTTGAGCAATGTACAAGCAATTGGGGTGATCGTACGACTGAAATTGGTGACGGAGCAATACTGTTGCCGTTAGTACTTATACGTGCAAACAGATTTCATAGAGATCTGTATATCTCATTTTTAAATGCCCAACTTTTTTTGAGATGTATTTTGAAGCAAGAGAGTGAAAATTGCAATTGTTAATAAAAATAAGCTTAAGCTTAAGTACGGTAATGTGAGTCTGTATGCCTACTCTTACGAAACTGAACCTGAAACCTGTCCGATCGGAGTCGGCATAAAACTGTAGGTCCCTTCCACTAGTGAGAGAACAATAGCGCGTACAACGAGTGGTTGCTGTTTAAGCTAGGAACAGGTCCACCACGGATTATATTATTATACTAGCTGTACCCGGCGCGAATTGCTAAATTTTCAACTGTAATTCATGTGTCCGAGTAAAATAAATGTGACTATTTATAAAGTTGTACATGACAAAAGGATTGCTACCATAACTTTTTTCACAGAATTTTGAACAAAGTTTCCAAGGGCATTATTCGTGTATCTCTTACCATTTCAGAGTTACTTAAAGATAAACAAACAAACAAACATTGATTTTTACTTATAGACATTTAAATTTAAGTTGATTTTATGAAAATTAAATGTTGCATTATTAATTGAAGTATGCAAAAAGGCATAACAGAACATTTTAATAAATTCTGAACAAAATAAGTAGTTTATAGTTTGCTACGGCTGTGTTCGCTTTTGATAAAATACGGGAAATTTGTGTGTAAGCAGTCATTAATATTATTTGTGCTTTTGAAATTGTTCATGTCATCCGCATATAACAAACGCTCACTGTTTTAATAATCGGAATGATATCTTCAATGAAATTTACAAATACTAAATGACTATCGTGTGTATACCACACGAATTACATATTATTTTCTTGGATCACGAGTTTTCGAATTTGATTCTTTAAGTATTGTTTAAAAGAAACGACCGCGACGACATGTATAAACTTACCTACTCTTGAACCAAGGCTATCTAAATTAAACTCTAATACTTATGCTTAAAAAATGCAATAAATTTATTTGAGTTATTTCAACTGCTGGTGTACGAAAAATCGGCCATGACTTATCACTAGTCACTCAACCCCAATCAATCACCAAAAATATACGAAAAATAACACGAAAAAAACTGGTGTTCATCGTTAAGTAATATTCCACTTATAACGGACAGGAACCAATATTTGTTACTCCTTTTTAGATTTTAATTAAAGAGTCACAAAAGAGCAACAAAACAATACTTCACATGAAATACATTTTTATACTATTAAGACTTATGTCAAAGTCGCAAGTATGCTAAGATGCAAAATGGGGCCTGTTACATTATTTTAATCGCTGCGATTTCTTAGTCGCTTATGTGTGCATTCAAGTATAAAACATTATGTCTTATTTGTTGTGACTAAATTATGATCTGATAGAAAATTTCAAGTGCGTGCATTTCAACATCTCGTCGCGGAAGCGATTAAAGAATCGCAGGTTTGTGTATATATACTATTACCAAAAAACCAAAAAATGGAACAAATTGTGGACTTAGTCGTTGCGATTGTGAGCTTCTATCCTAAGAGGCAATTTGGAACAGCGATCCAAAGGACCCACAGTGAATGCGACTCTGGGCCTTATATCATTTATTCCCTCCTGGGCACTTTGCTTCCACTCGACTGCTTTGGTCTGTTTCTTCAACCAGAAGACTTGGATTCGAATACCTCTCAGGTGGAGTATTGACGTCCTTTAGCTCGATTTTTGTCTTTTCATCTGGTACATCCACATCTTGGTACCTCGCAGAGTTGGATGACTTTTCTGCTGCATTCACCTCCATCAAATCTTTCGAAGGTACTAAGGATAAGCTGTTTTCATCTATTAGAATGAATACTAGCTGCGTTTTTTGCAAGCGTATATACGCGTAATTTTCAATTAAAATACACTAACAACGAATCCTATATCCGCTTAAGTTACTCATCATATCTATCGCCACTTAAGAAATAAGCGCGGATAAAAGCAATGCCTCCAAACATTATTTTCTGTGTGTTCATTCCTGAATTTATTCATTCATTATTTAGGTTGCTGTATGTGGGTTACACTTAGAGGTGTGGTTGATGTATTAGATCATTTTTAATTCTTTTTGCATCCATAATTATGCATTTTTGGTATACCCAGAGTGTCTCTGCTATACATTCCGTTTATGTGTCGTAATCGATTCTTTTCATTTGATGAACATTTTCTTATTTTATAATTATTAAGTGTTTTTGCTTTTAAAGTGATGTTCACGCTACACAGTCACAAGACGAAGATTGTGACCATCAAAGATCAACAACGTAGAGAGCTTTAGAGTTGGCAAGCCTTTACTTTTACTGGCGTTGCTTTTACTTAGAGTTGGCAAGCCATTACTGCCTGGAAATTGTAGCTGTCGTTCGTAATATTTTGTAATGCTCTCATATTCTGCGGATTAAATACCGCTAGACACTGAATATTCGGTGACGAATTCCACTTTCTCACAATGGATAGGTATATCCAGAGGGCGCCAATAACAGGGTGAATGTCAACTTGACTGGCCCATTCACGGGGAACAGTTATGGGGAGAGAAACAACAACTATGCCCTGGATGCACAGGGCTATGTCTTCTTATGTCTGTACAGCGTCGTGAGGTTAGCCAGACGTCTACGAATTCAATACCTAAGAGTGGTCTATCCCGAAGAGTCTTTGATGCCGCGACAAAGGGCAAGGCAACTTAGCTTGTGTAATTGGGGGCAGCTTGCTAAAGACTATTCCAGAGAGAGATAGCGATACTGCAGCACTATCAGAAACCGAAGAAGTGATCACACACAGCTCTTTCGGACATTTTGTCGCTAAAACAGTTGCACTTATGGGGAAGTTTCTAAATGGCCGGATGTGAATCTAATCGAAAATGTGTGGAATTAAGTCCAACACGCTGTTAGGACTAAGAAACTTCTCATTTTCACGGATCCGCACGGTCCACTAAAGGGGTCCCGGGGAAAACACGAGTGATCTACAGGCCAATACGCATGCGGAACCAAGTGATTTTTAGGACTTAGTCCATTCACCATGTAAAATGCATACCAGCTGATGAAGGCACATCTCGGATGTCGCGGTGATGGGGACATTCATGCCACGTGACCCAACCATCGAGGAATAGCCTTTTACCCGCTCAAAGAAGTAGTAGTTTCTCACCCTATCACGGGGAGTACTCCCCAAACAGCACAAGGAAATCTTACTTCGAGAGCTTGTATTCACCATGTTATTCTTTGTATCATTACAAAATTTCATGACTATAGGTGAGAGGTGCAAGATACAGTGAGCTAAGAACAACTAACTAGGCTTTGACACCAAGCACAACCTACCTACCACTGTTTCTAAATTGAGAAAGCTTGGCCAATCCAAGTTCAGTCCTACTATTACCATCACTCGTGAGAAAGGTCCCTACTTCAGTGGAACTTCACTAACATGTACGTAGCGACTGGATGGCGTGGTTAGTTATGTGTCTGTTCCAGGTTCGAATCCCAATGAAAGCAAAGTTAATACGCTTTGATCTAGTTTTCTAATCTGGTCCAGTCACCATTTGCCGTTGGGATTAAATTAATGGCACTGGAGTGGTCAATCAGTGGTAGTAGTCTGACTGTGGGTATCACAATGGACCAACATGGTCTAAGTGTGCTATTCACTCGCAGACCCACCTACCTGCCTAACATTACATTAAGCAGGCGTTCTGAACATAACCATTACTTCGGATTTGTTCAAGTTAACCTAAATGGAAGTTCAGCTCTTTTCAAACACAAATTTAATATACAGTGGAGTCTCCTTTAGTTGAACTCTCCCTAAGTAGAATTTCTTTCTAACTAGACCATATTTTACATATATTTCCCGCAGTTTTCCATATCATGGTAGGTACGACGACAGGTTGAATTGGCTGACTGCAGGTAAGGAGAGCCAGAGGTCGCACTTAGCCAACATATGCGCATTGTGTTATCACTCAGGTATCAATAGTGGAGGCATCAATAGTCAGGCTTTAATATGTGGAGTGTAGATATCTACATAATCTCAATTTAGAAGATAAAGTTTCGGCTAAGAACTCAACTAGAGCACCTTAAACGCTCACTGTGTTTATTTTCTTTATAAAGAATTGTTGAATGCAAGGTATAAGCCACAGTTTTTCACTTATTTATTTCTTTATCAGGTCTGTGACCAAAAGAGGGCCTGAGTCGGAGTTTTAACCGGCTTCCATCGGTCATCAAAAGCTAGTTGCCTTTCCTCAGGGATAACTTGGTATTTATACGGATACTCGATCTTCCCCTTCCTTCTTACTGGTGCGTTAGTGACCATGCAGTCGATGTGGCCGATTCAGTGCTGTGGACGGATTCCTGAATACATCCACAGTTTGGTACAGCTCGTAAAGTGCGCCGTTATTATGTCCAACGTTGAACTTTCCTTTCGAAGGCACAAAGAATTAGCTTTGCTGTTTTGCTTATCACACAGCCTTGGGACCAGGACTGGGAAAATTAGAGTTTTATCAGCGGGTCTCCACTAGGATATCACATTTTCCCCGAAGATGACACACTCCTTAACTAAATCGAAAATGTTCGTGACGAATCGATCGCGACGGATTGATTCCTGCTCGACAGCACATTCTTCGTCAACTTTGACGTCAGGGCGTTTCTGCTGCGATAGCCAACAGCCCCGAACGGTTCCACACGCGGCATGTTCCGTGTTTGTTACCATTCGCGGTACAATCTTCTAGCGAAAAAAAACACGGCAGGGCATTTCCCTACGAAATACGGTATAGGTTTCAAATGATTCGGAAATCCTTGTGGTTTCACACTCGCTAGTCTTCTCAAGAATTTGGCTAAGTGTGAATATTTGGTCTATAATCGATATGGCGTGCCGTAAGCTTCAAAACCGGAAGTGAGCACTCAGGCAAAGACACATTCACACGTCAGAACTTTATTTTAAAACAATTTATTTTTGGAAGTAATCAAGTCCTTAAGATGCCAGAATATTCTGTGTTTCCATCCCACCTCTCTACGCAGCTTCACGTGTGGAGTGTGTACCGACATATGGACGAAAGCGGGCCAAAAATATTTCAGAAGATTCAGCCAATTCCCATCAACCATTACCGAAGGACGTACTTAAAATTCAATACAAACTGAGTGTCATTTGTGTCCTTGAGTAATCGAAAAAAAATATATATCGCACACAGAGCCCGACGCGGCTTCCATTAAACACTCGAAATGCATTCCGAAACTCGTATATTTTAAATCAAAATCGAAATGCCATTAAAAACTTTTAAATATTCGCCAGTCAAGTGCGGGGAGAAATAAGCGAAAAACTGAGTTCAAGACCTCGCCTGTATCTCCCTCTGGCACTCTGAATAAAATAAACATTCAAGCATCCAATAGTCTTCGCATTCAGGATATCCAACCACACAAGTTCGGGAAATGCCAACCACTAGGAGTTTTATTGTCGGCAAGCAACGAACGAGTTCGCTTTTCTTTCTCATGGTTCTTAGCAGCTCTAACAATCCTTGTTTCCTCACGAGGTTGTCCACAGCCGTGCCGCACCGCGCCTCGCCTTTGCCGCCACTGGGCTCTGGGCGGGAGAGACCATAAATTTCTAGCTGAACATGCGATGACAATTTATGACCTTTTGACAATTTTATTTGGATTTTCCTTCGGTAGACCGTTCGGTAGTTCGGTTGGATGCCGCGCCGCCGTTTGGATTGAGAAATGCATTGTAAGGCAATATTCCTTTATGTCCTTCTACTTCGATTGTGCTCCGACTTCGAAGGCAATCCAGTGTATGGGAGTGTTATCGTAAAAGCGCAGATGGAACGGCGAGACCAAAAGCAACGTTTTAGGATAATTTCATACGGCACGGCGACATTGGGTGTCATTCTACCATTTTTGTCAGCGCGATTGTGGTCGCGCAAACTACTTGACAGCCATCGAGATGAGAGATATCCCCCGGCGACATGGGACGTTGCCAAGAATGCAATGGACCATTAATTCTTCGATTCTTTACAGCTTCACGACGTTGCAGTACCGTCCGCCCACAGAGACAGCTGGATGTAATGAGCGATACTTGGGGAGGTGATGTGTGTTTGTTCCGGTTATGAATGTTGGTCATTCCGTTTAGTGGGCATGCCGCGGTGGTGTTTGATTGACTCAATAGCATTCGCTGGGATTGCTCAAGCGTTTAGATGACGATACTTTAGTTTTATGAAGACATTTGTTAAGCGTCCTTTAATGGGTGCAGTATCGTTGAGGAGATTGGTTGGGTTGTTGTGCGGACACCACGAGTAAGGGCCATTGGATTGGACTATATGAGGAGAAGCATGATTGGCCGGTGGTTGTGATTTAAGTTTGTAGTGCTGCCACGATAGTTATTGTTGAATTTGAGGACAATTCGATTTCTACTAAACTCATCAATGACGCGGCACCGCTCTACGACGACCACAATGAATGATTTCCAAGTCAGAGAAGGTATATCAATACACCCTTGGTACTAAGAAGATTAATAAGCTAATAAGGTATAAAATAAGAACATGCAGCAATTACCCTCATGGAATTGAAAGACTTGAATATGTTTAGGATAAGGACAGAGGCGCTATTTTTAGAAAGTTGACGAGCTCCGCGGACTGATTATCTCTTATTTGTTTTGATGAATTGGAAAACACAATATTAAGCAATCAATGATGAATTTCTACTCTTTAGTAACTCCGGGGCTTATGGAATTCCATGTCGGACTTGAAGCAGTTCTTAAGTCCCTCTTCACATTGTGAGAAAATCGCATTCTCTGATGTGCTCATTGGAGTCTTGAAGAATTCGCCCAACATTTTTGCAGACCTGAAAATGCAACCAATTGGTGCTTCTGGCTAGTGGTAAACGATGTTTGGCTGGCGTTGTCCTGATGGAACAACAAACAAACACAGCAATATTTTTTCGACCGTCAATCCTAGCTTGGCCACCGTTTGCTCTTCGCACACAACTCACAACGACACAAACACTACCGTTTTTGCTAGAGGTTATCGTAAGTGACCAACCTTTCGTCACCATTCACATCCGCTTGCAAATGGGTCGATGTGAAGATGTAAATTCGGTACATAAGTTGCTGTGGGATTTACTCGTGTGGTGCATATAGATACATCGAGCATATTTTTGTGTCCAGCCTTGTTCAAATGTTTCGAAACGGTTTCTTATGATGTTTAGCTAATTGGCAATTGAAACGATGCTCTCTAATGGTCAGACTGGACCAGATAGATAGATTATAGATAGATAGATCTTTTATTTCGCATAATATTAATGACATAGCCATTGTCACCGCACATTTTACAATTTAGAGATATGACATGATAATATCTTTCTTTTATAACATTTTACAAATAATTTTGGAAATTTCTGTTTGTTCAGAGTATTATGATTGTACTTTGTAGGAAATGTGAGAATATGAGATATGAGAAAAGCAAAAAAAAGAAAAAACAAAGGTAAATAAATAAATGAACAGTAGAATTATAGCAAACACGCAAGTTTTTACACGATTAAATAAATGAAAAAATAAATAAATGAATCATTGAATAAATGAATTAATAAATACATAAATAAGTAAAAAAATAAGTTAATAATTAAATAAATAAATGAATGAATAAAGTGTCACAGTGTCATTGAATAATCAATAAAGATTAAAAATCACTTAAAATATTTATAAGAGGGTTTTCAGCAAAACCTCAGCGTTCTTGGAACTTAGTTTCCGTATCCTATCAGAAATCAATTCATCAGTCGCTCTTTTGTTAGCATCTTTTGTTGAGTGATGCCAAGGTAAATTAAACATCATTTTAGGTAGTTTGAGATACTTCAATATTTTAATGTGACATTTCGAACAGTTACCCTAGACTTGTCAAGTGAAAGTAACGATTTCCTACTAATGAAATGAATGATGTTATACGTAGATTAGCTTAAGATAGTTTGTAAGTTTTATTTTAAGGTAGAATGTTAGTTAGCTTGTAGTTTCTTTTAAAAAAAATATGTTCGGTCATTAAGTTTTTAAATTTTTTCTTATTATTTATTAGTCGTTCAAATTTTCTTTTTACAAAATAATGTTAGATTAAGTCGAAAGACATAGATCTAGAATAAGTTTAAGTTTAGCTTAGAGTACCCGCTTAGGGTCAGTAAGTTAGAATAAATAACTAACACTGTTCGACCAACTAGTTTTAAGCTTTTTTCTCTAGTATTTAAGTTGTCATGAAGTACATAATAAAAATGAATTAAAATGAAAAAAAAATTGAAATAATTATCAGACTGGACAACTTCTATGATTTTATCCGCTATATTTTAACCACTGTGATTTACAATTTTCGACAATCGACCGATGGAACGTATACAATTCGAGAAATACATATGCACATTCACATGTTTATCTTATTTTCGGAAAAGTTTTGATATTTTCTTGTTCTTTACAATGAAGATCAGCCAAACTCTCTATCGTGCAATTTACGAAGGAGCTGTTGGCGTTTTTACTATACCACCTTAGCCACCCACGTTTAAGCACGATATATTTTTGTTCCCTTTTCGTAGAATGTGTACGATGCCATGACACAGACCGAATTTCTGTGCTACGTCCCATGATTAAATACGGTTTCGAAACAGCAAAACGACGTTGTTATCAAAAGAAATGTATCTCTATATTATTTTTTTTTGTTTTTATTTTAAAAAGTTAGAAATAAATTTATTTATTTTTAAACTGCAATGTCGCTGCTATCACTTAGTATAATGCCAAAATACAGTACGATCTCGATTAACGCAACTACTCGATTTTCGCAACAGTTAAATTGAATTTTTTATCAATATTAACGCAGTAATCGCAACTTTTCAAGTAGACAGAACCTTGATAGTTGCAACTACCTCAGTTTCTATTAGTTGCGATAATCGAGAATGTACTGTCATAAAATATGATACGCCAAGTTTAGACCCAAAGACAAGAAGAAACAATTAAAATGTTCAAATGACATGTCGTTTGGTTTGTTTTACTTTTGCCGTTTCAATTGAAAGATTTCCTTTACTCTAAGTTGCCTCTATCCCTTTTAGCTCTGGCAATCCGTTTTTTTTTTTTTTATACTTCATTTTTATTTTGGAATTCATAAAAACTTATATACTAGACAAAAATGCTTAAAACTAGTTGAACGAACAGAATTACTATATCTATAACTTACTGGCCCCAAGCGGGCACTCTAAGCTAAACTTAATCTTATCCTATGTCTTTCGACTTAAACTAATAATACATGCATTTAAAGAATAATTACTTTATCTGTACAACTTAATATTAAGAAAAACTTGAACAAAAAACTTAATTACTGAACTGGGTTTGTTTAAAACTTATATACTAACTTACACACTACCTTAAAAATAACTTAAACTTAAACTTAAGCTTAACTACATACATATACATATGTATATATGAATATATAGACACATGTATATAGATGTAGTAGTATATACAGTGTATACACATAGGTACACAGTGGTGTACGCATGTGAATACTGTTTTTTTTTTTTTTTTTTTTTCTTCTTATTTACATCTTATAACTACCTTAAAAACTACCCTAGGCTATGTAGGCCGGCCATAGGTTGCAGCTTATAGATTTGCATCTAATTGCTGCAAGACAGTGACCGACTTGTCCCCCATTAGGGGATACGTACTACCCTTTCTACCCCGGGTCTAAAGGGTTCGACGAGGGAGTTCCCTCTCTCCCCAGCCACCACAATTTTCGATGTTGCAATGCAACATCCCGAACATCTCTCCTTGATACCGCCGTACTGAACCGGAGGAGACCCTCCTCAAATCGTTGTGCGACGGAACGATCGTGGTTGAGTCGCCCATCCACAGTTGAACGGGCTATGTGGAAGATGAGCGGTACCGCATTTAGATTTTGTAACAGTCGGTTCTTGTCTAAATGGAGAAAGGCTTCTGGGGGGACGAAGCCATTGTGACGTACCCTTTCGTGGTATTGTGCATTGGGGTAGTAAGCCCCCGAGATCAAGTTATTGACCGAGTTCATCGCTCTAGCAGTATGACCTCGAATCAACTTCAACATGAAATTGTCTACTCTTATCAGGTTTGCCCTGTTGTATAAGACCTCATTGGAATAGTATTTTATGTACTGGGACTCTGGAGTTCGATAAAGGCGAAGGCAAGCCCTAACACAAGCCCTCTCGAACAACCGAATCTTTTCCATTAAGCTTGCACTCACGTTGAACCACACGGGACAGCCATAGGTGATCATTGGCCGGATGAGGGCCATGTAGCAGATAACCTTCACCCTGGCATCGAGTTGGCTGTTGTAAAACAGTCTCTTTGTAAGGGCAAAAGCGCCTCGGGCCCTGGCCAGAGCAGCATCTACATGTTTGTTAAAATATAGATACTGATCTAGCCAGATCCCCAGGTATCTGACTACAGTCTTTTGCGCCAGTGGCTCCCCGTGTCTTCCAACGATTGAGAATTTTCGCCAATTCTTTTTCGTATCCGCCGAGGCCTTATATAACGGCGTTCTGAACAGAATGGTTTCCGACTTCCGGAAGTTGATACTCAACTTCCAGTCATCGCAACTTCTCATGAATGAACTTATCAGATCGCTCAAGTAAATGTTGAACAGGATCGGCGAATTAACGGCACCCTGTTGGAGACCATTTTTAACTTGGAATATACCTGTGGAGGTCACGTTGCAATTTTTGACTACGAACCGTCTACCGGTAAGCATGTTACACAGTAGGTACAGCAGTGGTTTGCTTATGCCTAGCCGATTGATCTTGTAGAAAAGACCTTCTAACCATACGTTGTCAAAGGCCTTCTCCAGATCAATCAAGCAGGCACCCGTACATTGTTTCTGGCTCTTGTTCCATTGGATATCCGACACCAGTTTCGACGCAGCATGAATAGTGTCATGCCCCGCTTTGAAACCGAATTGGTTATACGAAATTATATTTTTGTCCTTAGTCCAGTTGATCAGAGTTCTATTGATCACCTTCTCGAATACCTTACTGATGTTCGGAAGGAGACTAATTGACCGGAGGTTGCAAGGATTCGAAGAATCTTTTCCTCGCTTGGGTATGGGTTGCACAATAGCCGTTTTCCAATGCTCCGGATAATGTGCATTATTCAGGCTCTTGTCTGGAGAAGCGTGTCCATCGTACCCTACTGGCAATCCGTCGTTCGGAAACAATTTTATTGATGAAAAACCACAAAAACTAAAATTAGGTGTGTTTTTTTTGCAAGCGTATATACGCTTAAATTTCTATTTGCATGTAAAATACACTATCACCAAATCCTATATCCGCTTAAGTTACTCATCATATCTATCGCCGCTTCAGAAATAAGCGCGGATAAAAACAATGCTTTCAATCATTATTTTCTGTGTGTTCATTCCTGAGTTTATTCATTCATTGTTTACATTGCTGTATTAGGCTTACATTTGCATGTGTTTTTGATGTATTAGATAATTTTTAAATGTTTTTGCAATAAGCATGCATCTTTTCGTATACCCAGCGTGTCTCTGCTATATATTCCGTTAAGGTTTTTATTCTATAATTATTAAGTGTTTTTGCATTTAATGTGAGGGTCACGCAACACATTCGGCAACTGGAGATTGTGCCCATTAACGATCAACTATCATCTTGCAAGATTCCACCCCCTGACTGCCACAATTGTTGTGAATATCGTCGGTGCTGCCAAGATTTTATGATGAATTATTAAGCGCCGAAGATCGTTTTTTGTGCACTTATAATTTAAGCGTATATACACTTGCAAAAAAACACAGGTTTGTGGATCCAGTTTTGCTTGTCACTGTAGGTTACTAAAGTCATCTGTAGGAAAATATGGATCTCTACGTTTTAAATGAAATAGGTGGCTCTACAGGTTGATGAGGGCCAGAGCCTAGTTTCTGGATTAACCACTCACGTTGTGCGTTCTATTGTTCTCTCAGGAAAGCGACCACCAAGTGACGGCAACATACAGTTTTGCTACAGCTTCCGAACGCGTTATATATGTATTGGATATTTGGTGCGTCCTAGATGTGGCCCGATAATTTGGACAGAAAAATGGCTTCGTTTTCATTGCGCGAATTCTTTGTGCGCAGTATCATGTTTATGGACTAAATTTACAAATCTTGATGCCTCAATAATGTCACATTTAAACGAATCATTGCTTGATATATCGACATCTCATGAAAAACTGTATTGTCCGAATTAGGCCAAATTAACTTGTGAACCTCCACGGCAACCACTAACTTATTAATTTTCTGCATCCACTACCAGCAAACAATAATCGGGTTCTTAAATAAATGTCTGATGGTAAAATGCTCCTTAAACAGATTTATCTTTAAACCTTATTCCATTTTAATAGATTTTCTCGAAACATTTCCCCAGACTTCGATGGATATCGTCCTCACTGAAACCGGATGTCATAATGCGATTCTGCCATTGCACTACATATCCTGGACGGTCAATCCATTCACTTTCTGACCGCATCGGCATTCCTTAATTACTCCCCGGGTTCCTTTGGTTGCATTTCGCAATCAAGATGCCGCATTGTCTCGCAATTTAACCTGATCACCGCAAACAATTCTTTAACCATATTTAATGAGACACGTGGGTACAAGCATCCATAATTGTTATTCATTTCGGCTCATCACCAGGCATCTTGCACTCATTAGTTTCTGCCGGCGACTGGGGCGCTGAGAGTGGTGGCGTTGGTCCATTTAAAATGCATTCCGCAGGAAACTCTGTAAATGGCTCCTTTTTGTGTGCGTTTTTGCTCCCGGTAAATTTTTCTCATTTCCGTCAATAAAGCAACTTTCGCTGCGGAAGTAAGGAAAATTAAATTTAATTATGGCCACCAAGCCGCACACAGACACACATGATGCACGTCCAGATAAGCTGGGGCTGCTGCTTCATCACCTGCTGAACGTGGTGAACAATGACGCCTTCGCTTGCCCATGGCCCATGGCCGGCATGTGCCACAGCTACATGACGAATGGAAACAATAATGGATGAGCGCAGCCGAGTGACCATTGTTCCATGCTCGAACTCATTTCAACAAGGATCCACTTGGCTGGTGTTGGTAGTTGAACGAACAGCTCCCCAATGCCCGTAGATTGTAGATTGAGTCCGCGAGGCGGAGCGCGCGGATTCACCCATGGAAGGCGAGCGCACCAGAAAGTGGGTTACATTCAGTTGATTTAAATAAAATTTAAAGTGAAAGGCTCCTTGATGGACCATTGCTCGGGCTTCCCGGTGCTGGTGTGGGGTAGAAATGACGCTAACTGTGAACAGAATTGTGCAGACTCGACGCGACGTGAGGTGGCAGTGGTATTACCTTTGTTTAACGGCCACATATCTAGAGCGGGTGCCGCGCGAGATTCCGATGGAGCTGCGCTTCGACTGGGCGTTTGCCAGCGCACTGCCGACAAATGATGGCGATGTTGGCAGGGCCGCGATGACGTAGATCTTTTCTGAAATAGATACACGTGAATAGCCTGCATTGTGCAAGTTTGTAACTGTTTGAGCTTGCAAGTTACATTGGTTTCTTTTTCGAAGGGAATGCATTGTTATGGAGGGCGAGGCGCACGCTTTGGTGGACGCGGAACTTACAAACTTTAATGAGATGCTAGGTGAGGGATTAAAATGAAAATTGAAATGACGTTGTTGCTGTGGTCGGGTGATGAGGTGAGGGAGTGTTTTTTTGGGAAAGGAGGAAGGCGATTATGAGTTTTGTGGCTTACCAGATTGGCACATCTGTAGAGTCCAACTGTATGAATATCAAGTAGAACAATTTAGAGCACAGTGTTAGACATGCTTGTTCGAGTAACAATTTGAGCTGACGTGAAGAATTAGGACAGCAAGTGCATTGAACTCTTGCAACCATTGATAGAAGGAACCTTAAACTGGTACACTGGGGTGATCTCGTCTAAATTTTAAATGATGGTACAAGCTTTTTCGGCAGGTTTTGAACAAAGTATTTTCTGCTTAGCCGATGGATGCCTTTCGACTTGGGAACTTGCAACTTTTTTCAATGACCAAACCTGAGTGTCAGTAAAAACAACATGTTCATCATAGTGATGTTGGCGATCAAGGATCTTTTACAAATTACTACCAAAATGTGAAGCCGGTGATGGCTATTTCAAGAGCGATTGTGTCAGCAAAATCATCTTCAATGATACTTGATCAGCATTTTTGGCTAAACGGCATCCTAAACAAATAAAGTGTCATCTTCCAATGAAATTACGAAGTCGTAAGTATGCCGTCCTAATACGACTACGGGATTCCAGACCAACTTATAGAATATGTGACTTTGGCTCGGGAACTAACTTGCCATAAATACCTCAATAATTATTCCCTTGCCAAACAAGGACATTGTAGTAGCCAACGCAGCACACTTATATGATGGCATGTTCTTTTTGTGTGTGTGTTTTTTTTTTTGCTTTTGGACATATCCATACTGCTGGAAGATGGAGGCTAATACATTGCTGTTATTCGTTTTGACTCTAGGATTAGAACCCCATTTTATGTGACACAATAATGTGTCGTAATGTGCGATGAGATGTATTCAAAATATTATACTGCCCTGATAGTAGATTAAATAGCATTAGAATGGACCTACCCAGCGACGCACAGTGGGGCAGAATACCAAAAAAGTTGACATTATAACAACAAGCTAAGGTAGAAAATTTAAGTTTGGCAAATTTACTATAAGTACAATTGTAAATGCATTATCAAATTGCACACGGCCAAGCCGATTAAAACGCCCTTTTTTGAAAAAAAAAAAAATTATATATTATTTTTTTCCAATTTTCTGGGTTAAGTAAGTCGATCACATAATTTTGGACAGCAGTTTAACATCCAACTGTTAAGTTATGAAATCTGTACAGATCTGCATCTTCAGAAGTCTACGAGAAACTCATTTTTGTTTTATGTATACAAATTTTATATTTTATATACAAAAAATAATATATAAGAAAACATTTTATGTATACAGAGTAGTTTCAGTGTGTTCAGCGGATCTCTCTCAAAAACTCCATTCAAGTAACAAATAGTGTATTGACTGTACATTTCCTTAAGAGCTACAATAAAAACTTTACTATAAACTGCGTATAATTTTACCTGCAGAAGATACATTTTGAAAAAAATCCTACACCAAACATGGCAAAAATTAGCGCCCAATTTAAACGGTTCCTTAAAGTACTTTCACTAAAGAATAACAAAAAAAAAAAACTAAAGTGTGGACGGCCTTGAAACATAAATAATTGCATCAATATTATAAAAACAACCGATACATTAGGTTCACTGATTCCATCAATTTAACTGTAATTTACAGCTAAATGTACTTTCTCTCACAAACTATTTTTTTTTATCTTAGTAAAAACCCGAGATTTCAGAAAATTCTTAAACTTTCTCCTATTTAGGCACACTTAGCTACTGATGCGTCTTACGTGCAATGTGACGAAGATAACGGCGAAGGACAGTTAGTGTGACATTTGAGTACTTGACAATAAGATTAACGGAAGAGAATTTGATTTTTTTGATTTTACGTCAGCTTTTAGGGTATTCAGTGAGCTGCATCGATCCAAAACTAACATAAGTACTTCTTAATGTATTATAATCCTTGATTAGTATTTTCTATCGCTTGCTCTCTTCGTTATTCAGATCGCAATGGTAAAGATGCGAAAATAAGATGTTGAACTTACTTCTGTTATTCTGTTTAGAATGCATATTGATTTGCCCATCCGTCACTTTCATAGCTCCTACATTCATGAAATCAAATTTTGTAATAAGAAGCCTTACCCTTTGATATAAAGTTATATATTTTGCACAACCTCTAAATTGTGATTTCTCAAATGAAGTAAAGTTTCCATTTATCAATATTTGATTCACAGTTTCAGGTAGATATTAAGCTCCAAAATGTAGATTGGTAGAAAGTGTAGGGAGGGGGTACTTTCTTATACTCACAGTAAGACTGCAACCACTGATCGACCACTCCAGTGACAGTTGATCCCAACGGCAAATGGGCACCACATTTGAAAACCGGATAAAAGCGTATTAACTCTGCTTTCATTCGGATTTGAACCAGAGACCCTAAGCTATCAACGGCACTATCACAGTCGCCTTGAACAAAAAAAAAACATTCTCCAGACTTCAGAGATCACTTTCATGTAACATTATTTCGAGTGTTCTGGCTCTCTTACAGTTTCAAAGATATTGCCCAAAAACAATAACACATCAACTTTGAATATCTAAAAACATTGTTTTGTAGATCTCGAGGAATACGTGAGAAATGAGTTCAATAAATTTAACTAAAAATGTTTGAAGGCGTTGTCTGATGATCATAAGTATGTATGGGTGGCGTTTCTGCCTGTAGAGGGCCAGCGCCAGCGCAGAGCTATAGCAATCACTCGTTTTGTGCCAAAGAAAGGAGATCTCTATGGATATAATGAATATGAACATAAACACCTGCTTGAGAGTTTTGGAGTTGAAATAAAGAAAGCTTGAGAAGCTGGCCGCCTCCTTATGTGGCGAGACGAGAGAAGACGAGAGATTTGACGTAGGATACTGGTTTCATCTGTGTTCCATTGCATGGCGCTACTTCCGGGAGATAGCATTTTCTAATTATAAATTGATTTTCGAAGCTTATCTCAGATGATGACGAACCATCATCCATGAAATACATCCCATAAAAACAAAACATTTTCACTTAACTGCTATTTGATTCAAACTGACAAGAAATTGAAAAGAAAGATTAAACAAATAAGAATCCCCCTTCACCGAGACTCCTTCCACAAGAATCCAGTTTCCCAACACAAGTTCAAGTAACCGCCTGCCACATATATCACGCAGTTGACGCAAAAACAAGGCATAACTCTGTCCCCAGCCACCGGGCACTTGTTCAAACTGTCTGGTAAGCTATATCGAAACAGGATCTTTTAACTTTACGATTGAACAATCAACAGGACTCGTAAATTCCCCACTGACAGTGACGTGTGCAACCCAGAGTCACCACCGCAAGCCCCACAGGCTTGTTTGTTAGTTTGGTCCACTAATTCCAGTAATAACTATGATCTAGCACGTATCTGTCGAGAACACCTTACCCTCACCGTCTGCAATAAATCTGCCCCCAGAAGCCGCGCCCATTCGATGCTCAAAGTGAATTTATCGCAACAAATTTCGGCCCACCCCGCGATTTATATCCCCGCGTGAATTAACTAACTTATGCCGAATTACTGGGAACAGATCCAACACGTAGCACGTGTAAGTCTCGGCAGACATTAATTCTCACCATAAAGCACTAAATAAATAACGACACACCCAGCACCCCCTACACCTCCCCAAGACCAGACACCACCACGCAGCCAATTACGGGACGGAGCGAGGAATGAAAATATTATTGGACCGGTAATCAATCTGAAGCGATGTACCCGTAAAGGCGTTTGTCAATTTCAATGAAACAAAGAGCCGATATTTATTTATGGACTCACATTTGCTACCATCTTGCCGACAGGTGGGACAGCGAACGGCTGTCAAATGGAGATGTTACACTGACGCGGTCGTTCGCTTGATTGCCTGCATTTATTCACTTTCCACGGCTGGAAGATATATGACCGCAACTCGGCCTTATCCACTGTTGCTCCTCCTCCTCTCCACCAACCCGAAGATTAGGAAGACATGCTTTATTGGTACCATAAAGCATACCTCAATTGACCACATTATCGTAAATAAGAGAACACATAGGCATCGGGAAGTGGAGGAGGTGTGTGCCGCAATGATTGCAAATTACACCCCCAAACCCTGCCGCATCCCGGCCGACATCACGACGGCCTGGATTGAAACAAAAAAGATGATAAATGACTTGGATCTTACTAAGTTTGCGGCACCCGGGTGACAGGCTCAACCGATGTCACGGTCCAAGCAGCCAACCGACGTCGGTGTCCTAACCCACGGCTACGACCGGTCCAAGTCAGCTACAGTGTCCTAGGTGGGAAGTGGGGGAGTGGAGTGAAACGCGCGTCTTCGCCGAGGGAGAATTTATGGGGCGAAAGATGTGTCGGCTGTGCTCGGATGTGGGTGACCTTGCATTAATGGATGAGTGTGTCGGGTTCGTCATAAACACAGCGTGCTTTATTATCCTTACGCGCGGGCATCGAAGAATTTTGATGGTCTGACCGTACGACTGCGTCTTCCGTATCAATATGTCCTAAAATGAAATGTGTGTTCGGCTACTGTTATGAAGATGAGACCCATGGTCCACCCGCTTTCGCAGCCGGCACGTAGGTAAGTAATGTCAATTCATGCGGCATCCGGTTCACGTCACCGTGCTCAGTCGTCGCTGTGGACACTGTTGATGGTCTTATCATCGTTGCCATCGCCGTCGCAATCGCCATCATCATCACCATCATCATTATCACCGTCACATATCGCTGAGATGTGTGCGGAGGAAGAACGGAAATGAAAAAAAGTGAAACAAGCGTTTTATTTCCTTCGCCTAACCCCACTGCGCCCTCCAAGCCTTAATGTGCATTCATATATCTTATGCATGAATGGGGATTCCATTCGAAGGTTATGATCGTGGGGTGGGGGTGGGGGTGAGAATGTCAGTGAAGGACCGTGGTACCCCATCGAAGTCGTGTCGTTCGGGAAGAACCTCTACGACCTTGGAATCTTCGAAATTCCGGTTGAAATATGCCGAAATTTAAAATTTGTGAAATGTTTCGGAAGAACGGTGGTAGTTATTGAGGGCCGGGGCATCATTCTTCCTCCAAACGTGTACGAGTGGTGAATGTGTGTCCTTTTTGGTCGGATGACGATGGACTAGGATGACGATAGTTTTGCTTGGAAATCCCTGACAGAGAAGTTGGGTTTTTCCGCGCTAACTGCTTTTCAATTTCGACCCTAAGACGATTGAGGTTTTCGTTTGAAACTTTGTAAATGTGGGAGCTGAAACTTTGAGGAAGGGCTTCCAGTTGAGGCCTGCGTTGGAAGTTAATTATGCGTTATCAGTTTCAACAAGAACTATTGATTTCGAATTTGAAGAAAAACCCGTCCGTGCCGGAAATTTCGACATCAGCTTTCGATTAAGAGAATTTTTTTTGTTACTCTTAAATAATATCGAAGCAGAAGATTGAATGAGTGGATGAATGGATGAATGGCACGTGGAAGGGTATACGCGGGAGGGATTGCAGGTCGTCGATCAGAGGATTGAACGAAGACAGGCAAGCTTATATAAATGAGAGATATTTAACAAAGTCTAGTAATTACAAAATTATTGAATTTTGGATTTCTTGACGTAAGCATAGAATTTACTTTTAAGAGGGAAGGTAGTGATTTATAAGTGATTAGTAGAAAAGCCTGTCGTACGATAGGCAGAATACGCATGTATATAAAAAATGTATTACATAATATTTAATTTATAAATAATAATTTTCATTATATGCATTGTAAATAGAATTATGCCCAGTTTTACAGCGATGAACTCAAGTTCAGCTGAACTTTAAGCCGAGTCCACATTTTTTATTTAACTCGGACGGTTTCACAGTGAAATATGAACTTAAGTTCAGTTGAACTCCTACGACAATAACTGAATTATTGTTATTGGTTTTGCTATACCTTGTAGGTTTAAAGTGACTTGTATGCGGTCCTTTGGAGCTTTTGTAAGTTTTTGCTGTTATCGGTAAAGAGGGATACAAAAAAAAAGCAAAATACTATCACTTCCGACAATCCATCCCTGAATCTGAACAGTGAATGGTAAATAATAAAAAAAATTGAAGTAAAACAACCTAACTAAATCTCAAAGGAGTGAAACTCTGGTTTATCTTAAGCTACAAATTAAACTTAGTTCAAAGTTTAATCGAAACTCTGAAACCGAATAAATCTTTGAACTGAAGTGATCAAAAGGAAAATAGAATGTTAAACGTTTATTCATAAAAAAAAAATAGTATTGCCTATAAAAAAATACTTTCAGCGCATCAACCCACTCCGCCACGGACCACATTACTGTCACTGCATCGTTCCCACGAAGTTTATAATATTGACCTTGGGTTCTTCTCAATATTGAGCGTTGAGTCTTTACCCACCCACCCAACAACAGCTAGCCATTTTTTGGTTACTTGTGCAAGTGTATAGTCATTTAAAGTCGACTCTTAGAAAATTAATTCAGCTACTTAAATTAAAATAAGCTTTTTGTTATTCATAGCTAATCATCTTACAGTAGACTTTAAGGTTAACGTAATTTAGAAAAATAAATAAAGTTGGCTTTAATTGATTGTCAGATTTGATCTCATAACCTTCTTGTTTGCTTTTTTTTTCAGCCTCATTTTTTTTGGAAGAAATGCCCATCAAAGTGATGTTGGTAAGACTTACTAATAAATGAACTGATACATTTTAATTGTCAATTTTACAGTAGCAGTGGGCAGAATACTGCTGTACTACTTGCTGTTTTCAGTAAATTTCCCTTCACAGCAGCAGAGTTAGATGAAATTAGACAGCAATTTTATGGGATTGCCGACTTTTCAGTAGATAACGCAATTTTCAGTAGCCACTATCAACAATTTTTGAAGCTCTCAGACGTTCATAGTGACGTCATAATACGCATAATTTCAATTCGTCTCGGCTAATTGCTCTCATAGCCTCAATTAATCCTAAGTAATAACCATAAAACCTTCAAATTCATCCTTTGAAAATTCAATCAAAAACACTTAAAAGTGACAGATTTCTCCAGAAATATTTTGAAATCTGTTTTATTTTTTTTATATGTATATGTAATGATTCTTAATTTTTATTTTATAACTTGCGTGCGCTCATACCCTTAAGCATCCGGGGTTAAGACACAGCACGGACCGAAAGAAGAAATAAATTAAAAAAAATGTATAGAGGGAGAAAGTTAACTCCTGTGCACTTAACCATCTGCGGATTGTAGTCTGGGAAGAGCATTCGTCTGCAGCTGAAGAACGAGTCTCTGAATTTAACTATGCGTCCGAAAGTAGGCTTAAGGGTATACTGATCGGCATTCCTGGTGAGATGGGTATTGCGGGTGAATTCATGGAGAGGAGGAATGCAGTTGACTAATTCACTTGAGCATCGTCTGTGACACTAGCGATAAAATACGGATAAAAAAGAGACGAAACGTCGATGTTTGAGTAATTTTGTTGTCCCCTATAATATTTATCGCTCGCTTTTGGATTCTCTTTAGTAGGTGCAGGGTCGTCTTGGGGCCAGACTAGATATGAACATTGTACACAACCTTGAGGCGGATGTAACCCTTATAAATTGAAGCCAAAACAGAGAGAGTCAACTATTTCTTGCATTGATTAAGGAAACGTGAATATTTTACAGCATTCTTGGCGACCTCAAATTTATCATGTGTTGTGTTGCTACACATACCAAGGATGGAAAGCTTTCCGGTTTCAGCGCCACAAGCGCCATTCATGAATAATGGTTGATTGTCAAGCGATCGCTTGAGTGGCACCAGACAGCATTCAGTTTTTGAAGCATTGAGCACTGAGCCGACTTTTGATTTTTGCCTATGTCTACAAATTCCAATAAACTCAACTAGAATTCATTCAATTAACTTGTGCGCACATTCATATGTACGTTCTGTACATACTTGGATTGCTTGTATAGCACATTTTATTCTGACGTCTTTGTCTCTTTCTGGACACAGACAAAAAAAACACAAAAAACCTCGTCACACAGAACTGCTAACTTCCGCATTTCTCACTAGCAGTTACTCATTATAGGATACACGAAGCGGCATAGCAAATCCTGTTTTTTTTTCTTAAATATGAGCAGCAGTAGTAACTGCTCCAATTGATTCTCAATAGCCACTTACACCAAATGCAATATTAATAATTGCCAAGCGACATAAAGGATCTGGCAACCTTCCCGTTGTATATCATTACCGGTGACATTAACAAAGGCCTTCAACTTTAAGGATGAACATCGTACACCGTGAGCACCTTTTGCGTAAGGTCCACCCCAAATGAATTATGATTGAATACACCACTCACGCCGCCATGCCGCGCCACGCTGCGTCTCTCTACTCCGTGGAAAATATGTACCCAAAAAATATTTCTCTTTTAGATATCCTAATTGACATTTCATAGTCCCAAGGCGCTCCTTCGAATCTAATTTTGTCCTAATGTGATTTGCAATAAGCAAAGAAGAGGATAGCCAAAAGGACAACAACAACAGCAGCAAAAAAAAAAAATGAATCTGAAAGGAGGAGAAGAAGAAGAAGAAATAATGATGTCTCTGCCATAGCAAGCACATTCTATTGGAATAACCTAATTAACTTTCACTGCTCTGATACCGACGGCATACTCTTGCCTGCCACCCTGTCCTCCAGTATATCACAGCGACAACAACAACACGAACAAAATGACACTCATAGTCCATTAATGATCACCACACCCACCGACCGTCCGTACGTACATAACTAATTCCCCACACAAATATTCCCCTCCCGCCGAATGACTGCCGTCGACCGGGCCAGTCCAGTACATCTGCAGTGACCAAATAAAACATTTCAGAGGCCAGCATAAGCCGGCCGCACAAAGGACCTGTAGGCCAAAACCGGTTGCCAGAAAATGCTGTACTGGCTCAATAGCGTCACCACTATAACCACAGAGCCACCTACCGATTCCCGATAAGACCGTAATCAGGTGCGGCCACCACCTTGTAATGCGGTGGTACAACTTTGGTGTCTTTTACAAAATTAATATAACGACCTAAATCAGGATACACACACCCACCCACCCACTCAGCCGTGTGTCCTGTGCGAAAGGAGAACCAGCAGAAGAGATATCGCTCCCATATAAACGAGGGCTATTAGGCACACATTGCCTAACCTAACCTAATTTCCGGGATCAGGACCTCTCCCGTACGCTGTGGGTGGCGGTGGGGCGGCTTTGGAAGCGTATGGATGTGTGCATAATCCACTCAACCGTTCACACAAATTTAAACAACAAGACACACAACAAAAAGAAGAAAAAAGAATGGAAAACATAGAAAACAAGAAGAACCGAACGAACCGAAGATAAGGACGATTAATCCTAATTTATTCGCTTGACCCAATATTGGAAAACCGCATGACATCGAGCCGAACAATTGGGGTGATTAACTGCTGCCTAGCTGTGCTGCTCTTCTGCTCTGCTGGTCTTCTGGTCTTTTGGTCTGATCTGGTGTGCTGCTGCCTGTATTTGCTCGTTATCTCCGAGTTGCATCCAGGTTCTGAACTCTTGGAACTCTTGGCAAATTGAGAGCAAAGAGCGCCACGAACTGCGCATGTCCCTGCTCTGGCTGTAACTTCTGCAAAAGAGTGCTCCAACCGAATGCCGCGTTGCCATCGCATCGCACAAAACTCTACTCAACCATACACTCTGGCATGCCGTCCGCCGTCGATTGACTCCCTTTTGTGGGCCCAGCGAGCACCTACATAGTAACATGGTACAGGAAACACATCCTGCATCATCATCATCATCATCAACAACAACCATTCTGGCGCTCTGTATCCTGTTTCGTGTACTGCGATTCCGTCCGTCGGGGGTGCGTTGCCGGGTTGGCTGTTTGGCTGGCTTCGTTCGTGGGTTCACAGACCAGAGACTCGGTGCCTCTGTAATCATCATCTCGGTTTAGTTGTGATTTTGCCGGTGTACCGTGATGTCATTGCGTCGCACGACCGAATAAAATGTCTCATCCGAACAATTCGCTCGCAAATAATAATCAAAATCATTATTAAGGGGGAACCTCTGCGATTGTTTACACGTTTACACATTTACACCACGGCGAGAGTCCACAGCAAAGGATATCAGTGTCAGTCTCTAGTGCAGGCAAGCAGCAGGTGTGGCAAGGAGAAAATGCTCGAAACCAGAAGGATTCACGACCACCGGAGATCCTTCATGTTTGACAACTTTCGTGTTATTCAGTGCGGGTCGTTGATTGATGTGCAAAATGTGAATGACAAGTGAATTAAATCATCATCGTTCTTGTGTCTTCAGAAAAACCACGCAAAAGGACTCGCGGACTCACATTCACAGTGTATTTGCCTTGTGCGGCCATTCGAATTTGCATGCCGATTGCATTGTCTTCCCATCTTTGATTTTTTTGTTTTTATTTCATTCATTGAATTTGTGTTCGGAATTCGGATGTGTGTTACTGTCGTCCGGATTGTGTTGGTTCTTGGCTTGTGAACACATTGCGGAAGATCTTTCTGCACTTCCTTTTTTTCGTTTTCAACACACAAACGTATACACAAGTACGCAAAGTGTTTTGCAAGGATTATCCCATTTGGCAGCCTCACCAAACGAAACGAAGAGCTGGCCACCTATAATTTATGTTTACATTTCTATTTGGTGGTAGTTCTGCTGGCTGTTGGACACATCCTTCAGTGCGCTACTCTGCTCCACGAATGCGGAATCCTTTGCTGTAGGAGAGCATACTGATACAGCACGGCACACAGGAAATCGCTGCATTAACTTATATATCCAAGGAGGATGCTATCCCTTGCATGGCTGACAGTATTTATTATTTTCGTATATGTTCCGGGTAAGTACTCGAAGAATATTTTCCCAAGGATGCTTCACATTTTCCCATTCAGTTCACCACGTATTTCTTCTTTCTTCTTTCTGCTTCCTCATCGCGTTGTCCCTCGTGTTTGGTCCTCAATTTGTCTGTGTGGCGAATTTTTGAAGTTGGCACAGTTCGGTTCGGTTGTCTTGTTTTCATCTCTTCTGTTCTGGCTGGCTCTAGGTCTAGCAGACTAACTCTCTCGCACACACACACGCACACATACTGCAGGATGGCCTTTAAGTAATTTTTAAAGGGACCTTGGAACGTTCCGTTTCGATGCCTTGTTGAGGGTAAACTGTTTCTGCCAACAACAAGGCGCACTGACAGTCTCTCAGTCATAAAAATATTTTTCTCGTTATTTTTTAATAGGGAAAGTTTAAATCGGATTTTCTTTTGGGATGTTAATCCAAGAGATAGAAAAAGGAAGATCAGTATCTCCACTGGGCGAAAGATAGTGTGTCATGATAGTCCTACATAGTTGAGTGTTGGTGTGGGCTTCGTTGCCGGCTGCCATGGCGTACTGTGGGTGGCGATTGAAGCCAGTGGGCTAATTCTATTATCATTTGCTGAAGCAATTTTCTCGTGGACAGCTTAAGGCTGTAATCTTGTTTCACTTTGGATGTGGGGGAAGGACAATAAACTTGAATTGGTAAATAAAGGTGGTGCTCTCCGTGGACTCTGTGTGCCTAGGTTTGTGGAAGGGGAGTGTGTGTTAAAAAAAAAATAAGGTCGGATTTTTGTGCTGTCTATAACGCATGGTCCTCTATTTTTGATAGAAGATTTGGAAAATTGTCAGGGGATTGCTGCTGTGACAATACTGTTTGCCAAGAAATAGGAAATAACTTTTCAGAAAACTACGCAATTTTCTACGGGCATGGGAATTAGATTTTATCTGGACGTTGTCATGAGTCCAGAAAGGTTAAGTGGTGCGGCTATGTGGCGAGTGACAAGTGAAACTTTATTGTGTAAGTTCACTTTAAAGAGCTCTTATGGAGGAATGCCTAGAACCCGCATTTGGTTGGAATCTGTCTACTCATAAGTACTTTACAAGTATTAATTGACCTTTCTGCGAAACCTTCATCAAATTTACAGAAAAGCGCCACGATGTCACGCAGGCACTTGAGGGGACTCATTTCCTCACACTCACGTACAGATGGCTTTGATGTTCACAAGGAAATGTGAACCTTGTCACAAAATGAGTTCGTAAGAAGAACTTAAACATAATGAGTTTCATAATTTATTCTGCAATCTAGTTTCATATATAGGAAAAATATAATTTCAAAGGAGATGAAACACAATGCTTACTGGTGTACCACAAGGTTCCATTTTAACTCCATTGCTATATATCATTTTTACGGCAAAGCGAAATTCACAATTAACTCTTAGATTTTTTCAACAAAATTTGATTCGATTTTGTGAGCAATTCCATTCGTTCGCGATAAGAAGTAAATATTTTTATACAAGAGCATTTGACGGTTTCATTGCATCTGCAATTTTGCCCTCTAAATTCGCTGGCTGGACTTTAATATAGAACGAAAGTTTGTTTTAATTTTTGTTGACATTTTATAATTCTATCAACATATCTAAAGCATCAAGAGACACAGATTTACTATTTTCCTCTTTTTGGAAGATGCCTTATATCGTTTGAAAATTGACTATTTTATGAAGAACATTCTTGTTGTTTGCAGTCCGTGTCATCTTTCTTGAGAAGCCTTCACGGTACAGATTATAATCTTTTTAACGGGTTTCTTAAACGTGTGGGAACTATGGGGACCGTTCCTACATAGCGACAGGGATTTACCCAGTAAATTAACCTCCCTTCAAATAAAATATATCTCTACCACAACTTGGTTTAACAATTTTACTGTCTTAATTGAGATACGTTTGGCAAGGTTTTCTCCACTGATAGTTCCAGCTCATACCGTAGGTAAGCGGGGGTTGAATTCACCGCGCGTTTTAAGGGGTCTTAATCGTTTGAAGACGGCGGACAAAGTTACTTTTAGCGGTTACTTGTATAAAAGCAAATTGATGCTTCAAAGCTATGCTTCGAATATATTCGAAGTACATCTTTATTGAAGCTCCTTAGATTTCCTTTTGACGTGCTCAAACCATTTGCGCTTTACATCGAGAGTTATCCCGAGGTACTTCGCTTCAACTGATTCAACTACTTATTCACACACTCAAAGGTAAAATTCATGTGAACGAACTTAGCTTCATTACACCCAATTCGCTAATTGGGTTCGTCGATTCGTCATTCGTGTAACCGCTCTAAAGATCCTTGCAATTTTCTGTTTCGGCAGTTACTAAAATGGCAAAATGTTCCTAGTACGGTGCCTACCTCCTGCGGTATGTAGTTGCTATAAAGTAAGTAAGGGAGAGGACCAAGCACACTACCTTGTGGTAGTCCAGCTTCTACACATTTAAATAGAGAGTAGTATAATTTAGAGCAACGTTTTCTCGGAAGGAATTGCCGATGCTTATGTTTCAACCGTGCCAAACCTTGTCGAATACTTGCGAGACATAGAGAATTACAGCTGAGTAGACTTTCTTTTGTTCAAGCAATTTTCATATAACATCAGTTATTTGATGTACTTGGCCAATAGTCGAATGCTTACTTCCAATACCGAATAAGTGATGAGGAATAAGTCTTCTTTCTTCAACAAACGGGCTTAAGCTTCTAGGTAATATACTTACTCGAAGACCTTGAACATTATCCAAAGAAGTGAAATCGGTCTGTAGGACTTTTTGTCTGTGGAAGGCTTACCCGGTTTTGGCACCATTATTCTTTCCGCCACTTTCCACCAACTAGGGACACTTTCTAGTCTAAAGCCGGCGTTAATAAGGTGGAGAAATTTAGGAAGCACTTTCTCAGATAATTCTTTAATTTTTTTATCACTTTATCGAATATATTTGCTGACAAATAGATGAAAGACCAAGCCGTACTATGCTCAACTGGCCCCTTGAAAAACTTTCGGGCAGTGTTGTTATCATTCTCCCCTTCTTTTTTCGGAAAATGGACTTGCATCCCCAACTTAACCCTGGGCTGGTTTTGAAGATGGACTTTTCTGCCTAGAGCTAGGTTTTAGGACTCCTCTCCTGTTGTCCACCAACATTTGTGAACAAGTTTGCACTACAAATGCAACATTTCTTTGAATCCCACTTTTGCAAAACTAGTGATACGAACTTTGTGGTGTAACTTAAGCATGTTTTATGGTGGTCTTAATTTTAGTCAAGTATGGAAAGTTTTTGAAGTAAAATTGATCACATAATCATTTTATCCGTCGAATAACCTGAAAGGGACGTTCTCGCGCGTAGATTAAAATATTTATTTTCTTGTTTATGGCGGCTTTCTGTTGGAAGAGCATTGCCACATTGAAAAAGGAATAACATATATTTTATAAGCTGCCACAACGCAATTGACACGTAATTTTTACTCTTAATTAAAGTGAAAGATTGAAACTCAATAATTAAATGACTCAGACTATGTCGGCCTTTCTTTATAGAAAAAAATAAATATTAAATCACTACTCCAAATCGCTTGACACCACATTCGTTAATTTGTTAAACAACTAAACAATTTCATTTTTTGGAACTATTTACAGTGAGGATCTTACGACATGATTGTCCGACTATTCTTGCTTGTTCGACTAAAATTGCTTGTGGTCGTGGTGTTGTCGGTATATGCGTCTACTTTTCGCAACATAACATTGCTGCCGGGGTCCGATTCCCGGGCGAAACGACAAAAACTAATTTTCACGGTACCACCTCTTCCGAGTTATTAACAATACTCACAGAGTGATAACTGTCTAGAAAAGGTTTCTCAAACTTGGACGTTCGGAGTCGGCATAAATGTGTAGGTCACTTCCACTCGTGAGAGTACAACAAAACGAACAACACGAGTGGTTTCTGAGCTCGGTCCCTCTATGGACTGTATCACCACACATAGTATTATTATTATTATTATTAAAAACGTGTACTCACAGAGACAATGCAAAATCTCAACTAAAAACATAATCCTCGGCTAAGGATATTCAAAACAAAGTCTGGTGTTAGTACATTTGCAAATTTGAGTGCTACACTCTTTTGTTGTTATGAACTAGTTATTTATATATTGCTATTTTGCGACGTTTAAAATACACCCCACCCTTACGAATGTAATCTTGGTAATGCGTCACTGGCAGCAAAAAACAAATATGATGAAATTAGAATGTTGCGGTAAACGAACACAATGTTCGACTTTGGTTTGTTTCTTTCCGTTCCCTCTTAGCTTTAAAAATAAAACATAGTAGAACATTGGATTATTGCCATGACAACATCTTATCAAAGGAAAATGTAAGTGCCTAAACATAAGACATTTAACTTTGTTTGATCTTAAACCTGCTTTATGAATATTGCGCAAAGCCTATAACAGCACGCTGGGAACTTTCTACGATGTTAACAACTCAGGGTGAATCTGAAAGCCAATTTTAGGTGCACCGCGTTGCATTGGACTTGATATTTTAGCAACATGCGGTTTTTCTTTTCCATTACTGTTCAAAATCAAAGCGGGCCAGTCAACCTTGCCTCTCCTGATAATATCTGCTGAAGATTTCTGTTCGCGATAAGTGAACTCATTATAAGAGTAATCCTTGAGACTCGAATGGGATCTTCATAAGAATACAACCAACAGTTGCGCTGATTTATATAAACGCACCTACAACGCATCTTCTTGCTTAAGTGCGGTACAGGTTTCCTACCCTTGGAGCAACCTACTCGGTGCATTACATGCTCGAAATGTTCAATTTGGCCATAGCATCACTAGTGCCTTCGTGAATGCCGGCATGCGGCTGTGGCATTTATATAAATGGGATTTGAAGATTTGGATTTTTCTGAGTATTTATATTTGGCTTATTGCTATGCCAGTGCAAATAAGTTCACGTTGACACATTACCTTGTTTCGAATCTTATAGGCGCCGCTAATACCCACTTAGCTTGTATTTAGTTGGGCTTTCTTTTTCAGTGGTCTTCAGATGTTTTTCAGATGTGGCATGTGGAGATGGTATTCTCGGTGATGGTCTGGTACTGGTACACGGTCCCTATCAGAACATCATTACCGACCTTGAAGTGGTGGAGCATGTTTACATTTGTATTACACTTCAGTCTAGTCTATGGTAAGATTTTCAGCCAGACCATATAGGCGTTGTTCCCTTTCTAGATTTTAACGAATGATTTTAATTCGTCTTTAAAAATAAAAGGATACGGCTGCAATTTTCTGGAACATCCAACCTCATTCCGTAATAAATGCCCAAAATAATAGCCGTAACTTTAAAAAATTAAATAGTTGGTAATTTGGTAGCACTCCTATCTGAATGGACATACCTACAATAATTTATTTTTAGACTCGATATTACGGCTCTTGTGTAGTTGTATTGACTCGAATTTCCCTCGGTTTTGCTAAGGACCAAAAATAGGGGACAATTAATCACAAATGTGTATATCAATCATATCATGACAGCTCCGAAAATGGTGTTGTTTCAACCACGAAGGGAGCTAATATTAGCAACGTCAATGATTATATGAATGAATTCGATGAATCATTCTATAAATAGAGCAATTGGTCAGCGTTGATTCATTATGCAGATATTTTGGTGTAGCCTTGCAAGTCGTAGTGTACAGCGGGCGTCCAGTATAACGAATAGCGACATTTTTTCGATATAACAAAATCTTATTAAATTCCCATGACCTCTCTAAATAGCGAACGTTCGCAAAAGGTTGCCATCTGATATAACTTTTACGCCTATTTGTATCAGCGATTTTTTCCCCAATCTGTTAAATTTAATTCCGAATAAAAGGACATGCACATTATGTAAAAAGGAGAATACACATTTCGTTTCATTAATTTTTTGATTAATACTGTCCAAAAAAATTACACATGATCTTTCGATGTAACGAATGTTTTCTTTTATTCATTCTATTATTGGATTCCTCCATCTGTCCTTCCCTGTACAAGCAATAACTTGAAGTCTAACACTAGAGTTTTTTTTTTCAATACGATTCGCAGACGTATCTCCAGAAACTCCAGCAAGTTTGTATCTGTTTATGAAACTTTGATTTCATTGTCGTCTATAGTGCGGACTGGAAAATTTTACACTATAGCCTGACAGATTGTTTTCTCGGTTTTTGTTCGCCAAATCAAATCTCGTGATCAAAAAATGTCCAATGAAACACCAAACATCAAATATCTAAGTAAGCTTCGAATCCAATTTAGGAACAGTTTGCACAAAAACTCACACTAAAACTGATTGTCAGAATCAAGTTAAATTTCTTGAAAATTTCAAAGAAAAACCTGACCTCAAGTCCTATCTATGGACTGCTCAGTTATTTGATATTATGACGATAGTGAAAGAGGATAAAATTGAATTTCTTTTTGACTCTCCCATTCCATCGTTACGTGATGTAATTAGTGGCGTGCACACATTTGAACAAGAATGTCGATTCTACGAAGTAACCAACGAGAATTTTCCTGTCTTCCAGGGGTGTGACACACATTGTCTATGTGTTATCGCAGTTACAAAATCGATAGACCAGCAGAATCCAATAGGAGGAAAGATGTCAATCTGTTATGGGGCTTAGTATTTTCAAAGTTCGGTAGCTCCAGCAGAAAAAGGCTGGGCGATAAGAAAATGGTTGATAGAGCTTACTTAAAATGTCAATTTCAGCCAACTACACATTTTGAGTTGACGCTGCCATAACTAATACGAAGCAGCGGTTCACTTTCCTTTACAATCGTCAGTCAGGCAGGTTGTCATTTTGCTATACTTAATTAAGTTGTGAGAGTAAGTTAAGAAACAAGAAAAAATTAAAACGGGAGAAAATAACAATGTGTGGTAGATCTTACACTTTTGGTGTGACTTACCACTCATTTTTGTATATAATCCAGCCACTGTTGTATCAATTCACTTTGTTCTTTTCTTAATAGTTAAGCAAGTCTATCCGTGGATTGTATCATTTAGGCAGATTCTTCACCAATAACACTTTCAGAGCTGTATACTTCGGCATATTCCACTCCAAAGTTCAATATGGCTTAGGGGAGGAGCTCGCAGCTCAAAGCTTCATTTTGTACTTCACAGATGTGCTATTCGAAATTTAGAAAGATTTGTAGCGTTTTTCGTCTAAAAATGTTGCCGGAGAGATTCATCATTTTCTATGGGAAGTGGCCATCTACAGAGCCCAATCTCTGATGTCGTCTACGTAGTAACTCTGGCTTCTTCGGAAACAATATCCTTTTTGGTATCATCCACTTTAGGAAATTGTACTTAGTCGCGAGAAAAAAAAAATGTATATAAGGTTACTATGCTCTTAGTTATATCCCTTAGTTCTTTCCTAAGTAAAGTCAAAGACTGGCTTCCAGATTTTGATCTCAACATTTTTGCTGTCATTATTACTAAAGTTAAAATGAATGCATAGTTCTAAAACTGTTCTTGTATATTGTATCTGTTAATACAAACTGATTTCTTCGAAATGTAATATCTTTCAAGTGGTATTCTGAAGTGAAGTTATTAAAAACGAAAGACTTGAATTGCAGTTTATGCTTTAAATATGCCGAACGGCCAAGTGTGAGAAGCTTTTTCTAGTAAGGAACTAATAAGGCATTGAGCATTGTGAGTGAATCCACAGAGGTGGGGCCTTGAAAACTGTTCTTTTCGTAACAGGAGTCGACGTATATATCCACAACGCCACTGCCGCCACAGAGTAGTTATAGGAACGTTAAATTAAGTTGATTCCTTCGCGAAACCGATACTATTTTCCTTAAAGGCAACTAATGATGCTAATTTTTTTTTTTAAATGTCTCACACGCAAATAATTTAATATATTTGATTTCACAAAATGATATTTTAATTAAGACTACTCAATGTTGTAAGCCCTATTGACTCATTTGAATTGGTACTCAATGTGTTCGATTTATAAATGAGTACAGTAGCTGGCTGAACGCATGCTGTCGACTCCTACACACATGAAGGTACGATACGAATTAAATGTAGAGCGTGTAGAGCATGTAGAGTGCATCACGTAAAACGATGATGATTCTCAAAGGGTATTTCTGTATAGAAAAGGCTTGTCAGACTTCGACGTTTGCAGTCGGCATAAAACTATTAGTCCCATCCAGTCGTGATAGAATAATAGGACGATACATATTTTAACTACTCTGGAAACTTGCGACTTAAGTGAGGTAGTTTGAGTTAATGAGAGCATACTCTTTGTTTCCTTTTCAACATAATTTTGCAGTTCATACTTTTTAACAGAAAACTTTGAAAATTTCAACACTGATTATAAGGAGAAAAAAACTCCTGGTCGCCGCTGCGCGCCGTAGTCTTATGATAATGAGTGCAGTATATGTGTCCTCCATATTCTTTGCCGTTAAGTTCGCTTTCCGAGGAGAACAAAAGTGTGTTAGGATAACCTGGAGGATGTCAAAACTGACATATTTTTTGTAATGTCAGTGGGGTCCGTTTTTGCCGTTGAATAGATGTGTGGCTTAAGCTTACGTCCCAACTTAATTTCGAATTGAACAAATTGAATTGGAAGATGGAAGAATTCAAGTCATTTCTTATATTTTATTGGAAATTGTTGCAGGAACTATAATTAACATTTTTGTTTTTGAGGTGAGCGATGTTTTTTTCTTTTATCCGCCTTCAAGTTTATGTTGGCATGCGTCACGGAGAGAATCTGCAGGGCGGCCCAGCATACTTTATTTTCTTTAAACTATGTACTTACTTGCTTTCCAAAAATACCAATTTTTTATTTTGTGACATCTTCCGTATAAGGCACTGGTTAAATAACTTTCTTAAGCTTGCACCACAAATCAATTTCTTATACGAAAAGAGAAAAATTGAAAAAGTGTTTCAACTAGTGAGAGATTTTTATTTATTTAGTAAAGAAATGGTGTGAGAAATGGTTGTGTGAGCGCCTGAAACCATTCGTCAACAACCTGATGTCTTATCAGTGCGGTTTCAGGCCGGGGAAGTTCACCATCGACCAAATCTTCACATTACGGCAGATCCTGGAAAAAACCCATGAAATGCAGATCGACACCCACCACCTTTTTGTCGATTTCAAGGCCGCATATGACAAAGTGCATAGGGACGAGCTTTACAACGCCATGTCTAGTTTTTACATTCCTGCCAAACTCGTCAGGTTGTGCAGGATGACGATGGTGAATTCTCGCTGCTCCATCAAGGTCGGTAACGAACTCACCGAGACCTTCAATGTCGAAAAAGGGTTTAGGCAAGTCGACGCGCTGTCAGGTGAATTTTTCATCATTATTCTTGAGAAGATCGTGCAGAACTCACATCTTCCAATCGTCCGTACAACTGCTAGCATACATTTGATGTGATTGGTCGAACACAGCGAGCAGTCAATGAAGAGTTTGCTGGTATTGAAGCGGAGGCGGCCAAAATGGATTTAGCGGTGAACGAGGGCAAAACGAAGTATATGCTGCCACCGAGAAAGGACGCACAACATCGACGACGTGGCCAAAACGTCACCATATGCAGCTATAACTTCGAGGTAGTCAAGGACTTCGTCTACCTCGGCTCGCAAGTGAACAGTACGAACAACACCAGTACCGATATTAAACGCAGAATTACTCTTGCCAATCACTGTTTCTTTGGGCTCAAGTGGCAATTGAGTAGTAGAGTCCTCTCTCGAAAGACCAAGCTAACATTATGTAACACCTTGATCACCCCAGTCCTGCTGTACGGGGCGAAGGCATGGACTATCTCAAAAGCGGATGAAGAAGCACTTTGTCTTTTCGAGGGAAAAGTTCTGCGTTCAATCGTTGGTCCTGTTTGCGTTGATGGTTATCGGAAAAGAAGATTAAACCAAGAACGGGCTGTACAGCGGCATGAGCCTAGCCAGACGTCTACGTATTCAACGCCTAAGATGTCTGGGCCATGTAGAGCGCATGGACAACATTGCTCCAGCCCGAAGAGTCTTCGACTCCGAACCAGTGGGACAACGCAATAGAGGGCGCCCATGGAACCGATGGCGCACCCAGGTGGAGAAGGATCTCAATCGACTTGGTGTGCGCAGTTGGAGACAGCTGGCAAAAGATCGTGCCGGCTGGAGAGGCTTACTGGTTGAGACCCATTTCTAAGTGGATGTACAAAAATGTTAATTTGTTTCCACCTTTAGATTTCTCTTGACATGAAAATTGCAACGATAATGTTTTGCATTGCATTAACAAACCCTGTCCACCACACCAGTCATACCAGTCAACAAATAGCTGCTCAAATTTCAACGCCAGGAGTCGACAAAGGTTTTGAATTCGCTCCACCCGTGAGCGAACAAAAGCACACACAACAAGAGCAGTTGTTAAGGTCCATTGCGGACTCTGCAGCCATCCATATGTTATTATTATGCCCTCACCTGTATATTCAGAAGAAAGGGATAACTCACCACAGTTCATCTAGCAGATAGAAAACATCTTAACGTGTTATTAATCAAACAAAAAATCCTTTGATCTCCCAGTCTCACCAAAGCGAATCCCCTCACTTGACCTGCCACAGAAATAAGACTCCCTACCAATGTTCCATTTTTGGAAAAGTTTTTGTGTAGACTTACGAATTTCAGTCGAAATCCTGAATAAGGGAACCCTTGAAAGTAGATTCAATCAATTTGTGATGATAATTACAATTTGAATGTCGAAAGGTAGGTCCTTCTTTCCGTTGGATTTTTATAAAGCAATCATCCCTCCGTAACGTGATAAAGCAGAAAAACGGAATTGGATAAAAGTGGGGTTAATTTCCCGAAGTTTAAAACCTATTGATCTCCTTGTAATCACTTGAGAGCAATAAATTTCATAGTCAATAATAAAGTTAATTGGATTCCAAAACCAGACGGAGTTTAATAAGGTTTATTTAGGTTTTATCTATGGGTTGCTATTCTTGCACTTTGGCTCCAGCTGTCTATTCGCAAGCAATTTAACATTGTTCTTGGCTCTTCGAGAAGGAATGTGTTGCACAAGGAGGATTTTTTTTTGAGGAGTCTGTAAAACTTTTACGAAAACCGAGGAAGACAATATAACGATATTAACCTAGGGTAGAGCAAAAATTCCCAGTTTATTATTTCAATTGTTCCAGGTAAAGAAAAAGTTCTAGATCTAAAGTTAACACAACATTTTTTTCAATTGTTAACAGAATCAATTGAAAATGTGTTTCTTTCAAAACTGTGGGGCTTTCTGAAGTGCAGTTTTTGTGTGTGTGTGTTTTCCAGGCTATCCACTCTTCTTTTAAAGTTCTTGTTGAGACTGATTCAACTCGGAGTCTAGTCTTGTCGACACCTTCAAATTTTTATTTTCGTCGAGAGCTAGAAAACTCGTATATTCTTCTAGGCGACCTTGGTGAGCATAATTTTTTTTGAGGTGTTGCGATGTTTCTGTATGATGTATGGGACATTTGTAGTGCATCTTGTAAGAGTAACACAACAATATAAGCCACATGTTTTGAAGCCAAAAACAAGGACGTTACAGGAATCAATGAGGAAATTTTAAAAGAAATACATACATACCAGGATTGGGTCGCCATAGCATAGTGGGTTAGTGCGTCGACTCCTATGCAGAGGGTACCAGGTTCGAATCCCCAATTTACCAAAGACTCGACCCCTGTCGAGACACTGACAATGTTCAAAGAGTTATTCCTTTCTCGAAAAAAGCTTCTCAACCTTGCCGTTCAGAGTCGGCATGAAACTGTGGGTCCCTTCCACTCGTAAAAGAACAATAGCACGCACAGCACGAGTGTTGATTAGAAGCTAGGCCCAGGTCCACCTCCGAGCAACCCGTATTGTTATTATTATATACCAGGAGAAATGTTAACATTCATGTCAGTCGATACCATTATGAATGAAGATTACGTGGTCAATCGTCCCACATAATTTTTAAATTCATTGGATTTAGCAGGACTGCCACCGCACATATTGGAATTGAATGTTGGGGCACCAACCATCATCCTGCGTATTAACCAGCCAAAATTGTACAATGCCACAAGACTTGCGGTGAAGAAGGTAATAACCAAGGATATGATTTTTTTGATGAATGCACATTTAGTCATAGTGGAATATAGTTGTGTAGTTCCCGACCTGTTTAGATCACTGGAACTACGTCCACTGTCGGAACTAGTTCCAATCATTCCGCACACTTTATTTAAACATATTCCAAAGTTCGGAAATGCCCACGAGATATAAAACACTAACATGCCAAGGAATGCGAATTTCGCACACATAGTTAACATACGTTTGGATGCATGTAGTTCACCAAACGCTAGTTGTTAGTTCGCTAGTTGTCGTTTTCATATGGCCCAATGAAAACAAAAGTTGTACTAAACAAAAAATCTAATTTAAATAAACTGATTAAAGTTTTGGACTTAACTATATGGTCAACAGCTCTAAACAAAATTTTAAAAGTTTTATACTAGCTCTAACATAAAAGTATGCAATTTTTAATAGTGCATTTTTGTTTTCCACATGCGATATGTTGTTAGGATTATCCACGCATACTCCATACATACAAACCAAACTTTCCTGAATACCAAACATGTCACATGGCCGATGAAACCAACGGACATGCCATTCGAATTCAAAGCCTTGCCAGCACTAGAAACTTGCTGGCTTTTGACCATCATTAAAGCGCAGGACAATATTTTCAAGCGTGCGGTTGGAGTTTGGAAAATAATTGTTTTTCAGATAGACAACTGCACGTAGCCTGTACACGTGTAGGGTAACCCTTATGATTTGTTTGTCTTCGCATATGAAGGAAAAAAGGGAAATATTGTTTATCACGAACCTTACAATAAATTCATATGAAGGAAGCATCGTTACTAGGATTGAATTCGCTCATTTACCTTAAACCTCGAATACGTAGACGTTCGACTTGAGCAGTCCTTAAAATCGCAGAATCCTTGTCAGGAAAATACCAACATCTGTTGGAAATATCAAAGGCTGACTGTAATATACTTAAATCAACTAAAACGAATGCATAGAAATGCTACAATGTTACCAATATAATCACTTCTCTAAGTTTCGAAGGAGCGATATGAATCTAACTACATTTATTCAGTTATTCCTTTGACAGTTCTTGTGGCTGCCTTTCATTCTGTTCTGATAAAGCTTAAATCTACGAGCCAATTATAGTCAATTATGGTTCATTTACTTCAGAAGTGCCTAAGTAAATAATTACGCTAATAATTCGCCGATGTCTCTATTCAAATAGTTGACTGTCTCAAGCACCTACATTCAATGAATTTTTTCAACTCCCCAATAGTCACTTTTGAAAAGCTTAACTTCCGTTTAGCGCATTTTAATTAAAGGGCGTACATCGATGACATCAACTCACTTTTTCGAAAAATATTCATACATGATAATAATATAATAATATGGGTGACTACATAACCCGTAGAGGACCAGGGCCTAGCTGTCACGAGTGGAAGGGACCTATAGTTTTATGCCAACTCCGAACGGCCATGAATGAGAAGCTTGTCCTAGACATCTATTACTCTTTAAATATTGTCAGTCACTCGAAAGTGGTAGGACCGTGAAAAATGTTTTTGGTCTTACCAGACTGAAGTCATTTGTAGACTTTCGCCTACAAATATTCACAAGTATTTAGTAAGAAAAAGTACCGGAACTGCCTTCGTCTGGGCCTCAGCTTACATGTCTCTCCATCCAGCATGGTCGTTAAGTTTCGTTCACTTTAGCTCTAATTGTTCCTGACCAGCTGTATGTACGCCACCAAAGATGTGCTGGCCGTCGAATACTTTTCGGGCAGTTGTATCCATTCGCTCCACATGTCCTAGCTACCTAATGTGAGAGAATCGAACTCCAGTTTGACCATATTGATGTCGCTGTACAACCATTCAGTCGCCTGCTCCAACGACCATAAGCAGAAATGACACCAAAGCAATTCCACTCGAAACGACCACCAATCTCCCTGCCTCCAGAAGGACTGGGACTATCGAAGTTTTATATCGGATACCTTGTCCTTATTCCTCTATTGCTGTCAAAGACAAAAGATTGTGTGTCGAGGTGATCATCTTTCGTTTTAGCTCCGCGGAGGTGTCATTGATTTAATTCACTTCGGAGACTGGGTCTTTCACATCTCCAAAGCTATAGGTGCTTTGCGCAAAACGTCGGTGTTGATGGATGCCCACAAGCGTCCCAATGACAGAGTTACCGTATCCTTCTGACGATGTCAAAGTTAAAGTCTTTCCGTTCCTCGCATGGATCCTCAGATTTTGTTTCTCTGGTGTTGATTTTTATTGCGGATGAGGACGATTTTAGACAGCTAATCACTTAGATAACAAACAAAATGATTATCCTTCTACTGAAAGCCTTTGACTTACTCACTCTAGCAACTCTTCTCATATCGTTATTACCTCATCGTCTAGTCCTTAATTTTGTGAGAAAACATAAATCGTAGTCAAGCCATAACCATGTTTAAATTTCGCGTACGCCTCAATAATCTCTTTGAAGAGGTGACACATTTTTTCCCATAAAATCAGAATTAACAAAAATTCAAACTCGTTTGAGATTTTTTTCCCGGGATTTTACGAGCGTGGGTAATGACATACACGCGAATATACACTCCCTTCCAAGAACCCATCAGCTTTTCTGGTGCTCTCATCCGTGCAAATGACTTAACTACCAATCAGATTAAGGATAACTGCTCCAACTCAATTATCACTCCGCTCTAGCGCGCTCGAAGGCCACCCATATTCTCACATTAGTCTTGCAAAAAATGAATCCTCGGACGTGTGTACCCAGTATCCTCCCACCATTCCGCTCTCCATGGCAACCCTCTATCAGGCGACCAGTAACCAAATAAAATTGCATATCTTAAACTATCTAATACCCTCGCTTCATTCTTCCATAAAGTCCAATTAATTTTCTAAACTCTCTTTATCCCATTAGCGACCGGAAATTCCGGAGCATAACTACTTCTCCGCCAGAGCTGCGGCGAAAGCCAATTCTACGGCAATCATTTATTGGTCGGAAGTTAATCTCCACCAATTTGTTAGCTAACTCACCCCCTTGACATCTCACCCCCTAGCCACACTAACTTTTAATACAATTAACTTTGAAAAATTTACAAAAAAAAAAACTGCCATGAAAACTGATGGCGTATGTAAAAGCCTCATTTTTTTTTTGCAATGTCCCGCAGCAGACATGGCCGCTGTCGACGCCAATAGCCACTAGCCACAGCCGACAGTCACTAGCCTCGTGCTATTTGCTGGAAAAAAATGTTCGCATATTTATCGTGAATAAATTAACGCACCGATAGGGGAGCAAATATAAATAATTTCGGCATGTACGGACGGACAGTCGAGGGGGCGATCGTTGGTCCAGATGGGAGTCGTTTGGATTGGGAGGGATTCCTCATAGAAACAAAAATAACAAAAAAAAGCCGGCAAAACGGAAGTTGAATTCAATTTGCATTTTAATAGTTTCACTCATCCGGACTCAGTCCGAAATGTGAGGGAAAATTTAAATTAAAATATATTTAAGATCGTTTGTAAAAGCTTTTAGGGTTCATTTTTGGTATTTCGTCGTCGTCCCTGTACGATGTGTTGGTGGGACTGTACAAATTTTCGAATGCCAACCCACAGCAGAAGTGTGGCTAGGGGTGCAAGTGGTTTCTGAGCGTCGGTACCCATTTGGAAGCGAGTCGGACCTCTTTTGAGAGAGTGTCCTGCGAAAGAGGGTATGATGACGGCCATTTGAATTTTATGTATGCATCAGATTTATTTTGAAATTTTCAATTTCGATTTGTCCTTGTCAACCCAGGAGATGACTTTTGAGGATTTTCGGATGAAACAGTTTTATGTGGACTTTGTGTTGTGGTTGGACTGATAGAGGGTTGGCGCAAAGGATTGGCAGCAATGTTTTATTATATAGATAAATGCCAACTTAATTGGGTTCTTTATTGGAATCTTAGATTGGATGATTGGATTTTGATTTGTTGCTTATGATGCGAGTATGATTAAGAGTTTCCAAATAAGTGGTCTTATGTCAGCCAACGGCTCAAGGGTATTTTGGGCGAATGCATGAAGGAATTCATGCACTTTCGTACTGAAAAGTTTTCATATGCTTGAGATTTGTATTTGTTCCACTCTGTGAACGGAGTGATGGTCCACGGTGCTACCATTTAGAATAGGCAAATCCAACTCTAAAAACTGGATGCGATATTGGTTGACAGCTTTTTGTTCTTTTTGTAGCGTTTGTTGAAACGTTAGAAACTGATAATCATTCACTCCGAACTATTGTCAGGAACGAGAGCATCCTTATGAGAAGTCACTTGTGACTCAAATAAATTCAATTTAAATCTCTTTCCACACTTCGTCTTCTTCTGCTTCTGGCACTACATTTCGGCGTGGATCAGGCCTTACCCAACAATCCACTTCAGCTGGCACGATATTTATCCAGCTGCTTCCAATTAATACGCCAATTTTTTGAGGTTTCAAGGTCCATAGGGTTTCTACGCAAATTTCGAGAATTTGAGATTTGATTGAGAATCGCAAGAAAATAGATAAGAAAAGACAAATTCGCTATCCAGATAATTCGATGCACTAGTCAAAAAGCTAATACTCTTGGCTATTCATTCATTTTGCCGAAAGATTTCCAAAAGAAGTTTGCAATTGAGCTCTGCAACAAAAAGGTCGAGTAATACAGTAGAATGGTATACAGGTGGATCAAAAACTGTAAATGGAACAGTAGCAGGGTATTTGAACCACGGATAAAATAATTCGAATCTATGATTGACAGAAGGGACATAGCAGTAATGTGGACAGCCGTGCCGCTACCTTAGCCCTAGACTCATACATCATCAAATTCAAGCTTTTATGGGAATACCTACAGAAACTCAAAGACTGAGAAGGAGAAACAAAATAAAACTCTGCTGGATACCTGACCACACGGGTATTGGACTGCAAAAAAACAATATTAGTAGTAGACGCCGAAAGGCAAATAGATAAGTAAGTTTAGATTATTTTAGAGCACCTGCGAAGTGTCAGTAGGATAGATTTTAAGAACATGAATTGTTTAGATATTAAGATAGATTTAATCATTTTTGTCGAGTTTTAAGTATCATGAATAAAAAAAAAATATGAATTTTAATGTTAAAAAAAGTTAAAAACAACACGGGGATAGAAGGGAATGAAATGGCCAACTCCCTAGCTAGGAAAAGAGCGAACCGGACAGTAACTTGGGACAACGCTCATGGCACGAAGAAGGCCAAGAAGCTCTTGGGTCAATAAAATCGGAAGAAGTTGTGGGCATGTATTAAGATGAGCAAGAACAACTTCCGTATCTTAAGAAGCTTCAAAACAGGGATCACCTAATGAATGTAGGGCTATCAGTAGAAAGTCTCTGCAGATTTTTTGGAGAATCTAATGAAATTCTTGAACATGTACAGAGTTTTATGCGGCGCTAGCCTGTGCAATATACCCTCAACAGAAATAAGAGGCGATAGGTTCGACTCATCACGTCAATATCGCCCTCGTGTGCTAGCAATTGCACGAGCTTCTATAAGATCATGGGCCTTATGTTATCGAGTTAGTTCTGCCCGACCACAAAGAATGATGTTGAAGAGCTCGCGTCATTCTAATCGCGTTGCCTCTTTTGATATTGATCTTCTAGGGGAGTTCTTTGCTGACCTTAAATGCGAAACGGGAATTCTCCAACGTTGTCCTGAACAGTCTGGTGATATTAGCAGGATTTTCAAAAGCAGACATGACGCTGTACAGCTTGTCTCAATGAACGCTGTCAAATGCGGCCTTGAAATTGACAATTAGGTGACGAGTGTCGATTCTATTCTTTTTCAGGATTTATCGTATATAGAAGAAGTGATCGATGGTGGAGTTCCCCGGCCTGAAACCGCATTAAAAGTTACCTAGCAAGATGTTCACGAAGCTCTCACACAAATCGGCAGAGAAGATCTGGTAAGCTAGACTTACGTAACGTATCCCTCCGTAGTTGGCGCAGTTAAAAAGGTCTGTTTTCTTTTAGATCGAACGATACTGACATTCCACTCGTCGGGCATGGTTTTCTCTGACCATATTGTACAGGGTGCATGCACCAGCTCATCCAGCTGCCTTAAATAGTAGTCCCGACTGCATGAGCATCTTTATTCAACTTTAGTCACGATGTCAATATTTTGACTCCCTCTAGGCGAAATCCTCATCCATCATTGTCCATCGTGTGGAGAGGAACACCCTCGTTGTTACAAAAGCCAGTCTTTAGGCCTTCAGCTTGATTGTGTCGTAGAACCACTGAGACTTTGCAATCGACATGCCTTTACTATATTCCTTACGAGTTGACAACCACGTCAAACTCATTTGTCGTACGCTGGTACCACGCATGTAATTTAATGCGCACACAGTTTGAACGAGTTATAGTATCATGGAATATGGAAGGAACCACTTTTGATGTTGGCATTTTAAATGTCATCGCATTCTCCAACAAATCACATTAAAGAATAACTTTCATCCAAGGGGAATTAATTTACGAACTCTTTAAGGTCGGTCCTCATTTTCATTATGCAAACCTTTCGGCGAACCTTTACCAAACAACGTTTTAGCTTAAAAATATCAAATCAATGGTTCTTTAAAAAAAATAGCTCCTTAGTCTATGAACTCAATCACAATACACAATTAACAGAACTATTTTCAAAAAAATATTTGCTATTTTTTTGTGAATACATCTGCTGTTGCATCACGACCAAGGCTCATGAGATACAAATTTTGTTTTTATTTTTTATGAAAGCAACAAGATATGATGCAATTGAATTTTGCGCATGGACAACTGTTTAGTGTGCATGAATTATTCTCCGTTTTTTGTGTTATGTTTGTTCGCATATTTCTATGAAAGAATGTACTAACTCAATTTCATGGTTCACTGGAAGGCAAAACTATGGGAATTTAGGTTGGTACGTGTGGAAAAATTGTGAAGTACATACTTGTGCGGAATTTGTGGACACTGGCAATTAATTGCTTTTTTTGTTCCCTTTTTGCTTTTCACTTCAATTTGACAACTTGAAGCAGATATCAAACAACCCTTTTAAAGTTAACAGTTATGCGCATGTCTTGCACAAATATTATCTGTAACTATTAGAGAAACCTAGTTAGTAAGCTATGTAGCTACGCAAGTATGCGCATTTTGATATCTCGGTTTGTATCCTAAACAATAATAATAATGTGGGTGACTCTTCAGGCAGTAGAAGGCCAGGGCGTGGCTTATACAGTCACTCGTGTTCTCTGTGGGAGCCGAACGGCTAAGTTTGAGAAGCTTTTTCTAGACAGTTATTACTCTTTAAGCATTGTGAGTCCTGAATGGTGACTCGAAGGAGGTAGAGCCGTGAAAAATGATTTTGGTGGTACCGGAAATCGAACCCAGGCAGCGAGGTTCAGTCACGCCACGACCGCGACATTAAGCAGGGAGCTAGTACGACTGGATGTGCCCGCTCCTGTTAAGCGGGGTCCCCGGCTCGAATCCCAGTGAAAGCAAAGTTAATATGCTTTTATCTGGTTTTCAACTCTATCACTGGTGTAGTCAGTCAGGGGTAGTAGTCTGGATCTACTTCAAAATTTGGATGAGCCATATGGATTTGATGGTCTAATCGTCAGACATGCTTCGATCGTTCCAAATTAGGCATTTAATCGGTGCATGGTATCGTTCCAAACATTGGCCTTAGTTTTTAGACATCTGATGGCATATTCTAAGAACAGATAGAAACAATATATGAAATAACATCGGTTCCACGACACAGCCTTGTGGTATTCCTGGGATTTGGAAAGACTAGATATTTCACTCTCAATCAGTTGTACTAATGTATGACTTTTTTTGCGACTTCAGTGTTCCAATTTTGACAGCCCATCCAGGTGATTCTACCTCTTGCAACAACTACAGATGTAAGTCCCTGTCCTGTCTTGTGATTTATTCAATCTGGTACTGGAGAAGATAGTGCGGAGAGTAGCCGTAAACTCGGAAGGCACTATCTTCTACAAGTCAGGCCAACTGTTGGGAAACGCAGATGACATCGACATCGTCGCTCGTTCCCAATGTGCATTACTGGAATCAATCACGTCGATTGAGGAACAGGCGAAACGTGCGGGTCTTAAGGTCCATGAGGATAAGACAAAATATATGTTGTCGAGCAAGAAACGATCCGCCGCACACCACCTAGGGCAAAACATCACAATCGACAGCTACAATTTTGAGGTAGTGAAGGAGTTTGTCTACCTCGGGGCAAACATGAACTCCACGAATGACATCACAGCGGAGATCCGACGTAGAATTACCCTTGGCAACCGATGTTACTTCGGTTTGTCGATACAACTGGGTTAGAAACTCCTAACTCGAAGGACCAAGATCATGCTCCACAAAACTCTTATTTTACCAGTCTTGCTATATGGAGCCGAAAGCTGGACGCTAAGCCAAACTGCGGAGCTGATTCTTGGTGCCTCTGAAAGAAAAATTCTGTGTCGGATATATGGTCCCGTCTGCAAGGAAGGCGAGTGGAAGAGAAGACACAACTGCGAACACAACGAGCTGCACCAGGAAGTTGGATGATGTAGTCTGAAAGGCAAAAATCCATCGACTGCACTGGCTCTGCCACATAGGGCGCAACCGAGCCTCCTGGTTCCAGAAGGAGACGAAGACCGAACATCCGGTATGGGGACCAAGTAATCACGGATGCAAGATAACTTGGTCTTGATGACCGGAAGCAGCGTGCCCACGACCGTTAACGATGGAAGGCAAAAAATTGAAATTGCTCAAGCTGGGACCCCCCACGGGTCGGTTGCCTCATAAGTAAGTATGTAAGTACGTAATTTTGACAGCACGTACATGATTCTTGGCAACTCTCAAAGGGAAATATCCCGAATCGAATTAGTGGACCTCCTTGGACCGATTCTGTTTCTTGATAATTAAAAACCAATCAATGTAAAAGTCAGACTTCTTATGCTGATAAATGTCCTGAAGGGTGATTCTATTTTTGGATCCTGTATTTTCTACATCGATTTCCTTTTTTATTTTGTTATCTGGATATTCCTGTTTTTTTTCTTCCAAGGAGAGAAAATGTTCGGTTCTGCTCGCTGGCATACCCTCATCCAGATTTACATTTCTATAAAATTCAATGAGACGCAGATGCTACTTTAAAGAAGATTCTAAGAATTTGAATGTCTGCAATGTTTGAGTGGTTACTTCCACCCACTGCTCTTGTTACTTGTGACTCGTCAGCAGCCTTCAACTGCCAGTTAAATAAATACCTATTCCATGTTGGCTGTTATTCTATTCGAATTTTTGATTTAAGTCCATCAATTCTACGCGACTATTGAAATTGAGTTTGGATGTCCTGCGATTGCAATGGAAAAGCGAAGTGTGGTAGAACGATTTATTTTAATTTCTATGGCTTCTGCTTCTTGCGCATATAGTGTGGGAATTCGGATGTAATTTATGTACGAGCAGCTGTCTACTGCAATGGGATAGGAGGGGCCCAAATCAAATCATTTGCAAAGTGAATGTGGAGAAATGTGGAGTTAAAAAAAAAATAAGACCAATATGGTGTAGGCAACTGACTCAATGATAAAATTGAAGCACGAACATCTGGAGCTTAAAAGGAAATTCTAAGCGTAGACGATCTGACAACTTAGATGTTTTTATTGCTTTGCTTAAAAGTAAGATCATTGAGACTTTATAGACTTAATAGGCTAGAGAATGTTAGTAAAATAGTTGATCTGCAAATCAGGTACAGAGAAAGGCAGAAAAGAAATACAAGACAAGACTTACATATAAATAAATTATTTTGAGTGAGCCGGCGGACATAAACGAAAAATATTTCGCTCCGGGGATAGCACAGAGGACCCGCGAAATATAACTAAAGGCCTAAGAGGCTAAGAGGTATGGAGCTCTTCAGTCACTTATACAGATAATCAGAATTCCTTGCTTGCACAATTTGTAGAAACGATATGGACCGATAGGTAACCAATTGGAGCTGGTAAATATTTAAACAGTTTCATTAACAAATTAGGTCCATTGAGACTTTCATACTTGTTCTATCATGAGACTCTCTATTTACCTAAAAGCCCGGCTAGATCAGTCGGTAGAGCATGAGACTCTTAATCTCTGGCTCATAGTGTTCGGGCCCCATGTTGGGCGTCATTTTGTTGCTGCAGGCTAGGTGTGTAGTTTCAATGTTGGGGAACCACATTTGTGGTTGCACAGCTTAGCCTGTCTGACTGTTTGGTTATTGTCATTTCCCTCGTAAGCCACCTATCTGCAGACATATAAAATCTCGTGACTATAGCTAGCTAAAGATATAAGAAAAGACGAAAAGATAGAGAGGGATGACAGCATCATACATTACTGTAGACAACGGACGAAAAAAGTAAATACGGAACAGTCAAAAAAAGAAAATACAGGAAAGATAAAAAAGAAAAGTGTTTTCAAGGCATATGCATCTATCATCAGAAGTGACCGGAAGACGTATCGCGGAGCTACTCAAACTATCACAAACTAAGTCTAAACTTACCTGTTTATCCTTACAGCTATACCTAACGCAAGCCTAAACTTACTTTAAACTACCTAGCTCAGTCTTAAATCAAGGCAACGGCCTTCCTGCGTCGTTTAGTGATCAAAGGTTCCCCTCATGCCAATCGACTTCATCTTTGCTCTCTCCCTTGGCGAGATTTTGCGGGAGATAGACCCTTAGCAGAGACATTAGCCCGTCTAACGTTCCACTCTGTCAACCAACACGAAAAGGAGGCCTTGTCTTACCCGTCACACACATTTTGGCTAACGAAACTAGCTCATGAAATAAAAAATGTTCGCGTTCATTTCACAAACAACTGCATTTTTTCATTTTTACTGATAAGGAAAAGTTTATATATTATATACTATATATATGTAATATATATAGTATACACTCGAATTATATAGAGAATGCAAATGATATTTTGTCCCACGTCAACTCACAGTCACTCTTTTGCGCACTCACTACAAATAAGAGCCTGAGTTCAATGTTAATTTAATGCTTATTGTAAAATACATACAATTAGATTCATATACGATTCTCAACGGTATTTTCAATTAAATCCATTAATGTCTTAGTTTACTTAAGTTCACGTTGAGACATGTTGCAGAGCCAAAATGGTTGCGCAATAAGATTCAACCAGTGAGTGGATATTTTCATTATTTTATTTATCGTGAACATCATCATCGTCTGCGGATCCGCATGAAGTTGGGCTAAAGCACGTATAATACACCTGCTGGCCACTTGATCAATCGCCATAAATTCTAACGCATTAGATGTTATGTACAAGCGCAAATATGATTCAAGATTTTTTTTCGGGCCTTGCTGTTAGAACTTATCTTGTGTTCGGGGAATCTTGTAACAACAGCTTAAAAAGAAATGTTGAGTATATTTTTGATGATAATTTCTTCTTCTTCTTCTGGTGGAGCTAAGTGTCACCCTTGATCCTGAGAGTAAGGTTTCAAGTTTTGGTGAAGTATTAAGTCGAGAAACAAAACAAGAATTTTCTTATTGGTTAATGGATTTTCATAAGCCTTCACATTTTTTTTTACAGAGGGATCATGAGTGATAGTCAACAGATGGCTACCAGAAGAGGGATTTGCAAGTGAAACAGAAATGAATTCGAGCAAACCTTAGCTAAAACACCCAAATTTACAAGTAGTTTTACGTCATCAAATAAAGAACTCCCTCGAAATGGTAAAACGAAAACAGCAGGAGATTGCATAGTAGATGGAGATGTTAGTATCGAATATCCAAGATCATCCTGGAGAGATGAAACTCCACGACACCAAAAGAGAAATTCAAAGTATGCGGTTTTATCCCACTGATCGAACAGCTGTGTGTAACAACTAAAAAATAAATGCATAGCATACGAAGCTGTACGTTCGAGATTTGGATTTTTCTTCATAAGAAAATGGATGCTGAGGCATTGGTGATGGTTGTAAAGGTGATTTAGAACCTAGTCCTTGTAATGAGCCAGTTCAATTTGTATCTTTGATCAACTTATACAAAAAAGATAAAAGCTAAAATCGAAAGTGCTATTTTACAAACACATCCTTGAAGATCAAAAGTTCAAAGCTGTATTCTCAGTCATTGAAATTATACTGAGAAAGTATTTAGTTCTGAAGGTGTCAAATTGCACTGGAGAGTTCATTTTCAAAAATGGAAAAATAAAATAGGGGCTTCGAACTACGATCGGACAAGAACGTCAATCAAAGCTATCCCCCTCTAGCTTTAAGTACCTACCACTGATAGCGATTTACTCCGGGAACTGGATTTCAGCGAAATCGTTAAATATTTTTCTACGAAAAAAGCTCGCAAGGTTCCATTTGATGCCCTTAATTTCATTTCAAATAATTCTTGTTATTGTCTATACTTATGTACGTATGTATTTATGTTAGCACAAATTCCTTGGTTTCGCAAGAAATTAATTAAAAAAATTGTAATTAAAATATATACCATCAGTGGGAGTCACATTTCATTAACTCAACCACCACGGTCTGTGCTTTTTTTGGGTTAAATTAAATCACTTCCTTGACGCCTAGTTTCAAGTCATGCAGGGCCTAAACCCGCAAATGTAACTCAATCATGAACACAATCAAAGCCGTTCATGGATGTCACCGAGGTGTCTGATATCTCTCGCAAGATTAATTATAAAATGTCTCCCTAATTATATCCTGGCAAAAAGTCAGACGCAACACATTTTTGGGTAGGACCCAGCCCACATTTGTGCTGATTGACTCCATTATGCATGGTATTTCATACATCTCGTCAATCATATCTGCCAGCATCTCCTTCCCTCGAACGCCTATAGTCGAATCCAATTCATAACCGAATCAACGACTCAAAGTAGGTTGAGTATCTTCCGGGAAAATGTGATTCTCTGAAGAGGACGAAGGGACAAAGAGCGGGGGAAATCGAAAAACTTCGTTGCCTTCCAGCTCTGTTAAGCCCTAGATGGAATGCCTTGCGATGAAATTCACGGATCATGAAGTTTCTGTGCCGAAATAGTTGAACTGACACGATGGCCAGTGGAGGCAATACATTCCTCTGACAGTGGCTCGTAGATAATGCGTGCAGTACATTTCCTTTGATTTAGCAGAAGGCAAAGCCCCTCTGAAGGTCGTAAAGAATTACACAGTTGCCAGCGCGATGCTGATGATGCTAAAAGCCGTCCAGCGGATTACACATACATAATTAGTTTTCTAATGACTGGAGTGGCCGAGGCGTTCTCTAACCAGACCAAAGCGGCTCTCCCAGCCCCCCAGCGCCCAGCTTCTAGGTCCCATCGCCCATCGCCTTTTATGGAGGCTCATAAATAAAAACATCTAGCAGAGAGATAGTAAATTATTTATTATTTCCAGGAGAGAGAATGAAATTATGATGAAATGGTGGAGAAATAGGGGTATGGAAAGCAGACTGGTTGCTTCGACACTTTTCTGAGGTTCGTCGGAGGGTGACTTTGTTTTTGCGGAGATAATTCAAGTGCTAGCTTATGAGTCATGTAAAGGATGTAAGGAGGGAGACCAGTAAAAATAAATGAGATTGTGCTGCCTAGATTGCAAAAGGTAGGAGAAGGGGGTTTCTTTTTGGGTTTTAAAATGTTATGAGACGCGACCTGGCCGTGAACTCGTGTGCGTGCCTGTTGACAAAAGCCTCATTATCTTCGGATACATTCACGGTCACGAAACATTGGTTCGGCAAATGCGAAATGAAATCAATTGAGGCTTCAATGCCAAGGCAGTCTTGGGGGTATTGTTTTTCAAATCAAGTGTCCTCGGATGAGAGCGGATTGAAGGATTAGGGCTGAATAGAGTGCTTCAGACGAAAAAAATTGCCATGGAAAGTACTCAGTCTATTGAACTTCCATAAGTGAATCTTGAGATTCACTTGAAATTCATGGGCGACATGTTGGGGGTGAAGGGTTCCTTTGTACTTTCTGTCTGAAGCAATTTTGTTAACGATTATGAGAGTCTTTAGGGACGCATTGATTTCACTTTCAATCAGAGGATATTCGAGCGGTTTGTTTTCTGCGAGCGACTTTCGGCGAAAGAGTGTTGACCAAGAAATTTCATTAGCCTGCCAGCCGCCAAACACATAGGAATGGGATGATGAAAGAAAAAATAAATAAATGTGGAACTTATTATTTGTTTCATCCTTTTCTTGTGGGCTCTTTTACTTCAGACTTCAAAGGAGTAGTAACCGATACCTTGTCTATTTTTAGTTAATTGGAGTGGTCTCAAAAATTGAAACGATTTATTCCTTTTCAGACTGCATTTAAGTCAATATACCAACAAATTATATGAAAGATTGCTTCTCTTTTGATATTTTGGTTTTTGAATGAAACGATTTCATCACTGTTACATTTTACAGAAATGAGTGTACGTGGCTAGGTGGCGGGGTAAGCATAACCGTGTACAACAATCATCGGGAATATTTTTCGGAGTTATGATCAGTTTCCCCCTTGTGTATAGATTGCCGTCTGTGGTGTAAACTGAAAGGTGGTGAAATGATTTGTAGATTGAGGTGGTTAGTGTCCAGGTGGTTGGTGTCCACACTAAATGCTATTCACGTCACAATATCATCAATAAAATGTTTCCAAAATAGAATAGAAAGTACTGTCTGCTGTAATTTTAATTTATAATCATGTTCGTTGATTCCGCCCTATTTAAAGTAACACGCAACTACTCCAAATTATTCTCGTCACTTCATTTCACTTGTTTTGTTTAAGCATCAAGATTTTGGTTGTTTTGATACTGTAGAGCCTAGAGTAAGTAATTTTTGGTGAAAATTACTGGTACTATCTGTCTGGCAGCACTATTTCTGTAGGCATAATAATTCCCGATTTACTGTTTGTGATTGAAGTGGTCCGTTAATCGAGGGTTTCAATGCAATCGCTAAGAAATTTCTGTTAGTTTTTCATTTGACCATAGTTCTGTAGCAGAATATATGCCTTCATTACCGAGTAAAGAATATTAAAAATAGCACCATATAACGAAAAGTTATTCCTCATTGAATATCGTTACTATTATGGTATAGTTCATTTTTTATATCGATGGTATGGCATGGTATGGTGTGTTCGCATGGACACGTAGAATGACATACTATACACACCGCAGCACGGAAACGGTATGTTATCAAACCACACCCATGCCATACACACATAACATACCAAATTTGTTTTTGTTTCCTACCCTGAGGCTTAGAAGACCCGGACATTGATATACACGTAAAAAGACTTGAACACACTTGACACTTGAAAATTTCCGAAAAAGAGATGCCTGTTGATATGCTATGATCTGTAAATACAGCCAATATTCGGCGTAATTTAAGAATGATGCAAAAATGTCGAATTTTTGCTATCGCGCTGGGTACCAGGGTGTAAGGGTTAAAAAAAAGTCGATGTTTTCGATAGTCGATGTTTAACGTACTCTGTGTGAAAACATGGGCTGGGTGGATGGTCCTGGCGTTGTGGGTATTTGTCGTCGATCATTACACAACTTAAACTCGCTGCCTGGGTTCGATTCCCAGCCCGGTTCGACCTCTTTCAGTCACTGATACTGCTCAAATATCTGGAGTGACTCTCTGGAGAAAGCTTCTCAAACTTGGTCCTTCGGAGTCGACATAAAATTATAGGCCCCTCCTTCCTTGATTGAAACGTTGAAAGCGTGGCACGAATTATTCCAATAAATAGCGATATTTGATGAGAAGAAATTTTAACGTAAGCGGCCTTACACGACCGCGATGTAGTGGTTAAGTGCGTCGACATTTACGCTGCACCGGGCGTTCCAGGTTCGTTCCCCGAAGATACCACCTTTCGTAATTCACGACTATAACTCTTTCCATGCTCTGAGAATGTTAGATGATTATTGCTGCCTAGAAAAAAGCCCCTAAAATTTCGCCCATCCGATTCGGCTTAAGAAGGTAGGTCACGTTTACTCGTAATAGAATAATATCAGGTCCAAGGTGATTGGTCGGTGTAGACGGTGAGTCCAGAGTCTTGTTGCGTTACCCATATTATAATTTGGTTTTCGGTTTTCGTAGATTGTTTTTGAAAGACTATGTATGTCATTAGATTTCCTCAACGTAATTTGGCCATCCGCCGTCGATCGTCTTCGTCCAAGTTAGCATGTAATGGGTTGTTCAATAGGGACTCGTGGATAGTTGAAAGCGGCCATATTATTTAAGCTACATCTGTCAAATTGCCTTTTATTTATTTAGTATTAAGTTGTTTTATCAGAATGGGTATTCTGTTCGGTCTACATAAAAATGTTTTTTCTGCCGACTGATTCATGGGTCCATATTTCTTGGAGAACGACGTTGACTGTAAACGGCGAAAGCTATAGGACGATGATTTCCTATATCTTTTGGTCTGAAATGGATGATATGGGCACGAAAGTCATGGGGTTTCAACAGGACGGTGCCAACAGTCTAAGACGGACTAAGATTCTGGACGACAGGAAATCGAGGCAACCGAGAATGCCCGTTCTTAAGAAGTCGCTTGCCTAAGCCTCAGACCACAGCGGCCCTCAAAACCAACCAACCAAAACCTATGACATCGGTCAAATTTAGACTGATTCATCCGAGAGAGTCAAAGTCGCCATTTGGGTAGCGCGCAACCCAGAGAAGCCGCTGTGCCGATTCCAGCGATGTTATATTCATAATGACATCAATAGGTCTTTCGAACGAAAAACAAATGTCAATAACATCTCACATGCTTTGTTGGCTAATTAACACGCGTCGCAGTATCCGACGTATATGAAAGATCGTGCGACATGACATCAGTATGCACTTGATCATACTTGTTCAGTACGTTCCCACCGGCGACAACCGAACAGATTTGCTGACATACCAGACGCGCCGCACTCTATGGATACGCATGAAGCACACACGGGAACATTTCGCTCATGCAGCAGAATGAGCGGGAGCATCATCGGTTATGTGGGAGAAACCTTGCTTAGGATAAGTTAGCCGTATGTCATACGTTGAATAAATAAAACTGATCATATCCGACAGAATATTAATTTACGAGTTTATTTTAAGAAGCGAACAGTTGGGTCAATCTCTAGTTGACGTTCGATATTTTTTTTTTTTTTTTGTGGATTCGCGCGGCCTGTGTCCTTAATTTGCTTGATGCTCTTTGATTATTTAATTTTTCGACCACTGCAGTGTTGATTTGCACACTCGAAGAAAAAGTGAAACCATTTCTTCAAGTGCGAAGCCGAAATGTGTGAAATGCTCTTGGATCCACGCCTGTGGAATTTCAATAATGAAATCCCACATTTTTTTGGTGAACAAAAAGAGCGCACACTTCCGGGGTCAGGCCCCAGCCGCTCAATGTGTCTCAGTGTACTAGAACTAGCATTTTTGTGCAGACACGTGTACCAGGGTGTACGTCGCTTTTATAAATTGAACTTGATCCCATGACGAAATGCATAGCTTCTGTCGTGACGGATGAACGTAAACGTACACATGAAGTGAACACTGAGATTGTTTGCATTCAGTGTATACGAATATTGTCGTGTATGAAAATTGTTCAAATCAAAATTCCTGTGTATCAGAATGGATTGCATTCCCTTTAAGTCGCATGATTGCTTCACTAGGCGACCAGTCTCCCTCAAAAGACGACTGGGAGGGTTCGAAAGGGTTGTTAAATAGATATTCCTCAATACTTGTCGTTGCAATATCGGCTTACTGGCTTCACATGCGAATTGAACATTGCAGAAGAGGTGCATATTAAAAGTCAGTTCAAAGAGTCAATAACAAGTCGAACGTTTGATGTAGCCCACTTCTCGGAAACCATGACATGTGGGCACAGGGTGACTAAAAATGTGTGTCACTACAAACTTCATCGTTCGTAGACCATCGTTGCGTAATCAATCCATCAACAAGGATACACAACACAACAAATATCAAATCCTGGGGGACCATGAGCTCCATGTCAAAAGAAGAATATCAAATTAATCATCTTTTGGAAATGTAGAGAAAATTCTCTGCCCGGCTGTGAGCACAAGAATATACCTGTCACGAGGTGTAGAGATTTTTGAAAATTCTTCTGCCACTAGAAGAAATAAACTATCATTGCATTCTCAGGCAATCCATCGAAAAGTTTGTGGTTACCTCAACCCGTGTCACCGAGTGCCCTGAGGGAATACCTTGCTTGAGAGAGTGACATCGTCGCAGGGAAACAATATCTCACTCAACCGCCAGGCCACCTCGGCGGATTGTCAAAACTTTGGGAAACTCTGACAGGTGCTAAGATTTAGACGACAAAGGAATCATTTATTCCATAAAAATTTAATTACCTCGCGCGTTAAAATGTTAATCCTCGATGGGGCCCACTACTCTTAATTGAACATCATGCCGTCGGAAGTTTTTCAATGACTTCATGCTTTAGCTTTGCCTCCATCCCCCATTCGAATGAGGAGCTCTTCAAAATTTAATTAATTCGATTTGCGAATGCCTCAGAGAGTTGCCATGGCTTTGCTTCGGAAAACTACTACATCACATCACACAGTCGACCGTCCACGAGCAAGCGACGACGATAGAAAATGCCCCAATTTGTCGCTAGGAAGCCATAGAAATCTGAAAGAAGAATTCCCAATCTGCCATCAGCAGGTACCCTTTTGTTTTTCATTTTTGCCTGTCCTTCAGGACCTCTCTCAAATTGGCATACTGAACGAAATTACTTCATGAATTTCAAATTTAATTTCCATCACTCCTCTTCTCTTCTTTCAGGTTTAACATTAAACGCTATTGAGAGCTCCTCAACCCAGTTGTTGTCAGGATCAGGTTCAGCGGCGGCACAGTCAGAGACATCAGCGGCATTAGTACCGCCATCATTAGTGCGAGGCGATGATTTTGCAAATGAAAAACAATTTCTGAGAACAAATAAACCAGCAGAGGCGAATGCCAACAACATCACGACGACACCAGCAACGAAGACGAGCGCCCAGCTGACAACCCTTGTGTCAGGCAACGCACATTCAGTAACAAAGGATCCATCACCATCACCATCGCCATTGCCATCATCATCATCATCATTATCGTCGAGTTTGTTAAAGATTCAATTGACGCAAGTGACAACGTCAACGTCGACAGAGGCGACGGTTGCGACGACTTTAAAAACGACAGCAGCGGCGTCAACGACGTCGACGACGAGAAGGACAACAACAGCAAGGACGTGGGGAATTTTAAATGATATCGAGGGCAGGAATAACAATGGACGGAGCAGTGGCACTGATTATGGCCAACTTCCCTCGTCACAAAAGCAGATACAACACCAACAGCCCTATCAACACCAACAGCCACAGTTAGCGTTGTCTGCAACGCAATACACTTTTGCCACGAATCCAACTCCTTTTCCATTGCAATTAACGGAAACCATTCAAAATACGGCGAGAGTAATCACTCGCGGTAATGGCTTGAATTGGGTATACCCCGGACTGGCATCCAGTGAGTCGCCGCTGTCCGTAATACAAGCCCGACAAGAAGTGGCAACAAGACCGCCACTTCCAGCCATTCCCCCATCAACATCATCAGCATCATTTATGATATCGCTGTCCGGAGCAGCGCTGTCTGAGTCTGTGTCACCAGCAACGACATTGTCGTCGGCGTCGGCACCGTCGTCGTCCTCGACGTTGCCGTTTTTGTCCACCTCTGCGAACAGCAGCAGCACCACCACCGCCATTTACAGGACCCCTACATCCACAACGACGATGTCGCCGTCTTTATCATCGCTGGATGGATATCTAAATATAACCAGTCAAGCTGGCACCCACGCCTATCTGCCGTGCAATGTAAGTATCTCCATATCTCTTCACAGGACTAACGAGGGGTGGGCGAGGGACGGTGGGAATGCACTAAAAATTAGGACATCAATTCCGCTTTCACCTTTCCTGACGTAGTGTGCTTGTAGCTGATTTAGGTACAAATGTGCTTCAATTCATGATTTGTCTCATTTCCATTCACCACCCCAGTGGGCGGAGCTGCTGTCCTTTTGTCTGGATTCATGTCTTTCTGGAGAATGTTCTTGTTACTGTCACTGTTTGGAGTACAGTAACAGTCGTCTGTAACGAGTACTCACGCAGTCCTTTGTTCATGTCCAAGCACAAGACTAAGACGCAACCGGTACGCAAGTGGGGCATGGGAGGTGGTGCACTCAAGGTGAATTGAAAGGACACCATTAGCTGAAGTCTTTTTCTACATGAAAGGACGGAAGAGCAGGCTTCTGGATTAATGGGCGTGAAGCAGTGTTGTCAGATGTTATGAACGAAATTCCCCTTCACCATCTTGAAATTCCCCTTTTTCTCAAATGAATTTCCCCATGGCTATTTTTCTGTGAGCAATGCCGGTGGGTCGCCGTGGCGTAGTGGGTAAGTCCGTCAACGCCTACGCAGAGAGTGCCAGGATCGATACCCGAATTTACCACCTTTGATAATTCACGGCTCCAACTCATTCGAGTCACTGAAAATGCTCAAAGAGTATTCCTGTCAAGAAAAAGCTTCTCAGCTACGCCGTTCGGAATCGGCGTTAAACTGTAGGTCCCTTCCACGAGTGAGAGAACAATAGCACGCACAACACGAGTGGTTGCTGAGAAGCTAGGCCCAGGTCCGCCTCGGACTGTCGCGCCAACCATATTATATTATTATTATTATAATGCCGGTATTACGAACATTTTTTAATCTATTTCAAACTAAAGTTAAGTCAAGCCTGTTTCGAGCCAAGTATTTTTGGTTCGAAATGTCTGCACCTTCAATCCCTACAACTAAAAGGCAAAACTTGCAGAGGCAATCTGTTTAAACTTAAACTAATATATTTTCAATCATACACAGGGTATTCACAATATTCTACGTTCTCTTAGTATATGCCCTCAGTATCTCTGTATGTAACAGATGCTTATTGAGCATCATCTACCGAATTGGCATCTCACAGATTGCCTCAATATACAATAATTTTACCAATCTAAGACCAAATGAAGAAGACAATTTTTAAATATAAGTCGGGGTAAGCTAAAATCTATTCCGTTCAACTATTTAAACTACAATTACAACTACAATTAAATGTTCTAATGCACCCAGCACCAAATAGGTTCATTGCAACCATAAGTTGTTCGCTGCCTTTTGGAGAGCATACATTTGTACATATTATATCCAAAACCAATTCTGTTAAATTTATATGATAATTAATTATGCAGCGAATAAAAATGACTGGAGATTCTTTCCACTTGAAACTTATGATTTGTAAGCCAATCGTCTTCCGTCAAAATGTGTAAGTTCGTCAAACATGTTCAATTTACTCTTTAGAAAATGAAGTCCTTGAACACTGTATGGGGAATCTCAAATAACGAAAGAGTATTATAAATTAGGCCCTACCAACGAGCACTATATATGTATGTAGTTTTAAAGCTTTAAACTTATTTTTAATTTCCTGTTTTAGCTTACATTTTAAACTTCTTGATTAATTCGGTTTTACCGGTTATCATAGTTAAATTAAAGGGCATATTGCAATAACATGCTAAGCAAGATTGTTTCAAAAGATTTCGGAAACAGGAACTTGCAATAATTCGTAACATATTGGAAAATTATATTTTCTAAAAATAAAATACTTCAATTCCGATTTTCGACAAGTATGCCATGCACATCAGTATTTCATTCATACGGAACGAAAAAAGAAAAGAAAAACTTCTAAAAACTTGTTCAAAGTATACTAGATCTTTAATAAAAAGAAAATATGAACTATGAATTGTAAAACTACGAATTCTGTTTCAAAGTTTACCGTGAGAACAATATTTTTGAGTAATGTAACCAAGTATCTTTGAAGAAACCAGTTCGATGATTTTATTTGAGATTCCCCATATTATGTTCTAGCCTTTCGCCTTTTCCTCTTTTACCAAATTTTGCAACGGAATTCGCCATGAAAAGGGGAATACCCCACAATCTGGCATGGCGTAAAGTGCGACACAAACTTTTGTAGTCTCACTCAAGGGATGGATTTTGTTGCAAAAGAAATTTCCTCTTGTTCTTCGAATTGCTCATCTTTATGTATACATACACTTCTTGTGGTTTTCACCACAGTTAGCTAGGTTTTCCTGTTTTTTTTATTGTCGACTGATTCTACAAGTCGAGGGAATTGGTGCCATTCCGAGAGCCGTCAATGTGCACGTAGACTGTACTGAATCTACATTCAATTAATAATTGTAGGCGTCAAATGTGTTTTAAAATCTGGCTTGTCAGTCGTATTATTGAAGCTTTGAGAACCAAACACCAGCGTCCATTCTGCAGGAAAACCACTCTGTAGCACTTGATTTTGACTCATCCTCAAGCCAGCATTTCTCCACGTTTCTTGCTTATGTGAGTGCATTCCCTTGTAGATCTCAATTTGGGTTTCACCAAGATAGCTCCATACTAAATGCTATTTTATGTTAACGCACACATAAAGTGTGCCATTACGTATGTGCTCCCATAGAACAGGAAATTTATGATTAATCGATAGTTTTGCTTTTATTTTAACACCAAACACGATGGCGAGACTTGTGCTATTGAATGCTTGACTTTACTTACCGAAGCTGGTACATTCTTGCCGAGGTATACCATGGCCATGTGGGAATAAGGTCGAATGAAGTTCTGCATTTGGCGCTATTTCTGTCAACAAAATTGAATAAGACAATCTGGCCGAGTCAAAAGTAAGAAATAGTATCTCAAGGGCCTTGTTTCTTCTTCTTCCGCTTGCGGTAATGACTGAGGTGGTCATGGGCCTCAGCCAACAAGCCTCTTCAGCTGGTACGAACGTTAGCCAATTGCCTGTAATTTCGCACGCCAAATTGGTGTCCTCTATTCCGTTGTCCCACTGGTTCCCTGTAGAAGACTATTCGGGCTGGAGCAGTGTTGTGAATGCACTCTACATGGCCTAGCCATCTTAGGCGTTGAATCCGTAGACGCGTGGCTTGACTCCTGTCGCTGTAGAGTCCATACAGTTAGTGGTTGAATCTTCTTCTCCAAAAGACACCAATGCAAAAATAACCAAAGATTGAACGCAGAACTTTTTTTTTCGAAAATGCCGAGGGCTTATTCATCCGCTCTTGAGATTGTCCATGCTTCCGCACCATAGAGCAGGAGAGGAATGATCAAGGTCTTATATAATGTCAACGTGGTCCTTCGAAAGAGGGCTCTACTACTTAACTGCCTCATGAGCCCAAAGAAACAGCGACTGGCAAGAGTTATTCCGCGTTTAATGTCAGTAACGTTGTTCGTACTGTTTACTTGGGATTCGAGGTAGACGAAGTCCTTCCCTACCTCGATGTTGTAGCTGTGTATGGTGACGTTCTGGCCTAGCCGTCGATGTTGTGCGTCCCTTCTCGATGACAGCATATTCTTCTTTTTGGCCTCGACCACCGCTAGACCCATTTTAGCCACTTCCGTCTCAATGCCATCAAACGTCTCATTGATTCACTGTTTTTCACCAATCACGTCAATGTCGACCGGGTAGGCTAGGAATTGTACAGACTTTTAAAAGATCGTGCATCTGGTATTGGCGAGATATATGGCACCTAGCGTCGTCCTTTTGAAACCACATGTAGCTGCCAAACAGGTATTCACTTTATTGACGCACCCATTCTTCCAGAAATTGTCCTCATTTTTACGACACGTGAAGCGCTCGGCAGCCCAAGCAGAACACCTATTTTGATTAAGGAGTTATTTTATTTGCACTTATTGTTAAACGCTTTATTCATATATGGCAAAACAGTTTGAATAAACGACAGCCAATTTGGCAGATGTAGCTCCAACAATTTGGCCGCTACAAATAATGGAACACCCTTGACAAGTGAACCACAATTTGGAATATGCTTTCATTTTTAAGGCTTAATACACAATGCGCCATATATGGCGCAAAATATACTTTAGTAAAGAAAAAATTCGAAGGAATATTATTTAATCCAAATTTGATAATCTCATGCATCCAAGATATAGTGTATTTGTAAGACTACGAAGGAATGTAGGGCGTGGGAAGTTCTCTTCGATAGTTCGATCAGTTCTTATATCTGCTGTTTTTGTGCATGCTCAATCTTGTCTCAGGGCAGTTGGATCTGACCACCGATATGCGCGGATGTGCTGATGAGTCGACACTACGCAATGGTTAATATATGAAGGGCTACACTAAGATGTGGCTAGATATAGGCCTTGCTTCTCCAACATCCTTCTTGTTTTCTATGTACATGCACTCTCTTTTGCCTCTAAGGAGTTGAGTGGACCTACGGTTTTCTGCCCATTCCGAAAGGCTATGTTTCATGTATTGATTCTAGACAGGAATACTCTCTGAGTATTGTCTCCAGGGAGGAAGTGTCTTAGATAAACAAAGATGTTGAGTTTGGGAACTGAATCTAAACAATCGGCATACTAAATATAAATTGGTGGCCAAGACCGTCTTTATACAAATCTAACTTCCTTAAGGCTTGGTTAACCAGTTAAACTACACAGGTAAAGAGTTAAGTCAACACTCATTGAAATCTCCCTGGCAAATCCCAGGAAGCTAGAATCAATTCTTTCTCTTTAGGAAGAATATGACGACCTTTTGAACCGATTTTCGCACGGCAGCAACTTGTCCCCTTGTTCACATAAAAGCCAGTTCAGAAACCGATCAACACTTGAGCATTTATTCAAGCACCACAGAGATAAGCATTCGATAGTCACAAACACTTGAAGCGTGAAATGGCCACTTCCTTAAAGATTATCTTGTCGTGTCTAGATCCTCTTTTGTATATCAATAACACACCGTCCACATCCGCCAGCCCTATCAGAATCCCTTCAAACTTCCAGACAACGACCCATCAAAAGAGGAAATCTGACAACGCGGCGAAACCCAGCCGAAAGCTTTTCACACAGTAATCTATCGCTGGTTATTAAAAACAAGGCGAGCACCATAAAAATATCGCAAAACCATAAAAGTGTTCGTAGCTGCTCATAAACAAATGGCGTGCCATCAGATGACGCCTCGCCATCCCATCCAACCACAATGACTTCTAATCATTAGGACAATAAAATCCTTGCCGGTCAGGGCGAAATACCATCATCATTATTGGTGGCAGTTATGTCTGCGGCCGAAAGTGCTGAAGCTTAAGGATCTCTGTCCATTTATTAAACCCATTAAACCCCGTTAAAGTCATCCTCTTAACTCCACTCTACGACACTGCTGGGAATTCTCCTGCCACTCCGGCTATGTTCAGGCGACAGATGTGAAAATTCCTAAACTGCATTTTACCCGTCAGATTATCTTCATCTCGCTTCCGCTAGTTGTCCTCTGCTCTGGGTTAAGCGTGAGACCATGGGAGTTTAAGACTGCCGGGGATGTTTTTCATTTTTATTTGTCATCATTGTAATACCGTCGCACCGCTCAGGCCCACACCCACACCTCCACATTCACCATCGTCCCTGCTGTCACTTCGAGGAGATGGAATAATAATGAGAATCAATGCGACAAGGACTTTGTAACATGCCACGCTCCGCAGACAGACCATCGTCCAGTCTGGTCTGACAGGCCGTGTCGGGGCGTTCGATATTTCCCTTTGCCGCTGCACGACCTTCGTCAATGCCCCACCGCGCCACACCGCGCCTTCTTGTAGACGGATGTGTTGGATATTTCTTCTTGCTTCGAACTCCTTCCCCGGCTCCTGACGAACAGACGATAAGGAACTCATTTCGATATACCCGAAGAGTGCACAGAATGCTTGAGGATCCTGGTGGCTCGGGATATCATCAATTTGATTTTATTAAATCCCTCGTTCGTTCGTACGGCAGCTCTGAACTTTTCAACCAAGTCGCGCCGACAATCAACACCGTCCTCAGACCACTGCGGCGCAAGGCTGATGTAATTTTTATTCCACCCAACCTCCTTCGTGGCTTGTCTGAGGAGAGCACTTAATAGACACGAGCTAATATGCACAACAAAATTTAATCGGCCGTTGGACGTAATGTTGTTTCGCGTCAAGTTCGGAAGGCGGCTACAAAAAAAAAGTGAATCAACAAAATAGATAACCTCTCCAAGGCGCAAAAAGGAAAACGGGAGACGAGACGTTGCTTCCGCGGGAAATTGCATTTGGTCCTGTGGCCCTTGTTCCACGCCCGGGAGAGGTGCCATTTCCTGCCTCGCCAACTGTGGAAGAAGATTTGCTTAGCTTATGAACTTTGAGAATAAATTAATATTTAAAGTTGTTGTCTCTCAGCACTGTGGCATGGCACAGTGGCACGGGGTGAAGCGGATGAGCGGATCTAGGTACCCACTGGCGAAGGCGACAAAAAAAAAATGGAATCCTTAGACTTTTCCGCCAAAGCCAGGATGCCGGGAAAAGGCAGCGCAAAAATGAAGCAAAAAGAAAGCGGAATCTTAACTCGTTGATCCTTTAAAAGTATGATAAGTACTTTTGGAAAATTTTCAATAAGGCGGTTGCTATAGATTCGCTCGTTCATAATTTACAAATGAAATCTCGTCGGGCAACAGGCCCTCGAGGCGAGGACAAGCGACCTAGCGACGGAGAAGACACGATTGCGGCCGAAGATAAACTGCCTACGCGAGTGGAATGGCGGGATGCTGGAGTCCTTGGGGCGGCAAGTGGTAAATCACGAGCGTGAGGGTGTGCCTACACCCAAAATGAATTAGGGGCGATGAGCTTCCGGAAGAAAAATTAAATACCTCAAGTTGGATAGGCGATAAGTCAATGAACTGGTGGCATTTGAATTTCCAGCAGGAACGTCGGCATGCGGAAATGGGGCTTACCGTGAAGAAATTAACTGAATGCATGATGTACTCCCACTCCGAGGGTATTTGTATCTTTCGTGTAAGACGGCACTTAATTAAGAAGGTCTTAGAATTAATGTCAGAAGTCGGGATTGTATTTGTTCCAGATGAGGGAGTCCATGGTTTGGGATTGATGACAGAATGGGACGTTGTTTGGAGCATTAGGCACAACGGTGTTGGGAAATGCGGGAATACCGATTGTTGTGGGTGGAATTACAAATCAAAAATTTAAGAAAAGGCAACATTTCCGGAAGTGTGTGCTCTGAAACTTTGATCATTATTTTTGCTCCAACTCAGTTCCTCTTTAAATCGTCTGCTCATCATTCGGCGGAAGCGTTGTTTATTCGTGAGCCATCTTTTAATATGTCACCAAACCACCACTGTTGGTACGCAAAAAACCCTCTTTTGGAAAAAATGTTCAGCTATTCATCTCGAATGTAAGAAATTCCATCCCTTTATTGGGTCGCCATGGCGGGATGGGTTAGTGAGTTGTAGAAGGTGCTAGGTTCGATACCCGAATTTACCACCTTTCATAATTCAGCTCCACGTCTTTCGAGTTACTGACAATACTCCAAGAGTATTTCCGTCTATAAAAAGCTTCTCAACTTCCCCGTTCGGAGTCGGCATTAAACTGTAAGTCCGATCCACTCTTGAAAGAACAATAGCACGCACAACACGAGTGGTTCTATATATGCTAGTCCCAGGTCCGTCTCGGACTGTCACTTCACCAATTTTATTATTACCTATCCATTTAGTCGAGAGCCCAAAAATTCTACCTAGTGTTTGGACAAGTTTAAGTCACGTTTTAAATCATTAAGATCTTCTTGAGAGAGAAAATGTTTCCCATAAGATGAGGAAGGTTCCTTAATGTCGGGATCTAATAAGTCATTTTCGATTGTTTCTAGCGTAATGGCCAGATCGGAACTTTGAGGTTGTTCTGGTGCAAGGAGTTCTGCACAATGGACGATCGGTTTTTTAACCGATGGCACGTCGCGATACCTAATTTTTACCTTTTGTTTTAATACTAATACCTTTTGTATAACAGTAAGACCAAAATATTATTCAGATGAGTGGTTCGTTGGTTTCGTCCAATTCATAGGGTTGCAAAAGGCTTGGATCGAGATCTTCTCGCCAATTCAGTAAGGAGACCCACATATGTAACACCGTAGATGTGTGGAAACCACGCTTTGCTTTGTTGTCCGATCAAAATACTGTTCATATTAATTTGTTACTAATGTTGTCAAATTCCTTCCTTAAATTTTAAAAGTAACGTCGCCACAAATGTGGCTAGTCTTGAAAGGATAATTTTTACATTTTCTTGACATTATTTAAGTATCATTTAAAACTGAAAACAAAACACTACGCCCTACAATTAAATAGATTCTCTGAATGGACAAGTGAAACAAAAACGGTTAATTTTAATTAAAATCGAACATTTTTATGGGAAGTAGCTGTAACACGAAAGCGAGACCTTGTGAAATCAAAATAAAAATCATGAAAACGGGGATAGTCAAGTATATAATAAGCAAGCTCCTTTCTTATTACAAAATTGTATTGACCCGTGTTACCATATACTTGCGAGGAAATCATTCAAGTACAAGTAAAATCTAGTTTCGTCAGACCGGCAAAAGACATCCTAGATGCTGGAACTTTTTTTATATGGACACTATTATAACCAGACCGTTGTTTTAAATTCTTAACTTTCGACACACTTGTGACACTTGTACTTATTGTATGTAAAATGGCATGTACGGATCCAAGCCAACTAATGTCAACACTAGTTAACATTTCTTTAGCATAACAAGCGACTTGAATATTCAAAGGACGTTTAGCTTTTCGATTGTACTTATATCAGTGTTGGTTTCACTATCCCTTCATGGATGCAATTGATTGCACCAACAAATGTCGGAAACTTATACAACCCTTGTTGAGCATAACTTCGATCTATGGACAGTTCACAAGGCACATCCACGAGTTTTTTAATTTTTACCTAAAAATCTGTCTGCGAGGCACTACAAATTCCTCTCTTCAAGACGGAATAAAACTTTAAAATCACGAACAGGAGTAAATAAGTGCGGCTTGTAATATTACAAAAACTGGATCTGTTTTCAACCTACTTACATCACTATTTCATGTATGCGCTCAACTCAAGTTTTGTATTAAGTCCTTACTTAATGCACCAAACAGAGATCAATCCCTTTACTTGAAAAGTTACATTTTGGTACAAAACCGTTCAGAAAGTGAGTGGACGTAGACCTATTATCATTTTAACATAATAATAATATGGGTGGCGCGACATTCCGAGGTGGACCTGGGCCTAGCTTCTCAGCAACCACGCGTGTTGTGCGTGCTATTGTTCTTCACGAGTGGAAGGGACCCACAGTTTAATGCCGACTCCGAACGGCGAAGTTGAGAAGCTTTTTCTAGACAGGAATACTCTTGGAGCATTGTCAGTGACTCGAAAGAGGTGGAGCCGTGAATTATGATAGGTGGTAAATTCAGGTATCGAACCTGGCACCCTCTGCGTAAGAGTCGACGCACTTACCCACTACGCCACGACGACCACTATCATCATCATCATTTTGACATGCCTACACCTTATTTAAGTTTACTTAACCGTAAGGTCCCTCTTAATGTTTATCATAAACAGCTCCTAAGGATTTAATGCCCTTTGGTGATTTTAACACACCAAGGCCAGTTTCCCATTCACCTCTCCAGTATCCTGGATCCGTCTCAAAACTAACTTGAAATGTGAAATGCCCAAGGGACACTTACCGGAAACACGTACAAGAATTTACGGCATAAGTTCATAATCCGATCATCAGAGGAAATGAAGTCTCAACTCCAGAGTCTAACTTCTACTTCTTGCCACCCCAGAATGGTTCATCTGCATTCGTACGTCATTCTCTCAATGGTAACGTGACTGCAATTAAGCTTACATAAGAGCCACATGACCCGTGAATAAGCGACTTCTAATCTCAACAAACAAGAATACTCCGGCAATGCCCCTACTTAGAGTCCCATTCCGACGAGTGCTACCGAATCCAAATGCAGCACCGCCCCAGGGTGCCATATCGTGTGTAAACTTGAAATAGTTTCCTCTCTCTTCGGAACTTTTAAGTCTTATTAACTCCTTCGAATGTGTAACTAAGGTGTCCTCTGCGAGCACAAACACCAGGCAGAGCTGAATAAATCCAACAGAACCAACCAACCTACTGCCAGTTAGTTCGAACTAATTAAACTTTTACGAACTTCCGCAACTAATTGACTGCACACAAAAGGCGAGACCACCGACTCCCTCGACGACTCAAAGGATAACTTTTGAACAGTCACTTCCATTCCATTCATACCGGGAACAACTAAAATGTATTCAAATAGTTTCCTCAATTGCAGGTGAAGCAGTTGGTGAAGAAGCCCATATCCTGGCTGCGGGTGAGGGATGGTCACATCCTCACCGTGGATCAAACGACATTCATCGCAGATCAGCGCTTTCAATCGATATACACACCGAATCCGGAACGTTGGTCCCTACAAATCAAGTACGTGCAGACCAAAGATGCTGGCACCTATGAGTGTCAAGTGTCCACCGAACCGAAAACTAGTGCCATCGTCAGTCTCAACATAGTCGGTAATTGATGTCCGCCCCAACGAGGCTACTTTGTTTTGTGTCAGAGTTGCATGCACGAATAACCGTGGCATGTATCTCACACTACATTGCACTTCATGCATCCATAGCACATACATGTGTCCCTTTCTGTCGTTTTAGAACCGAAAACAGAATTAATTGGCGAATCGAATCGACATGTCAAGGCTGGTAGCCAAGTGAAGTTGCGCTGCATCATTAGCCAGGCTCTGGAGCCGCCATTATTTATTAATTGGTACCACAATCGTAAGCAAATCTATTTGCATAACAGAAAAGGTTGGCGGACCGAAATCGAACGAGATGCTGCTGGAAATGTCACCACCGACAAACAGATAACGGTAAGTGCCGATGTGGTGTGTATGCGAACAAGGCGTGGTACCATCTAGAGATGTGTGTGAATGTGGAGCGATGTGCCCCAATTCAACTGGGCCACAGAGTTGTTCCTTCTTTTTATTTTAATCTTGTTCACTTCGTTTTTTTTTTTTGATTTTAAGATTCGTGAGAGCCAAGTTGGAAAAGTTGAAAAACATTTTGTGTATCCCTCAATTTCAATTACAGATTGCATCATTAATTATACCATCGGTGAGCAAAAAGGACTCGGGGAATTATACATGCAGTCCCTCAAACAGCGAACCCATAACTGTGGTGCTGCACGTTCTGAATGGTAAATATGCGCATTTTTTAATTTTCCTCTATCAGCTTACACACATGTAGGTGCACAATATGTTGTCCAAGGGGAACAAATTAAATGAAATTGAATTTGGATTAGGTTGAATTTTTAACCAATTTTCCGCGGTTAGGCCGTGTGTCAATTGCGTTAAAATGTTATCCAGGGGATTCATTTTGACACTTATGAGGTGATAAATTTGTTGCATAAAATGTACCCCATGGCCGATTAGAATATAGTATACACTGGGGCTATGGAGGATTGATGAGAATAGAATAAATTTGCATTCATTTTCAAATGCGAACAAGTCATTGAATTTGGTGGAATCGTGAAAACTCAATTGACACATGACATTAGACTTAAAATAACTTAAAGTACAAACAATTTACACTGCACACTCATAAAAATATACATAAAATGAGGGTGATTTTTAAGCTTTTAGTCTTAAATTGTGCAAAGACGCAGCAAAATTAGGAAAAGTGCGCACTGTTCTTATTTGCTTTGATAAATCAGTCCTTTGCTTTTCAGAGTTTATTCTGTGAATATGTTGACCACGATTATGTTTTAAGTGGGGTTATAAGTAGAGTCCATTGTTGAGTTACTTTTTCAAGAACATTGGGAGGTGTGAATAAAAACAGAGAAAGCACTCCGAGTAAGAAGACATGAGTCGAGGATATACTCAATTTGGTGTGAGTAAAAAATTGCCTCAAAGTAGGTACCCTCCGTTCAGTTGAAGTTTGAAAACTAGGGCTCTTGGCGTTTAAGGGGGAGCGCAAAGTCGGGTAAAGGTGGATGCAAATTATATGCAATAACGTTTTTAAACATACAAACGCGAAAAAGAATTATAACTCATGTCCTTTCACAGGGGATAATTTCAAGAAAGTGTATTGATTCGAGTTTGATTTCTTTTCCGATATTCCTGAAGAAACCCGTGGTGGAGCCATGCCTTTGATTGTTATTTGTTTTTTTTTTTTTAATGTGATGGGAAGATTGCCCGTCTTTTTCTTATCTCCTTTTGATTTGAGGAGGGCCTTCGTGTTGTCAATTTTTTTCTTTACTTGCGAGATGTTCAAGTTAAACCCACTGATTTTTTTTTTTATTTTTTCTTCCATAGCTTTCAAGATTGCTTTTTACTTTTCACGTCTGGAGTTTGGCTTTTTTCCAGCACGGATAAAATTGCAAGGACTTGATGAAATCGTCATCGTCCATTCCAGATTTCCTTTTTTTAGGATGAAGGTTTAATCCGTCAAAGTATTCCTCTTCCGACGCAGTATTTTCAATTATTTTAAGTCACCTCCTATGCACAATCAACTTCCACAAGTGATTTCTCCATTCAGCCTGCAAAATGTGTGAGGAGATGATTCGATAAGCTTAACGAAAAATAATTTGTATTCACACCAGATGGAGCATTTCCTCAGAAATGCTATGGAAATGCTCACACTCAGTTTTTATTCACATCACCCATTGGCGATATTTCTGCTGCGTAATATCAAGTAATCACTGACAAGAATGTAAGCTGCGAAGTCGGCTATCTCTGTAATACTTCATTTCTGAGTATAACCTGCCAGAAGAAAAAATCTCTTTCCGTCTTTTGCTATGACAACGGCGTGTAAAATTACTGCAGTAGTGTGGCTAACTTTCCTTTCTTGAAAGTCTTCAAGAAAGGACACGCAACATCGACGTCTTGGACAGAGCGTCACAATGGGCAGCTATAACTTCGAGGTAGTCAAGGACTTCGTCTACCTCGGCTCCGCAGTAAACAGTAAAAACAACATCAGTACCGAGATCAAACGCAGAGTAACTCTTGCCAACCGCTGTTTCTATGGGCTCAAGAGGCAATTGAGTAGTAGAGCCATCTCTCGAAGGACCAAGCTGACTTTATACAAGACCTTGATCATCCCAGTCCTGCTGTACGGCGCGGAGACATGGACAATCTCAAAAGCGGATGAGGAAGTCCTTGGTATTTTCAAGAGAAAAGTTCTGCGTGCGATCTTTGGTCCTGTTTGCGTTGACGGTTTCTGGAGGAGAAGATTCAACCACGAACTGTACGGGCTGTACAGCGACATGAGTCTAGTCAGGCGTCTTCGGATCCAACGCCTAAGATGGCTAGGCCATGTAGAGCGTATGGACAACTCAGCTCCGGCCCGGAGAGTCTTCGACTCCGAACCCGTGGGACAACGCAACAGAGGACGCCCGCGTTTAAGGTGGCACACCCAGGTGGAGAAGGACCTCAACCAACTTGGCGTGCGACACTGGAGACAGCTAGCCAGAGACCGTGCTAGCTGGAGAGGCTTGTTGGTTGAGACCCAGGTCCACCCCGGACTGTAGCGCCAAATGAAGAAGAAGAAGAAGTGTGGCTAACTTGTGTTTTTGTTTTTACCTCGCGGCCTAGCAGTATGCTACGTTTTTCACCTCTCCTTGCATTGAAACAAAGCAACCGACCGATGCAAGTCATTTCGGTCGAAATTCATACTCTTTCAGTGATCAATGGTACGAATTTTTTTGAAAGTGAATGAAAACTGGGTGCAGAAATTATCCTTTTCTTTCGTTATGCAGAATGTCCAATATGAATACAGTCAAGTTTGAAATATCTTCAAGTTAAATCATGTTCCAAAGGTAACACGCCAACCACAAGAATGCAATTGCTCTAAGCCTGGTTACATACAGATTGTCATGATGACGTCCTCAATACTCACTATAGGATATGAATGGGTTAAAAATAAAAAATAACCTTTTATTAACTAATGTGCTTGTGCGTCATATCCATTGGAGATAAAATAAAATTAATAAAATGCGTGCCTTCGCGTAAATATTTTACCACAAGCCACATGTAAATAGGTAGTGTCATGACGACGGAATCAGTCCCCCACCCCGTCAATAATTCAACCCCAAGAATGACAAGAATGGCAAATGCTTTTACTTCACATTTGAATCTGCAAATACGTTGAATTCCATTCAAGAAGTTTCACATCCAAACCGCGACGCAATTAATTACTTTGCTTCCATTCAAAATAACTCACTCTGCACGCGTTCCACTTCGACAACAGCGAGTTGAACAAAACTTTGCTTGATTTTCGTATCCATACATATGGATGTGTAAAAGGGAGAATTATTCCCAATCGACTAACCGGAAACCCAGTCAAACCCGGTTTATTCCAGCTTCCCGAAAACCCATCATAAAAACCTGAAGCAGTGCATAATTCAATTAATTGTTGAAGTTTCACTGATTACTCGTGGCATTTCTTCTGCAAACCACTATGTAATCCAACCCCGCCCATGAGTGTGCGCCACCCTTTTGCTCGTGTATGCCTTAATGCCATTATTGTTTTGCCTTGTCCTACATGTCGCTCCATACACCAGTCATAGCAGTGCGCACGTCCTCATTAACATAAATGCATGTGAAATGCAATCCAATTCAATTAAAGTAATTGAAACATTTTACAATAAATTTGACAAAGTAAATTTGTTTAACGTGACGTTGTGAAAACTGAAAAACAGTAATAAGCACAAAATATCCCGTAAAGCCAGAAAAATGTTCATTGTTCGCGTTGGATTATTGCACCCCAAAATGCACTGAACACGATCTTCTTACACGATGATTATATTTTAATTTTATTTTATTTAACGGTTTTTGGTTTATTTTCTGCGTTAATGATTCCGGGCATGGGCGGAGTGTTAATGCAATTATTGCGCTGGTAAGCAAATAAAAATACAATAAAGGCCACATCAGGCTAGTGGCCAGAATGGAGGTCGTTCTTTGCACACTGGCGACCGACGAGTGCATGTATGCACAAGAGCGCAATGCAGGATCAGCGGTGGTCAATTTGAAATTAAAAATGATTGATTCTGTGTTATTTTTCGCCTCTGCAATCCTGAAATGACAGCCGACCCCACATGGTTGTGTTAACGAACTTATTGTAGTCAGATGTACATCTTTGCTTTTTTTTCAATTAAAATAACCAAATTCCACGGTCAATGCGGAGTGTCTTTACTGAGTCAGTGTTGACTGGCGGCGCCGTAATGGGGCATTGTGATTTTAATTAAGGACTTCGACGGTGAGTTCATCGCATCGGCGGTGTTTTAAAGGACTTCACTTTCCAGTTTGCTTTACTCATGAAAAGCTTGCAATTTTTGTGCGGTTTTTTTGCTATTGACTTTTACATTGTTGAACTCCACTTGGTCATTTTCTTTTACAATTTACAAACGATTGTGTTTAAATTTTAATGTTCGCAAGTGTACTGTGAAGGCTGTAGTACAACCCTAGGACATTTAACGTGTTTTTTAACATTGACTTCTACTTGAAACTGTGAATGCTTGTCTGGACTTGTATGCTGTTTTTTAAAGCGTTTTTGACGCCATTGATATAAAAACAAAAATTAAAAATGTTAGGATTGCAATAGTCTTCGCAGAATGTAGTTGCCGGGCAGTTATTTTCCAATATGCTCGTCTGTTATTTTGAAAGAAGCATTAGGTGAATTCATTTGCCGTGATGCGACATTACTACTATTTGCGATGCTGATTTAACTAACTTAACGTTGACGTTTTAGAACGCATTGCTTATGTAAAGTAAAATGATTAAAGGACATTAAAAAATCGTTTTATTAAACATATCTGAAAACAGAAGAAATCCCTCTAGCCGGAGACCACAATGAAAATGAATTTTAAACTCAGGTTTATATAATCACAATAATTGGAAAATATCCCAAAGATGTCTTGCAAATGTTTTCAATTCCCGCATTTTCTATCATCCACTATTATCATTGCATAAGAAAATGTATCGATGTTGCTTAAGGCTGCAGTTTAAGGCTTGCGCATCTGATGTGCGGGATGATGTTTTCGTATGATAGTATTGGCCCGTGATCGAAATTAATTCTTTGTTCGAGATGAATTCTGCACATGATCGGAACATGTCGGTCAATTAGGTTCTTTTTTAAATTCAATGTTTTCTCCATTTTTGTCAGAGATATCTTGGATTTCTTTCTCTAACGTCTTATTTTCATTAAGCATGTACTGGGATGCCCTCGAAATGCAGCGTCTTTTTTTACTTCTACGGATGGATTTTGTGTTACATTGCTGATCAGTTTCCATCATTCAGCTTGAAGTGCTTTCATAACCAATTCGGCATCGACTCCAATGCACTTCTTTGCTGTCCTGATAACACTTCTATGACTTTTGCAGCCATCTGCGATTTTATGGGTCTGGGGATTGAGGACCATTCCAAATAATAAATTCTTCCGAGAGCAAAAATGTCCTTATTTGAGATCTTAGTATACAGACACAGAAAAGTGGGTCGAAAACTTGGTTCTTGATGTGAACTATCTATTGGGAATAAAATTTCGTAACGGCATTCAGAAAGACGCTATCACGCATTCGAACGAACAAAGTTTATGTTCAGGAATAAGATTCATTGAGGTGCCATTTGTGGGTGGTACGGTCAAAAGGCCTATGATGGAAATAATGAATATATTAATACATTTATTTTTGTATATATTCTATAAATATTAACACTTCAAATAAACTGCTTCTTCGCTTAACTTAAGCTCATTTTTTTAGCCCTTATTCGACTTACGAGATAAGTGGAAGTTGAAATATAGAAATAGGAATAGAAATGAATTTTGAAATTTACAGTAACTTTTATGAATTAGTTATATGCGTCAGATACAGCCAGTGTTCTTAGTAAATTGTATAATTCGAATTTATGAGTTTTCACAATTCATGGTATGACTTATAAAATTAACCTCAACTTTGAAGAAAACAAATGCAACTTCAGTACCTACCACGTGGGACGTCCACCGGTGCCAATGACAACTTATAACCGGCAGGGCATCAACTGTGACAGTTTTTCGGTTAGCGATGTTCTTTCCGACTGACTAAAATTATAATTTTAGCTTATTCGTGCTATGTGGTATCGGCTTCAGTTTTTGGCTTTTGTTTGATACCCACATACCTGGAAACCAATCTGGGTACCAACATGTTCGGGTATTACTCGGGTACCAAATTATCGTGAACCCGTAAAGTTAGAAGTTAAACGACTCCTCACAATAAATTCAAATGTAATTCGCACTCGATGCATTAAAATAGGGACATTATAGGTAAACCTGGATAAGTTTTTCGAATTTAAGTACCCAAACCAGTTTAAGCGGCAAAAGTATTGCAGACTTACAGTTTTTCTACACTTTTTGTATTAAATATGCTCGGATAACTACACTAAAGGTGAAATCGTGTAGAGATATTTATCCGGGTCTTACTCGGCACTCTACCAATGTCTTATGTCGAAACGGTTATTAACCCGCCAAGATCAAGAAAATAGGCGTCATCAGTTTTTGATGACGAATTTATTTTCAAAATATTCATATACCTAAATTTGAACATGTTCCTATCTAAGAATTCGACGTTTTCTCCGTCATTTAAATCAAAGATGTGAAAATTCGCACAGCTTCTCTGTACTTGGCATCCTTCAAGTAGTATTGACGATACTTATAGATAATATATAATCTTTGCACATATATTTCTGTCAAGAGAGAGGTGTACCCAGATATTTAATATTTGATTTCCAGTTAGCTCTCACTCCACAGATATTAAGTGGATAAGTGGCAAAATATAGGGTGCACTTTTTCAGAATTCAGTTTAATTTTCCTATCATATATTTCTACGATAATTGATAAATATACGTTTCCCACATTGATGATTGATCTTAATTTTTAGACTCAACTCGTGATAATAAGATAAATAAAAGCACTGGACTAAGGACAAAACCTTGTGTGCACTGCGTAAATGTGTGGCAGAGATGATGCTTTATATATAACATAGACAATTGCACATTTCCTGTATAAAATACTTTGTGTAGTCCTGACTAAATATAGAGGACGTAACTCACTTATGTTTCACAGATCATGCACGAATAAACGTGGAATAGGTTAGGTTAGGTTGAAGTGGCTGGCAAGAAATCATTGTGCTACCACTCGGATCTGAGGATACATATTGCGTAAACCAATTATTGCTTTTATTAAGGAGAAATAGAATATGTTATCTTATTTCCATTTTCAAAATGGAAATATTGTCCTATGTTCGACATTACTTCACTGGCCGAACCAAATTGAACAATTCACAAGTGCAAAGCAAAATTGTTCATAGAGTCACACCCATGCCAGAGAATGTAAAAACCAAGAGCAAATAACCATTATCCTCAACCTCCTTGAAGGGTTCACGCACATTTCAATTTCTTAGAAGACAAGTGTAGACAGCAAACGATTCGAAAGACGAACATACTTCACAACAAACTCATATCATTCTCTCATTTAAATCTTTGCCAATCTTATCGGATTGGGATAACCCCTTGACATTACACACATGTGCACACACGGACACACATGCGCCCGTGTGCGAACCCTTATTCAATTTCACAACCCATTGCCTTTCGATTATACCAACCCAACTACCCACAAAAAGTGTTCACATCTTAATTGAATTCCTTAAAGGTTGCCCCCCAAAAAGTTTACAATTACACACATCGCCCCCGCCCCACACATAGCCGTGCCCCAGCCATTAGGAGCACTTTGTGAAATGTTCGATTATTTAATTTCACTCATGGTACAGAGTGCGCTCTATTTCTTACTTAATTCTTAACCCTTCATAATGACCCAAAGTTAATCCCTAAAATTAACCCAAATCAAAATGAAATTCCTCGCCACCGCTGACCCTTGTGTTCCAGCCAAGCGTGCACAGACCCCTAGCGCATACCGTGAGTCCGAAGGAATCCCTTTGTCCTACATTAATTCGAATTCCATTAGATAAATATGGGAGCACCTCCCACATGCACAGCAACATCTAAGAAATATTTATGTTTAAATTTTAACGGCAGGCAAACTTTACTAATATGATATCCCTTTGCTTTCCCTCTGCTTGTAATCATCCACAGGAGAATACTCTGCATCGGCGATAACATCCGGCAGCAAGAGGACCACCAACAGTAGCCGAGGCATGTGCCAGATGCTGCTGCATACTCTCCTCTGGGTCATTAGCTTCTTGATGTATTTTGGTCAGTTGAGACATCATCAAAGCCGTTTGTTACCACTGGATATCACCATCAACTAGGAGTGCCAAAGGATTATCTGCAGGATGGGAAGCGTGCTTGTGCATAGACGTATGCGTGTGCGTATCCGTTAACGTGTAATAATCACTCAGCATCGTGTAGATACAAGGAAACTTTTCGAAAGGAACCAAATCGCATTCACCTATGCACGCACAAGCAATAGGCATTGGATTCGATGTGACCCAACCGACAACTAACTAACCATTCAACCTGTAAACAAACCAGGAGCACCCATTAGATTTATGGGTCTTAGCCCACATTTGTGTGTATCTTAAGGAATAAATAATAATAACAGCATTATGTTTCTCGTGTGCATGTGTTTTGTACGTGATTGTGTACGTATGTATTTGCATAAGCTTTGTATGTATGATTCCATGTTACTTTATCTTTATACCTCCCACATCCACCCCCACCCTTCCTCAACCTGCTTTCGGATCAGGTCCGTGTAATCCCTAACGATTCATTCAGATGCATGTGCACCTCTCTGTAAATAAATATCGAGATTCCTGAAGCGAATTACCACTCATTGACATGCAATTAAGCGAAGGCTCGCCCATAAAATAAATAAAATATCTACTACTCTCTGAGCCCTGATCTCCCATTGCCTTCCCTCCCCAGAAGAACCGAAACCAATCAAGGAATTCGCATCATTATAAATTAAGCAAGATATTTCCGAAGCATTCACCCTCACATCCAGTGGATACAATATAATTTACAAATGTAAAACCGATGAATAATTTAAGCCCTATACCTAGAAACAGATGCGATTTGTTAAGCGTATAGGCATGTATGAATGTAGCCATAAGGATCACATAAAGATACCACTACCAATACACTAATGTTAATAAAACCTCAAAATAAATAACCACAACTAATTTTACAATCTTACAACAAACACATCGGAGAGAACATTGAGAATTGATTTTCCGTCTTCCTGTTCTCCCATTTCCCGAAAGTCCTTTTTATCTCTCCCGCCCCGAGGGGATCGCAAATGTATTTGTAAATAAATTAAATATGAGACGATGTATTACAGTTCGTATGTATTGTATATCCAAAACTAAGTATCTAGCATATATCTGTAAGCATTAAATGATGAAATAAAAATAAAAAGAAAATAAAGATGAACTGAAGGTTGATATAAAATTAAAAAATAAATAAAACAATGAGATGAGCGTAGCAAGTTGTAATTTATTTTAAGTGATTGACTTTTAAGCTAACTGTATCCAAAATGATGTACTCAATTTTTGAAAAATTCAAATTGTAGCTGAAAGCAATGACGAAAGCAGGCGTGGTCGAGGAGTTCATGGGGTTTTGTTTTTTGTTTCTTTTATTTTTGTCGTCGATTGTATACATTGGTTATTGAAAGTAAAAATAAATCTAAGATATGGCAGAATGTTTATAATAAAGAAGTGGAAAAATTAATTAAATTCTAAATTGTATTATAATTTGAGGCGGAGGACTATTTTAATTATTTCGAACTTTTGCACGTGTTGTCGTAATGGTCTTATGAAACAATTCGATATTATTTTTGAGTACGATCTACATCCTTTGTCTTTTGAAGGATTATCATGACCTACAGTGCATTAAAAATTAACATTGGCAGGATAATGGAATAGTATAATGGGCATAGTCACCAGGAACTTTTTAAATTTCGGGCCTCTCTAAGTTTGTGAGAAAACAATGGACCAGGTTTCGCAAAGCACGCACGAAAGATCTCCAGGCAACTCGATCTTCCGCTAACTTGGCTTTCACACCAAGCTCAGCATTCCTAATTACAGATCTCCTAAGCTGTCTCAAAACTGACACAGCTTGATCAATCCTACAGGAAGGCTCAGCATTACTCCTCCCATCACTCGTGGAGGAGACCCCGATGATTGACTTAAAAGAACGATATTTGCTGTGAGTTTATAGACAATGGGGAATAACACAACAATACAACAAGTTTGAATCGCAATTAAGGTTACCTGGGAATGTAAATTAGTCAAACTGTACCATTCACATCTACCTTTTCTTTAATAGATACTTTAGATACTATATTTATACACAAATAATAAAGTAAAATAAAAGTATGTTTAATGTCATTATAAAGGGTGTCCCAGAAAAAGCGAAAGATTTCTAGAAAACACAGTTTCTAGTCTTTAGATTTTCTGTTTTCAAAATTTAATATTAAATAACATAGGATAGTATTGTGTATGGAATAACACATCGGGTAATGATCTTCGCGGCTGCTGGCAAATGTGCATATTGCCGACATTTAGCATAACCATTCTGCTTATAAGTGGTTCGTTGAGGCAGCTTTTTATTTTCTTCTGTAATGTACGGTTTAGTTCAAGTAATCCCATAAAAATAAATCTTATGGTGTTATTTAACACCATCTTGGGGCCAATTCTGATCGCCGAAACGATAGAATATACGATAAAGAAATCTCGCATGCAGTACATGAATGTGGCACTGTCTTTTGATGAATATCATCGACTACTTTTGAAACGACTATCGTGCTTAATGGCTCCAACTGATCCTATGTCCTTGAAAATATCTTCACGAAGACAAAAAACATTTTTCACCACATATTTTTTTCTTATTTTATTTTAATCTCCGAACTCTTGCCAAGCTTTCATAAATTTTGAGATATTGTTCAATGGCGAAAAAACTCATTGTTGTTTTTAGTAACCATAAATTGTCAGCTATCAAATTGCCTTTTTTAAGCGTCGATTTATTTATGGGAAAGGTAACAGGTAGCTTTCGAGCTTCTCTATATCGGCAAATTTTCATGAACAAGCCTTTTGAGAGTGAACCGTACAAAGGATTTCATCTACATATGTAATTACTTTAGTGGGCTAACTCCGTATTGGAACACACAGAAAATGCTGTAAATTATATATGGATATGTAGGTCTCCAAAAACAGTGCAGACAATATTTGACACTCGTTGATTTGACTTAAAATTACTTAAAATTAGGCGATGTGTCGATCTGGTGTGTGGTGTTTCCAAGACCGTTCCTGGTTAACCCTGAAAGCTTTTTTGGGTACACTAGAACCCCAGCGTTTTTTCTTATTCCCGCCAGTCACTAGCAGCGCGAAAATAAAATATGTAACACTTGCAAAATAGTCATATATTATGATTAACAATTGCAGTTTGTTTTGGGATTATGTCAAATTTTTCTTATAATTTTTTTCCCTTAGGTACGTTTGTACTCTAATGTATCACAGTAGATTGCTGCATTTCATGTTTATCGCAATTGACACACGGCGCTAAAATAAATTACGTGGTATAGTCTTATTTGTGGTATTAAGTATAGTGACTTTAACAATCACATCGACTAAGGAAAACATGTCAGGTTAACCAAAGGATTACACAATGGAAGGCACAAAATGAGCAATGAAACTTTGGTACAATGACGTTTTTGAAAGTGTTTTTAGTCATTAGTAGCATTCCCCCCATACATATTCCACTATTTACTGTAGTAAAAGTGATAACAAACATTGAAAAACCCAAATTGACATAGTACCAAATTGGATCTATTCTGCTTAACCTAAGCAACATTATGCCATATGTTAAATTCGGCCCAATTACACGTTCAAAAACGTGGCAAATCTCGGCACCGGCATAAAATTTGTCAAATTATAATATGGTTATGCAAATAATAGTTTTTAGTTAAGCTCTTGAACCTCACGCCTCCCATTTCACCATTTCAAATGTCTTGAATGATTTCTCTTCCTGACGCATGTGTTTATTCCAAATTTTGCACTGAGTATGAGTGAATCGATCTGTATTCCTTGCGATGAACCTACCTACTACACACTTCACATTTACTTCTACGCCCGATGATGTTATATTTTTGTATGGAATTACACATTACCGCCGTCTACAGATGTGTTGCTCTTCCGCAAGTGTTTGTAAGGATTTCCATACGAGGATTATCAGAAAGTGAATATCAACACAAACACACAGGAAAATTAAATATTGCCCTAAGTCAAGACACGATGAGTGGCGGCGGCCACCTGGCAACATCGCACCCGTTTAACAGAAGACAGAAAACGCCTGGAGCGGGTGAATTAATGCTTGCCACAAGCGCTCTGGAAATTAAATCCGCTGGGCTATCTGCAGGACAGTCTGCAGCGCTACTAGTTCGTGGGTAAAATTGTGGTTCACTTTAATCAGGTTTGTAAGTAATTAGAGCAAAACTAAATATTATTAGAAATAACCTCCGCATTTTTATATTTCACAAAAATTGTTCAGAGAAGCGGTAAATTGTACCTGTTGTGTGGTGAATGTAAGTTCAATGTACTGACTGAACTGTAACTCGGCACCGTTTGAGAGTGAAGAGCCAATTATAAAGGTGGTACAACGTCTTACATCAATTTAAGGAATTGAGAAAAAAGTGACAACCTATACACTGTTAGTATGGCGCCTTCATTAACATTCGTTAAGTTCGTTCGTTTTGTATGTTGAAAGTTATCTATGCTTCTCGATTTGACATACACTGGATTGCTGCTTTTTGTTTGAATCAATAAAAGAAAATGAAACGGATTGTATTGCGGACAGAATCCACCCTCAGTAAAATGGTAATAAGTCTTGGCAATTTTCCTTGCAAGACATATGGACGTTCATGTCACCCTGCTCCCATTAGCTTTGACTGCTTGCACTTTTCGCTTTTGTAGTCTCGACTTTATGTCTTCAATTTTGAACCTGTGGGATAAAGCAACAGAGGATGAACTCGTCTATGGGAAAACTTTAGCCAACTTGGCGTTCAATACTGGAGGCAGATATTGAGACCCATGTACACTGCGGACATGAATAAGTCTAAACTTTGGACACTTGCGGACAGTAAAATCACGGCCCTATTTTGATTACAAAGGCGCGATAGATTTCCAAAAAATTAGTGGATTACATGGTAAATATATGAATAGATCCTAAGCGTCTATCTGTCGTGTCCATAGTCTACGGGAGAAAAATGAGGTATTAAGAGCGTTGAAAGACGTGACTGCGAAGTTCAATAGATGAATCAGAGATGGCGTTCCAATTGGCTTTAAACTTACACTACTCACAAGGTTACAAGGGAAATCAGATCAACGCCCATAGCCGCCCTATAAATGATACTACATTTTCTTCTCCTGGATACTTAAGGGATACCTATGGCTAAGCATGCAGCAATAAGACCAAGGGAATGTAACTGCTGGAGTTGAACCCACAGCAAAGGCCACATAAAGGTGGTATAAAATTCGAAGATCCCTGAGGAAGAAGACTCTGTGACAACGGTCCTGGATTTCGGAAACTATACTTCCCACAGGAAGATGAGGAAAGTTCGTAACCGCGGAGGAATGGAAACCACACAGACGAATCTAAATTGAAGAAAGGCACAGGTTCAAGTATATATGACAATTCTACAGAAGTCTCTATGGCACTCTTAGTACCGAGTATCAATGAAGATAATAGACGGCATATCTGTTGTTTTATACATAGATAGTCCGGCGGCCATAAAAGCTCTGGAGACACCGTAAATCAACGTCATGATGATAAAAATCGGCAGTGAATCTGTGAATGAGAAAGCGGATAAAAGCAATGTTAGCTTATGCTTAGTCCCCTGGCAGAAGGGTGTTCCAAGCAACGAAAATGCTGAGAAATAGCAAGATCAGCTACTGGCGCGGAATCAGGAGGCACTCCACCCCCATTAAAAACAATAAAATCATCACTAACGACAATCCCCAAAAAAACGACACCAATCGAAGGTGTGCAGAAATGGATGGTATGTAGATCATCGAAAACGACGTACCCAGCCCTAAATCAAGAGAAGACTCAAACTCTCCTGGAGTCAGACAGGAAGAACATTAATAGGCATGTGTAATAACAGGCCACTGTCTCATAGGAAACCAGACCAGAAAATTTGGAGCGCACTACAACGGCTCCTGTAGAGGCTGCAGGGATGAGAAAGATGAGGGACATTAAAATACTGCACCATCTCGGAAAATACAAAAAGATTACTAGTCAGTTGTCGAAGACCTGTCAAGTATACAAATTATGGACATCTTACAGTATTTTAAAGCCACGAATCGATTCTGTCTGAATTTGGATGAAGCTTAATTGAACTCAAAAGTTACAATACTACCCTGAACACTCGTCGGTATAAGAATACTTTTCATCCGCTACAGTTTTAATAAAAAAAATATCTCGAGCTTCTATATCTATGCGTATGATTCCTTCGCAATGAAGTATTAATGTATACCAGCGACTTGCTTTTTGAAATGGTGTCCTCTAATTTAAATTTATTGTTTAATAAGTTGAAAAAAAATTCAGATGTCCTGAAATGCGCTCCAACGCATCAGATTCTGTTAATACACACACGAACACATCACCAATGGTGTTTTTAAGTCCTGGATAGGTCTATTATGGCCGATATGGCAGTTGGAGGATGATCTGAACGAAATGCCAGCTATGCAAAAAAATCGACGATGCCAGCTATGCAAAAGTGAACAAAAATTCAGATGTCCTGAAATGCGCTCCAACGCATCGGATTCTGTTATACACACACGAACACATCACCAAAGGTGTTTTTAAGACAACATAACAACTCCGTATTGTGATATTATTACTGGCAACTCTCATACTTGTCATTGTCACTTCTCGTTTGTCCTTATAGAAAATCTAAACGTGCTCTCCGGTGATATTACATCGTCTATTTAAGTCAACAGTTCCCTTTCCCATAAGGTTCCATAAGAATTAGGTTAGTATTTTTTATTATGTACAAATATTAAATATTTATATTATTCTTTTGAAATGATCAAGGATTTAGAACTTGACTTTTCACTTACAGCCAAAGAAATTGAGTCGGATTCTTACTCGAGTAGTAGTAGGGTGCTATGGCTGGGTCTTACTGACAGTGAACATTGGATGAAATTAGCCTTTTGCATGTCAAAATTAGGTAGGTGGGATAGTGGCTAAGGTAGGCCCATTTTACAGGCACGTGGGAGTTTCAAATTAAAGAGGGTTGCCGTGAAACATGACAGCCAGCCAGTTTTCTCAAAATTCTCAAATAGTGCATTGACCGGTTTTTGGCTGAGGTCATTTAGATTGTCGTATAAGTAGAAGCCTGTAGTGGCTTTCCCAGTTGAGGCAAGAGCGGGACAGTTGCAGAGCATGTGTTGGATAATTTCTTCCTCCACTTCGTTTAGGCAGCTCCTGCAAAAGTTGTGAAATGGGGATTAAATGGGACGTACTTTCATTGGAATGTGACACAAGCGATCGGGTGAAATGATCCTGGTCTAGAGCTGGTCTTTGGACAAGATCAACGATCGGGTGAAAAGGTCTAGCCTCTTCGTGTGAAGGCCAAGTAGGCTTCGTCCAGTGATTATAGCCTACCTTATTGAGATCAGGTCACTTGGTTTGAAAGTAGCTATAGGGGAACCTATGCTACAGCATGATCCATCAACCTGCAGTCTAGTGGCGCGTTTAACGAGTGCATCAGCTTCGCAGTTTTCCGGGATGTCTCTATGGCCTGCACTCAGAAAAGGCGAAACTTGACTGAAAAGTAGAAACAAACAAACTATTCCGTTAGATTCGGGTTCATCATCGTCGATCATCTCACTTCATGAATAACAACATTTTGAAGACGGTGCCATAAGTACTCTCATTAAACTCTGAAGCGAATGAAGGCGAGCACCAGATACGTATCGTTCGTAATTCCACACACACATACCCGACTGCAACAGCCCATCGTGCAGAGGAACGCACATTAAACTTGAATAGAGCTGCATTACCACTAATGGATGTTTTGTCCAAGAAGCCATTAAACCCCCGATGAACTGGACGCCACAAATCTGCTTACAATCTGCTCCCATGTCCCTGTGGTGCACACATGCCATTGCTGCGCCGCACCGCGCCGGGCCATCCCAAAGATTGTTGTAGAAATTTCCGTGTATGTTTACTTTTTCATTAAAATTTCGCTCTCAGGAGAAGTCTCTCCATTGGGTCGTTGCTCGGTTTTATTTTTCCAAATAATTAAACCAACTCAATTCACTGTCTGAGGTTTTCCAACCCCGGCCACGGGTCCTGGTCGCCATCCCAGTGCTCCACGCCCGTATGCAGAGAACTCCATTTGTTTGGTGGTAAATGTTTGTAGAATTTGAATTCATTAGGAAAATTGAGCTGAGCGTTCGAGGTCCATTTGAGGAGAGCCCTCCTCATCGCAATCGAGTGCGACCAGGGTTCGGCTGTTTCTGTTTTTTCCTTGAGTATTCTTTTTTACTTTTTACGTTTTTTTTTTTTGGTGGAGGATTAAGAGAAGAGCGTGCAGAGGGAGCATTTTTCGGTTTGGTAACCAAAATGAAGTTGTTTCCACCCGCATTGACCCGTTTTCTATTCCGCACTTCGGTTCAATGGAATTTTGTTTAATTTCGAATGCGGTTAAAAAGCTGTTAATTACCGACAGCAGGGTGTGTTGGGCGGTTGAATGGACGGGTGGGTGTTGTTTTTGAGGGCTTCTTTTATACAGCACCCGTGGAGATTGGGCGCCCGGGGGAAGGCACCCAACCGCCGGCAGTGGTAATGGAATTGGGAATAATTTCTGTCATTTTCTTTGAAAGCGCTTATGGTGGGTTTGTTGGCACTGGCTACGAGTGAGATGGGTACGAAGTGCGGAACGGGAAGGGAGTTGTGTTTCCTTGAATTAATTTCGAGAAGACTCCTCAATAAGGAGGTGAAAAGCGGGTTCCCATGGTATTTTGGAAACAATTTTAACATATTTAGGCTCCAAAGGCATTTTGGGATGCTGCGGATGATTACGCCTTAATGGATGTCCACATTTTGTAAATGACTGTGGCAGTAGGTGAATACGACATGCCGAATAACTTCTGTCTGTGTTGGACACAAATAAGATATTCGAAGTTTGTGGGTGAGGATACATTTGGTTTATATCCAAAAGGTCACAGGTGAGTGTCCTGTCCATCTTAAATGTACAAGACATTACTCACCTCAATAAGTCTGTGATAAGATTTGTTTTTTCACGAGTGCCCTTTGTGATTTGTGTAAGTCTTTTGATGTGTACATATACTTTCGTTTTAATATTTATTTTCTGCAAAGCGATTCTCAGAATACTTAGATTCCTTCCCCGTTAAAGCAACTACCATTTCCTCGAGAGTAAAAATACATCTTCACGTTTTTTTTTCTTTTCTGACGATGGATACACTGGTACGCTCGTAGATGTATCCAGCACAAATGAAAGAGTAGGCGTACATATATCTTCGCTTTCCAAATCTTTGATGATTTTTTTCAGACAGAAACTCCATTGATTAAAAAAAGATGTTTCTTAACTAAGGAACAATGTTTTGAAGGGTTTTCCAATGGGAGAATAAAACATGTTGTGAGCGAGATAAAAATGATAAGGCATATGAGTGACACTATGAATGAAATTTAACGTCGTTCAGACGTAAACTGAGACGAGCGTAAAATTGCAAGATCTCCTTAGCACCTTAGCGGCGTCGCATCTGTGTAAGTCAATCATGCAAGATTTCCTTTGTGTTATGCAGCCTCCTCTTATTGGAACCACACCCAAATCAGAAATTCTTTTATAGAGAGAGGTGGCAAGACAGAGATAGGCGGGACTAGGTTAGGAAAGAACGGGACTGAAGGTGTTTGCGAAGACAGATTTGCAGCTGAGATGCAAGATTGATCGAAAGATTGTTCTATAGTGTTAGCCAGGTATAACATTCATGACTTCGGGTTAGATCTGTAATTTATAAGATGTGGTCTAAAAACGGAAGAGGACTGAGGACATAAGATTGTGAGAATTGGTGCTAAAAGACAACCGGGGCAAACTGTGTTGACAAAAGTTAGTTGGTGGATCGGCGCTTTTCGAGGGACTTATGGCGAATAAGTTAACCCACAGGCAAATCTCGAAGACCGAGAGACTCACATAGAAATCTACGTTGGACAGCGTCAACACGACGTATGTAGGGGGAACTATAAACGAGTTGACCATACTTGGTTGGCATATTCGAGAATGGGTCTGACTAAGGGATATATAAAGATTTTGTCACACAGGGATTTGAAAATTCTTTTGTTAAAGCCAATTACGCACTTCGGTATATTTATAATATTGTCAATATGGGGACGAATGTTGACCTGATAAAAGTTGAAGTTGACCAAAATAAACGGAAACGGTTCGATATACGCTTAAATTATAAGTGCACCAAAAAACGATCTTCGGCGCATAATTCATCATAAAATCTTGGCAGCACCGACGATATTCACAACAATTGTGGCAGTCAGGGGGTGGAATCTTGCAAGATGATAGTTGATCGTTAACGGGCACAATCTGCAGTTTGTGATTGTGTTGCGTGACCCTCACTTTAAATGCAAAAACACTTAATAATTATAAAATAAAAAGCTTAACGGAATATATAGCAGAGACACTCTGGGTATTCTTATTGCAAAAGCATTTAAAAATGATCTAATACATCAACCACACCTGCAAATGTAAGCCACATACAGCAACCTAAACAATGAATGAATAAACTCAGGAATGAATACACAGAAAATAATGATTGGAAACATTGTTTTTATCCGCGCTTATTTCTTAAGCGGCGATAGATATGATGAGTAAGTTAAGCGGATATAGGATTTGTTGTTAGTGTATTTTAGATGCAAATTGAAATTTAAGCATATATACGCTTGCAAAAAAGCACAGTTATTGTTAGTGGTAAATACGGAAATTAAAGAACCGAAGTGGCTGCCTCGTGGTACGCCCGAAGTGGTTTTGATGGGTTCAAAAGAAACACGATCAGAACGTAACTACTATTCTTTACTTTTCTAGCGTTGGAAACCAACCTAGCGTTGGAAACCTAAGGCGATCAGTCTAAATATAATGAACTTTCTTAAGCGGTCGCTAGACCCTCAATATATTTGTGCAAAATATTGCACAATATTATGGTCTAGGCGCCCCAGACGGTGCAATATTTGACCGCTTTTGTCTAAATAACATATTGAGCTTAAATAAAATGACTCCCGGGAAGTTTACTACTCGGCACGTATAAAATAAATAAACAAATATTATCAACTGATGGCTGGCAGCACAGATGATTCAACACTTTGATCTTAGCCATAAGGTTGAGGAGCGAGACAAAAGATTATGAAACAAAAAGTAAAAAAATATGGAACTCAAAAATAAAATATTTTAAATAAAAATGCAAAAAAGCATGTAAAATATATAAAAACAAAACCAAAAAGACCATGGCGTATACATTATATTTGTACAGACGTTGTTATGATAGTTTTTAAGTTTTGTGTTAGGTTATGTTAGTTAAGGTGAGCCAAGTTTTATAGGTTGTCTTGATAAAATAATACACATATTCGATTTTTCACAAGACATACATTGAAAAAAACATAGTCTTAGCCGGAAGGCAAAGTTTAATTAATATTGGAATAGCTTTGGGTACCCGTATAGGGTCAGAAGGTTAGATGAAAGAAAGTTTGAATCGCCTGCGGGGATTCGTAAGGTGGACCGCTTTATATATAGGGACAATCATATAAAGGAACCTGCAGGGATTCGTAAGGTGGACCGCTTTATATATAGGGACAATCAAAAAATTCTTCTGCAACTGGGAAAACGTCTTTGTGACGTGAACGTACTGAAAAGTGTTGCCAAGTGTAGACTAACGCATTTTTAAGAGTAATTACGGGAAACCAATTGGTCAAGTCAAATTCATGGACGTTAATGACGCTTGGTTGGAATTTTTCATATACGAGAAGTAATATTGATTGAGCTGAGAAACTGTGTACGACGGAAAGTCAGCTAATAAGTTTGGGGTGGTTTGGGGATCAGACTAGGCAGTGCTGCCAAATTTATACTTTGTTGGATGATTATAAAGTTTTTGTATGTGAGGTGTCTGAGGCTATTGGTATATTACCTGAGAAGGTGCGAACCTTTTTCTTGAATATTCCGACATTTCCGCGAGAGTTCCGGGGTTGGTCACTGGCGACCATAAACGCAACCGTGTGATCACTTTAAAGGAACTTATGAGTGCACCACGGCAAATATTCCTAGATTGGACTTCATAGGTCACACTCACAAATGTCTACTATTGTACCCACACATGGGTGGGCGATAAGGAATGTGATTAGAATGAAGATGTCGAACGCATAGTATGAGGGACTTGAGAAATCTATATATTTCGGAACCACATAGTCTCGACAGACAACGGTTTACACTAAAAATAATTATTTTTTTTCAAAAAGTCACTGACTTTTTAAGCGCCCCTCGTATTATATATCTGTGCAGTGTCGATGACTTGCCCTGAATAAAAAACGTTTTTCTTGCTCTGTTACCTACAGATACATATAATTTGAAGTCGACGACCCTCTCCATTTCGCCTCGACTGTAAGCACAAAGTACATATATGATAAGACGTCACATTCGCCATCAAATGTCCAATGTAAGCACCATAATATTAAAAGGACTCATTAATCCCTTCAGAAGTATACAGTATGCTGAATGAACTCTGTATTTGCTGTACCGTAAGATCTGATCAATGTCATAGAAAAAGCCTCACTTTAATTGCCCTTTCCATTACACAATTTAGGTATGGTTTGTTCTCTAATGCGTCCCCATAACGAATTACTTAGTCTCGCCCACATTTCAAAGAGCACCTGTTAATTGACCTAAATACGGAAAACTAAGTCTTGTCATGCTTATGGAACTCCAAGACGGAACAAAACTGAAGGCTCTTTTCCGTATAGTCGTATTAAGAAGGGTGGGTTAGTTGGCTCTTCATGCTGTCAAGGACACCTCGTTAATTTCTTAAATCCATCCTTACTGCACTGTTGAAAGTGCTCCCAGAGCAGTTTTGCGGTAACTTAAGACTTAAGATGCCCCCTCTTCGTTTGTTTAAATCTTCACCTTTTCACACACTTTTACCCTTTGTCCTTTGATTCTGCCACCACTCCAAGAGTATAAACGGAATACGTAACTGCATAAAATATCTTTGCTTGGGTACCTTTGCGTATGCCACTAGACCTTCTCGGTGTTGGTGTGTTGATAAAACTTTAAAGACCGGTCTTAGGTCTACTTTAAGAGATGACAACGAATTGAAGTGTACTTATCGTGCTCCATGCTCTGCCCGTTCACCTTGGGACTGCTGTGAGTTCTCCTCTGTATCTGGCTTCAACTGTGACTTAGACAGACACTGTGACAAGAACACTGCACACGGGAGAGAAAGGACAAAAAGATAAAAGTGTACAGATAGCTGGGACACAAGCAGAGATGCTCTCCCAAAGGTATGTATTCAATTAAGGCAATCCTAAGGATGTAGAGGCAAACATGTGAGAGGCATTATAACGAAGGAATATTAAGTCGCGATATGGTACGTGTGCTAGTGTATCTTCCCTCTGGAGGTAATTCCTTTCACGTCCTTCCCTGAAACGGGACGGCATGGATGCACTCTGGAGGGCGATCAAGGGATAATGCGTTTAGGGTTCCCATTAAGGCAAATCTCAAAATTCTCTCAAATTCGATAGGAATGCCTGAAGAGTGTCGTTAGGACAATGTACTGTGGAATGAATATCTTCACGTCAGAGATTTACTTCTTTTGTGTGCGAATTTATTTTCTCAGGAAAACAGTTTTCCTATTCTCTGTGGAAGCATTATTTAGGCTGGTAGTTAACCTTTTGAAGTGGACGAGGAGATGTACACTTCCTTAGTTGGACAATGAATTTTTTTGTGGAGTATATACATATTCCTTAACCCGTGCGTTGCATAAATATGTTTCTTAATTTTTAACGGAACCTGCAAAAGTGGCACAAGCTTTTGAATGTGGAGTTCATACGTGATGAGATGTAACGTCATAGCAGAGACTGCTTTAAGCAAAAATCTAAAATTGTATCCAAAGAATATCAACATAGCACATGTTCTCTTAATTTATTGGAATAGATCGATTTTTTTTTCGCTGTCGCACTCGTACTCATATTTATCGTCCTCAATATTACCGAATATTCCCTTGAAATTGGTTGTATTCCTGTGGTGCCTGCCTTTGTATCGATTGAACGATTTCGGCGCAACATTGGCAGCCATATCTTGATGGATGATCTCGGACTCCAGTTTTCCAGGTTCGGTAAACTGATATAGATAGATAACTTTTGTTCTCAGTCTCGATGCTCAGATTTGCTTTTACATTTGTTTTGAACAGATTGATTCCTAGGCATTTTTTGCCATTCGCAAAATGAAGCGTACAAGCAAGCTGACTTGATAATATTTGACGTTGGCAAAGATTACGTGTTAAATATGGCCTACTAGGCGATATTGCAGGCACATGGGGAAGGCCATACTACACACAATGTTGTTGTTTTTTTTACTAATGTTAAATTGAATCACGCTTCATGAACTTGTTTTTTTAATTATAACTAAAAATAAGAACACATTGACTACTACTTAACCTTAAGATGATATCATGAAATCAACAAACAATCACTGTGACACTCTTATTAAAACATACCAAGAAATTACAATGAAACCAGAAAAAACAGAATTATACTCCTATGTTGCACATTTCTCGCACCGGGCTAACGACGATAGGTTCGAGCAGAACCGATTCTAATATGTTTGTTGTGAAATTAAGCTTAACTCTGTGCGTTTCCGCTTTTAGGAAATATAAGGGTGGGCCATATTACCCACGCGGGCCATATTTGCTGCACTCACCATACTGGAGTTAAGGTGCGTAATTAATTTATGCAATAGTTCAATAACAGTTATTTTAATTTTAAGAAAGCCTGAATAGAGGGCAACATTTTTTCGCTTTCAAATTGTAAATCGCTTGAATAGCGCAATAGACAGATGTTCTTTGAGTGACAAATTAGTGAAGTGGTGGTAGTTGCCAATCGGACTCCATTTTGAACCCGGCAGTACTGCGCCAATTCTACGATCCAAAAAAACGCAGCATATTACATCTTACGGGATAGGAAGCTTACTCCGATTTAAGAAACCAAACATGGAGCGACACGTGGGTGAAGAAGTTTGGCTTATTTATTGATTACTGGTTATTTTGCGGGCATTAAAAAAGTCCCACTTCATATATAAGGAGGTACAGTTTGTTGACTGTAAAACAAAAGAAAAACTTTATCATTTTTTTCTTGAGCTCAAAAAATTGGTGTTTAGGGCATGTTTTGCAATCAAATACACCACTCTGCGCAGAAAAAAATCAGCCGAGAATCAATCTATAATGGATCTCAGCTTTTCTCTCAGCCCAAAAATGAAGGACCGTGGACCATGCTTTGGTTGACATTGACACTGGGTACATACCAATAACAGGGCGCTGCGTGCCACACAGATGATGGCGTAATGGAAATACTGCACGAGCGGCAGGGGCGCATGGTGTTCTTACACAGATGCTACTACGCTACCGTGCACTTTGTCCCCATTCGACACATTGTGAGAGTTTTGCTAGGAAGCAGATCTATCTCCTCAAACGACAAACCGTGTCATCGGACGGATTCAGCTTTAAACTTGTGCGCGAGTCGTGGAAATTTAAATGGGATTACTCAAACGGACGTCGACGTCACTATGCGAAGTCACGACCACCAGTTGAATAGCGTCTTTCAAATAATTTCTAGATACCTCACTCACAACTTGTTGCACATTCCTATTGAAAAATATCTATGACATTGTTCTAAAGGTGAGAAAGATATTTTTGATGTGAAACGTATATTGGCCAACTTTGGGAGTAAATCCGAATCTTATGCCGTGACGGATAACGGCATGACACTGTCACACCAGCAAACTAATCTACCGCAAGACAATCAAGCCACCGCTCTCGACTTGTTTGTGTGAGAACGACAATCCATGCTACTGTCTACTTTACCTTTAAAAGAAGCCTCTACATCGTAAATTTCGGGTAGCAACATACACTTTGGACGAAAGCAAAAGTTCAACTAATGTAAATCTCGAAAGTAGCAATCGCCAATAGTCCCTTTAAAATCAATCACAAAGCACACAATTTCAGCAAAATGCAATTTTTGCATCTTCATACATTGGGCAAGGATAAGGATGTGTGGGCAACGCCGAATGCAATTAACAAGCAACAGTACCAGAAGCGAAACAAAACCTAAAACCGAATGGACATTACACCCGAGAGTGTTGAGCTCATGCAAAAATTATGAAATAAAAACCAGAAGTTTTTCAATGATATCTACACAACCATAACCGAGGGACTAATCTTAACCAGGCACCCACACGTCCAATACTTCCCACAACGCGACCGGGCCCAGTTCCGAGCTATTACAAGCGAAATTAATATGCCTCCAAGATACACACAGCGGCGGCGGCAGAGAGAATATTCCTGCACACTATCGTTTCCATCCATGAGTATCGTAACTGGTATCTTCGCCGTTGCTGCCACCACTGCCGGCATCGCCAGCACCAGCACCAGCAACATCACCAGATTCGCCACGAGTAGATCCAATAGGAGCAGCAAGACTACCGAAACCGTTCCCGGCATTAAATTAATGAAGTTTTGTCCGGCAGCATCTGTGTTGAATTGCCGCTGCTGAAACATAGTAGAGCGCTGCAGACAGACACCAACAGCACAGCTAAGTAGTCCGAACGTCCAGCCACCGTCGTCGTCGTCGTGGCCCGGATGAGTAGTGCTCCTACGGGTGCTTATTCAAAGCGAGGGTGCAGCTGGAGTGAGCTGGGCATTAATTTCAAACTGCAAAAACATCAAATATGTGACTCGCATATTTATTTGGATAATTATTGTTGCTCGGTATCGCATAACAGGCAGACTCCGCCGAGCCGGCCAGCGGTGGTAGTGGCTGTGCCTCTAGCCAGGAATAATCACGATATGATGCGTAATGACGGATGAGGGTTAATATGAATCATTTGGCACGTTCCCATTCAGGCTTAGCGTTCTTCCCTCGAATATCTATTCTGGTCGTGTTTGCGATTGTTTTACCCTTTGTGAGATTCTTGGGACAGTTGTACCGAGATATGCGGGGACATTCATTGGCTTTGGCAAGGAGCGAATGATTTTGTTTACTTTGCAAGCTTTTTTGTGACTTACAAAATCTTTTATAGTGGACAGATGTTGAGGAATAATGGCCATCTCGATTGATAATGTTGATGACAGGTTGAGACATACGTTCCAGGCCACAGAGTGGGGACTTTTTCAAGGCTTTTCTCATAGTAGAGAGAAGACGCGCCGTTCAAGAACTGATGAACTGGGCAAGAAGATGGGAACATCCTAAAGTCTGAATTTATCATAGAACTGCTGGTATGGTCTGGACAACTTGGTCAAACTTTCTTCTTATAACTTGACCTCTGCAATGAATCATATATCAGCAGAATTCTTTCCATATTTGTCTGGATTCTCCTCACTTCCGATGCATGGGCTGGTTCACGAAAACTCGCAGTAGCGTAGTGGATTGGTACATAGCCGGGGGTGTCAAGTTCAATCCACGAATTTACCAACTTTTATAAATTTACGGTTTAAATTAAGTACGGCAATGTTGTTCAGTTTGGACGTGTGTATGTGTTATTGTTTTCATTTGAAGCCCCATTTCCTGCCCTTCAGCGTCTGGATTGTTTGGCATCAAGTGAAGGCCCATGGCGTGGCCGTGGATGTGCCTCGACCCTACGCAACGAATCTCGGATGGTACGACAAAAAATATTTTTCACTTTCCCACCTCTTTCCAGTCACTGGCAATGCTCAAAGAGTAATAAATGTTCGAAAAAGGAATAAGCAAAACGTCATAGCTGATTTTTGGTGCTTTTGAAAGAAAAATTCTACTTCGAATATATGGTCCCATCTGCGAGGAAGGTGAATGGAGGAGAAGACACAACCGACCAGGTACCAGGATGTGGATGTAGTCCAGAGGTCAAAAATCCGGCGACTGCACTGGATCGCCCATATCGAGTGTCGGACTTTTACGGGATTACTTGCACTACTCTCGTGGTGAGTGTACTCCCGTACTACCTCTGCTTGAAAATACTGCCCTCGAAAATCAGACCTTGAACATTTTGACTTTCCTAATTAAGAGATTTATTGTGAAATAGCGAGATACATGCTAGGGTGAATATTTAGTATTTAGTTTACACGCTTCAAAATGGGCATCTTCAAGAGAACTTGTGAATAATTATAATAAACAAAGTGCTAATTTATTTGATGATTAGAACCTAATTTTAAATTTAATTTATTTTTCTTTTTATTTAATAAATCATAAACTGTATAGTCTTTACTGAAGCAATAGTAATCTAATTAGACTTTAAAGATATTGATTTATTTTGAAAGTTAATTTATTTATTGAATTAACTGGTCTTAGAATTATGCCCTTAAAATATCTAATTAATTTAATAAATTAGTTTGGCTGTTAAAAAAAAAAGCTTTGTTTATTTATGTCTCCTGCCTTCTTGAGCAAAATACTCCTCTCTTGACTTTTCAAGCACTCCTCAGCGGAAATTTGAAATGGCAGCCCTGAATTGCGATTGGACCCTAATATTCCAGCTAAGAGCGTCATTGACTTCAAACCTCCTGGTTCCAAGATGGAATCTCTCTCTCTTGCTAAAAGGTGGTACGTATCGATTTGCCTTTGTGTGAAAATTTGTTTGTTTTGCCGGAAGCCGCACTGGTACGTGCCGACAAGTCGATGTTGAGCAGAAATATTTGGTTGCAACAGGTAGGATCGTCTTTTTTGAGCATATGGAGCTTGTATTCCAATCGTCAGACATGCTTTCGCCTTCCCAAATTCTGCATATCATCTGGTGAATGCTTCCTTCCAGAACATCGCCACCGGCCTTGAGGAGCACTGATGGTAAGCCTTTGAGCATGTGGCTTTGTTATTCTTCAGTTTCTTATTGTCTCTGCAGACTTCTTCAAAGCAAGGTGGTTTCCTATCACTATCTCCTGGTCAGGTGCTGTCTGTGAAGTCACACACACATACAATTTCGAAGACACTTTTTTTTTCTGGCTTTTTTATAAAAGGCCAGTATTTTTTGCTGGTTCCTCTCGGTATGCTTGGATGTTATGAGAGACCTTTTCTTCAGACGTAGAAGCTTAATATACTCCCGTCTAGCTCGGTACTCCCCTTGCGATGATCTTTTATTCCATTGTAGGCATCATACCACGGGTTTCTTGTCTGAGATATGAGCCAATTCAGTACCATTTATACCAATGTTGTGTAATTTTCCCAGGGAAACCTGAACCCGTTCAATTGTCTCAAAGGGTCTTTGGAAGTCCACTCCCATTTTGGAACGAAATACCCTTAAGCGATGCTCTTTTAATAAATTTCTCAATCGCGGGGCTGAAGTACTCTTCTGTACAATCATTTAACCAAGATTTATTAATTATCCTAGTTTTCAAATCACCACCTGTTCCCTGCTCACATAAATTGGCGACCACTTGACCTCATCAACGTTGCCTTTTCATCCACCCTTTCACTTCAGATGATGGTTAGGAAGTCACCAGGTGCTCACTCGTTAACCACGAGGATTAGCGTTTTCATTGTCTGAAAAGTTCTCAATTACGTCCTACGGATACGTCTGATTGGCTCTTACAATCAATCTGAGAAAAAAAAAACACCCGACTTCCTCCACATTCTTGACTTTGGTGAAATTCAACAAGACGACTTCTTCGCATTCTTGCCGTGACGCAGTTAATGCTCACAACACTCACATTCAACTCATTATAAAGCAATCAAATACCAATTACTTAAGGTTTCCTGGTAGTCCTTGAGCGAGTAATTAACAACCCATAAGGCAAGCCGACTAATTTTCTCGATTATGTACTCGCGGTGTAGTCAATTACTTCCACAGCCCTAGCTGGCGCACTGCCGGCAAACCAGAGTCTCACCACAGAGAAGTACTTCACAAATCGATCGCATTACACCAAGCACGCGGAGAGACTAGAGTTTCACCTCCACCGCCAGCACAATTTCCAATGAACTGCACTCCGTCGAGAAGAGGAGAGCGACTTCGATTCCTCCATCGTCCTTGCTCGTCAGCCCCTCACGGTGTCTCTGCAGGAACCTGAATGTCACACAATTACTGGCGGAATCCTATGGAATTCAATCCACTCCAATTAGCCGCTGAAACTATGCTAAACCAGGAGCAATCCAATGCACCATGCATCCATTGTGTGTGCACTTTGCATACGTATGCTCCAACATAAAGGGCATCATTTCGGGCTAAGGAGGAGCGATTCAAGGCATTCAAACCGAACTCATTAGCCAGCCAGGCCGAACCGCAGCGCAGCACAGCACAGCCCACGTCCTTGAAGTTCATGCCTCAGATGTGAAAAATAATAGCTGGAGGAGCATGCGGAGCATTACGAAATTTTGCATTCACATTTTCGTTATCGGGCACTAATGCGATGCATGGAGGGGGTTTGTCGCTTCCAGCCGTAAGCCCGCATCCACTCTCAGACAATCCGAGAGAATCCTTGATTCGATTCCACATGTGCGATATGGTAATCCTCGTGCAAATCTACCTTTTGCACAATTCCACCCGAAACGAAACCAACGAAAAAAGGACAACGAAACCCCCGAAATACTTGCGACGGGTAAACAATGAAATGAAAATTTTTGGCAAACGTGAACACTCGTTGCCGTCGACGTCGACATTGGGTAGCCATGCATGTGGGTATGTGCATCACTTTTACGAATGTCTCCGTTGTCTCGAAGTAAATTCACAAAATGAAAAGCGAAAAAAAGACGAGTGTGTACAAAAAACAAAATAAATAAATTTGGAGAAACGTAAAAACGTCACCATGCTCGCTTACGACAAGTGAATTCAGTTCCTGGAAGATGTCAGAGGCAAAACTGTGCAGATAGCAACCGCATAACGACGTGACGTGCCTACATCGGAAACGACTTCGAGGGCTGACACAGTATGTCATGCAAGATGGTATGCAAGCGGCATGGCAGTCGTTTCGATCTGACCGACTCCGGTGGGCATCTCTGGTGGTGAAAGGTTAGTTGAGGAGTCGAGTTGGGTCTATCTCTGTCCTTTGACATGTCTCGGTTATAAACCTGTCTAAGGTCCCCATACAGAGCTTGAGTGAATTAATCCCTTTTGTTCGCATCACATTTCGCCAAAGCCGACAACGAGCACCCACAGACCGCATACATGCCTGCGGTGTCGACTGTATCAACGTGTTTCGGGTTTGAAGGTCCTTATCTTATCCCGACAGCATCTCCACCTCCACAGCGTGAGCATAATCACCAACGTCATTATCGACATCATCATCGTCTAACTTGAATGTTCATCTCCCTCACCTGTGCGATGGCAACCTGGATGAAGTGGAAAAGACCTCGTTTTTGAGGGCCTTCCCTTACACACCCGCCACCCCTCCCCCTCCACAATTTGCCACGCCATCGGACGGATGCTTAGACTTGGTTAGCTGTTTCCAAATGTTGACGAAGGCAATGGTGGAGAAGTTTCCAAGGGATGAGATCATAGAACATCGCACATTCAGATCAGCGTTTTGAATTTCATTTCTTGTTTTCCTCCTCTTTTTTTCCCTCTGCTCACGAATTGAATGGTTCATTACGCTAATGCGATATTTAAATTGTTCTGTGAATGTGTTCCTTGGTTGCAGAAGACGGTTTGGCGGGTGGATATCCTTGGCAAGGACGGTCGAGGGATAGCGGCTGTGGGGTAATCTTTGATGGGAATTCTTGGGTGCTCCATTGACAACATTTTCTTTTTGCACGTTTTTGATGTATCTTGTGGGTTATCACGGGGGGATGTAGTTCCGAGTGTAAGGTGGCAAGGGATTCAGTGCGACTTTGGAGAAAGTTTTACTGGATTCCGCGGAACTCCTTCAATCAGTTTGCCAGCGGAGTTGTGTCAAGGTTGACGGCTTCTCTTGGATGTCCACATCTGTAATTGAGGTAGGTGTTCCTCGAAGCGGGATAAAGTGAGGAGCGGTAGCATATAGTTGGCAACGTTCTCACTGTGGATCGATAGGGAGTTTTCCGTTTCTTCCTGTCGGCTTTCTTCGCTTCCAGTTCTGCTCTTAAACGCATGGAGCTTTCCATAGGCTGAGTAGACTCACAGGGTAACATCAGCAGACTGAACTCAAGTCAGAACCGAATTCTTAAGCCCGAAGTATGCGCTTGAACTTCAAGTCTCCAGATCAGAAGGCTAACACTTTCAGATTTCACTATCAGCCCGAATTAAGTTGCCCCATTTCGATGCAAAACAAAAAGGAACCATCGAACTAATTCACCCCATCTTATAGCTTAACTAAATTCCTCTTGAACACACAGAGTGGAGCTTTTGCAACCTCACTTCCTCTCCCTAATTGATGGTGGATCCTAACCATTACTAATCATTGACCTGTCTGTCAAGATATGAAGGAAGCCACTCAAGGATGCAACCTTAATTTGAAGGATACCAAGGGGAAACAAAGCGGAAATGCTTTTTCTTCGTCGTTGGCTTTCTTTTAAATAATAAATGTGTTCTCTGGATTAATGAAGGGTTGAGTCTACACCGATGGGAAAAAGGATACAGGAAGAGCGACTGAAATGCGGTACAGATTCCCATCCACATTGTGTTCACAAGTCAACAGACACGGAGGCATGAACACTGAAATCTGGGTAAGAGCTTTGGAATGGGAATCGGTTCAATACTTCGTTGAAGTGGAAGCGGTCTTATACACATGAGTACATTTCAAATGGAGTTGTTTCATTTAGGGACTTACACCTGACCTCTATTTTGGGTCCAGGCAAGGCGAGGGGATTGGTCCGTTCTGATGGCCACAAATACGATTGATGTTGCATTAAGTTCATATTGTGCGGGAGTAAATTTGCCATGGACTGTTGCATGCAGCTTTAAGAGGGAGGTATTCGCATGCTCACATTCATTTAGTGTGGATGACTTGAAAACCGAGAACCGAGTGGTTTGGATCGATGTTCTCTTTCATGATTGCCTGTGGTTGTAGGAACTGACCGAGGGATTCTAATCTGGGATATGGGAGAGGAATGAGCTCATTTTCATACCCAAATGGTATTCCTTTTGTCAGATGTCAAATTGGCTTCAAGCATTCTGAGGATTCAGTATTGCAAGTTGTTAAAGGACCTACATAGGCCTTTATTTTTCTCTACGCGTCAGAGGGCCATGCCACGCACAACAGCCAAGCTCAAGATCAGCGATATGACTGATGTGGGAATGAAATTCGATGGATACACATCAGTGACGGAATCGACATTAGAATTGTCCGTTGAGATTCACATGCTACAGACACATCGCCTGATTTCATAGTCCTCCTATTATGAGCAAGTCACTAATACCACCATGGGCCATGCGAGCATTCTGAACAAACTATCAGAAAAAATATAGAGGTCACAATAACGACAAATTCAAGTTAATTAATATGAATTAAGTAAATATATATTTTTAAATAAAATAAATTAAGTGAAGGTTAAACTTAGTAAGCTAACGGTAACGACATTATTTAACGCACGAATTGAAATGATAAAAAACCAAGATTGGAGCCGCCTAAGTTTAATAGAAGAAAAGAACGGTGATTAATTATCGTATCATGAAACATCGCATATTTCAAATATAAAAAGGGATCCAGAGACCGGTTTCCTTGGAGTTTTCTAGACTTCTACTGGCGCACCTTTGGAAAAGTATATTATTTCCCTTAGCTCCTATGGAAAAATCAGAGTTTGGAGACAAGCCAAAACTGACCTAAGTTTGGAAAATATCCAGACTACAAACAAAAATTGAGGGGGCAGTCAAATGGTATGGGGCTGTCAGCAGGTGGCAATAGTACTTTGCATTTACTTCATGAAAGCGTGAATTTAAGGGCTTATTTGAAAATGAAAAAACAAACATATAAGCATAATGTAAACAATGATGACACGAAACTGAACATTTTGATCAATTAAAGGTGATAACACAAAGCAAACATCACATATTTTTATGCTTTGATAAATTTATAACTGCATTAAGGTCATTGCAGCCCCTCGTAAAAGTCCTGATTCGAATGGGATTACTTAGAAACGCGTATAAGAACTCATGAGATTTCAAATAAAGAATATATCCTTGAACTTCTTATTATGTTACTTTTTGCCCAAATATATATTTGTATATAAAATGAAATGAAAATACCCAAGAAATAAAATAAGGCGTAGTTCACACCTTGCAAATTTTCCCTTAGCACTCTAGAGCACACATTTCCGACGGTTCAAGTTCAGTGTTCCACCAGAGAAATTGCCTAACACGATTATTGGATGCCGATGCCGCCTCCCAGGGCCCTTGACACAAAGGTTGTTGTAATACGTACTGTCTGCAGATCTTTATTCTTTGGTGCCTAAGACCGCATTGTTGGTTGGTTGGTTTAAGCGGCTACCGGATTGGGCTCAATCTGGGTGCAAGTCACTTCTACTAAACAAACTCAAAGCGTTTGGTTTGCATTCCAATTTTATTAAGTGGATATCTTCTTTCCTCTTAAATAAAACCCTAAGAGTTAAAATTGGTAATTCTTTATCAATGCTAATTCAATCTAGATCGGGTGTACCGCAAGATAGTCACTTTGGCCCTTTATTATTTATAATATTTATGAACAATATTACTCTCTCAGTTAAACATAGTAGATGTTTGCTATGCTGACGATATTAAAAAAAAATATTCAAAAGTATTCAAAATGTTAATGACTGTCTCATGCTGAACTTGATCTTAATTTAAGTAAATGCAATTAAATCTCTTTTACGAAATCAACTTTTCAAATCCTATTTACTTATCTCTCGAATGTGTACAGTATGAAAGATTTGGGTGTTTTGTTTAACTCAACATTAACAATACAAAATCATATCTGTTATATTTTAGCAAAAGCCAACTCAGCAGTCGGCTGCATCAAACGCAGTGCTAAAGGATTCCCTGATCCATTTGCCTTATTAGCAATGCATATTTTCCTAGTCCGACCTTTCCTTGAATATGCTGTCGTAGTTTGGAAAACGGCGCTCAGCACTTTTTCCGAACGTATTGAAAAAGTTCAAAAGCGATTCACTTCGTCTTCTTTAAAATGCATTGTAATTTTCACCCTCGCTACAAAGCTAGATGTCGACTGCTTAACGCACAATTCATGATGTTATGTTTGTTAGGGATTAGTCTGCAGTCATATAAAATGTTCTTGCCTCTTATCCACGATTCAATTGCATATGCCATCTAGATCACTCCGTACTTGGGACTTTTTATTTGAAAGGTTTGATAGTACAGACTATGGTAAACACGAACCATTAACAAGAATAATTCGCATTTTCAAGGAACATTCACAACTTTTGGATCTGTCCCATACTAGACAGCACTTTAAAAGCAAACTATTAAGCCTTTTTACTTTTTAGGATTTATTACGTTCTGAAATTAATAATTAACTTATTATTAAATATTGTAAAATTATAAAATGGGTAGTACACTTCACAAAATCTGTTAATACGTATGTAATTTGTAGATCTTAAACAAATAAATAAAATAAGTAAATAAAAATAAGTAGAGCATTGTGCGCCATATTGATACCACACCTCGTAGACCTGGGTTGTTTTGGATTGGCGAAATCCAACCTGTGGAGTTTAGGAATTTTGATTATGTTCCATATTCTTTGATTAACGATCTAGGAGAATGTCGTGTGTTAATGAGTGTCGAGGCAACTGTGACAGTGTGGGTTGAACGTTATTCCGAGTCTAGCAGCGGGGATGCCTATATGTCAGTGTCCTGTGGTTACAGCCACGACTCTAGCTATTTCGGAGCGATTTCTTTTGAGGAGGTCATCCGTCCTGGGCTTCAGTTAGGATGGTCGGGTTTTCCCACAGAGCTTATACATGGATGTCATAGTGCATCTTCTATTAACTAAGGCCAGGAAATTTTGGTAGATGAATTATTTGAGGCGATAAAATGGGGGACCCATCATTTCAGTGAGGGCGTTGCTGGTAGCACCAGCTGTTACTGCCATGTTTGAGTTTTTCCTTGGACTGCTGCAACACCACATTGTAGCCAACTTTCTCTTATGTTAACTAGCCTATTAATCATAATACTCGATATACAGCAGAATGTGTTTAGCACGACTTCGACAGTGACGAACAACCGGTTATTGCGACGTAATCACAACAACATGCTAGCTTTGCATACAAATTGCTATGAACGCACATCCGTTTAGTGCGACTCCGGTTTGAGCGACTGACCGCTTTGTACGACGTATTTTTTCTACAAATCCTTCGCTTACTACGACTAACGGTTGTTGTTTTACAATTAAAAAGAAACATATAATGCTGTTTTCTGTAAATTATTGAGAAAAAAAAGTCAAAAAATAAAAAGCGTTTGGAAGCTGGATAAATCTCTGGTTTAAACTGGAGCGTAATCGGGGAATCCCAGTAAGTGGCTCTATGATTCAGGATGTTACTTCAACATAGTGTGAGTGATATGAGGAAGCAAAAGTTTGCCTTAACCTGCGTTCGCGATATTGGGACGAGGACATTTTTAACGCAAACGAGACGGGTTTGTTTAGCGAATAAGAACTTAGCGGCACTGTTAAAAAAGCTATTGTTAATAGGCAAGGTCCCACATCCAACATGTTTGAAAAATTTACGTTTATTACCAGTTGCTTGTAAAAGCAACTGTCAGAGATCTTCATCACGTGGGTACGTGCTTGGGAAGAAAAAAATATGCTTTCGATTTCTGCAGTTATACACCACATCCGCAATTCAGTGCGATAAGAAGCGTAACTGTGATTTTTTTGTAGCAAGATGCGAAGAACCTTCCGAGGAGAATGTTGTGTAAAATGTTATTATCAGTAGTAAAATTGTGAGGAACTGAATGAAATTTGTTCAACTCCCAGTGCTCCCGAGGTAGATACGCTGAAGGTACTACACTACGCTGTACGAAAAATCAAAATGTTATCAGAAACATACTAAAATGACACACTTTTAAAGTTAGATATGTATTTAAATACATATTATTGTTGTATTCAGCTACGAGTAAAATAAGAAAAGTTTATTTAATTTTCGTTGATAATAGCTGTGTTTTTTCACGATATAGTGAAGTGAAGTAAGATGCGAGAAAACGATTCGCAGTGGCTTTGATTTTTATCTGTCAAAATATATGAAGAAACCAATTTATATGTTCGAATGGCTGTCAAAATATATGAAAAAATTCAAACTAGAATTTTTATCGGCAGCCACTTTTCACTGCCGATATAATAGGCAGTTATAGACATTAGGTTGTTGTATGTGCTTTACTTGAAAAATCCTACTTCACTATTTATAGAAAAAAACACGGCTACTATTTACAGATGTCTATTGGGAAAATCAGAAACACTTATGATTTAAGAAAAAAGTACGTTTTGTGCGTCCTCCGGTTAGTACGACTTAATGGTGACGGTCACTTGACCGTCGCAATATCCAGACTCGAATGTAATCAAAATCCAAAGAATGCAAAAAAAATCAATTCGTTACTGATGGAACCGAAGACGAGTCCTTAATGTCTTAATTATTCTTTGCTGTTGAAATTGAATGCCATATGTTGATTTCCATTCAACCTGACCTTCGCCAAAAAGAATTAAAACATAGTCGCTATTATCCAGCGAAAACTCCCGACGATCCGCCAACCATAACACCAAGGTCAACTCAATTACGTAAAACACTGGAGATGCTTTGCTCCATCTACGCGAAGAGCGTGCCCATTTGCGCAAATCCGTTTAACGGCCTCCCACGTATTCAGATTGTTTTCCTTCAGGTTTTCGCGAAAAAGTTGCTGGTGGGGATGGGTCTTCAAAATGACTTATTGCAAAATACATCGGAATTCAAGGCAGGCGATATAAGAGGTATTTCCCCAGAATCCTTTCTCACCTCATCACCCTCCATTTCGATCCGCCCTAAATCCGCTTCAAATTCATTCCATTTTTTCATGTGCTCACCTGCGCTTCTTTCCGAGGAAGACCAGTTGTCCTTCAACAGGCGGGCGTATGTGTGTGTGTGTCTATCATCTAATGTGTGCGTAAATCTATTGAATACCCCTGCACATCCACTACACATCCAAGGACGTGCTGTCGTCTCGACCGGATCTAGGCGCGGTAGTAGGGGAATATCTTCCCGCACCCTATCCATTTCCCATTTCCTGCGTTCCATTACGCTCCTCTTAAAGCCCACCTCTGACGCCTGGCAAGGGTGGCTTGGTGAAATGCCAAAGGACCATAGTAACTTCCGCAGCATGCAGCAGCGGGAGCAATTTGCAAAAGGGTTATACGCGATTATATATGTACGTGTTGGTACAATGCCGAAGGACGTGTGTACAGCAATCTGCGTAGGAGCAGCCAGAGACGCGGTGGCGAAAGCGGAGGATAGAAGAAAGGGGCACATAATATATGCAAAGAGGAAATACATTTAATATAAATCCTTTTCATCCTGACGACCTGTTAAGGAAAACAAATCATAAAAGGTGAACGAACATTTTGTGTTATCCTTTTTTCTACACTTGTGCTCCTACTTAACGTCCCTTTCGAGGTGAGCTCTGGGGTGTTTTCTTTCCTTCGCCATTTCTTCCTTTTCCTTGCCAGCAACATTACTTACCTTGTGTACGCCCATTTGCTTCCTCTGTGGAACGTAGCGGGATAAACTAAAAAATCGAAAAGATACGGCAAAAAAACGAAGAAGAAAAGATTAAAAGGGATTTTTATTTTAGAGTAGGAAGGAGGGTGAGGCTAAAGATGTAAAAGGGACCCGCACACAACCGTACAAATTACCAATGCCAGTGGTGAGACGCCAGCCAGATACACCATAAGAGCGCGCATACAACATATCCTTTATGTTGACAATCCGACCAATTTTTCCTTTTACCGTGTGTATTTTTTTTTTACGCCAAAGGAGCGACACATAATCCAATTTGATTTAAACGCAGCAAAATACAGCAAAAAATGAAAACTGAAAACAAACTCATCCCCATCCTCGTCATCGTGCTCGAGGTGAAAGCTGCACACATCCATACGTACGTAGCATGTACCATATGGCCCCCGTCCATGAAGTGACTTGTTGGCTGAGAGAAATTTTGGTTCAAATGAAAACATACTTAAGACCGTAGCTGAAGATCCTTCCGGTGGCGATGTTGTGTTTGAAAATTCTGTGAAGGATTTCTTGTTCTTTATGGCTTTGAAAAGGACTGTGTGCTAAGGATGGGATTGAGTGGGTAATAGAGGTGTGGTAAAAACGCAATTGCATATGTTATTGGTCTCTTTCTGTAATCCCCTGGAACAATAAGGGTAGATAAGTCATATTGAAAGGGGTTTGGTATGGGGGTTGTTGCTTTTATTGTCACCTGAGGGGACAATTGTTTGCTGAGCGACACTTTGTGTGTGTATGGGGGGACTGGGAATATTTTTTGAAATCTATATTGGTTTTGAAGACAGACGCAATCGAACGACAATGGATGCAATGCCCTCGATTTGAGTGCTATGCGAGATACGATAAAACAGATGTGTTGGATACATATGGCTTTGGTAAATTGTCAAAAATCTATTATTGGGTTTTATTCAAAGGACCATCGAGAGACGTCTCGAAACATACCTTTCTGTGGACAGAATCGCACGACTTGATGAAGAAATTGGTTCAGTCTGAATGTGAGTGAAGCCCCTAGACCTTTCGAAAAAATTGGAGCGGGATTCAATTTGAAATTGTTTTCTGTAGTCTATATTTTTCTTTGCTGGCGAAGAGACAGCACTTCAGACGGAAATAAGCATAATAGTCGCCTCTGGCCACCGAACGAATTGAAACCCCCCAGCAATTGAATTGAGAATTTGAGACTAATACGTTCAGTTGACCCAATTGTCGGTGTTGCAACACAGGACTGCCTACAATTTGGAGACATTCTCGAATTCCAGAATTGCAATGACCAGCACTCTCTCCAGTTTGCTCTAGCTTACTTAACAGTGGTAAGTGAGCTTATGTGCGTTGAAAATGCACTACAATCAGACTAGACCCACTGTGTCTCAGAAAACCAATTTGAACTTTCATAACTTTCATGACATAGTCGTAGACGGTATCGTGATATTGTGCCAAATGGACAAAATTGGTACAATGACGCTTTTGAAAGTATTAGGTCAATTTGACACTGCCACTTTGGTTTGTATTAACATTATATTTACTGTAAAAAATAGTGGAATAAGTATGGGGGACCTGCAACTCCCTTACTGGCCTAAAGACAATTTAAAAATCGCCATTATACCAATTTAGAATAATATCATTTGACACAATGTCTAGTCACTGTCGTAGACTGTAGATAGGAACTAAAGTCAAATAAATAATTGAATTATTCTCGATACAAGCGTCTGAGAGACCAGAGCTTGGACGGTATGGAAAAGGTGTACTTGATTTTCCGTGATCTCGTCATTCAAAAAACAACTTCAGAAGTTGTTTGTGATACCGCCAAGCCATGTCGCATTTTTTCCAATCTGCTTGAGAGGCATCCACCAGAAAAAATAATTTTCCTATGGACTGGCATTGTGCCACAGCCAATTAGTCTCTGCAGATAACGCGAACAGTTTCGCACGCTAAGTTGGTTGAATTTTTTCCCCGTACTTTTTTGCGTTGTTCTACACATTCGGAGTCGAAATTGTCCATGCGCTCTACATGGCACACCAAATTGGGTGTATTCCCAGACGGCTGACAGGGCTCATGTCGATGAACAGCATACAGTTCGTGTTTGCATCTTTTTCTCCCACCAACGCAAACAGGACCAAGGATCATTAAGGACAGCCTATAAGTTAAGACCCAAAATGTGCATTCGCATCCATGTCAACTGGACGTAATGAACGCGCTGAATAATACGCTGACGTAGCACCGTTCCCACGAATCCACCTGCAGTCACCCAGCTGGGGGTATCGCGGCGTCTAATGTGATCCTCTCCACATTTTTTCCGATCCCATTTTCCCCATTTAAGATACAGTGCAGGTTCGATTATTGCAACTCTCGATTTATGCAACCAATGTAATGGACTTACCCATTTTCGATTCTTGCAACAAATCGAAAAAAAAGTTTTCGATTTTCGCAACTTCAAGATATATATCAACATTATTTAAATTCCTTCGTTCAACCGGAGCATCATATCATTTCATAATGAACTTTGATTTCAGACAATCCAGTTTGAAGTCCGCGCAAATTTGTTTTGTTTCACGATTTTTTTTAAATTTCGATATACAAAATTTATATTATTTATAAATGTGGAATCAAATATTTTAATGTGTGACCACGAAAAAACAGCTATTGTACTAAAAGCAACTATGTGTACTAAAAGATTGTGTCCGTCCATTTCAAAGTGAATGTACTACAAAACTGTCTTCGTAGTTCCACAGTAAGTCCCTGTTTCAGAGTGTTTGCTATTAGTTCACCTGACGCAGCCTTTATTAAATATCCCAAACATACATCAGATATGAAAGTTGACATAACCAAAACCGACAGACATTTATACACACAATGTGTGTCTTGTATCGAGCAAGTGAACGGATGGTAAATAGATGCAAGTTGCGTCGTGTCAACAAAAATCTAGTCCTGTCCAACCTAAGCAAACATAATAACCCGAATGAACAAACAAATTCCTGACAAATCTTACTCAAACTCATGTGCCCCTCGACAAACTGAAGGAATGTCTTGATGACGAAGGTGAATTTCAAACCTGAGCTTGTTGTGAATGCAAATAAACGGACTAGTGATGGTTCCCGTAATTAAATGCGATAAATAACGAATTTTTTTTAATGATACTGGCATTTGAACATTGCCTCAGTTGCGTACTCATATCTGAACACAGGCTGAGGACTCGTCAATTTTGAGTGAACCAGCTGAAGAGCTCTAGAGCGCTGTGCAGCCGAAAGTCTGCTCAGACAGCACACCTACTATCTAATCTGTTTAAGAGCAAGAGCTACGATCTATAGCTCCTCAATCAAATTTACATGTCAGAAGCACTACAAATTTAGTGAAGCTTGCCATGACGCATTTAACAAAACTCCCTACTTTTTTGCGTTGTATTCGAAAAACCTCGCGTGGATTTTGATTTTCATCTCAAAAGCATTAAATAATCAATTAATTCACAAACTTAATTCGAGTACCCCGTAAATGGGCAGCAAAGTAGATTCTCCCTAGACGTGTCGTCAACTCTCTCGCCGCGTAACAAATGTCCAATCTGGCGAATACAATAACAATGCCAACAATACGAAATTAGCTCTTCAAAGAATTCCGTTGAACACATTTCCACTGGGTCTTGTCCACGAGTATAGACACAAGCGGTTGGCGACTACGTGCTGGCCCACTTTAGACTGTGTCGCGTTCCATTTCTTTTTTTTTCGGTGTTGGCGTCTCTTAAGAATCTAATTTGCGCTGAGGACGTGCTAATAAGTTATTTTTACTTTCATCCATGCTCCGTTACAATTTAATATTCTCCCCCTACCCCAACTCTGACCAAAAGGTGACAAGGGGCGACCAGAAGAACAACAACAAATTAACAGAAGACAACACGAGGTCGCAGACATAAGGTCGAAGAGAGCCTGTTTCATTCGCCGGTTGACCAAGCAACGTGTGGTGGGCGGCACTGTGGATTTAAAATTACTGACAGCGAACGCAGGTGACTATAATCTACGCATCGATGGCCGCGGTGGCTTTTCGATTATCACGCTTTTTTTTCCCCCCATTTTTCGTTTCATTATCACCTCGGAAATGCGGTGGCGGTGGAGTACGCTGGGCAAAGAGCCGGTCAGATTGAATGGTTCGCATTGAATGCGAATTTTGGTTGTGGTAGCGATACATGATTTTATGAATAGGATTACCCATTAGCCTGTGCGGGTCGAATAGTGGCTTTGTGTGACCTGCAAACATTGAATAAGCTGTGCTCTATAACGTTGCCTGTTGATGCTTTTGTGCTTTTTTTAAGCGCAGTGTCACTCACAGCAAAGGAAGTATCCATCGGAAAAGGCAAGTGCCCTGCTACTTACATGGATGTCGTGTAATTCTCTGCATTAAAAAATATCATAACGAGTCGACTCCGCGTATTTGCAACACAAAAAATGCAGAAAATGTGTTTGCAACTAAGCCGAGTTTTCATATAAACGATGTTTAGATATAGGCAACTTTGTTGCACCGTGATAAATTTCTTGTTGCATATAATCGAAAGTTTCGTTCAAGCGGAGGCTACTTGTACCCAGAAATGTTTGACGACAAAAGAAGGTAGGTAGCATGTGTTAGCTTTACAGTGTATATTAGATGGACTTTTCTAAAAAGGATATGGTAATGAGTTTCCTTGGAATTGTCAGGATATCTATATTGTAATTGTTATGTTGTAACTATGGATCGGATTTATATACAAATGGTATTAGAATTCAGACAAATGCATATTTTGGCTTATAAATGCATATATTGCATATTTCATCATTTTTACTTGCATATTATGAAATATATTGAAAGTATTGAAAAAGTGTAAATTTGAATTCGAAATTGTGTTGAAACCTAATCGCGCTGCAATGAGTTAAATTAATGACTTCAATTTTATTTTATTTAAATATTACATTCTACTTACTTTTCGTATCTTCGTGGTTTTGTTTTTCTGCATTTTTCAAGAAGACTTTTAAATAAGAATTCATATCAGATACCAAAGGCGAAGCAAAACCAATAAGTCACACGCTCCAATATGTGAAAGGTAATCTTGTGTAAGCGACATATTAGCAGCAGTCGACATACGTAAATTAGAGGGGTGATAGCTGATCAGAATTAATCCGAAGCTGAAAAACGTACTTGAAAAAAAAAAAAAAAAACAATGATTGACAACAATGAAAAATATATGAAGCATAGAAGAGTAGGCAGAGGAGGACATGTTGTGTTTCAAGTATGCCCGCCTCACATCTGTGTCTGTAAAACGTAGCTTTTCAATGTACAACGGAGCAGTGAAGGCTAATAGACAATCTTTTACTTTTGATAGCTTGCAATATATTTTCGTGATTTATGAAAATGCTAATATCTAGATAATACAGTATTAAGTCTTTGTTTTTTTGAGACCGAATGTGTTCCTTATTTTTTATGTTATTTATTCTGTATTATATTTATTGCTTTTGAATTTAAATTTAAACTTAATTTAAACTATTAAAATTTAAGTTTAATTTTGTGGTTTTTAACCGTATGGTTATGTGCGTAAAATTTGTTTTTTAAGTGCATGAGAATCCGGGCCCTAATAATCAACAACTAATGGGTCATTTTTTAGAGGCGAAGAAGACGCTCCTTAATGCCTGAAACACAATAGAGCATTTGCGCTGGCGTTGGCTTTCAACACACACAATTCATTAGCCAAGCACAAAATACAGCGTCGACCTGCGTCAGTGAATAATGAGAGAGATTGAGATGATCGTAATAAAACGTAAAACGTAGTCCATCGCACGTCATTATTCAGCATGTTGAATTTTTTTTGACAGAAGGGTGCGCTGTGTGAGAAATTTTCTCCCAGATTGAGAGTTTTCTTTCAAATTGAGAGTAATTTTTATCAACTGTCATTTAAGAAACGAAAACAGCTGATTAAAATTTAAAATGAGTTTATGCAGAAAGGCCGTAATATTTTTTATCTGGTAGATGAGAGAGAAAACAGCTGTTAAATTCAGTATTTATTTCAACGCAGTTTGTCATCGTAACATAAAGTCGGCTGGCGCAGCGCACTATTGTGTTTCAGCCATAAGTTCTTAAGTAAGAAGACACTCCTTATGTGGTTTTTTCTGAAATAACTAATTTGATACATGATTGATGATTTATGGAATTATTTTAGTTCATGTTGGAAAGGTAAGAGAGATAAGGAACAAGCTAAATAAAATTGTCTGTACACTTGAACCTTGGAACAGCATGAATGAAGACAAAAGGATAGTAGGATGCATAGCCTGAAGCTGAGAAATGCTTTCAATTCACTTCCAAGGAGTATGCAACGTTGGTCCGGGACATGATGAAATCGCCGAGGATTAAAGACACACGAGTAGTCGCGTTGATTGCTTTTAACATTATCACAGTGAGAAAACAATTGAAAGCTGTAGGTCGAGAGATGGACTATGAGTGCTTTGGCAAGTTTTAATTTAACATAGATAGGAGTATATATTTGCTAATCGACAAACATTTAAGAAACGCGTAGCTCCTCTGTCTAAAAGGTCAGTCCATCTTAGTTCACCGGGGTTCAAACCGAGGCAACGAGGGCCAATAGCGTAGGGCTCGGCACGCAGTTGTCAGAGCCGCAACAGCCGCCACATCCGTTAGTAAGATTCGAGAAGATTAACTCATTAGTGGGATTACATAAGTTAATTGGGTGGACAACTTGTGGCAAAGTATTGACGGGTTAATGCTTTCGAAAAGTCTGGTACAAGTATCTTATGTTCTTCAAAAGCTTTTTGTATGCCATCAGTTATTTAAGTAAGGCTGTAACAATGAGACCTTTAACTGACGATGGACTCAAATACTTTCGACAAAAACGGAAGAATTTCAATTATTGGCCGTAATTCAGACGGCTTTGGTTTTTTATGAACCGAGAAAATCGTTGCTTATTTTCAAAGTTAGGTATAGGTACGTCGAAGTCATGATTATGGTATGAAAAACTAACCATTCATCAAACACTTCTTTTTGTTTCAAAACGTTCCCCAACTGCCCGAAAGATGTCTCGCTATTCGTCGTCGTGGTAATGTAGCAGGTTTAAGCACCTGCGTGAGACCAATCGGACGCCAAATATGAGCAGCTATTGCACAATCTTGCTCTTCTTGAGGTATTATGGCTACAGAAACGCTATTACCTGTCATGCTTGTCAACTATGAAAACATTTTTAGAATCACTTTCAGTGTGGAGACCAGTTCCATTTTTCATTAACTTATTTAATTCTGAGCTAAATGTGCCTTCTATTTATGTTATATTCTCTGTCATCCGAGTTCACTTGGTCTTTTTACTGTGGTTTCGATCTCTCTCATTCTAAAACTAGTTGGTTCGAATTCGATATCCATTTTACGGTCCATGCACAAACATCCAAACCAGGACACTACACTCAGATTTTTATACAACTCATAAGAACGCAATACTGTCATCGTCTCCATGCACCGGACTTTGCGAAAATCCAAAAATCGGACAAGTCATACTGTTCACCGTTCAGGTTTCAGTTCCCTGGACTTCTTCACGGTTCTACGATGTATCTCTAGCAGACCGACACCGGGGAAAGTCACGTTTTGTCATGAAATAGACACCATTACCTCACAATTCTATCTGCCGACTGTGAGTCTTTGTTCAATGTACTAAGTGGTTCTAAGTGGTAATTTGTGTGTGGCACAATACCAGTTCTTATGAAGGATATTGTATTGAATACTGTAATATGATTTCTGATCGTAATTTTATTCTTGTTCAGTGTGTCACATATCGAAGTCAGACCAGGTCGGTTAGCTTTGCCATTTCATCATGGAGAGACTTACACTCGAACAACGTTTGCAAAATATTTATTTTTAATATCGAAATAACTGCTAATTGAAAAATGCGTTTTGAGTACTTCAGCCATCTTACGATCGTCATTACCGACTCCATGATCATGACATAGTGATTTGCACAAATTACACGCTATTTGTCCAATGAGCAACCTTAGACCATACAAGGGCTACCAGTGCATCTAGAAAAAATTCGCAGCAGGGGCCTGTATTTCTTTAAAAATGGCGCCCACTATTATTCAATGGTTTGGAACCTTTCTTTTTATTCAAATTGTATGTGATACACCTTATCGACCTTACGTTGAAAGAAAAGAAAAGCGGCGTTAAATGCTGTAAAGCAAGCAAATCGTTGGACCAATTGAATGAAATGAGTTCATTAAGCATTTTATAGTTCTGGACCTGTGAATAACTATTTGTCTTTCAAATTCCATATTTTTATATTTCTCCTAAGAGCTAATGACGACTCACAGACGTTGTACCAAGTCTTGTGATTCTTCAAGGCAGAATCGGTACACTTTCACGCCACATTGATTACCCACAATTTTAAATTTTGGCTCCCTGATTGCATCTAAACTATTCAAAGAATTCTCATGCTTATCATTGTCCGAAGTAGCACACCAGTATCCAAAGTTATTCAAAGAAAGTCGTATTTTGTTCACAAAAGTATGCCCTTGGTCAATCGGAGTGATTCTTAATTTAATTCATTAAACTTGACCCTTGCAGAATCTGCTGCAGAGACTGGTTAACTTTGTTGACCACTCACATTATATTTTGGGACATAATTTCACTGAGCAGTCCAGTGAATCTATTTCACGACATCATTTTGTGCGAGTTAGAAAGAATTCTCTGTAAGAATAGCTGCCGAGAGAAAGTTTCCCATCGGAATTCGCAAAAAGCCTACATGCCTCATTTTGTGTTGAGAACTTTATTCCCACGACACGGAAGCTTGCGAAAGTTTGACACTTGTAATTATGAGAAGCACAATGCCACCGCGGCATGTAATTCAGATTCTTTGCGGGTTTCGATCTCAAGTGAATAATGAACTTTTTTTTGGTTATCTCGATTATACTTAGGAAAGTAATGGTCAACTAAAGTATCGCTGTGTGCATGTCCATGATTTTGCTTGGAGATAAATTGCTGGGGCTAGGGTAGACACATAAGAGAATTTGAGTTTTTGTTTACAGTTTAGAGTCTTTTTGTGGTTGGGGATTTTTATTTTTGTCATTATTGTTGGTTAAGCACACTTGGTCAACATCGTTGACAAACAGTGTATTCGTTCATCAAATTGAGTAGCTGGACCTATTTGTTCGGTTAGGTCACGCCTCAATTAGTTCCTCTTGGACCCAAATAACATCCTTTCAATGTTGTTCTAGTCTTACTCGTCTCGAAGTCCTAGTTTAGCGGATAGAGGATGAGATTCCTGTTAGTTCTTCTAAAGAAGTGCACACCCAGTGCTCTGCACCTGAATTTTCAGATTTTACGGAGCCATTGGCAAAGGTAGTGAGGACTATCCTCTATTTCGTTTACATCACTACAGTCCTTGCATACGACGTCATAAGTAAGTCCCATTTTGTTTTCATGCCACTTCAGATGATTATTTCCAGTTAGTGCTCCGACTATCATCCGCAGCAACTGTTTTTCGCATCATAAGAGTTTGTCGGTCTATGCATAATTGAATTTGGGCCATAGCATCCGAGTGGTCACACAGGTGATTCCTTCCAGCTTCAGCCCCTGCAAGCTTATCCGCTGCCTCATTGCAGAAATGAGAGAGAGTAGTCGATTTCGTCTTCTTCAATTTGTTACGCGTCCAATACATGTACCTGGATGACCAGAAGAGCTTGAGCGAAATTGCATGAGAGTGCCATTAAACTCTTTGCAGCAGTCAAATCAAGTGAAATAATGTCCAGTAAAACCGCTAAGCTCGCCGATGGAGTATTGGAAATTGCTCCTTTGACACCTAGGCATTGAAGTCTCTGTATTCATGTTAATAATTGCCATAGATAAAGATTGGCCTGACAATGACTGTGAATATGGATTGTTTTGGGGTTTGGCCACCGTATTTTGACGAATATACTATTATTCTGGTATAGGGCACACGCCTCTTTCTTTAATAATAATAATAATATGGGTGGCGCTACAGTCCGAGGCGGACCTGGGCCTAGCTTCTCAGCAACCACTCGTGTTTTGCGTGCTATTGTTCTTTCAGGAGTGGAAGAGACCTACAGTTTAAAGCCGACTCCGAACGGCGAATTTGAGAAGCTTTTTCTAGACAGGAATACTCTTTGAGCATTGTCAGTGACTCGAAAGAGACGGAGCCGTGAATTATTAAAGGTGTTAAATTCGGGTATCGAACCTGGCACCCTCTGCGTAGGAGTCGACGCACTTACCCACTACGCCACGGCGACCGCCTCTTTCTTTACTCCTTGATTTTCTTTGAGTTTCCAATTAAGTTTCTTTGTCTAGGATCATCCTAAGCTATTTTGCTCTTTCCATTAGTGAGCTTATGCGTATCTAGACGCCACTTTTAATGAAAAATATTCATTGCCATCAATCTTAAACGATGTCGTGATGGTACGTGCAGTGTCGGCTCACGAGTACTGCCCTGAAACAAGATTAGACACATGGACAGAAGACAACAAAGATAAGAACTAAGAAGCATATCGAAGATCTCTGCCGCATTGTTTCCAATGCACTACAGCATGAGTTAGGTAAGGTTAGGTACGGGGGCTGCTAGTGCATTCACCAGCACACTTGCACCATATTGGTCCATTGAGATACCCCTATTCAGACTACTACCACTGATTGACTACTCCAGTGATAGTGTAGATTTGAAAAACCAGATAAAAGAGTATTAACCTTGCTTTCACTGGGATTCAAACCGAGGACCCCGCTAACCAGGGGCAGGCACTCTACCAACTGCGCCATCCAGTCGTTCTTGCAGTACGAGTTAAGTACTTCAGCAGACTTCATTAGACTGCAGTTTCCAGCCAAAAGATCAAAAGCAGCACCTTGTATACGGGGCCTACTTTAAATTTGTATCCTCTTTCACAAACATTATCAACACTGTCTTGGCTTCGAAAGTTGATTCATAGATCTTAAAAATATGCCCATATCACATTTTGATCAGTGCCCCAAAGATCATCTCATAACATTGTCTTTATAATAATAAACGAGCAATTCAGCGTGTTCAACGACCTGATGAACTTAAAAAGAAGTCATCAACTCTGTCAATAACCACGGAATTTCGATTATTCAAATATTCTATCAGCTGTCTATCACAGAGTACAGAGTCCGGGTGTCGACACAGCTTTCTAGACTCGGATGACGTCAAAATTAATAAGTTTCGATCTTTAGTTCAGGCAGTAGAAAGTATTCATTGCATCACTTTCAGCTTTGTGCAAAATTTATGCGCATTTTTTATATCAGAAATATGAATATGGTTCTTATGCATATTTCAGTTCAGTTGATACCAACATTTGATGAGTAACATCTGTACGAGAAAAAGAAGTCACATAGGGATGTACATTCGAATACAATACTTTTCATCGCGAAAAAAATTAAAATTTACATAACAAATGCCGAAATGCAAGTGCAATATATAAAGTAATTTCGATATATGTATAAAGCATAACTTCTTCTTCCATATTTAAATTTTCAATGCTTTAGTAATAATGATCTTATTTCAGTTAGAACTGAATATGTTTCGGCAAAAACACCCTAATTGCGAAATTGTATGCCCATTTGACATGTAAAGTGGGCATGTGTTTTATGACACCGCAAAGAAAAGAAGATATAAGTAATTAGTTTCGTAATAAGCCTCTTGCATATCATTTGCATAATACAGTACATTACGCTTATAAGAAACTTCTTTTAACCTAGTTTTTCTTATAACCGGAGAACGAATAAAAGAAAAAACTTCTTTAAGAAAAAGTGGATACAAGACAAATCTTTCTATCACGAAAAGAAATACCAGTACTGGCACTGAGGTTTGTTGATTTCTAAATGAACTGCAATTGTCGCGGTTTCTGTTTTTGTTTCTTAATTTATCTACGTTTTATCTACATTTATTATTGTCTTCAAGGGATTTTGTTTTTTGTTTTATTGACTCACACAAGGAGCTTTGTGAAATATTATTTATTTATTTATTAAAAACATTTTTACAGTATCATATTATTGTAAAAATTACAAGTTAGCTGTGAAGCCAGAGCGATGAAGGCTTAGACTATTGTGAAATATCATATTTTTCACATTTCTTTTATTATTACTTGTTTTGTCCTTAATGTTGTTATTGTTCATGTCCGATGCAGCCATTTTTCTGTAAAATTGCATTTACACACAACTTAACCAAACTGAACTATTAATAAAATTTGCATTCACAGAATTTCTATCCGTCCAATGTTATATGGAATACAGAAGGTTGGTGACATTACAAGAGTTTCTTTTATCCATATTTTTTTTATAAACGTTTTTTTCTTAAACGATATATTTTGCATTGGTGTATATTGGAGGGAACATAGTGTTTCTATTAGAGTTTCTTTTAAACGTGTTTTTCCTAGCGTAATGTACTGTACATGCATTGCACTGGAAATCGTTGAAAAATGCCGACAAGTTCATGAGATTGCTCCATTCCGCCCTGTTCCCCCAAAGTGCAAAAAAGCGCACATTAGTTTTTGCACCATCCATTGAGAATACTGTAGGCTTTCAGAAAAAGTTCGTTTCCCGTTGGACCCTCAAGAAGCATTTTTGTTACAGTTCATCAAACATTGAAATGCTCAAAATGTGGCTTCAATTAAAAGCCCGATAGTAAAAATTGGTAAGGAGTATGAAAAAACTTCGTCAACTATTGATGACTTGAAGACCAAATGTCTGCCAAAAATATAACTGAAATATGAATACATAAAAGGCCCAGCTTTGAGCTAACGGTACAGCCAACCGGATCACCAAAAGTCAAAAAATTTTGGCTTACTAGGTTTTCATTTTTGTAGAATCGAAAACCTATACCATTTGGTCGAGAAAAATATATCGCTATTATATTTCCACTGCGGGACCATTGTGCTGTAGTGTCGACAGCCGTTGAGTTTTGGATCTGTACGTCGACTTCTATGAGCTTGAACTTCGCTGCCTGGGTTCAATTCCCGTCACGACAAAGGAATAATCTCCGCGGCCTCACCTCTTTGAGTCACTGACAATGCTCAAATAGTCACAACTGTCTAAAAAAAGGTTCTCGGACGATCAACATACGATGCATTGACGATGTAGGCACCCATAATTGAGAAAGCTTTAAATCAAGGACACTACAGGAGATTGTCATAGATTGTCACATTTTCACTGGGATTTATAAGTTCGGACTCATTGGCAGTTTTATTTAGTGAATGTGCATTCCTTTCACGGTTCCCAACAGAGTCAGTTCCTAATTAACTTCCTCACCTCAGAGTGAGACAGGGTATTGCAGGCTGTTGTAAACTATCCCCACTAGGAATGTGACAACTTTCTCTCTGGACAAGCACCTGCCGTTAATTATCAGTGCTTCCCTCTGCTTCTCGATGCTTTGTTAAAATTGCTAATTGGACCTTACAGCAGAATTAGCTAGAGAATTCGCATTCTTTTTCAGATTTGTGCTCAGCTCAGTGTCGGAATAATCAATTTCCTCAGAGACGCGGAAACAAGCAAGTCAATATAACAAGACATCGAGACCGTCCGGAACCATGATCCATTCAAGTATTCTCCGTAAAGTAAATGAAAAATATTCCGATTCCATCGCAGGGTACAGATGTGCGGCAAAATGCAAAATGGTCGCACCCGCACTTCATTCTATTCATCAACAGTGCGTAGGGACACAGTCTGCAGCTACGCATCCCCTCCACAGCTGTCCGTGCTCTGATTTATTGTGCACGTTAGCTCCGGCGATGCGATGTGCTGCAGCACTATCACATCCGATTCACGTTGCATCGCACAAGCTTGAACCAATTTGCAAAGGATAAATTAGCAGGAGCATCTTTTCATCGTAGCAAATCATCAAAACTTCCATCCAGCAGACCTCACATTTCATGTGCAATCTCTAATTCGTGTGCCAACACAACTTCTTCTGAGAGGATTCCTGGTAAAATAGCACCGATGTCGCATGATTTAGCCCGGACGTTCATTGCCTTTCACTCATCGTCGCATGGCCATCACATCAGAAAGATGATATTAACGTGCGCTTACGTCGAGGATTATTGCCTCCATGGAGTCCATGCTGGGAGTATTAAATTTGTCAATATTGGAACACATGCAGGATACCGTGATTTATATGTTGCGCACGGATGTCGGTCGGTATGTCATGCATGGTCTGGGGTGAGTGCGTTGGTGAGTCCATAGTGTCTGAGTTTACGCTGTTCGCATGCACTGCCTCCGCCATGGCTACCAGCAGAATTTTCAGTAACGAGGTGGAAACATGTGTTACAACGACCTCGTTACGACGGAAAACTCAATTGAGGGCGGCAATTACTTTCAACAAATAGGAAAGCTTGTTGTACGGTGCTGCACGAGAACCACCTCAGCCCTGCCCAGTACACCCTGCACCAGATACGCACCCGACAGATAGTACCCGGGACATGCTGTTGGTAGCAGGAGTGCTAGGCCGCATAGACCGCTTAAGCCCACAAAGGATTTGTAAATAGCAATCAACGCACGTTGCAAGCGTGCACTACATGCACTATGTGCTCTGATTGAAAATTATTGATGAATTATTGCGCAGCTCGCTTCCTAGTGGGGCGCTAGGCATGTCCCGGGCCCGGTTGTCCTGGTCGGCGGTCTTGCATGGAAGAGGTTTCAGCCCTGCAGAAGAGGACAACATCTCTTCTGCCTTGATGTGTGCTTATTTGTATCGGTTTCGGTTTGTAAGTCCGATGAGCATGTGTGGCTGAAGTATCTGTTTTTGAATGGCTTAGCTGTGTGGACTCTGGAGGGCTTTAACTGGATGTAACATCATTGAATGTGAATTTCAATGCTCGCCGCTCAGAGAGCATTGGAATGAGTGTTGAATTAGTTGTGGAGTGTTGTTGTAACTCGCTATTCACACGCGTTAATGTCGATTGACCGTCGCGACCGCGATGGATGCGTGGAAATTGGTCTCTCCATTTCGTAGAAAGTCATTTAGCTAATGACGAGCGGCAAAATGAATAAATGAAGTGGTCGTACACCTGTTTAAACTATTGAGTGATCCTCGCTGATAAAAATCGTATCCAACCAACTTAAACCACAGTGCGCAGCTTACATTCCTCACTCGCTTTTGCAGAGGACCTGAGTGGAGTGAGTGGAAATTACCGGGGTATGCGTTGTTGGGTGGTATATTCAGTAGGTAAGGATTTTGAATATCTGCGAAGTGTAGTACAGTGAAATAAAGACATTTTCAACTCGAGTGCTTTCAGAAAGAAATGATTGGAATCTTTAACATAACTCCTTGGCATTTCTGGAGAGATTTTAAATGTAAGGGTGAAATCATTGTAAAGCCATGTGACAAATGTTTGCTAAGACCCATTTTGAATCAATATAACTTACCTATGAGAAACCGATCTATTGACTAAGTTTAACAAAAAAATCTAGATCGAGTTAGCTCCGCCACTGTTCGTCCACTGAAAAGCGTGGTAAATACTGTGTATATTTCGAAAATGTACAAGGTGAGTACATGAACTTGGTGGTGTAGCATGTGCTTTTATGTAATTGAATGCATTCAATGAGTTTTACTTTGTGCATTTCCATAGTCGGAAATTTGGGCCATTCTCATACATTTTCTCAAGTAATAATGTTTTCTTCCAATCGCGTTTTTTGTCAGTCAAAAAATAATGACTGTGAACGACTTATTGATGTCTGTCAACAGTAAGTACAGCAGTTAAATTAAGTTAGTCTGATCGTAAATCTGATCGTGTCCAGGGCTCTCATTGCGTAACTTTTCAGACGACTATCGTCGTTTTTATTCACTTCGATGATATCGTCGATGGTTTACTTCACGTAAGACCATCCCTATCGTCTCGCCTATCTTTACAGTTTGAGTGCTAATAACTCTCACGTAAAAATGACATCTGTGCTCTAATTCCTCTCAAATTTCACTAACACATTCTCATTTCAGTTTGCGAACAAAACTAATACTCGACCTATCACTCTAAAAATGTCTCAAAAGATTAGAATTTAGATATGTATACACAATTTGTTCTCAATTAACAGGAAACGATACTGAAATAGGTATCGCCAAAAGTCAGTCATCGAGACAATAGTTACTGACAGTTTTTAGCTTACGCGAAGCTGGCAAAACAATATCGCCCAGATGCTATTTTTTTATGCTTACATGAAGAGAAACTATCGTCGAAACTCTAGCGCGAGACGATTGTCGCTTTACGCGATTAGAGCCCAGGACTCATGGCTATAAGACTTACGTGCTAAGTGAAGTCTCCGAACTTGCGCATAAATTCGAACTCGAAACTGGCTCAGAAAACGTGGTGCAGCACGACGAACCTGATCTAGGGAAATCCTCAAATGTTGTCATGCGCATATTCCGAGTAATACCTCCCAGCCAAAAAAAAACCGATTGTATTTTGACGATTACTTACCAACTTTGCCACTATTAAGGTACTTGTCAAACAAAAATTACACTTAAATCAATCAGTATATATGGCTTCGGTGAGTCCATTTCTACTGATACTGCTCTGTAGTATCATGCCCAAATTATATTAGGACAAATACTCTTCTGGATAGAGTACAAAAGTCTTTTATCATATTGTTGAAATAAACCCCTTGCAAAATGTATAGAATGCTACAATTCAATATGTACGAATTGTGATTTAAGTTGTAACAGATCTCTGCTTAAAGCATACCTTTAACTAAATTGTAAGAATATTTGTATAATAAATATGTAAAATAAAAGTAAATAACTAAATAAACTAGTCACTAGAAAGAAACTATGTACTGGTCATAGTATAGTTTTGGTACTGTGCGGCGAAAGAGGATTCGAATTGCGGCGTATAGCACAGAGCGATGACACATTTCTCGCAAATTGTCACAGCAAGCAACCCAAGTCAAGAAAAATATTTTTCCAGAATCACGTGTAATCTAATTATATTACAACATTTCTCAATACTTTTTCTTGCGGCAGTGGAGTTGCGAGTCCGTACGCCGAATCCTACGCACTTGAACTACGATGCATAGGTTCGATTCCCGGTGCGCCAAAAATTATTTTCGCGGTCCCACCTCTTTTGAGTCAGTGTCAATGCTCAAGGACTAATAACTGAAAATGCTTCTAAAACTGCCTGTTGGGAGGGGGCATACAACTGTAGATCCCTTCCACTCTTGAGGGAACAATAGCACGCACAACACGAGTGATTGCTGTAGAAGCTAGGCCTTGGCCCTCTACGACCTGTAGCACCCATATGTTTATATTATAATTGTTAGGAGAAATTGCACCATACAAAAAAACACCGATGATTTAGTACAAGGACCTTTATTTTACAATTATCTGTTCGTTTATGTACATGTACATATACATTTGATGTAACCTTATTTCTAAAAATTTGATATGTTGTCCAGAATATTAATCATAAATGAAGTATTACAGAGATACCCGACTTCGCAGGTGATTGTCCTCTAGTCCATCGACGAATTTATACTTTTTTGACAGATATTCATGAATTTATGACGTTTATCCACGAAATAACTAAAATGCAGTCCTCTGATTGGTCAATTTGGTTTATAAACACGTTATAAATAACAGTTGTCAACAATTTTAATGAGCAAGGGAGGTAGAAGTCGTGCTTCTCTGTAATACTTCATTTCTGATTTTAAGAAAGGGTACATTAAAATTAAAGTAAGATTAAAATTTGTCTCCAATTTGACAAAAATGGACAGTTTATAGTTTAGGGTAAATAAAAATAAAGCATTACGCTATACAGCAGTTTGTTCACAGTATTGAACAATATCAGAACAATAATGCATTCTGGTCGGCCACAGTTCGAAAATGTCATCCAAAATATTGTCGGAACAGTGTTTAACTTCCTCAAAGAAAAAGTTCATAAAATAAAATAAATCTGCTCTGAACCCACTGGTCGTCCAAAAACCAGCCATACAGCTCGTGAAACAATTCAATTACTTCATGAGACTTTTCACGGTCGTGTACTATATCGTTTCTTTGACCAGAATTGCTTCCATAGATCGTGTGACATTTGGTTAACGCCATTAGATTTCATTTCATGAGGTTATCTGAAGTCAAAGGTCTATGTAGGTCAACTAGCCGACAACCAGTAGTGCATTACTGGAGCGAATTAAACGTTGCATCTACGAAACTCAGCGACAATTATCATCATGTATATGTGACAGCAAGACGTGCAGCCCATTTATCGGAAATGCTTTTCCACGAATAATCTTGTTCTACTTACTTTGTGATTGAATACAAATTCAATAAAAACGTTGTCTTCCTATTTAAATCAAATCTTGCGTTGATTTTGGAACGACCGTCACTTTTCTTTTTTGCTGAAATAATTGCCATAACTTTAGTGACTAAAGAAACACCCAGTCCCAAAAGTGAGTGTACAGAAAGAAGGTGCCTACGGTCTCAACAAAAACAGAATTTGTCTCTTCTAAGGCAATTAGTTATGTACATAAAACGAAAATATAAAGAGTTATAAACCAAACATTAAGCAAAATATATAAGTAAGCATACAACATGTAAATCACACAAAGAAATCTGCCCTGAGCAGTCAACAACTTTGCCCTGGATGCACAGGCCCATGTCCATCCAATATGGGCTTTTCAGGTTTGGTTATTTCAGCTCAGTATATCTAAAAGGTAACCTGCGCCAAGAGCGATTCAAGAATAAGTTTAGAAGACCAATTTAATGGTGGTTTAAAATTCGTTAAGTTTACGGTTCATGACCCGCCGCGCCCATAGTTTTTTAGATATCCTTCCTTATATTCTGTTGTTTTAAGTACATAACTAATAACTTTAGGAAACCTCATATAAGATTCATTTCCTTGTACTTAATTTTATTAGAATTTTAACTAAGAAAGCAGAACGCCTGTGTGCTGTATTCAGACTTTTGAGACTGACTGTAATAATTTATCTCATCGCGTACACAAAACAATTCACAAGCAATCTGGTTCACTTCTATGAGTGTTTACTCACAAACTAAATTCTCCTATATCATCAACGACTGTAGAACCAGCACCTTTCACAAAATGCTTGAAGTGCCTACCACTGTCTGGGAGTTTTATTGCGAATTTCTTCGCATGCTCAAATCAGTGGTTTTCGATTACCAGTGGATACGTACCACCAAGAACGTTCAATTTGATCTTAAGCTTCTCTTGTCAGTCCAAGTTGTTTGCACGTTTTCAAGAATTCAACTCGTGTTTTGACTAATACAGTAATTTAAATAAAACTGGCTTCATTACTAATGAATCCATTAGGCAATCATCCTCAGTTAACCGCCATAACGAAATATATTCCCGTTTGTTGTCTGGAAGAAGGTGAACCGAAGTGTACCCCAAAAGAGAACCCTAACAAGAATAGTGTCTCACAATGGCCAACCAGTTATTCACAAATTGCAGGTTCACGATTTGTACCAGTTTACTGGGTGTTTGGGCAGCTCTTCGTCCGCAGTTGGAAATGGAAATGGTCGTGCACTTTCTATCCGCAAATACACACCGGCAGTAAAAGGCGGAGTTGATAGCCGAAAACGAGAAAAATTCGTCCAATGACCACATCGATTTTTCAAGACAGTTAGCGGCGGCATGCTAATACGATTGTAATAGAGAAAATATTTTATCTAGATTTTAAAATTGTCACTATCACAGCGGCATGATGTTTTTAGAAACACGATAATTGCCGAAAAGAAATGCTCACAAACATTGGAGACAAAATCGTGCACACTCACCGCCGACTGCAGTCGAGTGGCGGTGTGTGTATCGAATCGTTTCTTTTGAAGTAATTAATTCGTTAATCTGATGTTAATTTGCATTTTTTTTCTCTCTTACGATGCACTGTTGGTAGAAACGGGTTCACACATGGATGCACACATCAATGGATCTGTGCTACGTGTGTGTGCGGGTGATTTCTTTTAACGTCAGTGGCTGCGTTCATTCTGCCACTTGCAGGGGCCACGAGTAATTAGACAGTGAGTGTGGTATCGCACCTAGGGATTATGTAAAGATGCACAGTAACGGGGGTAGTTGAGTGTGAAATCGGTTAAGAGTGAGAAACTAATGCGACTTGCTGTATGAATGCAGTTCACTGGAACCAGGCAAGATAATGAGCATTACTGGCTTGTATATGCGTATTAAATCTGAAGAATATGCTAACGAATTCCTAACACGTAGTCTCCACTGGAAATGGACCATACCCGGTTCATGAACATGATGTCAAAAAATCTAGTGGAGGCACATAAATCCACGTCTATGCAAGCATCGTGTCACAGAATCTCGATTTTACGAAATGACATGAGCTCTGTTCAAAAGTTGGACATCAGATTTGACGTTTTCGTATACATGCAAGATTTTGTTTGATGGAGTGGTGAAAAAAGGGAGCAAAATAGAGTCAAAGTGGAAATGTTAATGAATGTAATTTTTAATACTCATTTTAGTGAGATGGACTTCGCTGATTGGTGGTTGCTCAGTGTTGCGGCTGGGAAAATTTGAAAAAAAAAAACAGGAGATTCCCTGCTTGACTTACTCAAGTAACAGGACATTTTAATTTATTTTACAAACAACTAAAAACGACACAGCCGCTTATCTAGGACAAATGAAAAAGAACGGAAACATGCATCAATCATATCATCACGACCTTTTGATTTATTTTTATTTTCATCCGCCCAGAAGATGATTCCCCATCGGTTGATGTCCTGACTTCCAGGCCAATACGAGTGTTTTCAAGTCGGTCGGTACCTTTCAAGAACCTTTTTCGCCTTTCTGCCAAACACATTTGTTTCACTTAGCCCTCCGAACAGTTCTATCGCTGATATTGTCTGCGATTTCCTTCACGATATCATTTCAAGGCTTAAAAGAGACAATCCTAGAGATTTGATCAAAGCGGCGAATAGTTATTTTCTATATATATATGTGCTCCAAGTCCCAAAGATGTAATATAAATACGGATATCCAATTGGGAAATTAGTCAAAATCACTTATTTTGACAAAAAACCAATCGGATGTGTGTGGGTGAGATATTAAAAAAGTATAGCCAAATACAGAAATGCTAAGTGATGCCTTTGTTTTTAAATATTTTTTTCTAAAATTGCCTCTACCTCGTAAACGGGAAGAGACGCGTGCATGTTTTGAACCCCTATACAAAATACCGTTATCAATCTTTGGCGCCAAACTTATCATATCATAGAATTTATTTCAGCACTCGAGAAGATGTAGAGACTCTTCTCAGATGCTAAAATAAATTCTACATAATTCAGATTGTAGATGATTCAATCGATCTAGCCCGTGTCGAAAGCCTTTTCCACGTCCAGGAAGCAGGCAAAGGTGACTATGTATTTGTTTTCAGGCGAAGTTTGTTTCAGTTCGCGAGGCACTGTCCTAGCGCCAACGGAATGTAACATCTGGTCAAATAATTGTTTTTATTTAATCAAACATTCAAATGTGGATTTATTGTCTTTTGTTCGACAGTTTTGTTTTATGTTTTTCATATATTTATTATTTATTTAGAAAGAACAGTTTCGGTTTATTTAAATTTACTTAAACTACAATTTTGGTTTATTTAGCATTAAACTATTCTTAATAACAATTCATATTTTAATGGGAGTGTGTGTGTGAGAGAGAGAGATAGAGAGAGATACAGAGAGAGAGAGAAACTGTCTTGTAGGAGACCACTCCAAGATAAGGAATGCATCACAAAAGCCACCCTAAACTAACTAGCTACGTACTTTTGAGGCGTTACAGTCCAAGGAGGACCCATGCTCTTACTGTCTATGGTCATGCACATCAAGTTGGCTTGTCTAAATGCTGAAGATTCTATGAGTCTGCTCGTCTCTAGTTGGCATATCCAATTGGCCCGTTGGCCATTTATCCTATCTTTAATCGGTTTCCCTTAATGTTATTAGACCTGCATGACCAAAGACATCTAATCCACCATAGCCTTCTTGTATCTGAGAACTATTCTACTGCCTAAGCTTGATTACTCAGCGCCTTGGACGACCAATTCTATGATTGATCTAAAAGTGATTTTGCTTCTAATTTTCACCGCAGAACCATTGCAGATTCTGACTAGCTGCTAGCTATGTTCGACGAGGAATGTCACTATCATTTGCGTATGCTACGTACAGACCTTTGCTGGACTGTGTCTTCAGTATTCACCGAAGAGCTTTTCACAATCTCCTCGAGAATTTTGTTGGAGAAATTTCGCTGTATTGCACTGAATGTCTCGATGAGATCGTAACCGACCTTGATGGAACAGCGAAGCGCTTCTTAAATACCACACCAATAAGACGAGTTGCAGATGGTCAGTTCCATTTGTCCCTACCCTTATCTCAGTAAAATGCCACATAAAATATCCATAAAATGAGTATCGACACTATCTGGTTTACATCCATAAACAATTTAACGATGCCTACAGGCGAGTAATGTCGTGTTGGTATTTGATTGACTTTTTATATCCCACAAAAGTTCTAAGCTGTCAAGCTTCCAAGACCTAGACAACTCTTTCTACAAAAGGGAAAGAATATGCAAACAAGGTTTGAGTTTTGTCGAATCTGAACCCCAAATTGCTTGTAAAGTCCATGATTTGTATTCATCGGGGATACGTTCAAAGTGTGCTGCCCAATATCGGCCTGGCTTATGAATTATTGAATTGTATTTGTTATTCGCACATGTCAATTTCACTGGAAACAAATAATAATGCCAGTTAAAAAAAACACGATCAACTGAGAAAGATATATTTTACTGGTTTAACTGTGAGAGGACAGTAGCTGGGAGTGATGCGATGATGAGTGCGGTTCGATGAGATGAATTTAAGTTTTCCATGGTTCAGGACAGGTCTAAATATCATGTCGACGTATAGCCGCGTGCTGTGCGAGCTCTACCAGGATGTGGATGTAGTCCGAAAAGCAAAAATCCGGCGACTGCAATCGGCCACATGGAGCGCTTTGACAACAGCGCTCATTCACCCACCTTGCTTGAGCACTGTTGTCCAAGCGCTTAGAATCTGTACCTCATGGTTCGAGGTATAAAGACCAACTAATCGCGTACGTAAGACAGCTTGGTCTTAATGACTGAAAGCAGCGTGCCCAGGACCGTCAACGATAGCAGCGGACGCGATATCTCAGGCTCGGACCCCCAATGAGTTGTAGACCTGATACTTAAGTAAGTATGGTGTGAGCTTAAGATTTTCCTACGTATCAGAAATACGCAAGATTGTGTAAGGATCCGAAGAGATATAAATGTAGTTTGCAGCTAGTGTAATATAGATGGACTAAAGTTAAATGGAAACATGTGTGGTTTTCTGATTACTATATAATGTTGTCACAAAATCTGAGATTGAAGACCATGACGTTATTTTTGACACTCTACGATAATACTTATGCTTTTGCGTTACCTTCATGTTGGTTGCCTTATTGTATGGTGTCTATCGTTAAGGAACTCTGTCCGAAGGACGTCTAGAAAGGGTTCAGAAGTCATTTCCAAGATATGTAACTAAACAAACGAAATGGAGTATTGACAGAATGCTGAATTGTGACTTAATTGCATTGGAAGCATTAGAAAAAAGACTGAAGAATGAACACTTCCATTGCATAATGTAAAACCACGATATATTTTCAACGCACCATCATATTGGAGAGATCAAAACACACATAACGCGACACACATAACGCGAATATTTGCTGGAGAAACGGTACATATTAATTTTTTTAATTTATAATTACGATCATCAGTTGCCTGGAATCCTAACACTTGTCTCAAACATTCTATCAACATTTTTTGCGAACCTGGCGAAGCCTAGGGCCTGATATTGTGTTTTTAAATATTTTAGCTTAAGTCCTACAAGTCAATCTGTGCAAAAAAACGCACCTCTAACAGCGACGCTCTTTCTAATGAAGCAATTGTATGCATTCCAGAATAATAACTTCTTCGCACTCGTTCAAGAAGAAAGAAGTGTTTAATCTGCAATCTAAGTGGCAGCGGAATTTCAAGCTAAAGTTCAATACAGTTCCTGACAATATCGTGAACTCACTCTCCTTGAAACTGCTCCTAGTTACGGAGCACTTATCCCCCGGTCCCTGTGAAAGAATAGAATTAACCGCTTCTGATGTGACAGTTTTCATATGACTTACTTCTGCACAGTTACTCTGGTAAAAAACATTTACAACCTTCTCGCAAATTACAATCCGTTACAATCATTATTTTCGTACAATTAACCCGATGAAATAATTGGAGATACTGCACGCATTATCCGTCATCTATGGTGAAGGTATGTATCTCGATACGACCATACTATCATGTCAACATGCGATCGTCTTTTTCTTTTCAATTTAATTTTCCTAATGACAATTTCTTGCAGCACTCTTCACACTCCACACTTCACCACACATTGTGCAGTCTCTGTCTCTTTTGATTTTCTCTCCTCGTCTACGACCATTCACACCTGCAGCACTGAGCACCATCAGCAGCAGCGAAAGAAAGAAAAGAAAAATGGGTCAGAGTATATAAAGCCAAGTTCAAGGCGATCGCCGTTTCAGATGTAAGAAAAAGTTACTCGTGGTTGGATCGTACTAGCGGAAGTGTATTGCAGAAGTTTTTTTGAATAAGAAAATCCAGCAGTGAAGTGATATTAAAAAGGATACCATTCGAAAGGAAATAGTGGATACAAAGTTTTTAACAACAATCGAACTCAGTTAAACAAAAACAAAGTCAGGTGAGAAAAGTGATCAAAAATAAAATATGTCCATTTCGAGATAAGACCGCTGAAGAATTCTAGAGCGCTTGAGAAAGTTATATGTGTATGTGGTCAAAATTGACCAATCACGAAGAATGTGCTGGCTCTTGCATCAAATTAGCTTGAGATTCCGTTTTGTGACACCACTAACCCACTTCGGCTGAGAACGTGTTACACGAGTTCTGATGGTTCTAATTGAAAAAACAAACAAATTTCGTGTAGTTGTGGTCTGTCCGATCAGCAGAGGTAGTCACACCCAACAAGGCGCAAGACATTGATTTTTTTTTCGCTCCGACAATGGATATGACGTGCGGCGCGGCGGTGGTTGACTCCTTAACCAAAGCACATACTTTCATTTGGTTGGAAAGGAGAAAGTTTTTTTTGTTTCCCTTCCACCTCGGTCTACCTGGCCCTGGTGATCTACGTAACTGTAGAGTGCTATCGTGTGGACACACACTAACCACCGTGGATACCAAAATGAGACCGTGTATTGAATGAATTCTGTTGTTAGGTCGAGCAATGAGACATGGTGTGCAACTCGAAGAAAACAGACACTGTGTGCTGTGACGTAAATGTGTTCAGTGCACTTATCCTCCCTTCTGTGGGATTGGTTTCTTCTTCTTGTTGTTTCTTCATTTGCAAATTGGAAAATAGATTTCTCTTGTGCGAACAATTGTATCTGAAATAGTACAATGTACGTCGCTGACATACAATAGTCTGTGAAACTACACGGACTGTATGGTGAATAGGAGAAATTTAGTTTTCTTCTAATCATGCGATGGAATAAGGTCTTTTGAACATAACAAAAACATGCCTAAAGAAAAGAGATGGAGTGAAGCAAAGAAATTCAACGAATTGTTCAGAAGAAAAGGAAAAGAGTGGATGTCGCGCTGAGTGATACGAAAGAGTTGGTGTGCGAACCTGAGATTGCTGTTGTCAATCATTTGGTGATGTACGCCCAGAGTGGAGGATCCAAATCTGTTTCTGAATGGAATTTAATATGTATTTGATTTGTGTCTGCATTCCATAGTGGCGCGGGACATTCTCAGCAAATGTGATATTGATTTGAGTTGATCTTGAATTCTTTGCTGAATTTTTTACGTACACGGACCATTCTCACTGCTAAATTTTCGCTACGCATGAAAAGCCACGTATATCATTTCATGTAAAACAGCCATGTCTTTACGATTAGCAAGAGACAGGCTTCACAGCAGAAACAAATGCCGCAGCCATCACTCACTCCATCGTTCACTCTCCAATGATGCCCTAACAGTTGTTCAACTTTTCCTCTATTCTCGCAGACTGATTGTTCCTTCATAGAAAATATGCAAATTGGCACCGACTGTTAACGTCTGTGGCTTGCTTATCTAAATTTAGAATACATTCTTCAGCCCGTTCCAACTCATGTCCATTAAATCAGCAGCAGACCAAATAAACAATTAAACCAACAAAAAAAAAACACACACAACAAAAGATTCCGGCAAAGTTCGCTGACCAGAAGAAAAGAAAAAAAAATGGTCAACCGTAACGCCACTGAAATACTTTCGCATTTCCACTTCGTTTCTTTGGCTCTCTTCTGTGCATTAAGTGTGTTTAGGTTTAGCTTAGCATATCCACTATTGATTATGAAACACACACACGACAATTTGGGAATTTTTAATTCCTCAACCCTAGAAAGCGATTGCTGGCAGACAGGTTACCTAAACACACAGTCGACTGTCCAACATTTGATGACTCTGACAAAAGAAAAAAATTAAGTTTCGTATTGTGTGAGGAAAATGCAACACACATTCGCTGATGCAGCAACCACACCACACAAGAGAAGAAACTTTCGATTGTGTCCTTCAATCTCGATTTCTTTTACCTTCAATGTTCGGCGATTGTTGCGAGATGTGGGAGATTTTTAAAATAAAAATTTCACTACATTCGTTTTCGCTTTCTTCTTTCCATCTTGATATCCTACCTTACTGCCCTCACATAATGACCGCAGGGAATGAGTATGCTTTTAACAGACAACAACCAAACACACACGTACACGTACGAAATAGGTCATTACCACCGCCATCACGAGATGGTTAAATACTCATTTAATAGATTGTCTTAATGAAAGTGAAAGCATTCAAGAGAAAAAGAAATGAATACCTAGACTTACTCATCCAATGAAAGAAATCTGTTTCATGGAAATCAAAACAAATAATAAAAAAAAAGAAACACGCAAATTAACATTTTACAAGGCATAAGTGTGACTTGACTCTGGCTTCGGCTCCGGCTCCGGCTCTCGGTCTGGCTCTGGACCTTTCCTCTCATTGGCATACTTTTGAATTTCAATTTGTTTGACGATGACTGTTCGGTTTTGGCACTCAGGTACCGGGTGTGACTCAGTTTGGGAGAGGCAGTGAAATTAATGTTTAATTTTTTTTTGGGAATGTCTGAATCCTGACCTGAGAGGAAAAGTAAACATGGCTTTCTGATGATGTTGAAATTGGGTTGAGTTTCTTATTGTGTACACCTTTATTGGTCAAGATGGTGGATGTACTGCGGATTACTGGACAAACAGTGGTTTCTGAAGCTCTTCATTACACTGCTGGCGAAGTAACTCCATGATCAGAATAGAAGTGCCGAGCGAAACAACAAAACTCAATTAAATTTAACTTGTAGAACACTGTTAAACACTTCTTAATAAGTAACCAGAACGTACAGGTTTTAAATTGGATTTCGCTTGAAATTATATCTCAAGGTCGAGAGTGCGTAACTATACATCACTTAAGCGCTTAATTTCAGCTTTGCTCATCCGAACTTCTTGTTCTCATCTTCCATCCTTAGACAAGTAGTTTCAGCAAAATCAACCAAGACTTAAGGCTTCATACTCTTCTCAGACTCAGCCTCTTTTTAAGTCAAAGGGTAGGATGGCTTGCATAAGGGACTAGTTGGTCTAAGTGGGCATGATTCAATATAATCATTCAGTCGCCCTACTTACCTACCTACCTACCTAAGAAGGCTTGCAGTAATGCCATTCATCCCTATCAGCATAATAGTCCTTACCCGAAGTTGCAGATTAATATGACTACTTTCAGCCTCTTAGCACAGCATCTCCATTACGACTGTCGATCAGCTCATACATCTTCCGATCGCATGCCACTATTGATCTAGCAGGCACCACTCAAGAAAAAAACCCCACCTTCTCAAAATTTCCCACAACTCCACAGATCTCTTCAACAGTGAAGGCAAGGAGACGCCAGCAACTATCACTTATACTTCATCACACATGAGAGATCGTCATAGATCACTATTTAAAAGGACAAACCAACTTATGCCAAGCAGCAAAACAGGTTCTCAGCTCACCATCAATAGCCACTCTCCCGCAGCAAAATCAAACATTTCTCACATCGTTTCATCCAAATCACGCCGATTATGGCGACAACTTCCGCTGTGAACTCGGTTTTCTTTTGCCATTTGTGACAGCGAAAGTTCTATCAGTTTCCACCGACTTCCACTTCCCACCAGAGCGGCGAATGAGGCCACCTAATGTCCAGCAATAATCCATGTAGAATGTAGTACACGAAAATTACATCTAATTCATATGGCAGATCTTCTTACTGGCCGCACACACACTCACACTTCCGAAGAATCTCTCTTTTGTGCCCAGACCTAGGCCGTTTCTTCTGCTTTGTCACAGTGATCATGTAAAACCAAGTCGCCGTCTTACTTTGGTAGAACCTCAATTCCACCACTTTCATTTGCTGTTACATTGGCCTCGGCCGGCAGCTTAATCGTCTCATGGCCAAGGAATTGGGTCGCACCTATTATAATTTTGATTCGGATAATAAAAGCAGCACTCGCACATCGCATGGATGTGCGAGCATTCGTATCTAGATCAGCCACTAATTCGCTGTGCACATTTCACATGGCCAAAGGTTCTTTCCGCGTTTTATGTCTCCTCCTCCTTCTCCTCCTCTTCGTCGGTCCGTGTGTTCATTGCAAGTCCAATGACTTCTGCGTCTGCTGGCGCACAGGTGGAAGCGCGAAGACGTGCCAACCAAAGAATCTTTCCACTTTTCTAGTTGCTACCATTAATTTAACGGCACTTGTTGTGTGTAGCTCTGCGTACGTTCTGTCTGTGGAATGGTTTGGCTACCTGCTTATCTGTTTTTTTCTTTTTCTCTTTTGTGCGGCTGCGGTATTCGCTGCTCACCAGCGAGAATGCACAGGGAACTTCTGAGATGTCGATTAAGTGTAACGAAAGGTAACCCAACGGATTAGACAAGTTTTTCAGGAAGTCTAATGGTCATCGCCGGTTTGAAATGTATTATTGCATACTCACCTCGCAGAGTTCTGAGCCTTGGTGCTTGCTGAAGTTAATGGCGCAGGGTCAGGGGCCCGCGAACGTGTTGCACGTAACTGGAAACGAATAATACGCGGCATCGTATTCCATTAGCACAGAGTTTATTGTAATTTGCAAGTCATTAACATTTTGGGCCTCGTCCATTGGCTCGAGAAAGCGCGATTAGGTGAACGCTTGGCGAGCTCTTTTGTAATAATTTCATTGAGACCGCCACGGCGGCGTGGCGGTGGTGTGCACAAATGAAACCGCATGTGGTGCGGTGGTACGGTGTCCGATGTTCATGCGGAAGATGGGACGTGTGATGAGTTTTGAAAGTGCCCCTGTTACGGATGTGCATTCACGTTTTGTCCGGAATGAATTATTCATAATTGCTCCGTTGGGTGTTTGACAATTGGACAAGAAACGAGTTTGATTGGAATTGTGAGTCCGATGGCAGCGAATGCATTTCGAGAAAATTCGGAATGATTTAATCGCATACATATGTCATTTGTGCTGATGCAACTTTTGCCCTAAGCTTCCGGTTGGACTCGGATTGTGGGTCGTTATGCTCATTGGAGTTGTCTTAAATTTTATCTAATGACCTAGTATCTGCCGTCAAGAGTACTCCTGAAGACGTCCCCCTTTAATGTTTTATTATTTATTTCGAACTTTGGCTTGCAGTTAAAGATATTAGTTCTATTCTTCATAGAGATCTCATCAAATCAGTTGAAGAAGAGTCTTTCAAGTACTCCCTGTCTGACTCTAGCAAGCGTCGGGCAGGGACAGATGAAATGTTTTAAGGTATCTTTACGTGTGGGATACATTATTTGATGGCATGATCTAAATATCTAGCGATATCATGGCGATTTCGTCAAAGGAGATGGTTTGATTAAGACCAGTTGTACTCAGTCTCAGTCTGACCGGTCAGAGTTATGCTAACTCAAGGAATTCCATAGAGATATTTGCTTTGACTACCTCTGCACTGAAGGGCAGATCCATGCCTTTCCGATTCATGGGTCTTCTCGTTTCCTAGAATATTTTTTCTTGAGTTTTTGAGAAGGCCTTCCAACGATCCTACCACAGCTCGACTTTCTTGTACTATTTATGAATATGAAGCAAAGTTAGCAATAACTTTCATGGGTGCTATCAGCGCATATACATTCTGCTTCAGCAATATGTTTGAGTGTATTTTGACTTGACAAAACTTTTCCCTAATTTTTAAAAGGTCCGCTTGGAACACACTGGTTGCCCCCTCTTCAACTCACTTGACGAGATTTCTTCTAAGAATATATGTGAAATAATGTCATTTATAAAATCCTCAGGTTGGTAGTAGGGATATTTCAATTATAACTAATCCTCTCCCCCTTTTTTATAAATCAGAGCGGTGGCAATAAAACGACACACAGTGCTATTTAGGACCTCTATGGACCACCACGTTGACAATTGTCAAATTTCTTGTTATTAATAGTTGTGGGTCGCCGTGGCGTAGTGAGTTAGTGAATCGACTCCCATTTCCCAATGTACCTATAAATGACGGTTTCACCTCCTTCGAGTCACTGAAAACGCTCAAAGAGTATTCCTGTCTAGAAAAAAGCTTCTCAAATTCACCGTTCGGAGTAGCCATATAACTGAAGGTCCCGTGCACTCCCGTATTTGCAGAGAAGCTTGGCTCAGGTCTGCCTCGGACTTTTGCGCCACCCATATTAGGTATTATTGTAGGGTTTAGAACACACTTTACCAGACTGGAATATGATCGATACGAACTCAAAGCACATGTTTGACCATAATAATAGGCATCTAAACAAACACAAAGATGAAGACAAGATCCACGCAGCTAATAAAAAGCAAAAGTAGCGAATGATTTGAAGGATGATTGGTTGAATCAAATCATCATCACCTTCTGACGAGTTTGTGCGAAATTCCTTAAGCACTTTGCGCTTATACTTAAAGACTATGAAGAATCATGTGATTCTGTGTAATGTATGTTTTAAATTCCATTGAACATGTATAACAGACTATTCTTAAAAACGATTATGTTCCTGAATGTCTTTTGTATTTGCTTGCAATTCCGTCGGTTACAAAGACCAAAATTTTCGTCCTGGCTTAGTTCCCTTACAATCCCATTGAAAAGCGTATCGCTTACACAGGTTCATACGTCAAAGTCATACACATCAAAGCTACCGATTTTTCCATTTTTTGAAATAAAATAAAGGTTATAACGACTAAAATCTACTCTGCATTTTTTTTTTTTGAAGTGGTAAATTGTTTGTCACATAGAATTTCGCATATCTTACAGCTTACTGTTTGGCGTCATGCGATTTTATGTTTATTATTCGTTTTAAGGTCGTTCAACTTAGTGCAAAAAAAAATTGTGTGTGTGACGAGTCGCTCAAGTTTAATTTTATTCAGTCCGCATAAAGTGTTGTCGAAAAAATATTTACGGTTGATGAGTATAATTTGTAGATTTGAAGATGGGCAAGATCAGAGAGATTCACACTTCACAAATTAAAAAATCTATTTTGAATAAGCATAACTTACCGTTAAAAAGGTAAAGAGTTCATTGCACAGGTTCATGCCTCTGGTTGGTTGAAAACCTTCTGTTTATATGGTTTAAGACACAGAGAATTCTGGTATACCCATCTGATTAGTTAACATAATTTATATCGGTTACAGCGACCTACTGCTTATAACGACCAAATTCTCATTTCAGTCGCTTCAAAGTCGGTATAGTCGATTAGTCAAAATCGTTTCATTCACAAATGAACACATTTTTGCTTGATTTTGCTTGTATTTTACTTGATAACTCGAAGTCTTTATAACTCGTCTTTTGTGGAAAGTGATGGTTCGAGTTATCGAAGTTCGACTGTACAATAATTTTCTATGCTTGGGTGAGATATGTAGGTCTCAACGCAATTAATGCAGGTATATGGTTCCGAACATCTTATTTAAATTATTTATCTCAGATTATCAGATGAAAGATTTCAATTTCTTGTTTATTAACTTAAGTTTCAAATTTCTTCTATATTTTACATGCATTGTTAGAAGAACTGGCAATTCTGCCGAAAATTGTTCTAGAAGTTCCTCCCGAAATAAGAAATACAGTAGATTCCCCCTAAGTCGAATTACCACGGGATACACAAATTTGTTCGAGTTAGAGAGAGAGAGAGTCCACTGTGTACTATATTTCCTATTGACATAATCTTGTTTATTCCATTAACAATATAAACTTTTTATCTTAATTTCCAGAATGATCAGTCAAAGAAAACTCACCGGATGGATATATCTAACCGTTATCTCATTCCACTGCGTAATGGTTACCCTTGCCTACCCCCAGACAGACATGGTAATGCCACGTCGCCTTGGCATGACCGCACAAAATCAAGCAGAAACATCAAACCAGCTCAACCCCATCTACAGCCCTGAACAACAAGAAGTTAGAAAGTACGCCGTCAAGCCAAACCATTCGAAAAAAGTTGCCCTAGACGACTTAGACGACGATGTTGAGGGCAATCAGATCCAAGACCACAACGCTGCCGGTGCCGGTTTCTCGTGGTCCAATATGCTGTCGACTGTCCTCCAAATGTTCTTCAACGGTGGCGCTGGAGCCGGGGCACCCACAAAGTCAGACGATTCAGACAACGCCGGTGGATTTGGACAATCCCCATGGACCAATGTGATTTCAGTTGGTAAGTCCGTCAGTGAAAGTTGAAAGGAGGCAGGATTAAATTTCACAATCTGTTTCTATTTCGGTGCAGGCCTAAAGATCATCAACACTCTGTTGGGCGGCGGAGCTCCAAGCGATGGCATCGACAAGATCGATAACGGCGGATCACCAATGCAGGTATGCAACCATTCGTGACTTGATTCTACGATGCAACTGCAAAGAACACTTTATTTCTTATTCGGACATTTGTGGTACACTGTAGTTTAGTCTTAGTCTCTTATTTAGTACTTCCTATGTATATAGAGAATTGCACAGATTATATTTTGTAATTTATTGTTCTATATGCGTAAGAGAACGAGCATCACTTAAACTAACACTGCTTTAAATGCTTCATAATGAAATGGAACTTAACCACTCTGAGGGCTTTGCCAGGGATGACGCGAGGTTATTTTCACTGATAAAGGCATGAAGTCAGATAGGCGTGGCCTTGATTTACTTTGCTTACCTCTCATTCTACTAACTTTCTTGATTTGTGCTAAATTTACTTAAGATAAATGTGTACAAGTGTTGAGGTTCCCTAAAATTCTGATTAATGGATAGAGAGATTAAGGGAAGATGAATGGGACTTATTATCTACACAACTGTTTATTAGGAACCTTCGCATCATCTAATCAACCCAATATGATGGATGTTGTGATCAGTGTACAGTCTAGAGTAGGTACAAGCTTTGAGGTTAGAAGTGAAATGCAATATTTGGCATTAGCACTGTCGATTAGAACTTAGCCGATATTTCATCAGCATCACACGAATAACTTGTCTGCAAGCTTTTTAGCAAATGAGTCATTGAGAGGACGTTGGCATAAAGTTTAACATAGTTTAAAGGGGAGAAGAGTAGTTGTGTTAAAATTAATTGAATCCTGTGACTCAACGCCTGGAAAAGAGATGCTATCACGATATCTCTTCATGACATTGTTCTTTAGCCAAGACAATACTTTCTTGATCGTTGTAGCTTCTGCTTGAGACGCTATAGGATTCGTTAGTTGGGTATTTAGAGTAGATGCCCGCTCCCACGTTTCGGCCATCATTGGTACACCTTTGAAGATTCACAGAGGACCATACAGCGTTTGCTAGTCCGACGTCCAGTATTCAGATTCTACGGGGATGCCGAAGAGGAGGTTTGCGCCGCAGGAGGTCGATGTCTAGGTATGGATTCAAGTCTAAGTGTGCAGAATGAAACTATCCAAGCTTCATGCTGGCTTCCTCCTGTCTCCCGATTTAGTCCCTCGTCTTGTACCCAAGCTGTATACAGTTCGTAGTAGATGGGTAAAGCAAAAGAAAGTAAGGCAATTTCGTTTGGCAATCCAATTAAACCCTTGAAAAGTCGCATCATCATTCTTTAAAATCTTCTTATCACTTGTTGAGCATACACATATTCTTCCACTACTTCCCACTGCTTGTGTAGGACTCTCAGAGTTAAAGTTGATGCAGAAATTTATAAAGGTAGACTTCTTGCCGAAATGGAGGTGTTGTCATGAGAGTCGATCAATATTCCAAATCGTCTTTATAATTGCAAACGGTGTTTTCAACAAGTGTCGCTGCTGGCGTAGGTGAGTGGGTAGCCAGCTTTTGCAGCAACCACTGTTCTTCCACGAACTAAAATGACAAGATTGAAATTTGTTTTTATTGGTTCCGACCGAGACTCTAAAGAGATGGTGCAGTGAAAAGTAATCATAGTTGTTGAAGTTCGACTAGTATGTGCATCGCTCCCTAGAGTCACTTTCACGGGTCTTTCCTCTTTCTAGAAAAAGCTTTTCAAAATTCGCAGTTCACAGAGTCGTCGTCGTCTAGGTCCTCTCCAATCCAACCCGACAATCGTGCCACACAATTAAATAATTATTTTGCAAGATACTTATATTGTAGCTCTTCATCAGTTGGGACTAACAGCAGTTTGTCATTTCCCATTCTGATTTCTGACTCACCTGTGTTGTTATTTAAATAGCTTCCTTCGGCTCATTCGAAACACTTGTTGTGTTCAAAAAGTTTAGTTTTAAGATGAGTTCTTCTTATTTGTAGGCACCAAGAATTGGACTTTCGTTTCCCTCTTCTCTTTTCGATTAACTAGACGCACGATTTTTTTTTTTCCAAAAGTCTAGGATGTTGTATTTCTTAGCTGTTACCACGTTCGAATCCATCCCTCCCTAGATCAGTACAGTAACCGACATAGAAACTCAGAGAAAACCAAATATAATAACTTAAGAATCTATTCAAAATTTTTCAAATTTTTTTCTTTTACTCTTTATGATAATTTTCTTCTTTATTAACATACAAATTATTTAAAACGAAATCAAAAAAAAAGAAAACAAATAAAATTATTTTTATGGTAAATGGTTTCTCGCTTGCTACAGGGTATCATAGCCGCGGTACTATCAACAGTTCTTGGCACCAAAGATCCGGAACAAGTGAATTCGATGGCCAAACAAGCCGGCGAGGTAAACGCAACAATAACACAAAACTTATGAATAATTAAATACTCAAAATATCTCTCAAATTAACAATGATTGCACAAACTACTTGCTAAATGGTCCTTTGTAAATGTTTCCGTAAAGTATATACGTATTAATTAATATCTCGAGTTAATCGCCTGAATTTGCCATAACTTACTAGATAAACCCAGATAGCTACAGTGGCATAGTGAGTCTAAGTAATTTCCTCTTATCCGTCCACAGTTTATTAACATTGTTATGAACCTCTTGGATGCCCTTAAGACTTCGTTCTCGCATCGTTCGCTGGCCGCTCGTTCCATTGGCAAGCGTGACTCGATGAGCGATGCCGCCGTTGCTGGTATCTCTTTGCTGAAGGGCTACGTGAGGACTTATCGCAATGCGGAGGACAAGTGCATGCAGAAGTATATGTGTGACGCGAACACCGAGTGTGTCAAGGAGATTGGTGGAACCAGCATCTTCTGCCAGTTGGGAACGTAAGTACATTCACAAGACATCAACAGAGTGTTTTTCTAATTCGCTTGTCATCATTCACAGATATGCCACAAGTCTAATCATTGAGCGAACAAGCCAAAGCCAGTTCGAGAATTTGTACGATGCCGGCAGACGCGGTCGGTCGGGCATGGACTGCAGTCAGCTCTTCTTAGAATGTAACGAAGTCTAATTTGATATTAAGCCTAATTTCTGTTCTTTGACTGGGTTAACATTTTGTGTGTGATTGGCCGCCGATTATGGGAAGGCTGGCAGATCATGGGTTCACAATGTTTTCACGTAGATTAAGCGTTTCAACTAGAACTTAGTTAAATTATTTTGTATTTAAAATGGGAGAACTATTATTTATTTAATTTATTTGAAATTGAAAATAGCCTTGACGCTACGAGTAGATATGTGTAAGAGAACGAAATAATAAAACGAATTGAAACATACAATATGATGGGATGTCTACTTTCTTTCGGTATGATCATGGATAATTAAAAATGATGATATGCTTTGAGTGAGCTATTCTTCAACTGTAAAATTACTGAAAGTGTTGGTGTAGCTACATAGAACGAACTTTATCAATTTTTGTATGAAATAATTGTATAGTGCATTCAAAGGTTATTATCGACAGCTTGAAGAAGCTGTATCCAGTTGATGGTGAATTCTGTATTCTTATACACTTCACCTTCTCAATACCAAACAGCAGAGGGGCCAAGGTGACTTTTTGTAATGTAGCGATGTTCGTTGTGAAGAGGGTTAATATACCGAATTGTCCATAGAGAGAGAGAGGGAGAGAGAGAGGCAGAGTGGGAGAGGGAGGGAGAGAGAGAGAGAGAGAGAGAGAGTGAGTGAGAGAGAGATTGTCGCTTATAGAAGTGTCCCTTATCACAGTGAATATTATATTTTATATACAACTTAAAACTAAGCTATGTATTTTGGCCATAGGTTACAGCGCTACAAGACGACTACTCCCCATAAAGGGGTCTGAGCTAGCCTTTCCTTCGCTTCCCAGCCATCAGAATTTTTTATTCCGGCCGGCAACATCCCAAATTGTTGCATTTTGCCTTGATACCGCTGTACTGAACTAAAAGAGACCTTTCTCAGCTCGCTGTGCGACGGAAGGGTCGTGTTCCATAAAACACACACACACACAGAGACACAAACAAGCCGCCTGCAACACCCATATCTTTTCCATCAGGCTTCAATGGTAGTGTAAAGCAATTGGGACAAGCCATCAATGAAGGTTTTTTATGTCACTTTTCCTTAAACCAATTCGGATCCAGGCATCTAACTTCAGTCCTTTGCACCAGTCTAATTGTTGCATGTGTCGACCAACAATTAAGAACTTCGCCAATTATTTTTCATATCCGCCGAGGTATACGATTTTTTGAAGTTGGAACTCAATTTCTAATGAATGCATGGAAGTTGTTCTGCGGGACAGTGGTTATGTCTTCGATCTTTGGACTTGGTCTGTAAGCAATTAGGCCACGTTATGAAAGTTAAGAAAAAACTCGTTACTCGTTGTATTCACATTTTTCATATTTTACTTCTATATCAATTTAGTATTTTATTGCATAACTCCAATGAACGCCTTGTGCCATCGCTCATTTGAGTAGCAACTAGACCGTCCTTTGAAAAATCCATCGCAAGGTGGTGGCATCGATGAGTTGAGATATCGTAAAATTCGGGTATTTTCCATTGTATTAAGTAGAATGTCCTTAACTTTAATTTTTCTATGATAATAGGCAAGACGTATTCAGGCGTTGGTGATACAACACTGGTAACTTGGTTCCTTTACGAATATTGTTTTGTTTCTTAGAATGACTGCACCCTGGCAGATCATCTGAATATGCCTCACCAAAACTCAACTTGGTTTCTCTCTCTCTCTTGAACGAGTTTTCAGTAGTTCCAATCTATCTTCAGATTCTAGATCAGTATGTTCATTACTATTCAAAGGTAGTTTAAAATTGTATGCACCTTCATTGACTCGAAATAGGTGGAGCCGTCAATTATGAAAGATGGACACAAGGAAAGGACGCACTAACCCACATCGCCACGGCGACCCTATTTATTCAGAAAAAAACGACCTTGTCATATTTTGCCTACTCAAGCATGCAAGCTTCTATGCACACGCAAAACAAGTCAGAGGAAGTCTCACTCAATGTTACATACCTTGAGGCTGACGACTAGACAAATTGTTGGAAATTGCTCTCCTATATACCCACAACTCCTATTGTGACGGCAAGTATGTCAACACCTACACCAGTGATAATGAATTCCAGTCATTAACAGGGTAACAACCTTCAGGTGAAAATAAGATACACAAACCATTCTAAAATAGCAGTTATAATTTGCAAGGTTGCAGCTGTGCAACGCTACACACAATAAGCGCTGGCCAACCACAGGAAAATTAGTTTTCCGCGATAAAAAAAGTACGTGCACAGGAAAATGGAAAACCAAAAAAAAAAAAAAAACTAAACAATATAACGGGCACATTTTCCTCTTTTCTCAGAACTCAACCCTTAAGTGTTTCTTGTCAGGGAATAAAAAAAAACTTCACCTACCCGTGTTGTGGAATTTGTTTTTACGAGTTCGTTAGCAGAGGCACTCCTCACTTTTTTAACTGGATTGAGGTTAGGTGGTTACACTTAATTTTTTTGTTCCTCAACTTTTGAAGGTTGATTGTTGGTTATTCAAGGAAAAACTCATTTAAGTCGAAATGTTTGTGGAAATTATGAAGTAAGGATTCAAGTTTGAATGGAGTTCTTTTCAAACATTGCTGAAGGAAGAGCGGTTGGAATTTCGTGTGAACATAATTAACGTGTGGTTTTGCAAATTAACGTCTGATGAGAGCACGTGAGTTGTGGGTAAATAAATCAAGAAAGAGTGTTTTTCAATTAACTTCATCGTATACTTTTGAACCCAGGGATGTTTAAAAAAGGAATGTATGGGCTCGAAGAGGTATATACCACAGAAGCCTTGATTGCAACTCCTCCATCAAGTGTGATCAAAATTTCCTCATTTTGTTCACGTATTCATATCCTGTCTCCCTCACAAATCTCAGTCGAATGAAGAAAAAATATTGATGGACATCGCATAACCAGACTTACGAAACATAAGGCACGTCTCAGCAGCCGATGATGGCGAACGGAAATGAAGCCCATGCATGTTATCATTTATGTTGACAGTTGTGATTCGATTCTCAGCTTGTTGCTCATATCGAAGGTAGACACTTAAACCTCCGTGCCGAAAATCACCCCCAAAAGAAACGATGTGCCCACTCCCACCAACCCGCACGAACATTTATTTAGTTCAGCAGCAAAAAGGATTCAAGCGCTCGCTCGTAACTCATATTATGCGATACATCTGGCAATGACATGACTAAGAGGCGTCCATTATCGATCCGATGTCACTTTCGAGGCGGCTGTTTGCCTTGATAGGTGCCCCTCTTTATGATAAATGATCCCCCAAAACCCGTATACCCTTCTCAGTCCTCACACACACGCACGGGATCCGACCCCTGCACCAGCCTACAAACACTAAAGCCGTTTTTGTTTCAATTTCAAATATGAAGAAATAAATTTGGAGATTTGTCAACGTTTCGCCTCCTCTTCGTGGGTTCGACTCCTGGGCTATGTCTTTTTTTAGTCGTTTCGGAAATTGTTTGCAGCGATTCGACGTTGTTCGCCGGGAGATAATGAAATTTATTGCACGACGCACGACCCTTCGTTGACGGCACCGCCACAGTGGTGGGGTCCGGGTGTGAAAGCAGGGCGAGGATTTAATAGCAGCGAGCGGAGAATAGCATCAATTGCGTAGGTATATCCCTATTGTTTTTTAGCCGGCAAGCTCTGAAATTAGTTCGACCGATTTTGCACTGCGCGACCGGAGTGCTAATGAGAGCACTTGCGATTCACCATTTATACGAGTTCCCTGATTTGGTGGGCGCGTTACGTTGCACCAGGCAGCCAGCCACATGCGCCATGGGGAAGTGAGGTCAGGTCTCATGAAATTCAGAAACTAATTAAAATTAATTATACGACATTTTTGCCAATTTGCACGACGCGAATGTGTGCTGGGTAGTGGGCGCACGCTGTGGAGGCCTGGTACTGTTAATTTTATTCAAATTTATGCAATATTTCATGGCGGCACGGCTGTGGCAGAAAGAGACCCGGTGGTGCAAAACCTTTTTTATATTCCGCATTTTTCTTAATTTTTTGTCAATTTTAGAGCTGCGAAACGGGAATGATGTTTAAGGAGTGGCGTTGTCTGCTTCAAGGTTTTACTTTCGATGATTCTGAAGAATTAGAAAAACTTGCAAAAATTTTCCAATTTATAAAAACAAAAAAATAAAATTTTATAAGCAAATATGATTGTACAGTATAGAAAGTGGTAAGGGCACAACAAAAAAGAGGAATTCTAGTATATAAAAATCTCGTGTCACAGTATTTGTAACGAAACTCCTCCGGAACGGCTTGACCGATTCTTTTGAAATCTTGTTCTTATATTCAGTACGTCTGAGAAGAGGGCATAAACTATTTTGTATACCCCTAAGTCATCCACCCCAAAATTTTATTATATATTTTTTTGCCAACATTTTTTGATTTAATTTTCTTATGATTCAGCATAAGAAATACATACAACAATTGAATAGGAGATTCAAAACCATAAAAAATAACCACCACATTATTTGAGACAACCACTTCCCGTCATTACACGTTCAACGTACGCTGATGAGATCAACGCTTGCAAAGCTTGAAAAAGTTGGATGCATAAAACCGTCGACCGATTTTGACAAGATCGACAAGATATTTCCTGATATACACACACAATACTTGTGTGTGTTTTGGCAGCAAAAAATTTGGCCGTCAACAATTTGAATTTCAAGATACAACAGTTCTAGGGGAACTTGGTTTCATACAAATCTATCGATGCAGTTTGCGATACCAACGAAGCTGTAAATTATCCAGCAGAGTTTTTGAACTCAATAGATTTCTAACGAATGCCAATGCACCATTTACAACTGATTGATCTCCGGTTACTTTGCTTCGTAATTTGAATCCACCACGGCTGTGCAATGGCATGCGATTAGTCATTAAAAAACGGATTAAAAACGCATTTAAATCGCAAGGTCGGAGGAGGAGATGTGTTACATAATCAGCCAGAGGTCAAGCAGACTACGGCATGCCGTTGCCTTCTATCTCTTAAGAAAAACGTAGTCAAAGGCAACCTTTTGCTGTGGCCACAAGGTTATCTCGGGCAATGAACGATGCGGTGATATAACTTGCCTTTGGCATCACAATAAGGGATTGCCTGTCTCCCACCATGAGTAGGAAAATCCACAATCAAGTGTCATTCTCGTGAGAAATCGGTAATGTAAGAAACGATATCTAAACAAATGTGCAATGCACTGAACCAAAAATACAGACAGACTCAGTTACCTGTACGAACATCATCCAAACGCGTGAATGGGTCAAGTTTGTCATCATTTGCATAGGTTGAAAATAGACTTGGCCCTAGATTGGATTCTCGGTTAAACCTTGTCGTTCGTTGAGAAATTATAAGATAATACGTGTGATAAACGATTTTCGTTGCCGGGATTTTTTACAGAAAAGAAAACAAGACAAACAATCACACATAAACTAATTAATTTATTTTAAAAAACAAAGGAAAATTGAAGTATCTCTACCGACGAAGGCGAAGCGTTGTCGACCGTTCGTTTTATCGTTAGCCGTTCGAGTGGCGTAGTTTTAAATTTTGACAGCGCTCTTTGGGGTGTGTTCGGGCTGTCCTGCGGGATGAGTGCATTCAGTTGACAGCTCGGCCCTTCCTGACATGGAGTCGTCTCTGACTCCCAATCCAACTTCGTCCAACCAACTTTCGTCATCGTCGTCACCAAACTCTGGTCCTAGCAAACACCACGGCTTCATTTTATCGCTCGTCATCACCGTTGAAAACTTTCGTTGTTGGCGACCACTCTCGATTCCACCCAATACATACCGATCCTGTCGGAGGCACTTCTCAACAACGTACGGTCCTTTATATTTCGGGTCCAACTTATGGGATTCACCGGTGGGCGAAGGAACACTCTCCACCACCACGAGATCTCCCTCGTTATACGTAGTAGGCTTCTTATGCTTAGCGTCGAACCTCAATTTCCACCTCTCCTTCTCTTCGCGAATTCTTCGGGATACATCCGCTCGTCGCTGCTGCATATCGACCGGCTCAACATCAACTACGTCGTCCTGAATAGCATTCAAAAAATGGTTAACACCGATATCCTTCAGCTTGAAGTCGAAGATTATTTCATTCGGACTATATCCTGTGGTTGAATTCCGCTGCGTATTAATCGACCATTGCAATTGTCTTAGTCCTATATCCCAGTTACTTTGATTATTGCTCGATGTTCGAAGATACTGCAAAATGCTTTGATTGAGCCTCTCAATTTGACCATTGGCTCTCGGCGTTCGCAAGGCAGTTCGTATGTGTCGAATCTCATTATCGCTACAAAAAGTTTCAGATTCCTTCGCCGTAAAAGCTGTTCCTCGATCGCTAATTATGACATCCGGTAACCCAAAATAAGCTGTGAGATCATTCAGCATTTCATCGATGACATTGTCGATTATCTCCCTTTTCGCAAAAGGCACACGATACGGTTTCTTTTCTATCGGTGTGTCGGACGTGAGCGTAATGTTCATTGTGGTTGTGTTGCATAAACTTAGGCGCTTGAGTGTCTCACCAAAACACATAGAGAACTCATTAATTATATCGTTAAGCTTCTCCTTCCCGTCTGGCGATAATCCTTCCCCCGTCCGTATTTCCTTTTCGGTAAATTCCTCGAGGCGGCAGTTTTTTTTTTCGATGATGAGACGCCTATTATCTTTGCAAAGGATGTCGTTTCCGAGGAAGAGAGGATACGGCATCAACTCATCTTGAACGATCAAGAAGCAGTGAGCTGCCTCTTCCATTTGGTCTATTTGTATTTGTGCGACAACACAACTGTTTCCACACCACTTTCCGCCAGCGAATCCATTTAATGTGAAGGGGTCGTGTGGTTGGATTTCCCCTATATCTCGTGCCAGCGAATACCGTATGAGTGAACGATCGCTGCCTGGGTCGATGAATGCCTGTACCGTATGGTTGTTTATCGTCACAACCTTCGTTCGGTTACTGTGGGTATCGTTTTCGTTTGAAATCTTTAGGACGTTGTTCTTTGCACTTGACGTTTGACCTCTTTCTGGACAGCTGATCTCTGAATGGGTTGTTCTCCGACAAATATTGCACCGCGGTTTCTTTTGTGGCTTTGTGCAGTTAAGAGATATGTGCCCGGCTTCGGAGCAGTTGTAGCATGTGACTGGGGATGACGACTGTCTGGTTGAGATGGTGGGCTGGCTGCCTGCTACGGTATTTGTTCTTAGTGGACCGTTGTGTATGCGTTCAATCTGTGGAGTAATTTTTTGTGCTCTGCTGGCTGATCCTGTTGGACGATTAGCAAAGAATCGTTCAATGCTGTTGCGCATTTCATTTAATTCCGTGAAGTACGTGGCTGCCAGTGCTGTTTGTATTTCGCTGTGATTGATTCCACAACGAATATATTTGATGATAGCTGCATCGCTCAATCGATGTTTCTGTCCAAGCGCCCGCATGCGATAGAAGTAGTCGATGACGTTTTCGCCTTGCTTGCGTGTGCTCGAAGACAATTTAAAATGGATGTCTGCTTCGTTTTCGTTTTTACCGAAATCTATTACAAGTCGTCGAGAGAATTCTTGCCAGGACTGTATTTCGCCTAACAACGAATCTGACCACTGCTTCGCTGGGCCTCGCATTTTCGTTTGTGCGATGTATAGTACGGTTTTTTCGTTCCATGCGTACAATTGGATTAGGGTGTTAATGCGATCAACATACTGTTCTGCTGTTGGAGAGAGCTCCTCCGACGGATGGTATTCCGGAATGAGATTTTGTATCTCCATTGCGGTTGTGGAAGGTGGCGTTGACGTTGGCGTGAAGGTTGAAGTTGACGGAGACGATGGACTTGCGTGTGTTGCATTTCCAGTGGTAGCTGTTGGTGACGACGTGAACCTGTTGGAATTAAAAGTTGTTAAAAGAGTAGCAAACTGTTGAGTCAAATTCTCCACCGCTCTTGTCAACTGTTGCATGTTTTGATCGTTGCTGTTCACTTCTTCGTAACTGTCCTCGATATTTCTTAGTTGGTTGGCGTCGATTTCGTCCGATTTGGTGTGTTCAAATATGCGTGCTAACAATTCCGCTTTGCGACCGCGTGTTGGTAAATTGTTCGCTTCAAGTATAGCCTTTAATTGTCTTACTAAGAGAGTGTCGAGCTTGATGAGTGACATGTTCGGATTTTGTTCAGGTATATATCCCACTTCTGAACTGTGATAAACGATTTTCGTTGCCAGGATTTTTTACAGAAAAGAAAACAAGACAAACAATCACACATAAACTAATTAATTTATTTAAAAAAAAATAAGGGAAATTGAAGTATCTCTACCGACGAAGGCGAAGCGTTGTCGACCGTTCGTTTTATCGTTAGCCGTTCGAGTGGCGTAGTTTTAAATTTTGACAGCGCTCTTTGGGGTGTGTTCGGGCTGTCCTGCGGGATGAGTGCATTCAGTTGACATACGTATTTGCGGTACAGAGGCCTATTGATTACGAATCCGAGTGGGGAACGAAACGAGTACAGCAGACAAGTGACTGGAATGGTATGCTGGTAAGGTTTTGATATTGGGTCCGGAATTGCACCTAAGAGTAGGCAACGTTTAGCTATGTATATTCTATGCTCTTTTCATTTCTTCTGTTCACAGATCACAGCTCTTGTTTACTGTACTTAATGTCTGCTAGGTTTTGAACATATACGCCCACTTGCATTTTCCAAACATTTGAATACCTCTTCGTAACATGAATTAGTTTGAATTTAGAGATTGGGTGTGTATAGTCCACGAACGAACTAGTTCAAAAAAGAGCTCTGTGCTTTGTTTTGTGTGTGTGTCCGTTGTGCACTTAAGAGTTGGTTTTGTTCAACTACTGAAACAAGCATATCCAGCATCGTTTCGTTGCCAGTGATGTTCATATGTGAAGGGAATTTTAAAAATAAATGTGCAAGCCTTGTGTACTTTCGAATCTGTATACAGCGAGGATGTATGTATGTATGTAATTCCACAATCAGCGATGGTTGTAGTTTAAATATGTGTAGTAACGTTGGTAGTTTTTTCACCAGCACATATTAAAACTACACCCATCGCTGATTGTGGAATTGCTTGCTTTTCCTCGAATTTTTTCAAAAAGTATGTAAAAGTATGTCGGAATTCTCCGTGATCTTAGTTCTTCGAACGTCGTCGGCTTGATGGCATAAACCAATGACTTAACGTAGCTCCACAGAAAAAGTCAAGCGGTCGAGGAGAGATCGCACGAACGAGGCGGCTAAACGACTGGCCCATTTCTTGAGATAAGAGGTCACCATACTTCCTCTTGAATAAATCGATTGTAACGATTGTGGCACCATCCTGTTGTACCCACATGTCGTCCAAGTCCAAATCTTCCAATTCGGGCCAAAAATAATCGGTAATCATAGCGCGATAATGCTGACGATTCACAGTAACGTGACGATCTTAACATGGCCCAATAACGCCGCCGGCATGCAAACCGCACCGAACAGTTATTTTTTGTGGATAAAGTGGTGATACATGAAGCACATGTGGATTTTCAACCGACCAATAACGCATATTTTGCCAAGACCATTGAGCCAAGAATGAACTTCGTCGAAAATTGGAGTTAACGGTCTTAAAGTTGCTGTCACCGACTACGAATTTCGGTAGAAAATTTTTATAATTTGCAGACGTTCGTTCGTGTAATTTAACATGATAAGAACGTTTGATGATTAGTGAAAGAGTGCGTTGACAAATGAAATTCAAAGTTGTGAAGTCCCTATTGGAAAATCCTTTATAACGCTCGTTCCATACGAAGATACTCGCCTTGCTTGAAGAGTTTTTTTTTCAAACTGATTCGGCTAGCGGTCACTACTTTTAAATTTTTTTCATTTTCTTATTCTGGCTGAAAATTTTCCAATTTCTCTTTTTTCTTTCAATATTAAGAATTTCGGATTTTTAAGACATTTTTGGTTTACGTTCGGGGTTTCTATTGTTTACGCTATAGAGTACCCTTTTTAAGGGTGTTCCTGCTAAGGGATTGTTCACGCAGTCAGGGGTTCACGCTAACCAGACACTGCTGTATATATAAACCAAACTTTCCTGTATATAAAACAGGTCTCTCCGCGAATATAACTAACTTTCCTTCAATCCGAACCTATCGGTGGAACTACATAGTTCCGCTGACATGTCTCCTCAAACTATTCAACCCAACTCAACTACATTGTTGCCATTAATAAATATTTAATTTTTTTATTAGCTATGTGAGTATTATTAATTAATTTCGTTTTTTTTTTCTTTTACAATAGAACTGTTAGCCCTGGTAACAATAAAACTGCGACCAACCGAGAAAATCAGCAGTGAAGTCAATTGAACTAAATCAACGAGAATAACTAATTAGTTCAATAAACAGATTTGAACTAATCTCAGCGCTCTTTGGACTGAACTAAAGCGCACAAGCCTCATGGAGATGTCCCGCCTTGTCATAATTTAGCGCGGCTTGCAGATAATTTGTTCATCCTCAAATGGTCATGCATGGTTCGAATGACGGTAGATACCATATGCAATGGCTGCAATCTGAGCTATATCACGAACCTTGGACCGTTTGATAAACTTGGTGTTTCATAGTCTGTCCCAAATAGTAACGAAAGAGAATGTTGAAGGAGAATAAGATGACGACAAGAGTATTTTTAGTGATAAATTGAAGTAATAAATTTGATTAAAAAGCTAATTAGGCGTAAAATGTTCTCAAAATATTTCCGATGAAAAGATGAAACTTATTTCTAGTGAAAAAATATTTGTGCTGCAGTCGCAATAAGTTTGTTTCTTTACACAAGTCTCAAACAAGTCAATGTAAGCAATTCGTGGAAAAGCAAGTAGTGAGTGGGTGAATGAATGGTTACGAAATGGAATTGCAAAGTAAACAATAATCTTCATACATTTAATACCACAAGTGGTTGCAAAAATGTCTTGGAATTGGTAAGCAACTTCACCAGATATGAATACCAAACGTACAAATTCCCGCTGTCCAATCTGATTATGAAATAATTCCCAGAAATGTCGAAAGAAACGCAATGTTTTCTTTCCACGAGGGAAACATCCAAGAAAGTTTCAGGTCATTGCAAGATACTTCCTGAAACTCTAAACAGAAAACTATAAAATTGGATAACATCATTCAGAAGACAGACATAAGCAGACAAGCAGAACACTGCCCCACTGTGCCTGGACGAAGGTATGTTGGCTTAGGAATTGAATCCACGAGGATGATAATACCAGATCCAGTATCTCAGCAATTCTCTTCTTCAACGTAATTGAATAATAATCTATTGAACGTGTGGGTCCGAATACCAATAGGTTTGTTTCCTTTGATAAACAGAAATACCGACCAAATCGAAGACATTCCAAAACCTAATTCCGTACAAATAAATCTAGTTCTGGTCACCCTCAAGTTATATGTGTGTGAAACTCGACCAGCCTAGCATTGCTTAAACAATCGAGTGAATGCATTAAAGAATCGATTGAATTCCAGTCTGACCTTAAGTGTAAACCCCTTAATATAACTTACAGCAGTTAAAGCTAACGCCAGAAGACATCCACCCAACCCACCAACGTAACTTTCACTGAAACTAGACCAACGAGCACTGAGTGAGAGTCCCATGCTGCAAGAACGCTCGTTCCAAATGAATAAATCCTCGTGTCAGTAGCACACGTGCGTATCACCACGTTCCCATCACCTCCTGGGTAAGTCCGTTTTGCCATAATAAAATGAAATATCTTCGTCCTTGGGCGTGTGGAATTAATAAAGCTAAGTTTCACAGCCACCCACCCGGAAGGGTAGACATCTGCATTCAATACACTTCTGCTCGACCAACAACCAACGACCAACATCGTCGTTGTTACACAGACACTAATCCTTATCTTGTGCATTAGCTCATCTACTTTTTATATGTTCATCTGTTTATCTGTTGTGCCTCTCTACTGTCGGCTGTATGTCAGTGCAGTCTGAGTTTGGGGTTTCCATTTCATTTACTTTTTCATTCTTCAACCTTACCTGCATCCGTTCACTCTGGACTCTGGACTCTGGCCCTTCCATTTTCTTTCATATTCTTCTGCGAATGTTGGACCTGCTGTCGCTGGCTTCAGTTCCATCTGTGACATACAATACGAAGACTCACAAAAGAAGAACTGCTGGAAGCTGGGATTCTTCCCTCGGGGAAATGCAATTAAAAATGCAGCAAATCATGCTTTCACTCTTGGGACGTCCGATGGCCAAGTGAAGAAGGACGGGTGTGGGTGTATTGGTTGTCTTTTCTGGTGGACTGTACTTACCCGACCAGAAGTTTGCACAGTTGTTTTTTTTTTCACATTTTCCAAATGGTCTAGTTTGATATCGTTTCGTTTTCTCATTCCACTTGGGTTTTTCGGGGCATATCTTGCCGTAAACTATTTTGGGCATCTTTGCATTTCTTCAAAATGCACAGACTGCACAGTGAGGTCTGTAGATGGTAATAAGGAAAAATAAAGTTTGATATACATTTTTTTAAGGTTTATAAACGTTTGATCCTTAAATATGGTGATTGAACGTTGTCGGCATGTGGAGCCATGGATGACTACTTGCGCAACTGAGGGCCATTTGCTGATACTAACAACACTTGAATCTACTTCATATCCAAGTAACACTTTAGCCTTAAGTTCGCTCGTACCTATTCTGCGTCGCTCCTAAATATTTAAGTCGGTCTTAACTTAGATACGGTTTTATGTAAACGAGTCTATTCGAAAGAAATATGTGCCGGCATTTGCCAGAAATGCCTCTTAAAATCTGTTCATACACAATTGCTACATGCAATGCATGTAAAATACACTAACAACGAGTCCTATGTCCGCTTTAGTTACTCATCATATATATCGCCGCTTAAGAAATAAGCGCGGATAAAAACAATGCTTCCAAAAATTATTTTCTGTGTGTTCATTCCTGAATTTATTCATTCATTGTTTAGGTTGCTGTATGTGGCTTACATCTGCAGGTGTGGTTGATGTATTAGATCATTTTTAATTCTTTTGGCATCCATAAGTATGCAATTTTCGGTAAACGCAGAGTGTCTCTGCTATTCGTTCGGTTTCGGCTTGGTAAACGATTCTTTTCATTTCACGAACATTTTTTTTTTATTTTATAATTATTAAGTGTTTTTGCTTTTAAATTGATGGTCACGCTACACAGTCACAAAACGAAGATTGTGACCATCAAAGATTAACCGTCACCTTCCACGACTACACCCCTGACTGCTTAGCAAATGTCATAAATATCGTCGGTGCTGCCAAGATTTTATGATGAATCATTAAGCGCCGATGATCGTTTTTTTGTGCACTTCAAAATTAGGCGTATATACGCTTGCAAAAAAACACAGCTAATAATTCCTTGCATTGATACTCAACAGAATGAAAGCAATGATAGGTAAACCATACAAAATAAGTCATAACGTCTGGGAAACATCTGGGCTCATGGCTAGGCTCATGTCTGCCTATGGTGACATTGTGGCCTTGTAGTGTGAGTGTTTCCTTCCTTGAAAAAAGCATATACATGCATCATTTTGCTTGCTTCAATGACCGCTCGCTGTGTTCGACTTATCCGGACAATATGATCCGCATAGAGAAACAGTTGTACGAACTTCTCGAATGTCATCCATCTGGTGTTGAGTTACATGGCACCGCGTCGCTATGTCTAAATCCTGACTTTGAACGTTGAAGATTTCCGTCAGTTCGTTACCGATTTTATTGGCGAAAATTTCTTGTATTGTCATATTGTACAACCTGATGAGTTTGGTAGGAATGCCGTTACTTAGCTTGTCTCTGTGCACGTTGCCATATGCCACTTTATAATCGAGGGTCAGATGTGCACTTTTTTGGGCTGAGGCTACACTGACATGAACTTATTGTTCATACACAGTATTAGGCAAGCAACCGAAATGACAGAGGAAATTTTGTGAACATGCCATTCATGTGAGCCGTGAACTGCGAACGCGAACTTTCACAAACAAGCAATTCCCAGCAAACATAAACAAAAAATTATATTTCTTGACATGCAAGAAGACGAGGATTGAATTTCTTTTCTATCGACTAAAATCTCAAAAGTAATTAGTTTATGTGTCCGTATCAATGATTTTAATGTTTTTCCTCCACGAATCAATCATTGTCTGTACGAACTGTCAAGCCGTGTTCGCAATCCACAAATTCACGACCAAAAAATTAGCGATGAATTGTCTGTTTGCTACGATTGTACCCCATTGCTCCCTGCGAATGGGAAAACTCCATGTGATTGAAGTGCCAGTGTTTGCAAAGTTCGCAATTCGTAGTGAGCTCATGTGAATGACCCTTTCAGTGGTTTATTATTTGTGGATTGTGGATCGGGAAAACGATAAAATGCTTTATTCCGTTCCGTCTTACATTTAACCTAATGTATTTACCACCACATCACCTCCATCAAACATGTTTCGTTCTAACCAACAGCTTGTTTCAGGTAGACTCGATTGGCAGAGATCATAGTTGTCCGTTGCGATTGTAGTATTCCGACGTTAATCCCTGGTGTTCTCGACAATGTTGTTGTCTCTGTAGTGTCGTCTCACCAGCACGTCCGAACTTGTCGGTAGATACATCACAACTGCGCTGAGACGTGATTTTACATGCTCACAAACAAAGCCAAGAGTCAAAGTGCATGTCATGACATATAGGAGAGTACCTCCCACGCTTTACCGTAGTGTTGCCAATACACTACACTCCTCACCCATCTTTGCCTTATATAGTTCTGATCTGGATTGTTGATGTTGTTGGTGAATGTCGTGATGCAATCAAAGCTGTAGACTTTTGGTACTAGCTTCGAACAATAATCCCACATCCAAATACACAAGTGGGGCTCTCAGTTGCAACAACTGTAGTAGATGTTTTACATGCTCTTTTTACCACGCCTATTTCCCCGCACTTCCTGGATAGGGGTGATGTTCTCTTTATAGCAGCCCAGGACCTTCGCGATATCTGCAGTTGCATTCGGTCTTTTGAGGAACCTCTCATTCTGCGTGCAGTATCGAAATCGTTGTCATCAATCTGATGTTAAGATCGACGTCATAAAAATCGTCCGCATACAAGAAAGAGTTAGTTATCTCGTTTACATGGTGAGATAGTGGACGTCGCGCACAACCTCCAAATAGGAAAGCTGGCCCCTTTATTTGAATGTCCAGCGAAGGATACGGATGCAGCGGGGATCGGGAAACGTTGGGAGGCTGTTGGTGTTGGCACTGCCATTGATCCTACTCGATGCCAAGGTCTCAACATGGCCTTGGAATGAACCCTTTACACCTGAGCACTGAATATGTTGGATTATTTCTAAAAAGAGAATTCACCTTGTAGCTCATTGTGACTGGACTCGTCACACAGAGGGAATGGCTTAAAAGCGATGATATCGCAGCAAATACTCTCATCTACAGATGTTCACGTGCATCCGGCCCCGTTTGCATGGCGTATATATTTTGTACCCCAACTCAAGTAGCTTCCCACAGGTACCCTTCACTGCTACTTATTTTATAAGCCATCAACACGCGACTTTATATCCAGTGCATGAAACAATTTAAGTGAACTTAAAACGCTAGTTTCTAATAGCAACTCTTAAACGAGCATTTCTTGTCTTAATAAACGCTTTTATAGACGACGTTACATCGTTGGTTTATGGACCATAAAGCTCCGGCTGCAGGTCCTCTGCGTGGTGCCAATGTGCAACGCTAGTGGCGTTGCTTTTGGTCGCCCGGTTTGTTTGTGCTTGTTCAATGGTTTATGGCCCGTCTGCGTTTCTAGGTCATCTTGCACTCGTTGTCATGAAAAGTGTATATTCACCAACCGACTGAATGAAGAGGTTCAGCATGCATGCATATGCATATACACACGTCCCGGCCAAACTTTTAGTTGTTTTCAGTGTTAAACGGGTCGGTTTTTCTCCTTTTTTCGTTCGCTTTTCCTTGTTCCACGCCTGACTCAACCCACTGCTGCTGCTGCCATTGTGGCAATAGCTTCATTTTTCAATCCGAAGATGGCAATAAGGAGAGTGGAAGGAGCAAGAAACAAACAATGTACATTAAGAAGAAGACGAAGACGACTACCCTACTGGAAATGCACTTTGGGAGTGAATAATAATTTTGTCTGGAGTACGGTCGTAGCTCGTGCAACTCAGACACATAACTTAACTTATGGTGCTGTGGTGTTTATGAGGGATTTCGTGAGAGATTGGTTTAAGGGACAAATGCCCTTGGTTATGGGCATGTGCCAAATGAGTCCGTTCAGGCACCTTGACACAGTTCTGTGCTCCGTCATAGATGCCATTTGAATGATAAAACTGGGTCATAACTCTGAAAGTAAGCCATGCATTGTAAGCACTGCCTGGGGACGGTGGTAGTCCCAAAGCAGATACGACTTTCCCAAATAACTGAAACTGAGTGGGATTCGGGGACGAAAGTTTCCAAGAGAAGAACTCTGGATAACATATCCAACTGCCTGTCATGGGTCCTGTGAAGGTATTGCAAACTTTGATTGTTTTACTTTCGATGGAAATTTTTTGTTTCTGAAGAAAATTAACTTATACTTCAAATTCAACACAATGTAGTATTGTGTGGTTGGCTGTATACCATTGATTCAATCTCTTGCTCATCCTCATCCTACTCATCACAGTCACAGACGAAGTCTTCTTTGATTTCCGATGGTTCCTCTTGGTAAGATTTCAATATTTGTCTGACCAAATTTGTGTACATTCCTGATGCTCTACACTATATGTAGGCATTCGTTAATTCACTCTTTATTTGGTGTGGATTTTGGGCGGGAGGCTTCATAGGACCATCATATTTTTAAAATTAGACTAGTCAAGCAGTGACTGTTGCTGTTGTTCGATATCGCGAAATGAAAACAAAGTTCTTTCTGCCGACATTGCATTATATTGATGTCCCTAATGTGTGGTTTCAACAAGACGGTGCCACATGTGAAACAATTAAGTTGCTGCAGAATGGTGGCACCTTGTTAACATCCTTAGATTTCTTATGATACATTACAGTACAATCTCGATAAAGTGAACTAATTAAAAAATGGTCAGCTCACCTTTTAGAGGAATTCACATTATCGAATAGAAAAAGAAATTTTTTTACATCTTAAGTTAGCATATAGGAATTCTTTATATATGCCTGGTGCAATTGCCATGATTGGACAACGCAAGAGTTTTTCTCGCAACAAGTTGCGAATATAGAACAGTCTCATCGGCATTTTAAATATGTTTTGGAGTAAGATAGTTTGCCTTACGTAGATATGAAATTCTTTCAGAAGGAGATTTACAGCTGCGTGGTTTGCAGACACTTTTTCTGAGAAATTCTCGAAACTTTTGAAGCCATCCGTCACTAGCATTAAATTGAGGAGATTCCTTAAAATGACTGCTAAAATGATTTGCTTGATTTCTAAGTAAGTTAATGTCACATGTTTTTTTCCCGCTGTTCCTTAAGCCTTTTTTTCCTTTTGTAACACCGTACTTCAGCGATAGACCTAATTCTGAGTAGCCAGTTGCCTATATTCTCAAAATCTCAGCATTTTCCTTGACAGTACGGAAACTGTTTTGCCTGTGCTTTAAAGGAGCCATAGATTTATTGTTTTACTGCAGCGTTACATAAATTCAGCACAGGGTGTAAATTCCGGAAGTGTAGTTGCCCGTTGTGTTATACCAGAAATACCCATTTTTATGTACTCTTAGATTAAATAAATAACAACAAAATAACTACTAAGAGCTAAGTTTTCTATTTAATTCCTCTTATTTAGTTAATTTATGGAGACATTTTAGTATTCACCTTGATTTTTTATATTACTAGGTACAAACATTTTTTATTTCCACGCACTAATCTGAGGACTATAATATGTGCAACAGGAGTTGGTGCTGACTTGGCCCTTTTTTTCGAGAGGCTAAGGATCTTATTCAACTTCAAATGATTTGCACACTTACAAAAACTGAGCAGAATGCAAGCTTAAGCGTTTAATTTCGAACTATAGCGTGGCTCATATTATCTTAAGGGACCCTTGTTGCTTGGTCTTCCTGCATCTTAAGAACAGAGACTAAAAGCAGAATAACTCTAAAAATCTGTTCCTTTGGGCTCAAGAGGCCCTCAAAGGACCTACTTGACATTATACTACACTCCGATCATCCCTGCCTGCTCTATGACACGAAAGCATGGACAAAATGTGTAAAATGCATTAAAAAGAGCATTGTGTGCTCCAGGAACAATCACAATGACTTCAACCGATAAAACCGATTTAGTTTATTTCGGCGAATACAAATTAATGCATCCTGTATCCTCCCTGAATATCTGTCGACGGCTGCAAGTCATATCGTCATTTTCATGTAAAATCTGTCAAGAGGAGTTTCACATTTAAACCTTTATTTATATTGTTTCCATAATCTGGTACTCTTAATTTCCCCAATCATTTCTAGGGCCGACTGTGTGTACCTAAATCACCACCATAACTACGGTTTTCCACCCAAGAGGCAGCTGCTGCTCAGCGGTGCGCACTACTGTGTCAGCACACACAATCGATTAACAAACATACTTCAACCTGATATCCTTCAACCGTAAATTTAATAGCATATTCCAATTCAATTAATAGTCGGCTTATCGGCGCTTCCTTTGATCCATGAAATGACCGTTGAAAATATTAGTCCTATCGCCCTTCGAATACTAACTATGCAGATCAATATTAATTCGCCAGTGAACACTGGCTTCGCTTAATCTACTCCCTACTTAATTTCCATACTCCGCGCCGCGCTGTGCCCATTAGTTTTCTATAAAATCCCCTACGCGTGCTAAAATAAAAATACACTTAACACACAACAAAGAACAAAAAGAAATCAACAACAACGCCATTCAACTGGACGAACATAAAATATGTTTTATGGCAAAAATAATATGAGATAATGAAATAATTTGGTTTCAGTATTATTGCGGCTATAATTGTAATGCGCAGCGAAATCAATTAATTACAAGCGCCCTTTCCCTAGCCCCAGCCTCGTCATATAACGCAGACGTGCATCGGGTGGTGCTGGCCGACAAATCGCTACCAGAGTCGAGAACAAATTGGAAATACGTATATTTTTTAATATCTGCACATCCGTATCTTGTTCGTGGTAATTTATTAGCCATTCTGAGTATGCCACTGCGGCAGCATTGACTCGCATAAGTCGGTCGGTGGATTGCTGACGAGCGTGATGGGTATCCTATCAGCGCTAATCGATGGTATTACAATTTTTTTTTCTCCCGTCTAGTACAGCATTGAACGGCTTTTCTGTGCAAACCTTTGTGTGCACGCTCGGTGTGGTTCAGTTAGCTGCACAAAACACACAGAAAGGATAGAATTGGGAAATTATGATACTGAGTGGAATTAACCTAAATTTTGTACTGTATGATGGGCGGAAAGTGCGATTATATTGTGGCCTTTACTGGCTGCGTCGCGGCTTTTGTGGGTTCTATGGACTCTCGGACCGCTGCCGTGTGCAGTAGAACGTGATAAAAGCTGAAAGCAATAGCGGCGGTGGTTATCCCCAAATCCGATTCAAATGATATCTCTATAAGCTGCTCAGTTAGTTGAATCAATTCTCATACGACATCGGCGTGTGCGATGATGGATGCTGTGTGTTCACGTGGCATGTACAGTAGTTGTTGAAAGAATCTGCGTTCGCATGGATGGACTGGTTATCTATTCTGTCGTGCTTGTGGTGGTTCCAGTGCGGGAATACACAATTGTTTTCATATTTTTCGGTGCGTGTTACAAGTCCTTGACAAAAGTGTTGTTAGTGGTAGTTGATTTCGGTGATTAAAAATGCCTCATTCTCAACTGGAATGTGCATTCGGATTTTGCTTGAATGTCTAATCGGTTATCGACAACTGACAGGATTAAATCCTAGGAGATAAAGGACTGCAATGATCAGAGTATAATAGTTTGTATAACTGCTACGATGCAGTACAGGAAGGCCGAAGACCCAGGTGACGCATGAAAGTGGAAAGAGACCTCAACCAACTATGTGCACCTACGTAAAGATCGAACTAGCTGGAGACACCACGCCGGATTGTAGCGGCACCTTAAGATGGTAAGAAAACTGTTTGTTCATAGCTTGATATGTATTATTGAAAAAAAGTATAAATTAAAACACCTTAAGTGGTGTTAGAATAAAAAAAAATCAATTTTATTTCTATGAGGATCGAGCTCTTTTTTCTAGATTCAACTTAAGACTGTTTTACATTTTATATTTCCATTTTTAAATGTCCAACCTTGCTCATGTGCATTCGTAGTTGCTGTCGCGATGTTCCCACAGGTGGTATTGGTTTACATCCGGTAATGATGGAATGCTGGCTGCTCCGACGATGTTCCCTCAGGTAGTATTGGGTTGCATCCGCTACTGTGCTATGGAATTAAATGAAATTCGTCTAGACGCTACGTCAGCGAAAAGCAACGACAAGTGTGGAAATTGTGTTTTTTGGTGTTACATAGAATTTGGCGTTAACTTATACGCGATAAAACGCGACATCTAAGCAACTTCGATCTTACCAAGGAATCATATATACTAATTCCTTACTCAGCTAATCTTTACTTTTAATAATCATCTCTTCTGTTTACCTTACTGTCCATATTGCAGGACAATCAAAATAATGGTTCTTTAGAGTATGATTTTGGATCTTCGAGTGAAGCCATTTGGTGCTATGCCTTCATCGAATCTCTAAAAGGATGTCGTTTTGTGAACTCACGTTTTCTGCACGGTGGACAGACTCCTTGACTGACCTACTGAAGAAGGATGGATAGTTGATCGACAAGACATACTTCGTCTTTTCCATATCATTAGCGTCCTTATACCAGATTCGATTGGCTCGAATAGTTCCTTATGATGAACGCTTTCGTATGCGAATTTAGAATCATTGAGATTATGGAACAATTCGAGTCTAATTTTCGCTAGACATTTCCGGGTTTTCTATAATTCGTTGGTAGTTTGATAAAAAACGAGCTTAGGTAATCACACACTACTACGCAGGGTCTTATTGGCGTGGATGAGCGGCAATATGCCTCCATAGTCATCGTACCTACATACGTCCTCATGCAAAACGTAGGCAATCTATCTGCCAAGTTTCGTCTTAATCAGACCAATCGCTAATGAGACAAAGCGCTACAAACATAATTTTCTAATTTCTAATACAGTAGAATCTCGATAATGTGAACTATCCAACTTTGAAATGTGAATTACTGATAATTTTTTGGTATTTGGAAATGCTTTTTCATCTCGTCTTTGTTTATTTTCTTGTTTGCTTGCAAAGTCTAACGGGAAAAGGAACAGGCGACAGAAAAAAGTACTATTTTAGAGAAGAACAATTGTGTGTTTCTCGAACAAGATCTAATTTTTCGTCTCGCTTCCGTAAAACTATAAAGCTATGGCTAATCTAAAATTAACGCACATTGCTTGCAAACAACCAAAAAGCTTAGATCTTCATCTTCATAAAATTGGAAACTGGCCAGGTACTCAGGATTAATTCAATCGCATAAGTAAGTACAATAATATCGAAATATATTTCAGTTTATCGAAAAAATAAAAATTGGAATCGGAAAAAGAACACCATAACAACCTCTGAAATTGTTCTCTTTGAACGACTTAAGAAACAGCGCGAGCATTTTGTTTTATGAATTAGTCTTATGTCTGTTTATGGTTTAAGCTGTTTATCCAATTAAACGAAGAATACGTGTATGCTTACCTAAAAACTAAAAGTGGGCTTTGAAATTATGTTATCACGTAACAAAATGTGTTGATAATTATAGTCCGCTTATTGTTATTCTTTTAAACGTTTTACGTAGGTTATATAATGCGAAAACTTACAGTTATATAACTTAACCAATCCTTTCAACAAATATTTATTTAATATATGTAAGAACTAGCGTTGTCAGACGTCGCGGTACATCCCGGTTTATAAATTCAACTGTCCCCACTTAATTGCCGGGTAAGCTGTGTGTAATCGTCTCCTTAATATTTTAAAAAGAACTTTTGCATTGTAGCTTAATATTAACGAAATTTTATTTATCCTTAAAAATTTAAGTTTTTCTTTGCCATTTCGGCATTTTTGTGATTTGCCCCGCTAAGCTTCAAACAAAATCTGGAAACACAAATAGAAAGACATATCATTCATTTCCCCATACGATGAATTCTGCCTCTTTTCTTTCTTAGTCTGGAATTTAAGAGTCTGATTCCATCTACCACTTATTACACTTGATTTTAAGATCCGCCAAAAAAACAAAAAATATAAAAAAGGCAACAAAATAAGCAAATGAATGCATTGAAAGAAAAACTTAAAGTTCAAGTGTGCAAACAATGTTTAAAGTTGCAAATAACTAGTTCGGACTTAAACTATTTAACTCTAAATTATTTATTTTATTTTGTAGTATTTTTGAACATATTTTTGAACACATTTTTCTTATTCGACAATGTAAGCTAGGCATGTTTAATTTAGTTGAAATAATCAAAATTGTACTGTATTAGCAGAGTGAATCGTATTTGATATTATTTGATTTAGAATACGTAGCAAAACAAAATTAATGATAGGGCCTACAAGAATTGTCACCACATACGACGTGTCCTCGTGTAAAAGTTTAAAGCATCGGTGACTTGGTATTTGGGTATTGAAACACATCAGTGTTTTTGCTTAATGCTCAGAGCAGAACGTTTGATAAAAGAAAGGAGAATGAAATCTTGAACCTACAATCAGTGGCAAGCACTCTGTCTGATATGCCTCACCTGTGCGATATACTGTACCATCAAGCTGTGTAATCAAGCTTAAAGCCGATGTGGTAATCGGCCAACATGTAGGATTTCACATTACATCTCCTGATTGCTTCCATGTTAAGCATCACCGCCAAATTAAATTAAATGTAAATTCTTTTTAATCGAACTTAACAACAATAATCACGAAAGAACGTGCGCCGAACGTGTTTGCACTATCGGGGACTGGTGGAGTGCCGCACGTGTATTTCGTATAAATTTTCCAAAAATGTCAAATAAATTAAATTTCGTTTAATTACTGGTGACATCTGGCGGTGTTCCGGGTTCGCTGTCATCGCAGCAGCCTGCTAGTGCTGCGTTGGTGGGCAAAAACGCTGAATGCCTCTAGGGCTCATTCGATCATCGACAACTGAAAGCGCGTGTTTAATGTTTTTTTTGTTCATATAATTTAAGGCTTATTGTGTGAGTGGCGTCAAATTGGATTAGGTTAACTGGAATGAACACATGAATTTAATTGAAATTACCGAGATGGATTAATTGGGAAAATCCGCACGTTGATTTGGACATGGCATGCTACACAGCAGCTTCGGACCTGCTGCAGCCACCTGGGCTTCAAATTTTGTTGACATGCTTGCAATGCAAACGTTTGACGCATTTTGCTTTTGGCAGCAAAATATGTGTAAAATCGATTAGTTTCGTGCGGAATGGGCACGTGTATGACAGGATGGCAAAGAATAGACTCATTGCCAGGTTTCAAATTCAGGGGGCAAGCCCCAGTCTCTGTCGCCCTTAAATTACACTGGAAATTACCCTTGGCAACGTACATCCGTATGAAGTGGTTCGCAAAACAAATCACAAGACAACGACGTAGCTCAGTGAATGGTTGGCTCCATGCGGAAAACAGTTTCCATGACCATAGGGCACAGACTGGTTCATTCATCTTTCGTCGTCAACAACTCAGCGCGGGATCATTGTTCTTGTTGTCTGTCTGCTGAGCATCGTCCTTGCACTCGGCTTCTCGTCTGCAGCCACATTTCATTTCAGTCTCTGTTTACACACCAGCTCTAGTTTCTCATTAGTTTCCGTGTGCATTGTTTTTTTTGCATTTGTTCGCCAATTCCCATCAGAGTCCGATAGTCCTTACGCACATTTACATTTCAAATTGAATTCAATGGCATGCATGGTCTAATTAAATCAATTTCTATGCAAATGTTTGGTTTCGCAGCGCTCAAGTGGGAAGAAGGGGATGAGAAGGTTGTGCTGCACATATGCGCCATTCTGTAAGCTGTCGACTTTCCCTGTCACATTGGAGCCATTCGGCATGCAGCGTCCCACCCGACCATGCCGGATCATATAATGGGATAAGGCAGGCTTTATATTTTTTTCTCTTCAGTACTGGCTTTGGTGGGTGGTGGCTGAGGGCGTCGCAGGGGGCTGTCGTCATGGGTGACAGTCGATGGAGTTAAACTGGTATGTTCTGGTCAATTTGGAATGCAAAAATGTGACCAACTGGCTGTGGCCACACACTAAATGGAGATAAATTGAAATTGCACACAGTTTACGTTAGCGCGTTACACAACCCCCTACCTAGGCCCACTTGGCATGTGTGTGTGTGAGTGCGCACAGTGAAGGATCTTTGTGTTGTCTCGTATTTGTATAAACGTTTTCGATTTTATTTCCGGACGTAGCTTTTGAAATTTGATTTGATTGATTTTTTTTTTCACGGCACAGCATTCTGGAGTTCGTCAGCCAGAGAATATGGTTCCAATGAGTGCACTCGGGCTATGGTCATGTAAATGAGATTGGGCATTTTTTGTTTAAATGAATTTACGGAGCTCGGTAAATATCGATTTTGAATGCGCATCATGATACTTTGGATTTGGCAGCTGCTTTAATTGAGTTGCAGGTAAAAATATCCGAATATTTAAAGCCATGCAAATTTTCGGTGATGGCAGCTATTTCGATACATGAGCATTTTAACGACAGTCACAGTGGTGGCGAATTAAGGTCAGTTGGAACGGAGGCAACTATGTGTGGGTCGTGACTGGGCACAATTGAGGTTTGTTTTTTCTCGTTCACGTTGATCAACGGGAGAATAGTAATTTTAATTAAAAGTTCAATAAACCCATCAAGAGAACTCAGATGGTCATCTGAGTGGCTAGAGGTCAGACTACTTTCAGTCATATGGTGCATTGAATTGTAATGGGTACTGTGCGCCAAGGGTAAATGAGTTGATTTGTTTGAACTCTTATCAATTGGCACCCAAACACATTATTATTCTTATAATGGCTCGATGGCCAGAATGGGGCTTTATGATAGATTTGAATGCGACACAATATGATTACGTTCTTACATTCAGCATCAATCTTAATGGACGTACATATACTTTTATATTTATGCGTATGTCCAACCCGTATGCAAAGTAGACAGGCCATCAAATTTTAACCGAAACTTAACGAAACTGAACGAAGCGATTTTATTTTGTGGAATTCTTAATGTCAACTCCACTTGGTTGAGTCTGGAAGTCGAGCACCCTGAAGTGAAATGAGACCCCTGTGAGATGTTGTTGGCAGCTGCTAACGAGAGCTGTGAGTATAACTACAAGACTCATCCTTCTTTATGAATGGCAACATATAAGCCGATCAACAGAATATTCAAAGGCGGGGTCTAATCAACAGGAGTTAGCTGGTGCTCAATGTTTTAGTTTCGAAATCATGAATTTTCTCCCAATAACTTCTTGGCATGAAATTCAGCATCTTTATAACTATTAGCAAAAATAAATTCGAACAACAAAGAAACAAATTCCAAATAAATGATGCCACGAAATTCCAAGAACCTAACACTTTATTTAATATTTTTTTCTTTTACTCTACACTCTAACACTTCTTATTTGGTTGACTTCATTCTATCGACTTACCTCAATCGTTACTACTTCTTTTTCTGTTCATTTCATTCCTACTTCGTTTCTACTCCTTTATTGCAATTCATTTCTACTTCTTCTTTTCTTCATTTCTATTCTTTATTCATTATCTTACTCTAACATAACTTTGTGTTAAAACTTTATGTCCTTAATATATGGTAATAATGCCTAAAAAAATAATAAGTCGTGTTTTAGTTGGGTTAGAATCGAGTACAATAGAATTAATATTTGAATATCCTTTCCATTGAGTTACATTCTATATTTTATGTTACTCATCAAATGCTGATGTAGGCCGCGTTTTATTGAGAATCAAAACTCAGCTCACATTTGATTCTTTATAAAACATTATGTATGTAATTTGATGCATGTCTTTGATTTCATGGCACTGAACGTAGCGTTAACGACTGGATGGCGCAGTGGAATAAGTGCCTAGTTAGTGGGGTCCCCGGTTCGAATCCCAGTTAGAGCAAAGTTAATACGCTTTTATTTGGTTTTCGAATCGGGTCCAGTCACCATTTGCCGTTGGAATCAAATTAACGACACTATCACTGGAGTAGTCCATCAGAGGTAATAGTCTGATTTTTCGTATCACAATGGACCAATATGGGCTAAATGTGCTGATGAATTCACTAGCAGTCCCCTACCTAACCTTAATTAACCTACCTAAATGTAGCGATTGAAAAAAAAATTATGGATTACAAATTGGGATACGTTAGCCTATGTCGAGATTTAGAAAACTAAAATGCTTAATTCTTCTTTATCTTCAAGAAGTGTCCTGGGACCTGTGATTTAGAGGTGGCACTTGTGACTCAGCGGTGGTATCTGCATCGGAGATATGGAGCCACCTTCATCGCGTTATACTCACTTTTGATTACTGAGTAAATGCCACTCATTTTATAATCACACTTGGTGTTCACCAAAGAAAACTATAGTAGCATCCCTGGATTACAAATTTAAGATCTGCATCAAAGATTAAAGATTTACTTCCAATGTACAATTTAAATATTAAATATACCGTGGTAGCCTTCTAATTAGTGACGACCAGATTTTCACGTATAAATACAGTGGACTACCCTAAGTCGAATTGTCACAAGAAACCATAATTTGATCGAATTAGAAGGAGTTCGACATGGAGAGATATTTTTGTATGAAGAATGTGGAAAATATGTGTAAAATAAGGCGAAACAGTTTGAGTTAGAGAGAGTTTCGAAATAGGGAGAGTTCGACTTAGGGAGAGTTCACTCTAATTGATTTCATTGCGTCCTTTACCAAATTAAGTCTTACATATTTTTTTAACATCTGACCCTAACCATATGCAAAGATTCAGTGCTACCCGACGTGTAACCAAATCACGGAATTATTCATTTCCTCAAAATATGGAAAATTCATTCAATTCAGTCAAATTACCACCAGTGGCCTGTTTGTAGACAACACAATATTGTCTTCTTCCTCTCTACTTTGCAGTTTTCCTTACTAAACAATCATACAATCATAAGAATCAATACATCAGTCGAGTTGCCTGAAACACTTTGTAAGCCTCAATATTTATCTTACCAGTTATTGCGTGTTCCTCAGGCGACAAGCAAGATGTGTTAGGTATCCACATCATTTACAGCATCTTCACAATAACTTCGACACTAATCTAGCGAAAGTGTATTACCTGCAAATCGTCAGTACGACTGATGTAATTTCATGTCCGCAAGGTAACTGAGCTTAAGTGTCCCTAAAGCAAAGCACCAGGGCAGCTCGATGAAAGGATGTACTTGCTCACAAAGTGGTCTCATGCATATCAATTTGAACAGACCCATCGCCATCATTTCGAACACCGGTATTTTTCTGTGTAAAACCTTGCTGCCATGTATTATCATAACTTTCGTAGAGAGAGCTGGAGTTTCTCCTTCATTGAGCCGGTAAGCTCCTTATGTTTCCCACTCGAACATTCTATGCAGAAAATCCACTCGCACTTAAACATGTCAGAAACTAGTGGTAAAATCGGTTCTCTTTCATCTTCAGGATGATTTTCATGAATATTTCAACAGCTGCACTGATTCGAAGGATCCTCCGAGATACTACCACCGTTCGCCACTCACTCACTTACGCCATTACTTATGCGCAATAAATATGCGATTCTCGGTTGAAAGAATCAAAGTCATGAATACATACCGCCGCCACTCAACGTGAGTGCTTGACCAACCCCACCCCACTACGCCGTCCCACTTTCACAAGACAAAGCTGAAATTTTCACTGCGACTGGGGCTAAAATAGATTCTCTAAGCTCCATTTGCCAGGAACATCCATCCTCTCACGGCTTCGTCTGCAAGGGAATGAATCAAAAATCAATCACTCGGACCTGACGCATAGAAATCTCCCTCATCTTCAGCAAGGTGCATACGACTTTTTCATCTGCTTGATGTACTTATATCCGTCCCCGCTGCTTGCTTATTTCTTGTCCGAGACGAGTACAGAGGGAAAGAAAAGTCCCTTGAAGGCAGTGGAAAGTGGAACGCAGGCCATCCTCTTGAAGACTGCCGCGAGCATTTTTGCTCTCCCCAATCAGCAACAGGATAATGGTAAATACAACAACGCGGAGTTCATCCGCGCTCTTATTGCTGCCTTTCTTGCCAAATTGTCTGTGTGCAAACGGGTGGTGCCTGGTATCATTGCACTGTAATCCGAAGACGGCACCACTCGTATTCAACCGGCGGCGGTGATGGTCTTATCGTCTATCTAGCATCGAGCAGGATGGAGCATCCGCCATTCGAGTGCACTCAATAAAGTCCAAGACCCAACATCAATTTGCAGCAAGTGCACCCACCATAGGAGTATGTATTCTCAGTCTCAACAGTCCACTGAACATACACGCACACCAAAGCCCATCTCCATCGTCCCCCGTTCGACAAGAGATAGAATGAGGCGGTGGGTGATGAACACCAAACGGGGGCAAAGTGCATTCTTTGGATTAAGGTGGCCAATAAGTTTCTTTGCGCAAAACTCAAGAAATCCTCAAACAACACAGTTTCAACAGGAGCAGAGTCCGCATCCTTCCTTATTGTTGTTGCTTCCCTCGCTCGACTCCCGCCACCGCTTGTTGTTATCGCCGCTCTTTGTTGCTGCATTAGTGTGGGGGATTAGCAGACGGGGTGGTGCTGAAGCCGTGGCAGCACTAGTCATCCATCCAGCCAACATGCAACCAATTGAAAGGAGAAAGTTTTCAAATTACATTCGATTTTGTTGAAACTTTGTAAAGGCAATTGAAACGAGGAAGCAGTCTCAGCATCAGAGCTTCCTTCGGGATAACAGCAAATAAAATCAAGTCAAGACAGTGAAATATAAAAGTGCATGTACTCGTACATCCATACATATTTGCAGATACATCATTCTATTTTTGTATGTGCACCAGCGGCCACACGTGCGTGTGGAGAGCTGGGAAGCAAAAAAAAAAATATTGTATTTACTTACCGAATGTCAAACACGGACTGGTGTACACAGAACCAGATCGAGTTCATTTCTTGGCTCCGTTCCCATGGGCGATTTTAATTTTGATCCTCAATTTGAAGTCGAGTCTGCAAATAGAAATCAGTGTAAAATTGCGTTTGGTTATCTACTTCAGCTGAGTTCTTTCGAAACCCTTTAGTGTGAGTTCTTGTGTGCCGAGGCAGGCTCTGGGTTTTTGATGGAGATTGCTTTCGACAGAAGAAGCCTCAAACTCTTGCACAGTGTGTCAATAGACGGGCTTTGAACGTCTTTGGATTTTAAAACCCATTCCAAGTGGGTGTGTGGATTTCTTCAACAATGCCGCATGCAATCATTGGATGGCTTCTACTGTATTCTCGCCGGTAACTCAGAACTTAGGACATGGGACAGCAAAACCTCGTTTAAATGTTGTTGTTTTACTTCGGTTGTTACTCACCCAAGCTGCACCACTTCTCTAGTACTTCTTGAGAACTCTTCGTAGATTTCGTACTTTTACTTTATGTTAAAAATATGTGTGTTGTTTTAACTAGTCACTGGGCAATGCAAAGCCAGCTCGTAATCTATCGCTTCGATATGACAAGGGGACTATACTTCCTTCGTCATTGTACCATTGGCCAGATGATTGCTCAATTCTGGTGAATTCAAATTCAATTTTTTTTTTATGTTCCGGGGCATATTTTGCTTGGACGTCCTTCCGGATGTCACAGTGGTGACGAAAGTAAAGTGCCCGACTTTTCAGTTCAGTGCATATGACTACAACGTGTTCAATAACGCGGATCTTATTTCGTCATTAAAAAGAAAAAAATCCCGATTAAAAACACCCAAAACCCTAACTTTTTACTCTAGAGACCACAACACGCTTGATAAGTGATTGTGTCCTGAGCCATTTTGTGGCCGACATTATTGAGCCATATTTCTTTGAGGATGTTAACCACACTGTACCTTGCTAAATGGTGTCGGTTTTTGGGTCAAGTTGAAGAACTATTTTATGTCATGGACTTGGTTTCAACTGTATGATGTCAGGCTACACAAATATTGTTATGTGGCAAGTTTGATTCGAATAGTGTGCTCGTACCGGACGACCAGATCGTACTTAGGGCGGGATATGATACCATACATTATGCGTCCAAACTAGTGTGCCACGTTCAGTATAATAAAGACAAGAAATAGTAAGAGATTTTCTTATAGAAGGCCGCCTTCGGCAGCGTATGGTTACAAGCATCCTCAATTGTTCTTTGCAAGCAAATCACTTAAATTTTGAGCAGTCAGTAGGAGTTGGTCGTGAAAAATTGCGACGTGAGATCGCCTGCAGAAGGGAATTGTTTACTCACCTCTCTTGTTTACAATATTCACTGCATGTATCATTTTAGCTTACGCCAATTTAATAATGAGCAGATTCTTATTTATATATCTAATAATAATGATTTTGAAATAGTACATTCTCGATTATCACAACTAATAGCCACTGGGGTGGTTGCAATTATCGAGCTTCTCTCTACTCGAAAAGTTGCGATTTCTACCTCTATATTCATAAGAAATTAAATTTAGTTGTTGCTAAAATCTAGGAGTTGCGTTAATTGCGAGTAGCATATGCTTGTTATTTTATATCTCTAGTTTGGCAACACCGAATCTTACGATTCTTTTTTTCCTGGAGAGGTATTGTTTCGTAGCAGGTTTTTCTGTAAGAAAAACCATACCTTTCTGAGGTTTTTCCTCATCAAATCATCGAAATCGACTGGAGAAAAAATTTGATATTTTTGGAGGCTATTTAATAAGAGATGTCGCGTCGCGTATGACAAATATACGAAAAGTAGGTCCGTTGTACCAACGAAGTAGGTGAACAAAGAACAAACATCGTTTCTTCGTTTCTACCATTCCCACTCCACTGGAGTGTATGTTTGCATACAGAATTCAAGATTTTCTTTTGTGTAAATCTACATCAGCTTTTGGTGGTTTTTTGGCGAACATCATTCACGGCTAGTATTAGTATTTGTGAAACATTCTGTTCAAATATTTCAAGTGAATTTTGTCGGTGTATCAATTCAAAATGCAGTATTTAGGCGAAAATGACAAGGAAAATATAAGGCCGATAGAAACCGATGTTGCAATTAAGCTTTGGAATCATTAAAATAGCCGTCTCCAATTTCTATTGTATAGGTCTTTTCAAGGAAAGAATTATTTCAAAGTGTGTTTCCAAGTATGTATAATAATCGTACTTGGTTACGTGAAAGATCTCCATATGTATACATATAATGACTGGAAAAAATAAAAATGTAGCTGCAATTAAAGGGTCTATTTTGGAGAACATAGATTTAGCTGTTTGACTTCCTGCTTTTCTGAAGCCTGGCGAATTGAAAGAATTGTATGCCTCTTAACCAATCTGAATTTATTTTAGGGAGAACAGCTCCTTGGGAATGGATTTGTTAGTTTCATAAAAAAAATCATGGACACATATTTAAGATTTTACTTGTTTAACATTTGTTTCATATATTGTTAAGTTTTTGAGTTTTTTTTGGAACAAATAATATGCATCTAATTCTACGTTAAAGATTTTTGTTGTTAAAAAAAGGAAAAATAAATTGATTCAAGTCAGTTTATATGTATTTTATAATTAATATTCTTTCTTGTATCCGTACTTATATAAGAAAGTCAATTTCATATATTAAGTAGTAATGAATGCACTCTCATTATGGTGGAATCAATGCACATGTCACGCCAGTATAATAAACTTATACAGCTTTATCGAAGAACTTACAGGCTACTGAACCCCAATCTTGGACTTCGATATAAAATATAAAACCAGAATACCGAGTAGACAATTATGAGAGACAAACTCGGTACTGAACAATAACAACGTCAAGGAAATCCATACAGATGGATCTAAGACCGGTAGTGGAGTGGGAGTGGGTAAGTTCTCGGTAAATTCCCAGTCTTTTAAGGTTCCAGATTACGCCAGGTAAAAAAAACGGCTATTCATGAAGTCGTTAAATGTCTTTTGATGAGGACGATATCGAGCAAGAACATCGTCGATTTTACCGACAGCAATTAAGGCACTCGAATTTCCTTTTTTAACATTAATGGAAACAGTAGAAGCAATAGAAACTTAGAAAACACAAATCACAAAGCTAGCGATTGGCAGCGTGAAATATGGAATAATATTAACACGTACCTACATGCAAAAGAAATAAGGCCAAACCTGGACCTTCAGAGAACCACGGCCATACTGAGTCTAGGCAGGAAAAAACCTCAGCGACCTAGTTGGAATCCTCTCATGACACTGAGCAATGTGATGCACCGCAAGACTAGGATTACCATACGACAACTTCTGTAGCAGATGCATGGATGAGGAAGAAGAGGAAAACCCCGCACATCTACTCTGCAACTGCCCTGTACCGGCCTCCATTAGGAAACAATCCCTGGGAAAATACTAAATAAGGAACTAGAGAATATACCCGGAAAGGATGTCAAACCAATCTAAAAAACAAAATGGTTCCGGGAGTAACCGACGGAAACCGGCACGGTGGCAACGTAATGGACCCCTAGATCTATGTGAATCCATCACTTTCGATGGAAGCCATACAACATAACCTAACTTAACCTAAATAGTAATAAATTATTAAATAATTTTTTGCATGGTTCCTTCGATTGAATACAATGATTATGCGGCATTTGGAGGCTGATCAGCTTTCAAATAAAAGTAGGGTAAGTTCGAACCTACCCGCAGGTATGACCTTTAGCTGTGCTTGTATTCTGTTCCGACTAAAAAACTTACAGTAAATCAGTGAGAAATCACCAGTTATTTTTAACAAATGCTAAACTCAAAATCGATTAGAACACAGGGTTGTATATTTTATGACTGACATAAAATTAATTACTGCATCGAAAAGACACTGCACACTTTAAATATATTTTGTCTTTCAATTCCTTTGAGATCTACGCATTTAAGAAAATAAACAAGATTTTGTATGTTTATGATGTCCAATTAAGAGGTTCGAACAAATATTTTTTTAACGACTGGTGTTCAGAAAGTGGTTCCTCACATCGGTGAGCGATAAAATGGTGTACTGAATTCACTTTTGATGACCTCAAAAAGAGTGGGCGAAAAAATGTCATGGTGAAAAGAGCACTCTTGAGAGAACAATAGCACTCACAACGCCAGTGGTTGCTATAGAAGCTAGGCCCTGGCCCGCTACGGGCTATAGCGTCACCAATATTATTTATAATATAATATAATATGGGTGGTGCTGTCACGAGTGGAAGGGACCTGAACCTCAATTCAATCACGCTAATGTTCTCCACCTTCTTGTCAGTAATGAATAATATATGCGGACTTCCGACATCGCACCGAAAATATGCACGTCTTATGAAACTAATTTCATTGGTGGCAGTATTTTGACGAAAAATTCTTGCCGCTGCTGAAAACAGAAGTGCTCTTAATGAAGCCGTGTTTATTTGAAAGCATTTTCATGTATATTCAGACGGTTTACTTGAAGTCCAAGCATTATCACTGCACAAGGTCCTGTATACTCTTGAGCGCACGAGTGTTAAACATATCAATCAAGAATAAAGGTGAATTTGGTAATAATTGATTTCATCTAAGCTCTGGCGCCATTCAAGTGGTACATGAGAGTACCATCAGTGCCGGTGATGGACATAGTCTTGAGTTACAGGCAAAATATTTCATTCGGCGAAATTGAGATTGATTGACATGGCAACCTAGAAATTAAGATCTGTTTGGCTGGACTAGGTCTCACTTGTGTCTTAGTGCACCCAACGTTGGAGTTGTTTATTGCAATGCTCATGGGGCATAATTTGTGAATTTCTTCGAGACACTCACAATGCGCTGATAATACGTGGAACTGTTTAGAAAAACTCGTGAGTGAAAAAAGTCACCCACAATACAAGTGGAAGCCGGAGAAGCACAACATCACACACACATCAACACGTCCATCACAGATTGTTGGGTACTGCGTTTCAACTAATCTGAACTGATGTTCGATTTTCATCTTATCCCTTGACACTTAAGGTGGATCTCGTAAAGTCGGTGAAATATCAAAATCACGCACCAACCAAAAATGAAATACTTCAATACTTCCATCTGCCCAAAATACATATATGTCGACATGCTGAGAATTCGAACGATCACTCACTGGTTAAAGAACCATTAATGTTTAACAGGAACACTCTGTGTGTCAACATCAATGTGCAACACAATCCATTGATCGAGGAAGACCGTTTCTGAAAAATTCCTCTCGCGAAATAGTCCTGGCCCATCTTTGGATTTTTTTTTTCGAAGAACTTAAAGTCGGTAGTATATCCTGATAAGCTGGAAGCAAAACTTTTGCTGCCTCCATGTTACTTTATATAACATTTGAAGCAATAGCCGGGCTCGTGTCAAGATCTCATATTACTCCTGAGTTTGGGAACCATTGTGCTTGGTACTGATGGGCTCAAGCAGGTGGACAGGATTTACATACTTGTCGTAGCTGGGATTCGGAAATAACATTCTTCGGCTTCGAAAGGCTAATTTATTCCAAAAGAGTTTATTTCGGGACTGTCGATAGTAGGTGGGAATCCCACTCTGACCTTCTAATTTCTAGCTTAAGGTCTAAAGTTCTAAATGAAATATTTTGGTAATGTTGGTTGGTCGGTCACGTTAACATGATCGCAGTAAAGCCATTGCGACTATTACGCCCATGTTACATATATATTTGTCTGTTTCCGCCAAAGAAGCTTCGACATTATTAACTATCAAAGGGGAGTTCTGACAGTTCTGACTCTGGTTTTAAAAAAAAGCAACATAGAAATTTAAATAAATGGTAATGTCTTCATTATCAGGTTGGTTTACTGGATATTCATCTTGACGGATAGATAGAGGCAAGTATAAACCAGATCCAACGCCTTAGGTGGACAACTCGGTTGAGGCCCGTAGGATCTTCGACTCCGAGCCTGTCGAACAACATAGTAGAGGACGTCAAGTCTAAGTTGCCGCCATTAGACGAAGCCGAGGAAATATTCAACGGATTTTATTTTAACTAGACACATTAGTCAACCAGAGATTTTGACAGGCGTTACGTACAATTATAGATATGTTGTAAAATAACCTAATTTTGTACATGTGGGATTTACTACAACGTTCCAGTTTGATCGCACTCGTTCGAATCGTGCATAATACATGATGTTGTTTCAAATTTTGTTGGATCAACAATTGCTTTTTAATTTTGCTTATGTTCTTTTTGCTGCTGTGAAAACAATTTACATATTTCCATTGGTACACACTTCTGAAGCAGACAAGTGGAAAACTGGAAACTGGTTGACATCGATGACTACACAACCTGACGTTTGATACCGCCTTGATGCAACAATCATTTTTTGGCCACTGTGCACATCGACGTGAAATTACCTTTCCAAAAGCGTACGAAAAAATAGGGAGCACGCATTTATATAAACATATAGGCAAATAATGCCCATCAATGAATACTTACTGAAGGCATAACTGAGAATTTTACGTTTGATTAACGTCACAGACCCAGTCATGTTGTAACAGAACCTGAATCCCTCCGGTTTTGTGTAGAGAGAACTAACTTATAAGAACAGGGTCGGAGTCAGATCTGTAGCTGTCTCCCATAGTTGACGGTCATTATGACCAAACTTTGTTCATCAGCGATGATTTTGTCTCTAAACCGGAGATTCAGACTTCCTCTCCAGTTCACTGACATTAAACCCCTCTTACCTTGAGAATTCATGTCAATACGTTCAATCTTGTCGTCAATGTCGTCAGAAGCGTTCTTACCTTCCGAACTACGTCCCCATCGTAGATTTCGCAGTTGTGTCTTCTCCTCTATCCGCCTTTTTCAAAGACAGAATGTATCCGACAGAGAATGCCTGATTCGAAAAACAAGCATCAGCTCTGCGGATTTGCATATTGCCTTGCTTTCGGCAAAAGAAGACATGACTTAGCTCATTCTATGGATAGAGCATGCTTTAAATACCTCAGCATGTCTTATCGAAACAAATGTGCAATTCTCAATCAAATTTAAATAGCTCCAGGAGACAGCACCACCCGAGCAGGCGCCTTGTCAATGCTGCCACTCGAAATGAATAACAATTCATTTATCTCACTCGTTCACATTGGGGCATAATTAATTAACCGAACATATCAGACCCGCCTCAGGGTAGCGTGCCTCCCAATCGGGAACGCTTCAATTAATTCAGCGATTCCTGAATGTTAAAAATGAGTGATTATGCTCTTTTTTTATTTCCTCTTCCGAGTGACTTGACGTGAACACACTGACGACTTCATCCCTGGAGTGCTTCTCTCGTTAGAATCCCTCACCCGTTCGGACCAATTACTCCTTCACGTGTTCCGTGTAATGCTGAAAGGTGGCTGTAGGTCGCAGTGCTTTTTTTCCTCTCGTCATTAATCACATCCTGTTTATAACACTTTCGCGAGCATTCCCAGAAACGCGATAAGAGCCTTTTCATATGCGCCTCTCCGGGCCGTGAGCCAAATGAAGTCTGCGTGCGGAAGCAGGGTGTCCTGGGAAATCTTCTTCCATCATTTACGGCTTACCTTTGGGACATAATATTGTGTTTCGCATACAGTAAACGATGCCGCGCCGCCGACAAATCAACACGAAAAGGGTTGCAAAGTGTTTCTTAATCTACTGTGGGTACGTTGTTCGGCTTTTTTTTTTGCTCGTATCTGTTAGATTGATGACTTTGTGAGGAGAAATAATGGAATAATATACTCGTGCTCATGCTCGTACGCTGTTCGTACGTGGGTACGTATGTATGTCTGGCCAGAGTCGCACTGCAACAGCACAATCAAGTCGCGAGCAGCTTTAAACAATATTTCCTGAGACTTCACCCTTGTTAGCTCGTCGCCAGTGTACGAGTGCCAACGTGGCACTGTGCAACTGTGCCTTCTAAAACCTATTTTAGGGACCTTACATGCTACCCCACGGCATGATTGATGGTGCGTTTGCACTTCTGCAACTTGCGAACAGACGTCCTCCCCCAAAGCTTTTGGGAGTTAATCAGGACACACGGCGCGTTTGTTGAGTGAAGTAAGAGCACGAGAGGGACGATGATGAAGAATGAAAAAAAGAAAGGAAAAAAAGAACGGCAGCTGCCAGAGAGAAACTGTAAAATGCAGGCACAGCGCCTCGACAGGCAATGGATTAGCGTGCAAATTGCTGCACTGTTCTGACACTGATGACGGCGCACGAAGGAGGTTGGTGGGGATGAAGCAGATGGATTGTGTAACTGATAGGTTATCACACAGCAGGGAGGTGGAAAACCAAGAAATAAGAATGTGGAAATGATTCAGTGTAAATGGCGAGCATTTATGTCGTGCCATGGGAAACTTTTGACAGTTCTTAGTACTGTTCGGTGAAATAGTGGCATGATCCTGCGTTACTTGTGCTGTCCTAAGTTTGAGAGTTGATGTCGTTTATGCACTGACTGGCGGAAGTAATGTTGAGAATGGATTGGCCATTAACGCACATTCGCAGTTATCATGGCATTCAAAGAGTAATTGTTATTGTTAAGTGCTTAGTAAGATGGTACCATAATAAACGAATGCAGAAATGTAATGCGAATGGAAGTAGAGAGGATGACAAACACGGACTTAAAAGTGGCATGTCGTCTTTGAAGACGGTGTGAAAATGAATTTTCTGTTTAGCAAATTTTAAACCAAGCACCGATTTTAAACCAAGCACCGCGCAGTTGTGTTAACGGTCAAAGCGGTCTTGTGCAGCAATGTCTTCTTAGACTCTCTGATATGTGCAGCGTCTTCCAAGCAGACATTCTGGAAATAGATAAAGCAGTCAAAAATACACGTAACCATCAGATATCTCAATCTTTGTTGAAACTCAGGCTGCACTGAAGTCAATAGGATCCTGGTAAATGAGATTAATGGCTATTATGACTTAACGCGACTCACTAAACTCCATCAGTCACAACAAGGTCAAACTCTGCCAGGCAGCGGACGAATTGGCCAGACAAAGGTCTGAAATGGACTTCAGCGAATCGGACACATCAATGCAACCACATCAACCGCAACCCCCAAGTAGGGATGTCAAGTTTTAAGACTTTCCTTGTTGGACAAACGCGAAGAAAAGTTATGAGCAACAAAAAGCATGTCATTTTCCAGGCCAACCCCGCGCCTGGCGGAACGTCTGCCATCACTATTCGCAAGAGATGACTACCACACGACAAGATCAAGATGTCCAGAGCATAACAACGGCAGGACTAAGAAGCTTCAGACACAGTGAGTTAGTGATCACAGGAGATTTCAGCGATCTTTGCCGGAGTTGCGGCGACACTAGGAAAACACCGTGTCGATCCGAAGCAGATGCGTTGCCATTGCTCGGCATCTCCAGAATTGCCAACAAGCATCGCTTTGCCAAAGATTCTTCAGTGAGAATGCAGACTTAGATTGAGAGTCCACGAGGTGGTTTAAGCCATTACGTGACAGGATATGTTAAGTGAATGTGTACTCCACAAATGAAGGGATTCACAATGGGCCTCTGAGTGGAAGTGGTGTTTGAATCATCACACTCCCTTTCCTGAACCTAACCTAACATAAACTTCCTAATCTCCTCGAAGCAGAAGTCTCGGAATGAAAAACCATCCAGAGAGCTCCGCGGAGTTTTTGAAATCCACATCTTGCTACAAGTCGTAAAGTTTGAGGTTATCCACTCACATAAATTTTATAGAGGACCATATATCCGGCTCTGAGAACCAGGCACCGGCCAGGAGTTTCGACACAAGTTTGTGAAGTGCGACTCTACGTCCGATCCCCACTAAGATGTCGATAAGATCATTTATTACGTTGAAGTTGACTACCAACTGTCGATCATGTCCTAGGTAACATGTGACGGAATTGAACCCAACTTCTTGTCAATATTGAGTCTACAGTTAGTGCGACTTTAGAAGCACCCTCGAACTGGATCTTGAAGGTGATGTTGAGCGTGTGAACATCCCTATGACAGCTGCAGTCTGGTACCGGGGCAGCTATGTCGGCAGACTGGTTTCAACACGACTGGTACAAGTCGATAAAAGGTGGATAGATAGAATTGATTTGACTGTGTGCTTGTAGATCGTATCGTTGTACGATAAGATTAAATGTATAAGAGCAATATCGATAGCGCTCTCAACCTCATGCCTAACAAAAAGTTAATTAATTCTTGTCCGATGAACTTGTTTGTTGAGGCAACGAATGACTGTTCGTTAAAAAATAATATTTCATATTTAATGATTTCTTCGTTAATTCAATTAAAAAAGTTAATTTATTTAATGTAGACCGTAGTATGTGCTCTTCAATACCTTGAACAGATTCACCAATAAAAACCAATGATTTCTGCGAATATTTTATTGTGAACTTAGAAGTTGGTTTATTCCCATTCACATATGCACAACATTTTGTGTTGGAACAAGGTTGACATGCAAGAACCACAGTATTGCTGAGTCTCGAAAATCTGTAAGTATAATATAATGCTCATTATTACCTGTATACTTTTTGAATGGGAACATTAAAATAGAATTCACTTTTATTTTGAATAGCCATATTAATATCAGAAGTGACTTGTTTAATTTGCTTTTCCTTTATGTTTTATGCATCTTATACAAATTTTTATATTAGAAATTCAATTGTAGGCACTACTATTTTGCACACAAAAGCAAATTATATTGAATACATTTTTAAAAATAATTTTCTTTCATACTGCTTCCCTGTAAATCACAATTCACATTACCGCACATTTTATAGATCTCTCCGCCGCAAATTAAAATGGCGCACATGGGTGTGCAAGAAACATAGCACACTTGCGACGTTTATAGAAGTCTTGTTAGTGTTGCAAACTACACACTTTGTCAAGAAACAAGTGGCAAGTACCAAGTGAATTTATGATCAAGCATAATATGGATCATATTATGATCCAGCTCATTTTGCGTCAAGACAGGCGTCAACAAAGTAAAGCTCATTAATCTTTGCGATTATTTGGTCGCATATGAGTGTATTGACATTAAGACATCTGTGTGTTTCATTTTTAGCGGCTAAATAATCGTGCGACAGAAAATCATAATTTCGTGCATGGTCGGTCATATTTTACAGACGCATGAGCGCGCCTACCCTTACTCCTGGCTCAAACCCCTCCCCCTCCCCATCAGGTCCTTGCCCTTTGTACCCCTCTGATAGCATTTATGCAGGTGCGTCTTAGGAAATATCTACAAGAATAGGATGGAAGGAGACTTTTAATATTAAGATGCATACACTTCAGGATTCTGTGACTGGGTTTCTAAGCAACCACCAAAAATCAATATTTACCTGTCAAGACGCTGTTATGTCTGTCAAAATTCCATCTTCAGAGATTTAACCAAATTAACCATACTGAGCGGAATATGTGAGGAGATATGCTAAATATGTGTATGATACAGCACCACGCTCTAGAAGAGAAAATATTAAAATCTAAAAATATCCCAAAGGATTAGCCAACAATCTCTAAGGTGAGTACATAAGCCACCAAAAAGTCATACATTTTCGCACAAGTTTATACCAACCTTTCATCCCCCATCACCTTGCTGTCAATTGGGCTCACATTTCATATGCATGCATAAAGAAACTTGTGCCAACAAACCCTATCCGGGTGTTGAAACACGCTTTAGGCCCGAGTCCAAAAATATCCAAAAAAGCCGAGAAGAATAACCAAATCCCACTTGGGTAACCTAGAGACCGAAATGAAAAGCAAAAAAATGAAAATCCAGAAATTTTACACTGATCCTGTTTAATTTATATGGCGTTTCACATGTCACTCATAAATATTAATAAGGACATGTTCATGCAAGGGCGCAGCGGCCCATATACGCACACGCCAAAAACCGAGATTAAGGGCACAACACACAACTACCAGCAGTTGGTACGTGCGAATGCAAAAATTATTCCCTTCGATTGCGACATAATGGCAACGCCAACCTGCCAACTCGGCTGTGGTGTCACCGCGCTGAGACTTTTGCGGATACACGGATGTGTGCCGAGGAGGCTGGCGGGTTGCCTCTTCCACATTTTTCGGTGTTAAATATCATTTGAAATTCATTGAATAATTCATAATCAGAATTGTGCTAGTGGAAAATCTCAAAAATACACTTGAAACGGGTGGCAAAAAGGGTTGGATAGGGACGAGCACTAGTCGTCTGTGGGCCGAAGTGAGTCTGTATCCTGGTGAGTGAATCAAATCACAACTCTTTGACACAAATGGTGTTGTGAGCAGACATTTGAAATCAAGCATTGAATTGAAGCAACGAATGGTGCGAGTGTGGCGATGGGGGTGTTCCAGGGTGAATAACTTATGCATGACCTGAATGAATTATTCAAGTCAAAACTTAACGATCCCGCGGCAAGGGTTAGGTGTGGTCTGGGTGGCGTATCGACTTATTACTGCTGTTGCCTACGACGCGGCAGACATCTAATTGGAAAAAACTCGCCACAAAGCGCTCAAATATACGCGTGTTTCTCGGAAAAAGTGACACCATACCTTTGTGTTGCAGTATTTGCACACATGCTGTGCTGGCGCCGCGCCGCGTCTAATTGCAATGGAATCCAACCGAGGCGCCACATGCCGTGGTGGAAACAATCGCGCTTTGACTGGATTACATGTTTCATCCCGTATCATCTTAAATGTTCGATCGCCTGGCGTGCACCACTGCAGGGACGACCAGCCCTTCACGGACGGAATCCAGCTTCCCCACTCAACATTCCGTGTAAATGCATAAATAAAACCGCTTCCTTTCCGCCCTGCTGTCATGTAAATTCAATCCCTGTGTGCGCTTGAATTTGTAAGTCTCATTTTTTCCACCACATTTCACGTGCTACATATTTCTATGCATAGCTTCTGCATCCAGACTGGCTTAGGCTCCGTGGATTCTGTTGTTTTAGAATTTTTTGAAGAACGCCATTTGGCCGATTTGCCGGGGATCCAGTCTGTGAAACATGTGTTCTGCTTCGTTTATTAAATTTGTTTGCACTGCACTGGAAGTCATGTTATGAATATGAGCACTCAGTCATACAAGTATTCGTTTCGGAAAACCATTTGGGATTGGGGCGGATTTTTTGGGTTGGGCTTTTGGGGTGTTGCTGCTAGGTGAACGTTCTGGGTAGGGTGTAGTTTTAGCTTTCAGAAATCCGGAGGATGCTTCAGTGAATGGTTTTGCAGACCACTTAAGTTTGTTTTTTTTTTTCTATTCTGTTGAAAGTGTGGAAAATAAAATTTAAAACATTCCTATTATTTTATGGAACCTGACAGCGAAGGTTTAATCTGATGACTTACCTCTCATCATGAGGGGGACTGAAATGTGAACGCTCTCCACTCAAGAGTGTGGGTATTGTTGTTTAAAAACATACTAGTTCCACTGTATCTAACCATTTATCTGCTCTAGATTTTATATCTGAACGTAAGTGAATAAATGTTTTTAAATTGATTTAAAATAAAACCTGTTTGCGGTGCTGTCGAAAATATGCGGAAAAAATATTGAATTCTAATGTTTTACAGTCCTCTGCATGATGTGAGAATATATCTATTTATCGTTATGCCGGGCAGTTGAGAGGAAATATAAATAATCAATACGACAGGAGAGGCAGTGGAAGCTAAAGAATTCGCTTATATATTCTTGTTTGGTCCCATGAATAATCAATCATTCCAACAAAATTTAGGTCCATACAGTCAAGATCGGTTATAACGACCTTCAACCGACGAATTTGATCGTTATAACCGATATGTCGTTTTAATCGATGTCGTTAGAAGCAGTTTTGACTGTATTTTCGAAAACGCATAAAGAAATTAGCACCCCTACTCTTGTTGTGACGTGGCCATAACTCTAAAATGTCAGTGGTGAGAATTGTCATCTTTTGAGGTTTCAGAATATTTGGTATTCTGGCAAAAACCTCACAAGAAAACGTACATTATTCGACCTACAGCGACAACCCCGGTCGACAAGCACGTAGCGTTTTCCCATAACACTACCTGTTAAGTTAATTTCATAAAAGAAACTTGGTTGTAATAAATACAGGGATGGAAAAAATTATTTCTAGGCAAAATGTTTAAAATTTTACCTTAAAAATTCTTTAAGAAAGATTTATGTGTGAACTACAACTTTATGCTTAAGAAAAATTGATTAACAAAAAATAATAGATGTTTTCATCGCTGCAGGTTCATCAATTGTATAGTACAATCTTTAAAGTTTGACCTCACAGTTCAAAATCGCAGTTTGAAACACTGGCGCAAAATTATAGTCATCTGCACTTTCAGAGTTTAACTCCGAACTAGTTATCCGCAACTTTAAGCTTAAAAGCGTGCTTTAATTTTTTCTCCTGCCGTCTCTACTTTACAACGTAGGTTCCTTTAAGAGTTTTGTATCAAACACTCCTTAAAATGATAGTTCGGATAAAAACGCTTTCATTGCAGTCATTCGCTTCTTTTGTTTTGTATGTATCATTTAATATTAAAGATGCGATATATGGTAGATGAAATCAAACGATTCAATTTCAGACTAAGCGAGAAGATGAACAGAATTCGGATCGGATGGAGAAAGAAATGTTTCGCCATGAGACTGATGGCTCTTAATATAATTAGAGGTTTCTTCAAAAAGAATATATATTCCTAAGTACATATATTACAGAAATATTTATTAACAGTTTTAGCTTATGAAACTGCTTCGGAATGCTATTCCTCCGTTCGTTCGTTGATGTTATGATGGAGCTGTTTCTTCTTGAACAAATTGAATATTTATCTGCTTGCCTATGTTGTGCAGATAGGCGACGGCAATATTAAACGACTTTCCTTAACTGAAATGACATGACTTATAACATTAATTCCACGTTAGATATTTAATATGATGTTTCGGGTAACTTTTACACTGTCATGAGGTGATAACGATAAAGTGGGCTTCATATCGACTATAATTGGGGCTATCAGCGCAAAAGTAGCGTACCCCTCAAGACCTGAAAATTACCGAAATAACAATTTTTCAGTAATGTTGAACTGACGGAAGCCTCAATTATCAAACGTGTTAACATAATTTTAAAACCAACTTTTGCCGAATATAAATTGGCGCCACTATGATTAGAAATTCGCAATTAAAGTTGGTCGCCGTGGCGTAGTGGGTAAGGGCGTCGACTCCTACGCAGAAAGTGCCAGGTTCGATACCCGAATTTTTACCACCTATCATAATTCACGGCTCCACCTCTTTCGAGTCACTGATAATGCTCAAAGAGTATTCCTGTCTAGAAAAAGCTTCTCAAACTCGCCGTTCGGAGTCGGCATTAAACTGTAGGTCCCTTCCTCTTGTGAAAGAACAATAGCACGCTCAACACAAGTGGTTGCTGAGAAGCTAGGCCCAGGTCCACCTCGGACTGTCGCGCCACCCATATTATTATTATTAATTAAAGTTATACATGTAAATATCAAATCACACTTTAGACCAACTCGAATGTATGTATATGTGGTACAAAAGGAACGGGTAGGCTTTAACTATCTGGGTAATATCGTCGCCTCTGGTCCTGTAATTTAATGAAAACCAACTGATTGGTTACATCATCGAGATTACATTTTACCCATACACTTGATTCCGAGAATCCTTTCAATTATCCCACTTCAATGCTCATTAACATAATAGTAATATGTTACTAGTATTGCACAGGCCAGACCACACGAGCATTGTGTATGTTCTCCGATGCTGGATGACTGATTGAATTACTCATTTTAATGTAAACAAAATTTACAAAATTACACAAATTTACAATATTACAATATTTATATACAGTCGTTTAGACTGTTTAATCTTAGTATGCTTGTTCAAATTATCAACAACACAAAAGCGAATAATTAAACAATGTTCATACACACAACAAAATATCCAAAAGGTTACCAAATTTACATACATACGTACGTGCTTACACATAGTTGTGTAATCCAGATATAGATACATGTACAAAATATGTCAACTGCAAATATTTCTGAGATCAAAAATATGGAGGCTGGAATTATTCTCTCCATTCAACAGTGCTTGCTCTCCAACAAAAAAAGATCATAGAAATAGGGTGCAGTAGGCAAGTTTACAAATTTAGCTGTTTTAACAATCTTAACAAACCTTCGAAAGATGTAATTCAATATTTAAGTAAATCTATTTAAGCTAATTCATTTTTGATTTATCTTACCATGTCATATTCACGAGTGAAAACTCATGTGAGGGTCATCCAATAGGGAGTTCTGAAATTTGACAGTTGGTACATATAGAAATGGCCCTTTTGTTCAAACTGCATCCTTAAAAATGGCTGCATTAATTCTGTCTTTTTTCCCAAACCACCACGAACCGACATAGAGTTGACTTAAGATTAATAAAAGCGTTTTATCAGAATGGCTGTTCTGTTCGGACAACATTCCGAGGGCTTCGCCTATTTTTCAGCGGCTGGGATATGAAATGTCCAATATTTAAGTCCACAAACCAAAATCCCCATGCTAAAATCCGCAAATCCAAAATCCCCAAACACAAAACTCTCTACAGTTAGAGTCTATAATAGAAATCAAGGTTGGCATTGGGTTTATTTCCATTTCCAAATCGAATTAACACCAAATTTGATTAAGCAATAAGTCCAAAAAGATAGTTTGGTATATTCAAAGTATGAGGTAGGTGGCTCGCTTCGCTTGCTAACAGGATTTCAAACCTTTTTTCCGTAGGGTTTAACCTGCCCACGAGACTTCGTAGCTCCCCTAAGGATATGTCAACAACTGTCAGGCAGGCGCCTGGAGCTAAAGTTTAATTATATTTGCTCTAGAGTATTGAATTCTGGACTTATAAAACATCCACCGCGTTATTGTCCATTGTGCACGTATGGCCTGTCGACTTATGATCCTGCACTGGAATTTTTTTGGGAGCCTTTAGCTTGTTGGGGATTTTCAACTTGGATATTACTCTCTCCCCTTATTTGCTTAGTCGTGTCACCCTCTTAGTCACTTTATTTGGCATTTTACACCTTCATGACGTTCGTGCGTATTCCCTTAGCCACATTTTATGACATTGTGAGGTAGAATTCTTTCGATTGCATTTTCGTGGATGACCCCGTACGACGTAGAATAAATATGTAAATTAGAATCCAATTTTTTTATATATATATGAATTGAGTGTATTTAATGGGCTCATGTTTATTGTTTAAATTGCAGTCATTCAAACAAGCATTTGAGATACATAGTCATTTTTAGAGAATAATTTAATTATTCAATCTCCAAATATTTCTTTAATTTTTTCAGACAGCAAAAATGTGCAAACCTCTTTTTCTTCGTATGTCATTGATATATAATCCAGACGAGCTCCCATTTCTTCCACGTTCTTAACCAAAGCCATCCTAAAAGTACAAAAACTAGCATATGAAACCACCGAATGGAAATTCATCCTGCTAGTTACTTTTTATTTAAGTTTGAATAATAATGATTTTGATTTGAGGTCGTAGAAAAATATGATGCAATTTGTCACATCGTCTAAGAGAATAATAAAAAAATAAGGATTGTCCAATTTGTTACGATGCCAATCCAATATGAACCAAGGACGGCCAATGCATGCGGGAAAAGTCCCGGCACGCTCTTCGTGTAACACACCTAACGCCACTTTGAAAATTCTGCACGAGCTATTCGAGGGCATGGTCATCCCCCGTGGAGGTGATGTGAACTGGGTACCGAAGTCGTGCGATTTGACCGTTAGTTTTTCTTGTGGGTATTTCCGAAGTCGTAGTTCAATGCGATTAAGCCAAAACCACTGCGGCCCATAAAGCCATCGGTCAAATCGTCTTCTTGGTTTATGTGCTAGTACCCAGAGTCATGGAAAATTATCCGCCTCCGTCACACACCACCAAGAACAAAATACCACGATCGACAACTAAAATTTCGAGGTAGAAATGGAGAGTCGTGGCAAACATTAACTCCAAAAACGATATGACAGTGGAGATCCGACGTAGAACCGTCCTTGGTAACCGATGTTGCCCCGGATTGTCCAAACTATTGGGAGCAAAACTCCTGACTATTAGTTTGCCAGTCCTTGTATATGAAGCCGAACGGTAGACGCTGGGCAAAACTGCAGATTTGAATTCTATGTCGGATATATGGTTCCATCTGCGAAGAAGGTGAATGAAGGAGAAGACATAATCACGAACTCTAGTAGCTCTACCAGGATGCGGATGTAAGTTGCCATCAATCCGTCGACTGCACTGGCACGACGAAGTGGCACTGGTCACATCGAGCACATGGACACCAGCGCTCCAGCTAAGAGAGTCTTCGAGTCAGACCCTCCTGGTTCATGAATGAGAGAGAGAACGAATAGCCGGTGTAAAGACCAAGTAATCGAGGCTGCAGGGCGCCATGATCTTGATGACTCAAACTACCACCCAGGATCGCCTGCCATGGAAGGCAGCGATTGCTCAGGATCTTACTCTTCTTGGACCGCTGACCTGATACGTGTGTATAAGTAATTCATGGAAAAAATGACATTTCGGATGCGCATCATCCAGAGAATCCACTGGGGGTCTTTGAACGATATTCCGAACATACTCGCATCGATAGGCTTTTCATAAAATACAAAATGTCGATATATCACACACACTTTGCTTTATTTAAATTTACAGATAGGAAGTGGTTACTGAATTACGCTTTACTTACATGATACGAAAAGAAAAATACGTTGTATTCTGGTAGCCGCCTAGGCGTGGTGTGAATGTGAAGGTGTGTCGATTCCTACACTGGCTGGGTTTAATTTCTTACACGAAAAACTTTGTCTTCACCTCCCTTGAGTCACTGACAATGCCCAGAAACTAAAACAACTAGAAAAACTCAATCAAACTTGGCCGCTCGTATTCGACATACATAAATAATACAATAGCAAGTACTACACGAGTCGTTATAGTAGAACCTCGGTCCAGGTCCACTACGAGCTCTAGTGTCATCCATATTATTTTCATCATTGTAATCGTCTCTATCAAAAAGTTATTCAATCCTCAAAGGCGGCACTGATACTCCTGGAAAAATATTTCAAAAAGGCATTTATTATTCACCTCACCAAACCCAGCTCCGTTCCAATAAATTCAAATGCTGCCCTCCTGACAACGGTGAATAGCACCCTTGGTGGCAACAATACTCAGTCCTCATCGCCGAGCATCCACCTTATGTCATTTTTCTTCCTGGATTTCTTATCATAACCAAAGTTGCTCTTCTCCTCCAGCTGCTTTCCTCCCTTAAACCATATTCAGCTGAAGTTATGGTATTTTAAAGAACGTATCTAAGGTCAGGTTGACAACCTACCTCAACAAAAAAAAGCGAGTAGTTCTGTTGCACTGCGCATGTAGGATTTTCTCTGAGTGCCTTCTCACTAGGCTCTCGGAAAAGCTCACATTTTCTGTGTCAACCTTAAGGAACTCATAACGCCGGCACACAGCCAGGAGACCGTGACTTTAAGTCTCTTCCAAGTCATTAGGAAAAAAAACAGCAAAACACTTTTGGGTCCCTCTGTGGAGTTACCAGAGATGTGAAGCAACCTTATCGCGCTAACGCTAACGAGGAGAATAAAAGAAAGTAAATAAATAGAATTATGCGCGTAAACTTCATTCTTAATTAAGAACAGCGCCGAACAGAGGGGAAGCGAGAAGACGGAAAAACAACCCTCGGCAGTCCTCGCTACCAGCCCCCGCTTTGAGGATAAATGCAACGCAATTACAGCATTCGACAGTCGTCCTTGCTGCATCTAATTATTCGTTTGGCGAAACTTTGCGCTACAACTTGCGACCGTGTGCCGCACACGGACGTCCGTCGCTCTCCTGTAACCTGGCGCATTCGGGATACTCTGTTGACGTACGACTAAGGGGAACAAGTGCTGTTTGCGTGTGGCAGCAAAACATACTTTTCGGAGCAGCGATGGAGAATGATGTAGTGGCGATGGCGGCGGCGACGGCGTCGTCGGTCGGTGGAGGCTGCCGGTATGGGTGTGGAAAATATTATTTTTGCAGCGTTTTAACGGAATTTGCAATGCAAATTGTGGATGTTGACTGGGAAGTGATGACAGTCGTTGCAATATATTTAATTACGTATATTTATTCTGTGATGGTGGAGTTAATTCTCTGCAGGGGAGAATGAATGGCTTTAGTGCTGCTCTTGACACTACTTTGTAGTTATGAATTTGCATCCACGTCGCTGTTGACCTTTATGGCTTGTCAAATCTACTTCAGTGACGGCTGTCACCCCAACGCAGATAACCTGACAATGAGAGGGAGAGCGGTCTGTTGATGGTGAGCCATGTTTTGCTGGTTTAGGATATGTACGCAGGGAAGATTTAGGGTTGAGTGAATCACTTTGCTGTCATGTTAATTGTGTCCCCTCCATACATGTCTGCAACTGCTCTGATATTGATTGCGACACAGGGGTGATTTTTAATGAAGCATAATGTTAGCTGGCTGGTGCCTGAGAATGTCAAGCACAGATTTGATAATTCAGATGTGTTTGTGAGCGCTTGTGCTTCAACAGACATCAATTTGCAAGTAATTTGGTTACGGGGGACTAGGACACGTACATGTGATCCGTGTGTCTACAGAGATACCTAAGAGTCTTCATCTGCTACTAACGAGTATGTTATATCCGCGACATGAAGGGTATAGGAATAGAAATGCGACAGCTGGGGACGCGGGATACATATGCGGCTCAAATAGGCCAAACATTGTGATCTTGTTGGGTTGAAAGGAAAATCGATCGCATTTCTGCTCCATGGTGGATTAAAACCGAGGCTTCTGAGTTCACGGCTGTGGTTTGTTGATTTTTTCCCACCTGGCGGAATGTCAATAAAAGCTGCGTTTTTTTGCAAGCGTATATACGCTTAATTTTTAATTTGCATGTGAAATATACTAACAACAAGTCCTATATCCACTTAAGTTACTCATCATATCTATCGCCGCTTAAGAAATAAGCGCGGATAATAACAATGCTTCCAAAAATTATTTTCTGTGTGTTCATTCCTGAATTTATTCATTCATTGTTTAGGTTGCAGTATGTGGCTTACATCTGCAGGTGTGGTTGATGTATTAGATCATTTTTCAATTTTTTGGCATCCATAAGTATGCAATTTTTGGTATATCCAGAGTGTCTCTGCTATACATTCCGTTTTGGCTTCGTAAACGATTCTTTTCATTTGACGAACATTTTTTTTTATTTTATAATTATTAAGTGTTTTTGCTTTTAAATTGATGGTCACGCTACACAGTCACAGAACGAAGACTGTGACCATCAAAGATCAACCATCACCTTCCACGACTACACCCCTGACTGCTTAGCAAATGTCATAAATGTCGTCGGTGCTGTCAAGATTTTATTTTTTTGTGCGCTTCAAAATTAGTCGTATATACGCTTGCAAAAAAACACAGCTAAAGACGTAATCATTCCGGCCAAATCGAAGTACTGCACCTACTAGTTGTGGGTTGAAGAAGGCGGCCTAGACAAGGGCGCACATGACTTTCCAGTCTACAAACCTACACAGTCTCACAGTTGCGTTAAGACTAAGTTACAAAAGACTAAGACAAATGGTCATCGTCAATAAGCCAAGTTAAGATCCAAGACAAGTTCTAATACTTCAACTTTACATGTACACACGATTCTACAAAGATTACAGACCTCAGCGAATAGGACTTCTTCGAACTTGGCACACAAGGCACACATTTTCCTAAAAATTATTGGCGTTAATCATCCTATGAGAAGATGTTATAATCTTTGCAAATGGCGTCGTACGGCAATCGTATTTGATATTAGTGAACTAGACAGCTGCAGAGAGCGTGGAATAATTGTGTCGTTTAAACCAATAATCGGTAGGCTGTGTTAGCGCAGCTTGAATTTCGACGTCGATTTCCTAATCACGTATCACGTCCTCTGGGCAAACATTCTGGCGCTACATGACTCGAACAGCGTGGAACAACAGGAGACCATTCAGGGCGTCACCACCAGCGGACCAGATAGTCACCGGAAATCGTGCGGAAAGTCATGGAAAATGAAATAAAACGGGAACAGTTTTTATCAACACTGGTGGCAGACACTTGACGTACATCATCTTTGCCAATGTCCAAATAAAGATTTCCATCACTCAAAATCGGTAATAAAAGTAAACTCTAAACATTTTTTCGTGGTCATATAATGCAGACATAGGTGGTGGATTGTTAGAAGATTACATCCCACGCTAGCCAAGGAGAGTCCACCAAGCTGCCAATCGTCCGCGAATATTAGCTTGATCGATCTGGGACGATCTATGAGAAAACGCGGCAATCGGATGGAACCAAGCGAGTCGGATTCGAAGGTACTTTTAGTTTGTAAAGCTTGCAAAGTGTGGAGTTGTGTTTTGATTTCCAAATCGACTGCATGCCTTGTGTGGCGAATACGGTGTAAAAAGGTGTATTACAAGGAAATCGACTGCATAAATACAAAATTTTAGATATTATTGAAATCTTAAATCTTTCGATTAAGCTACATTAAAATATGTCGTCTATATACCTCCATCTCACCTAACCTTCCTATCCTAAATTTCTCTCGTCTAACTTTTTTGATAAGTAACGTAACGATAAGTAACGTAAACAGCCATGTGGACTGAGAAACATTTCAAAGTGTGCAATGGTCTCTTCCTCATCAGCATTCTTGCAGCTCCTGCAGAAGTCGTTGTATGGAAGGTTTGTTATAACGCCAATGGGAGTTCTGAGATTGGGCCTGCTTAATCTAATTCAATAATACGCTATATATACATACAGGCGCCCTTCTCTGCACCCTGGCGAATGGTGTGCTTTTCTTTTCGATTGCAGTCCACCAAATTGCGACCCAATACAGCATTATGGGTCTGAATACAGAAACAAATAGCTAGTGGACCTCAGAGGGTGGTAGTTCCCATTTGCACTATTTTTTACAGAACCTTGGCGGTCTTCTTGACACGTTCCTAGATATTAAGCTCCCACTTTAACTCCGTGTCTAATTTAAGACCTTAGAATTTTGCGCTATTCTAGACTATTACTATTAATACCTCAAAAAATCAATCTAATCTTGTAATTGTCCTTAGATTCAGTTCCAACCAAGGCCGAATTGCTCATTTTCCACGCAAACCAAAAATAGACCAAATCTTCACACTAAGGCAAATCTTGGAAAAGACCAGGGAGTTTCAAATCGATACGCATCACCTCTTTATCGATTTTAAAGCCGCATACGGCAGTCCAACTGCTGGGATATGTAGACGACATCGACAACGTCGCGCGTTCCCAACGTGCCGTAGTGGAAGCATTTACGGCAATTGAAGAAGAGGCGAAGCGAGCTGGTCTTAAGGTCAATGAGGATAAAACTAAGTATATGCTGTCGACCAAGAAACGTTCCGTCACACACCACCTAGGACAAAATATTACAATCGCCAGCTACAATTAAGGTAGTAAAGGAGTTTGTATAAGGAGTATGAAAGACTAAGATCATGCTCTACAATACCCTTATTTTGCCAATCCTGCTATATGAAAGCTGGACGATAAGCAAAACTGCGAAGCTGATATTTGATGCCTTCGAAAGAAAAATTCTACGTCGGATATATCGTCCCGTCTGTGAGGAAGGCGAATGGAGGAGAAGACACAACCGCGAAGTCTACGAGATGTACCAGTCTGTGGATGTAGTCCGTCGACTGCACTGGCTCGGCCACATCGAGCGTATGGACAACAATGCTCCAGCTAAGAGGGTCTTCGAATCCGAGCCTACTGGTTCGAGAAGGAGAGGAAGACCAAATATCCGGTATAAAGACAAAGTAATCGCGGATGCAAGAAAACTTGGTCTTGATGATTGAAAGCAGCGTGCCCAGGACCGTCAGGAATGGAAAGCAGCAATCGCCCTGCATGGGTGGCCTGCCTGATAAGTATGTAAGTATATACATATTAGACTCTCTCCTAATTTTCCATCGAACCAGTTTCGTCCGCTCCCCAATAGTCATGGAAGCTCATACAATGGTACACCGTGGAACGATGTCCATATCATCTGCCTAACCTAACAGTTGAACTGATTTACCGAAGACAGTGCCTTCCTTGTTTACACATTTCTGCTTTCCGCACTACCTTCTTCAGTATCAGACATATCCTTCACAAAATCCGGTGCTGGTTTGAAACGATGCGGAAATCCTGCCTTGTTCTCCGCGTGCCTTGGAGTGTGCAACACAATCAGTACCATTTTCCAGGAATCCCTAATTCTGGCATCGCATCGAATAGTTCATTGTGATGAATGTTGTCGTATGCGGCTTCCCAATCGATAAGAGGTGATGCGTATTGATTTGAAACTTGCTAGGATTTTCCGAGATTTGTTGAATATTGTTTCATTGTCGAAAACCGCAATGACGCGTGTCGATTAGTGCGGTGAAGGAGGGCTTTTTCACAGTTCCATTAAATAGTATTACCTGCATTTCAATTCAATATTTAATTAATTTAAGAACTAAGACGAACATCTTTTATGGTACAAGATAAATGTCATTATATTACAATATATTAGGCAATAAAAACTTAAAACAAGGAGAAAAAAGGAGAGTAAAAGAAAGAAGAAAAAATAATATGTATAAGACTAACTAAAATAATTAAACCTCTTACCTGGAGTACATTTAGTACCTTTAGGCGGGGTTCTGATAAGTCGCTAAGTAGTACTATTCTTCCACATTTTTCAAACATACTACAAATAGTTCGTGAGAATATTTTCATCGGAAAAAAAATGGCCCGTTAGGGGGTTAAGTAAATAAAACATTTCAAATAATAATAATAATAAGATGGGTGGCGCGACAGTCTGAGGTGGACCTGGGCCTATCTTCTCAGCAACCACTTTTGTTGTCCGTGCTATTATTCTTGGCGTGGAAGGGACCTACAGTTTTAATGCCGACTCCGAACGGCGAGTTTGAGAAACTTTTTCTAGACAGGAGTACTCTTTGAACATTATCAGTGACTCGAAAGAGGTGGAGCCGTGAATTATGATAGGTGGTAAATTCGGGTATCGAACCTGGCACACTCTGCTTCGACGCACTTACCCACTACGCCACGGCGACTCACTTTACAAATAGTCACATTTATTGATCGGACACATCACTTATGTGATACAGTCGAAAATGCGTAGCAACGCACGCCAGGTACACTTAGTTTCAATTATAATTTAAAAGTGTGGATTTGCAATTTAAAACAAATTGAAAATAAAAAAAGTGCCTTGACACGACCTCGAAGCAAGAGTGTCGAGATTGCCGAGATGATTGCGCCTATTGAATTTTTTAAAATAAGTGGGGCATATCTACGAAGCCAGAGGACTGGATGGCGAAGTTAGTTAAGTGCGTACCCTTCTTTCAATGGGATCCCGGTTCGAATGCCAGTGCAATGCTTTTATTGAGTTTTCAAATCTGGTTCAGTCACTATTTGCCGTTGGGATCAAATTCACGGCACTATCACTGGCGAGATCATTCAGTGGTAGTTACGTCTGAGTGCCCCAGTATAGTGTTTGATAATCTCTGACCTAAAAAAATCTACAGAATCTATAAATTTGTCTAAGCATATCACTGAGTGATACGAAAAGTTTATCCGGAGACTGAGAGTCAAGCTTGCTATAGATATAGCGAAATGTTGTCAATAAAAGCTAGAAGACTGGTTGATGATTTTGAGAACAATCCTCCGGGTAAAATCTTATGATAGAGATTTGATACAGAGCTTTTTTAGCACAAGCACAGCATTTAGCAATGTTGTTGATTTGGAGAGGCTTAAAGAAAACGATTTTGTCTAAAGCCCTGACTTTTGATATTGAATGTGGATAAAAATTTAATGTGTCCATTTTGGTTCGAGTAAAAGTGGAATGTATGGAGTGAACACTTAAAGAAGGCACGTGTGCATTAATGGTAACTTTTAGAGAGAAAAAAGAAAAAATAAATGGAAAATTCAGTTTCTGAGGGGCGGTACTTTGACGGATTACATGAAAAAGGCGAAGCAGTTGAAAAAAATGTTCATCCATAGATTCACTGTTGCACATTTACCCTTGAGGTACACCCGTCAGCACATCCATAGATACAGATGAACTTTCGCCAAACCGGATCTTTCTGATCTTGCCACTTAAATAATTCGTCAATAGATGCAATGATAAATCACTAAGTCCAAAATATATCTTAGGCTTCAGGTAAAATGCCGCCGATTGCCATTTAAAAAAATTTGGAGAATTGAAGCTATTGTTCAAATCAAACTGGCCTCTGATGATGTCCAGAACCTTTACCATTGTAGTTGAGCAATTTTATTATTCTCATCATATTCATTGATTTGCATCGCCAGAATTTTCTCCAAGACTTTTAACAGACAGTGTAGATACTAATTGGACGGTAACTTTCAAGTGAAGAGGGATCTTTTTTTTTTCGACACAGGGTTAACTAGTGTTTCCGTAGTAATGGAAAAAAAACAGTGGATGTATGAATGTTTCTATGACTATGCCATGAGAGTCCTTAAATCTACTTCTACATACCACAAAAACACCGCCTGTCAAAAAAGATATTATTGCTCACTACTTCGAAAACCGAAACAATCTCTCCATCAGCCTGCATAGGACGGGCTCAGTCCTGATTTATAATTTCATAAAATTCGGAATTTATTGCAACACAAATCGTACATCTAATTACATTTCGCTTACGTAGGACATTCAAACAATCAAACATTTATCTCTCATAAATTTATTCAAATGCCGATTACGCCCACATCCGCCCAAAAATGCGGTGACAACACACACACATCCCGCCCTCACAGGACTGAATGTTTATCTAATCCATAAATAAAACTCGCTATAAATGTGTTGAATTTAAGACAAATAAGAAAATCACCGACAGTCAATCGTTCGTCATGATTTTTTTTTTATATTCGCCAAGCGTTTTATTAACTCAATTATACCAACCCCATCTCGCACAGTCAAGTGGGGCTAGTGCCTCTTTTTTTCTTGCGGCCAGCCCAGAACTAGCCTTCACGTATACACACGTCCAAAAACATTGTTACTTGTCATTTAATGGATCCGGCAGATAAATAGTCAATAAGACGTTTTATTTGAATGGAATTACCTAAAACGAGTGAACACAGCGCTCACACATCCATGCACAGAACATAGCCAATGGAGTGGGTGCGTACCACACACAGGCATTGGTTAGTTTCATGTGGACGAGTGGAATGAAAACGGGCAGACGGTAGTGAGGGCGAAAGACATTTAGTATGTGCCGGAGCAATCCAACACCACCACGATGGGGTGTTGCGGTGATAATGCATCAAATCCATTTAACCCTTGATTAATGTGCGGCGTATCAAAACCGATTTTAAGGAAATGGATAGCCCGCCCGAAATGGATTTTCCGCCTCCTTATTGTTTGAAAATTATTACACGGAAGTGGTGAGGTAGCCGTAGCTGGGTATCCCCAACGTTCGTGCTTGTGACATCGTTAGATGCGATTTATAGATTTACGACCGACACTGAGATCGGAATTCAACAAGGGTTTGGTTACGGAATGAGATATCGATTTAATATCTTTATTGGTTATTGGCTTGTGTGATAAATATTTTATTATATCTACGGTGAACAGGTCGGTCGGCCCAGGTCTGTGTTGTCATGTGTGGGCGTTAGGTGCTGTGTGCTATATTTATTCATTTCCTGTTGGCCCAGAAGTCAAGATCAGATTTTAAATGGCGGGCTGCTGTTCGAGGGGATATCGATTTGAAGGATATCATTGCGGTGAGTCAAGAGCTACTCAAAGGTGAAACTCTTAAAGTGGACATTGCTTAGGTGGGATATTATAGAGCCATGTGAGAACAATCTTTGAAAGTAATACAATTTGAGAATGAAAACGAAAAGAAGGACGAGGAAAACGATAGGAGAGACTGTATAAATTTAGCGGAGCCTTGCCATAATTTAATCGCGATGATAAAAGAAGATTTGTGGGGTTTCTTAAATGAAAGAGAAGCCAACAGCAAGATTACATATAAATTAGATTTAAAGAATCCTTTCATCAGTTTTCATTCCATGGACTGCTTATTTAAAATGTTTAAAATTTGTACAACAAATGTCTTTTTAAGATAATTGAGGCTTTAGTGGCGTAACCCCAAATTGAAACAATTGAAATAATAGATAGAGAATGAAACATAAATGTTTATTATTTGATCACTATTTAAAATAACAGAATACACCTGTATTACGACAAAACTGGTGGCATATCTGTTGGTCGTGGCGTTGTAGGTATGTGCGCAGACCCCTACCCAACTGAACGTTAGACTACTAAAAAATGCTGTGTAAGCGCTCCATTTCTATCTTTCTTTCCCTATCATTTTCATCATCTATTATCAGATTCCACTTTTTAAGAAGGGGGCCAAAAATACTGCACCAACTACAGGAGCATATACCTTTTAAGTCTCCCTGGGAAAGTCTACTCTAAGGTTTTGGCGCGATCTAGAGTTATAGTCGAGCCCAGGATGGCGAATGAACAGTGCGGCATTCGTCCCGGCGGAAGTACAACTGACAAGCTTTCAATGAAGAATTGTACTTGGGAAGGCTTGGGCGTATGCCAAGCCCATACGCAGCTGGGCCTTTTTGAGGACCTTTCAGTCTCTATACACAAAATGTACCAGCTTTGTTCATGTTAACGGTGCTAAATCAATACTTTTCCCCATGGGCGTTGGACTTCGCCAAGGATGCGTCTTGTCACCTCTGTTTTTCAATGATTATACGAACTGTACGCTGCAGCGCAGACGAGCAGAGGAATGTTTCACGTTTAGTTAGAGTTGAGGGTTAGTCATCTTCTTTTTAGGTTTGACTTATGTGGCCGGATGAGCTGATGCTGGGATGAAGGTTAAAGAGGACAAATCAGAGGTTATGAAAACTACGCCTGTTCAATGCACTCTACATGTTGGTGGAGTCCCATGAAGCAGCTGGAAAAGTTCAAGTACCTCGGGGTCTTCTTCACGAGTGTTTGGAAGAGTAATGCTGAGCTTTCCTGTAGGAATGATCAAGCTGGATTAGTTTTGACACAGCTTGGGATCATCTGTAATCAGGAAGTCCGAGCTTGATGTGAAAGGCAAGTTAGCAGTTTTCAACTCAGTATGTGTTCTATCTCGCACCCGTGGCCATTTTATTTTGATGCGATTCTATCAGGTAGGTGACCTCTGTAGACCCAGGATGAGGTTGTACTACCAAGTCCATAAGCCCGGTTACGCTTGGGCATCATCAGGAGCTGATAAGCAAGAGTCGACGGGGGAAGATTGAGTTTCCTGCAGATCTCTCGTGCGGGTCAGCAGATAATGATGGTGACGTAGTTTTTGTAGTCGTTGACTCATCAACAACAGTGGTCTATCCATAATTTTCTGCTATCAAACGATAGTGATGGTCACATATTTGACTTAGATCCTGATTTTCCAAGAATGTATGGAATGAGCGATGTAAGATCTATAGATAAAATAAGACAATAGCCACTTTTAATGCAATGAATAGAATTTAATACGGTTTTCAACAATAGATAGAGTCATTCAAAAGCAAGGTTTATATGATTAGTTTAAACCTGAGATTATTGTGTTTATTTGCTGAAATGTGGCTATTGAAACCAAAATAAGCCAACTGAAACCAACCATCGAAAATGCGTTCTCAGAACAGTGCGAAATCATATCCCTTGTTTTGCTAACTTAATTTGATACTTTGACTGTGTTATTAATTAATACTAATTATTTCCGTAAAAGCGGCATTAATTATAATATGGGTAGTGCTGCAGCACGTAGAGTGACAAGACCTAAGTTATAAAGTAACCAGTCTTTTTGTGAGTGCTATTAGTTTTTACCAGTGGAGGGGACGGACAGTTTTAAGCCGACTCCGAACGGTAATTTTGAGAAGCTTTTTTTTATACAGTTGTACTATTTGAGCATTGTCAGCGACTCGATAGAGCTGGGGGCCGTGAAAATTATTTTGGTCGTACCTGGGCAACACACGGTTCATGTGGGTAGGCGGCAGGGTTGTTGTTATACACACTCTTACACATCTAAAAAATATTGCGGGTTTATAAAAGTGTATGAAACTGAAAAAAAGGGTATAAAAGCCATATAGAAGTATTATATGTAGGTCCTTGGAAGTTGTATTTTCTTTCAGTACTTTTTTACACTTTCATACACTTTTTTACAATTTTATACACATATATACAGGTTTATATCTCTTTAAAAATTGTTTGTATACTTTTTACAATTTTGTACTGTAAACTGTATAAAAACTAAAAAAATGCTCAACCCTGAGAAGGTGACGCACAAACCCACAACCTCCGATGGAATGATGGAGTTGTTCATCTTTATTAGTAACACTAAAAACAAATCAGGCGATGGTATCCGTATAACTTGAGGCTAGGAAAAGGAAAAGAATGTAACGCTTACAAGGAAGAGTAATATTGTAAGAAATTCTCCCAGAAACCACAACACTCTCCCCTAACAGGTGATCTGAAATCCAAACAGAGCAGCTATATTTATATGAGATCACAAAACAGAAGCATCAAAGCGTTGTCGCAATGTTTGTATTTTCTCATGACAGCTGTAACACTTTATATAATGACATCCTGCAGTAAGTCTGAAGAGAAGAGTATTATTATTAACCACTCCACACGTACACACACTAACCACGTCTGTATGTACATTGCACCCGTGCGAAGACAGGACGGGTCGCTAGTAGCTTACACTAAAGATAGTCAAGTGTCAAGTGGAATACATGGGATCTACGAGGATGGTAATTTAAGGCACAACCTTGGATTCATCGAGCCTTACATAACTGTATTGGAGAATGATCCAGCTAAGAGTGTAATTAAATCCGAGCTTTCTGGTTCGAAAATGAGATGAAGACCGATTCTCGCGTATAAAGCAAAAATTAAACTTTGTACGAACCCGGCTTGCAAACTGCCTTCGTTGGGGCAAGACACAAATAAGCAACGTGCCCGTTGATGATGGTATTTAGTATTTAGTTTATCAATCAGGCTTTTACTTAAGCATGGGTCACAGGACTCATAAGCGCGTTTGTCCATTTTCTGCAAGACTCAACCATCTCTTATCAGAATTTGTCTCCAACGTTCAAAGAACAGAATATGTCTCTGCAATTACAGAAAAAGTAAATTTCCAAATATTTTTCATGATTGCAAACATACAAACATGTGCATTATAAGTCCGTCGTTAAATCAGATTTGAAAGTAATTCAGGTTGCATGCCATCAAATAACCATAATTTGATGGTTTTATATCAACTTTCATGCAATATCCTGGTTGACTGCATATAAGTCAATTCTGTAACTTGATTGCATTTCTTTTGCCACTGCCAAGTGAGACCGAAAACTGAGTTGAAAATAACGTCTGCAGCCGCACCCATATTGAAGTAGTACTCAGGATGTGTTCAATTAAAACCTGCTCATCAAAGTCACTTCTGCAGCTCCTCATCAGTGCCCTTTTTCCGTTTCACAATCTTTGGGACTTTCTTCGACTTCCTTTTCGATATTCTTAGCCAAATTGGAAAATCTCATTCACAGAAGCTGACTCAGCGTAGCACGGAGCATTCATTTCAACCAGCAGGAGGTTGTTTAACCTCGCCCACACAGTCCATCCAGGACGAGAGCGAGCAGAAAGTACAACAAAAAATTACGGGTGGGAATTCATAGCACCCAGTAGGAAGAAGCAGAGCATTCGCTTTGCCAGTGCGACACGATCGAAACTGGTTTCGGCCGTTTGTGGTGGTGGTGAATGATGGTGTTACACAGCAATATCCACAAATTACGTGGATGAGTAACGTATCTCCTAAAACAATTCCAGTCCAATTACCATCATTAATGTCAGCTTCAAATTGGGCTATATCAACCCCCCATGGGTATTGCCAATATGGGTGCGGAGAATCGAAGCAACACAGATATTGCTGCGGTAGCACAACCGCAGAATGGAGGGTATGGTCAACAATTGGCGGTGATGTGTGCGGCTGTGTGTGCTAGAGATTGGTGTTTTCGCCATTGTCTTTCGATGGCTGCCCCAATGGGGTCTGAGTTGGATGCAGCACAATTGGTCTTTTTAAACGCCAGCCAAGGTATAGGACACGCGTTGGGAATAACTAATAATGAAATGACAGTATGTTCGGACAACTGATACTGTCCTGGAATTTTAATTCTCAAATATTCTTAAGACGTCTACAAAGCAGTTATTTGGTGACATTTTGCTTTACAATAGTTTGATTTTAGGCCAAAAACCTTAAGTAAAATATTCGAAACTCGGCTCGTGCACAATAAGAATGTTCTATCATCATTATATATTTCGATCCCTTCAATATTTGGCAAAAGCAAAATAAAATGTAACTTTTGAGTTGGGATATATTGAAGGCTGAGTATCTACTGTGGAAGGGAAGTTGCTATGAACAACCAGAGTCAGCTTTAGAAGACTGCACTAAAGACATTTTTGCAAACATAAATCGATTTTCATAAGTGTAAGGTTGCCAACAGTGAGTCGCCGTGGCGTAGTGGGCTAGTGCGTCAACTCCTACGCACAGGGTGCCAGGTTCGAATCCCCAATCTACCAACATTCATAATTCCACCTCTTTCGAGTCACCGACAATGCTCCAAGAGTATTCCTGTCTAGAAAAAGCTTCTCAACTTTGCTGTTCGGAGTCGCCATAAAACGATAGGTCCCTTCCACTCGTGAAAGAACAATAGCACGTACAACACGAGTGGTTGCTGAGATGCTAGGCCCAGGTCCGCATCGGACTGTCGCGCCACTAATATTGTTATTATAAGGTCGCCAACACGTACATCAGAGAAAATGTTTTTGACGATGAAATGCTGAAAAGCCAGTTTTAGTTTAGTCTTAAACAGCCTTTTTCTGAAAATCACTTTCCTTCGAAAGTGAAACGAATTCGAATGATCTGTATTTCTTTCGAAAGTTAATTTCTAAGCTAATTCTGACATTCGAATCAAACGTCATTTTCTTGTCGTTCGGTTTTTTCTGGCGCTTAGATTTGCAAAGCATTCAGAGATTTTTGTTGGAATTTTATAAATATGAATTATATGTTGGCTTTAATAATATGTATAGGGCACAATCACATTCCACAAGAGCAAAAGGAATTGCTGATCAGTCTGACATTCGAATGAAAAACAAACCGGATATAGATCTATCCAAACGATTAGTCGAATCGTTCGAATTTCAGAATAAGGCTGAATGCCAATTCATCGAGAGATAGAAGTAAATACTGACGAAGTAATTGATGTATTTGCAGCAAAGAAGTGATTTATTTAGTTTGATCAGATAATTCTTAATTTGGTTATGTTGAATATACAGTGGATCCCTCTAAGGCGAATTATCACGGGACAGCTTAATTTATTCGAATTTGACTCAGAGAGAGGTTTTTGTATGGAAAATTGAAGGAAATGTATGTAAAATATGAGAATCAACTGTAGTTACTTTTTTTAACCTTTCCCTAATTTTGTTATAATTTACTACTAAATAAAAAAAAATTATTTTGCATTTATTTTTATCAATCGCTCCCAACCTTAAAAATAAAAAGATATTTTTTAAAGAACAGGAGGTAATTTTACTGACGCTTATGTCTGTATCTGATGAAAAAGCTGTAACTGCGTGAAATCAGGTCCAACTCGGCTCCATAGTGTCTAACAGAATAACCTTTGCCCACCACTGTTTCATTGGACTCATGAGCATCTCTTGAAAGATAAAACTGACTTCATACATGATGTAGATCTGAGAAGAAATGCTTTGTCTTTTTAATACAACGTGCTTGCTTAACGGGTTGGTCTTGTTTGTGTTAAATACTCTAGAGGAACAAATGTAGTACAGACTCTGCAGCGACGTATCTCTGTAGATCAAAAAGTCTAAGGTGGCTATCTCTGGTTTGCAGATTGGTTATGATCCCCCTACATTTGTTTGCACTACGTTTAACGCAAGCCTCCTTTATTACCTCATCCAAGTCGAAAACTTTTCGAGACGGACTCGAATCAGTCATCTCTTCTGTTTCTATATTTTCTAGCCTTGGATAGAGAGAGAAAGAGAGAGTTATCATTTTTCAGAGAAGAGTTCTGCTCCTATAATTACACTACAAGCAGAACTGACCAGAGAACACAAACTTGCTTCCCACACTGTGGGGATATTGTAAAAGAGCCCCTATTTGAAAAATTTTCAAATTACGACCCAGTGGCCGGGTTAGCTAATAATTAGTGCTCGGGTTGTAATTGCATCGCTGGCGATATTTTAGATAGTGCAGTCGACAGCCAACGCCAAACCATTGATTATACGACACCCAATCGGGTCTGCCTAGCAGCCCAGCGCCACCACTAAGGTCCACGCTGCCACGCCATCGCCCATTCGGGAACTAATTGAATCCGAGCTGAATGTGTGTGTTGTTGATAGCGTTCACAGGATTTGGTGAAAACTAATTGAAAAAGACGCCTGTCAAGTCAAATCGTTTTCGCTTTGATTGCGATGCGGCCTCATTTCGCGTGCTTCACGCTGAAGGCAGAACACCTATGTGTGCGCCGACTGACACAGCTATCAACAGAAGCACTAATACATACAAATGGGAGCTATGTCGCAGTTGAATGGAGGCTACTGGCTAAAGAGGTTATTCTCCGTCTCTTTGGGGGTGCTTAGCAAGGAAGACAAACAGGACGATGCCTCTGCGACCCAATAAACTTTTACAATCACCGAACACTTTGAATACTAAACAGGATTGGCAATCGGATGCACTAACTAGGCCTCTCTGATCCTACTCCCTCCGCTTTGTGTGACTCAAGCACACGTAGGCACGTCGTTTTATCGCCTTTTTAATTCTATTGGAGAGAGAGAGAGGAAATTTTGACGGCAAGGATATTGTGGTGTGCGGCGAGGAGACGGCGCGCGGCGCGACTAGAGATCTAATTTGAAAGCAACGGACAGACTGTGTGCCTGCGAAAGGAAATCCACTTCAAGTGCGATGCGATGTGCTTAACGTGGACTGACACAGAGATCCCTACATGGAAGTAGTTAAGGCAGTGTTCCTTTGCCTTGACTAATTTTATTATTCGTCTTCGCTACGTTGCTTCTGGCGCTTCCTTTGGAGCTGCCGCCTCTGGCAGCTGATGCTGCTGCGCTATTCCTGCTCAGCCATGCAACATTTTCAAATTAAAGCTCCTGATCTGTACTTGTTGGATGAATTCAAAGGGATGCAAGATGACTTTTTTTGCTTCCTTCACGTCGCTTTGTTCTTACTTCGTCTTACCAAAGGATGAATAAATCAATCTGCTTCAGTGAGGTGAAAGATTGAATTTTGTGTTCTGTGCCGGTTCCCATTCTTTGGCGCACGGAACTCACGGGATCCAAGGCAGCACTGCACAAGGGAGGATGGACGGTTGATGGAAGTGCTTGTGGAATTCGCGTAGTTCGGTCGTTCGCCAGCGAAGGGCAACCGAAGTGGGTGTGAGAGAGAGTTGAGATTTTCTTGTCTCAGAGCGAAATTTCTTCTTTTTTTTCAGATTGTGCTGTTCAGTCGTGTCGTGCAGAAACTGATTTGCAAACACTTAAGAAGGCGGGAGAGCGTGTCAATTTGCGCAATTACTGGAATGCAATATTCGAGGATTAGGATTGATTGAACTAATTAAAAAAAATTAATGCGAAGCTGCATTGAGTAGTAGAAGTGAAGAGCTATTATTACCGGGAGCTTCTTATTCGCGACTGATTTGAGAGAGAAGAAATTCCCCTAATTGGCTTTCAGAACAAGGGCGTTAGCAACGCACGTTTCAATTATTCGCTATTGTCATGTTTTGAGGAATGTGTTTGAAGCAAGATTAGGTTCGAGTGGGGTCTTAGCTTCATATCAATTAATGTATGTGCATAGTGTCAGGACGCACTTTCAAAAAACCAGTGCTAGAAATAAATCAAGTACACTGTACTTCACAATACTTCATAGTGTAGACAGATGTTTGGGGCCTTTGGTTAGAAGATGCTCCAGGCGTTTGAGAGAACCCAACCCATTCCTTGTGGGAGGTAATCAGTGAGATTTTCTCTATTTGTTATGCGGAGTAATAATTTACATTACATTTTGGATAGCGAAAATATGTTATAAAAACGGCGCACACTGGTCAATCTGTTGTTAGGTAACAGCTGAGGGTTGTGGAAAAGAAAAGTAAACCTGCTTATCCACCTCGTCGACTCTATCGTTTCCTTATATACCTGCATATCCAGTCAATGAAGGTCATCGAACTATGTTATAGATGAGATTTGGTAATATGGCTTTGTGAAGTCTTACCTATCACTGGCTCTTGAAGCCGCAGTCAAGAAAAGGATATGCACACTCATAGCCAAGCATATTCGTCCAGACGAACATGGTTTTGTAAATGGTAGATCTACCACCACCAATTTAGTAGTTCGTACATATCACTGTCCTCGTAACAAAGAAAAATTCCAACAATGTTGACATGTCTATACAGACAATGCGAAAAGCTTTGAGCGACTTCATGTTCTATTAAAAAAGCTCAAAATGTTTGTATTTCATTCAAGTATTCTAAGTTGGTGAGGTACCTACTACTACTAGCTACTTATGTACCACAGAGTACTCATATTGGTCCGCTACTATTCCTATAGTATTTTAAGAACATCTGACATGGATTATATCGCTCAAGTGACTTTTGTATGCAGACGGTTAAGCCATTTTTAACCCTGTTGATTATTTATCCTAAAATTGCAAATTGATTTAAACCGTGTTGACGAATGGCGCACATGCAATGGTTTATATTTAAATATGAATAAGTGGTCAGTTCTAACATCCTATAGACACAGATTTCTAATACATCTTGCTTACACAATTCAAGGGACTGTATTGAAAAGAGTATTTAGTCAAAAAGGATATAGAAGTTGTTGTTGATCTTGTACTGAAATTTTCGTTGTACATAGACTATATGCCTAATTGGCAAAGCAAATCGCATGCTTGGATTTTCACAACCCTTACACACTAAAATCCCTTTGTGCCGTGTGGAATCCCTATAATATCAATGCCGAATCTCGCTTTGAAAAAAATCAGAAACGTTTCACGAAATTTGCTCTTATTTTGCTGATATTTAAGTTATATTCTCCGTATCGCACTCTTCGACCTAAAGAAAAGTTTGGCTTTCAGGTTTGTCATACAATCGGTCTAATGAACTAGCGATAGAAGTCCTCGGGGTGGAGTCTTTTATTGTTATTAACTTTGCCTTAAAATGTCTGCTCCCATCCGTTTTTCAGTACTTCAGAATGTTGTATCGTATACTCCCAAGTAGCCCAGTGCCAATTTCGTCGTTGACTTGGAGTGATCTGTATAGATGTTAATATTATTGCAGTGCTGACATGGTTTGCCTGGAAATCTGTATTGTACTAACATTTGCAAATAAGTTTGGCCAAAATTCAACATAACAGCAAAAAGAGAGCCAGACTCAGAATAAATAATTATGTATTATGTAATGTAATAGCAGGGATAGACAAGGATGAGACAAGGATCGTCTACCACTTGCAGCAACTTGAGACATCATATCTGAAAATAAATCGACAGAAAATAATAGCGCTGCAGAAAAATTACCTGACATCCCTCTGTACATTCCACCCGAGTTGCGTCAAGACACACTCTGAACTCCGGACATTCAAGGGTATTCAGAATCAATTCGACATGTTATGAACAAAGAAAAAGCACTTAACGTAAAAATCTCAATGAAAAAATTAACAGAAACCTTGGGTTCGCACGAAGTCAGAACATATGTTAAATGTAGGTTACAGACATCTGGCTCTTATCAATAGCTGTTTCTTTGAGTGCAAATTATTCATAGATCGGTAGAATGATATAATCAATATAAAATAAAATGATACTAGTCGTAGTTTGTCATTATGTTCAGTTTTGTGTGCTTTGATGACAGTTGAACATGAATATTCAAATTGGAACATCTCAACGTATTCAGTAGCAGTGAATCTAAGGAGCTTAATGTTGCTAAGCCAGTTAGAGCCAATGGAGAACGTTAAACTCCACTTACGAACGTTCCGACTCCGAGACTAAGAGTTATATGCTTGAAATGAAATATCTCTCCTTGACCATGCGATTCGTTTTTTTTTTTTGTAGGTTAATAATACATTTTTTAAATTAAAAAACTGCACTAGTAGTTTGTACTGCACTAGTAGTTTGGCAATACTGTTCACTCCATATTTTCTCTTAATATTACACACTATTTTTAGAAGACATATTTGAGATTATAATTTAAGTTTAGACGAAAATTATCTCTTGAGATATCTAAGTATTATATTAAATAAATTTTACAAAAGCCGTGGCGTAGTGGGTTAGTGCGTCGACTCCTACGCAGAGGGTGCCAGGTTCGATACCCGAATTTACCACCATATTTCACGGCTCCACCTCTTTCGAGTCACTGACAATGCTCAAAAAGTATTCCTGTCTAGAAAAAGCTTCTCAAACTTGGCCGTTCGGAGTCGGCATTAAACTTTTGGTCCCTTCCACGCGTGAGAGAACAATAGCACGCACAACACGTGTGGTTGCTGAGAAGCTAGGCCCAGGTCCGCCTCGGACTGTAGCGCCACCCATATTATTATATATTAAATAAATTTTAAAGTTGTTACTCTATAGAGCTGTATCTTCCATTTTGAGCTATCACATCAAATGATGTGTTCTTCATTGTTTTTCTTATGAAAGTTGAAATTGTATGCTTTTCCGGAACATCTGATACTTGTTAAGTTGGTAATTAAGAGAGTAGTGTGAAATGGAGCATTTGTGTTTCAAATTTGACACTGCACGGTTACTCCTACTTTACACACACTGAGGTTAACCTTCATCGAATCGACGACGTCCATTTTTAAACTTACCTCCGCTCTAAGCTCTGCTCACCTTGAACTTAAGGTTTCTAAGTTAAACTCTTGTATTGAAATCACAAAATAATTAAAATGGTGTTCATCGATTCGAGGAAGGGTATCCATGCAGGATTGATTACTACTCCGGCTCTGTTCAAAATAAGTTTTATTTTACAGTACATCTGTACGTGCTTTGCAAAACAACACTCGTATTCGATGTTATCTCCTTATACGTATTTTATAGAACTCTCTTTCAGATGCGATTATCAGATTCATTGAACTAGGAGTCCCGCAAGGAAGTATTCTTGGTCCTCTTCTTTTTGTGATTATAGCTTACTAACGATGTACAAAATACCTGTATTTGGCACTTTGTTGTCGATGAGGGTGAACATTTCGAAAATGAATTAAGGTTTCCACGCGTAAGTGGGACGTGGAATTCCTGGCGATGGTATTCCATGTAATCTACAATGGAATGTTGCCCTAAACTTGACCAAAATGTAAATTCGGAAAGGAAAAACCTGAGGCAAAAACCTTCAAGGCTTCGTTTGAAAACTTCAACTTACACGCGCATAAATGTGCTTCTGGTAGATTTCAAATGTGACGCTACTCTTATCTACACACAGGTGCTCACTTATAGACCAGTACATCGTGACGTTGGAAACTAAGCTTGAACTTTTTTGACCATGCCTTATTCTCTGAACATTCGCAGCTGTGAGATTTGCATACCCAAATGAATTTATACACATACATCCTGTGACAGCTTCGCTAAGCACAAGATTTCGTATTGCCACTAACTTCTTCTAACAAACTTCTCGCTTCCAAATCAAACTAAGTTGCACAACTTCACGATGCGAGGATTCTCAAGTGTAAGATTTCAAAAGATTCACAGGGTGTCACTTGGTGGAACTTGTGTGGATGGAAGATTCCTTGCTAACCTCACTCAAGTGATTACCGACGACTTGTTGATTGATGCCTCCCCAATGGGACCACAAAAGCTCTCCAACTTTCTTAGTCAAAAATATTTTTTTTCAAGCAGTGTTTAGCTTTCGCCAGTGAATTAAGCTTTATTTAAAACCGTCCCCTATTGACTGAGAACAGTCATGCGCCCTAAATCGCTCTCCGAAGTGCCTCTTTAATGCTCTCGATGCCCCACACGTTCTCCCAAAAGCCACAACACGTTTCCCCTCATTTTTCGAAGTTTGCCATTCTGCACAGATGCACATCGGTCGGATTAAAAGTTGCCACATGTCGTCGACGGTATAGTTGTCATCAACGCCATCGTTACCGTCACACTGATAGACATTGTCCTGCACTTGTTATGCTCGCTTTGTTGTTGTTGGCATTACGATTATCGTATGTAGTTCAAGGATATTGCTCTTATTTTCTATTCCCCCAAGCAGAGGAGATCATTACTCTTTCTTTTTTCTTTGTGTGTTTTGTTTACTTTCTTTCGTGGCCCGTTTCCCCGGCTTTGCTTTCAGTGTGAACTTTTGGCACGTATTGTTACTCTGAGTCTATATTTGAACATTATAAATGTTTTCAGGCCCGTTGCAGGATATGTCCCTTATGTCCATGTCCTTTGCAAGGAGTTTTGCTTACAGAGTTTTATGCTGCGGATTGTGTTTCATATAAAAGTTCATGCATATCCTTAAGTCCCTCATAGAAAAAAAAAATATCCCTGCTGCCCTTAAAGTAAGGTGACCCTTTTATGAAAATGATATACGACGACAGTAACTCAATTCAGAAAACGTCTTTTTGGATTAACAAGTTCTCGGTTACCCCGGCATATCTGTTAGCCCCATTTCACCTTCTGAAGAAAGACATATCACCTCCAGCTACGGTTGACATACGGAAGCTAATTAAGGACGGGACGGGACTGCAAAGTTGCCATTAGCAAGGCGACCTTAACTGATGTACTTACCTCGCATCGCTCCAGATACGATATCCTCTAATGACAGTTCGGGTGGCTTCATATCGAATATCAGCATCATCTCCTTTGAACTGTTTTTCTAGGGCGACTTTGCGCATTAAGGGCTTGATGGGGCGGGAAGGTACACCATAGAAAGGGATGAATTATGAAAAGGATATTTCAAAGATGCCGGCACATTAAACGTTAATTGCATTTAAAAGTAAACTAGGTTATTCTGGTCGACGGATGGTTTGAGCTTAAGTGGGAAGCGACACACCGTCACGGCGAGAGCTGAGGGAATAATTGAGAGACAGCGGCACAGAGTGACAGGCAAGGAGATTTTCCCTCTTAGTGGATTGCTTATATCTGCCGAGGCGGTAATTATTAAACAGGTTGACGGAGGCTGAATGGATGTATTTGCGGCTAGGCTTACCGCTTCTCTTTCGACTTCTGTGTGCGTTTTCGCTGAGTTGTGCTTCTACTTTGTGGGTGAGTAGGTCGATTTGTGTAGGTTAAGGGCCATAAATAGGTTGTTTCCATGCCTTTCCTGTTATCCGGTTGATTGATGGTTAAGTGGTATTAATGAGTGATTGGATGAGTTGGTAGGGCGATAGCGTGCGTTAGTGTACGCCAAGTACTATTTGGAGTTAGTTAGAGCTAATCTGTTTTTAGGGTGGGTTTGGAGAGAAAAGCGAAATTTCTTTTAACGCCAACACGTGCACTAGTGAACGGAACCGCGTAATAGGCAAGTGTGTGAAAAAGGAGGAATTATAGACAAACACTCAAGCTCTTCGATATGCGATGATGAACCGATCCCCAAGTACACCCAGATTGATACGGTTAGTTGTAGGGAATTTTGACATCTCTTTAACAACCTGGCTTAGGTTATGGATACGAATGATTATCGGCTGCCTAAATTTGTTTGAGAAGAGATAGGAAAAGTAAAAGAAAATGTACAGAGAGTGGTGTATTCTTGCATCATCCGTTATCTGCATATATGTATTAAGACCAGCTTAGATTAAAGCGAAATTTTAATGCGGTCTTGAAAAATATGGGAGTTTGATGTTTGATCAATACGCATCTGAAGGCAGTTTCTTCCCTTAACCTGTAACCGACATGTATGTCAAATCAATGTCATCTTTAGCAAGAGCACGAAGAGGATTGGTGAATCCAAATTGTGTACCTCTTGGCCCTATGTGCCTATATTCCTCTGTAACATGGAGGTCCGTGAAGATTTTAGCGTTATACTTCAAAACTGGTTTTAGGACCCGGTTATATAAGATATTCTCATTATTAATCGATAGATATGATTTCCTGCATAAAATCCATAATATTTTTTTTTCCATTTGGAATTTAGTTCTCTACTTGATTCTTGTGATTTGTATGTGCTCTTTCCAACGACACTTTATATCTAGGGTCATACTTAGATACTTCGCTGTACTAGAAAGTACGAGACAGAATTGATTGCAAGGTCAATGTCCTCGGATTTTCTCGGGTTTAGTTTTAATTTCTATCTTTGGAGCTAGCAGACAATTTGGTACAGCAGCCTGTAACTTTTCTGTTTTTTTATCTCAGTGAATGATGTATTTGGAAAATCTTTGGTGTAGAGGAGGTATAACATGGGCCAGAGGACACATTCTTGACGGACTCCACCCTGGATCTGCACTCGGTTAAAGTGACAGTTCTCCTGTTTAATGCGAAAGTAACGCGATATTATGCAAGACTCCAGTAAGTTGAAGTACATCTTAATTTATTTTGAAAACTCGTTCACACGATGTCTATATGGAAATGGATGTATCTGCCTTTACTGGAGTTTTGCAAAACAAGTTCATAAAAAGTCTTTAGGTCATGCCTTATGGAGACCGCGTGTTATTGCCTGAAGGCGTTTGTCTCTTCGATTGATGCAAGTCGGAAGAATCCAAATTCCGAATTTTAATTTGACATTTATAGATATTTGCGGACTCAACATCAAACTTAAACTATGCAATAAAATAATGTACGAATAATAAACGACAACAAATATTCACTATTTGTTCTGGGATATTCATAAGAATTTGGTTCCGTGGTTAACATAAAATATGAGTATATATAGAAGTTCTCTAAAATGCTGATTAATAATTTTCCTATTGATTATATAGAGATCCAAAATAAACAAGTTGGTGTACATTCCATGCTTGTAATATTTTCACCCTGATTTTAAGGAAGAATTTACTTGATGGAAGAGCTCTGTAGTGTTCAAACAATATACCAGACAACGTAAATTAATAACATTCAACAACAAAGGTTATGCCCTGCATCATCTATAAGTTCCCGGAAATACTTCAAGGTATAGCCTGAGGCTGCACTTACTCACCCAAACTAGAGATTTGCATCAGGCCCCTATATTATATCTCTAGGGCTGTTCTGGCATAGTGCGCCCAAGAAAGAGGAGAAGAAACTTCCCTCCCTCTCCCCCTGTTACATCAGTACCCCTTTAGGTTTCTATGATTTTCATAGGCTGCCCCCGCAATCTCATTTTAAACTCCTATTATTTCCACACAATCTTGCAGCACAAAGGAGAAAAGAGGGATATGTGTGTGTGAGTGGGAGAGTCCCACCTTAACTGACACAACGAGCAGTGCTTTATGATGGAAGTCATTTTATGATCCGATTAGGAAATCCAATAAGCTGTGCCATGGCAACAGTATTTTATGATTAATTTCATCGACTGGCTTTGTTAAGAGCCCCTCCCTGCCTGCAGGGGCCAGGCCACTTAGCCTATTCGCCTATATTACTTCAATATTTTATAAAACACCTCATAAAATGGTTTAGTGCTACCCCGCCGTCATTTACAAATACATTCATGATTGATTGTTGGCGCAAGAGAGTAGGTGAACGAAAAAAAAATACTCGAAAAATGGTTAGTAACCGCCATAAGGCCATCGATGTATTTTCAAGCGTGCATGCACAGCAATTGGCGGACGCGTTAACTCAATTTGTTCGAAGTGAAATTCAATTGAGGATCCGTGAAGTAAATTTCTCATGTAAACACGAACAAATATTTTTAATTTTAATTGCGCGCATAAATCACCGGACGTCCCACGTGCTTATCCATCGAATGTGGCCGAAGTGTCTGTCAGACTACATGTGTACGGCCCTATCCAGCTGCTTAAATGCATGTACGGACATCAGTAAACCGCCCGAAGATAGCCCAATTATAGCATATTTCAAGGTAATTTATATCCGCTGCGATATTAACGGGTTAACACAGCAAAACATATTGACCGTTAATCCATTGTAAAGGTTCGGGTTGCATTCTTTTTTCTTTTCTCTTTTCAGTGCGAATCACCATTTGGAACATGGACAGGATCAACACATGTATAAGCCCGGACGGACTTTACATAAAGCGCATTTATCCTTTCGCCCCATTGAATCTGCGGTTTCCGGCGACCTCGACCAACCCTAGATATGACCTACCAGGAACAGCTCAATAAAATCGCTTATAATTTTTTAATTCCCGACATCCTTGCAGGGCTGAGGAGCGGAGTCCGAAAAGAAATCAAATTAATTTGTTTCAGTAGTCGCTTTTAATGTGCACTGATACGCGGTCCATTCCCCTTTTCTGCATCCTTATGAGAATCGATCTCTCATTACTGGTTTCGAAAAAGGATAACGTAACGAGGTCAGGACTTAATACTCTGTTTGGTTCGCATGTGCTTTTGAATATTCCTTTACGGCGATGGTACAATAGTGCTTGATAGTTTGTTGAAAACAGTTTCGTTTTATGCACATGGTTTCTCTTACTGATGTTTGATAGGATTCTAGCTATACAGGATGCACACCCATGAGACCTGTTAGGTTTCAAGGAATCTGGTGGTTACATGGGAACACAGGGACAACTCTATACTAAATTCTTTAGGAAAGTATTAAATGACAGAGTTTGAGGTGGCAAGAAAATTGGAGAAAGACCTTAACCGACTAGGTGTATTTAAGTGGAGGCAGCTAGTCAAAGAGGCTGGAGAAGCTTATTGATTGAGACCCGGATACACCGCGGACCGTAAAGCCAAACTTCATGTTAAGGTTAATCATTCGGAATATGGAGCAAAACTAATTTTCTTTGTTTCCTTTCATTAATTTTTGGCTGGGCTCTCACGTTCAGTGTTGATATAAAACTGTGGTACCGCCGACTCATGGGAGCAAAATCTGACGCACTATTGCGTTCTCCCCAGAAGTTTGAAGTCAAAGACTCTTCGGGATGGAGACAGGATCCATGCCAAAGTCAGCTTAGGCCTTAGATCAGTAGATAAGACCAAGCTTAGACGTAGCTGCAGCTTTAATCGTCGAGTCCAGATCCTATCAACGCAATATCAACACGTAGATTTTAGTCACAAATAATTTCTTCATCCGCATGCCTTTATGCCATAAAGCAAAATTGGGAAGATCAGTGTAATGGATAACTTGGTCCTTCGGAAGGAAAAGCGGTAACCAAGAGTTTTTCTGCGTTTGATCTCGGTACCGATGTTGTTTTGTTCCACGCGTGTTTCATTTCAGCTACACTATTTCCAAGACGTCCATGTTTTTACTTCGTTTTGGTCTTACTCCGCGTCCGACACATTTCTCTCTTCCAATGCCAGCAAACTCCTCAATCCCATGGCTCACTGTGTCCTGCCATCCTTGAAACCGGGAACCGAGAATGGAATTATCAAATACTGCTGGCCAGAAATCCTGATTCCCTCGCGACAGTTCTAAGAATAGCTTTATCTTGATATTTATTATCCATATTACTTTTGTGGCCTTTGTCCCATTCATTCTGGGCGCCTATTTCATTGCCATTCTGCGCTCGATAAACACTGCTACGCTCTTAACCTTTTTTACAGTCTGCGACTAGTCACGATAACCCATGATGGTTGCGCTATTGTTGGGTGAATTTGGTAGCCAATCAGACTTAAAGTCGGATAAGGACTAAAAACAAAACAAAGCTTTGACTTATACTTTGCCTAGCATTTCAAAAACTTTCTTCATCGTATTTTCGTTCACTTCTAACTTACACTCGCCATGAGAATGGCAAGTACCATCAAATTATATCAATTGAAAGCACAAGTGAGAATGTGTTTAACTTTCCGCGCATTTCTGAACACTCTCTAATTACAGGGTTGGTGCAGACTACATTTATCACATGAATGCAGAGTCTGCCGCTGACTACTAATTACATCAACATAAATGTGCCAAATCTAATCGCTGTACGGCTTCGAATTTAAATGATTTGCCGTAGATGGCTAATTTATCCCAGTCCACTTTTAGTGCCAGTGTGCGTGTTAACATAAAAAGCAAATCTGCTCGGAATACAATTAAAATGTACTTCCTTAAGCAGAAATACACTCTCCAGAAGCGTAACGATGTTATCCAGAATGGCAGCAAATAGACACAACGAGATACATCATGCAGTTGATACATTTCCATTTTATTCTTTTACGTGCACAAAACAAATTGCAATAAAATTGCTTGGAATACAATCTCGGAGGACATTAAAATTTCTATGGATGACTGTGATTGTATGTTTTTGTTCGTTCGGTTCCCCGAAGCCACCCCCAACCAGCCGGCCGGCCAACCGTAGCTTGTCCGTTCGCATTCGACAGTTGGTGTCTGGCGTGTTCCTGAAAACGGGGGGTAACTTTCTTACTCACGTCATCCCTCTTGAAAATTTATAACACAATCTACCAGAACGCTTATTTAGTATCTATTGTCCACTAGCTGCACCAGCACCCTCGGAATCCTCTGCTTGGATGAATTGTTTTCTCCCTTCCCCCCATCCAGACGGCTCGCCCCATCTGAACTGTCATTGAGTACAACAGACTAGGGGCTGATGGCCCCACCCACTGGTGTGTGCAAAATAGGAAGCACAACGACGAAAAAGAAAAAATGAAATGAATTATAAAAGGAAACGAAGAAATAATCCTTAAAATCCATCCCAAAATACGAACCAAAAATACAAAAACACAAAAACAGAACAACAGTAACAACACAACGGCAGCAACAAAAAAAAGCAAGTTAAATGAAACAGGAGGTGGTGGTGTTTTGGAAGATTTCCTTGACTGGAAACTTGAAATTCAACACAGTTTGCATTTTACGACTCTTGGATAGAAGTTTTTATCATAATGGCCAAAGAAATGAAACGACTGGAGCGCTGAAGAATTCGAAGAAGACTGGAAGACTGCTATACGAACATCACAAGCAGGGGAAATCTCCACTCAAGATGACGACTCTGTGGAACTCACTTTGAAATCACAACGTAGCATAGCAATGAGGGGCGGCGGCACTGGAGGTGGTGGCGGATAAGGAGGCGGTCATGAGAACGAGATACCGGCATGTGCGGTGTTTCGTAATTTCTGGAATAACCACAGGAAGTGATTGGTTTTGATTGATATTTGTTGAGTGTTTTAACGAGACTTTAAGAGTTGACGAGGTCCTTCTCGGGCACGGGACGAGGGCAGAGTCAGACGAGAGAGACCATCTTAACGGCATGTGTGGGTGCTGTTTTGGTGGCTTTCATAAAATTCAATTTGCTGGCTAATGGATTGGTTATGAGTTTCGTATTTTTCCGAGGGGATTCTATGTTTAGCTCATAGTCTTGGATGAATAATGAGGTCACTTCAGTTTGGTCGGTGTTGGCTCTCCACCAGAAGAAGTACTTTGATGCAGATTGTACGTTCAGAATTGGTTTTAAAAGATTACTGGTTTACGTTTGAGGGTTACTGAGCTCCTTAAGACCGGACAAATTGAAATGCACCGTTGCAGAAACGAATAACAAACTTGGTTGTTTTTGACATCGCTTGTCTTCTTCGTCAGTCATGTGGTGGGCGAAGGGAGGGCTTGCGTATTGACAGTAATTTCATTTACCGTCAGCTGAATTTGCTTTGAATTACTTTAGAAAATTGAAAGAAGTGTTTTATAAAATTGATAATACTTTTCGCATCAGTTGCCATTTTCCTGTGACCATGGTCGAATGTTGGAGCAAACTTTATGCCAATAGTGCTGGCAGAATTGAATGAAATTTTGACAAAAAAGACAAATATGATGTATGTAGCTCGAGCCCGATATAGTCCTGGGCCTAGCATGAGCAGCATCCATACATGTTTTCTATGCAGGGCCGGACCCACCATATAACTGGGGTATGCAATGCAATGCGCCAAACAATTTGGGACGCATTGTGAACCCTAAGTAAAAAAATATAACTCATCGATATATTGCCTTTCTATAATCTCCAGATAAAAAAATCAATGTTCGTTTGGGACACATAAACTTATTTTTATAACTTTAATTATATTTAAAAATAGTCACAATTATATTAATCGGACACATGATGAGTTACAATCGAAAATGTTTTGATTTTTTGATAAATTTTTGCAAAAATTAAGAATAACAATGGAAGTAAGGTAAAAAGTGTATTTCAAACTTGATCCAAACATCAAAAAGAATAACTCGGCTCAGATTTTGTGATTTCTTTCATAGATTTTTCCCACATTAACCCTAGACCGGTATCTCGAGCTCTAAGTGCCCAAAGCGGAATTCAATTCTAATTTTAATATATGTATTTCTTACACTGACAATGCCAAAAGACCCACACAAACTTAGAAAATAGTGTTTTGGGTTATAAAAATACACTCTTGTGCTCCGACATCCCTCGACACGTTTTAACATTGAAAAAACATTAATTCGCCACGTCACATTCATTTGCAACGGTCCCAGGCTCTCAGTGGAAAAAATGATGGCCAACGTCATCGAAGCTACTATTTTGAACAGAACTTTTACAGGAGAAGATGTATTATTGCTTCGCATTCCAATGATTCCAGCAGATTTACCATTCGAATTCAATCGCTTGCAGTTTCCCGGTGCGACTCGCTTCTCAACTCATGGGCTATATGTGGCCTGTTCACGCGTCCGAAAACCTTCTACTTATTGGTTTGTATATGGATGGCGTAGTTGGTAGAGTGCCTGTCCATATTTCGCGGAGTTCCCCGGTTCGAATCCAAGTGAAAGCTAAGTCCATACGCTTTTATCTGGTTTTCAAATCTGGTCCAGTCACCATTTGCCGTTGGGATCAAATTAACGGCACTATTACTAGAGTAGTCAATCAGTGGTAGTAGTCTGACTAGGGGTATCGCAATGAACCAATATGAGTGTGCACTAGAAGCCCCCTTACCTAACTTAACCTATTCGTTTATGCACAAGACGGAAAAACCAAAAATATTGTATATCCAAGAGCACTTCAATAAACAAAATAAAAAATAAAAGTTTTCTTACACATACATATATGATGACTTTTTTTAAATTTGATTATTTTAATATGCGTAGCAACGCGCGAACTGTACAGCTAGTAAGAATATAATAATAATAGGGATGGCCTTACAGCCGAACACCCCTAAATTGTATCTTAATGACGTTCACCCAGCTCAAGAATATCTTCTTGGCGTACCTGGGATTAAATGCTTTTCATATTAGGCAATTTTGGACCGAATTATAAAGACTTCTCTGTATTCATATCTACAAGTGGATATTGTTATTTTGATGAGATAATGAAACGGTCACTTAAATTTTTTTTTTGGAAAGGGCTGATTGTTATGATCTCTGGCATATAAGACATTCAAATCGTCTATTCTACTCTTTTGCAGAGTGGTTCTATCCATTTTGTCTATTTTTGTGGCGGAAAATTATAAACTCTTTCTTCTCTTTCCCTTTTTCCTTACAGTTTCAAAATTTTTGTTGAATGTGTTTCCAGGATTTTCATCATCACCCGCATGATCCACTAAAGGGGTTGCAGGGGTAAAGTATGCACGAGAGATCTAGGCGAGTTTTTACATTTGGTCCAACCACTTAGCTCTGGGTCTGCCTCAATTAGATTGGTTGCGATGGATCGGATTCAAGGTTCGCCTTAGATGTCGTTATGATGGGTCCAAAGCATCCAGCCCATATAAATAATGAAAAGGAGAGGTGACAAGACGCATCGTTGGCGAAGTAACTGCTTGCCCGAAAAAATTTGTTACAGTTTGTCTATAGAGATTCAAAAGTGGACCATCAATCCCATACTCCTACAGAACACTTCAGAGCTTACATCGAGGAAATCGGTCATATGCATTTTTCAAATCTACAAAACAGCTGAACATCGGTTTGGCATACTGCCAAGCCTTCTCGAAACCCATTCTTAGGGAAAATAGCTGGTCAACCTATCCCGGCACTGTTCATCCCCATTCCTTGACTCCACCATAGCAACACCTTTGCCTTTGAGAAGGCGCACAATCGACCCAGTTAAGCAATCGCCAGCTGTCTCACTGCATTGGGGAGGCAGAATTTTTCATACAAACAACATGTTGGTGGCTTTTAAAGCTCTCGTTGAATTAAAAACATTATTAAATTTAATTGTAATGATGATTGCAGTTTGTATCAAATATGTATGCACTGATATACTGGTATTTGAAAGAAACAATTTACTCCACGGGACCCACGATCCCCGAGAACAGTTCTGACCTGAGCGGTTTTCCTTAATATTATAATTGCAGTTGCCATGAATACCACAGGAAGATAATTAAAATTACACCACAGCTCCGGAATATTTCAACGAGTGGTTATTTAAATAAGGTATCGCATTCTTTCGACTAAATAACCCACTATACATTCAACCGTTGCATCGGCGAATTTTGGTATGTAATTAACTACACTTTCTCATTAAATACATTCATTTCAGATATTAAACATGCCCACAGAAATTTGACCCATTTTCGGCTTAACTGGCAGCATTTTTTCTGAGACTTGGCTGGAGGAGCTCTTACTTTCACGGGAGGCACCGAATGCACTTCTAGAAATTCTGCTTGTTAACACAAAATGTACGTAAATTAGCGCTCATATATTACACTTCGCACTGAGGCCAGCCAAATGCTTGCACAGCCCTCTGTTTATTCGCACCTGTAAACCATCTGGATAATTTATGCGAAAGAGAATTTATGTGTGCACATGTAACTGCACGCTCACAACCATTCAATTGATTCTCGATCATCAAAATTAGTTTCCGTATTTACTCGTATCTAATGACTGAACATACATCCGCCGCCGTAAACTTGCCATTAAAGCACGGCACGGATGTTAAATGTGTTCAAGCGTGCACAGAATGGTCCTCTCTCACCTATTGCGCTGGCATCGGGCAAATATTCATTTACGGCTTCACAAACCAATTATTCAAGACACCTCTTCCATTAATCACACCTCAACAACGAGAAGAGGAACCTCCAAATTGCGCACTGCCTCCACTGACACACATTCCCACGTCCACTGAACGCCGGCAAGCCACTTTCATAATGCAACAATTGCAATGGAAAGGTTCAGAATTGAAAATTCACGCAAATTTTCACAAATTATCACCCGTGAGGATCTAACTATCAATTAAAACATCAGCAGCCCACCGAAACCATTGGCGACGCAGTCGCCATCAGCGTTATACCACAGCCGCAACTGTTGCATTGTTTGGCGCTTCTTTGTTCCAGACCAACGTACTCGCCGTACCGAGGAGCACGCTCTAGTTCGCTGACAATTTCCCGGGAACGCACACTAATTAATCGCAAAATGTTACCACCATCAACCAAAAAATTCGATTAACCACAATTTTTTTTTTCTGAATGCATCACTTCTTGTTCACACTTCTCTCGGCGCCTTCCGCACGCTGGCCGACTTTTAATTGGCGATTTTAATTAAAAATTGTAGAATTCAGTTTAATCTCGTATTGAATCCCAGATTTTTTTTTGGTTGAGTCTGACATCTGGAATTAGAATTCATTTGGAATAATGTGTTCCATTTGGAATGAAAAAAAATAGAGGGAATGTCAAGGCTTACAAATTGGACGCAGACGAGTTCTGGTGGCAGCTGCTGCCATTTCATTTGCGCTATCAATTTACTTACACATGCACAGGAATGCAGAAGGGTGAGGACCGACGAGTAGTTCGGGCAAAAATTCATGGAAAATAGGAAAGGGAACTTGAATTTTTATTCTGTGCAGAAAGGTTAATTCTCTGTGAAGGCCAAGGTGACTTGCTTGAGGGGACTGAAAAGTTCAAGGCAAAGGGCATAATTGCAGTGTCTGCTATCGGTACCTTTAAGCAGAAATTCATAAAAGTGTTCAACTTGCCCAAAAATCAAAAACCAACAAGCTGAAGTTCTTAGAAGAATTAATACCACAGTTGCAGTTTCTATTTACAAAGGCGGTATCAAAAGTCCCTTAAATCTGTATAAAAATGCCTGCAGCCTATTTGTCGTACGCTTATAAACAGTACTACTCAAACGAAAGGCATGATACATATACCATTCTAAACGTAATAAAGCGAAGATGTATGCACAATCTCTGTTATCAAGTCTAAAAAATTACCAACAAAGTGTTGTTGCATCAATCCTGTATACAACCATTTCAAGTTGCGTAACCACGGATGCAATCATCCTCCAGAGTGTTGTAACTTCGAGATACCCACAACTTTTTCATATTTCATTTTGCTGCAACCCTTATTTTGTTTGACGTCTCAATCGGTCTTGCAAACGAACAAATACGAACGACTGACTGGGTTATCAAACGTAAAGGGAACAATTAACATTTTTGCCCTTTTCTTATTTCCTTATACCCAATCTAGATATGGATGTACACATAAACACAGCTATTCACTGGCAGTGCCAATAGTTGAAGTTCCATGGAACCAATTATTGGGGCTCGGATGCCATTAATACAAACTTTTATTTTAACCAACTATTCCCCCTTTTTTAAATTATCAATTATTTTAACAAAAAAAATTATTAAAATCGAATAATTGAGTATATTCTCATATCAAAAAACATAAATGGTTAATAAACTAAATATGTATTACTATCTAAATAAGGTTTACCAAATTGTTGGTCCTTAGCAAGAACACACAAGATTTATCTAATTTTTCACTTTAGTAAACGTGTTAACACCTTTACTACCATTCACTGGCTAAAGAGGTAAAATTCGTCAAAACAAAGATGAACAATTGTGATGAATTAGGCATAATTTTAGAAAAAAAATTAAATTTGTTTGTTGGGTAAACATTTTTTGGTGCCAATAGTTGTATCTGTTACGCCAATCAATTTTCGCCAAGTTATTTGATTCCAAAATACTGTACCCGCAGTTTTCCCTGATCCCATATTGGAGGTTTTAGGTGGAATATTGGTCTTGACGGCTTGCAAGAAGTTACCAAGATTACCAATGATTTACATTGAAAACACGTGTCCCTTAATTCTCCAATGCAATTATCACTTTGAGATTGATACACTTACGAATGCCAATTAAGGACTCTCGTTTCAAGTAAACTTGGTATTAATTGTATATACTCGCTTTAATTTTTAATTAGCAGCCTTCCGGATTTATTGTGAAATGGCGACAGTGAGGTTAATAAAATTAAATCTAGGATTAATTTAAATTTATATAAGTGAGACTTTCAACAGTTGCAACGACATTATAAACGTTGATAGAAGTACAAAAGAAACCATCTCTCAACCTCTGAAGGGAAAAGAGTACCCAACAAAAGAAATCCGATATCCTCGCCACCTCCTTTTACAGCCCATCATACTATGCTTGTCGTCCTTGTCGTCTGCGAGCGTAGTTAAGGCTGTCAGCATCAACTGACGCGTCCTTTCCCGTCCGACAGTATGATATCTTCTGCATTCAGTGCTGAACAACAATATCATTGTCCTCCAATTGCGACTAGCGGGCAAAGTAACCAACTACCTTCTTTCGACGATCAATGAATACAAATCACACTCCACTCCTTACAAAGCTTGCCATGATGACTTCCCTTTCACAGTGCGCCCTACAAATGATATCCTTGATGGGGTGTATTCTTTCCGCGCTTTTAATGGGATATTACAATAAAAATTAATATATATTGCAGCGACATTGAGAAAATGCTCATATTTTCGCATACAATGCAAAATCATAGAGCATTCGTATCCTCGTTAAAGAAGGACGAACGCGAACGGGCGGATCGGCGAAGAAGGGTGGCAATGCCTGGAAACCATATGCGTGGCAGCAGCACGAATTGCAAGGACACTGGATGGTGTAGTTGATGTTGCGCTCCTATCAACGTGCCTGTATTTATTCAGGCTCTGCCGTTGGAAAATAAAATGAGTGAAAAAAGAAATCTCTATTTTTGTATACGCTTTTTTTTCTTCCGCGTGATGATGAGATATATGTATAATTGAAATCTTCATTTTAAATATTTTTTTCTCCATAACTGTGTTGCGCAACATGTCCTTGTCCTTGATATGCACTTAGTTTCTCTTTTTCTTAATGGAATTGAATCCGATGTCAAGACGTGCGGTGGAAACATTTTGACGAATATGATGGGTGGCTGCTCACGACCCGACTACCTGGCCGTGACGAATGTCTCATGTGAGATGGAGATGATACACAATTTATTTACTGTGAAATTTATTAAATAATTTAGTGATTTCATATTTTTCATAAGAATCAATTGCTGTTTGTTAGTCTCGCCAAAACAGCATGACCGATTAGAACCATTATTTTTTTTTTTTTGTTTTGTTTGCGGCTTGGGTAGAGGACCCAACCTGCTATGTGACGATTCCTCTCAGTTAGCTAGTGTGGCGGCGCTTAGCCAAGAATTTCAATGAATGAATTCTGTGAAATATATTTTATACGCCAAAATGCAATGAATGACGAGGATTAATCGCAATAATCAGTCCCATAAATAACATGCACTTACTTAAAAACATGATAACAAACCTACACCAAGCTCGCTTTAATACCATGAAGGGAATAACCGAGAAAAATCTATAAATAGTGAAGTAGGATCTTGCACGTAAAGCACATACAACAACCTGCTGCCTATAACTGCTTATAATATCGCCAATGAAAAGTGGCTGCCGATAAAAATTCGATTTCGAATTTTTTTTTCCTACATTTGACATGAATTTCGAACAAATAAATTTCTTTTTCATATATTTTGACATAAAAATCGAAGTCACTGTGAATCGTTTTTCTGAATCTTACTTCACTTCACTATTGATAGCCATGAAAAAAACACAGCTAGTGTGTTCCTTTACTCATGTGTGTATTTTCAAGGTGTTCTCATCCAACACACAAAAACTCCCATACAATAATTCTCCCTTGTAAAAAACTTTACAACAAGAATTTGGGCTATATTTATATTTATGTTTGACTATATATATATATGAAAAGCCCAGCCAAATATACCGAAGAGTAAGGGCAAAAAAATGCGATAAGCCACGACACATTAGTAAGCATTTTGCTTGTGTGTTGCTTAATAGTTATATCTATGCACAGGAACAAATTTCCAAAGGGATCAAACTTAAGCGTTTGATTATCTTAATTCGTTTGGCAACAATAAAAGAGCGCGTTCGGTTGATACAATGTAATTCACATCATTTTTTTCATTGCTTGAAATGTAATGTATTTGTGAACTCGTAACTAAACCAATTCTTAGGACCAGGAATCGCCACTGGACCTTCTACTGACTTGTTCTAGTTCTTCCTTGTACTGTACCTTGTACCAATTTAGTGGAGGGGAAACTGAGGGGAGAGATAGCTCTTGTGGCTGCTGGCTGTCGCTACAGATAGCTGCGGCTCTACCATACGACCAGGTAGTGCAAGAAACATACGCGCTTCTCTGCTCACTAGCAAATCAGCCTGGAAGAATTAGAGATGTAGACATCCGTGGAGAAGACCGCTGAGCCTACACCGTGGTCTAGCTTTTAGACCCGTCTGTGTGGATTAGAAATTCGCACTCGCACGTCGGAAAGTCATTATTCTTGTACATATTCCACCTCAAAGGGTGGCAACAGAAGGCATAGAAGGTCTGGCATGCGATGGTAAGGAGGGAATCAATCAAAACGGGCTTCATTTCTTGTAGATCGAGTAAATGATTCTGAAATTCCTGGTGGACGCCCCTACCAGATCACCCCCAGATAGTTTAACACACTGAGAGCTCTATTAATCTTCAGTGTTGATATTGCTATTTTGACCTTGTCTAGAGTATTCTCAGCTACCTTCGTCTAGTTTGAAGTGATCTTTCCAGATTTTCTATCGACTGCGACTATACTGCTGTTTTGTCGATTTTCGTCACGGTAGACTTTAATCGGCCCTTATATCTATTGGATAAGCGTTCCAGTCTTTGTAAAGCTTTCGAACAACATTCTCCTCACATGAGTTTTTGAATTTTAGCGTCTTGCTAAAACAGTGCTAAACAGTGGACCAATTTGCGTTGGAGTTGATGCAGTTTCTAAATTTGTAGTGTTTATGTCTTATTTCGTAGAACAGAAAAAGGTAATCATAAAAATACATTTTTATTCAACATCAACATTAAAAAAAGTAAACAACACAAAAACGTAAGTAATTAAAACAAAAAGTATCAGCAATAAAAAAAACCACATTACCAAAAAGGATTTTCAAGGACCTCTATAATAATAAATAATAGAAAGAAATAAAAAAAAACACGGAACCATTAACGAACTCGGTTTCTTAGTCGATTCGATCAGGCGTTAGTCAGGGATATCTACTGTTGCGTATGTCACGCCAATAGTTGTGTCTGGTGTGTACTACTATGAGCTGGTTCACTGTTGTACATAGTGACTTTTTGAGAAAATGTATAAAATGTATAAAAAACAGAGAGAATGTATAAGAAATACAATTTTACAAAATTCCAGTGATATAATAATTTAAATTAATAATAATAATCAACAGTTTAAATTATATCCTGGAAACCTCGCTAAGCACATTACTTTCTTGTATGGGCCAAAAATAAAAACCACTTACACCAGTTACTAGTAAAATTCACTTATTCTTAACAACAACCGCCGAGCGCACAAATTCAAACGCCAGGTAAATTCATTAAGGCTCAAAACAAGGTTTATTCTTACTTTACTTAGTTTTTCTCTTATAAGTAGACATTAATTAAATTCAAAGGATTCAGTGTGGGACGTGAGCCACTGTGGCACAGTTTACTCTACAAGATAGAAACATAGATAGAAAAATGTACATTGTTGCAGGTGACACGATATTCACCATATCCGTTAGTTGCGGATGTGCCATCAGTCGTCTTACCCTATAACATCCAGCGTTTCTTGTTATTAAATTCAAACCCTCACTAAAGCTTTCGAGCATCATCTGTGTCAATGTAAGACGTATTCGCCTTTTGTTTGTAAAAAGTTCTTAAAGGAGACAGCTGCACTAGTACGAGAATCCTTCCACGTCGCCTCACGAGAAGAGTGCACATCTCAGTAACACTTCATTAAATCTGCGGGTGGTGATACGTTGCGAAATACCGCACATGTCTTGTGTAAGATAACATCCCATCCGTTAATCTATCAGAATTGCGTTGCACCCCATGCAGAAATCTCTCAATTCAATTTCATTATTCATTCGAATTTAATATATGTTGACGAAGACGTCACGTCGCCAACGGCAGGAATCCCAACCTCCGTAACTCTCGATGTCGCAAAAGTGTCGCACATACATCAAAGTTACGCAAAAGTTTATCACTTCGTCTTACTTAATTTAAATTCAATATAAGTTACCCAACTGGACGCCAGAGAAGCGCCATTGAACTCTAGCTGTGGACAGTCAAATTGAATACAACCGAAATGCTTCTGTACTTTCACTCAGTTAGCCAAAAGTTCAAGTCTCCATGGCAAAACTTTTGGAAAAACCCAATTTTCGAACTCATCAACTTCGAACACAAACAAAGCCATCGAACTCATACACATTCTCTTCTTTTTCGGCTCTCCTCAGTGGAATTCGCATTCCTTGTTCGCCATCCCCGTCCGTTCAGCGAAAGCTTTCGGTTTTATTCCCACAAATGGTGGTGGCCATGGTGTTGGAAAAACTATTCCGAATTTGAAATATGCAGGAACCTGTTGTCAACATGAAATAAATTCTTGAGGCTAGCCATATTCTCTGACCACTGGGTCGCGCAGGACAAAGTTACGGTTCGGTGTAGGGACTGTCATTGGCAGTCCACACCGTAGACTCCAAGGCAATCGCAGACAGACTGTCCACCACGATGCTCCACAGAAGGGTGGCTGCTCCCACAAAACTTTTCCCACCGACTTGCTAGCGAACATTCAAATTTGAATAAGTAATTACCAATTATGGTCGTTTCCTGCCAGAAGCACTGCAGCCGAAAACCTCGCCCGCACAGCGCGTAGTAGTATGTGTGTTTGTGTGTGTATTCGAGGCTGTGAATTTCACACCACTTAACCTAATTAGAAAGTACTGTGCGACAGAGTTGAAAATTAACACAGCGGTTTTTCTTTTCTATACGTGACCGCTCCATGACCAGATATGACACGGTGGTGGTCTGATGGTGGCGGTGTATTCCTCTTTTTGGTTATTATGAATATTATTCTAATATTTAGAGTTTTTTCAGTCAGTCTGTTGGTGAGTCTGTTTTTATATTTAACGGTGAGTGGGATTTATTTGGGTTTCTATTAAGGACTGGGAAGTGGAGTTATTGAACATGTCACAATGACTTACAATCCAAATTCAATTACAAGCTAGACGATGGATAAGTAGATTGGGAGTTTTTTCTTTTTATGGTTCTGTCAACAGCATTCCAGTCATTATAAGTTTGAGATGGCCCTTGTTTTGGATCTGTCACAGTTTGAAACTATCGCCATGCATTTTAGAAGAAGATACTTTGAGCGTTTGTCCACATTTTTGTTCACAAAAATTTTAAAACTGGGGTATGTAAAGAAGAGTTCGTAGTAAAAAATGTTTGGATCAGCTTAAAGATCTTGCTAATCGGGTGACTTGCCAATCAGTAAGTGAAATTTGCAGTTTCAATATGTTCTATACACAAACCAGTTTCAGAAATATCAACTCGAGTCCACGTACCATGCTCCTGATGATAAACTAAAATTAAATAAAGAATAAACCCTCGCGGAATTTATTGACATCAGCAATCTCTGGATGCAAAAATTCTTGGTTGCTTTTATATAATTTAAAAGACATAATACAGAATGCCTTTGATAAACTGCAAGGATTGGCGCAATAATGCGCATTTGGCGATGACCCAAAAACGAAATAATATGGCACTTTTAGTCTTCACCAGGATATTCACATTGAATTTTTTGACCGACATTAATGTTCAGAGTCTTGGTTTGGTAGACAGCACTAAACAAGGCTGTCAACTAAGCCAAGGCACTGAAACGGGTGCAAAGAATGCTGGCTTGAATATGTATCAGCGGGACATTGGGTTGGACACTTGACATATTGTACCACCTTCCTCCATTGGACCTATTCGACGAACAAATAGCAGCCAGCACAACCCTAACACTCAAGAAACTTCGAGTGTAGTCTACTCTTAATGGATCCAACTTCCCACTCAACGACACCTCGCCTATTACCCCACTATATTTTCTTCCAGATCGGATGTCAGATACTGGGTGGCGAGACACTGTGGCATACTGGGTCCTTGCAAACCTGAACTTTCTAGGTGTGGTACAACCTTCTCATTCACACCAAGTAGAGATTTATCTTCTTTGCCGATCACTACAACTTCTTAAGATGCACACAATAAGAACAAACAACCAAAACCAACCGATCACGCTGTCCTGCAGTCAGGACCCTCATTGTTGTAAACGGGCACTGCGCAATTGGTACACACGCCCGCAGTGCTTGTCCCATATAATGAAGAGGAGGTGGAAACCACAAATTATCTAGTCTGCTAGTATAGAGCTCTGGCTAGCCGTATGTCAATTTAAGCCAGCTAAAACACTTTGTCACACGCACCAACTGGATTTCAAGTTTAGGAGTAAGTCAATCCGCGTGGTATCACAATGGTCTACTTTGGTCTAAGTGTGAATGCTATCAGCAGCTAGCCACTCTTACCTTATCTAAGCTAGAAACATGAATATGCTTATATCTGTGCAAAGTCTATTTGAATTGAATTTCCAGGTCGTAGTCAAACATTCTTTTGATTGGAAAGGCGGCACCGCATAATATAAGAACAGTTCACTTCCTGCATAATTGTCTGTAATTTAATACCAAAAATCAAATGTCCACATTTTAGACGGCACTACATTCCCAAAAAACAGCAGTCAAAATTGCATAAATTTAACTGAGAAGATGAAAAAAAAATGTCGTGTCAACTTTGTTCATACAGCGTAACAACCCTCTTCTTAGCATGAACACCAAACTTGACACAAAGTTGAATGTAGAGTAGGCAAACTTCAATCGCTCATGGCTGTGGTATAACTCAATTCAAAGTTGAAATTAATTCAGCAATTTCGTCTTCATTCAGAAACCATTTCAGCTATGACACTACAAAATCGACTTCAGTCTGAACTCTTACAAGTGCAACCAGAAACTCATCGCCGTCATCAGCGTGTCTGTGCCAGCACAGCAGTTGAAACAAATTATAAAACCTCATTTCGCAAATATTTGTCCACGAAAAGGATTTCGCAAACCCGAAGCTAAAGTTTCGCAAACAAAATTTCAAACTCTTAAATTACCCTCGCCCCATTCCGATCAACCCAACGCACAGGCACAACACATTGCCCTCCCCGCCGATGGTAACTGTCCAACCCAACTACTTAAAACAATAAGCGACTCCCTACGAGTGATCTTAAAAGCCGTATAACTCCTTCCATTAAGCCAAAGTTTGAACTACCCCTCTGCCAACGGTCAAATGCACCCGGAAATTGCTGTGGGCAACATCATGTAATCGACCAGGAAATAGCGTTAAGAGCCAAAACTTACATCCATTTCGGATCCCTCGCACAACAACGACGAGAGCACTCTGCCTTTTTCAATAGGTCCCTTTTTCTACAGCCACCACCCACCCACTATTCACCCAATCGAACCTTGGGGTGGATCAGGGTAAATAACAATAATCCTTCTTATTTTGTGTGTAATAGATAAACGCGGGTCGGGGTGAGGGCGCCGAAAAGGACCACCAAAGCAACGGAACATTCGAAACGATTATTTTATTGCATTCTATACAAACCCCTAAACTCTGACATCAATTCTCGTTACCCCCGGCGCGGCGCTTGTGTGTTGGTGTGTGTCTTTTTTTTTTTTGCCAGCGCTGTAGGACTGGGGTCGAGTTGGCGCCCAACAAGCTCTGCTCTAAACTCTTCGGAAAGTGAATGTTAGATTAAAGGAGTCAATATTGTTGGGCGAGCGAAAAAATGGATAAAAGTTTTTCCCTTGCAAGCGTTTAGTCCATGGCCTTTGTGGTGTGGTTCGACTGCCATTTGCTATTTGAACGCAGACAGTGAGAATTGGGCGGTGCTGGAGGATCTTAGTTTTTAAGACACTCGCCGGGTGCGGGATGGATGGATATAGGTTTCGTAGATTTCTTAGGTTTTTGTTTCAATGGCTTGTCTGACTCTTTTTTTTCGCAATTACACTGCACTTAAGTAGAAGTTATTGATTCAATAAACTGCTTACTGATAAGGTCTTATGTGCGGCGAAAGTGAGAGAAGATTTGGTATTTTACATGCGCTTAAATGAAATCGCTGTTGATCTCTCGACATTGATTTTGGTTTAAATTTAGGAAAAAAAATGTTCCTCTTACGGATAATTGTGGCTGATAAGAAAGTATCCGTAAAGGAGCAAATTAAGGGCGGTTCTTACGATCGAACATTGACTAATTCTGCCATTAGCAGTCGTTTATGGTGGCTGAAAAGATCTGGGTCTACTTGGGTCCACTGAAGACATTCAATGAATTTGTTACTAAGTCCTTGTCTACAGCTGTGTTCAGAGAAGTAAGGTTTCTGTGATTTAAAGCTGACTGCTTCATCTGGGTATTAGTATTATGAGTATTACTAACGCGATTATATGCTCAGTGATGGATTTACAAATTTCCCATGTGGAAGCTGCTGCATTTATGCCGTCGCTGAACCCTAATTATCTTGCATATTTTAACAGTACTTGAGAGTCCTACACTGCATATTTGTGTAGAATGAACTTTTCCTAAGAGCTTCCTACAAAGTTTTTCCTTGTTAAGTGCAATGACTGGGGAAATAATCCTCTACTGCTGATAGCGAATGTCTTTCGTGGAATGGAATATGCAATAAGTAACAAATAAATGCTGCTAAATAATTTCGAGTCACTGACAATGCTCAAAGAGTATTCCTGTCTAGAATAAGCTTCTCAAACTTTGCCGTTCAGAGTCGGCATAAAACCAAAGGTCCATTCGCACAACACGAGTGGTTGCTCAGAAGCTAGGCCCAGGTCCGCCTCGGACTGCCGCGCCACCAATATTATTATTATTAACAAATAAATGCTGATTTAACAACCAAAATCAATAAGGATTCTTAGTTCGAGTTGTTCACGATAAAGGTTATCCACACTGTTTCAGTGTTTGGTGAAGACATAGTGATGGTCAGTAGATATGTTCATAAAAAAAATACATCAACGTTCATAGAATAAATGTACAGCAAAAAAACACACAAAACTTGAATTCAGATCTCTATCAACGATATTGAAAAATCTCCTGTAAATGTATGTATGCAAAGTAGCTTGGGATCAAAAATTCAAATTTGTAAAAAACGCTAGTACAAAAGCTCCTGCTACTAAAATGAGAAGGAGTGGCACATTACCACAATCACAAATTATAATAGACATGCCCGCTAAGTAGCGCGCCGAAAAATATTTTTCAAAGTGCCATCACTGCTGACAAAAAGTGTAATTTTAAGACCCAGGATCAGACAGACGGATATATACCAAACAAATTACATCACGTCAACAATAGATGCACGAACTTCCGCAATCTTGTGCAAGTGCTTGCATATGTCGTGGCTTGACAAACTAAGGCATATACCACAAAACTCACTTCTTCTTGATGACCAGAGATGGCGAAATAAAGACTTGAGTTTTACTCCAAGTACCAATTAATGTTAATACCGGTAATGTGAGAAGTGGATCTAAAACGTCATGCTGCTCTATTTGGTCCCAATACTATCCTTATTATCCTATGTATATCATGTATCAGAGTCTCACACCACCATGAGAGTATAGTCGTCTCAAAGTAAATGACGCGTTGGCAATAATTTCCTATTGCTATGCCTATTGCGATTTGCTTCAATGTACACCTCCACGACACTCAGACAATGATTTGTCAGGCTCTTTGTTTCAGGGGTACCATGGTGCCAGAATAAAGCCTCTGCAAGTAGGTAGTATGCGAGATGCCCTTGAAATTATGTGAACACTCAGTGAACCATAATCCATCAGAGGACTGGGCCTTACTCATTGAATTTGCTACCTTCTAGGAGCTTTTTGTAAGTCAAGACTAAGCCCTGTAGTAGAACGTATCTTAACTACCGGCTCAAGCTTGAGAGAGCAAAGTTAAGAATATCAAGGAACACAAATATGTTTATAAAAAAAATCAGCTTTTCCGGAACATAAATGTAAGCGATTGTTTTATGGTGATGTAAATACATGCAACATAAATGCAACAGCAAACAAAGATGTTGAATGATGAATGGTAGCAATCCATAGAAGATTTTTTTGACTGATATCTGGTTAATAAAAAAGATTTTTTGTTTAAGGCTATATGGATGTAATCTTAAATATACCATACACCCCAAAAACTATTATCCTTGATGTTATATGCTTTCAGCGTCACTGTACATTTATGATACAAGATCAAATTCATTGTCAGTGCTGTTGCGACTCCTACTAATATTCTGAATTCGTGTAATGTTACTTTAAAAAATATAAATATTATACTACACAAAAAAATAAAAGTATCTATTTGTCTGTAGTTTTTCCCCTAAGCTAATCGTCCGATTTGGATCAAATGCTAGATGCTTTCTAACCCGAATTGAAACTTTAAATTTGGCTTCTATTCAGAAGTTCACACATATTCACACGAATACCCTATGATTGATTGGAACTATGATGGGAATTGGAACTCATATAGTACATTTTAGCTGCTGATTCATTCAAAATGTTCGCTAGATTTTTTTCATCTATGCCATTTTTTTGCATTTTGTTCCCGGATAGAGTTTTGAGTATCAGTACCAAACATATCCACCAGAGAGTTCGGTATAAGTGCTCAAGAATAATCCATATAGTTAACTCAAACATACAAGCGACTACACGCAAATTTTTGGCTGAATCCATCTGAATCAGCTGTGACCCACTAGGATCCGCATTGCATCCATAGCAATGCTACTGAAAAAGAATTATTCTAGCGTATGTGCTAAGTAGACAGTGGCAAGAAATAATACCTACGACATTGCTGATTTCCTGTCTATTTTTGTTTTAGAAGTGGTCCTGTCCAGTGTCATCCATCTCGAATTGGTGATGTTGACGGGATCTATATAAATAACAGGTTGTATATCGGTTACTTGAATTTATTGTAGGTGGTCTCCTGATTATTGCCTGGTAGCAGCAGCCCCCTCCCACAATTCTAGCTAATTTATCTGCTCTGTCGTTGACCAGAATATCCTCTTGCCCAGAGACCCAGCAGAGAGTAATGTTACCTCTGACCGCTATCTCCCTAAGAGCTACATGGCAAATTTTTACCATCTTCGACCTGCTTGATGGTGTACCAGAATGTCTATGTACATATATAGCAAAAACCCGTCTATCGCATTCATTTACAGTAAGCGGGGAGCATCATGGATAGATTTTACTTCTGCCTGGAAAACACTACAGTTGAAGGGACTATTACATCCTATGACAGTTACTTGGAATTCTGAAGCCCCTTCGTATGGTTCTGATATCAGCGTAAGTTGAATTATATGGGGCATTAATTTTCAATGGCTGTAATAGATGCGCTTACTCAGTTTCTCGCACTAAATGCGATTCATCCATCGATGAATCATCGCTAGTCACCGATTGAGCAATCCACGCTCACAGCCCAAATATACCAACGAAATAAAACAGCCTTATTCAATAATTCAGTCATATTCCAATTCAAACATACACTCCCCCATTGTAACCAGAACAAACAATTGCACAAGCGGATGGGTGTCACCACGTGGAAACTATTGTCCTAAGTGTCGATTACCTAGAATCAACCACCCACCCCGTCACCCTCTTTCAAATTCAAAACGATAGTTACGCAAAAGTGTTTTTGTTTATTTTCTATTCACTAAAAAATATAAAATTTTCCAAGTGACGAATTTTATAGCCCAACGATTTTCAGCTCTAACTCCATCGAAGCGTATTCGCATGGCCCATTCCTCGCTCGAGTGCCAAATTGTCAGCGGAGTTTAAATTCCGTTGAATTGCAATTCAGGCGCCACTGTTGGTTTCAATAAATTTGTCAATCCAATAATATTCATTATATCCGCGCGAAGCCATCCCATCAACAAAGCGATACACCCCCAAAAACTCCCTTGAGCCATCATCCCCTGCAGCTCGGCGAGCCCGCCGTAAGTGATTCGATTAAAGTGTTGTTTTATTGAATTACCAAACAGAAGTGGGTATTTTCTCATCCTCACTGCCTTTTTAGTTCCTGTAGTTCCTTTTGGTATCTCGATTTTTTCTCCTGCTCTTTTTTACGTATCTCTTTCGCCTGGCAACGCAATGACATCATTTAGGATTGTTTATGTAATGAAGATGGCGCCATTATACAAGCGCGTCCAATTAACCACCCCTTCGGACCGGGCAAGCCACCCGATGGGTCTGCTGGGACTGGGACTCGGACTGCGGCATACAAGCAATTTAATGTTATCAATGTATCTCACTCAATTAGTGCGTCGTTTTTCGACATCCTATGCAGTTGGTTTCGTCCCACGCTACTGGCGTTGTTGCTGTTGCTGTTCCGTTCTTTATTAAATTAAATATTTGCCCTCTACGTGCAAGGAATACAGCACGTATATAATTAAATTGAAATCTGGATTTGTAAATATTTGATTCGGGTGGATCATAACGTTGTAAGCCCTGTCCTGGAGGAGAGTAAGCAGTAGGCTGGTGTTCCGGTGTCCCGTCGCTGTCGGTCGCCGTGGTGTGAGCGACACACGGGTGGGATTGAATATTTTTTGGACAAACATGTTGTTTGAATTTCTAATCCGACTGCAGTGGGAATCGATGAAATTAAGTTTATTAATGGGCAGGGGAACAGAGAACGGTATTTGCGGAACTGGGTGGTTTTAGAGTTTTCATGTGCGATTTCAAAGCTAACGATGTCTCCTATTGATTTACAATTCAACTGAAATAGATGCAGGTGGACTGAAATGTTAATTAATTCCGAAACAACACACGGCAGCCGGGCCCGCAGTCGGAGCCAGAGAATCGGGGAATATGTGGTCGGTGCACGTGGGTGGGCAGTAATTAAAAGTGCGCCATTACGATTGTATGCAAAGCTCCACCTATGGCTTTTCCACCACAGCGAGTGAGTTTTTGCATAAATAGTGCTCAAGGGTTTACGGATGATGATTCGGGTGTGGAAACACAGATGATGGTCATGAGTTTCGCACTTTTTCTCCGGATTTTGAGAGGCGAGTCAACACCCTATGTGGTCAGTGCGGTATAGTGGTTAGTGTGCTGTCGTCAGTGGTGCGTCCAAAAAGTCAGGCCCTGCAGCAAGTTCGTGATGATGGTATAATTCCTCCTTTGCTGTAGTACTCCCTTTAATCGATTGCGTTGGTAGCGTTTTTAGCACCTTTTTAATTGTCGATGAATGTGCGGAAGAATTAAAGTTTCACTTGAGTGGGGGATGGGGTGCCTCCTGATTCTGTGTTAGTGGCAGACACGACTCCTTTCTTCCAAATTCATCGGCAATTTCGTTGCCCGTTTAAAGATAGATAGTTTGGCAGATTAATGAGTTTTCTTGACCGTCTAACTATTTATGTATACAACGATAGAAAACCTGTCTAACGGACTCATTGATGGCCGCAGGGCTGCGTTTTCAACAGCTTTTCTGCCTGTAATACATTACAGTGGTTCGGTCGCCACAATCTCTGGCGACCTTTCGTATGTGTCTTCAATTTTCATTAGATTTGGGTCCGTCCGAAGATATCCACTGAATTGGGATTGCGGATGTTACCTACTCTATCACGGATTTATTGTTTTCTGCTTTACTTCGAAATCCTAAAAAAGTGTCAGATAATCTGTTCTTTTGCGATCTTCGAGCTTAAGAGAAACACCATAAGGCCATAGAGAACCCCCGCGGTTGCATTCACATAGTCTTCGCTGCATGCTTAGCCCTAAGATTCCAGTGCATTGTTGTTCAATGCAATCAAAATAAATTTTGGACAGTCCTGACAACTGGACACAAAACTAACTGAATTGGTCCTAAAGCACAATGTCAAGTTACATCTTCGGGTTTGTTTCGAGCGAAAAAGTCTGGGTTCATTCCATAACATGAGCAACGCAGAATAATTTTCAGTATGAACTGCAGAAGCATTCAAACCGTCGTCGTCTTTCAGACTAAAAGCTCTTTAACGATCTTTGGCTATATTATCATCTCATCGATTTTTTAACTCTATTGTCACAAATAGCATAAGTTAGATGTGTATAATTAACTTGTGTTGTGTGTTGAATTAACGTTACAATCAAGGGTAGATATTAAAATCAGATCACTGATATGTCTTCTTCGTGGTTTAATTACGTAGAATGCAGGATTTCATGAAGCAGTCTTTCCGGGCAAACTTTGTTTTAGGTTGCTGGGTACCTGATGGCATTTAGCACATTCATTGGAGAAAATTATTCTCCTACTACCTAAGTTTTCCATTTCAGATATAAATCGGCTTAGAACTTAGTTCTCAATAAAAGATTATGCCTTGGTCCAAGGTTTACTTGGATAAATATCAAAGTGATGTAACATAAAGTAATGATGCGATATAGCGTTGTCCAGAAAAAGGAAAATCCTTTCACGCGCACACTGTCACGTGAATGTAAATACACGTTTGTGTACAACATCTTTTCGTTGGTAAGTCGTGAAAAAAAATTTAAAATAATATTTGACTCTAGGGAATGTTGTTTTCTTTCACATAAGAAGAAAAACAACACACAAAGTCATAGCCAACCATTACAGTACATTTTGTCCGCTTAAATGAATCGTCCAATTGAAAGGACTGTCCGATAAGAGGGATTTCTAAGTATTATTGTAAGCTTGAGTTTATGTCAGAATCGAATGAAAGTATCCAGAGCTAACGTCGAGTCTTAGGAAAAAGATAGAAACTGAAAAGAAAATCCCAATATTCAATTACCAACTATCACCTATGTGCCCGCGGTTGCGTTGTGGGAATGTGCGTCGACCCCTACGCTACGGATCCTTGCTACCGTGGTTCGATTCCCGGTACGATCAAAATAATTTTCACGGTCCAACCTCTTCCGAGTCACCGACAATGCTCAAAGAGTAATAACTGTCTAGAAAAAGCTCCTCAAACTTCACTATTCAGAGTCGGTATAAAACTGTAGGACCCGTCCACTCCTGTAAGAACAATAACACACACAATACTAATGCTTGCTGAGAAGCGAGGCTCTGGCACTCTACCGGCTGTAGTGTTATTTATATATTTCCAAATAATTAAGAAAAAGTGAACGCAGGAATATGAATATCCGAAATTCGGTAAAAAAAATTTAATTGAATTGAATTGAAAGTAGTCGAAATCAGACCATTTATAAAAATGCGAAAGGGTACTGGAGACAAGACAGATCCTTTAGGAATACTAGAGATAGCTGAGTGATTAACTGACATCGAACAGAACATGTTTAACCCAGACAATTGAAAAAGTTGTGTGTGCTCTAAAATATTCGAGGCGAAAACTGCTGCCGGGTATGCCACATCCTGCCACATACTTTGTTTTGAATTGTTTTTTGTATTCATTTTTTGTTCGTGAAATTAAATTGTTTATGAGGTTTTAATTCACTATACTATACCTAACTAACATAGTACAATCAATGAAATTACAAAATTTTATGTATGGATTATTTTAGTGATACTTGAAGGGGGTGTATATCATACCCTGTTTCATACTTGGTGTTGCGTATTTTTTACCCCATGCTCGCCGGGTTAAATGGCCGGAGGCAAGAAGAATAATCACTGATATCATAAGCCCGCGTTTTCTACAAAACATCTTGCTGTCAAATTCATAGTGTTTTAATTTAATCCAGAAGCACCCAGTTGAATGCAGAACAGGCTTCCGTTCACTCTTCAAGTTCGTTTGGACAAAATTTATTAGAAACCAACCAGCACACCCAAAAAGGCCAAAAGGTGTTTAAATCAGTTTCTCCATGTGTTGCAAGTGGTTTTTCAAAAGTTACGGCACTGGTACACTAACCATCGGCCTTCTCGATGGTAAGAATTACTCACAGTCACAGTCACTGATAGAGGTGCGGAAGTGCCCACCTACTAGGCAGAGGTATGCAATAACACTTTTCCAATGGCAGCATTCATTTAAGTGACCCTATTCCTATCCAGTCGCAAATTCAAATGAGAGTCACTGAATGGCTCCATAAACTCATTTCTATCCGTACACAGGGAGGGCACACAGGTAGACCGCACCATTCCAGTTAACGCACGGCACTCAAGCATCCAAGCGTATGCAGAGCTTTCGTTTCATCATCCCAGCCAGTTTCACTTAAGCATTACCCATTCGAATGACAGAGTATAAACGAGATTTTTGTCATGTGCAGGTGGCATGGTATTGTCTCTCATTCTTTTGTCTAGCATACGTGTATCTTAAATGTATTCCTTGCACACATGTCCCAGATACAGGCACATCCATATCCACATGCACATGCACCCACGTAACAAAAGTGGTTTCTGCGACCGCATAAGAATGTAAATTTAATAATACACCACACTCCGTGGGCAAGGTGGGGTGCAAGCCATCAGTTCCGTGTCTGACGGTGACTTCCTCCGCCAGAGAGTGCAGGAATCTTTGGCATAAATTTCCGCAAAAGCACTTGGATAAACTAAGAGAAAGAACGCCGAAGAGATGGTTTACTGAGCAGCGGCGAAAAATATACCCTGGCGCACACTTCTTCGAGGGATTCTGTCGTCTGCCATGTATTCTTCATCCACCACCATCACCTATGATCCATGTTACACAACATATGCCATCTGCCAGGGAAGGCGACAGCAGCTACAGCCATGAGGATGATGATGACGACGACGACGAAAACCAAGTCGGCGACGTTAAGCACGACAGCATGCCATATGATAATCTTTCAGCATCACATGCATTAAGGGATCGAATTGTATGTTTCTGTAGCAGATGGATAGTTGTGTACGGGGATGAACTATGCAAATTTTCGGTCCCAAGGACGTAAGTAAAGCTTCGTGTCGCTTATAAGCGTTTGCTACATTCTTGCACCCCAAAGTTGGGTAAATCTTACAAATGGCAAACAATGAAGTGGCCTTGAAAGCAGTCAGTGCCGCCTGTGGAATGAATTGTTAGAATGTACTTTTGTAATTCTGAAATGTTATCTCATCGAATTCAATGCCATTATCCGTTGGATGGGAGCGTGGGGAGACCTTAACCCATTCTGAGTCGTCGGTTTAATTAATTCAGTTACACGGTTACGCTCTTGTTCCCGCGTTATTCCCGCCAACCTGACTGTGATTCTTGTGAGGATAAAAATGTAGAGGGTAATTGAATAAAGGGCATGGGAGCACAAGTTTCGTCACGTCAACGTGAACTCGTCAACTGAGTTCAGATCCAAAGTTATACCCAAAAAAAGAGGTGCGAAAGATACAAAAGGTCTGTCGTATGAAGTGTCAAAGTAGATGGTAACGCGATAAACTCAATTTCCTGGCACAGATTCTGAAGATATGCAAATGTTGGATGGCGCGGCGCCGAAGACACAACTACGCAGTTGCACTGGGAATTGAAAATTTTGTTGTAGCTGTTGAGCTGACACAAATCACATCAAAAACGAATCACATTCTGAACTCCAACATTCATTGAATTCGGTTAGGGAACAGCACATTTGCTGCCACCGAATATTGTGTTAATTACAGCATCAGACTCAGTGAAAGTTAGTCACTTGTGCCAGGCTACCGCGCACCACGGGGATCAAGGCAGTAATAAGATACTCATTTAATTACGCACAATCCTTGTTGACACCACTGTTACTGCTAAGCAACTAATTTTCGTAGCTGTATATCAAAATTAGACATCAAGGTCTTTTGTCTTTCCTCCCACTGATTAATACAGGAGCGCCTCAGGGAGCCTTGCTTGGCTGTCGTCTACTTAGGTGCTCTTATCTCTCTGCTTACATTAATGGAACTCCATTCGTGGAAAAACACAATCCTACCCTCACAGGAGTTAAGTCTCTAAGTCACTGGAACAGTTACATTTTCAAAGGTGTGAACGAGACACCAGTGCCACCACCTCTCTGCAAGCACCCACTTGACGAAGAGATATTTCTCTGGTTTGGCAGGAGGCTCAAAGATCTGTGCCTACACAGGCGGCTACATGTGCCTGGAAAGGCACGAATAAATAAATAATCTATTTTTGCAAAGGATTCACCTTGGAATTTTGATTAAATATGCAAATTCGTCAGCGATACATACTCCTAGATGACGGCTGAATGTTGGATTAGATAGCGGAGCCTGACAGCATCGATTTTAATTTTCGTTTATTTTTTCTGCTTGCGCGGTTAAACGGTGAGCCGTTTGTTTGATGAAGACCGAAGACCTTGACGAAAGCTACCTGGTCATTGTCGCTTGGGTTTAAGGGGCTGGTTCCGACACGCGCTGAGGGAGCAATTTAATGACGCATTTGTATGTGCATATATTTGACTTGTAGATAGTTAATTATTCCTAGACGCAGTGAGGTTCGGGAGTAGAGGTGCTTATTAGCTCAGCTTGTAAGTAGTGAAATGAATTGCTTAAGCAATTTCCTTGTTTGTCTTAAAAGTAACAACGCCTTGGAGCTCGTAATTAACAAGCATAGCTAATTGCAGGATTAATTATTAGGTTTAAAAGGATGCCTCTGAACGAAATATTGATGTTAACCAATTTAGAACACTTTCAACGGTAATGTGATGTAGGTTTTATAATAGTTCTTAATCAATTCAATTAGACATGTGTGTTGCTGGCTAAACATTGCTCCTGGAGTGTGCAAACAGTTAGACTATCCGTTTGCTGTCATCTACTGCCTTAACTACTAATAATATACTTCTCAAGTTTCGAGCAAAATGTGCGATTTAGTTGTGTTTGACAGCAGACAATCTCTCGTATATTGAGGGATTTAAAAAATAAATGTTTGTGTGTTAAATATCATAACGAGAATTCAAAGATTAAGCTTGATAAATAGGAGGACGTTGAACCCCCAAATTCAATTTTTAAGAATTGTTTTAATGAGTTCTGTTGTGGTCGTAACACAAGTGATATCGCCAGAAATAAAATGAGCTTGGACGATCGCCGATGCAAGATGCATGAGGAGGCTGAGGGAGCGAGTACATAACATTTTATTTGACCATAAGCGCAATTGTGCGACCACTTCCAATGAGTATTTGGCGTTGCTTAGCGGCAGTCCAAACGACATACATACATCGCAGCACAACCTGGACCAATCTAGGCTCTATCTCTAAAGTGCTTTACTTCTGGATTCATCATTCCAAGTGGAAATCTTTCTCCTTTTTATTTAGTCGAAGCTTCAAATGATCAATAGACTCTAATTTATGAGATGAATTGATCTTGTAAAGGAACAGGTACTAACTTCAGCTTATGTCGTCGAATTTCGGAGTGGCCATAATTACGTCTGCGAAATTTCAATGCAAACTGATATTTGCGTATGCGCTGTACAGAACGATTCATCAATAATAATGAAAATGAGAAAAGTCGCAATCGCCAAACTGTATCATTGATTAAAAGTGTTCATCACAATGGGGATTTGGAGATGCCCGATTCCTGTGAACGGCATATAATCGACTGAACGGTGTGTTATCACACGGGCACAGAAATACTCAATAGTGAATATGTTGACTTGAACCTATCGAAAACTACCCCTATGTTTGTAAATAAATCAATAAATCGTCCGGTAAATAACTTCAATCCAAAGTTGAATATAAAAACTCCAAAGTGAAAAAATGTAGGACTTGACTGACACTCTTATATTGACAGCTCGTTTAAAAGGTTTCGCGGTGCGTTTGTAATTAAATACACAATTGCTATGGAATTTTGAAGAACCCATTCATCGAATGACTTAAAGTGTCAAAGAAAATACGCTCATTCCATATCATCTATCTCATCTAATTTTCATTGGGCCACATGGCGGCCTCGAGATCTCCAGGCCGCTTTATCCTCCACCGTCGACTCTAACCCATCAGGAGCTATGCATAAGCCCAACTAGAAGGTTTTTTTTTTTACTCGGTCCAGGAACCTCGTCCTGGGTTTGTCAAGCCGTCCCATAGTGGACTGGACCATAACCGTCCAACGGCTTGACGTACTCTTTCCCGGCAAGTTTTTTTCTAGTGTGTCAGCCTCGGGGCCATTGATCAATTACAAAAAAAATCACAAAAATGTTCGTCGATTCTACTGAGGGTGACCGTGGAAAGTTAAGCATCGCTCTTATATCATGTCCGTTGCCCAAACCTCTAGACATGCTGGATAGGATCCAGATAGATATAATTAATAGGAGTGAGCAATATCACTAAGGCCATCATGTCAACTCCGACATAAAGCGTATACCTCAAGGTAGTCACCTTGGCCTTCTTCTATTTTTTCTTTTTGTTAATGATTTGCCTTCCAATATTTCTCATTCTAATTGCTTTTTATACATTGGAGATTTACATTTTTTTAAAACAGTGCGATCACTAGCAGATGCAGTGGAATTACAAAACAATATCTGATCTGTACATATTTGGTTCGCGTTGAATGGACTACAATTCAAAATTAGGAAATGCGTAGTTATGACATTTTCTAGAATTGTATGTCTTATATTGTATGATTGATAATTCAATCTTAAGAAGAGTATCTTCGCATAAAGATCGAGGGTTTATATTCGACATTCAACCGACTTTTTAAATGCACATAGACTATATTATTGCAAAGGCCAACTCCATGCTAAATATTTTCAAGATCCTCACACTCTTAAGTCTTTGTATATTTCTTTAGTTCGGTCTATATTAGAATACTGTTGTCTAATATGGAATCCTTTATGAAAAAAACGCATTAGTATTATTACAATAAATATTTACTTATTTTACTTATTGACTTATTTTAGATTTGCTATTGGAAAGATGTCGTGGAATTCAAATATTCCAGATTACAATGCTAGATGTCAGCTTATTGATTTGAGGCAACTGAATATAAGAAGGACTTATTATTCAGTTATTTTAGTTCATGAAGTCAGTACTGCTCACATTGTTTGTCCGGTGCTACTTTCCATGTTAAGTTTTTACACCTCGTCACGTTGTCTGAGACCAAGAGATTTCTTTTATGCTTCTAAGCATAGTACGTACTATGGGCAAAATGATCATATAACTAAGGCTTGCATAAAATTCAACTTAGCTGCCAATTTTATAGACCTTAATATGAATAAATTAGTTAAAAATTAAATTTAAATTTAAAACACAATTGTATTTTATTTGTTGCTTCTACTGTTATATTATTGAAATGAAATGTTATTTCGATTATCAGTAGTCATAAAAAGATTTGTACTTGAAAGACGGAAGAAATAAATAAATATATTCTTACTGTTATCCGTCTATCTTAACAAGGGATGCTGAAGTAAGCGTAGTCATCAGTTTGTTATTAACCCTCTAACCGGCAGCACCGCCCTTATGCGCGGATGTGGAAAGTACACACATATTACAAAATGCTCCTATCGATTTTTTTTCATTGGAAAAAAAGGCCGGATAGAGGGGTAAAGCTATGTTTCCATCAAAGGAAGCCGCCAAATTTCATCAAATTTCTTCTATTTTCGGTATTTTCACGGCTCGCGATTTGGGATTGAGCTTATCCGTCCGTGAGAGCTTGTCACACCGAACAGAGCTGTAGCGTGAATTTTAGTTTATTTTGGTGTCCATTTTTAGATGTCAAAATAGAGTGGACTCTCCCTAAGTAACTCTCCTTATGTCGAAACTCTCCTTTACTCGAACTTTTTCGCCATATTTTACATACATTTCCCTCAACTTTCCATACAAAAACCTCTCTCTAAGTCAAACTCTCTCCAACTCGAACAAATTTTAGTATCCCGTGACAATTCGACTTAGGGGGCCAAATGGCCGTTTTGCCCGCCACTCCAAAATGTATCGCTTTTGACATTTGAAGACACTTCAACTCTAGTGGGAGGTTTTAGTAAAAGTTCATCCAAACCTTGGCGATTTCGGTGGGCGCATAATATAACTCAGCTTTCGGACGGTAACCAAAGTCTTACTCCACAGGAATAAAGAGTGCTTTCCAAGCCCAACATTTCCACGAACTACGCACCAATGCACAGCGGTACCTCCTCTTCTTCCTTTTCCTCCATACCGTCGGTCTGCGATGTGTCTTGACTCCGGGAAATTAATTGTAATCAAAATAATTTACGTGTGGGATTTAAAGCCAACATGTAAACTTCTCAGAACTCTTTTCCGAAAACATCCGGGCTAGACAAATTTTGCGCGTCACTTAGACTTATAACGTCAACAAAGTCTGCATTACAAACCCCAAAATGTATTCCACCTCGGTAACGGAGCTCCAGTAAGAACCCGAGTTTGCATTTCACCAACTTATCTGCATGCTTGAAGTTCGTGTGGAAAAAGTACACACATTTGTGCAAGAAACCTCATGCACAACAAAACAAACCGCCATCTCGACGTCCTACTCCGCTCAAGTTAATCCATTTCGCAAATTAACTTCTTTGAGGGAATTTATTTTAGTAAGTTTCAAAAAAGAAGTGGAGTAACCAAGAAAAAAGAGCGAACACAACGAAGCGGCATCCACAAAGTACACAAGAAAAAAAAACTCAAATCATATTACGTACGTACAGCCGCACCAGTGCGAGTGCTGCCTGCATCGAGAGTTGAATTAAAAATTCAATTTTAATTAAAGTTTGTTAAATAAGACCTATCCTAGCACACGTAGTTGCCCGCATCTCTTCTCTCGTTCTGCTGCCCGCCTCTCTGGCATGTTGTCTTTCCATTCCGCTTTAACCTCATGCATAAACTCACACAGCAACACTGACTTTAACTATGTAATACGAAACCATTTAATGGCAAATAGGTACTCAGTACACCGTTGTGGATCGTTTTATAGTGTAAAGATGCTGAAAAGTTTTAATTGCTTAAGGGGCTGCTAAAGGTAGAAGGTCGCAGCAAACGAAGTGCAACTTCAGATCCATCCAACGGTGGCGATGCCAACAGCAACGTCTTAATTGAACTACAATACAGCATGCCGTAGAAGTCATAAAATTAATTTAATCTAAAGCAATGCTTACTTAAGACGGTTGCACAAATGAGCTCTGAAGCCATATGGCGTGTGTAGCTTAGCGATGGTGAAAGAATCTTTTTTGCGGGTAATGGTATTTCAATCAAGGCATTAACAACTTTCAAGAATGCTTTGGAAAAGCGCAGAGCAAGTAAACTTTCTCCTTGTCTTTTCTGTCTTTAAGTGGGGGAATTTTCTGACCCACAATCGAGTAACTTACTAGAAAGCGCATGATGTCATCCTGGGTAGGATGACAAATGAAAATTGTTTCACATTGTATGAAATAGGGGTTTGCCAACATGTTCATTCACACGTTCAAGACGAATTACTTTGACTCTACGCCTTTGAATAGTTTGAATATACCCATCGTAAGGGTAGATTCAAGCCTCAGAGCAACAGACATGCCGTCGTATGAGGCGACCAAAGTCCATTTGCAAACGAACTAGAACTAACAGTAGTCAGCTACTTTGATGGTAAATGATCGTAAGCAATTCCACTGATTATACCCAATCTTGTAATAGATTGAGGTTCATTAAATGAGAATAACATGATAGGTAGACTATGGTAGTACCCATTCTTTTGCAAAAGCTTCAATAGAGTCTTTAGTCCGGCGAAGTGGGTGATCAGAAGAGCCCCTGAGACATGCATCTGTTCAACCCTGATCGGCTGGCTTAGTTCCCCTAGTGGGAGTACCCGGTTGAAATCCCATAGAGAAATGCAGATTATATCAGCATATCTTGTCTTTAAATTTAATGAGAACTTGAATCCCCGGTCAAAAGTCATCGCGGACGCAAGACAACAGGGTCTTGATGACAGAATTTAAGCAGGGCCGTCATTCACTTAAGGCAGCAATTTCTCAGGTTATGATCCTCTAATGCCTAATAGTAATAAGACTTGTCTTGTAGTCAGTTAACAGTATCCCTCACAGGACAAGTCGTTCCTGTACAATCTAGATCGGGGTACATCTCGGACCGTCGTGTCCCTAATAGTATTATTATTAGAAATTGAAAAATACCAAAAAGTGTGGGTTGTAGCACTTTTCTTTCGAAAGAAAAAAAGATCGGCTCTGCAGTTTTGCTTATCGTACAGATTTCGGATCCATATAGCAGGCAAATAAGTGCTTTATATCTTCTTCCTTGGAGTCAGGCGTATCATACGTACTCGCATGTGTTAGCGTTGTGCCACAGAACCGGAATAATTTTTTCCCGGAATCCCGATTTCAGCCATCACCTCGAATAGTTCCTTGCGATAAATACTGTCGTATGCGGCTTTCAAATCGGCTAGTTTTTTTACAGGTTTTGCCTTAGTGTGAACATTTAGTCTGTAGTCAATTTGCCGGGCCGGACACCGCAATAGACGTTCGCACAATACGCTGGACTGGATCTTATAGGCGTCGTTGAGAATGTAAATGTAATGAAATATGTACCTCCATAGTTTTTGCAAATGATAGGATCGCTAGAGCATCGACACGGGCCTTGAAAGTATCTGAGGGTAAACCAGCTAAGCCTGTCGATTTTTTAGTTTTTCAGTGTTTCAGTTGTTCCGACTTCTTTGAAGCTATATATTGGAGAACTACTTCATCCACTGGAATTGGGATTTCTTGGGTCTCTATAAATTTCTCCTAGTCAGACCGTTAAACAATTGCTGGAACGGCTGCTTTTCTCTCACGACTTCGTAGAGCGTGGCCTCCCCTGAATCTTAAGGCCAGGTTTTTTGCTTTTTTATAAAAGGCCCGTAGTTTTTGAATATCCCTAGAGTATTCCATATCATTGAGGTAAATTTGATGTTAGGTTAACCTAGATAATTCAAGTCAAGCCTTTTACCAGTTTTCTTCGCCAATCAAAATAATAGAATACTGTCCATAAAGGCAAAAAGCAACAAGGCTTAAGCCGAAAGGCATGATGGAGTCAGTGGGATGGATTTACGAAAAATAGTTAAATATTTAGGCTAGCTATAAGTCTTTTGGACTAGTACGTAAGAAAAAAATGTTTCTTATAAAGCAAAAATATATTAGAAAATAAAATAAATACAAAAATGTGCTGTGTATGGTTCGCTTAACGAAAACTTCGCCAGCCGAGTTTGTAAAAAAATTTTTTATAACTGATTTTGAGAAACAAAAAGGGCTTTGATTGGAATGGCTTTTACTTTTGTATCAATGGCAAATATGTATCCTATATCAATAATAAAGTAGCTCTTATTTTAATACAACGTCAAGGAAAACCAAGCCAAATTGTCGTCCACTCATATTTTCTGTCACATTGTCACATGAAATCTTAAAAGCGAATGATAAGCGATACATACATATAACATGCATACTTATGGGTGACCGGAGGCTCCTCCCTTATGTCATAAGGAAAGCTATATGTGCTTGGCAGCGTATCGAATCAAAATGGAGAGTTAAAAAAATAGCAAACTGATGAAAGATAAGATAGTATTGATACTAAGCAGATAAATGTAACATTGATCACTGCAAAGTAAAGGGTCAATCATTAAATTTAATTAAAATAAAGAGATATCACTATGCGTTTTCTATGGGTGAAGTGCAAGTAAAATGTAAAATGTTCCACGACTTTGACGCATAAATTAGACAGAATTTGAGGACGTTGGCTTTGAGGACTGCTGTGGCTTGTGGCTTATTTCTTTCCTCAAAAAAAATTCCACAAGAAGAATCCAAGAACCCCAAAATTCATATCACCTCAACGTAACATAATCATGCCCTTGAATCGCTTGTGCAGGATTTCCAATGTGACGTGAGCTGCGTGGTATGGAAATCCGTTCTGTTCAGGCGAAGGCAAGTCGGTAATCAGCGACATATAGCGCTCCCCGTGGATGATGAAAATATGGAGCGATGACTCCGCCAGCCCAAGATCCAACCCAAACTGTGACTTTTTCGGAAAGCATTGTCAGAAATTTGAAAATTTTGTTTGCTGACTCTCGTCTCATGCAGGACGATGACGGTGACCGTAAAAAGAGCCCGAGAAAAACGATAATTTTGATAAAACATTGTTATTATTTGCACGTATTTTTGAACGCTATGCCCGTCCATGGTGTTTCCTCAAAACAGCCAATATAACAGATGTAGCTTCAGCAATACATCTGTCAATGTTCGGATGTCCCTTTTGGAAGACCCTTTAGGAAAAATGTTTAAATTGCCACCACTTTTAATTTTCCTGGCCGCAAAGCTGCCACTATGCTTCATGCTGATGCAAGTTTTAATTAGTGGATTTAGAATTTAACTCACTTCGAGATCGAGGGGAATAGCATTCTACAAAAAAATGTATCATCATTACTTATTAAAATCAAAGCGGGGTATGCTCAAATCCCCCGAAAAGTTCACATACTCAACCAGTGCCTTAAATAAGCAACCAACGTTGGTGGTTCTTCGGATTTCCAGTATAAGTGCATTTTGAACAAGTTTTGTGCTAAAGCTAGCCGACCACCCGATAGTAAGTCACACACCACCACTTCACACGAAAAGGGAGATTTATAGTTGGAGTGCTGGAACACATCTGGAGTTACCTCTCTATTACGCCGCTACTAGACATAAATCTCAAGGAGGTGTCAAAAAACACACTTCAACACCAACTATGAAGTGGCTTCGAGTGTGTTGCTGGCCACATAAGGCGAATAGGTCAACGTGCGAGCTCTTCATTGGGCTGCAGCAGCACTTTTCTTGGCTCCAGTGGAAGGAAAATTAATAAGTTTTATCGCCGCTGATTATTTTACAGATTGTCGGAGTAATAAATATCGTCTTTTCAGTTAGGACTCCAGGAAGCATTCGCTTTTGCAGAAATTTAAACGAAGTGCACTGGAATCTCAACTATGCTTGCTATTCAAATAATTTCTCCGCACTGTCTGGTTCACGAATCACGGCCGCCAAAATATATTCAATTTTGGCATTGAATCGGACACAGAAATATCACATTTCCTAGGAGTGCATAGCGTTACGGTCATTTGGCTTGCGGCCACAAAGTGCTTTAAGCTATTCACAACCAGTTTCGTGTTCCATTGTCCTCAATTTTTCGGTGGCAATGACAGTGTGTGTGTGTGTGAAAAATAAAATTGTGTTTTTTTTCCTCTCCCACTTTTGTTGGTTATTATTTTTTTTTTTAAATTGCAACCGAGCATTTTCACGCTTGGTTGAGAACTACGACTGTAAGGACGTTCATTCAGTGAGGACAGTTCTGAAAATATCTAATTGCTACAATTTTCTCCTCAACGACGACGTATAGACGAATTTTTGCATTTCATTTCAGCAAGCAATTTTCGACACAGTGGGAATATTGCTGGATATAGGAATATTCATGTGTCCTTTGTTGTCAGTAAATGGTTTTGGAGAAAAACAAGTTGCTGTTAATTGTCTCCTGGTGAGTGTTTGTATTTTTAGTTTTGCACGTATCCATGTATGTCTGTGGTGTGGACTGGGGGTTTGTTTATTATTTTTCGTTATATCTTTTTTGATTTAGAATGGGATCGATTATGTGGTACAATGTTCAGATCGTGAGACAAGACTATGCCACCACTAATTGAAAAGGCTATCTATGCCAGGCACTTCATGCCCATGCCCATCTCCGTGCAATCTCGAGCCATCGGTTGTACAGTGTCATCCAATTCGTTGTCCAAGTTTACCTTTCATATTTCAATCATATACCTAAAACCAAAAAGGCTTCCTAGAAAACAATGCTGTTTAAGGTTAAGCAATGAATAAAACTTTTACACGATCAAATGTCGTGAGATTCCGTCTTGACAACTGCGAGGCAAGGGAGGTGAAAAATGTGATTCGTATTAGCTTCCGAGAGAGCTTTCGTACTTTTACCCTCTTTTGAGTAGATATTCTTATTCTCATCGTTGAGTATCGGATGAATGTATTAAAAAAAAAAACGTCCGTATTTTTGAAAACAAAATTTTTCAAACGAAATTTGAACTATTTTTGATTTTGAAATATCTTGAGGTAGAAGAACATGATGGCGTGACAGCGTCATGCCATTTATCGTCACGGCATAAGAGTCGGATTTACTCCTAAAGTGCGCCAATAAATATTGATGATAATATGGCTGACACTTCAGCCCGCTTCTACAGCAACGACTAGTGTTGTGCGTCCTATTGTTCTCTCAGTAGTAGAAGGCACCAACAGTCTTATGACGTCCCGGAACGGCCAGGTTTGAGAAGCTTTTTCTAAGCAGCTCTTTGAGCATTATCAATGACTCGAAGAAAGTGGGACCGTGAAAATTATTTTTGGTTGTACCGGCCGGGAATCGAATCCAGACAGCGAGGTTAAGTTGCGCTGGGGTCAACGTACATACCCACAACGCCACGGCCTCTATTGCAAAACGAATAATCGTCTAGTTCTTGTCGGATAGTGAGATCATTCTCAGAATCGAATCCTGCTATCAATCCCGTCGAGGATATTTGAATCTTAATGGCAGAATATATAAATTATTTTAAATTAAAAGCTTCCACGAACTATGAATGCACTTTATTTCAATTTTCTTTCGAAACCGCAAAACGTATGCTCCTCTACTAGCCACATTCTCTACAGTTAGATACGTGCCTCGGGTAAATACACAACCGGTACGATCTAAACAGGGTATATACCCAAAATTGTAAATACCACTTTTGGTAGTATAAGTCAATTTTTGTTCTAGTATTTCATGGCTTTCAAATTGTTGAATGAGATTTTAATAAACACTAAACTAATTTTATACATAAATCCAATATTTCCTCGTAGAGACATGTAAGAACAAGTAAATGAATGAAAGGAAGACATATTATGATAATAAATAGTTATTTGAAAAGGTTAGCGAGAGCATTGAATATAAGGCTGCGATGTAGGTAAATCTAAGGAATATTGTAATTTTTGTTAAAGTGCATAAAAAAGAAACATTAAATCTTAAATACTATCAATTTTCAAATTACATTCCTAGAATATTAAAGGAGCCCACTTGTTTCGCAGAGTCACCAACTTATATTGTAGCTGCTCTTCTTTACGCATCAAAACGCCATCTAAGTAATTCCGGGCAGATTAGAGCAATGTAATCTATGTTATAATATCTATACCCTTGTGGAAAGGAATTTGTCTTGGAAAGCGCCTCTTCAACAGAGACATTGGCTTGGTGGAACGGTATTTGTGCACACACAAATTTAAGCAACGTCGCAGCACGTGATTTTTTAGCAACAAGCTCGGCACAGCAAAATTTTCGGAATTAGGGTCCCGCTTCTCTTAGTGAAACTCCCCATCTTCCTTTCGAGTCCAGTAAATCAGATTAATTTGTATCAATTATGAATTTTTTATGCCCTCTAATGCCTTATTTTTTGTTTTGATTGAAATAAATTTCATATAAAGAATCTGAAAACATTTTACTGCTAAAATGCATGTCAGAATCCTAAAAGGTTTTTACGGGACAGAAGACACGTGTGAAATTTTAAGAGAACAAAGTACATATTTTTTTTATTATTTTTCATTTGAATTGCAAAAAAAAATATGTTTTTTGATCGAAAATATTGCCAGCAGAGACATTTTTATTTTTGTCCCCGAGATGATATTTTCGATTTTAAACTAACGTAACTTAAAAACGAAACACTACAGCGATGAAATAAACTGCAACTTATGGTCCAAGCTTTTAAAATTGCAAAAAAATATGAAAATTTACCGGAAAATAAGTAAAAACCCACAAATATACCCATTTTGGTATATACACAGGGTATTTACCCTGAAAGGGTACATGCCGGGTAAATGCCATCGCTATCTACACAGCCTTCATCAATGCCGAGTCGATACTATCAGGCTTAGTTCTCAAGTGTCAGACTGCCGCTTAAGTCAGAATGTCCTTGAAAAAGTTGAAATCTGTGACAGCTACGTATATATAATCATGATGAATGATAAACATGCATGACCATGTAAAAAACCCTCATGCCCCAGTCCATTTGTTTATGGGTTCCAGGGCAATTCGAGGAAAAAAAATAATTGCGATATCTTCCAGCAGCAGACCATTATCCAACACGCAAGTATTTATTGAGACTCTTGTAAAAACACATCAAACGGAATAATATCGCCCAGAACCAGACCTCGTAAATCAATCAGGATTAAACCAATTTCTCCGCGTGCGTCCTGCCGTCAATTTATTTATTTTTTTTTATTTTCTTCATGACAACAGACGACGGAGACTTCGTGTCAAAGTCAGGCATAAGTACTGTAGAAAATGACACACCACACCCCACACCATAAATTACACCAAGCACATTGCGACCCGCTATTGTTGAACAAATTACGCCACGTTAAAAGTTAATCTTTGGTTAAGTATGTTTAACATGTCACCGTGCCTTCTCGCATGAAATTCCTTAACCACTTCTGAAGCGAGGTGAACAGAAAAAACACAGCGAATTGTATTTCAATGTATATTTTCAGTTCCTGCACATTTTCGAACTGTTTAACAGACACCAATCTCCGGCTGTCCTTCACACATAGCGTAACCTCTAGAGGGCTCAGATACTTCCTATCAACATGCAATATTAACGCATGGCTCCGAATAAGAGCCCACTCCCAGCGCAAAAAGGCCAGAGGGTGAATTTCAGAAATACCAATAATGGTCCCTATCACCCAGTCCACCGAATGAGTCGCTGTCATCCACTTATCCTTCTTCCAGAGGATTTATAGCTCACCATAGTCATGGATATAGATCAACCGGTTTCAATTCACGTTGCTCGTCCTTCGAATCGGCGGGGCGAGAATGACGACGGTGGTTGGTAGTGCCGACGCAGTTAAAGAAAAACGAGAACCAAGGAAATCCGAATTTTATTGGAACTGCAAAAATTTCGGCGGTCAAGCGGGAGTATCTGTGCCGGAGTCAGGTCTTGTTGGGGGTGGATGCGGACGGGTAGCTTCACATTACATACGCATGCAAGACTTCACTCAACAAGGATAGTTAATCTGGGGTGCATTTGGGCGAAAGGATGCAGTATCAGGCCATCTCTCGGGTGGCAGGTGGCAGGTGGCAGCAGGGACCTTATTTCATATTATTGTATTTAATAAAATATTGGTTTCCTCTGTTTGTATTGAATCGAGCTGATGAAACGAGGGTAAACTTGAAAAAAGAATAAATGAAGCCACCAGCTTACCATATGCACGATCGTGTGTGTGTGAAATGCATCGGGGAGCTGTGTCTTACTTCGGCAACTGCATTCATGCACTCCTGTGTGCCGTGGTTATGTCGAAGGTAAATAAATATTTTGATTAAATTTTCGGTGGCTTTTCTTTTGAGTGAAAATGTTACGTAACATTAATTCTACCTTCATGAGGGGTGCATGCAACGTGAACACGTCTGTACATCCATCCTTACGGACATATGCACAGAGGGTGGTTGATGTTTGATAAGAAATTTCTAAGCCTTCCGGTGAACAGGGCCTTAATTGAAAAAGTGGTTGCGTCGTGTGCTCATGATATATTTAGAAATAAACAACGACGCAAAATTTTAAACAATTTTGCATGAAAATAACTTTTTTCCTCTGCACGCAGGTTTCTGTGAAATTTCATGAATTTATAGAACTTGCACCTAATGGAAATTTGGTGAAACAGAGATTGAAATATTTTAATGGTTGGCTTGGTGTTGAAGTCATATGGATTGATGCGTAACTGTCTGTGGAGTGGAGATTTGGAAAGTCATGTGAGAAACTAGTATGCGTGCGATTGTATTTGTATTTGCTGTAAGGAATTGGAATTTGCATGAGCATCAGTATATTGTAGCTTTTGAGGGAATAGCAAAACTGAGAATTTGATGTGACAGAAATTTCACATCACAGAAAACTCCAATGTAGGAAAGAGTGGGAAACCTTCGAACACTTTTTGCTTCCAAGAAATACCATTCACCAATGAAAACCATTTTTGAATTACTGATGTGTAACTTATTCTCATTTTTGGAAATGGAATTAAGGCTTAGTTGTAATGTGAGGCATAATTATATTCATACTATGAAGATTTCGGTTTTATTATTATTTTTTGACTAAAGCAGGTCCTTATGTTTAATGGTGGCCCCCATGTGGGGACAGCGTTAAGCAAGACCAGAGCACCTTTCAACGGGAGTTCTTACAATCTAATATTTATATGAAATAAGGCTTCATACTCATTGGTCTCTCTAAAAATTAATTTCTTGAATATGAGATATGTAAAAAAACAACATAAATAAACCGGAATTCACAAATCCCTTCTTTAACGGGATTAAAAACTTAAAATCAGTACATGGTATAACGAAACGTTAAAAATACCATTCCACCAATATATAATCTCCGTCAGTGAATGTAGTTTAGGTAAGTTCCTGCCTTCGCAAGCACTGAAATTATGTTTTTAGGTGCAAATGAATATGTCCAAAACTGGTTTGTTCAAAACAGCTTTAACTATTTGTATAAGCGTACCTTAACAAGGTTATAAATTAACCTTCGCTTCCAAAAATATTTTTTACAAACAGAAAAGCTCAAAATAGTTCGTATACTCTTACAAGGAAAAAAAATTCAAAAATTCAACCCAAAAACCTCTAACACGTGTTACTTTCAAACGACTTCTTAAAATATGACTGAAAGCCGTTTACTTTTAATAATCATATCACAAATGTGGGTTTGCGTCGTTCGGTCGTACTCCGACATTTTAAGTAGTAATCCATTTAACAAGTCCCAACGCAGCGGTCACGCTTTGATATTTCAAAGATCGTTGTGGGCATGTACGTCGACCCATATGCAACTTAACCTCGCACGACGAGCTAACACAACAAATCCAAAAAACCCATACAAATACAATGCCAAAAAACAAATAAAATAAACGTATATTACAATTAATAAATACTACAAAGTAATAAATATTTCCTTGCGAACTCTCTCGCCTTGATCATGAATTTTTTTTTGCTCTAAAGTTGATAAGGTTGTAAATGATGTCTATTGGTCAAATATGTCTACTGGACATAACAGTTAGGTCATACTGCCTTGATTTGGATTATTGCCTTGGGTTCTCTTAATTTTCCCTTTTCACTTTATTCCACAAGTTCTTTATGAGGTTTTGGTCAGAAGGATCGGGCCAATCCAGAATTTAGATTTTGTTGGGATCACTCCAGGTTTTGGAGGGGGGACGTGACGTTGTGCGTCCTACGCACTTGAACCTCGGTGTCGAAATTCAATTTCATAAACATAATTTTTACGACCCCATCTATTTCAAGTCACTGACAGTTCTCAAACTTGGCCGTTCGACGTCGGCACCAAACTGTAGGTCATGAGAACGTGCAATTGCACGCACAACACGAGTGGAAGTATGCCCTTGCCATTTACGAGCTGTAGCGCCACATTATTATTTTATTATGAATCCGGGTTTTGAACACGGCATAATGGATAACACAACCGATTATTAATCCGCCAAAAAACAAAATAAACTAAACATAAAATAAATTTAAGAAAATTGCACCAGAGCGTATACTTTACACATATGTTAAGTATGTGATACACTACTAATACCTCGCGGCGGCAAAACAATCACGGACGTAGATTAGGAATTAGATAACTTTTTATGCTCGGTATATTTAGTTTAGGGAAGGTTAAGTTAAGGCAGGCTTTTAACAATTTTCTTGGCCACCAAAGCAACAAGACAAAATAAACATAGCTTCTCATGGGCATTCGATTTCGCAAAGGGTGCGATTGTATACGCCTCTCTTTCATTGACTTTGTGTATAGACTAGATGGCAGTGTAGCCAAGGCGACGAACATTTCTCATTGGGTGAGTTGAGCATAAGTCATACATTTTTGCAGATGAGTTAGTTACTATGATATCCTCGCACACGGACCTCCAGCGAGCTATGTGCTGATGCTGATATGAAGGTTGACGTGGACAAATTCGAGGCTATAGTTAGTTTCAGAACGACATCCTGCATATTACCGGAGTCCAATAGTGAAGGTGGAGAAGTTTATAATAATAATAATAATAATATGGGTGGCGCGACAGTCCGAAGTGGACCTGGGCCTAGCTTCTCAGCAAACACTTGTGTTGTGCGTGCTATTGTTCTTTAACGAGTGGAAATATAGTTTAATGCCGACTCCGAACAACGAATTTGAGAAGCTTTTTCTAGACAGGAATACTTTTTGGGCATTGTCAGTGACTCGAAAGAGGCGGAGCCGTGAATTATCAATGGTGGTAAATTCGGGTATCGAACCTGGCACCCTCTACGTAGGAGTCGACGCTCTTACCCACTACGCCACAGCGACCCAGAAATGGAGAAGCTTAAGTATACTTATAATGTTCAGAAGTTTTTCTTTTGAGTGCTGGGAGGAGGTAAACTATAACATTATTGGATTGGCATCGATGGGCCAATTTAAAATCAGCTTGGAAGTTATGTAATGAGGAATAACGACCTTGGTGTCAGAGCCAAGCTATCGCTTGGTCACCTATGACCTTGAAATTTGAGTTATGACCGAATAAATAAGATCGCGACTTCAGTGTCGAAATTGCACTGTGGGTTCCCTTCACTCGTGAGAGAGCGAAAGCTAAACCCTCCACTACGGGCGGTAGCGCCATCCATATTATTTCTATTATAATAGATCTTGTCTATAGCATAATTCACTCAACAGAAACGTGCAAAATCATCATTCACATCAAATATATGCCAGAACTGGTGAATATTTCTGCAAGGAAACGTTGACATTTAACATTGCAAGACCGCTTAATCTTCACCTTCTAAGAAAACATCGATTACATGTAAATTGTGTTGTTCTCCCCGTCTCTCTCTCTCTCTCTCTAAACAGACACCCTCGCCCACGAGCACTTGCCTCCATAATTGCATCTAGTGCCAACACAAACAATTATAATTACGAAATCCGCAAAAGAGGAGGGCGACACAACACATTCCATATCCGCAGCACAGCAGGACACATCACCGGCAACTTGTAGCGAGCAGCGGTTGTAGCATCACATCACACAAGGCTATTTATCATATTTGGCTTAATGTCAAAAACGTAAACTACTCAACTTCAAACTAAAAGGATATCAAATTTATACTCATGTACGCTAGTCCTGCGCTCCACAATGCATCATCACCAGTAGTACCACTTGAAAACATAACAAGGGAATAAACACATTTCGCTATGCATAGCATGGCAACAAGAACAACGAAGCGGAAAGCAGCAAATGAATTTAGAAAGGATAATGATTTACTTGATCCCCAACAAAACCCAGCATGAAGCCATCAATTACACATGTCTCTCTCGCTCTCTGTATTACGTGTGACTGTATGAGTGAGGGGGTGTGATGATAGGGTTGGAGTTGGGGGTAGGACATTCAAGTGTTCAGAGCCATAAGATATTAGATGCAAGACGCGGGTAGAATTTACAAATTATAATTAATCAAGAAGGATTCCCACATAGAGGACAACGACTCGTGTATGCATTACATTAGACACAGTTGTGTTGACGCAAATGTTGTTATGCCCATTACACAGGCACCTAATCTTTTCCTTGCTGGCTCCCTCGAGCTGTGGTCCCACCATGGTGCCCCCGAAGGCATGCCAGATGCAAAACTTATTCATTCACCAACACACATCCAACAGCGCACATGCAGGGACACGGTTCTCTAATAATGTCCGTCCAGCTGTTACACAGTCCGGATGGCGTTTTATTGACTTTTAAACTTGCAACGCTGGAGATTTCTCGGTCTCGGTCTTCACTTCTGTGTGCCGCATACTCACCCACCACCCTCCCGATGGCGCACATGCAGCTGCAAGAGGTTTGGTTCTGTTAGATACGACGCCGCCACCACCACCTATTTGCGGAAGAGTGGCGGCAATCGATGGTGGATGCCATTTCCCAAAGGAAATGGGTGGACATTTTAATGAATGACGATTCCCTAATTCCTTAATTTGGTACCGCGCCAGGATTTGTCGGGCAATTTGAATTCACCGAGAATTCAAATAGAGCGTAATTCCGTAATGGCCGAATGGTGAATGTGCCAACATTGAAAACCGTGCCCCTAAGAGTGAGAGTGAGCGAGAGAGAGGGAAGGAGAATGTGGACGACTTTTGACATTCCTGGTGTTCGAAGTTATTCATGCAGGGTTATTAGTAACGAGCTTTAAGGTGTATGCATTCCTTTATGGATTTAGAGATGCATCTCCATTAGTTGCGAGACTTCAGGGGACCTGCCTCGGAAGGGCATATGCTTGGACCCTGACCTAATTCCACTTTCAGGTTACAGTGGCTGTGGGTTAACTAGAGCCAGTAAGTTTTCAGGGTATAGAAGTGTTCTGTGCTCATAAAAATTACTATGTGACGGAAGAAAATGTTTTTCAGACAAGTTGGTCGGTTAATAGGTTTGACTTGATTAGATGATTAGGTTAGGTTAGCTTGGCACCGCTGCCTAAAATAGAAAACTAGCTAATTATATCTACATATGTACTCATGTTAGTTTATTGTTTGATGAATTTACTGCCCCCAGAATCATTTTGAAGCATGCGCAAAGCTGTATTAAATAAGGATAGAAGATAAAAGGATGTAACTAGCAAGTGAATTTCTTCTTATGTTGGTCAGTGTTGGGCAGTGTCTGCACTGGACAGTGGCAATCACTGTGTCTCATCACTAGAACTCCGACAGAGATTGCTGGATTCTGCATTCCATTTCCGGAGCATTGTACCGATGGGGCAGTGTCCTGTGATCACCCCGCGAGCACACGGATCGAGTTGCGGTTCAACGGCAGAAGCTTAAGCTCTGGCCAGGTTGATCTTGTTGTTACAGTCATTTCTTGTGAGCTGCTTGAAATATGGTGTCACTTATAGTCCGGGTAAGTGCACTGATCGGTGACTGCAGAGAAGCGTCCGCTTCGCTGATGCCCATTCCAGTCCATTGTCTGGCCAATTCGTCAGCTATCTCGCTCTCTGCTGTTAAGCTGTAGACAAGTACCCAGCAGAAATTAACCTTGTGGTGGCTGATGGGCTATAGTGAGTCGCGGCAGCTCATAACAGCCCTTGATCTCGTCGTACATGATCCTATTGACTTCAGTGCAGCCTGGCTTGCAACATAGATGCTGATATCTGATAGTGGGATACCGGGTGTTTGAATATGTGGGCGTTTGTTGTTTATCTAGAGGGTTCCTTTTGATTTCAAGCTTTTGATATAAACAATCCTTTGCATGCTTTGAAAGCGTCTCTAGGCTTGTTTAGCAACTAAATGTGTTGAGTTATTTAATAGTAAAATTATGTTCGTAGCTACTGAAAATTTGCATTTTATTTCTTCGTTTCCTCGAAGTGTCACCCATTTACCAAAGATTAACGAGGCTATGTAGAATCCAATCCAGAGCTACAGTCAATAGTATTTGTGGAGCGAGTCTACCCTGCAGTGAGTCTTTTATTGCAAGTCTAGTCGAACATGCTTGTTCATACTGCATAGTTATTGTATGGGAAACCTAGCAGTTCACTAGTTCATCTTAGAATATTCGCTGTGTTTGGAGGTATTTCTAATTAGCTCTTAAACTGATTCCATAAATTATACCACTTGACGGTGATGAACAAATTGTGATGTTCAGAATTTATTATAAACAATTGCTGTATCAAAGTAGTTTCAAATCTACTTAAAGAGCTTCGAAATAATTCTTTACTCAGATTACAATATGCAGTTATTATGTACCGAATGTATTTTTATTATCTGGATGAAGGAGATTTTGACAAAAAGTGCTTGAATTTCAACCAGAGCCGATACCAATGGAGCTAATCCGTTCACTGAGCATGTGGATTAAGCATAGGTAGCCACATCCCCGTCTCTATTCAGAAACACAATTTGATTATTAACGATTCGGCTAATTGGCCATTTGCTTCCGATTTGTTGGCATATAATCGGATGCTTAAGTCCGCACTTAAACCCAATTAGCATCGCATTTTAATGACACATCGTTATCGAACTTTGAATCAAACAACTTTCTGAGGTTGAGGTGTGGTTTTGGTCCCTTTGTCAGCAAATCACGTTTGTTTTCCTTGAATGGAAGGAATGGCGATGTTTAATGTGGTTGTAAAAAATCTATTTCGTGTTTTTTGTTTTTCCTAGAAATTGAGTTTTTGAGTTTCGCCATGTCGCATATCCATCTTCTGTTCAATAAACATCTTTGATTTAAATTCCAAGTTTCTGGCACCCGTCGTCTGCGAGTACTGATTGTACACACTGCTACGCCTACATCTCCAGGCTATGGCAAATGAAAGAGTTTCAAGGATTTTTGAATATTTTGAAGTGATCTGTCAAAGGAAACGAATTCTGGGAATTTGTGCTGTATGCCCTTGTGAGTAGGCATGTACACCCTTGAAAAGCTTTGTTTTCCTCAAGACATTTGATTTGTCAATAAACAAGTGCCTACTCTACGACATGAGTCAACTCAAAGAATTCCCAGAATTTCTCACAATTTATTGCGATTAAAGGATTCTTGAGACTTTCGCTCATGGCCCTAAGGAGGTCCTTATGTATTGTGCTTCACTCTACTCAATGGTAGAGCAGTGCCCAGTGTAATGTGAGTGTATTCTCACACTAAGTAATCACATTGTATCGACCAATAGACCAATATGAGGGGAGGACATTAATCCATTCTATGTCTCCACTGACCCCGAAATAGATTAACCCCCCAAGGACAGTCCTTGTCGATACACACAATCGGTGTGGTCGTTCTGAACTGAACATAATGCATTTCTAATGGTGAGGCTCTCGAGAATTTCTTTTGTTCACCCTGGCAAATGGTTATGTATCTAAGGTGGCAAATGAGTGTTAATTCAATCGAAGGATGTGCCATGTGTTAGCTGGAAGCTGTGGCCTTAAATTTTCAGCAATTTCCAAGGCTCCCAAGAGTTCTCGTTAATCCTTCTTTCTATAACCAAATAAAACAGAATCAGGAGATGATTTAAGGGCCAGTTGAGCTGGGAGACATGCCACATCCCTTCAGTGAATCAACACAATCGATTTGCTCCGTAATTCCGTTGAGCGAGCCTCAGTGACTAAAGCCATTCCACATGTACACACACACGCATAGGCAGCCGAAGATGTATGTACATCTGCTGTGGCCCGTTGTGTAGGAGCTAAGCAGAAAGCAGATTCCTTGCGAAAGCCATAATATCCACTTGAGTAATTTTCTATATAGACAGGATCATTGCAAGGAATTTTATTTGCTCGCTTCGAAATGAATTTTCATCTTCATCTGGACACGGGTGGGGTTCTGTGTCCCCCACAATACGGATGGTAGAGGTATAATATGACAGCGCCAGGACTCATAGAGAATCCTTGAGAGGCTGTTGCATTTTATCGTTCCTTCGCCACCCCCGTCCCCCTTTCAGGCGGCTACCGTGGTATAGATGGATATACAGAGGAAAAAAACAAAAGTGGAAATATCCTTTGCAACCACCCAGCCTTTCCGGCGGTCGCTGAACTGAAATGAACGCTTTTCCGGTTGGGAAATTATTTGGAAGCTAATTCCAGCGGCCAAGAGGTTTTCCAGTGCGTCCGAGAAGTCATGAATTATTCGATTTTGGGCATAAATTCAAATTGTATACTTCCTGCCTGATTTATAGGGTGAGCACGAGAATGAAATGTTTGGATGTGCGCTGATGTGTTTGTCGGTGGCATGCACCGCCAGCACTACTGAATGATATTGTTTGACTGGTCGTGTCTTCTGTGTGGGCGGGCGTTTCGACAAATCACTCCACCGACTGCTGACGAGCACCAAGCAATGAGTACGTGTGTGCGCTCTCTCTCTCTCACACTCTCACCCGTCTTTGTGGGACAACCGACACAGTGAGACCGGCCGGAAAGAAGATTCATTGTTATTTGTATTCTATTAGCATACAATAGGAAGCCACCAGTCCCGGTAGCCGGGGTGATAATAAAAATAATAATATATTTTCCTGTGGGGTGGTGATGCCGTGGCCCTTGGCCTACAGCACGAAAGCGTACCAATGTACGCTTCGTCTGAATGTACGTTAATGGGTTTTGCCGAGTTCAGGCATTTTTTTCCCTTTTTTCTCTGTAGTTCCTTGAACCGATAGGTGGGTGGAGTGATGAGATGAGGGCTGGCAGTCGCCTTCCATTTCTGAGAGTAGAGGCCCGCATTCAGTACGCAGTGTTTATGCTTGTTTTCGAAAATTTTATTTTTTTATAAACAGGATCAATGGATTACGTGCCTAATAGGAGAGAGGTGGTCGGGGGCACACGCTGCCATAATGTTGAGCGTGAGGATGAATTGATATATGACACACGCTGAGGCTTGTGGATGCCAGCGTGATACAAACCGGGTATGTACGATAAATGTGCCATGAGCGGGGGAATTGGAAATATTTTTGTCAGGCGACTGGGGTTGCAATCTGTGCCAAGAGAGGGTGGCGGTGATGTCATAAGCTACTGAAATATCTCAGCCACAGTCGCAGGGTTGTGCCGAAGGAGTAGTGGGTAATCTAGATGGACTTCTGGTTGTAACTCGTGAGGAATTGCTTGACAAAAGAAGTGAGATGGAACAAAGTGGAATGCCTTGTGGGATTTTTTGAGAACAATTTGTGTAAGTGTTGACATTTTATGAACTCAGATTTGTCGGAATGACACCTACGCTCCTTCATAGAATGACCAAAGGTTGGCGTTTGTTTGGCTTGTGAGTAATTGATTTCATGGGTCAATAAGCTGAGAGTTTTTGTGTATCGCGTGGACTTCTCCAGAATGCAAAGGTTGAAGATTTAAAAGATGATTTGAATTTAGAACATCGAAGAATAATTTCTGTTTTGACCTTCGCACAATGGCCGGTTTGAGCAATAAAGAACGCGTCTTTTTGCTTAAGTTTTTTTTATTTTTAAGGTACGACCTCCTCAACAAAAATAAAAAAAATTGGTCGGTCGCTATTGTTGAATTTGTTGTAATCGAGTCAAAAAAATGTAGGTGCAAAATGTTTTGTATTTACTATTTGGGTCCGAAATATGATTAAATTAAGGAAAGATTTTATTTGCATTTTTTTTCTCCACTTAAAATCTACAGTGTTTTTATCGTGCTGCCGAAATAATTCCAATAGGAAAATTGAATTGCTTCTCTTATTGCAATTTCATCGGTTGCTCATGTAACTTCTACTATATTCATTAAATATACTTAAATGATAAATCTTACAGAGACAACACTAAAAAGGAAACAAGAGGTTAAGCACATCAGAATTATAAAAAAAACGTATTTTCCCTTTTTGAACAGAGCACAACCTTTTGAAGATTTTCATTTTTGATTGTGTCACTTTGTACGCAGAATTCCACAGCTGACGCTCGCAAGTTTTGCAAAACTAAAATGTCACTCAGAGAAGCTCAATTTTCTTCATACCATTGAAGGCAAATGTTTGTTGCACGAATTGCAGCACCTGCTGGAATTTTTTACAGTTTCAACTGCATCTTCGTCATCACTTTCGATATCCTCTGCTCCCTGATTGCTGCAAGTCGGCACTAGTTCGATTTCATTTTTGGCATTCCAATCGTTTATGTCCTCGAAACGGTCAATAGCCTTGGAACAAATCATTAATCGATGATATTATTTAACAGTATTTTAGAATAAAGTAGCTCTTGATCTTCATCATAATCATTCCTTGAGTCCATCAAGCAATTCCAGCATTTTTGACACCTTGTCGAAAGCATTATCCAAGAGACATACGGCTTCAAATCAAATGTTGCTTTTGTCGAGGAGTTGCACGTGTCGAGGGGATCTTTTATTGGGACCGCACTGTAATCCAAGAAGCGATTCTAAAAACTCTGGTTGTTAAGCCATTGCCTGTCTTTTGGGTATATGACGCAAATAGCTGATTCTAGCGCCAATCAAATTGTGAAGCACATTCGTGCGATAAAAACTTCTGGAAGCTTACATGTACAGTGGTGGACACATAAAATAGCACACAACAGCAAAAATTTAAGAGCAATAATATCTTTGGTGGTATGGAGTGATGAATCCACACTTTGTTTCTGATCAGTTGGAAACATAATCCTAACCAACGCCAGGTAAACGGTAAACAAATTTAAACACGGTGGCGATGGTTTGGACAGCTTTCTCATGGCATAGCGTGGTACCAATTATAAAGATAGGCACCAAAATAGATCAACATGTATAAGAATGTATTATTGAAGAGCACATGATCCATTTTGCCGAAGAGAATATTTCACGATCAGCGAGCCATCAATTGAGCGTTTTCTGACATTGAGACGGAAATGGATAGGATGGGTCTGGTGATGAATGGGGACAAAACTAAGTACATGCCATCATCAAGAAAGAACATTCAACATCGAAGACTTGGACAGAGTATCACGATGGGCAGCTATTCTTCGAAGTAGTTAACGACTTCGTCTACCTCCGCTCCTCGGTAAAGAGTACACACAACCGAGACCAAGCTCAGAGTAACTCTTGCCACCCGCTTTTGCAACAGGTTCAAGAGGCAATTGAGTAATAGAGCACCTCTCGTAGGATCAAGAAGACTTTATTGAAGACCTTGATCTTGCTCTATGGCGCGGAAGCATGGACAATCTGAATCCTTGGCCTCTTCGATATCAAAGCTCTGTGTGCGATCTTCAGTGCTGTTTGCGTTGACAGTTTTTGGAGATGAAGATTCAACCAACGACGTACGACATGTATGTAGCGACATGATTCAACCCCTAAGTGGCTAGGCATACGTTATGTAGAGCGTATATACAACTCAGATCCAGCCCAAAAGAGGTTGGCTTTCGAGATCACCAAAGAGAATGATGTGCTCTATTACTTTGAAATCATTTTTGCCTATTCTTCCCTTCCAGTGGAACTTCTCACAGCCCAGGGTTCCTTAGAAAGTAATGTTCCATCAAGATATCAGCCCCAACATCAACAAAGCATCTCTGAAATAAAGCAGGCAATTTTGGTTACAAGGACACCAAAAGAACCCTCATAATAATGATTACACGTGCTTTCGCCTCATTTGATGGTAAAACCGTGGGCAGAAAGAAAAAATGATTTAGGTGAGAGGTCATTCATTTATATCAATGAACCAATTAAGTCTTGCGTTGGTGGCGGTGGCAGTTATTACAATTTGTTCCGCGAAAGGCCTCCTGCTGTGCTTTGAAAATTTCACTTTGGTTAGGTATTTGGGACACAGTACCAACCGATTCTAAACGACTCCGCGGGACGTCAAACATCAGTGAAAGCGAGAAGACGCCGACGGAGACGATGTTCGAAAATGTTGACGAAGAAGGTCGAACCACAAATTGCGTAATAGGGAACCAGGCTTTTGTTTTATTGAAGGCCTTTATGAATGATAGTGTTCAGAAGCATGTGATAGGAAGTGTTGGCTCAGACCCACAAATTGAATGTTATTTAAAAGCATCGAGAAGCGAAGGCAATCTAAAAAGGAAGTGTAAATAAAATTATTTTGAGAAAAATTTTATTTACAAAGAAAAAACGCTGAATATTTTCTTCATTATTCGATCCTTCTAGGCTTATATCATTATACCCTAATAATGACGCTTGGCGACTGTTTAAGTAAATGATGAGAAACAATCAAAATGGTAGGAGGTGCACGTAATTAACTTTTCTCATTTTCACGGCATATTTTCTTGGATATCGGTTGGGGGAGTGCCTTTTAATTTATTCCGAGTATTGTGGACTGTTTGGGTGGGGTTTCTTTTACACCTATGAGGTATCAATATTTCAATTGAAAAAAGAATATCAAAGAGTTTGGTGCAAGAATAGGTTCAATCGTACGCCGACTTTGAACCATTATTTTTCCGTTAAGACAAATAGTCAGTGAAGGAGGCAATTCATGATGACTCATCGAAAAAAGAGAAATATCAGGGAAATCAAATTAATAACAGCAACCAAGGAAACTTCCACTTCTCTGAGTGGCGCTCAAAATAGAGTACGGTTGTACTTTAGAAGCTATTGTTCGGTAATTGGAAATTAACCTTAAGATCTACTATTATGGGGGTAGACTCTGTTGGAACGTAAAAATACTTGTTTTTTGTAATTTTTTTCTTGGTCACACATTAAAATAATTGATACCAAATGTTTTTTAACATAAAGAATGTGTATTAGAAAAAAATAATATAAATTTTTAAATCTTAATATAAAAGATACATGGAGAGCAACCAATGTGGGCGAAATCCACTAAAAGAAAAGGTTTGCGGTGATCACTGCTGCTCGTCACTGGATTAGCTTAATCATTAGTTGCCGATATGATGCGTCGGTTAAATGAAGGGATTTAAAAATGTTGATTTTTTAAAAATGGTGGACGGTGATACTCAAATTTGCTGTCTTAAACCAAATTCCTCTAAAATGTCCGGCTATAAAAAAAAATCGGCAAAGAAAAAATCCTTCGTGTAGAATAAGTGATAAGAATTTCGACCAACCCAGTAAAGCCGTTCACAGATGCAGTGCTGACCGATTTCGAAGACATATTCATAGTTTTGCATTTTATAAAAATCCCAACTTAAGTTAAGATACAAAATATTTTCAGATTTATGTTCCAATTCTTCTTCTCGGAGGTGAACCTGGGTCTCACCCAACATGCTTTTCCAACCGGCCCGATCGTTCGTCGATCGCAAGTCGGCTGAGTTCCCTCTCGACTCGGAGTCGAAGATTCTACGGGCCGGAGCTTGTTTGTCCATACGCTCTACATGGCCTAGTCATCCTAGGCGTTGGATCCGTAGACGCCTGATCAGACTCATTATAGCCCATACAGTGGTGGGGCCCATACAATCAGGAAAAATCGCACGCAGAACCATTTTCTCGAAAATACGAAGAGTCTCTTTATCCGCTTTGGATATAGTCCATGCCTCTGCACCGTATATCAGGACGGGGATGTTCAAGGTCATATTCCTCCGGGAGAGGTCTATACTATTAATATCCTTTTGAGTCCAAAGAAACAGCGATTGGCATGAGTTATTCTGCGTTCGTACCTATGGCGATATTCTGGCTGATTCTTCGATTGTGTGCGTCCTTTCTTGACGACAGCATAAACTTTGCTTTGCCCTCGCTTACAGCTAGGTCCTCTTTAGCCGTTTCCGTTTCAATACCAGCAAACGCCCCAGTGATGGCTCGCTGTCTGCGACCAATCAAGTCAGTGTCGTACATTTCTCTGCCTAACAGCGGTATTGTTATCCTCATCGCCTTTGAACAGTCTGCAGAAATGATTCTTCCAACTTCTCAGTATCGACTGCGGTTCTACTTCTAGTTGTTCATTCTCGTCCCGGACACATGTAAAGGTAAAAGTAAAGGTTTCACCCTTTGGTAAGACTTTTCGATCTACGTTCCACATGTAGATCAATTAAGCAAACATAATTCCCACACAAAACTGCTGACCTATCCTCGAGTTTCGGAAACGTATGCAACGTTCGATTCGCTGAACCGAATCTGGCTCTGAGGTCCTGTAAAGACGCGTCGGCGGCGTGATGGCATAGATCAACGACTTAATTATTGATAAAATATAAATTAAATATATTTATTTAATGTTGCCGTACCGACTCGGTATCTTTATAATAAATCCGAATTATTTGTGAACGTTCTTCGTTCGTTACCCTCACTATGATGAGAATGTTGAATTTTTTGACATTGACAATTTGGTCATTGGTTTAGAAATGCATTCATAATAAAAGTTTAAGTTAGGTTCCCATTTGGAAAAACCTTTATATGGAGTGGGTACACGACAAAAACTCATAGAACTCATAGATAGAGAGATAAGTAGCCTAAGACTTTTAAATATTTCAATTTCAGAGAAAATGCCGATAAAAGAACAAATTCACGAAAAATACGGGAACTTAACAATCCTAAGGAGTTTGATCTCTCTTCGATGAAAACAAGGTTGAATTATCGTTTCGAGACTAAATTATTGCAGATGCAAGAAACATAAGTCTGAACAGCTTGTTCCTACTCTAGAAAAATTCAAGCAGACAATATCTCCCTTTAGACCTGAAACCCTTTATGAAAATGATACGTTTTAGAGTAGTATATCTGATAGCCATGGATAAATGTAAAAGCGTTATATAATCTGTGAAAGTGTTTACATTGTACACTTCCATAAATCAAAGCAATAATAGCATTCAGTTTTGATTAACCCTTCTGTCGGGGAAACCAGCCCCTACGACCTTCGTATTGTTTGCTTTTTTGAAACATTCGTAGGAATGTAAGCACAAGATGGAACTCTTCAAGATTTCATTTAACTTCCAAAATTAAAGTCGTAAATATTGTATCAGATATTTCCAAGTCAAGGCATTCCCATCCTTGGGCCTTCCCACAATTCACTCAACCCACTTACTGTTGAGTACCGTAATGAAATGCTCTCATTCTACAGAAATCAGTCACTCGAATCATGAGTAAATATGTCCATGACCAATGCTAGGGGGTGGAGGAGACGACGTCAACAATAATACACCCTTACTCAAAACTAAACGTATTCGTAATAATAATTTGAAATTGTCCAACCGGAAAGGGACATTTTAAGGAGGATAATTCTCCCGGCTGCCACACCCATCTGCTTGGGCGGACTGCTCCCATGCTTCGGTCGCTTCACAGGACCATTTACAATTCCAATAGTGTTTCAAATGGAGTCCCCTTGTTTGGTCGATCACACTACTCAAGTATGATGTGAAAGTAAACAGACGATAGAGCGCCCTCAGTGCGTTTGTATTTGTTTTTATCTTTTATACAATTCTTAGTTGGAAAACAAAGATACAAACATTTAACTCCAGCATAAGCGAGACCCACTTACAGCTTCAAGCGAACAAGCCGAGAGTGAGACTGGCTGTGGTAGTGCTGTGCGCGAAAGGGAACCCATTTTTATGCAGTCACCACCGGAATGAAATATACTTGTACTCTATTGAATATTAAATGATGACAAACGTAAATATGTCCACGCGAACGTATAAACGGGGGGGAGGGGAAGATGAGGTGTATCGCTTTGTGATGTCATCGTGCGCAAAATGTGACTTGGGTGTCCTGAAGCATTACTTTACAATGAAGCATTAAATAATTGAAACGGCGTTTTGGAATTGTGGAATGCCGAAAATCGGCAAGCGTAACGATGATTATACTTCCATTTGGTACGGAAGAAGGACCAACGTAAAGGAGGTCGTGGTTTAATTAGAATGTACATATGAATAGAGGATCAATAATTGAAAATCTATCAAATGAATCGAAAATCATTCATCCAGATAAAGGCAATTGTCTTCTTATTGATTTGAGTTGGGCATAGAAAAAAAAATGTAAGATTATTCTACGAAGAGTGCACAAATTCACTTAAGAAGTTCAATCCATTCTCAAATTATTGTATTTTTTTAAATTAAGTAATTTTGTAAAATATTCTGCATTTTTGAAAAGCAGACCAAATATTAAGGAATTGCTGAAGTTATGTACGAATGGGTTATGTTGATAGCAAATACTGTCGAAAATTTATTACGTAATTTATATTTATATAGCGGAATTTGACTATAACGACCACTAATACGAGAAACATTTTTCGTCGTTAAAATGTCGTTATAACAGAGGTATGTATTACAACCTCAGATCAGATCCAAATCCAAACTGCAATATAGGTAACCCTAAATACTTCACATAAATTGTGCATTCTAAGCTAATTGTAAGAAATTTACAAAATTCGATTTAGATGAGGACTCCAAGTGTCTTGTTCTCGACCAAGTATTTGTCTCCCTTCATGCAGAGTACAGACTGAGATGCAACGTGTTCTCCACGCTACCACAATTAACAGAGAGAACAATCTGAGAAGAATAAATAGAAAATTTGACCTAAACAAAACGAACCAAAGTGGACGAATGCATATTTTTACACGTACACATTTTTGTTTCCATTATTTCAATTAGGAGTGGAAGAGACCTACAGTTTCTTGCCGACTCCGAACGACTAAGTTCAAGAAGTTTTTTAGTTTTTTAGTTTTTTTAGACTTTCAGTAATTACACTTTGAACACAACAAAGTGAAATGCGAAGCCTGAAACCACAAACATTAAGTGATGTAATGGCAAACGCGCTAACAAGAGCCAGGAGCCAGTTTCTGAATATTTCATGCATGGAGTCCAATAAAAATGTGTTCAATCTGCACATATAAGAATTTGATGCATAAGTGTTTGTTTGAAGTACGTAGGTTTATGCTTTTATATCGCGAGTTAGGCAACACCAAATTGTATATTTCTTTTTTTGCTGGAATCGTATTGTTTTGTAGCTGGTAGCTGGTTGTTTTGTAGCTGCATGTCAAAAAGGCAATCTAACGAAAAATCATCGAAATCTGAGTTGCAAAACTGGAAATAAAAACAGATAATTTTGTCAGCCGTTTTAAGAGATATGTCGCGTCGCTTATACATTGGTATAGCCAGCGCTAAGTGCTTGTTGATGTATGTGAAGTATGTTGCACATGTACATTTAAGCTTCTATCGAGCAAGACCCTCTGACACCGGTCATACATTTTTGGCCCATAGAGACAAAACTTTATCTTGTTTTGCTAAAGATTCTGAGAACTTTTGCTTTATGTTATTTTGCTAAGAATTTAGAAATGTTTAATAAAACAAAGTTAGAATCCATCGATCCAAATCATAATTTTACTGTAATTAGTTAAAATATTATACTTAAATTTTATAATACAGTTGAAGTGAAAATATTTTGAAAAAAGACATTCCGTCCCGAAACGGTCTGGACTCATTTTATGATTTTGCCCATTTTAGTGTTAAGTGACTTTTTGACAGTTTGTCGTCTCTTTAATTAGCTTCCTCAGCCCATCAGAACGCTTACACGTCACCATTATTTCTCACTTAGTCAATATATGTATGTAATTGTGATCTAAATATTAGTTTAATTGTAACTTAATTTAATGAGAAATAAAATATAAATATAAATATATAATAATATAAATAAATAAACATAAATTGTATTTGAATATTTATATTTATATGCTTCAAATACTAAATTTTGTCCAGAATAGTTAAAATGGCCTAAATAAACGTTCCAGCTATTTCTATTGCAAATGGAATTCAATGAAAAAATGCGTTCAAAGTGTGTGTTTCAAGTATAGTGTAGAACTATAAAAATCATACTTAGTTAAGTGAAAAAGTTGTATTGGCTGGCAAAAATAAGACGGCGTCAAGTGAGTCTTTGCAAAATTTGCGGTATAGATACTCGGTGTTTTCTCATGGTCAACTGTTGGGTGTTCTAATAAAATAAATTTATTATTACACTGGGAGGTTTCTGAGCATTGACGAGATAGATTAATCCAGGAGAAAAGTAATCAGCTTAAGCTGGAATCAGCTAGGAAAAAAATGGCTTTTCTTATAGTTAGACTTCTCCCAAACCAGATTCCAGATGGAGGTCCTATCCCGTCTAACGCCTCTAGGAAGTGGACATTGAAATTATGAAAAGCTCACCTTTTCGCCTTCACTGGATGACATTTCGGCTCTTGTACACAAGTTGTTAAAATTCACCTTAATTGGAGCACTACAGTATCTTATTTATCGCCAAATAAACCACATTATACTGCATCGTACCTTAGAACGAGACTTTACTTCCATAACAAGCCCCACCTTCTCCTTATGCGTACGTGACTGGCACTGGGAATTCAGTGTCCCCATTCGACTAAGACAGTCTCTACCTCTGTCCGATTAAGGAAATCCCTTCATTGAAGTATACGTGATTTTTAATTGAATCATGTGAGGCAAGGACAGACACAAGACACATATCTCCTAGGCACAGCCCCAAGCAAACATTACGCCTTTCAAAAGCCAGTAAAAATAGAAATAAATAAATTCGAAATAGCAAAAAAAATAGCAAGAGAACAATATACGGACTCTTGGGAGAGGTTCATCTTTCTATAATCCCATCACGTACAAGAATTTAACCTAAATCATTCAATTCTCCAGCCCAGCCGTGCTTTGGAGCCAGAGTGGGGTTTTCTCTTCGAAGGTACCATGGTATTCACTGTTAATTGAACTGTCTGCAATGGTACTGTATGGGGAGGGAATTTCAAAAGCGACTCCTGATGAGGACTCGCTACACATATATCCCCACATTCAATACAAAACCCCAGTCCCTGTGTGCAAGGGCAAGATGTGTACTTAAAAATTACCTTGGGGAATATATATTTCCCAACAAACGCTGAAGTTAAAATTCCCTCTTCAAAAAAATACAAACCCTTGGTCTCCCACCAAAGAAAAGGAATCAGCTTCCTCCCCCAATTTTAGCCACTGGCAGTCCTTTCCCCAATGTGGCAAGGCGAATTGAAAATGCAGATGACATTGACGTCATCGCTCGGTGGGGCGAGCAGGAGGGAACTGTTGAAAAGGGTTTTATTCGATGGAATCGGAAATCAGTATGCAAACAACACAAATACAGGGATTATCATTAGTTGAACGTACACCCACCGAAAAGAAAGGCGACGAAAGAATTGTTTAAAGTAATCTCAACTTTTTCCGCCACCCCGTGTTGCCAGCCCAATCTTTGCGATTTTTTGTATTCAATCCGTGGCTTCGTGTATGTGCTCTGATACGTCATTGATACTGTACGAGCACATGTATATCCTTGCGTAGCCACGTGTTTACACGAGGTACACCACTCTATAGGAATCTGTCGGGAGGACGGCTTTTGGGAATTACTGAGGGCTCTGAGCGTACCACTCCTCGGCAGTGACAGTGTAAGCTGTACATCATTTGTGCGGTGAAATCCTTAGAATTTAAAGTGAGGAAGGTTTTCTTTCGTCCTTTCGTTTTTTTCATGATTAATCCGTTTATAACAAGCAAACACAACAGCACAGGGTAACATGTGTAGATTTATGACTTATAAAATGCCTCCTCGTTTGGGTTTGTGCTCAGGGATGAACAGGGCTGTGGATGTGCTTGCTGTTGTGGCTGCGGCTGGTGCGACAAAGGGATTCACTTACGATCTTTGTTTTTAATTAGAGTAAGTCAGCTTTTTTTATAATTTTGATTAGTTTTGAACCTAAGGTAGATACGTGCATATATTATATTTTCTTTTTGATCCAAGGAGTATACAGATAAGTCAATCAAGTGAGATTAAATTAAGTACAAAAGGTCTTGGATGTGTAGATTGAGTGCTTTTCAGTTTTGTGAATGTCGCCAGCCTCGTTGATACCTATGACAAAAGAAGGAAAGGGACTTGCCAGGTTACTGACCACAAGCTTTACGTGAGTGAACTGAACTCTGGATGAACAATGCTTGCAACTTTGTCGAAAGTGTGAGTTACATTAAGTTTATTAAAGGAATTTAGTCTTGTTTTGAAACTTGACGACACCAAATATTGTAGTAAGGCAATTGTGTTGTGGTTTGAATTGGCTACTTAGGGTGGATTCACTAGAAGTTGAACACAACTTTTCAACTTGTGATTTTATTTTTATTCATTCAAGGTTGACGGTTTCAACTTCCGATGTTCAACTTAAGAGTTGATCAACTCGATATTTTCCCACATCTCGAACAACATTAGATTTTGCAGAGAGTACTTGAGATACGACTTGATGCGTACTTGAATCACGAATGGAAGGGACCTACAGCTTTATGCCGACTCCGATGGCGAAGTTGAAAAGATTTTTCTATCCAGGAATATTCTTTGAGTATTGTCAGTGCCTAGAAAAAGGTGTAACCGTGAAAGGTGGTAAATACGTAGGAGTAGAATGAATCCTGCCATAAATGGGGGATTATTGGGACTACAGTATGTATACGTATTGCTAATACCCTATAATGGAAATCCGCTCTTTAAAAATTTAATAGACTGCGCTTGGTTTCCAGAAAATATAAATTTCATGATTTATTATAGTTTCTTTCAAACTCCACATCGAGTTCGAGATAAAAGAATGCTGAGAGGATCCAGTGCTGGCTTGTCAACAAAAATATGATTGATTATTGATTTTTCAAATTTGGAATTTTCCCTCAACGATCTAACACGTCTCTCTTGGCTAGGTGGTAGGCTTGAACGAGCTAGCTCAAAAGAAAGCTCTAACAAGCGAACTAGGTGAACTAGTTCACAATGTCATTTTATTTCAGTGCTTTTATTTAAGTAGTTCAACAAACATAAGCAGCCCTCACTTTGCGTACATGTAATTCAGTCAGAATATCTGAACTAAACTGAACTACGCTGATTGCTTTTCTTTGTGTGTGTAAGTGAACGAATACTTTCGTATTATGTGCGGTTGCATTATGGTTTGTATAGCGTTTTTTCGGCAGCGATAAATGGATAAACTATTAAGAAGATTTATTGCTTATTATTTGTGTATTTAATTCAATTCATGCCGTTGTGCCGGCTCACGACTACGACCGCACTCGCAGCTGGTCAGATCACAATGATAAGAAAGATAAGGGCTAAAGTGCATGTCATTAGTATTATGACTTATCGAAGAGCACGCTCTGCTGTTCTCAGAGATGGAGCAGATCTGTTGTTGTGTTTCTTATTGAATCAGCATGTTTGCTAAAAACAGGACTGCAACACACTTTGATTTGTTTTGTTCGCTTTTTGTCTGTCATTACTAAAGTGGATCGGGAGATCTATTTCAATCTCTAATTGAGTGTGTACATATTCACATGGTGAAGTAGAATTGTCTGTATGAGATTGGGTATGAGAATATAAGAAGAGGGCAAAAATTTGTTTGTTTTCTAAATGTAATTTCTCCACCCAACCGACTGCAACAAATCCAAGTTAATGAGCAGTTATCCATAACCCCACTTTGAACCCCACTACTTCACGAGCTATACCCCAGCACGACCCGAACATTCGCACTTGCCCAAACTCAGCGTCATCGTGTACTGCACAATCAATACCCCACCACGATCATACCAAACACACTTTCCTTAAACATTGTCAGCATTTCCTGCACACACAACAAACCACCGAACAATCACCTTTAGTTTTGGGTAGCTAAGCTATTTCATTATTGTTAAGGTAGGTTACGTTAAGCTAAGATAATGAATAATAAAAGCAGTCGATCTTAAACTTCAATGAATGACAGACTTCTTTTAAATTGCACTGTCTTGGTATAATATAATCTTTGATTGAACTAAATGAACTATAAGAGTGAACTAGTTCAATGTTCTTTCTTCTTCGTCCCCACAGGCTCTGCATATGGTGTCATGGTTAAGCCCCATTTTTTCATGATATATCAGCTGATTATGACCAGTTAGCGCTCCGACTACCATCCGCAGCTACTTTTTGTAACATTCTAAGTCTGTTGTTTTCGAGAGAAAGATACACCCTTATGAGACATTGCCGATATCGTTTTAAGGTGCTGCAGATTCGGTGTTCACAATTTCTATCGACAAGACAAAACCGCGAACTCTACGAGCTATACCAGGATGTGGATGTAGTCGGGAAGACAAAAATCCGTCGACTACACCTTCTCGGCCATATTGAGTACATGGATAATAATCCTTCAGCTGCGAGGGTCTTCGAATCCGGAAGACCGAACCTCTAGTATACGGACCAAGTAATCGCGGATTCAAGATGAAAGATGGAAGCAGCTTGCCAGGACCGTCACGATGGAAGGCAGCAATTGCTCAGGCTCAGACGTTCCATGGGTCGTATGCCTGACATGTAAGTAAGTAAGTTTGCTTGAATGAAACCATGTAATTGAACAATGGACGTAATTGTTTCAAATTATACTCGACCTTCATGCGAAATGGCAACTTAGTGCAATAAATCCAACCTAATGAGGCTAAATAAAATGTTACTGGAACATATTTTTTTAAAAACTAGAAGCTTTTTATAGGTTTTGCTGATCATACGAGTAATATGCTTGGACTGACTATTTCTCAACTTTGATGAGATATAAACTAAATATGATCCTCTTGACGAAGCGGTACGGCTGCTCCTACTGAAGTAAATTAGATAAGTTGATGGAACAGATTGGTAGATTGGTTTGATGCAACAAGAGAAACCTTTGTTCCTAGAGAATAGTGTATATATATGTAATAAAACGCGAAGCTTCAAACGTTATAAATCACACTGAGTTCTTGTGAAGAAGTGTCTTCTTTAATTGACATTTGACATTTATAATCATTACTTAAATTTAGTTCAGTTAAGTTTAGTTTAGTACATAATTGTTGGTAAGGTAGTGAGCTGATAATGAAGATAACAATAAATTAATTTAATGCATACAACTGGATAATTAAAATATCTTTCGATGGAATAGTAATCAATGTTGGACACCTACCCTTGGTATTTCTGTGTTATTCCTGACACATGAAAATTCATAATTAAGTGCTCCTCTCTATCAAGTCAGACAATGCTCAGAAATTATAGCAGCCCAGAAACGGGTTCAATAATTTCCCCCCTCAAAGTCGAAATAAAGTATTAACGCGGCTCCTATCTACTGCAATGGCTGTGCAAAATCTAAGAGTTCCTTCACTTCTCAATCATATACAAGATTGCATTGTTATGCATAAATGTATTACAATTCTTGAGGTTTCATTTAAAAGTATATTCCTTTAAAAATAATCCAAGGTGATGAAGGTACTGTGAGACATTTCGGGAGGCTTTTACATAAAATCTCTTAATTAACTCTCCTTTGACAAAGGGCAAGTAAATATGTTGAGTACACAAAAGTCTAATATTGATTGCGATAATTTTTTTTTTTTCGATTGTAAACTTTTAGTTAAAACTCTCGTCATCAATTCCAATCAATTGAAAGAACATGAATTCGCTCAGTCCGAACTGCTGACACTTACTCTGAGAAAAACAAAAACAATAACATCCACGGTCAGATACATTCCATGGATGGAAGGGCGAATTAGGAATCCTGAATGCAAATTTATAGAGGATCCATGTAATTTCGAATCCAGTAAGCCCGCATCTACATCAGCAAACTCAAAAAGTGACTAACCCATCCCAATTGCCAAATCCCTCGTTTTTTGCATGCCTGGTCCCCAATGACCCTCATTTCTCACACAGCAAATCCGCTCAGCGTCCTCGCCAATGTCACACCAACAGTGAACACTCGTTTTTGCCTCAGCAGTTAACTGCTAACGAATGTGTTGAACAATAAAAACAACAGAACGCTTGTCCTTAGAGATTGATTGCTGAGTAGATTCACAGTCAAAATTCAGCAGCTTTGATACAAAATTTACTACAACGCACTAACAAGACTTACGAGAAAGTTTCCTAACACGACCCGAGGGACATGTCAACCACTATGCAGCGCCATCGCCCATCGATTCACCCGTCAATTGAAGCTCTGGTGTGGAATGTGGGTAGCAGCAGTTCCTGCTCTTTGACAGCGATATCCGTGGCAATCGGAGTAAAAGTGCCCAGTTGTTCAGTCATCCGACAGCTTCGTCAATCGACTTCCGGCTATATTTTGAAACGATGCCTTTGTCCTGCGTTCGAAATACACTCCACTCAGCAAAATTCATTTCCGACATTTCAAACGTTTTCATGTCAACTTTCCACTTGATTCCGATTTTTTGTGTGTTTTCTTTGAATTGTTCATTTGACAGATGTTCGTTGTTGACAAACAAAATAGACGCAGAAGGACACTTTCCAATTAGAACTGGATGCATTGGTTATTAGTGAACCAACAAAATCTATTTGAATTGTGACACAAAGAACGGAAGCCCATCCACAGAGCAGTGCCACAATTGAATTTGCCTTTTCACCAAATCCCCAGCAAGGATATTCCAACTGACAATTGTGTACGCAACAAGGTACTGGTAGAGTAAAGCGCAACAATAAATTGCACATCATTAAAATTACATCGCTTAAAGACCGCCATTATCCGGCACAAAACGGATGAGAAGTCTTGCTGCCCGACATTCACTCGTTAGCCCATCAATGGGAATGGGTGTGAATAGCAGAATACCAGTGCTGATGCTGATGCTGAAGATGAGTAACCAAGCCTGGCGGGAAGACTGCAAAAAAAAAAAAAATGAAAAAATACCCTCGCACTCTGTGCCAAATAAAATATTTTTTTTTTCGTTAATGGAAAGCCAGTGGGGGTCATACTGAATGTGGCTGAATGCTCAAAAGCCACCACAGCAATCACATCACCACACACACTCACGTGAGGAGGGGGCGCCAAAGAAGGATGCCACGTCAAATGAAAGAAGCCAAGGAAAAGACCATTCACCATTCACAATAACAACCATATTTGAATTCAAAATGTCCTAGTTTTGAGTTAAGTTTTTTTTTTGCTCGGTTTAAGGCGGCGCACTAAACGAAGGCACAAATATCCTATTCAGGCTCAAGTTAATTATGACAGCAGTTCGTCGTTGTGGCTTACTTTTTCTTCTCTTTTTCGTTTTATTCTTCATATACCCCCTCCTTAGAAACCAAAAGAGGATGAAAGAAAAAATTTGCAAATCTAAACAAAAGGATTCCTTTAGTGTGAAATACAGGATGTAGAACTCTCCGCAGAAGGACAAGCACGGAGGGGGATGCTAAAGTTTTTCGATGTGACGAAAGCTCTCTCAAAAAACTTCGAAAAACTGAGAACAGTCTGGCGCAGTTGTGCCCCACGTGACACCAAATTTACGCTCTACGCTCCCAGAGAGATGTCACGGAGGCTGGAGGGATAAGTATTCGGTCCACGAGATATCTAATTGCCCATAACGAAAAGTGGATCAGAAGCTTTCGGGGGAAAGACACACTTCAGTGTGATATTTGCGTTTTATGCGTTAGCACGTCGCGCGCCGGTTGCTGTGGATTCGGTTCGGTGTTTTTGACTTTTTATTCTGCTAACGGATTTTAGCACTCGTACAGACGAAATTACTATTAGCCGTGACGTGAGCTTGAGCTCAATGAAAATGTGTGGTGATTAATGCAAGAGTTCGATTGTGTTTTTGATGACAAATTGGAAGTGGTCAGAAAGGGATACACTGTTCACAATGCTAACTGTGCTACCATAAAACACTTGAGTACCACTCTAAGTTGGTCACATGTTGGATTTCTATATCAAGCCTTGCCCAAGCGAAACCGAAAAGGGATTAATCACACCACCCCCAGGATCACCACCAGCACTAGGAGAGGAAGAAAACAGGCCGGGAACTAGATTTCAATATGCCAACATCCAGGATCTATCTGACATTATTAACAGCTGTCATTCTGGGGACGGGTAAGTCGAAAGCACCGATGAAATCGAATCGAATCGAATCCTTTTCTCTTTCAAGTGTACTTATGTATGTATAAATTGAATCTCTTCTTTATTTCTGAGTTGTGCCTTTGTGCCGCCGAGAGTGGTTGGGGATACAGCTGAGCGCACATCCTTCGAATAATCAATGAATTATGCTGCACCCTCCCGTCTGTGTCAACGTCCTTCGGGGCGTTATTTTTTTTTTTTTTATATTTCAATTTTCCCAATATCAGTTTCGCCTCGAAAAAGGGATAATTTAATTTCGTTGCCTTGAATTCTTAAGCCAGTAATATATTTTGTTTGAGGTACAGTTTACCTCAGAGGGATATCTGTGTTTTTTTGTTTTTCAGTCGGTAGTCGGCTGAAAGGGATCTCCCATCTTAAGCGATGGCAAAAAAGTTTATTTTTATTATCAGGAAGGCCGTCCTCGGATGCCGTGAAGGGTGGGACCATCGAAAGAATGGAAATGTTTACGCAAATCTTTAAGGAGTTTCTTTTAACTTTCGCTAACTTTGTTAAGGGACACTGGGCGCCGCGCCGTGCCGTTGTCTTGGTTTGTGCGCTCTTTGTTTGTTTTCGGGCGGGCTTCCTGGGGCTGGCTGATGCTGGTTCCTCGGTCTCCGTTCTCTGCATGTAGCCACATCGATGTTGTCGTTAGTCCGCACATTAATTTTGACTGTGCATATATACATTTTTTTGGTGTTGTTTTTCTTCCGCCCTCGCCGCTTGATGCTGGGAGTTATCCTGCGGATTCGACCACACCTCTGCATGACTACCATCACCAAGTCCTTATGAATAATTCAGAATTCAATTTGAACATGGATTTTGGGTTGTTTTGCTGTCCCTATCCGTTTTGCGTATGTCTGACACAGAGGAAGAGGGCGCGACCGAAATTATGTGCACCCACGGAAATGAATAAAAACGAGTTCTGATTGTACTCTCAGATTTCAAGGATTATTGTTGTGAAATTGTTTAATTAAATCAAGGATCCGCTTTTGACTAATCTATCTTCCACCCCCAGCCATTGTTCTCTTTTTTTTGCTTTTCTGTTTTATCTGATTCAGATGTTTCTGTTGTTTTTGTGGCATCCTTAGGTCTACACGCTGACCAGCTCGTTTGCTGATCCATGGTGAACGAAAACAAATAGAACGAACTAATACAACGGCTGGCAGCAAGGACTGTTGTTTGGCTTGCAGCTGTCAATTGGGGCAGAAATGAGCAGAACGGCGGCGATGGCAGTGAAATGTTTTATTGCGGTTGTTGAAAACGGCGCGTAAGGACTCTTTTAATTAAGCACTTATGTCATGTTAGATAAGCTTCGGAGAGTGCACAATGGTCTTTTGTTGGAGTGAAAGTGAGCTTGTTCGCGTCGGCACCGCCACGGTGTTTATCTTTGACTTGTTTGCATATTTTTTTTGTTCCTCTTTGGCGTTGGCAGCAAGTTCTCCTTTCCTGTCACCATCTTCTGTGCCTTTTGAATATCGTTTGTCTTTTTTGCGGGTTTTCGTCTACTTTCCTTAGCTCATTGTCGGGTTTTGTCATTTGGGTGAGAAGCTCGACCAGCACAGGATGTCGTTAAGCAATTTTTTTGCAGTTAAAGTTGTATCCTTTGTAGCTGTTGTTTGCTTTTTAATAGACCAGCCGGATGTGGCCCTGGGAAATTTTCAAATCCAACACACACAGTCACACAGAGCTCCACACCTTGTGCATGTCTCTGTCCTGAGAAAGTTACCGCAAGACGTGTGCGATTACTCCCCCGAAAGGATATTGCTGCTAATTTGTGTGTTTCCTTTGTTTTTATCTTTTTATGTATTTTTACCGCAAAGTTTCCCTGGCGCTTGCTTCCTTGTTGTTGAACTTCCTTCAACTTTAGGTTGTTTGCGTCTCAAGGACCGAGTGGAATGCTTGAAGAGAAGTGTCCTTAGAAGGAAAAGGAATGCAAAAAAGTATATTATTCGAATGAAGATACTATGCCCGTTTCGTACAATTAAGTCATGTCTTACGGTTCCTTTTGGCATTCCATTCCTAGGGAGTGGAATGGGTTAATGGCATGTGGGTATGGTTGGTCATTGAAATTGTGTCACTATTGTGTTCATGGGCGAGATTAAGTTAGCTTAGAGGTTGATATTTGCTAAATGGTGCTACGGAATTGTCCGGGACGTTAAATGTGCAAAATGAAGTATTGCAGCGTGGCAGGGATAGGTTTTATGATTGTCAAGTTGATTCTGCTATGAATAAAATATTTTAATGGAACCCCGGAGATTATAACTCTCGAGATGGGTAGATATGTACGTTGAACTTTGAAGTTATGAAAGGGACTATAATTTTACCTTATGCCTTGGTAAACCTAGCTCATTTGGGATACATCATGAAAGCGACCCACAATCACGAGAGAACGAAACGTAAACAGAACGGTTTTATGATTTTATGGCCAACAGAGATGTGAATACACACATATGCATGGTTGGTTGGCAAGTCGATTAGCTTTTGCTTGTAGAGTTTGACGTAATGGCTTTTACATCATGTCTGTTTACTTTCCAAACGTTTACTTTTATAAAAGTTTTTGGCAAAAATGTAAAAACAAAAACTTTTTCCAGAGTAAACGATGCAGACAAGGATGAGCATGTAAATATAGGATCCTTTTGAAATTGAGAGCGATGAGTTATAGAGGGTAATAACATCCCAGAACCACCTGAATTTGGAACAGTTTGGGGTTACTCTCAACATTGTCCTCATTCTACGCGTTTGATGTCAACAAATTGTGTAAGAGAACAAGAATTGACGTATTAATTGCTAAGCTGAGTTTATATCCAATTACAAACCATTTCCAATTAAATATTCTTTCTTATTTGACACATCTCGACTCGGCTTACGAAGCTTCTAACTTTCCAGACTTGTTGATCACTAGAACATCATTGTTATACACACCCCGGTATGATTTATGTCATACTTACTTGTCATGACAAATGTTTGTAACTGATAATGATCAATTTAACTTTAATAGCAGGATGATTCTTATTTTTGGGTGCTTTCTATAAATTCCAGTCTTAGCAATGAGTTAGAAAATACTGGACTTGCAGACAAGCTATTGTTCCGGTCAAATTGAATGTGCTAAATAAACCACAAGTGCATGGGTGCCTAGCATATAATTGCCTGGGAATAGTTATATGATTCATATTGTAATGGTAATAGTGTGAATTCATTTGGACAGCACAAAATTGGCTAAGAGACAAGAAGGATGAAAGCTGTGTGGATCACATTGAAGAGACTCTTAGCATCAAGTTAGTATTAGGTAGCTAGTTAGGAGGTACTGCTAGTGAATGCTCCAGCTCACTCAGATGACCTTCTGATACCCAGACTACTACCACTGATCGACCACTCCAGTAATAGTGCTGTTAATTTGATCCCAACGGCAAATGGTGACTGGATCAGATTTGAAAATTGGATCAAAGCGTATTAACTTTGCTATCACGGGGATTACGCTTAACCAACCGTGCTATCCAGTCGATTTCAAGATATTGGGACTATGCAAGAACCTCACGATGCTCAAATTGTAAAAAACAAATCACGTTGTCATTATAACACAAAATCTGAAGTAGTAGAAACTCAAGTAGTATCAAGTATATTCTAGAACTGGTATATTTCATGTAAATATGTCCTCACCTTTGATATCCCTATAATTATAACTGATTTTGGCAAATTCACTTGAACTTTCAAAGCAGCGGTTTTCATACATCTGGAATTGAGTACAAAACTGAATGCAACAAAACCAATGTTGACCAGAGTAAGATTTCTGTACAATCTCATTTTATGACTTATAGTAATGCATTTTGCATGACACTAGAAACTGTCGTGTCGTGCACTCCCTTAATAATATTCGCCAGGTCATCAGCATAATCTATGGTAACGTAGCTAGGCCTTTTAAAATATTCAAACATTTTTCGATAACTATCCGATATAACAAGAGGGAGAGAACGGCCTCTTGTGGATACCCCTTGGATCCCACCGCAAGAAGAATTATTGGAACTAATTTCCAGCATAACACTGATCCAATGGTTGTTCGATTCTCTATCGATACCTCTACTACTGATAACTCTTGTGATCGTAGCCCTCTATGTCGATGAATTTAGAGACTATCTCCCTCGTCTTAAGTACAAATGTTGCCGCTTTATGAATGAAAACCACATTAACTCATAACCCTAAAGAATCTGATCATATGGGGTACCCGAAATAATGGAAGACTATATTATATATGGTCTCACTGACGAACTATAAATGGACTTAATACTATATATGTCCCGAAAATCTTTACTATAGTAGAATCTCGGAAACATGAACGGTTCTATAAGATGAACAATTCGGAAAGAAGAACGGATTTGTAAGACAACTTTCTTCCTGGCGATGATCTACCATAGATCAGCTTTTTAAGAAAAACGTCTAAATAAGTCTGTTTTATACCTTTTATGAACAAGTTTTCTTTATTGTTTGTTTGTTTGTTATTTCTAAATCAATTTAAATGTTACTTGCTGGATGTACATACGTTCTAATTTGATTCTCGAAAATTTACACATTTTGAAAAGATGAACGGAGCATGTTTTATATCTGTTCGTATTTCTAAGGTTCTACTGTATTTCGTTTCAGAAAACCTAGCATAGAGTTAAATTTCGCAATCGTTAAGTCATAATATAATGCAAAACTTAACTTAGCATCCAAAATTACAAAGATACCTAATTTCTCCTAGGCGATTACGTCAAAGATCATTTATTAAATAATCATAAACAATCGGGGATATAAATCTGTGTTTGCATTCAGCTCTAATCCATTGTGTTTACATTTTTCTTCAAGTGCAAACACATTTGATGTCGCCTGCTAATCTGAAAGTTGTACAGTGATTGAAAATTTCATGACAAGGAAAGAAATAGTAACGGTCTTAAATGGCTGCCTTGTGGCACGCCTAATGTAATTTGTATTAAATGAGATGTAAAGCTATCCAACCTTACCTAATTTTTCCTGCCCCTTAAGTTAATAATGACCTTGATTTGTAGATTTGTGCCGCTCCTGGAATGTTCGCAATGGCTTCGCAGCATTTCCTCCAAGAACTCTATTCGTAGCGTCTAAATTCAGAATTCTATTCTATGAGGGCAATACCATGTTCATCCCACCTCTTAATTTTTCTGCCAGAATTGAAGAGTTTTGCCATTTTTTCCTGCGTTTCGTCAGTTGATCTTTCCACCAAGGCACGTTAGCTTTATTTGCAGGGGCTTTAGGAACACGATTGTCATTGTAAGAATTAAGTTAAACAGTATACTGCTGAGTTGGATTGCCGCACCATCAATGCTCTCAGTGGACTCGGTTGACTTGAGCATCATCTTCATATATGAGAAAATAAGTTCCCGGCTTGTTTGCTGGGCCCAACTCCACTACGGACGAGAAGTCCAGAGATCACCAAGAGCAGAGGAAATATGTTCTCAGATATTCAAAGACTTTCCATCTTTCTTAGTCTAGTTCACTTGCATTTGCCTTCTGAAAGCAGAGATTTGCATAAACTCCATGTCGTGTTAGTCTATGTCTGCTAAGATCTCTTCTTACTACACCTTGACATGCCACTGTATTTTCTGAATTCATCTTGTTAAAACAATGATATTTCTTTTGGCACCACTGTCGACGCTATACAAATTTGTTTATTATTTATTAAGCCTTTTAATCCTAAAAATGGCTTATTAATACCATCGGAATAAAAATATTAATGAAGCCGTACCTTGTTAACACAACCGGAATCAAATCAATCTCCTTTAAACCTTCGCTTCCGAACTCAACCGCCAACAAAGTAATGCCATCGTGTTCTTCTGAATGGGGCCAGGAGAAACGAGCGTTGCAGTTTGTAGAACTATATCCATAACCAACAGAATCATAAACTTGGCAATCAAAGTCAGTCAGTCAACATTGTGTCAATTCATACCGGAAACCCACTCAACTTCAGGAACATAGGACTCTGTTCACCGTCCAGCATTACCCCTGAGTTATGATTGCAACAAATTTATAGCAACAAATGCAGCAATAAAACCGCCCTCGAATGCTTCAATCAACATTTCATTTGGAACTCCACGATATGCAGCCAAACATGGGTCGCCGGAGTTTTCAATTTCGCCGAACGAGGTACTCGCCCGGCGCGTTTACGCTCCGTTATGATCTCCATAGTCCCGAAATTGTGGGGAATCTCATTTGAATACAAGAAAAGGTCCATCAACATTTCATCAGCATAAAATACGAACACAATAGTGAATTTCGTAAAATAGCTCCTCCAAGGAGCAGGCCCCAAGAGAACAAATCGAAAAGGACATTTGACGCCTTACAAGTGTGCTGTGTACGAGCAGCAACAATGTGTGCACATGGAGGAGGTGCCTTCTCCATATCCAGTCTGGTTTACTCGTGTTACATACAGTCGTGACTGCCAAGATTTGTGTGTTGTTCACTCCTCCAGAGACGGATATTTGATCCCTCAGTCTCCAGGGACCGCCGTAGGCGATAAGGCATAACGTTGTTACAAATGCATTCGACTAGAAAGTGAAACTTCCAAGGAATGCTAATTGATGTTGAAGGTTAACTACGGTCAATTGCCCTGACCTTAATAGTTGGCGTTTGAAATGTGTTCTCATGCAAAGCAAATCGATAGAACGTAACAAGGTAATGAAATGTTGTTGGTATGGGAGTCCGATGGACTTGTGCAGTCACTATAAGTACTCTCCGACGCAACGGTCAAATGAAAAGAACGACCCAGGGAAAGGAAGTAGTACGAGGATAAAGAAGTTTCCAATTCGCACTCAGTTCAGTGAGTCCAGTAAGAGTTGGTGCTTTTGCTTAAGCACGACTTCAACTTTCCACGTTGAAGCAGATGAATGCATTTTGCATGAAATTCATTTAATTCCCCGTCAATTGTCGACAGAAATACTTTGCTTCGTTGTTCGTTTTCCATTTTTTGCTTTCTTTCTTGTTCAACTGAAGAATGAAGCAAAGAGTTTTGTTCGAGATGAGAGAAGTTTTGGTGTATAAGAGGAAGTTTAAAGTTACAGAAGTCAGTGAAGTGACAGCCTAAGTATATTGAGGAAGTTTGCGTCGACAGTCAAAGAAAACTAAGGACCAGACAAAGACACTCGAAACAGTTTGCTTGGGGAATTTCATAACTTCCCAGTCGCTACCCCAAAAAAATGGGAGGGGGTTGAGTGTGTCGGTAATTAATGCAGTGACCCAAATATTATTTACTATTTGTACTTGAATATTTCTAGACACATTGAATTGGTTTGACCGTTGAGCAAAATTAGGTACCGTCTAAGTGATTGACGCAAAGGCGATTTTGTCTATAATCACATGATACATTTTCACTCTATTTCGTTTAGTTGTTCCTATTGACTCAGGAGTAAGTAACAAAATTTTTGATGCCAGATTAGCATAGTTTGGCAAGAGGGTCAAATGAACTTTCGGTTGATGGTCGAATGACTTCGTTTCAAATAAAAGAGTCGTTCCCTTACACTTTGATGACAGTTGTGAGTCGGCATATCTTTTGTCTTCCGACCGAATTTGTACATCCGCGGAGTATACGGCAATCGCAATGAAATTCATACAACGCAGAAACCTAAAACAACTACCAGAACATCATCTTGCATTAAGGAAGACCATAAATGTAATCGGAAGCGTGCGCAAAACGGAGGGCTTTGTCTCATCTCATCATAAAATGTTTCATGTTTTTCATTATCTTAGCCACATCGCTGATTATGGCTTGGTAAAAGGGAGATGGCATCAGCATTGATGATATTAGTTTCCTGTCTTCGATGACGGAATAATATATTCAAGCCTACACGGATGTAATGTTGTGTGTGTGTGATTTATTTGGGCTGAAATTCTGAGTGATATAAAGAGTGACCATAAATCAATGGCAGTTTTTTCAGTTGTTAGGTTTCCGTTGCTGTCAAAATTACCAATCGCATTTAGATCACATGATCACATGTCAAATTATTCAGTGAAGTTTGCCATTTTATAGCACGTCGTTTCACTCTTCCCGAATGAGTCAAATTTGGTGGATAGGCTGGTCGTCATCAAGGGTTCATTATGCAGACAATTTGTCGCACAGTAGACAAGTTGGAACCAGTGCCGATTCGACTTCTCTTTCGGGCCTATGTCCATATATGATTGTTTTTGAGAGGTGCAATGTTGCCCGGTGTTCTTGATATTTCCCAAGAAATCTTTTGGGTCGAGACTGGTTCACGGGTTACATCAACATGCCAAACTGCCGTTATTAGATTGAACACAATCCACAGGTGTTCAACCATTAAGCATCATCGGACCTTATTTCTCTTACTTCGAAATGAGAAAGGAGACAATTTTACCGGCAACGGTTTCAGGTAGTTAGCGATGTTAGCCGACTTTATTTAGCCATAGCTAATAAAGCTTCAACATGGTGGCGCTACTTGCTATTCAAGCGCTGCTACCCTCAAAGTTGTGACACAGAAATTTTGGGGACTGGGTCATGTTAAAGCTAACATTCATCAATTGAAATTTGACACAACTCGATTATTATATATTTAGGTTAAGTCCTCAGATTAAGGAAGCAAAGACATTCGAAACGCTATTGCCGGAATGGCGGCCCACATATTGGACCGCGCCATAGAAAATTTTACCAACCACTTGCATGATAACTTGCGTTGCCACACTGTACACCTCAACAGGATTTTGTTTCGTTCAAATTTAGGCCATTAAGACAGTGAATTAGGGAAATTTCATTCACGACTTCGGTTTTCGTCCCGAAGGCCAATCGCTAAGTGGTGCTGATTTGAAAATTTCAGTTCTTCATATTCTTCTTTATTTCGTTGTGGATGGAGACGTCCCTTCAATATATAAATATACGTATTTTTAATTTGTGATGACCATATCTGGCAGTTTTGCAAGTCTGTGCCCTCAGATTTATAGCTTTGAATGTCTCGATAGGTGGCTTTTATATGGGGGCTTTTTTTCAAAATTCAGCATATTTATGTTGCGGGTTATTTTGGAAGCATCAACAGCGCTAGCTCCAGTGTTGGTTATAAATGAAAAATTAAAAATCAAAATACTAATTTAACAACTCGAATTGTAATGTAACTTGGAATATTTTTATACAATTCTAATTCTGTGATCCCACGTTTTGGCACTTAAAATTCTTCATACAGAATGCTCTGCCTCTTGCACTCTCATTGTCAGACCCGCACCACACCCAGTGTTGTCGTGTTGTTACAAATGTGTTTTAAACAAGGGATATACAAATGAAATACAATTTCATGCTTAGGCTTAGGAAAGGTAGGTCACGTAAGTGTATAAGACTTGTGTCTTGATTTCCAGTCTGATGTTGACTGCCTTTATTTTCGATAATCAACCTAAAACTCACCCATCTTAACACTAATAAATCTGGTGATTATGTTGTTCTAGGGCTAGTGCCGTGGTATGGCTGGTGCGCTAATGGGTGACGCTGCTTTTGACCAGTGCCCGATCGCCTGGGGTGATCGTGCGAGCATTCGGTGTCAGCGAAAACGTTTAATGCGTTCTTCTCATTAACTTGTGCATATAGCAATTAGGTGTATTCGAGGACACTTAGGATGGGCCAACCGCAAGAGGAACAGATCTACAGTAATCTACGTTAATTTTTAAGGCAATCCAAACAGAAATATTTTTCTAAGGTGAACATCATTTTCTTCCTGCCTTTTTGCTGTGGCTACAGCCTGGTAGGACCTTAGCCTCAATCATTAAGCCTCTCCAGCTGGATATATAGCCAGCTGCTTCAACTTTTCATGTTACGATGGCGTCGTTGTAACACATATGTGGACACAGTCTCATAGGGCTGGCACAGTGTCTCGCGACAAATTTACTACGAGTAGCAGCCATCTAATAGATGAAACAGGATTATAACTCACGTTTTTATTTGCAGAAACGGCGCACTGCAGATTTTGTATTGTCATCAGACCTTGTCTTGCTTTTGCCTTGCTTGAAATATACCACTTAAATTTACTATCATGATATGATTGATGTTTCATTATCCAGTAGTCTCTATGTTTTCTTTCCCAAAATAGTGGACTAAGGCCATCGCTTTTGTTCACAGAATGTTCATGGACTAATCACGATGAACAATCTTGATTACTTAGATCATTCTGACTATTATTTGTTTCTATTTGAAATCGAATTAAGTTGTTGATTGATGCCGACTGTCAGGACAAACAATTTGTGCAAGCATCTAAGTCGACTCTTTTTTGCAAAATGCCAAAAGCATCCACATTTTCACTTTCAACAATTCTTCCTTTTCAAACACTCCGTGCATAAATTACTCTACTTAAATCATATCGGTTTCAGGAAAGTCCCTTCGGCAATTTCTTTTAGGAACTGCATTCCTCCCACACGTCGCCTTAAACCACTTCCTTTCTGAGGACACTCATTAAAAGTATTCAAAGCCAAATACACTGACTCGCGGAGAAATTGCAGAAACTTCCAAGGGGAAAACTCTCAAGGCTAATTTACGAATAAAAATACGACGGTGCTTATGGCGTCGTTTCCGTAGAAGGTCTTAAGTAGATGTTGTCTGTTTCATTAACGTTTAAGGATATGAGGTTCGTATGAGCTCTTTCATGTATTTCGTACACGAAACGTTGGCATAAGAGAAAATAAAAAAACGACGAATTTATGTTGATGTTTATTTTACGACATCACATTAACCATTACGATTCCTGCTTCAAATAAAACATCGAATTTCACACCTTTTGGAGAGAGCGGCATTTGATAAATTTTCTTTTTTTTTATATATGATCCGACAATGTGTAGATGTGTGCACATGCTCAGTTAAATATTGGCCGCTTTCCTTCGTTTTGAAAATCGACCTGAAGTGACGACATAAAATCGAAAACGTATAAAAACCAAACCGTTCATCAAAGGACTTTATTTTACGATTAATTTTTGTCACTTCAGCGTCCGAATCGCATCACCAACGAGGTGACTTTGAAAACCTTGATACTTTGCATTTTCAGCAAAGGGAACTGTTCGAGGATCGAGGCGATGAATGAATTAAAGCGTTGCACTTGGAAAATGTTACGATCCGTCGATTGTTTTCATAACTCTATTGACATCTTGACATTGGGGTACTTCGTTGAAATGGGTCAGTTGTCGGCTTAGGGAGTCGATAAACAAATGCAAGTTTTTTTCGGACGATTAAGGAAGGCTGTTGGGGGCCAATAGCGGAAGAAATAATAGTCACTTGGTATATTATATTGACGTACCCTTAGCGAAAAAGTCAGTAGCAGAACTGTGTGAAAATAATAATATAATTGGAACCAAACACTTGAGAGTACTCATTTAAAACCTATAATAACCTGTGACCTGAATAGGCTAGTATGATCATGGATACCATACACTACCTCAGTCCACAAATCAGATAGTCACCTCAGTCCACCTAACATCGGCATCGCCATCCATGCAGTAGGTGAGAATCATATTCCCTATATTCAGTAAGACACCCACCTCAACGCATATGGAAAACATTCCCGATTTCCAGGGATGGTTGTACTTATATGGTGTATATGTCATCACCACACACTCATGGAAGACAAGGAATTATGTACATAAGTCCCGCTGACCGCTGGGAAATTACATAGCCATCTGGCGGCAGTATGTTCCATAGAGAATGTTATGAAGTATAAATATCGGAAGAGCGACAGAAGAAGCATAGTTCAGTTTGGGAATTTATTTAGCGCAAAGAATTAGAGCAAAGAATATTGTAGTAAAAGTGTAGCAAAGTATAAGAAGTAAACCAGTCTCTGTAAATAAATTCGTGTGTTGCAAAAGTAAACTTTTTCACTCTCCTGAATCCAGTGGTCGAACCCTTTTTGTTTACAATTTGACTAATTTTACTCAGAATCATTCATGAAAACCACAAAAATATCTATTCCCGTATATGTAATAGTCCACATTTGATACAAGAAAATAAAAACTCCTCCGTTTCTTTTGACAATTGACTTTATTCTGTTCTTTCATTCATTTAGTTACATTTACAATGCTCTTTAGCTGACAATAGATCGCGGTGCTGGCTGAGTAAAATCAAACGGAATTGGAATAGATTTGGACAGAGTTCAATGGGTTGGAAAATCACTTCACTCTTTTACAATTGAAGTCACTGAAAATCACACAATTTTTTTAACTTTATTTTTGAAAGAAGAGAGTGCATAAATCAAAAACATTTAAAAAAATAATAATTTGAATTTTTTTAAATTGTATCATATGGGCTGACATTTGTCAATTGCTGTCTGACTTTCCTTTTATTACTCAAGCAAAATCTTGAACATGATCTGGATAAGTGGCACAATACGAGGCAGTTTTTCGTATTTGCTTAATTTTTTTTTTTTGCCATACATCGTAAAATTTGCAATAGGACTTTGTTTTAACCAACCGACAGCGAATTTGTGTTCATTTCACACCGAGTCGAACTGTTTGCATTTTTATTCCGACAGTTCGGTCTGACTTAAATTTAACTCAGTTTGGATGCAATTAAGGTTGATTTGGCTTATCAACAGTTGACCCATCACTTCAACATATCCATTGCCAAATTAACTTTCGGAATCCAGACGTTTCTTGAAATGAAACTGACAATCCCAACAAGGTAATATCAAATTTGTGAATATTAGCCATATTTCACATGTTCTGGTCCATCAGGACATCCGACATCAGAACATTTTCATTTTACATTTTCTTTAATATTTACTCCACCCAAACATTTATTCTCTTTGGTCGTACATCAAATAAAATATTTACTCTCTTCCAAGTTTATGTCCTTTTATCTTGGAATTGTTGGTAGGTTACTTTGACCGTTGCCCATTAGACTAGACACACATGGACTAATGTTGGCTCCCATGTGAATAAACAGAGAGCTAATCTACTTATAGGCATATGGCAAATCATGCGACTTAGACTGATGATGCATGAGCACCTCATTGGATTGGCACAGGTCATTGAGAAATAAACCAATTAAGTGGCTGAGTGACTCGAGGGCTAGGAACATTCTGAGAGGGTGGATATCTCCCCCTGTGTGTTATGCATTTAAATTTAATATGAAATGCAAATGGGCGTATGTTGCTATGCAAGCTTTTGTTGAGAGAATATTGCACGAGGGATAAAAATTATCACTTTCCTCAATCGACTCAGCCAGCAACATAAACTACACTCTTGAGAGAAAGAGGAAATGGGGAATCGTCTTTGGATCGCGAAAGGGTACGGTCGTTGGCTTACACGTGGTAGCAATTCCCCTGTAAGACGTTTTGTTCAAACTTTTTAACATTTACAAGCAAAAGTGAAATAGTCGATGAAACCGTTGATGTCTTGTAGAGTTTATAGACGATTCACAAAAATAAGAACAAACTTCAAACTCTTAAAGTTAAAGTTTCTTTAAGTTTTTTTTTCATTTCACTAAAGGAAGAAGGCATTACATTGGATCAGACACTCCCTTGGAATGCCCACATCCACTAAACATAAACAAAGGCTATTAAATCTCACTGGTCCCTAAAACAGCTAGTATCGTAGGTAAGACATGAACTAAAAAATGAGTCTGGGAATCACAACCAAATTGTTAAGCTAACCATACTCTATGGTCCTGCCGCATCATGGAAAAAATGTGAACAAAACGACGGCATGAAAACTCAACAAAATACCAAGCCTGAGTGAGTTTAACTGGAGCAATGAAATGACACCGAAACATCCCACAGTGCGTTTGAGAGCAAACTGTGCCTTGTCAGTGACTTGAAAAATATGGAAAAGTGAATAATGAACATTGGTGAATTCAGGGATCGGACTTGGCAGTTTGGTAAACCATGTAAGAGTCGACGCGATTCACATTAACGAAGCATGTAACATCGTCATGAGGTCCAAAAGAAAGTAGACGAGATCGACTTGCATTTCTTTTATATCGAAACACAAAGTGCTACACCCTAATCAGTACGGCTTTGAAAAAGGCAAGAATGCACAATCACTACTGGGGGAGCTTACAATTATGGTAGGTGTGCATGCCTAAACAAAAACCATCGCAAGTCTACCACGGCATTCGATACCCTGACCCAGCTGAATGGGGTTGAGAGGAGTCCTGGCAAACTGGCTCAAAAGCTATCTGACGGATACAGGTCAAGATATCTGACACATTGAGCACTGAAAAGAAAGCCAATACGGTGTGCCACAAAGCCAATTGTATTCATTCTTTTCACGAACGAACTACTGATATTATTGAAAAAATCGACTGCTTATGCGTATGCCGATAACATAGCAATCGTGGTGAAACACAAACACTTGCATTCAGATGTGCAGGTGACCAGTGTCAACAAATAGCAACGCCATCGAGGTTGCCAGAAATATTAGATACCTAGGAATTAACATTGACGAGAACTTTCTCTGTTTCGAGCACATCAAAGTTATGCGCCTTTAACTTAAGAGTATCATCTTTGCAATGACGTACCTTAAGTGTTACACAAACATAGAAGTGGTAAAGCAGGTGTATTACTCGTTAACAGAGTCGCGCAATGGATACGGTATTCTCACCTGGGGAATCGCAGCAAAATCCCATCTGGATAAGATATCTAACATGCAACAACTTTTTGCAAAAATTGTTAGACCTTTTAAGTCATATTTTCAAGTTCAAGATGTCAAAGCAATCTCCCAGATGACAGCACTGCTTCACTACATGAGTGACCCACTATTTCAGCAAACCCTTAACCCACATTTCATCCTCAGTTGTGCGTAGATTTCTACGCATGTGGTATTTTAGTGTTTTCCATAATTTTTATTTTTATTTAAACCTTTTTTAGAATTCTACAGAAGGTGGAAAAAGTAAATGAGAATTGTAATAAAGTCAGAAAATTTCGGTAGTTACAAATATGTGGTTTTTGAAAAAGAAAATAAGAAAAAAGCAAGTTCTTGCGTTCAAAAAAAATATAAGACAAAAAGTAGCTCTTGCGTTCCGAGAGCTAACAATTTGTATAGAGACGGGGAATTACGATTACTGTCCCCAAAATAATGAATTCAATGCCACAGTTTTTAAAAGTCATTCCAAATTTAAAAAAAGAAAAAAAAGTAAAAAGGAATTTAAAAGATTTTTAATGCAATTACTTTCCCTATATTCAATTTTTTAATTCATAAATATTAATCTCACTCAAAGCTTGAACTTTAAACAACCATTTGTTTAAAGTGACTCGCAGATAAGCATTTAGTTTTGCAGGTAAACCATTGTAAACGGAGAAATAATAAAAAAAAAAGCCTTAAAATTGAAATTAATAATTAACTTTGTTAGCCGTTTAGAGATACTCGTCCCTAACCTGGCAAGTTAAGCCTTTAAGCCTTTAAGCCATCGTTTCAGTCGATGAACCAATACTTAACGCTGCTGCAGATAACCGCTCACATCTCGTTTTCGTCATTTTCAATACTTTTAGTGTCGTTGCATTTTAAGCTGTTTCCTAAGAGAAACTGGTTCTCAATCCAGAAATATTTTTCAGTTAGCAAAATGTCCGCCTTTGTTCACTTTAGCGCACTACTTTGGTGAACCTCCTTCTTAATTTGGGTGCACAACCTTAAGCGCAGTTTTCTGCACGGATTCAAAACCTCTTTGGGCTAGAACCATGTTGCGCATGCGCTAGTCGTGGGCCACCATAGGCTTTTTGATCCATAATCTCCTGGTTAGCTATGAAATCGTAAAGTCTGTACCTAAACATTCTTTTCTAGATGCCCTCAACACAAACCGAACTAAGGATCTCGCAGAGCTGATAGTAGGTCACGTTCAAGTTCTGCCATGTTTGGCATATATTGTGAGACTTCTCTTTACGGACACCCCTCTATGAGGGATACCTCCCTGAGGGATACCTCCCTCATAGATGGTTCCTCTTTTGTCCACTATGGAGAAGTATTTTTTTTTAATTGTTAGTGTTTCTCTAGATTGAACGTAATCATTTAAGCCTGCATAGCAAAGCAGCCATATTGTCAAATTGATAAATAAAGAACTGCCAATCTGGTGCGCCTATATGAACACCACACATTTAATACATTAGTAGTTTATTTATCTAACGTGACTCATCATTCTCATGAAGTTCCTACCCAATTCTCATCAATGCGGCAGGGAATGGGGAATGACAAAAATATAAACTGTTATTATGATTGAGAATGTATCAAATCAAAGTGACTTCAGATGCAGAAATGTCTGCCGCCTTGCTGGAGGCATCACTTCAAAGGACATCACGTCAATAGCAATTTGATTTTTATCTGACAAAACAAAACGAAAGATGACAAGGGAACAAAGCACAACTCAAACATGCGTCTCAAACGTTCAATTTAACAAGAAAAAACAAAACGGATGCTGGGGACACACGAGTATCAATATCATTAAACGCTCCTGACAAGATAATCCCAGGGACCCTCTTCCCCCTCCCAACCACGTCACGAGAAAAGGAATTCAGTGAAGAATTTCCATACTTCCCTGGCAATTTCGATGACTTTCTTCTTTTTGTTGTCATTTCTTTTTGTTTTTTTTTCTCGGTTCATATCCATCCGTCCGTCCTCTAACACACGTACGTACACGACCAAAATGGAGAAATTATATTATCCATGCTAGAAGAAACCTTAATGCAAAAATGACAATCGTTATTCTGATTTATTCACTTGATAACAACACGCAGAGGAGAAGACCCCAAGGATACGGAGGCTCAACATGTTTTGGGGTGCGTGTCGTCGTCGATGTCGTCGTAAACGGAAATACGGAAAGTACGAACAAAAAAGTTATGCTCCCTATACCACGTGCGGGTCTTGATCAAAGTCGTTGCTCAGGTTAAGTCAAACAATTCTGTAGTATTTCCTGTATCGAGACGAGATGATTCGTTCATATGATTGTGGATGTGTGAGCCATCTGTCGAAGAAGAGGAAAAAAAACTGAAGAAATGCGTTTTTCGTGTGCGATGAAAGTGATATCCTTTGTTCGTCCTTAATTTGAGTGATTCTAAGAGCGAGAATATACTTCAGGGAAATTTGCCTTTTCTTCGCCATGTCGGTTCTTCCTTTCTTTCTATTCACACTCTCTTGGGTAAATGTAGAAAAAAAGGCCTAAATATGCGGAAGCACGCGACAAAACATCACATCCAAGGGTGACACAGAACAAGTGAACGTGAAACTTGATGAAATATCAAGGACGTTTTTTGTAAAGGACGAAAGTTGGATAAGAAGAAAGAACCCGTACCATTTGAAACAAGTGAATTTAAATCCCGCCACTTCACTGTGTAGGGTATCCGGTTTCAAGGCAACACTTCACGTTGAAAGCTCATTCTTTGCCGCTAAAGCGGCCCCTCAAGGGAGCACTCAAAAAGGTAAGGAAACCAACTGAAAAGGGAAGGAACAACGCTATTTGCATATTCCTCGCGAGAAAGAAGTGACCTTTATGTGGGCTGGCTTGGGCTTTGTATGTCAGTTCTTGGCACATATTCTCTTGCAGAATGTTGACAGATGTGTTGGTAAATACTAACATATTTGTTTTCGTACAAATGTCCCTACACACACTCACACTCCTTTCTACGAATGAATGCTTACGGGTTATGAGTTTTGCAATGAAAAGAACATCGCTCTATGCGGTCACACGGGAATGTTTGTTGAAAAAGAAAATGTTAAGAATGCTGGGCTTTGAACATTTTCAAATCATACATGTGCATAAATGAATATATGTATAAGTAAGTATCTACTTTGAGGACATTTTCAGACGAGTCAGAAACGAGTTCTTGGATGGGGCAGCACGTTTTGTACATAAATTCGAATAAAGCGTTTTATTAAATCGATAAATCGATTCAAAGAATCGGATGTGGAAGTCGACTGTATTGTTATGTCACTTGTGTCATTTGTGTACCTCTTTTTAAAGAGCGCATTCAAAGCAGTTGCCAAGTGAGGGGATTTCCTTGGAATGCTATTGATAACGCATATTTTTTATTAAAAAAGGTTTATGTATATTCTTTAAGGCCATTTTGCTAGAATCGTTTGCCAGAAGTTAGTCTTTCAATCATAATATGTACTTTAGATTATTTATCAGTTCCGTCATTATGTGGACATTTGTGCCTGTTGTATTCTGGTATACACAGACTCCAGCCAACTCCTTATTCAGCAAAGGTCGTGCATGATATTTAAGTTGATGCTACTGCGATGAAAATTCCTTTCTTGACACTTTTTGCGAAGTCTTGAGTCTTCACGTACGTGATCATCTCATATGTATCTTGTTTATAATGCCGCTTGTTGTTGAATTCCCAAGGTCCAGATGAACTCTGTTCATGTTTAGTGCATGCTCATGCTTATCGCGAGAGATCAGTTTGTTAGCAGACATCAACACCAAAGACAAGTTTGTTCAATTAATACAATTGTACGCATATTTAATTTAATAATACAAATGTACCTCTAGGTTCAAAAAGTGATAAGCAAGAGACGGTGCCGTAACAAGGGAGGTGCCAGCGGCCCCAGCGGACAGGGTCGCTCCAGAGGGTGTAAATATGACCAGGGCCAAATAGAAGCTCGCACCAGGAGCATAAGAGCCTAGTAACGGCACGGCCAAGACGTCCCGAAATAAAGAAGTGAAAGTAACTGAATTGGAAAAAACGTGTTCCGTATGTCTACGATTTAGAGAAAATATAGGTATGCAAGGGTTAAGATCAGTAGTTGGTTATAGTTTGTAACTTATCACTACTAGCTTGAAAATCAGTAGTCTGCTTGTTGCTTATCGTTGTTGTTCTAAAAGCTTCCTCAAAGCATCACACATAATGTACAACATTCGGATTTAAGTTAGTCATAATAAATTGATCAAAGATTGACATGTATTTTTTGTACAGTTTCTTTTATTTTGAATTAGCTGTTTGAGCTTGGTTCTTACACGCTAGTTAATAAATATACGCTTACAAAACAGTGTTTGTCCAAAGTAATTTGATTAAAAAATTTACTGCCGATGTTCTTTTTGCAGTATTGTCAAGAGGGTGTCCTCCAGACTGAAATAAGAATATTTCCGTTAAGCAAACTGCCCGCAATAGCAAATTTCAGCTTATACTTATCTACCAAATCTTTCAACTAATAAAAAAAATGAACATTAATCATCTTTATGCAACCAACGAGTGTTTAAGCAATAAACAAGAGGATTTATAAGATGTTCAGGGTGACTGCTGGAGAATGAGAAGAATAGACCAATACAGATTGAGAATTCCCTCTGGATTGAACTGGCTACGTGGCAGAACATATTACAGGGAGAATATTAAACAAGAAGTGTTCAAATTTGATTTATCATAGAGAGTGTATGAAAAACAAACTGGCTGAAGTTGAATAAAAACATTCACGCATAAGATTCGTTTTATATTAGTAGATAAGTTTTCATTTTTCTTATAAAAATATCTTGTCTCATAAAATTATAAATCAAATATTATACGTTCCACTAGTTATAGTGTGATTTTTAATTTATTCATTCTTACACAAGGCAGCAAAAGACTATTTTTGTTGCACGGAACTTAATGACTGTTGTTTACTAATTCGAGATTATTTCAATTTTACCCATTCTTCGGGAAACTTTAGTTTTTGAGGTAAATCCTATGGCCATATTTCTCTACAGTGTGTAGACTTTAAGATTATGGGCGAATAAGAAAATAACGCATTTCAAATATTAAATATCAATGATTTAGTGGTGTTAAGCAAAGAAACTGTTCCTAATGGTTTTACCTGAACACGTTTTTATTACTCCGCCGGTCATGTACTCCGGCGATGTAATCATATTCTTTACACGAAATTCTTACAGTGAAGAAAGTAAGACAACTGACTTTAATCCAGATATTTTTTTCGGAGTACTGGCGCCTTAATCAGTAAGAGCTTACCACAAAAGTCAGAGACCTTGGCATTTTTAAAAAGCATCTGAGATTCTATTTTCTTGATTAAAGCAAAGAAATCTTTTAATCCAAACATAGAGACAGAATTACTTTCATTCCATTCAGAATATGTACTTTGAAGACATGTTGTTACACTTTCAGCAGCTTAGTTGTGATAGAAGCATCAATATATCTCCACATACATATCAACCGTTTCCCTGAAAATCTTGAGGATCAAAGTCAAGGATAACAGGAATGGTTAAATCAAAATACTCGGACTATACTTCTATATCCGCACAAGGATGCGAAGTAAAAGTATAGTTATACTAGCTGATCCAACAAATGTTGCTTTGCCATGCAAATTATTTCTACTCATTATTCTGATAGTCAGTTAAAACAGAAATAAATTATTGTAAATGTATGGGGAGGATAATATGACTGAGTATATGACTGCTTACAAAACACCAAACATTTATTTTGTGAGTTCATTGTACTTTTATTATTTTAACTATTAAATTTCAGATTACGTCTCTATAACAGATTATGACAATTAAATAAAAAACATTATTAGTATCTTATTGCAATAGAGTGTACGATAAGGTTAAGTGAGTTCATCTTTAGCCAACACAAAGGCTAGAGCATGCCACGTTTAACTATCCGTGTGAAGAACACAGTGTGCCCAAATCTGAGCCACAAACAACCATCGTTTGAGACATGAATTGAGACATATTGACTGTCATTGTGAATGCCAATCTAATTGGAAATTAAAGTCTTTTGAAGTCAATCGGCACATCTGTGAGCTTAATAGGAATTTGTGGTTGCAATACATCTTCTACTCGAAACTTGGCGTTCAATACGTTAGCTTCGACAATTTTTTCGTTGAATTTTTACATACCGTAATATCGTAAGCGCGAGTACAAATTTCTAGGTAGAGTTACTAGCCAGTCACTCGGGCTTTTTGACATTTGTGAAACAATTTTTTTTAAATTCATTTCTCAATTTGAATTCTTAACAAACTGAGAGGATTAGTTCCGCAAGTAATTAATTTGTTCTAGGAATTTTATTTACAGTAATTTTATATTTTTCTTGAAAATTATATTTTAAGCATCTGAGTAGGGTAAACGCATGCTTTCATTTCGATATGGAAAAATGAGGCTGCCGCTTTCTGACACTTCATTCTCGTAAGCTCCATAAAACGCGTAGCAACGCCTATTAAAGACCGACCGCCAGATCGCGACTCTGCGATTCAGACTAAAACAAAAAACTTTGTCCAAAAAATAAATGTTTGGGTGGACTACCCTCATAAATTAGGGGTATGGAAATGTTTATGTCCTATTCTCAGACCTACTTCATAAGAATCCTTCAATCCGCTTCAGATGAGATTAGATGTTACAAACACTGTATTGAATTGTGATAATTCAATGTCAGATCTTTCAAATAAAATCTGAATGTAGAAAACGGGTTTAAAGTACATTTTTTGTTTTCACACAAATATATGCTTCTTTATGTATCAATTGTTGAACAAATTATTTACACAAAGTGCGGCCTCATATCCAGCGAACAAAGTTGTGCCTAAAGATGGTATTTTTCAACCGCAGTCAATTAACATCAACACTCATCAAGCCCTTATTAAAAACTTCAAACGCAACCTAGCTCCCATTTGATTTCGACCTTGGCACAGTTTTCAATACAAATTGACATACAAGAGATAATCTGAAGCGAAGAATGAATTCCCATAAAGAACGCCCCAAATAAGAATCTGAACATACAGACACACACAATGGCACATTCCCGTATTTCCGTCAAAAACATGTTTCACCTTTTCCACTTTTCCATCACGAACATGTTTGTCGGCCTATTTCGGTCGGTCTATTTGTTTGTTCTGTGATTATCTCATAACTACGCAACTACTCAAGAAACAAGGATTCACACTCACGTCTTCGTATTCTCTGAAGTTCTTCTTGCATGCTCGCTTGCTGGTGTCTGCATCGTACTCGGTTTCTCCTTTCACAAAGTTTATCTTTCATCTCGCCTGCTTATCGGTAAAGTGGCACGAGGCAGACCCCACCTTGAAGTGTGTGCTTGTATGGGTCTAACATGGTTGAAAGGATCTGCTTTAAAGGATAAATTATGTACAAGTCAGGGTAACACTTTGAATAACACACACGCTCCCACACACAATCGCACACCCACACGTTGAAATGTGTGAACACACGTAACAAGAACTTGGCACAGACGATGCCAGGACTCTCGAACGCTTTCTACGTGAGGTACATTCTTGAGGCATTTTCTCGTCAGCATCGACGTGTTCCACCATAACGTTGGAGATGCTTAAGATATGATTTAGTACACAAGACATGAACAAAACCATGAGAGGATGTAGATATATGGCACAGGCACGCCATCCAAAAGCTTGATTAACTTTTCCTTTAAAGAAAAATCTTAAGACTCGCATGCCGAGAAGGCTAGGAATTAATTATACACTAAAGAGCTATTGAGAGATGCTGTGTGCGTTGCTAGATGGATTTCGATTAAACTCCGAAGATATAGCATACGAAATTACTGTGCCGTGGGTGTGCCTTGCTGCCTCGACTCCAGAAATGACCTTCAGAAGACTCGGCCGTTCGTGTGCGTTGGCAGGGAGGACATAATGAAACGAAATAAGTCTTACGAATAATACGTTTGTTTACGGTTCGGATTATTATCCTGCCAATCGTATAGACGAAATGAAGCTGTCTCCTATGGTAAGCAGCACAACAGAGCTGTCCATGTAGTGTACATTACGTGTACGTCCTGGCAAATGAATGCTCCATTCACTCAATACACGCAGATATTGGTGAAATGGGATTATCCCGACGAAGAAGACAGAGTGCTGATGTCATCACACACTCGGAAATTTGTAAATGCAAATCAATAACGCTCAAATGAAATTTGGAAATCCCTGAACTTGTTATAAATCGAGTGAAGATGGGCGGAATGATTGGGGAATTTCTTTGAAATGGATGCGATGGTATGCGGACAAAAGTTTGTCGTACTGTGATTCCGGTCAATGGCTCGTTTCATTCTTTTGCAAAACAAATTGATTTAGTTGGGCCTTTGTCTGGGTTCTCTTTTGTGTCTGAATTGTACTACAAATTGGATCGAAATTTGTTCACAACAGTTAAGCCATGTTCCGTATGAGCTAAGGGAATCGTTGCGAATGTTTATTGCTAAAAATCAATCGTAGGCTGTATTGCCATGAAGAATCAATACGCGTCCACATAAGATGGTAAGGCAATTGAAAAACATGTTCCCGACCTACATCGTCTACACTCGTGTAATACGATGAAATGCCCGGCAAACTGAATGTGATATTCCAAACGACTGACGCCAACAACTCATTTAAAATTCAATGAAGCATGTGATTTTCTACAAGCTAGGGGGTATCGCACTGCAGAAGCTCTATCTGTTGGTTAAAAATATCCCAAATTCAAGGCGATATATCTGTACAGTATACTCTCCGACCTATGTTATGCAATAACATTGTCTCCACCAGAAATACTAGAAGAAGCATGCCATAAAGACATATAATGTGAATGCCTTACAACGTGCCTGATGTCTGAATAAGGCCTCATTAAGGCTGGAAAGCATGACTAGAAAATTAATCCCAAATCGTATTTTTGCTTATTCACTTTCTTACCATGAGCATGTATATATCATGTAACAGTTCCATCGGAGACATTTTGGACAAATAACCCCAGGACCATACACCACGTGCAAGCATAATTATTCACTGCTTGGTAGTTATTACTCAGCTTTCAGACGTTAAGCAAATGCCCTAAAATGGCGCCTTTGGTCATGATGTCAAGTAAAGCATACATTTGAAAGTCAGGTAGACCAGCTGACTCAAATTTTGTTTTAGCTTGGGTAAGCAGTTAGAGCTCGGTGATTGTAGCTATCGTTACGGGCTACTGTCAGGCGAGCGTAGTGGATGGTTTAATGTTTGGTGTGTGTTTGCCTTTAATCGACCCAAGTGAGGTTTCAATCGGAGGGATGCCAAATTATTAATTTAAATTCCCATGGATGTCCAATTGGATCTCTTAAAGGTTTTGTAACCGCCACCTTTATCCGTATATATACCCTGTGAATCGTGAGAATTTATTCAAAAAATTCAAATCTTCTTTTTTGTTCTCCTCTAACTCCCTTAATTACAGGATGACCAGATAGAGAGGATAGGAAACGGAAATTTAATAAAACAATGTTATAGCACCTCTTATTGATTCTGGCTTTATTGAGTGAAACAAGCTGTCCATTATGTTAGAAGGTGTTCACAGTCGGCAGAATTGTTGGGGACTCGGCCTAAAAAGTGTTTAACTTGTTAGTGTAGACTAAGCAATTGACAAAGTCTCTGAGAAAGTAAGCAAGATGTTTTAAAGTCTAAAAACTCAATCATAACGGGAGTAAGGGACTTATGCCACTATGACATAATAACCACTTCTTTCGGTTTCGCAGAAGGTTGCCAAATGCATTGATAACCAAGCAGACATCTAGCCATTACCTCATTTAATTGATACCTTCGTAAGAAGGCCAGTTCAAAATGTTCATTATCTGCATGGCCAAGGACTAGGCACGGATCATATCCTACTAGAAACAATCAATGGGAATACATCTGCGAACTTCCTTGCAATAATGGGCTAGACTGGCAAGCTGTGTAACGGTCTCTACGGAAGGCCGATGGGAATGCATGCCAACTCAAAATCTATATCCCACACAACCAGGGCCGTAGCCAGAGTTGAACTGAAGGTAAGGCGGCGGAAATTTAAGGAATGTTCTTAACTTGATCTTTATTTTTGTTGATAGAAAAGGTAGTAATTGATAGCTTATTGTTAGCGAAATAACTGCAAAAATAGCCTTACATTTATTAAGGTTTGTATTAAGAACCAAACATAATTCAAGATTACAGAATACAAATAAATAATAAAATAAAAAACAACGAGAAATAGGTGGTACTTCATTTAGTTCAACTGATTTCATTCTTTCTTTTTCAAAAACTATAAACGCCATGTCTGCCATTTTTTCGTATTCCATTGCCAACCTATGAGGGCTATTGACTACAATCAATGTTGAAAACGTAGATTCGCATACAGCGGTGGTACGTTTTTTGTCTACATCCGACTCATCGATACTTTTTATGGAATTCAAAAGATCGTCGCTATCTGTCCGTCTTTCCAATTCACAAATTAGTGTGTCGAACGTTTAGAGGCTGAGCGTTCTGGTTTTTAAATTTTGTCTGGCTGACGAACACGAAGGGCCATCGTAATTATCCAAGCGATCCTATTTTTTGTCTCTTTTGAGTAGGCCCTACATTCGGAAAGGCCACTTGTTTATTTCTTTGAGTACCTAATTGATGAGCTTATACCAAAATTTGATAAGACATGTCATCTGATCTCCATTGAGTTATTGCATCTGAAGTTTAAGACATGTATGAATAGGATTATTCTGTCCCGCATCATGGACATTCGAAATTCTACATTTTTTATTTCATCTAAAGTTGTCAAAATCGAAGAGTAATTAGCCGTGTTTTTTTCATCGCTTTCGATAGCGAAGTGAAGTAAGATTCAGAAAAACGATTCACGGTGGCTTTGATTTTTATCTGTCAAAATATATGAAAAAGAAATTTATTTGTTCGAAATTGATGTCAAAATGTATGAAAAAGATTCGAAGTCGAATTTTTATCGGCAGTCACTCTTCACTGCCGATATTATAGGCAGTAGGTTGTTGTATGTCCTTTACGTGCAAAATCCTACTTCACTATTTATAGATTTTTGAAAAAAATACGGCTATTATCATTAACAACTTTTGAAACCACCAAGAGTCCTGACCAACCGTCTTCGAGGAGCCGGCCAATATTTTCTCCATCATACATGGCAGCCATTTTCTGTGATCGACTCTGATTTTTATTTGGATTGCGATCCAAACTGCTAACTTTTCACAATCACAATCGCAATTTGAAATTATACTCACGGCTAAATTGCTATTTTTCACAATGACAATCGCAATTTAAAATCGCATTTTGATTCAAATAAACGATTTCATGCTAAACGTCATCAAGTGTGACGAAAAGAACAGGAAATGAACATTGTATAATATTTATACATGATATTTTATGATATTGTATCATTCTTCAAAATGTTTTATTATATGTTCCAGAAAGAATTCTTCGAACAAGAAAATGTTTATTCCAACCAAGCCACACGCGTTTTTTTAATTCTGTTTGTACCGAATTAGATCTATGTGAATATGATACTGATAATAAATTATCAGTTATTCATAAACTGATGTCATAGTTTTAGTTAACTTATTTCTTTATTTATTATTATCAATTTATTTTGTATTATTATTGATATTTTTTTGTTAATCTAGTTTTATTTATTACTGATATTTATTTATATTGCTATATGTATGGTCATTTCTTTTGTTAATTTATTTATTTATTATTGTTAATTTTTTTTATGGGATTCATTCATGTACCTACAGAATATGCAAAAATTGGTATATTATTTCAGTTTCCCTCGTACTGGAACCTGTTGATTTGGAGTGGTTATAGTCTTCTACAGATCAGCTTTTATGTTCTTTACAAAACATTTGTGGGTCCTTTATCTTGTCATATATTTTATATTCTTTTGTTTTTTTTTTCTGACATACCGATCGCAATAAGGTGAGCTTCAACAATTTTGGGCATCCAACTTTATTATACGTGGTCTCAATTTATTTTCCATTTTTGTATGTACCATTTGTATCATACATGATTAAAGGCCCTGTTGTACCTTCCCAAATGCAAATTTAAATGAATATTTTTATATTTAAGTCAATCATTCTCAATTTAATGAATTTTAATATTATGCAGATAACAATTTAAAAAAACATGTAATAATAATATTAAAAAAAAAACGCAACAACTCAAATGATGTCTCCAGCTTTGCTCTTCACTGTGTATTCATTAAATTGAGAACGGTTGGTTGACTTAAAATATTTATATTTGGTCTTAGTCTTTGAAAAGGGGAGAATCACACATTACACCATTTGACATCGCAATTCGAAATCACTATTATTAGAAAAACAATCACAGTGCCTTTCAATACAAAAACCTCAACTTAGCCCACGGAGCCATCACTTTAAGATACATACTAACTTACCTCATATGAGCTTCTTATTTTGGAGATTTTCTTATGCGGTAAGATGATACTGATTTCATTGAATTTAATTTTAAAAATGAGGGGATACATATGTTCCCAATTCTTCATTAATTAAATAAAGTGTTCAGTTCAATCACAGACGTTGTGAGCCGCTTTGCCATGGAAAACAATCTTCATGTCTGTACGTTCCGATTTAATTAAATTGCGTTCGCGAAATTCGTTGTCGGGTATAATTCAAGAGAAAAAGTCTAATCGTATCACCACCGTATGACATTAAACGTACAATGCGGTGAAATGAAATGAGAAGCGATATAATTCGGTACAAGCAACATAAACCGACCAGTCGGATCGATACTCATAGAGTCTTACAATAAAAACACACAAATCAAGCAACCTTATGAAATGTCAAATTCTCATGGAAAGTGTTGAAATTCCATTGGGTGTCTAGACACTTTCACTTCAAGTCAGCAAGTGAGTTTCATGCCCCAAGGCTGAGACACAAGAGGTAAAATCCACTGCAGTTCACAGAATTTCTCAAGGATTCGTACGCTCTGACCCCAAGTGGTGAGCTTCACAAAACTCCTCCACTTCTATTGTTTACCCCTACAAAACACACTCACTCCAGACGAATGTCGTTGCTGAATAAAGTAACATCCACCAAGAGCCAACGAACAAAAGTCTAAACGACAAGGAAACACTGATTCAAGTTTTGGGGTTGAGAGAATTATGTACGTAGGTCCCATTGTGACCACCGTCATCATCATGGTCGACCGAAATCATAATGGGGATGACTTCCATTCAAGCAGCTTATGCTGTACATGTGCGCTCCAGTGTTCACAGATATACATGTCCCTCGGTGGCAAATGCTTTTCATTTCAGTTTGTCTTTTAGACTCTATTTCTGCTCTTGCTCCTCGGTCGTATTCTCTGAAGTACAACTAGACAACAATGACTTTCAACCTTCGTGTCCTGCCTTCAACTCGGCAATCTCTCGGGAAAGTTATGGGGCAAGGGAAATTGTCGAAAATCTGTTTATGACATTCTCTCGCTTCCGATATGCAAGACCAAAAACTGTTGGGGCAAAAACTTTCTTACAGCATCCTTTGGACGCCGCCCGAATATCCAACCACCCGACCACGAATTCCAGTTGCGCTCCTCTTGGGCACTGAGTCTCCTACTCATCACCTCACCGAGCCTCCCCCCGAGGTTGTGGTAGAAACAAAAAAAAACTTCTCAACTAAAATTGGTAGAACACGAATGAGCCACTCCTACCAATTATTCCATTTAAGCCATGTTCATGTTCGTGTCCACCTACTTTCACAACACATCCTCTCTCTACCGCCGGAAATGTACTCATGGGCCCCATCGTCGCTGTCGCTGCTTATATTCGCCTCGATGACAAGACATCGTAATTTCGTGCATTAGGAACGATTTGTAAGGAAGCGTTGTAGCTTGATGTTAGAATGTCAGCGCTGGATATGGCGTCGTCGGAAGTCTTCTCTCGCTTCCGCACGCCACCGTAGTTCGGTATTTTGACAGAAGTTTAGTGCTGAGGACATGTGCCTCCTTTTCGTATGCATAAGCAGTCGACTTCACTTCGCTTTCGTATTCCTGTTGTCATGTTGTCGTTTTATTTTTTTTTTCGTTTTTTGTGTATTTTACTCGCTGTAGGATACCAGCAGTCATGCAGGATGTATGGCAAGGGAGTGGCCAAAGCAGCGGCTTTGTTTTCAGTCTTATTTTCTCGTTCAGGTTTTTGAAAATTGATGCCGAAGAGGGTGCAAAAGTTTTCCTCTGTTACGTGACCTAATTTTTGAGGGAGATAATCATTTTGTGTTCACGAAAACAAGGACACAAGGAGGAAATCAACAAGCTGCATGCTGCGGTATATTAAAACAGGACAGTGGAACCAAACACAAAAAAGAACGTACAACTGTGCACAGGCAAGCAGGAGATTGGTTTTGAGAGCAGGTACGTTTTATATACATGTGTACTATCCGAACAAGGTATTTTCTCATTTGAAGTTAAACAAAAAACGTGAGGTTTTGGGACTTATTTTCAACAAAAAATGAAATTCAGCCGAGAGTAGCAGAAGGCCGAAGAATTTTAATAAGATGCCACACGATGTCTGTACAAAAAAAAAAAAACAATGAAAAATACGAAACAGAAATGTAAAAGTATCTCGTTGGTTGGCTTTGTTTGATTTTTGAAAAATTTTCAGCGGAGAAACTGTACGGATGTAATCCACATCCATGACGATGTGTACAAAGGAAGCCATTCCATTCCTGAAATGTTGAAGTAAATAAAGTCAAGGACACTCATGGGGGATAAACTTCCACACGACGTTCTTGTACGTGTGAATGTAGGCAGTGCTCGTAAAATGAGTTATTCTGTAGCAAGTAGCTTGACTTAACCATTCGTATGATCTATAAAAGTTCTTAACTTCTTGGGGACCTTAACGTATCCACTTGCGTAACCCTTCCTGGGACGAAAACTGAATCTCATTTCTCTTAATGGCAAGCATTAGGGCTTGCTTGTGAGTTGAAAAGGAGAATTTATATCTAAATGTGGTTTTCAAGTTGACGTACCGGACGTACCCACCAAACAGGAAATACACACATAAAATGCTAGTGTAAGTGTACGCAAGGCTTAGCTGGGGTACAATTAATGTGTATTTTCAAAACAAATTTTTCCAGAGCTCGAGGAGCTAAATACTGCTTTTGAAGTTGTTACTTCAGACATCAGCTTTACTTGAACAATGTATCAGAAATATAAAAATAATGCTTTGACGCAACCGATATTGAAATGCTTCTAACCGCAAACGAGTTAAATGATATCTATGATCATTCTTAATGGCCCCACATGCAAGCACTCTGTCTATTTAGAAACAGGTGTGGGTACAGGGGCAAGGTTATTCTGTGACCACTTCATAAAATTCTTGACTCTAGGAGACGATTGTAGCGCTTTTCAAGCTGAAATGACTGCGATACATAAGACAATACTTGCGCTGTGGGGATCACGCCAACAAGATTAGGTGTCTTTGAACACTTACGCAGTGCCGCATGTGTGCACCGGGTCCAAACGTGATTCGGATTAGTGAGACATCAGTTTCATGTAACATGGTGAAATGTGATTACAGAATTTTGATGCATAATTAGCAGATGGGATGCATTTTAACTTATTCGTCAGGTTAAATTTAACGAAATGTGACTCGTAAGCAGAAACTTGATGAGCTTCACAAGGGTAATGCATAATCACGACGTTTGTCGTTTGAAAATTATACTATTTTGAATCTGATTCCATTTTTTGCCTGCCACTCAGTGCCTGAAAATCTCTCACCCATCACCTATTGTTTTGCAAATTAATCAATAGTGTGTGGCAACATTTTAAAATTCACTCCAATCATGCATAAATGGGAGCCGACCGCAAATTCAATAATTTTAAAACGTGCATGTACAGAAATGGAGGCATCTAAAATCCTAAATTTAAATTGAAATTTTAACAACAATACGCGCTCGGGGTCTATATTATTACTGCTCTCATCCCTAATTGCACAAATAACATATCTACACATTTTTGGTGATTTTTGGAAAAAAATGTATTGAATGGCTCCTAACAACCACATATCACATGACATTGGGCTTCACCCCAATAATTTAATTTTAATTTATCCCCGCTCAAATTTCAGGCCGTCTTCCGCAGCATAAATGCTGCAACATACGCGTACGTTTACACATTAAATTGTGTAATAACATATTTAAACCAAGTATTTATTATACATGCGGTTATCAATGCCACGTAAATTTTCGTAGAACCGAATAAAAACGAAATAAATCAATCCTTGTAGTGAATAAATCTTTTCCTCTTCCGCACTATTATCATTATTCTCGCTATCACCAGCCCCAGTTCGTGGAAAAGTTTCACTGTATCGGATACTGAATGTCCTTGGTGAAAGTTCCCTCAGGTCATCATTGCTGGAAAAAACGACACTTCTCACCTGACTTTTTTTTGCATTTAAATTAAAAATTATCTAAAGGAAATCCGAATAATGGGACAGGAGATGGGCCAAGTGGTGTGCAACAACAACAATCTGAGAGCAAAGTTAAATTAATTTCATTGTCATTTTAATTTACGTTTTGAACTTTAAATGAACAAGGCCTTGACCTGCACTTTTCGGTTAATGAATTTGTCGATAAGTCTTGTCAGGTGCATGAGTTTGGGTGTCTGTTTGTGAATAGTTAGTGGGGACACTGGTTGTACGAGTAATTATGGCGAGTATCTTGATGCTCTTTACGGCGGGATGCAATGACGTGAGAAGGCTCAAGGGGGCAATGAAAATAATGTGGTTGACACTAAAGTCATTCAGTTAAGTGAACCAGGCTTGACAAGGTGCAGGCAGTTGTGTTTAAAAATTAATGAAGAATTGGTCGTCTGGAATCCTCTTCAGACATGCATGAGGGCTGTGAAAATGCAAATTTGGGGCAAAACGGGGTGCATACATAATACAATATAGTAGTCATTTCAATGTCACTGAATTATTCTCCTCTCTTTACAATATACAGTTAGGGGTGCCAGATCTTGAAAATTTCTTTACGGGACAATCACTTAAAAAAATTGTGGGGAAAAAACGTACTTTCAACATTTTTTTCTCATGTATTTTAAGTCAGTCAGAAAAGAGATGACAGTCCAATAAACAGAAACTACATAATCTCAATACCGTTGTGTGTTTTCGACTAATGATTATCTTCAGTGTGCAAAATGTACCAAAAATAAAACTTAAGCGCATAACACAAAATCGATGGTAAGATACCTTTAACTAAAAATAGAATTTTTTGACCTTTTGCGAGGGACAAGAGGATCATAGAAACATTTAACGGGAAGAGATTTTTCGGTGGGACGTTTGTTGGATAGAAGTAATTTTCTGTGACTGTCGCGTGTCTGTCATCCCTATATACAGACAACCTTAGAGATCCAATTCAATTTATAACGGCGCACTTGTACGCATTATTGTAACACATTATTGTCGTCTATCGTGGAAATTATTTATAAACAGAACTGAATATTGCATTTCCAATCGAAAACGGACCGTTATACACTACATTACACTACATTTTGACGTTTTTATTTCTATTCTTTCACCATTTTTATTATTATGAACTCCTTCCTAACGAAAACCCCTCGTAAGTGGACGATACCTTTAATGAACACGATTTTCCTTACGATTCAATTAAGTGGACATGGGCAGTATTGATAATGGACGATATGGGTTATTCACACGTGTTGTAATACGCAAGTTCTGTACGAACTCAGAATGTATTCCCGTTACACCGTAATTACATGCATCGATTGTGTCTCGGTTCCCACGTTTTTGAAAAAATGACGCGGAATATGAAAATAATTTCTTTTCATTGAGTTTGATGGGTTAATAATTTAAGCAGAAGCGCGAGGAATAGTCACACTTGGCAAGTAGGGAAATCACTTGGATTAATTTCTGTTAATAGTTTGTATAAGATGTAATCTTCTGCCTAAGCCTAAGAGGTGTGAGAGCACTACACTAACCTCGAGAGTATATCTCCCCATTGTGACGTTCTGAAAGAGAGTCCTTTCTCGAGGAAAGCAGTTCAGTTAAAGTTCGTACCTAAATTGTTGTACCTTCTTTGTCATTCGTCTCAGTTAAGCGAATCTCGCAATAAGCCGGACTCTAATGTACTTTCTTTTTGCCCTGATTTACCGTTAGCCCCTTTTAGCTACTTCTGTCTCTATGCCAGCAAGCGTATCATTGAAAAATGGCGTCTTCTGCTAATCTCGCCAATTTCGTCGTCCGTTTATGCTAGCAGTTGTGTGGACTTTTGGAAGATCGTGACTCTTGTGTTGGTTAGTGGGTTCTACACAACCTTCTCAAGAGCGATTTTAAAAAAAACACAGTGTACCGCGTCGACTTGCTTAAAACCTTTCTTGACACTGATGGTTTCAGTGAAATCGTTTTCGATCGATTGATGAGCGACAGTTATCGATCGTTATCCTGCCCAGTCTGCTGAGCTTGGAAGGAATGTCAAAACTAGATCGCGCAAGCAATACTGAAACTCCACTCGTCGGGCAACTTATCTCATGAGTGAGTGCATGTACTCTAGCATCTCGTCTCCAGCTGCCAGACCAGAGAGGTACCAAGAGCTTTATTTGTTATTACATAAGCTAGTAACGTAATTAAATAAAAAATCATTTCAAATGTGTACACATGTCCTTTTACGCGAACACCTAATATTTGAAGGACTGAATGTATATAAAAGGAGACTATTTTGTTTCGCTTATTTACAGAAAACATATATTTTATTCAAAAATTCAGTGACTTCACAATACCATGCACATGAAGCTTGGAATTTCCGTTAAATGCAATATATATTCGAGAGTGCGAACATTTCTAGTAGCGTATAATTAAAGTCTCAACCTGCTTCATGTTAATCTTCAGGTTACAACCATTTCCTGCCCATGAATTATTACAAAGAAAATACATTTTCGCCCTGTCAGCGCTTCTCATTTCCTTCTCTATGTTCGGTCACTCCCTCATCCAATTTTACAGCTATCAAGTTGTTTTAAACGAAACACAGCCTCGATGAACTTTTCGTACTTTGTTTTTGCTCCCGTTAAGATCCAACCAGAAGTATGACAAGCACAAAGCATTTCTTTTGCCACGTCAAGTTATGCTTCTTCAGTGGCAATGGCAATTCTCTGCAGCAAACACCAATTGTCCTTCAGAGGATAGCGGCAATTTCTTATCGTCACAAAATGAGAGGTAATTTCTTAGCCGCAATTGAAGGATTGTACACTCTTGAGACCTGGTCCGTCCCCACCATCAGCGAAGAGTTCGCTGTGTGAAAATTTGAAAATTCACTGCCGAGTCATTAGGGAATTCTGCTTGACAAAAAAAAAAAAAAATAAATAAAATAACCACAGTGACGGCCTAGCTGCTTCCTGTGTTCAAAAACAAACTTTTTGTGCGAAAATCCCCCCGGGAGTGTCCTCTGGAAGAGAGCCACTTTGATTTTTTCGGGGAGTGTTTTCAAATTAACAAAAAAGTTTCGCTCCTAGAACAGGGTGTGGTTTGCGTGGGACAAATCACACCCTGATGACTTCGGAATTGATTGACGATTCAAAAAGTTTTTCACCGATAAGTGGAGAATTTTCTGTTATTAATTGCTTGTTAAGGGCCCTTGTGATGTTGCCGGATTTTTCGGCTCGTGCCAGTCCGATTGCGTGAGTGCGAACTGTTTCAAGTGTTGTTTGAAGTGTCTTGGGGGTGATAAATTTAATATTCATACAACGAGTGAATGGGTTTTTGTGCACATTTAAATGTATGTATTTTTTCTGTTTACTTTTCGCAGATCGCACAATAAGTGACGCGGAATTTCTTCAAACTTTCACCACCACAATCGTCAGCGATTCCACCAGCAGCCTCCCAACGTCATCGGCGCTACCCACCCATTCGCAGCTTATACCCCCCGAGGCGCTTCACATGAATCAGGATGAGCTGTACTTGGAATCGTCGTATGCGAATACTCCACCGAAGAATTTCACAGTGCAGGAGACGAATGTAACAGTACAAATCGGAAGTCATGCGTATTTACCGTGTCATGTAAGTGTCAATCAAAATATTGCTCCTGGGGCAGGGATAAAAGTATTTGTGAGGATGTTACGGGTACAATCAATTTCGAACGCCTAAGCTCCAATTTGTTTATTGTGATTCCCAGACCGCCTGGAATTGATTTACGTTTTTGAGTTAAATTTGATGTTAATAACGCTGATTGTTTCTTTCTTTGCGCCGACATCCGTTTGCACTTGATAAGCAATCGAGTCGATGTAAATTGGTGTCTTGGAGGTTATGATTTTCTTGCACATAAGAGAAAGTGCTTATTTTTTATTTGTATAACACAAGCAAACGGCAAGAAGAAACGCGATTAGCATAACTGAACTATCAGCAGCTTACTTTTAAAAAACTGTTTATGTACTTTCTGTTCTGTACTTCCGAAAATTGTTTGCTCTCGTCAATCGATAACGAATTAACTTTTTGATGAAGTCTGTGGATATGGCGCGACGATGGTACTAATTTTAACGTTGGGCTTTTGGGTCTCTTTCTCCCTCTTAGGAGCCTTATTCTGATCTGTTACATCGGGTAATGGTTTTTGACTTTGACCACATTTTTTTAAAATGAAATCAATTTTTTTATTGTATACTAAATTTGTATTATAAACTAAAAAATTAACATTAAAATCACTCATAAAACAATGAAAGCTCAATGAAGTAAGCTTCGGTAAAAAATCCAATATAGCGAGGTTTGAACTTTTACTGGAACATCAAAAATTTCCGAATTCCAGAGTCTTCAATTGTCATTGGGTGGTGTGAATAAAATATGAGTGTGAGTGTTTTCTCAGCACTTTAGAGCGTGCACTCCATTTGGTGTGAATCAAAGTACAATTTGTTAAGCTTAACGAAAACCCACAACTCACATATATTGACAGATGAGAGTTCCCGCAATTTTGGTGTGAATAAAGATGAAATGTATTGAGTGAAATCTTGAAGAAATTGAGTGTGCATTGGAGGTAAATTGAAGACAGACAAAAAAGTTGAAAAACGGAAAATAGTGCTTTGAAAACGATTTCATTAAATTTTTTACAATTTTATTCGTGTTTTCTCGGAAAAAACTCAAGCTACAGATATTTTTTTCAATTCTTGGTACGGATCCAGTACGGGTTTCTGCAGGAATGGAAAACATGTAAATAAATCGAATCTTTACATTTACTTGAAAACATATTGTGTCCCCCAAAACGTCGTGAGATATAGTTCTTTCTTTTTTTCGTGTTTGTATGTTTAAACAACATTATTGCATATACTTTCCACCATTACCCATCTTCCCCTTAACGAAACACTTCAACCATGAGTGTTCACTGGGAGTGCTCCCTTAGTTTTTATTCACACCACCCATTAGCTGTCAATTTCGAAGGGGATGGCAAAACAAAAGTTTGTTGACAGGAATAGTGTTGAGAACGCCTGAAAGCCCAGTAGAATTATTCGGTTTAACAACCTCTTACTGATGGATGAACTGGGTTTTCAACTAGCTTTCACCGAAAGTTTAGCATTTAAAGACTGTTAAAACTCTCAAAAGTGGCATGTTGCAGCCAGTTGGGACAGCGAGGAAGTTAGGTAAGATTAGGTTAAGTAGGGGATCTGCTAGTACATTCACCAGCCCACATAGACCATGTTGGTCCATTGTGATACCCACAGTCAGACGACAACCACGGATGGACCACTCCAGTGGTATTGCCGTTAATTTGATCCCAACGGTAAATGGTTACTGGACCAGATTTGAAATCGAGGTAAAAGCGTATTAAATTTGTTTTCGTTGAAATTCGAATGGAGACCCCGCTAAGCAGTGCAGGCACTGAAACACCTGCGCCATCCAGTCGCTTCAGCTAGGATGTCAGTATGTAGAATGCACAACAGTCAAAATGGTTCAAAAAAATAGAAACGACACCTGAAATCCCTAACAATTTCTATCCAACAGGGCAGGAGCAAACATGCTACCAAGTCCATAAAGACGTCATGCAACCCGAGGACCCTTCCCTAATGAGCATCATCATCGTACATCATTCATAAAATTCTGATGAAATTTGTCCACTCTCGTTACAATGAACAGACACGCTTCAGTGAATAGTTCTCTATATCGAGGTAACGTATTTTATTTTGAACAAATGAATTGTTTCCCGGATATCGAAATTAAGCATTCATGTTTTAAATCTATGTTGTTCGTGCATAATATTGGAATGCTAATGTCATCGGTTAAAATTCAATTTTTATTTTGTCTGCTTCAAATTATTATAAGTGGATATAAACTACATCATCTATGTATTTATAGAGTGGCGAGAAAAACTGGATACATCATTTCAGTTTTTCTGGTTGTTCATCAACAATTTTTGTTCCCTTTATGACGGATTTGATTGGAATTTTAAATTTCTATCGGACTGGAACCTGTTGATTTTGACTTTTTTTTATAGTCTTATGCAATTCAGCTATTATGTTGGTAGCAGACATTTTATCGGTCCCTTCCCATATTTTTTATTTTTTCGGTCAGTGCTGTTTAATTTAGTTTTTTTTTATACCGGGCACCAATTCTGCCCTTTCCTTTTACAAGTCCTCTCTCGTAATGAATGCAGTTGCTTTTGGTGTATTGGCATCAGTTTATATTTGACCAATAAGTTCTCAGTTATAGTATAGATAGCAAAGATAGCATGAACCTAATTTCTGTGCCATAGGTTTTAAACATTGATTAAAACTTTACAGCAAAACGATATATATAATTTGAACTCTGCCTAAGTTGAAACTATCTCTAACTCAAACTCTTTCGCCATATTTTGCATATACAGTCAGACTTCGATAACTCGAACTACCAGTTGCCCGTTTTGTTTTGTTTTTTAAAAACAATCTTCAATGGAATTTTAACAATTGAAGGTACACACAATCATTTGTTGTTTTATGAGTCTATATAAAATAATATAAATGCAAAATGTGTAATGAATTTGCAACCAACTCGTTTGAAGGTGGTTGAATCAAAAAATCCTCAATTATCGCAAAGTCCTTCACTATAAGATCACTGCCGCTGTCATCGTTATTGTGGAGTTGAGAAGATTCGGATCCCACAGATCTGTGGGAAACTCTAAAGTAACAATATCATCATCCACCTGCAGAGAATCATCATACCACCACCTTGCATATTTCTGGTATTTTTTCAAGCTTTGAATTCCATCTGCAGTTGAATTTCTAGCTCATTTCATTCGTTTGAGCTTTCAGTTCTGAAAAAGAAAGAAATTTCATCCACTTCCCTGCTCAGAATATTCACCAAAATCACGATTTTGTTTATACTAGGTCAAAGGAACAAAGAAACTCAGTGCCCCGGAAGCGATTTGATATAAAACGAACTTGTGGAATACGCAGAATTCCGGAATTTTTCTTCACAATTCGACTTATCGATTGTGACACCAAATAATTTGTTCGAGTTAGAGGCATTCGAGTAATCGAAGTCAAATTACATATAAGATTCTGTCTTGGCGCTATTGCCAACCAATTTCATTCGAGTTATTAGGACATTCGAGTTATCGAAGTTCGACTGTACTCTCCTTTTCGCCAATTTCCATACAATTTCCATGCCTCTCTCTAAGTCAAACTCACTCTAATTCGAACAAATTATGGTATCCCGTAACAATTCGACTAAGTATTAGTATGTAATTTTTTCTAACTAATTTCTTGGTTATATAATATATTTTTGTATTATTCTAATACAAATAAAATGAAGTATCCAGTTTTGCTCGCAACTATTTATAAAAGAGACAAAGTGGCAATATGCATATATATGTTTCCCTCTACCGCCCGTAATTTTCAACCAACTTACTTGTTTATTTTTTTAATGTAGATATTTACTGTACAGAGATGATAGGCAGAAAAATATACATTCTAAAAAAACTGTGGGGATCCGATAAGCAGCGCCATTGCTGACATTCTTATAAGCCCAAGCTAGTTTAACATATATGTCCATATATATTTGCGCTCTGAAACATGGCTTTATAGAACGTCGATGGTAGATTTGGTAGAAGAGCCCTTATCGTCTGCTTTGTTTTGAGCTTACATTGTAGCATCTCTTGATTTCCTGCCTTTTCTTAAAATTCCTGCTAAGACCCTGATATGCTGCATTTTATTTGTCTCATGAATAGGTTCTACCAACAACTAGGAGATACTCCTTTGAATCTCTTGGCAGACAACTGACGACAAGCTTCTTTGCCCCTACCAAAAGCATTCACATATTTCTTTAAATCCCCTCAATTAGATTGCAACAAAATAAAAAAAACCCATGTTTCAGATAAAATCATTCAGTATCACTTTCAATGTAATGTTCCTTTTCAGATGAATAGATCGAAAGTACACCAAGCTATCCTCGTAGCAGCTTCATTTCGTTCCATTGTAAGTTACGAAACAACTTCAATACAAGAATGAATGTCCAATTATATTCAGGATGAGAAAATATTCCTTCCGGAAGAACGAAATGAGATGAGGGAAGAAGAAACGAACGGAAAATCGACTTCCCCAATCAGAAGCCAATATAATGACCATCTAGTCATCTATTGTGCGTTGGACGGAAATTTGCCCTAAATGCATCCGGTTGTTCATTTAATTTCATAGCGTATCCAACGCTCGCTCCTTTCCGAATGACGATTCGTACATTGAATTGAAGAAAACATAAATTGAAAAAGGAATCCCCACCCATATATCCTCGGAGTGTACCTCAATCACACTCATTTGAATGTACGAGTACTCGTACTTCCTGATCCTCACTTTTTCGTCGCAGTTCGATGGATGACTCCATTTGGATTATACTTTTAAGATGTTCTCTTCTTTCTCCTTCCCCCCAAAATTCGGGTGTGTGTGTGGGTACGAGAGTGCCTTCTGTCTAAGGACTCCAAACCAAGATTGAATAAAAATGGTCTTCCATGAGGTGAAAACAGACGGCGTAGCTTCCTCTGTTTGGACTGAGGTTGGGTGTGTCCGTATGGTCTTGATGAAAACGAGCGGATTTCAGTCTGAATAGCCTGAAGGGGTATTTTGTACAGCCTCAAAGAAAGTACAGATTTTATGCGGTAAGAGAGATGTTAGATTTCGGAAATATGTTTTTTTGAAGAATATTTGAGCTACGGGCTGCTGGTCAGCTGTATGTTTGCTACTGGCACTGGGCAATGTGCAAATTTACCGCTCAGGGGTATTAAACGAAATGTCCAACAAAAAAAAGAACAGAGATATGCTTGTATTGGCTCGTATACGGTATGCTGATTTCCGATGTACTTTGAAAACCCGAAAAGGAAACTCGTATATTAAATAGATGAATAAATGGAGAGAAGAGCTGTAAAACACTATCAAGCATATAGATGCACTTATGGCAGTTATTTGTTGGGTATGATGTTTTCTTCTCTCATTTGGCCCTAAGTAATGCTAACGGACTGCACATTCCATAAGGTTCCTGGAGGCATGAATGTTAGACGGAGGGCTATTTTCAGGAAGGCAATTTGTGACGAATGAAGGATGTCTGAATCATGATCATCCGAAATCTGAATAATGATTACTCCTTCCTGGCAAGGAGAGTATTCAGATGAAATGATTTTAAAATGGGACTTAATTTGCAAACTAAATGGAACGGGATCAATGTTAGTAATGGAGATAATCGTATTTCTTAATTGTCTCTGACTTACTCAATAAGAGGAAAGAATTGGAATACGTATTTTACATTGTATTCTAAGTAGAATAAATTAATTTTCAGGTCAGAAGCAAGGGTCCCTATCGTTTAGGAGTTGCGGACAATTTTAGAATTCGACTTTAAATGGAAAACAAATTATTAAAAAGCAACAGCAACACTTACAACAAAGTACTATACCGAAAGCGAGAAAATTGTTCTTTAATATAAAATTTACATCAATTTATTCATGAGAATAGTTTTTTAATAACTCGCATTCAAACTCAAATTGTTGATAAAAAATTTAAAGAAATGTTTAGGCCAATATTTCAAAATTGTGAAATGAAGTAGCTTAAGGATTCCGCCCGTGCGAAACCGAAAAATCAATCCAATGTCAATCCAAAGATTTCCCCAACTGTTAGTTTCTAGAAGTCAGAATCTATCAGAAGTCTCAGAAAACATTTTGATGTAATGGTCACTTATGTTGAAACTTTTACACACAACACCTGACTACATCTTTGTTTGATGTTTTGAAAATATGTCGAAGTATTGATAATGTTTCTCTTACCTTGTAATGTTTATACAGACTGCATTCGTTTACCTTGGAATTGTTCATTGAAGGATTTCTTAGACTCTTAAGCAGTGTTAAGGCGCCGAATTTTATACTTTAATAGATTTTAATCTTGGTTTACTTTCACGAAACGACATTAGCGATTCCTTCTGCACAGTATTAGCTGAGCATGGGTTGATTTCCCTAATAAATAATATCACGCGACCCTGTTCGGGGTCTTGTTTAAATTATGTGATTGCTCGTTTTCCCTAATAATTCACCCAATGTCTGTTGGAATTAACCTCGATTTAGAAAATTACAGATCACTGTATGACAGGTATTTCGATTAATTATCATGGTTGTGGATTACATGATAAGGTCAGTTATAATTCTATGCCCTCAAAAACCATTAATCAGTTTGAAAATCTTAACCAGAGAATTCTCTTTAAAACCTGGGAAGAAGTATATATTGAGGCTGTTGTTAATCAAGCTTATTTTCATAAGCTTTTTAAAACCGAACGGTCTTATGTCATCTAGTTTTTGGTCTTTGTGAGAATAAATTTTCCTTTTTTGAAATATTGAGTCAAACTTTTTTTGATTTCTTATCAATAATTTGAGTTTGCATGAACATGAATATTTTGATTTAAATTTTATATAAAAGAACAAATTTCTAGCTTTCGGTGTAGTACTTCATTGTAAGTGTTCCTGTTGTCTTTTAATATTCATTTTTTTTTCATTTTACGGGACTATATGGGCCCTGCTTCCTTAGGTAGTAACGAATGCTAGTTTTTAACACCTTTACAAAATATTGTTAACATTTCCTGAAGCCAAAGTTATCGCACTCGTGCCAAGAATATGTAAATAAAAAACAGGATATAACTTTTTTTTAAAATATGCGTGGAACTCAATACATTTACACGTAGTCAAAAACAAAGGAATGGTTTTCGGTGATCACTGTAATCATTGTCTCAAATCAAAAAAAAAAAAACTTCAATAATAATTAGGTAATGATTTGAAGCTTTGGTTAAGCGCGGGGATTTGAAAAATTTAAATTTTCCAAAAAATGTCGGATGCTGAAACTGCAATTAATTGTTCTAACCCAAATTCTTCAGACGGAGGACAATACAATATAGTATAAATGATACAAATTTCAACCTAATCCGTAAACCCGTTTTCATGTTACAGTGATCACCGACTTCGAAGACATGGTTTCGAGGAAAAAGTGTTTAAAGTGTTCAATGGGCTTTACATGCAGATAGAGATGGCTCCACCCAAAGCTCTCCGCACATAATAGTCCCATCTGGCTAAGATTCGATTTTATCAACTGGAGGATAAAATCGGCCCCGTTTTGGTTGTATTTACGCAATCCTTAAAAGTTTCCCTAACTGAAACAGAGTATGTAGTTTCAATGCATTTCATTATCTCATTTAATGCCGATGCTTCCAAAGCAACTATCTCTCTGTACGCCCAGAAAGAAAAATTAAAAAAAAAAAATGTTAAATGTCCATATTTCTGAACTAAAATTTTTAACGCACCATTGAATTGGCAACGACCGTGCAAGGGGACAAAAAGTAATTTAACATGGCGTTACCACCAAGCTCATCATTATCCTCATTTAATTTATTTTTTTTTTTTGCTCTTTTAATTAGTTTGCCCTGGAACCAAAATCAGCAGAGGAACCTTTTAATTTAGAAAACCAATCAAATTCTTTTTCGGGCTCATCCCTCGCTCATCAACGAGCTGCTGAACTGGAAAAGATGCCGTCGCAGAACAATCAACACTGATGGCTATGGTAATAAAGTTAAGGCCAACACCATCACCGCCATCCGACGATGGCAGAGGAAAATGCAAATTCGAGCAAACTAAGAACAGATGTCCTAGTTAAGCTCAAATTAATTTCCATTCTGAGTAGTAAGCAGCTGAAAATTTTACGCCAGTAATTTGTATCTCTTTATCAATCCCGATGTTGTTCACCTCCGCAAACACATTCTTCCGTTCTTCCGAGCAGTCTCATCCAGCGTAAATTCAATTTTACTAGGCCCCCATTCCATCGTCAATCTCCGATCTCTTTACACCTCACCAGCATTCGCCAATGAATCCAGAAGGTGGTATACAAATTTCAAATGAGATTTCCTAGCTAATTTGTCACGAACAGTTAACTGTACATAGTCGCGTACATACGTATTTCCCATCCATCTGCAAAATCTCCATATCCTCCTTCAAAGAGCAAACCGGGACAGTTTGACGGAAAAGAAATGTGTCAGTACTGCCGCCGCCGATGATGCTGCTGCGTCTGTTTGTTCACATTTTCGGTTGTAATCAAATCTTCAATTGAATTTCAGCTTTTCATTGAAAATTCTAAATGAGAATATTTAAATTGTCCTGGCACACTCCGGCTTCTCACGCTCCCTGTCCCAGCATACCAGTCACCGTCGTCCTTGTTGGTGTGCTTTCAGCTCGCAGATAGACAGATGATATTCATCAGATGCCGCATGCTGCACGGAGTGAAAGTAACTCGATGAATGAATATGTGTGTGTGTGTTTTTGCAAATAAACCAGAATAATCAGAACATCATCAGTGATGCAAAAGTAAGATGACGCTGACAAAGATGGAATCCCACACTTCCCTCAAGCACAAGCATATCACACTTCATGTGTACTCTTATCTACCAAATTAAAGGCTTTTGGAATGTATCCGGATTTTTTCGAAATTGTAAGCAACTTCTGTTCTGTTCACGAAAATCACACAATTTTATTGACGAAGGTATGAAAAAAGGATATTTGGAGAAGCAAAAGAAAAATAAAATGAATATGATGTATCAAAGAAGAAAAACTTTTGGATGATGAATGAACGGATACAGATGCGGAAGGAATATAATGTATCAAAGGCGCAGGCATTATAAAGCTCATATGTTGTGAATTTCATCATCGTGCTGGTTATGAACTGTATCTCAAGGGGTGAATTGGAGGATTTATGCTCGATTGGGCGTTGGGGCGAAGGCACATCAAATTTGCTTCCTTTATCGATTTTTTTATCCTCATATTTATGATCATTATTATCATTTTTTTATTTGCCTTCTGATGGCGTTATTGCTTTTTATCTTCTCGTGCGTGTAGCAATTAGGATATACTTTTTTTCAAATTTCCGATTTTGTTGCTGCTTAGGTCGGGTATCGCGTGCTGCTGCAGAAGTTCTGCCACGCCACGATTGGAACTAAGTATCAATAAGTTTGTTTTTTTATTTCGAACTGAATTTCAATAAGTTACGCGTCATATTTGTGTCTGCGGGAAATCGGATACGTAGTCGAATGAAAAATAGATTTAAGCTTCAAAATATAGGGATATAGATGTTTCACAGCGGCCACACATTTCCGGACACGTGTGACTTTGCATAGCAAATCGCAAGATATGTATGTATGTTCACGGGGTTTTAATCGTTTTAGACGTCACTAATGAAACGTTGTACGATCAGTGATGCGACTTGAGGCACATACTTAAGTGCAAACTATAAATACCCCTATGTAAATAAACCATTTTTTTTTTCAAGGTTAGATCAATATATGATGTCACGGTATAATACAGTGACCACATAGACCTTTGGAAGGAGCAATGGTATTACACTTAAAGAATTGCAGGTTTGTGTACCTCAGCCCTGTCTTGCCCCATTATGTCCAATATTTCTACCATTTAAGCCCATTCCGTGTCATTAATAAATGTACTTGTATAAATATTAACATATAATAAAAATATAATAATATGCAAATGCAAATATTCACAAATAGCTTGGCAGGTGGTTAAGAAGTGGGAAGTTGTTTCTTCACACTCATCTACTGCTCTGTGGAAGCCATTTTAGAAGGCTCCCATGTTCCTCGCTCTGGGACAGGCTCCATTTATTGATAAAAGGTTTATGGTCCTTTTCGGTCTCAGCGAGTATCACATTAGCCTTGCACGTTGTATTTAATTCCATCTTCGTATGCTAATATGAAATCGTGACGTTTTTGGGTTTTCCCACGCACTCTCGTGGTTCATATTGTCAGCGTAGTAAGCCCTAAAGTTCAGACTGTAAGCAACCATGCGTATAATAGTTGCACTTTCTGACGAACTTGGTCAAAATTTACAGTATCCTTTCTGTCACAGCACCCTACATTGCGAGCATCGTGAACTCCTCATGCCTAATCTTTCCCTCCGCAGAATCTGGGTCTTTTGCACGACGAAATAGTTAGAAAATGGGAATAAATTCCCTCCAACACGTGTAGACATTCTCCTTATGCCCAATTTCACAGTGAATGTTAAAACTTAAGTTCAGATGAATTTTAAACCAAGTTAAAATTTTAGGTTTAACCTGCCGGTTTCACAGTTATTAATTAAATTTGAACCTCAGTTCAATTGAACTTTGTCAATTTTCATTCATTCATTTATTTATTTGTGTGAAGCTTAATAAGTGCATACAGTTTTACAATTTCGTCATTTACAAGTTAGAGCTAGAACATTATTGTTCTTTCAACTATAATATTGTTATATAGACTGCCAGAAAAGAAAATAATAATAATAATAACAAATGTGGGAAAATAAAGTCTCATACTAAACCCAATGACTTTTTTTTTATATAAAACTTAGCTTACATTTAAATATATCGTATTAATTAGGATTTGGCGTAAGTTGCCGAATAAGTGGATTTTGCGAATATGAACAACGATTAAAGAAGTGGAGACCAATATTGTTAATTCTGTCTTCTATTAATTCAATTTTTGCTATATTGTGTAGTTCTGAGGTAGAGAAATACCAAGGCAGATTCAATATCATTTGCAAGAATTTATTCTGAGCTATTTGTATCTTTTTTATATGACTGCGTGCGCACAAATACCATATGGGAGTACCATATGTCATAATGGCTTGAAAAATAGCTTTGAATATAATAATTTTGTTTTCAATCCTTAGGGTAGACCTTCTATTTATAAATGGATACAGAACTTTTATTAAAATATTGATTTTATTCAGCACAGCTGACACATGCTTGCTAAAGGTTAATTTTTTGTCGAGAGTGATTCCTAAATATTTAACTTCATCTGACCAGGTCATGTCGCAATCACTTAATGAAACTTTGTACTTCTCCTGCGAGTGAAAAACATTGCCTGAGTTTTGTTGACATTCATTTAAATTCTCAATTTGGGGAGGTAGTTTTTTGTAGTGGCAAAACCATATTGCAGAGTTGAGCAAATAGGCGAAGGAAGTTCATCGGAACAATATAATGCGGAGTCGTCCGCAAAAATTGATAAATGGCAATATGAGATACTGGGGAAATCTGCTAGGTAGATATTGAAGAGGACTGGAGCTAGGACCGATCCTTGTGGTTCACCTGCTGATATGTGTTTGGGTGTAGATGTGGTTGCACCGATGAATACTTTAAAGCTACGTCCATATAAGAAGTCTTTGATGAAAGTTCTCAGGTGAAAGTTATCAGGTCAGGGAAAACCAAAGTGCTTCATTTTAAAGAAAAGAGCGTTATGCCACACATAATCAAATGCTGATTAAATGTCGAGAAGTAGCAAACCGGTCGATTTTTTAATCGAAAAATGATGTTGCACGTGTCTAGTTAATCTCAAAACGGGGTGAGAAGTATTATGTCCAGATCTGAAACCGATTTGGTGGTTTATCAATATGGAGTTGTCTTCAATAAACTCTATAAGTTTTTGTTTAATTACTTTTTCTAAGAGCTTTGCCAAGTTGCTTAGAAGGCTTATTGGGCGGTAACTAGACGGGATGTCAGGAGGCTTCCGGTTTGATTTACTGTAGATTCCACTAAATTTACTGTCTGAGAGTGAGTGATAAGATAAGTGAGATAATAATTCACACTTCTCAGCATTAGAGATATACCTCGTATCATTTACCCTTAAGGGTTGAATTGGCATTCGCTTATTTTTAATTATTTTAGTGAGATTCCAAAATGGCTTTGAACATTTTTCCATATCAACAAGTAATGAGTCCCATTTCCGATTTCTGTACTCACTAACAAGGAGTTTTACACGATGGTTTAGATATTTTAGTTCTAATTTATAGCCTGGTAACCTGTATCGTAACCAATTTCTACGAGATATATTTCTTCTTGCAATTGTATAAATAATATAACTAGGGAAATTGGATTGCACTGCGGAACTGGGTATTCGTGGGACTGAGTCCTCAATACTATCTTTTATGACACTTGACAGAGACGAGATCATAGAATCAACAATCTTCTCTTAACTGAGTTCTTGTAACGCGTTATGTTCATGGCTTCAAAATTATATTTATAAGGAAAATTTATGTCAGCATTTAGAGATAGAGCAACTGAAGCTGGTAAGTGGTCAGATGATAAGTCATTGATTACTATTGGTTGAGAAAGTATTTCAGGAGAGTTGGTCAGAAAGAAGTCAATTACCGATGGATTGGTTCTTCCATTGCGTGGAATGTAGGTATACTCAAACGGGTACACTAACGTGAAAGGGTAATTATTGTGTAGATCGTGCAAGTTATTGCCCCAACAATTTGATCTTAGGCATCCCCAAGCCTGTTGTCGAGAGTTGAAATCTCCGCCTATAACATAACGTCCTGATAGTTGTGCGAACTTCAATAGATCAGATTTTAACATTCTCATATCTCTTCTGCCTCCGGGAAAATATATGCAAACTATTTTAACTGATTGGTTTGGATTTATTAATTCTACATCAACTCCCAAGGCTTCAATTAATGTTGCAACTTTTAATTTTTTATTGCACGTTATGGCTATTCCGCCACCTCTAGATCTCTATCTATCCAACCTGTAGCAAATATAATTAGGGTTTGAGAAGGAAACATTACTTTTAAGTCCAGATTCGGCAAAATATGTCTATATTATTTTTTTGCATGAATGAAAAGAACTCTATCTGTTTTGATCTTATTCCTCTCGCATTCAATGTAATTAATTTTATTTTGTTGGGATTCATTATTGAAATATTTTATAGCTAGTTCAGTGATAATATTAAGCTGTTCAAACTTATCTTTACAAACTCATTAGTTAGAAACTTATTCATTAGTTAACATTTCCTGCATTGAAAACAAAGTACCATTGCTAGGTATAGTATTACAATTATTCACAACATTATTTACTGAAGGTATTGACCAGGCATTCCTTGTGGGTGAATGGTGAACAAGCTGACTCTTCTTAAGAGGTAGAAAATCTCCTTTTTGAGTATTGAACTCGACGTTTAAGGATTTCTTCGTCGTCCTTAATGAACTTTTCTCTCGGTACATTGTGGATCGGTGGATTTATGCACTCCATTACGATTCGCATATTTCAAATTAATACGATTATTGCATTCAGATGTTGGGTGCATACCTGAGCAAAAAAAAGGTTTAATATGTCAGTGCTTAAGCATTGGGTAATTCTTTTGGGCAGCCTTCTTTGAAAGTTCCAATAATTACACCAAATTTATCACGCAATTCTTTGAGGGTTATATTACTTCTCTCAATGTACACTAAAAACAGAGTAAATTTGATCAATTTGCCTGTTTATCATTTTGACATCACTGCATTTATTTTTCAATAATCTTAAACTATTTCTAACCTCATCTCGCTTTTATCCAAACCAGAGAGTGTAACTTTAAAAGGCAGATCGGATTTTAAACTGTGTGTGTAGTAATCACAATTAGCATTTTTGAGTGAAGCACATATTTTTCGATAAGTTTCGATTGATTTGGTGTTTATTTTAATACCGATGGACATACGTTTGATAACATACTCATCAATTTTGCTACCTGTCAAAATTTGATGTATGCTTTGACTATCGGATTTAATGACATTTATTGGTGGTGGTTTGGGCTCACTTTGTTAATGTTGTTATCTTTTTCACGACGAGAGTCATATCTGTCCATTAACTGGGAGAGAGGTTAGAAGGAATTTTAACTCATAGAGTTATAACTTTCCGCATTCTCACTATTCACACGTGGCTTGCGCGAAGATTTTTTATTTACACTCATGGTGTTGCTGTCTATGTTCGAATTACGTTTTTTATTTTTATTGCCAATTTCGTCGATATTGGACTCATGGAAGTCAATATCGTTTGGCGACGAAACGCGATTTCGTTTGATTTTTAAGATGGTAGTCACAGATCACCGGGAGCAAAAAACACGTCCGCTGTCGAAGAGATCGGGAGAGTGGCTCAACTTATTTTCATATTTCTTTCTCCATTGCAGTATGTTCGTTTTTTAATTTCTGTTTTGTTAAGTGGTTTTTGGTTCGTTGTAATCGGCTCGCCATTGCTATGCTTTCCTTTTTTTTGGAACAACTGTCCGCTATCTCTTTCCCCGTGATGTCCACATGGGCTGGAATCTATTGAAGCCTTATACAGTGTCATTTTATTGTGAAACAGTTTGCGTGTGTTTTTGAATGCTAGTGTTTCTCTGACGTTTTTGTAGCTTATTAATAATTGTAGGCTCGGTATATAAAAGTCAAGTCAAGTGGATTCCGGTTCGCGTCTCTTGCCACAAGTTCTTCCACTTGATCGATCGTTGATAGACGCAATCTGCACAAGGCTTATGTCTAGGTCTACGCCATCCTTCCAGTACAATCATGCTCTGTCACTTTATCTTCTACCATATATTGTCCAGCAAAACTTTCTGGGCAGGAATCTTTTCGCTCATAGCCCCGGAGTTATTTTTGTCATTACATCTACTTCAAGGAATATTTTACTTAACCGATGAGTTCCGTGTAAGCCATGCGTAAAATGCCATTCCAATCGATCGAAACATTGTGACCAAAAGAACTCGACTTTGTATAGAAAAGTATATGCTGATTAAGGATTTACGATTCCTAAATATTGACTATCTTTGGGGGTGTGAACGAAGTGAACACGTTTCAGTTGTAACAAACGTATTGCATATTTGTACACTGGGTACACGATTGATTGAAGCGTTGTGCGTGCTTTCCAGTACATGTAGATATATACTTTGGCTGTTGATATCGAACACGAAAGGCAACGCGTCGGCAAAGGAAGGGAATTTGAATGACTTGGTAATGACAAATTAGGTTTGATAATGGAGAAAGTCAATAGACTCTTGGAGATGAACTTAAGGACATACGCTCGCAAATGAGTTACAGATAAGAAATTAAACGATTTTTTTTTCATTTTCCAGATCCGTCGCCTACTAAACAAGCCCGTTTCATGGGTCCGCGTTCGAGACGATCACATCCTGACAGTAGATCAGACGACGTTCATAGCCGATCAAAGATTTCAGTCCATATTCAAAGGCGAGCACGAATACACCTGGTCCCTGCAAATCAAATATGTCGGCGAGAATGACATGGGCTGGTATGAGTGCCAAGTATCCACAGAGCCCAAGATGAGTGCACGGGTGTACCTCAAAGTTGTTGGTAATAACGATGCATGACAGCTGTACAATTGATCTCTAACGAATGTCTTTTTATTTAGTTCCAAGAACAGAACTTATTGGGGATCATAATCGCTTCGTAAAGGCCGGCAGTAAAGTCGCTCTCCACTGCATTGTTAGGGGGTCGCTGGAGCCACCATCGTACATCATTTGGTTCCAAGGATCTAAGCAGATCATGAACGACAACAAACAAGGGTGGTTCATGCAGATTGATCGGAATATCTTTGGCAACCACACGGATCAACAGAATACGGTAAGGGTGTGTATTCAATTGCTTCTACCAACCGAATAATGATGACTAAATGGTCTTTATCTTTCCAATATCATCCTTCAGATAGGGTCGCTGATCATACCGTATGTCATGAAAAGGGATTCAGGCAACTACACTTGCAGCCCATCGAACAGCGCCCCTGTGACGGTGGATCTGCATGTCCTGAGTGGTAAGAGACAAATTGAATCATCCAACTTGACTCAATCTAATACAACATTCCCATTTCAGGAGAGTACTCAGCGTCGGCAATTATGTCCTCGGCGGTCATTAACAGGCACAACTTCTTCTACTTGCTACTGATACTGCTGCTGTTGGCATTTCAAAAAACGTGACTAGCTTATCGAATGTATTCCAGTTGGAAGAACTAAACATCTTGTACATATAAATAATTTAAATGAATATTCATTCTTTTCTAAGTGATTAAACGAAAAAAACAAGACGAACTAAAAGTTGTGAAAAATATGATTAACAATAAAACAAACGTAAATCAAAATTAAATACTTATACCACACGAAAATGAACAAAAGAGTAGTTAAGTTCTATGAAAAATTTAAAAAAACGAAACAAAAGACAGTAAATTAATTTAGGAGCCTGAAAATAATAAAGACAAAAAAGTATTTGTAAATAGTTAAAAAATGTATAGATTAAAATTAAATTTAAATTAAATTAATATATTGAGAATTTCCGATTAAATGAAAATTTAATAAAACAGTGTTTCTTTTTTTAGCCTTTTTACGATATCTTGGAGTTTAGAAATTATGAACAAGCTTAGTTGTGGAATCAGCTTCTAACATCGGGTGTAGTGAACAGAAAGCCATTATTTTTTCAACAGATTGTTGTCATGTCTTGCGTTGTATGGATACGTCCCATTGAAGCAAACTAAATGTCTTTAGAAAAATTCGATTTCGTTCCAAAAAATAAAAACAAAACAAAGGGAACAGTTTTGGAATTGATTGAATCAATTTTGTTGGGGTGTACGTCAAAGATGGCCACCAGCAAAGATGAAGTACGCCATATTATACAGTTTTTCTTCGATAAACTAGAAAACGCAACCAAAGGGACTGATACTGATTCTGATACTGTAACAGTAAATCGTGCGTCACGCCAGCGATTCTATTCTGAGAATTAAGTTGATAAAACCACCTGCTTTATATTTAAACCAGGAGAAAAAAAGCATAAAATGGAAAAGCTGTAACAGTTTTAGAAAACTTTGGCGCACATAAGATTCATTGCCGCAAAAAATGTAACGGGTCTGTTGTTCTTGGGTCGACTTAAGTAGATTTACAAAATTTATTTCTGACCTAAGTGTTGAACCGATTGATATTAGTTTGGAAAAATTGATTTCGTAAAACGCCTGAAGTCAAAAAAAGTGTTAATTTATTTATCTAATTAATCAATCTATCAAATAATTTTATGTATTATATTCAAGATTAAATTGGCTACATACTACTGCTACAACTAAAGAATTGTCTGTTTTCGAGCCCTACATTTCTCAGAGGACCATTTAAAATCTAGAATTGCTGTCCTGTAAGGTGTACAAAGTTGACATAAGAAGTTTTACCTTTTAAGCACAGAAATATGCACAATGGAAGGTCAATGTCGATAAAATTATGAAAATTGTCGAGTTTGACCGTCATGTTAGCACTGTTTCGATTGTGAATCACTGCTGAATCGCAGCATCATCGACCAATTTTTGAAGCAAATGGTTACTGGTGGCGAGAAGTGGATCACTGACAACAGCCTCAGTCGAATACGGTCGTGGTCGAATCGTCAGGAAGGTCTTGCTGTGCGTATAGAGGGATTGGCAGGGAATCATCGACTTTGGTCATAAGACAAGAATTGTGTTCCATCAGGACAATGTCAGACCACACATCGATAGTTCTGGGAAGTCCTTATGCATCCACTTTACAGTCCGAACCTAGCACAAACGTATTAACACCTGTTCCTGTCCATTTCGAACGATTTTGCTGGTGCAAAAATCGTCTCAAGAGATGATTATGAAACTAGACTCCCTCAGTTTTTCGACAGCTAGGACGACGTTTTTACTAGAGAGAGATAACGGCATTACAATCTGAATGGCAACAATTAATAATTCAGCAAAACGGTGCATATTTGACCTAAATGGGACCATTTTTACCATGGTACATACAGCCTTAAATATCGTGCAAAAATACTGGAATTATTTTTACTTCGCCATGGGTATATTGATGTAGTAAGCACGTCACCTTGGTTCCATCAAATAGCTTAAGATTGATTTGTGTGATTGTGCTTGATTGTTAACACTGGAATTAATAGCATGTCCATGAGATATTCGTCTTAAGTGTCCAAGTTGTTTTGCAGGAATATAGCATCGATTGTTCCTACGCTTTAAATTGTGTTCACAAATGCAACCATGATATAGACAACACTCTACACAATAACATAATTTACTCTACCCCGCAGTGTTCCGAACTGAATTTGGTCGATGTCATTCATCACACAGCAGGGCGCTTTATGCAAGGAGACAATATATATATTTACAGAATCTATACTATAGTCTTACTTCCGAACAGCACAAAATTAGCGATTTGGAAAATGAGGATGTGTGTAGATATGGGCGCACCATGAAGTTGCAAAGTCGTTGTTTGTGCTTTATGGTCTGCAAATAAAAGTAGATAATATTTGGAATTGAGCGGCGGCCGTGGCGTTGCGAGCTGCTGAATCGACTTCGAGGCACCGGAGCCTACGTTGCCTAGAATCGATTCCCGATACGAGTAAAATTATCGGCCCACCTCTATCGATTAACTGACTATGCTCAAAGAATATTCCTGTCTAGGAAACCTTCTAAAACTTGGTCGTTCGGAGTCGACATAGAACTGTAGGATCTCCACTCGTGAGACGACAATAGTACACACAACACGAGTGGTTGCTGGTAACTTAACCCCCATCCCTATACGGTCTGTAGCGCCACCCATGTCTTTATTATCATTATAACATTTCGAATTAAATTTAAAATGTTTGACTAAGCGATTAAGTCATAAAGCTTTACACAATCTCCACGGATCAATTTGCTATATGGGAACACACATCGCACTACTTATATGTCAAATTCATTCAAAAGTTTATTTCTTTGCCCTGTTCAGTGGATAATAAGAATTACGATGGCACTATCTGGTTACAACACTGAGCTTAATAATGTATCAGAAAAGAGCAGGATGCTGCATCATAAATATTATTCCTGCAAAAAGTTGCTGCATTCACTGGCTGCTTTCACTAATTCCAGTAGTAAGTGAGTAAGACGTTCTCTGGTATTCTAACTAAAATTTGTTAGATGAGAAATCATAACAAAAAACCAATTCAGGGGCAGTTCCATTAATTTGGAAACGGGAGCAGTTTCCATTCATTTTTTTTAACAAGTCAAGCTGCTTGAAAATCAATCATCAGTTTCCTTTATAATTAAACTGAAAAGAATACTCAAGTGTAATCATATTTACACAGAAATTTTCAAGCCAAATATAAAGAAGATAAAGATACTTTCCGAAAAGATATTTAGATAGCAATCAGTATGATGGAATTACACATCGTAGTTTAAAGGTTGACGCCTTTGCCTTTCTGAAAATTTTGCTATAAATATGACTTCTCCTCCAAAAGACTTCTCAACACTGAACACTTGGTAAGCGTAGGCAGCCACAAACGGAATGTTTCGTTCCTCGTTGGGCGCCACTTAATCATACACGGCTTCCTAACTATGCACGAATATCACAGACTCTGGTTTACGATTAAACGAAATTTCATGAACAATTTAAATGAGTAAAATAAAAAAAAAAACATTCCACAAAATATCTGGATGAGATATTTGTAGATAGTGCTCTTCTGACATTTGAAGGAGGATTTACAAGCACAGATTTTTCTGCATTGAAGTCCAAAAAAATGGCTCTGATCCATAACATGTGTCATTTAAAATATTAGCGATTATTCTTATTAACTTATGATTACGTGCATAAATAGAATAATAGGTGAGATTCCGGAGCTGGATGCGAGGAGTTAAAATAGTCGCATCCTGAATTTTGCAGTCGTAACAGTTGAATTTTTAAAGATATGTTCGTGAGGCGGTACCATGGCCTGCTGGGATTCGTATGCATATTCTGGAAAAAAATGGATTAGAATAAAAGCGCTCAGTGAGCAGTGAGTGAGTTTCGATTCTATTGATTTATAAAGAATTAATTATTAAACCAGTTACATAAGTTCAAACTCAAATTGAGCCATACTAGGGTTAACAAGTTAGTTTTAAAAGTTTTTGTTAGCAAACTACTTGCAGTATAAAAATTAAATTTATTTTGTTTTGACGTTTTTAAAGGATTTCGTTTTTTATCACCTTGACTGTTTTTGTTTTAGGTTTATATTTATACATTCTTCCGGTAAATGTTGTGAATTAATCCATGTTCCACCTTTGTGGGTGGCGCGACAGTCCGAGGTGGACCTGGGCCTAGCTTCTCAGGAACCACTTGTGTTGTGCGTGCTATTGTTCTTTCATGAGTGGAAGGGACCTACAGTTTAATGCCGACTCCGAACGACGAATTTGAGAAGCTCTTTCTAGACAGGAGTACTCTTTGAGCATTGTCAGTGACTCGAAAGTGGTGGAGTCGTGAATTATGATAGGTGGTAAATTCGGGTATCGAACCTGGCACCCTCTGCGTAGGAGTCGACGCACTTACCCACAATGCCACGGCGACTTTTCTTTTAAATAGCCCCATAAAAGTAAATCGAATTAAGGGCCGATATAGGGGCCATTTCTGATCACCTAAACCAGAATTCCACGACCAGAAAATCGATCATGAAGTTATCGTCTTCATATTTTTGAAACCACTTACTGGCCACTTCAATATCACAGTAGGAACTGTGTTACAATATCGCCGAGGACATGTAATAGTCACTGCTTGACCAGACACATTTTCAAAAGGTATGGTCAAGTTATACCCCCAGCCCAAAAACCTCACCATACAGAGACTTGTTGTGGACGCTCCAATTTACTAACTCTAAACTATCACTCTTCGATTTTATTTTCGAGTTACCAACAGATTCGGCCGATCAAAATCTTGCGTTAATTTTAGGACACCCTCAAGTACCTTTATTTTAAGTCAGGAATATACCTCATTGCACGTTGTTTCTTGCTGAACCAAATCGAAATATAAAATTTATTTCACAAGATACACTACTTTAAATATCACAGAACTTATTCAAGAACGACTTTCGGTCTTGTCCTCTGTTGCAAAGTCACAAATGTTACCGAAAGATCGTATGTCCAAAATAGACTTTGCTTGCTTGGAGTATATCAAACTACTCATAAAAATAAAACTCCTCTTTTATGCCCAATTTACAACCCATATGAGATGCTGTGAAGAAAATAGGACACATCAACAGTCGATTGAGCAATGCGATGATAGGAAATCCATTTGGTTTTAAAAATCCCCTGGCACCATGCATCAATTCGTTCACTCCGATACGAGCACACATCACTGTGATGCGGTTGTATAAAATTCAGCTTAAAGCATCTCCCAAGCACCAAATTGTTGGTAAACTAAGTTTTTCAATCAATTCCAGGCGAGACGCAGTCGGTCTTAAGAGAACCAGTCCTTTCAGCGTTTCCTGTGTGATCAGATCAATTTACCAAAACCGAGTATTTACGAACGTAAAATTTTTATTAGTTTGCCGGAAGGAACATAAAAAATGATTCCCAACCCAGAGCGTCTAACTTTTTTGTCGCCCGATTTCGTATCAAATGCCGCGCGACCACCGCAACTCCCTTCCCACCGTTCGGTCGCCACCCATTAGCACCACCGATGACTAAGTTTTGTAAATAAAATTTAATAACGCTATTTTATTGCAGAATTATTATCTTCAAAATAATAAAGAGAGGGGAACATATTTGCATCTGCACAGACACAGCATCCCTCCCACCTCTGCGGACGAGGAAGCCCTCTGTTCAGCTTGAAATGGAGAAAAAAGTGGAATTCCTAATTTTACGACTTCCTTTTCTGAGGCGGCAGGAGTGGCGTGCAAAAAAAGGGTTGTCACTCACGTCCAATAAAGCGCCCCACAAATGCTTTCATATGCACACACACACACATCCGTATACATTATTTCTGGTCATCTGCTGTGTTGGTCTTTTGCAAGCAGACAATGCAGGAGGGAGAATATAAGAATATAAAAAAAAAGGTCAGGACAGGATCTGATGATGTCTGCTCGTGAAAATAATAAGTTATGTGCGGCCATCTAAGTATAACGAACACGTCCCATTATCCTTTTGTTCGCATATTTTCGGGTCTTTTCAACTTTGCTAGTTGGTGAATGTCAAATACTTTGTGTGAACTTTTATGGAAATTATCCTTTTTCTGCGCGTCACACACATTCGTGTGGTAGTAGTCTGTAACATGAATGGAATGAAATTGAGGAATGATGGGATTTCAGTGGACAAGGAACAATGGAATGTTATAGCCTGGTTATGTTGACCACAGTCCTGCCTGCCAGAAAAAGGACATTTTCGCATGAATCACAAAGGAGGCTTTACACAGACGTATAGTGTTGCAAAAATTAAATCAATTTTTGGTTAGCTTCCATCATAAACTTGGATTAGGGATAAAGTTATTTACATAGATCGTATAATCCTGGTCTTTTAGGGGCCGCTTCTTTTTTTCCTTTCTCCAGTAAAAATTGCCTCGTTTATCTAACAGAATCATATTTACTGTCAGATATTTTATGCTCTCCCGCATGGATTCCTCAGTTTGTGGAATCCACCACGACTGTCTTCAATCAGATTCAGAATAAATGGTGACAATTTAAATCTATTTAGACCTTCGTGTAGTTTGACAGGATACACGCTTAAACTATGTAGCACAAGTAAGGAGTACAGCTCCAACAGAGTGGTGCAACTTATTCAACATCTACTCAATCACTAAAAATATACACATGAGTTCCATAGCTGATGTTGAAATAAAAATAGTTTTAGCTAATGAATCTGATTGAAAAAAAAGATCATACTTCTTCGACAGTGGGGTATTTGACTATCAAACATGGCACAGACCCTAATTCTAAATTTGACAACCCAAGCTAAAAAATATACAGATGTTCAGCTCTTGGTAATACAAGTCTCCTTCAGCTCTGAATGTTGACTAAACATTTTCCGAACATACAACTTTCAGAAGGGGTTCAAGAATCCCCGAAAATTATGTCAAAATGCGAGCCTTCTAAACCAATCGAAGCTGTTTTGAACAACTTAGTACCTACATCAGACCCTAAACTCATAAGTATAAGAGATATGACCAATTTGAGAGCTTTTTGCGTTTTTTAATCGTTGCGATTACTTAGCCTTCCTACGCGTGCATTCATGTACAAACCAATGTGACTCATTTTTTAATTTTTTCAAGTTATAATTCGAAAGCAAATTGCATGTGAGTGCATACCCACAATTTCCTACAAACAGCGATTTATTAATTGCAACGATCTAAATTGCAATCTAACTTGCGACAGACGCGTAGCCAAAAGAGGGGATACATTTGCAGACGATTAATCAATGCGATTGTGAGGTGTCATGTGAGGCCATTCACAATGAAAGTTATGTGGTCTACCTTTTGCAACTGAATAGTCTAGTAGTGCGATTGAAAAGCATGCATGCGCTTAACCCAATACCACTGATCTGGTACAAAAAAAATCAATAAAACTTAATGTTGGCGCCTGTCGTGCCACGTAGCCAAACCATAGATCCAAAGTCCTTTCCGTCAAAAGAAGTAACTGCTCAATAATATTATCACAGATATTTTCCACAGATTTCCTCGCTGAAGCTTGTATTGGCGATCTTGTTTTTAATATCATGAACATAAGTCAGAATTAATACCTTCGATTATATTATATATCGCCGTCGCGCCGTGCCGTAGCGTAATGCATAACGGCTTCTAACGAGCAACTTTCATAATGTACGGCATCACCTCATTCGGGTCGCTGACAATCCGACATAATCAAAGAGCGTAACTTCTTAAACTTCGTCGTTTGGGGATGACTCACCATACGTAGTTGCTGCTGAAGCTGCAGATGCGATGCCCACAGCTGCCCCCATATAATTACATTTCTTATTACATTATTTTTTCATACGTATTTTTTTCTTATTATTATTTCTCTTCTGCTAAATGATTGACTGGGGGGGTCGTCGTAGCGTTGTGGGTTGGTACAACGACTCCTACGCAGACGGTGCCAGGTTCGATATCCGAATTAACTCTTTCGAGTCACTGACAATGATCAAAGAGTATTCCTGTCTAAAAAAAAGCTTCTCAACTCCGCCGTTCGCAGTCGTCATTAAACTGTAGGTCCAATCCACTCGTGAAATAACAATACCATGCACAACGCGATTGGTTGCTGTAGAAGCAAGGCCCAGGTCCGGCTTGGACTGTGGCGTAAATGATTGATTTAAGTATTTAACTGATATACTGGTTCTACGCGGGCACTTACGATAAACTCAAAATTTGTTCTGTTTTTTTCTATGTCTATATAATGTTATTAATAACTATATGTTCTGAATATTCCAGGACAATGAAAAAGAAAAGTTTGCTTGTAAAAAAAAATGTGTGCAGAAACGATGTTTTACATATATTTTTTTTAACTTACTGCACAAAGTACAAAAGTATAAAATGATAGTTTCACAAGATTCCATCGAATTCAAAGTGAAAAAAGAAACTTAAAGTGCCCTTAATCCATTGAACATTGCCAATTCCATAAGTCAAAAGTGGCAGTAATGAAACCGGACACCCCTGACCCAACTCGTATCCTTCTCAATTGCAATAAATTCTCTCCCTCAAATCGCAGTGGCTACCCCACATCATGTTGCTGAAGCTTAAACCAGTAAAGTCCCATGAAGTCGCAACTCCTGGCTAAGTAATACGGCATTACCCTGGGGTGGGCTCCCGGTGGGGTTCCCTCCTTTTGACGTGACTCATATTTGTGTTGCTGTTTTAATTTACACTTCGAACTTGGACGATTGTGAGTTTATTGAATGATGCTCATTCATAATTCTGGCATTATGTTGTCAAATAAGCTGTCGAATTGAAAAATTTACATGAAAGCGTTCTTGGAAACACGCAACACTAAGCGATGACTAGACGAATGATTGCGTGATGGGGCCAGCAATTTAAATGTCATTTGGTTGAGTTATTATTTGATTTGTAGGACAGTCAGTAAACAAGAACTTTTCACGCAAGGCGTGCCAGCAGGTGCTTGGTGTATCTGGCATGTAACCCGTACCGTCAACAGCGAGGAAGTTTAATTCGACACGACAGTTTGGTCGCCTCACTTGAAATTCCTCGGGGACAGGACCGAACTGAATTAGATTCAGTTTCCGAAGTGGTCGAGTGCCCTTCTGATTTACATCCAACCATCTACCCCAGTAATGGAGTTTCTTTAGGAAACAGATCCACTTCGGGGAAGGAAAACAAAAACAAAGGAACCTCGTTTGCCTCAGTCTATGCTCTAGTAACCGACTAGTTCGGCTGGCTGGTAATCAACGCATGAATACATATCGGGCAAAGTTCCAGATTTTTGGTCTGCCCTCTCCCCCGACGGAATTCATACGAGTTCTACAAGTTTGTGTACCGTACATTCTGGTCCTTTGTCTATTATATCCTTTGGCCCTTTGGTCACGATGCCGCTGCCTGCAGAGCCCAGTCTCTACGTCATACGGCAAAATTCACTATGCGAAAGTTGACTCCTGAACCGACACATTGGAGAATAGGTTGTGATATGCGTGGCAACTATGGCTGGCACGAACGGGAAATTACAAATAAAGTGAACTATTTCCGCTTCCACGTAATCCTGGCTGATACGAGTGTATGTGCATTTTTGTCTATGGAAATGTAAGTTAGTCTTACGCCTTGAGTGGAGGGAGGAAGAATGGGTATTCAAATTGGTTTTGGTGAGTTCTTTTAAATGAAGTTACTGGTCCAGTTAGCAATGAGTGTTATCGGCACTGCAGGGAAACGAGAATTTGAGCCCAATTTGAATAGATGTTTGTGGTCAATTTGAAGTTAGTGAAATACCAGACCGCTGCATAACTCGTGCGGCTATTTGATATGTCAGCTGTTCAATTGAGTTAAGGGCACAAATATTTAAAAACTCAATTCATTCTCCGCTCGTTTGATTAAACGAAAGAATGTCGAATTTTTGTTGTCCAGTGCCTTGGGTCTTGTGGATCCTGTAGACAAAATGAAATGTATATGGTAGTCGTAGGGCATGACTGGTGAATGGATAATCTCCAGATGAATCTATGACCGGAAGTGGAAATTGAGTGGGGATATGTCAAGGAATCAGAAACATGTACATTCAGAGGAGGAAATTGAAATCATATAACATTGCCCATTACTTGTAAATCAATTTAAAAAGATTGGGTCATGTCGTGGGCCATGTACAAAAATGGCGATCATTGTCAGAGTAACATGACTGATTCAGTATTAAATGTTGTCTAATTGGAAAGATGTAGGCCGAAAAATCAAAATACACTAGGATGTAGTGGCATTAATGCGCTTAGGCCAAAATATGTCCATGTACGGAGAATTTCGTGTTTATGCCCTCCAGCTTTGTGAACAAATTTTTCTAGTGCATTGACTGATATTTTACTGAGATTGTTTAGACTATCACAGAAGTAGAAACCTATAGTAACTTTCCTATTTGAAGAAATTGCATGACAGAGCAGCTGCTGGGTGCTTTCCTCCTCATCCTCCTCTAGGTAGCTTGTACAGAAGTCGTTGGAGAATAGGCTTAAGCTTTTCGTGTCAGTCTCCTATAATTATAGCCACTGTAGTGCTAATTTTAGATCTCAGAGGAGGAGGAGAGGAGAGGAGAGAGAAGGTATTCAATGCTTTTGGATCTATACGCGGCCAGATTTTGCTAGAGGTTTGGCACGCCTGTCATGCCTGTCAACCGTTTGGTCCATTTGGAAAACGCTGTAGTGATTGAGTAGACGAACGGATTTGTTCAGATTTAAGCACCTTGAAGGAACGCCACTTCCAACTTCATCTTACGTCTTGGGTTCATCTGGCTAAAAAATACATAAAGGTGTGGCGCCGCTGAAAACAAGTCTGTGTCCAGATGCAGGTTTTCAAGTTGTTTTCTGGGAAGTGCCGTGGAGAAGTGTAGTATAAGTGTATTGCAGTAAGGTTAAGTTCGTGTAGGATTTTGGCTTATCCAAATGTGTGGTCACATCAGAATATGACTTTTAACTTTGTTGCAGCAAGCTCAGTAATGTGTGCAGCAGGGGTCCAGAAAATACACAAGCGGAAAATTTGAAAATAAAAAAGAAAATTTGCTCAAAAATTTGAACTAAAAATAAGAAGAACATTCGAACGAAAGGTTGATGAAAAAAATGAACATAATTTCATTTGATATTTGATTTGCCATTTTTCTCTTTTTTCCACTTAATTTTTTTTTCCGCACGAACCTTCTTACTCGCTTGTTTCAGACGAACTGAACAGTAAACAATGATACACACGAAGCGGCGGTAGCAGCAACCGACAAAAAATATTTTAATATTTCTGGCAACGGTTGCCTCGTGTGTATCTAGCATTAGACCTTTACTGATGCAAATAGAGGCTTGTCTCTGTACCTTCCTTAAGCAATGGAGGTGTAGACCGACTTTAAGTACGGGCCACCACACTACTACGCCGTATAAGAGGATGACAATCTGATGACAGCTATAAAAAGCCAGTGTTTCATATAAGATTGAAGACTCCATTTGTGGCTTTCTTGCTCATGTATAAGGCTGTAATGATCTTCTTTACTATTTTTTCTGTAGCTTAATGGTTTTTGAATTTTCTATCAAAAAAGATGATTAGCAATAACACCCAGACCATTTTCAGTTGCCCAGTTGTTGAGTAGATTGCGACCATATGCCATTAGATCTCTCAAGACTTGGGCATATTTTCCTAAGAAGGCTACGACTGCATCGTCCTTATCGGCAATCATTTTGTAACCCTTCTTTTAAAGCAGTGGTAGCAGTTTATTCACTGTCATGTTCCAGAGAAGAGGGGATAGTACTCCTCCTTGAGGTGTATCTACCCCTTCTGGATGATCTTTCTGCGGAAGCTTTACATTAACAACAATAACATAAAGCGTATCATTAATACTATAATACTATGTTATATAACAATGTTTATTTCTTCCAGTGCCTGTGTGATTGTATAGGGGTAGACGTTCTTAAATGCTACTTCTATGCTTGGGAAAGCAGGCATTGTATATTCCTTGAGGCTTACAGATTTCTCAGTGGTACTCTAGCAATGTGTGGAGGGCCGTTTTCATGGATGGTGGCTCTAAAATGCAAATTAATGAGATTTATCGCACGAAATATAAAGGCTATAATAACCACAGTAAGAATGATCCGATTTAGGTCAATGTGCAATAATGTTGTCGTCGCTCTCTCATTAAAGCCATCGAGAAACTCAAAGAACTGAAAGACTCTTGTTGACAAAGCTTTCTTGAGGCGAACTTTTCACCAGCAAAATCGTTTGTCATAGAAAGGTAGAAATTAATTGGTGATAGGTCCAGATTATAAGGTTGACCCATAAGGACCTTCCAACAAACCTCCTGGTGCTCCTAGCAAGTCGTTGTCGATTATTTTTCAATTCATCACTTATGGGCCAAAGATGGCCGCTGTTTAGTGATTTTTTCCTTCAGACGGTCCTCTTCTTGAACGCTCTTACTAATTGTGCTTTCAACATGAATGATTTTCCATTCCGAGCTTGTGGGACAACCCAGCAAACGACGAGGGCGTGCCATAATACACCATCGCATACTTATCAATTTGGCCTAATATTCAACGACTTAATGAAATTGTAAACCTATCCTTTGTTCGTTATTTTCCAACAAAGCAATACCCTAAAAATTATTTTGTACTGAAGAGAATACTACCTCATCTATCTATTACACTTTCGTGCTCTAATGAACTTGCACTCATTTGCCTCACTTATATGGCAGCACATTTTGGCCAACGACGCTCACCCGAGCTGCATGCACACAACTCATTTTAAGTAGTAAAGATCAGTCAATGGAGATGGTGAAGTAGGGTGTAGTCACTTGGAATGCGAGAGGTACATTTTCCAGCCCAACCCACTACCACCGGTTGGCGTCTGATAAATGTAATTACTGGTTGAGGAGCAACGAGAACTATCGTGTGGAGAATGAATTGTATGCTGAAAGTGCCGGGGAACTCTGCTGCCGATGCTCACTTTCAGAAGGATGTCATAAAAAAAAAAGTTTTCTTCTCTTTCGCAATATAGTTCCTTTTTCCCGTGTGCCTGAGGATGCTGGCTAAATTAACTGCAAATGAATGTGAGGCATACCAAAGATTCTGGTTTTATTCGTATTTAACGATGTAAACTGAGAGTTGTAAGTCTAGTTGATAGTTACCTGGGTGTACCTCAGACTTATATTAAACTCTGAATGCCATCCTGTTTAATGGCTCCATTGGTGGTGAGGGAAAGCAATTGGCTTTCCCATTTTCTCCATATAAGCATATTTTAGAGGGGCATAGTTAGTCATTAATAGGGCATGTCGTGAGTTGATATTATCAAAATCCAGCAATTAGGGATTATTTTTAAGGCGGGTGTGCACACGGATATACTTTAATGCAGGAATTTAAAAATGTGTTTGATTTTGGAATTGACTTAAGAAAGCTAAAGTCATCAGTGGCAATCCAGTTACTGACCATGTTCCAGAAGTAACAACTGTCTAGAAACTTGAAACCTCCTTAAACATGGCTACTCGGAGTAGGAATAAAACTGTAGGTCCCTCCACTTAAGAAAAAAACAGTAGTACGCATACTGCTTGCCGTAGAAGCTAGGCTCTGGGCTTCTACGAGCTGTAGCGCCACCCATACTATTATCATTATTATTATTAAAATAGTTACAATTTCTTGGCTAATAATGGTTAGAAAGTATGTAGACAAGGCTTCATTTCTGAGATATTCAATTTTTTATATTATGATCTTCAGAAAGCATGCCTATGCAAAAGGTGAGTTTTAATCAGCTGCAAGCCACATACATATTTTGTATGGCGCTCCAGAGGAAATACAATACAATAGAATGGAATCAGTTTTAAAATATAAATGACTACCTCTTACCCGCGACTTCGCCCGCGTGGAATAGTTACTTTGGGTAGCCTTTTTCATATTTAGGATACTAATTTTTTTATTTTAACACATTTTTATAAACTACATTTTTTATTTTTCCATCCTCTGTTAAAACATAAAGATTTTGCGAGCACGATACTATATTTCTAAATGTGTACCTGCTACTTTAAGCGATTTATTTATTGTCATTGCAAATCCTGCTTTTAGCGGAAACTGCACTCTTTTAAACTGAATGGTCAAATCAGTCGGAATTATAGGAATATGGATTAAAACATTTTGTCCTTTTGCCATTCCAGTCATAATTATTGCTTTTATAATATTGCGTCCCAATTGAGTAACTTGTAGCCATGTGCCATTACATACCCTCGGTGCGTCAAGGTTTCTCATTAACAGGACCGGAACACCAACTTTCAACCTCAAGTTATGAGAAGGCGCTCCTGATAATTCTACAGAATTCAAACATTTCTAAAGGGTACGACATTACTTGTTCAGTGCCCATAACATTGTCTATCGAGAGATACTCGACAACATCCCCCTCCAAGTATAACATAATTTGTTCGTTTATCTGCCACCCTGTCTCATTTGTCGGCGGTAAAATTGCCCTTTCACACAACCATTCTCGATTGCCCCTATTTATTTGCAGATCAGTATAGACATTATTTTTCAAATCATCTATATTATCGACAATTTGACGGAATTCACTGCTCAGTGTAATCATGCCGTTACTGTCTGTCGCCATACGATCTTCTCCGATTTTTAAAGGAGAGCAGTCTCATATTAACCTGATTGTGCATCATTGTGCAGTTGAACTCGCTTATTTATAGTCAAACGGAACGTATGTGCGTGTACCCATAGTACAAACGCTTTCAAACAGGTATTTACATATTTCATCTGCTGGTGTACCCCTAGTAATCACTGGCAGGGTTTGTCTAAACTCACCAGCTAAAAGTACCACCATCCATCCCATAATACTCTGGTTGCTCCTTATATCTTTAAGACTGCGAACTAGTGCTTCGATTGCTCTTTTATGAGACATCGTACAATCATCCCAAACCAACAGTGTACACTCGTCCACGCTCACTGTTTATTCTAATGTTACAAACTGGCATATCTTGATGAACTAAGTTCAAAGGCAATTTAAGAACTGAGTGCGCCGTTCGTCCCCCATTGAAGCTACTGCAACAGCATTTTTCTCCTGACTTGTGCTAATATTAAAATTAAAAGAAAGGTTTTGCCAGTGCCTCCTGGAGCACACAAAAAGAGCAAACAACCTTCGCCACTTTCAATTTTTTTCATAACTTTATCAAAGATTAATCTTTGTCTTGTGTTCAAAAGTGGAATGGCTGCCATTAGAATAAGTATCATAATCTAGTTCTCGCATTAAATCACTACTTACTTCCCCAATTCTTTGTGGTCTGCTCATCCCAAAATTAGATATATTTTTTCCAGTAATAGCTATCATTTGCTTTTTTCTTCAACCTTTGTTAAGGCTTCATTGAAAATTAAATTATTATAGGCCGCATTAAAAAATTATATTTGGTCGCACCACGCCGCAGTCTGCCTTGGTGACTATCGACAATGATCAATCAGCAGTGGCGACCGACCATTGGCATGGTGTGTGCGTGTAGTTTAAAGCACGCAGTAACATGTTCATGTTGAGTATTTCGCAGAAGGGTGGTTTCTGTTTTTGTTCTTGTTACATATATGCTAATGCATGCGTAGAACCACACACACCCACACACCATGTCAATAGTCGCCACTGTTGGTTAATTGTTGCCGATGGTCTCTAATGATGGACATTTTTAAACGATAAATAATTGCATTCTTTGGAGCATTGCTCAGCTTCAGGATAATGCAAAAGGATGGTTGATAGCTCAAATGTATAAGAGATAAATTTACCAAAAATAGGTCTTTTCAATCCGATAAGCCATTAATAAGCCAAGAAGATAAAAAATGCGGCTTTTGCCCCATTTCCCCCTTAGACCCGGAGTATGTAGACTGAGTATATCACCAAGGTCAAATCTACCTCTCTACCAAATTTCATCAAAATCGGTTCATTGGTTTAGACGTGGAAGAGTCGCAGACAGACAGAGTTACTTTCGCATTTATAATATTAGTAAGGATTATAAATGAGGATGTTTTTATCTGTTTTTTATACATTACAAAGAGGATCCCCGTAACGTTCGTCGACAATTTAATTAAGATGAAAACAGTTTCGAGATTTTTGATTTTGTTAAAATAAGAAACAATTATTACTTTAATTTAAATATTTTTATTTTCAAACATATTTGGATTATCCTATTAAAAGCACTGTGAGCATAAGTGGCTGCCTCGCCTGGCTTGCCAGTAGCGCATTCTGTCACCACAGTTTCCTAAGACCTTGGTGATGGCTTCGGATACTGGTCTTAAGTGCTTGAATCGTTTCCAAATTGTTGGCTTAAAATCGGAACCTTACGGTTCCCCTAAAAAAAAAGTCCAAAAGGGTCAAACCGCTGCTCCGAAGCAGCTATTTAACGGGAAGGTAGATAGACGGTTGATAACAATACAGGGGAATTCGGTGTGTAAGAGATCGACTGTGGCATAGTAGCATGCCGCGACATCCTTAATCAACCAGAGGAGGTCAAATTCCATGTCTTCGAACCATGTAAAAATGTGAAAAATGAAAACGCACTGTTTAAGCTACACAGCACTTATTTTGGAAATGAGTTTTCAATACTTCCTAATGTTAGGGAGGTTGGGCAGAGGTATGATACTGACTTTCTCTCAAGATTTCGAACGGGAAACAGCTGTCAGTGTCAAAATAACATATTATTTAAAAAAAAAAAAACACTACATGAGCCACCACGTAGATGGTGCAGCTAACATCGATTAGGATAATACATTCACTCCAGAACTATAGCGATGTTGGACTCGCTTTAAAACTGAACTTTCTGTTTCTGATAAATAATCTGGACTCAAAAACATGATCTGCAAGGGTTTTGCGATACATCCGATGGTGGTCATGCAGCGGTAATTCAGTCAAAAAATCCAGCTGATTATTCCGTTCCCTCCAGTCGTGGGGTACAATAGCACGCATAATATGATATGTTGCTGTATAGCCTAGGCATAAGTCAACATAGGTCTCTGGCGCTATCCTTAATATTATTATCTATTAGTTGTCGACCTATTCCAAAATGAACTGGAATCGGTAGGGATGCCCACTAGTTCAGTCTAACCAAGTATATAGGACATTTCAAAATTTCGGAATCGGAGGTGCTCCAATTCTCTTACCCTACTCTTCTCTATTTTGTTAATCAACATTGTTCTTTTCACCCATATCGTCCAACCACGTCCTGCGGTGACTATATAAAGATAGTAATGTAGACCAAAAGCATAACATCATCAACACCGTTGATGCTTTCCAGAGACCGAAGGGTCAGTTGTTCGATATCTTAAACTAACCGAGAGAATATCAAGCATTTTTCAGAAAAACTGAGATATGATACTCAAACATGCACCCTTAAGTGAATTTACATTAGATGGAGAAAGGTTATCCGATGGCCAGCGGAGAGCCTTGGCAACAATCCGAGTGTTAGCAGAAACCAGAAATCGTCCGGTAGATTGCTTCCTCATAACCATTTTGGGTGGTTGGAAAAGCAAATTCTCGACCACTGTGCAATATAAATGCAAATTCCTGGTGTTGTTTGCGAAACGAAACTAAAAAAAATACGAACAAAAATGTCCTGCTCCTGATCTTCCTGTTTTTGGGGTAGGAACAATAACCGCAAAAGAACCATACTAAACCACTGTAAAGCCTTATCTTCTCTCGGTTTTGTGTATTTAAATACCTCCCTCATCAGCCAACACACCTCCGCACTCACACACACACATAATCACGCAAGCGAGTCCATCCGTTTGTCCCGGTGAAATGGGATGAGACGGCACATCCATTTTATTGTGATAGTGGGAAGTTGGGTTGAAAAAAGAGAATAATTAAGCCCAGATAGGAATCTCCCAAACAGCATGATAAGGGTGCACACAACCGGCATAGCATGGTCTTAATGGCTTTAGACGTGATACCCTTACCAAATCTTAGCACATATGACTTTTATAGATTTTCGTGCATGTTCCAAGCAATGGTTGTGGTTTTTTGATTCCATACAAACGTGCGTTTTTGTGTGTATTCATTGCAAAGCTGACCACAGTTCTATGATTATGAGGGGCATTAAGCGCTACTTGGGATACGGTTATCCAGTAAAATTACTTGTGGACCTGAGCTATTTTTTTTTGAAATTGTTGAATTTATAGCACATGTTGATGAATCGATAAAATGGGATTTGCTTTAAGACTACCTGTTTCGTCGGTTTTGCGGTGAAGTTTCAATTCTTGTTCGTTCGCTGAACATATTTTTACTGATCAAAGTTTAAGTTCAGTTCGAAACTGTGAAAACAGAGACACATATACGTCGACTTGGCCAATACGTCACAATGTGTAGCCCAAGCTTCGTGATTATATGAAACTCTTTCTAGCCTGCCTCCTCAAGTTATGCTGCATAATAGGCTCACTATGGCATAGTGATTATGTTCATCGGCTCCTTCGCATTTGAGCCTATGGGGTCTAAATTGGATTCCTGGTACGTCATCAAGTTCGCGTCACTGGCAATGCGTATACAGTATTATTTAAATTTCCACATTCCACACGACGGTGGTTCGCTCGACTCTTACATGCGGATCACTAATATTGTGGCCGGTATGGTTCAAAGAACAGAATGTAGAGTCGCCACGGGTGCTCTACGGGCGACTCCGTCCGATGTTCTTACGGTGATGCTACATTCTCTACCTTTGAACCTACATATTAAAAACACAACAGAACAACACCATCAGTCTCAGAGATGCTAATCATCAAAACCCTATGGTCATAGCACTTTCCTTGATCTCTTACAAAGATATCTGGATATCATCCCCAACAGACTATACGGTCCCTAGACTTAATCTATAAAGGACTTTGACACTCTTATGACATAGTGAGCAGATGTGCGGAACCTTTAATTGTACAATCTACACTGACGCCTGCAAGATGGGGCGGAGTCGGTGCGGGTGTATTCTGAATCAATGAATATTTCAGCCAGACAATTCCTGCATGTCGTCAAGTCAAAATACACCCAAATGTCTTGCCAAGTCAGAAGGTTGCCATATGCATTGATGGCCAAGCCTTCATTACAGCTATTGCCTCCTTCCCTTCACATTCAAAATTAGTACACCAAATCAGAGCTGAGATAACGTCATTACAAGACCAGCTCATTTCCCTTATCTGAGTTCCAGGTCACAGTAACATTCTAGGATATGAGAAGGGCAATGAACTTGCTTGGTAGGGATCTGTCATTCAGCTCTCGCTTGCAGAGGAGGTGTTGTTGGAGAGTAGAACCATAACGAGACTAAAACGCATCCAGCGAATCAATTACCATCTTCTCTGATAATCAAACGGCAATAAATGTCCTAGTATCAGACAATCTGACTTCGAAACTGAGTAGAGTATGCAGACAGAGAATCAATGCGATATCATTGGTGAAGTCGGGTACTGGGACATACTGGAATCCAAGGAAGTTAAAATGCGGACATTTGCGCAAATAAGAGTTTGAAGCTAGAAGAATCTCTAATAATTCAGTATGCTCACATGCCGATCAGCTCCATAATGAGAAAATGGAAAACGAAGTCCTGGATAGAGCAAGAATTCAATGTACTGGCCTCAAGGGCTCTATGGGCGATTTTGAGCAAGAACAGATGATTAGATGATTAGACGCAAGCTCAAGATTCCTTACACATGCAATTCAAATGAATATACCACACAACGACTTTTGAGGAAGCTCCAGAGATGAGGAAGAAACAGAATCCATCCGACATCTCCTGTCCGAATGCCCAGCCCTAGCATGAAGAATGGCAGTATCTAGGAAAGCACTTAGTCATAGAGCTGGATGACAGGCGGTATTGAACTGGAAAACCTCATGAATCTGGCTGGTATTAGCACACGTTAGGAACAATGGATCCAACCCGTTGGTTTAAAAGAAAGATGAACACAAGGCCGTCAGGGGCCCCAATTACCTGCATACCTAGATCCTGAAGCTCTACGGACTGTAATGTCACCCATAGTATTTTTTTTTTCATTTATTTTGATCGCATCAAAGTGAAACAAACTTCCTTATGACATAATACACATCTTAATTTCACTCACTGCACTGCATTTACTTTCCTGTCGTGCGTGTGATCTAAGGAACATATCAACAAAGCTCTCAATATTTTCTCATTAAATCAAATTGCGACAAGCCTATCAAATATCAGCATACTCGTGCACAGCAGCATTTTATTATTTTCTACCACGTGTTGTCTGTGCCTTTTATTTTGTCGTCAAGCGTATCGCCAGTGTCTCAGATTTCTGAGAATTAGATTTCAGTGCCTTGTGGATTGTTGAGTTAAAAATACTCCAGCAGGAGCAACGAACTCTTCGCTTACAAGGAATAAATTTGGAACATTATATTAACATTCAAATCATCGAAATCCACGTCTAAACACGTTATCTTCACGGGTTCCAAGGAAGGCGTCATTAAAATCCAACATTGCATTAATTTCGTCCTTTTTTTCTTAGTGACTTCTAATTCAAAATTCTAATAAATCGACATCTGCATTTTATTTTGTGTGGTTTATCTAACACTGAGTCATAAATTCTGCAGTCGTGGAATACCACTAAGGTGTCAATGCATAAAATCATGATGAGTTAATCCATAGTTTTTAGTCCTGTGCACATATTCGGTGAAATTTTTCAAATATTTTCTAGTCATTGGTTAAAGAGGATTTTAAATAAATTTGGTTTTTTCAATAAAGGTTTTATTTTGGGATGCCCGATTAGCGGGCGTCGTTTAGTTGAATTCCCATGGAATTTGTACGCATGCATGAATGTTTATTTCTGTATAAAGTGGTTGGTTATTGAATAACAGATTAGGATGAAAAACGTGTTTGAATGTCGATTATTTTATTTTAAAGATGCATACACAAAAACTGCAAAACCAATTTAAATGCTTTAAAGCTGAAATAAGAGTATTAACGATACGACCATGAGACAATGACTGGTCACTGAGTGGGGCACTGAGTAGCAGTCCGGGGTATCAATCCGTAATGCATTAATGTCACGTTCATTTTGACTTGTTATTGGGTATATTTAAATTAAAATTTGTGATATTTAGGTGAATTATATTTCAATGAATTTAAAAAGTTGCTTGTGTGCAATTGGTAAAATGGGTTAAACAACATTTGAAACCTGTAACAGAGCTGAGAGAAACTCGGCAGTGACCAAGCTATCACAAAAAGGGGCACAATAAAATCCAAGGTTTGAGGTGTAATAAGTGCTGTGGTAGCCATGGCGATATGGGCATGTGCGTCGGCTTCTACTTAAATTTCCCTGCCTAGGTTCAATTCCCGGCACAACAAAAGAATGAAAAAATAGAGTCTCCTTGAATATAAGCAACCTCTTTAATAGAAAACCCCTTTTAATAGCAACAAATTATATTCGGTTAAGGTTTACCCACGCCATCCTAAGCCTACCTAAGGTCCCTGCTTAATAGGAATTCTAAGCAAAATATGTTTATGCTCATGCATGTGTTATTCTTCGTCCAGTGTTGTACCAATTTTCGGCCTCGCCCTTCGAGTAATTAACAATGCTCAAGGAGTAATAACTATATAAAAAAGGCTACTCAAAACTAGGCGTTCGGATTCGGCATAAAACTGTGGGTCCCTTCCACTCGTGAGGGGACAGTAGCACGCACAACACGAGTGGTTGCTGTAGAAACTTATCCCTGGCCCCTACAATATTATCATGCAGATTCGGTATTTTTTGTGAGTGTGTTGTAAGTATCGCCGTTGTTTCTTAATATTTTTTCCAATGCCCCATCCCCCTTCCCTTAGATTTAACCCCTCTACAAAACATTCTTATCAAATCTTAGCGCCATAGTTATAGTACTTTCCCCTGGTTTGAATTTGAGTTTTTGACTGTCGTCGCATTTAACATGATACAGTCATTTTTTATACAATCAAAATGGGAACGGATATCTATTGTGATATATTATTGGAAATATAACAAAAATTAAAATTACCAGACTTAACATAATGCAGATGATGGACAGGAATACATTTTAATTCAAGGAACAAGATGTATTTCTGTTTTATTTTCTGGCAAAAAACAAGTGACCTTACAAAAAATTCGAATTAACGAAAAAATGTTGATTTAGTGGGAAAAATGAAAACGAAATAATTACATATGTAATGCATGCAATAATAATTTGACACATTCACTTGCAAAAAAAAAAAATATCGCAATACTGAGAGGAAACTAGCTAATGATTTCGAAATTTTTCCTGGTAGTCCGACTGGGAAATCACTTCGAATTAACGAGCATACCAAAACCCATACGTTTAGTACGATTTATCAACGTTTTTTTTAAAGGACCTAAAAATCAGTTCGAATTGCCTAGAACTTCGTGTTAACGGGTTTCGAATTGTGGAGAGTCAACTGTATTTATTTCTGTAAGCTTATGAGTGGTCGCTTTCTGTTTCTGTTTAAGTTGCTGATTGGAATTCAAAGGTCCAAAATGACGCAAAAATCAAGCAGATGGGGATGTGTACATCAAATGCGAAAAACACATTCGATAGGCAATAATGCATTAAATTTTTGCTTATAAACGTTACGACTATCAACAGTAACAGACCAAAGGCCTGATATACACTCCCAATTACTTTATTTAGTTTTGTCATAAGAAGGGTACAAATCAGTTCTATTGTATAAAAGGCATGCTAATGCGTCCTTTTTGCAAGTATATTTGCTACAACGCGTAACGTAAAGTTTTCTTCCATTGACTGATTCCAAGTCTCAAGCGCTGGTCAAGCCATAAGAGCAATTTGTATCATCAGCAAAAAACCTGCAGTTGAGCCTTCAGTCAAAATCGAATAGTAAGTTTTTGATAAACCTGAGAAGCATTCGACTCAAAACCGAACCCTGTGGCACACCTATTATGAATGTTCATGTCTTCTAACATCGCTCTCTGCGATCCACAAATGCATGTCTAGGATATGATTTAATGCAAAGGCGTATGAATTAGACACAAGCCATGGAAACTACCACAAGAACTAAATAAAACAATATCGGACATGCAAGCTCCATAAGAATGTAGCTTGATATGGAATAATTCTATTTGGACATACTGCCAATTATGTTCAACATTTCAATGGGAGTTATAGGATAAAAATCAAAATTATTACTTTTAAAGCGCTCAGGAAATGGGACAGCCGAACAAAGTGAAGAGAGAAACACAACATAGACAACTGTGAGCAACAGTGTACATTACATTGCCTCATGTACATTCCGTCGACTCTGTATTGCAAACCAAAACAAAACAAACCTTGTGACGGCGCCTTTGAGCATTAATTATCAATTTCGAATAATCTTATCTAATTAAATGACCAACGGGCGCATCAACAAAACACACATTTTTTATTTATTCATCACCTAATTGGATTGAATTTCTCAAACGTATTTAACTTACTATACACACAGTCGAAGACTTTAAGTTTTCCGATTCGCTCCCAGACATCGTCATCAAAACCAAGTTACCGACATAAAGTGTAGAAGGCATTCAAAAAGCCTCTGCCCCCAAAATCAGAAAACAATATTTTTTGAATGGTTTTCAAATCCACCCCGAGCAAGTTCAGCCCAACTATTCCTTTAGATTACAAGTGGAATACTAACGATATCCTCTCGGTGGTGGTCGGGCATTGGAATTTGTTTTTTTTTTTTCAAATACAGAGCAAAAACATCCCAAACGCTTATAATTTAAATGCTAATTTTTGATGGCATGTTGAAAGCGAAATACGATAACAAAAGGACATTGTAAGGTTCTATGGTCCTTCGAAGTACGATGACCACAAAAACAATGCTAAGCCACTATTAAGCCTTATCTACTCAATGCCTCGTAAGTACTTTGACCATATTTGTGCATGTGTGCGAGTCTTTTGTTCGACACCGTATACGTTGCTTTGCGGAAGTTAGAGTTACGAATGTGAAAGAAAGGACCGAAGCAGAAAAAAAAAATCAATTAAAGAGTCTCTATGACTGTGTACAGATAAACCGCTTTTATCTCTGGAAAACAAAGCTAGACGTTGTGGTTTAAAGGAAATTATTCCTGACTTTTCTGTTCAATTAGACTTTTGTTTGTAATTTGTATTTCCATTTCGTATATGCAAATATTTGCTGCAACGGATATTCTAACACAGGAATGGAAGCGAATAGTGATAGCAATTCGTAGCAGAATAACTTAAAATTATGTAAATGGTGGCATAGCTCTTTTTTAACACTATAACGGTTTTGCTGATAGTCAGACAATTTTACGCTATTTGAGATTTCAGATTAGGTTCATTAGAAATCTACACGGTTTAAGCGGTTCCAAGTGAAGGTAAAATTTTTGAAATGCAATTCCGTCGCAAATTCATGCATACCAGCAACAATTGTATACATTTCGTATGTTTAATGTTGGACAAAAATTTCAAAACAATCTCAATAGCAAGTACTTTACTATGTGCGAAATTCGAAGAACACGCGGTAATATGGTCCTGTCTTAAGCGCCATTCCTATAGCCAGAGCCGGCCAATTGAGCGTCCTGTGCAAGTTTTACTTTTAGCGGCCCGTTTTGATACCATTCGTTTCAACAATACCCAACCTATATGTAGACGGTAGCCCAAGTCCTTGTAAGACTGTCTGGCCTTTGCCTTAGCAAATTCGCTTATAAAGTCATCTTGGTCTAAAGGCTTTAATAACTACCTTTGTATTGACATCATATACAAACCTTCCAAACTCCTTAAGCTACTAAAACTGGCATTGTGATTACAAACTTGGAGGGCATTGGGACCCAGATCATCAAGGTTTAAATTAAAAATAAAAGTTTAAGTTAATACTTTTAACACTTGATACAATTCTGCCCCACCCAAAAGCTAAGAACAATCATTTTCAAATATTCGCTTATGATAAAAATAAAAGATTTGTGTTGTATACTTACAGCACTAACTTCTGTAATTGATTTTTCGAAATACCTTAAAGCGATGTTTCAGTTCTGAAAGAAGGAAGTCTTTTTCGCCGAAGAGATCGTACGCTTTTGGAAATCTAAATGATATTCCAAGATATAATATGCTGGTTTAAGTGAACGTAATCATTAAATGTTTTCTCTGAACGCATATCAACCCAAAAAACACAAACACAATCAAATCAGATAGTAAACGATTTTACTGCTGCGCTTTTTCCATTTTCAGAATGCGCCCCTAAATGCTTGGCGCCCTGTGCCTTTGCAAATATGGTCGGTCCGGTCTTGCCTATAAATCTCTTCTGTGTATTAGTTCGCTCCGCGGGTCGATCAAACGTGAATCCACAAGTGGTTCATTTCAAGAATAATTTATTGAAAGTATTTTTTTTTATTTATTCTTTAAACATAAACTTTAATGAGATGGACAGAGTATTTGTTGCTGACAAGACCAAAATTATGTTCTCGTAGCAACCGACTTATTTTTCCAGTTTGGCGCGAATAGAAAAAATACATTTTGAGTATATAATATATCATACTTATGCAACTATTTCTTAACCCAGTAAAGCTATTTAAATAAAGTTGTATCATGTCATTGACAGCCCAAGTCAAACTTCATTCAAAGCCCTACAAAGAATCTTGTGAATCGCCCTGTGTTGCCCTACGTTGAGCGCCCCATTCAGTGTTTGTGCAAGAAATAACCCTGAACTGCCTTGGGGGGTTTTTGTCTACAGTTTTTTGTATGTTCATGGTATTTGGCGTGAACAGATGAAATGATGTAATCTGTGTCGTTAGAAAATAATTGTGTTCAAAAAAGAATCTTGTTAAAGAATGAGAACGATGAATTTGTTTTGTTTTTTATGCTTCAAAATGCGCCCCGAAAAGCTTGGCGCCCTATGCCTTTGTATCTCGCACATATGGTGCGTCGGCCGTGCTTCTAGCTTGACTATAAAATGCACTTCCACATGGGTTATATGTGCACAAGTGGAGAACATTCTTCCAAATCTTAGAATTAAAACAAAACATCATTTCAATTTCAAAATTCGCATAGAATTTATTCGCCTTTGGACCATTTTGCTGCATGAAGGTTAGCAAGGCTATGTGAGGCTCCGCCACAAACACCTTACCCAACCCAGTCAAGGAAAACGTGCCTTCCTACTGTCGATTACACGAAACAAAAACTAAGCCAATCCAGTTGCCAATTAATTAATCGGACTAAAGTAACCTGTTCCCTTTCCCCTCCTGCTTTCAAATATACGAAGGAATGATCTTTAACTACCCTCCCCACTGATTATCGAAAAGGTCAGTCGACGCAAGGTCAAATCACAATATCACTCATATCCTTTCACAAATAAAAGAAAAATAACCAAATTTTTAATATGCCCTGCTGGTCGGGATGTAAAATGGAAAAGGGAAAAAATGCCCCTCGAATTTGCCAATAAAAGACTTTTAAATAACTCTCAGGCTCACATAGGGATACACTTGGCGTATTTGTTTTTAATTTGCTACCAGAGGATGTTCCCCACATCCAAGTGAATCAGCGTGGATGCATGCATGACTGTGTGGGTGTGGGACATCAGTGAATTCTTCGATTCGTTTACTCTTTCGTTTTGTGTTTTTCTAGGAACTTAATTCTACGTTTCGTATCTTCGTATGTATGTTTGCTTTCCGAGAAGTTTTTAGGTCGAACGACGACCATCGAAATTGGGAACCGCCAGAAAGACGAAAACAGAGCGTTCGGTCCTAACTCAACAACAGATGTTGGCCCGGATGAATGGATATGAAATAAACCTTTAATATGTACCTTGGGAAAATGTTCTCCGTCTCCGCCTCCGATGTGGGAAAGAAAACTGAGAGCAGGAAAACCCTTCCAGCTCGTTGTTTGGAGTTCTTGGTGTCAGCTTGTGATCCTGATTTTATTGCGATTTGGCTGTCTCTCTTCCATTTTTCTGGTCGTCGCCTCGCACTTACTGAGCTCGAAAAGGGGGAGGTGGCCAATTTGATGTGATGGGAAATAATGGGGCTTTATGGAATTTCGTCTTTTTTTCGAGCATGTATGTGAATGATGTGTGTACACAGAACTTCACATGAGTATGAGTCTCCCTCTGGAGTTAAATGAATCAAGTTCTGATTAAGCGATATCGTCCGGTGATGGATTGGAGTGTCAAAAGTGTACACATGAAACCCATTTCCACACCTCAAGCGGCAAAATTTGAAAAGTTTATCCTTATTGCCGGCGGCGGCAAGTAGTTGACTCCCCCGTCAACTGGGGAGGGGGGGGGAGGGGGAGGTCTGGCCCGGGGAGTCAACCCTGAGAAATTAATAACAATAGGGAGGGAGCAAAGTGAAAAGTGAAAAGTGAAAAAGCGTCGAGGGAGGAAAATGGCGTCACATTGACTTCCGGCCGACAAAGGAGCACGAAGCAATAACAATAGTCCATTTAATTTTCATTTGGTTGAAAACCGAAACAATGGAGGAGCCAATTTGGATGCCTTCCACTCACTCGCTGAGAGTTAAGCGCTCAGTTCAGTCAGTCGGGGGTAAACTTCGCAGCCGTTGAAACGTCGAAGATGAGATGACCATTCGCACGAGGAGACCACCGTCGTCATTGGATTGGGAAATTCTGTGTTCTCTAGAATATCATTCTTTTTCGCCGGCTGTTTTTTTACAGTCAAGGTTTTTCGAAAGGATGCCGGTTTTTGTATTTTTTGCTGTTGTTTGCTTTAAACAGATGGCATGAACTCATTAATTTCCATTTAGATGGCTTAATCTTATTTGGGAGAGGTTAAAACAAAAAAATAAATAAATGGCCTCGGCGAGGGGGAAAAGATGAACATTCTTCCTGCAAACTGAAGTAGAAAAAAGGGACAAAAGTTCCGGTTTACGGCATCGGATTAGCAATTAATCATGGTCGCTCATTAGGTTCGGACAATGGGGCATTGAACGGGTATGAATCGAACTGTAAATGCGTCTGTGTCCTTCTGGAAATCCTCTCCTGGCCCGAATACCTCACGAAAGGAAGGGAATGATAAAAGATCTTTTAATTTGTTCCATCTTCATTATTCTTTTGTGTGTCAACGTGTCATTAATTTTCTCCTTTTTTTCTGTTCCACTTCGTGTATCCTAGGACGAAGTGTAGAAACAATATTTTTGTTACTTTCGGTTGATGATTGAGTTGAAGTGAAATTGTTTTTACAAGGAGATCTCTTTGATGGAGTCTTTCATGAGATACACGTGCAATGAGGGTGAGCTCTGAGAATGAGCCATCACGGCAGGTTAGGCAGGAGATGACCGTTGTGAAGGTTTCTTGATTGATGCCAGTGCTGTCAATAGGACAAATTACTTGACGCTCTCTCCCTATAAACCAAGGGTGAAAGGAATATGTCATTTCATATTTCACAGTCGCAATGGAGAGAAAATATTGTAAAAATAATATAAATTCATACAAATTTGGCAGATTTTCTGAGAAAACGACGCAGCTTATTGTCTGAGGAAGAATTTCATCGAACAGAGGGTTTGGGGAATTGTATGCCTCGGAAAGCGTTTTTGACAATTCAGTGAACCACGCGATTGCCAAAGATGAAACAGGTCATTATACCGGAAAAAATTAAACGAAAATAACTCCCGTTAAGTAAATGTCATGCATCATTTATTCATTCTACATTTTCTGTGCGTGCAAAAATAACGCTTCGTTTTTTATATTATTATTATATACATAAATTCAAAATGTGGTAATACAAAAAATAAAATGATGGATAGCATTTCCTTGTTTTTCCATTTTCTGTGGCAGTAAAATTACTGATTCTTAACCTAATCATGAGCAGCATGTAATGGCTAATTTTCTTGGGCTTAGCTTCTACAGCAACCAATAGTGAGTGCTATGTTTCTTTCACGAGTGGATGGAGCTTACGGTTGTAAAACTTAATATGCCGTTTCCACGGAGATTGAGGTGGTCTAAATTCTAAATTATTCAAATTTAGTTTTTTTTTTTATTTTCTCGACTGGATACATTTTGTCCTGTCCTTTTGTGTTTGTCCTAATATTTTCCAGCGTCTACCCCTAGGAAACTGAACCTCACTGCCCGGGTTCGACAACTGTCTAGAAATGGCTTCTCAAGCATGGCCGCTTGCAGTCGGCGTAAGACAGTTGGTGCCTTCCACACGAGTGGTTGTTGTTTAGCTAAGCCCTGGCCTTCTACGGCCTGAAGCGCCACCATTATTATTATTATGGTTATCTTCGGATTACTTGACAGAGTGGAACTTTAGGTCGTGGCTAACGTCTACCCTAAGGGACTATCTGGGAGTGTAAGGTAGTCAAAGCTTAGCGTTGGTGTAGACTTATGTAAGGTAGGTTAGTTTAGTGGTTATTGAGGCAAGTTAGCATAGCTCCCTGAACCATCTTCCAGGCTCTTTTGGTAGGCAGTAGCTTTATACACCTTTCCTATGCATCTCTCCAGCAAACCACCGACTGACAATTATTGATAGGAAAGATAAGAGGAGAAGTTTATTTTCTTTCCTAACAATAATTGATGAGTGGGTCGCCGTAGCGTAGTGGGTAAGTGCGTCGATTCCTACGCAGAGGGTGCCAGGTTCGATACCCGAATTTACCGCCTATCATTATTCACGGCTCCACCTCTTTCGAGTCACTGACAATGCTCAAAGAGTATTCCTGTCTAGAAAAAGCTTCTCAAACTTGGCCGTTCGGAGTCGGCATTAAACTGTAGGTCCCTTCCACTCGTGAGAGAACAATAGCACGCACAACACAAGTGGTCGCTGAAAAGCTAGGCCCAGGTCCACCTCGGACTGTCGCGCCACCCATATTATTATTATTAACAATAATTGATTGTTCGTGGTGTGCATTTGGGCATAACAGTTCTTTGCTCTTTCTTTCTTTTCTGCTACCTCGTCCGCCGAGCTAAGCCGTGCACTCACAAACGTATCTCCGTTTCTAAGTTGAACAGCTTTTTTATTTCAATGAGATCTTGATTAAAGCTTATGAGGCTCTTGTGTTTTGAAAATGTGTAAAAGTTACTTTTGATACTTTGATTAATATAATTGCTGCATTATGTCAATGCCAGCCAATAAGGAACATTTTACGACAATTGAGGACGTTGTGTTCGCCCAAACACGTCAATGTCGTCGGCGTATGCTAAAAGTTGTAAAGACATCTGGAATTTGTATCACACTTGAATGCCTTTTAATTTCTATTTTTTAAATTAACATTATGTTTAATGTAATTGTGAACGCACTCTTTCACTAATCATCAAACTGTCACTGTCAATTTATTCAGTAAGCTCGACGTTTTCATCATGGTAAAGTACACGAACGAGCAGCGACTGCAAATTATAAAAATTTTCTACCGCAATTCAGAGTCGGTGACCGCAACTTCAAGAGCGTTAACTCCAATTTTCTACGCATTTTTTGGCTCAATGGGTTCGTCAATAAGCAAAATATGCGTTATCGGTGGGGTAACCACTTCATCCACAAAAAATAACCGGTTGGTGCGGTTTGCATACCGGTGGCGATATTGGGCCATATTTTTTCGGTGACGATAACTACCGTCACGTTACTGTGAATGGTCAATGTTATCGCGCAATAATTACTGATAATTTTTGGCCCGAATTGGAAGATATGGACTTGGACGACATGTGCAACAGGATGATGCCACAAAACACACGTTACAATGGATTTATTGAAGAGTAAGTTTGTTTTGCCAGAAATGTGTGGTCGAATCGTTGAGTATTGGGTCCAACGAATCGATCTCCTCAAACGTGCCCAACGTCTATGAACGAAGTCGAGTTCCATTCATAAATGTTTTGATTGTACTTCAAGTCGATGATAAAGTTTTTGAAATATTCCATTTGGTTTTTATTTAAAAGAAGTTAGCAAGTCCTTATTGAAAAAACCTATTTAATAAATGTAATTGCAATCACCACATAAAGTAAGTAAAAAAAACAAAAGCAGCAGTCATTAGTATCAACAAACACTCGAACAACACAAATGTCAATGAAAGTAAATACATAATCTCATATCATGCATGCACAAAAACGAACATGGACCATGCATAAAATATTTAATCAAACAATGTTACAGGCCACGAGAGGGATGCAGCACTGGGCTCATAACGCCGACGAACAAGTGATAAACATGAATTCCAATTGATAGGTAATGGTCGATCCGTGCTAAACGAAATATTTTTGACTAAAAATTCCTCTCTGGCTTTGTCTGCTCGAAAATAAAATAAAGGGATGTCTGGAACGAAAATTGTCCAATCTCGCCGATTCGGTCTAATTGCACTGCAACAAAATCGCACCACATGCAGTGCGCGGGGATGTCACGTAGGATTGAGGGCCTGAGAAAGAGCGTACTGGTGTGTCGCAAGGCATTGATTTTTCGTTTTTTCCGGAATTCCTGGAGCAATGCCAGAAACGTTAGCGCATTCTGAATGAGTAAGGGCTTCCAACAAAAAATCCCGTCCGAGCAAAACCTATGATTTGTGTGTCTAACACTCGCGGATATGTCACCCGGTAGATCTTGTTCCGCTTTCTCTTTTTGCATGAGGATTTTTCTGCTAGTAGCGTGCCATTTCGAATGCAGGGCATTTACGGAGGAATTTTCAAATGGGATTTCCCTTTAATGGCTCCATTGAAAGACAACTTTCAGTGTTTTAGGTTGGGGTTGTCGTCGGTTGGAATCTTTTTCGATTTGCTCTGGAAAGGCCGGCAATGATTTCGTAATTTGAGTGGAAATGTGGTAAGAGCTTCTGGGGCATGACCAATTGATGAGGCTTCGATGCACTACCGGCGTGCATGGAGTGCTTCAAATGTATGGGAAAAGTGGTTTGCGGTGAATTGCGGGAACCGAATGTTTGAGAGTGCAATGCGAAGCTGAGATTTTGCAGCCTGGCAGAGAGGTTGTTTTTGCTGATCTTTGGCTGACAAGCCTTTTGAAATTCAACTGGTCGATTTGATTGGTCGGCGTTGATTGATCTGATATATTCCTTTAGAGCAAATTGTTTTTCCATGGTAAGACTTCAGCTCAGGTTTTTCATTGAAGAAAAAGATATTAAAGCGGAAAGGAGTTTAGTGGTGGTTTTCATCGGCGCGTGCTTTGTAAATATGAAATGGCTGAATCGGTGTTTTATGAAATCATGTAAGCTGAAAGGCTATCCAGCATCGTACTTGTAATTATACCGACGGTAACGTATAGGATATAAATATTTGGAAATTGTGTTGCGGATTTAACGCATGTAATCTTACACTTCGATAAATGTTTTCAAATGTCACCGCGGCCTATCGATGTATTTATTGCCAACTTTTTGATCGAGAGCCGCTTAAGCAATATTAATGCCCAAAGTGTGAAAAAGCGTCCTCCCTTGTCATTCCAAGACTTTTACCCCTAACGCGTTTTAACAAATCAACAACAGTTTTGTAATTTGTACATCTCGATGAGCGCATTAAAAAATATTTGTTGGCAAGAACAACTCACACGCGAATAAGATGAGTAGTTACAGCGATCGATGGAAAGCAAATTCAGAAGATTCAAATCAAGTAGAAGCAGTAATTCAAATAGTATTTCGGCAACCCTTAGGAACGGACGTATTTTCATGTGCACGCTTCTATGGCCATAATTGCATTAAGCTTGCACTTAAGTTTTTAATTAAAAAACACATGTATTTGTGAAAGAATTTTATTTTTTAATTTCTTACTCAATTTGAATTTTTGGCAAACTGAGACGATTATTTCCGCAACTAATTAATATTTTCTATGTATTTGGAAAACTGAGGCTGTCGTTTTCTGACACGTAAGCTCGACAAAAACGCGTAGCAACGTCTATCACAGACCGACCGAGAGAGAGCGCCTTTGCGATTCAGCCACAATAAATATGTGAAAAGCAAAATAAACGGACCTGTTCCAGCCCACCGATTGTCAAAGAATATTGTTTTATTTGATAGGCCCCCGCCCACCACCTTTCTATAAGTGTAAACAGTAGCTTTAATTTTTTTCAATTTCTCACCATAACCAATTGCTGTAATTTGACAGGAAGTCTTTAAGCCCAGTAGTGAGTGTACAGGAAATCTTCAACACTATTCTCGTGCTATATTTCCACTAAACGATATCGCAAATTCACCAAACCGCCGAGGTTTCCCCACACATTTCTGGTTTTTCGAAAACTTGCGCTAGTTGAAAGCGCCTTGAGTTCCCCCATCTGTGAGAGGTTGTCAAACCGAACAAGTCTACAGAGTGACTTCAGTTTATTTTTAGAATTTTGGTGATATTTTCTCAGATTCTGTCGCTCTTTTCTGGTGTTCTCAACAGTATTATTATCTGCCAATTCAAAACTGACATCCAATGATATTTGAAAAAACTTAAACATCCTTGGGAACCGCCAATTAAGGTTTCAGTAAAAGTTCATCCAAAACTCGCGATTTCAATTGATGGGATTATAGCATTAATATACATACATATGAAGTCTGAAGAAATTTAAAATATTTTCTCAAGAATAACCCCAACAAACCTAAAGAAATAATAGTACAGTATACAAGTAGTAGAATAAGTATAAATCATTATTTTATTAAATGCACTAGACCTACTAGACCTACGACTAGACCACGTTTTTGAAGAACCAAGGATATTTCGAATAATCATAGGTAACAAGCAACACTATGGAAACGGTCTGAACACATTAAATAATTAGCTTGATTCCGAATTAAGTGTTTACAACATCTCGAAAAGTTGTGGACCAAAGAGGCTTAAGGAAAGATCCCCTTTACTATGGCTTAAGAAGCGTTGGAGGGGAACTAAGGCCCTTTCTTCCATTCTGGTCACTTCTCAGCAATGCTCTTTTGATGCATTAACCTCACTCTGCTGTCTTTCTTCACCTCCAGTTACTTTATTCCCGTAGCACTACTGATAGACATCTGAGTGCCTTTCTGATCACTTTTCCACTCCTTCTACTCCATTCCATTCCTAAGTCGCTCCAATTTCAAGCTTCAGCTACATGTTTTTCTATAAATTCAAATGCAAGTCATCAACAACACCCCATCATCACCTAGCCCTGATATTTATCAAGACCATTACACTTCGCTTTTTTCTTTTGGCAAGCATAACATGCCAGCTACATTCTCGACGGGACCGAGGAAGAAAAAGAACAAGAAGAAGGAGAACTTTCCCACAATCATAAGCAAAACCGTTAAGGGGAGCAAAAACGAAAACAAAACAACACAGAAAAAAGACAGAATAACACTTAAGTTGCAAGGAGAACCAAAAGATGGATATAAATTCTATGGAAGGAAGATTAATGAAATGTCCAACCTTTGATAACGAAAATAACAGTTTCTGTCTTCATTTTAGTTTTTTTTTTTGCCACTGCTGGCCCCTTTTTCATACCGTCCACCCGCTTCGTTCCTGTTGCTGGATTTTTCTGCTGTATTGCTTTGAGATGGAAAAAGAAAAATAGCTAAAGGACAACAGAAGTGTTGTATAGTGCGCTTTTGTTTTCTTCGAGGATGAGACAGCACAGCCATTTATATTACCTACTTGGGAAGGACGGAAGTTTTATCAGTGGAAGTGTGAAAAATGATGAAAACTTTTGACAAAACGAGAAGTTTTCTCTTCTCGTTCTTATGGAAAATTATTTTCCGGCACAAAATTAGCAAAAAAGAATCTCACCACAATCATCAGGAGTTCAGTTTGAATCTGTATCCAAGGTCAAGGCACCTTGAAACTCACTCAAGTAGACTGAAAAGTTTTTGAATGCCGATTGAAATAAAAAGAAAAAACAAGGGATTTTATCATCTGGTCACAGATAAAAATTAGTCATCAGTCCAACTGCGGATGTCGTATTGATGTTTCCGGCTGGAATAAATACACACAATGTGCCAGGGAATATATGTGACAGCAGACTTTCATAACGAATCACTTTTTAGCTGGAAATTAGCCACTCTAATGAATTGCTCCCCTTGTTAAGACTTGTTTGGACACGACGATACCACTTTGAAACATCCCTTTTGTTTCAGCGAAGTTACACTTGGTAAAGGAGAGCCCCAAAAAAATATCATTGGAGTTCGCCAGCTTTTATGGCTTCGATTACAGAATAGAACCCACAGTTCTAAAGTAGGGACGGTTAGGAACAGAAGCCGGCGAGTGGAATCGACATACATTTTGCAGAAACGAAATCATTTCCACGTTTAGAATATTCGTCCTAGGTGGACCTGGGCTTAGCTTTTACAAAACCATTTGTGAAGTGCGTGCTATTATTGTTTCACGATTGGATGGGGGACCCACAGTATTAGCCTGAATAAGCGTCCGTCATTACGCCATGGCGACCCACTATTGGCACTATTTTATTCTTCCAATAGATCGAAATGAATATCTATGAGCATTAGGTCTCGTATTGCCACAAGAATGTACGTCAAATGAAGCGCATTAGAAGGCCATTATTTCTCCGACTGTCATTATTCAGTTGTTCAAAGTATTAAAGTATTAGCAGTGGGCAGATGTTCTTTTTCTTCAAATCAAATATATCAAAGTCTTAGCTTAACACTGATTTGTGAGATTTTGCCAAAACGGAAAAAAGTCGGTTTCGTTCAAAGTTCTCCTTTCTGTTGACGTTCGCAGACAACCCGTAGAAATATGTAACACTACTTTTACTTACCCGGAAAGTTAAGTCAAATTTAAAAGCGTTAACAACAATTTTTGGTAGTATTTCTTGTCCCAAAAGACAATCATAATCTAGTCAACAATTTTGAGTCTACCTAATTTCGCAGCAGCGCATAGTGTGACATTTCATTCGTTTAGCGGGATTAGATTACGCGGAAAACGTTCAAAACTTAGTGTTTAAGTCAAATAAGTCCACTTTAAAATAAATGTGTGCTGTGCATTTTCGTCGTACGCTTATACACCGTTTTACTCAACCGAATGACACTGACCTTTCCAATGGTGTAAGTATCAACACCATTTGAAAGGTAAATTCAATTGAATGTGAACAATGCTCTGTTTTTTTCTTTTGCAAAAGGTTGAGTATAATCACAGATTATAGAGTTTAAAAAAAAAAAAACAAGGAAGGGTTGTTGCATCAATCCGGTATCAATTCCTTTCAAGTTGTGTAGTCATGGATGTCAACCATTATTCAGTGTTGTTACTTCAATATACACTCTTTTTTACTTCATTTTGCTGGAACCCTTCATTTTGTTAGACGTCTCAATCAATCTTTGCAAACGAACATAAAAGAACGACTGATTTGGTTACCAAATGAAAACGATGCATTAAACTTTTTCTTGGGATGAATCTTACTCTTTTCAAGCATTTTTCTAAGGATAATCTATTCAGAAAGGTTGTGTTCATTTAGACTATTTTTTTTGTAAGGAGTTTCCAAAACTTTGAATTTTCCTTATTCCTATTTCTTGTTTTCCTATTTCCTGGCTTTCTCCGAAAGTTGGACCTTTGTAATAATATTACTGACAATTATTTGTTTTCCTAGAAATAGTGCAGTAATTGACATATACAGTGAAGGCTCCTATCACGGACACTCTCTTAGGCGATCATTCCCTTGAGCGGACAATTTCTCTTAAGTCTTAAATTGAAGTTCATAAATTTAATATTTGACCACCTCATGCTAAATGAGTAATGACTGTACGGAAAAGCTTCTCAAACTTGGACTTATAAATAGTACGCACAACACGAGTTCTTACTGTAGAAGCGAGGTCATACACCTCTATGGGCTGTAGCACCGCTCATATTAATATTACCATAAAGTCTGTACTAGGTTTAGCAACAACAAAGTGTGTGTGTGTGGATTACTCAACTCTACCAGAGTCGATCCTAGAGTCAACATACTATTTCACTACGATATCGGAGTCAAATTCAGCGTCACTCTTAGATAATGCACGTTCAGTATATAACCTACAATAAATACATTCATACATTCATACATTAAATAACACGGTCAATTTGCAAATTAAGGCATACACATAAATAAGTTCAAACACATCTGTGGCAGATGTTTGTAAGACCCACGCAGAACCCTTGGGTGCTTGGGCAATGTCCAGCTCAAAGTTATCCACAGGGCCATCTTAGCGGTTTTTCTTCTTGCAAGTCCGAGCAACAAGAAGAAAAATTACTTAATCAGCTTTCACACGGTCTTTCATCTTCTTTTTAAGAAACGAATACCGGACACAAAAACCAAATGTTACGTCCCTAACACGTGGTGGTACCTTCTCCAATAACCATAACTAAATAAAACCAAATGAAAAATGGAACTCCATCCTGGCACAAAGGAAACCAAAAAAGAACAAAATAAACCAACAAGAAATTTATGAAATTCCCGCACGTGTCCAAGATCAAATGACACTTCTTTCCATCAAATGAAAAGAAAATACCACAATCCCTGACCCCTTACTCAGTGAACTACCGTGCGCCCGCCTCCATTTGCCTCCCATTGCCTTTATCTGTTTATCCATTTACGAAATTATTTGCACCAAGACCTTGTTATCATTACCATTTTGTTTTGGTTTGGTAGCACTTTCCCAACTTTTGTGTCCTGCATCAATTTGTCCCTCAGTGTCAACCCATGTTTTGTGTGGACTTGCGGTTGACAGTAGTGTCTTCTTGTCTTCATGTTTTCCTTTTTCTTTTGCCTCTTACTCATTTTTCTTTCTCTCTTATTTTGTGTGCTCTGTGTATCAGTTTTAGCCTATTCTGACAAAAGGTTAATAAACTGTGTAGCCATAACCATCACATTATGATGTTATCCTAGTCGACGAACGAACAAAAAACGAAGAGGACCATCGCTGGGAAGAAAGCACAGACAACGAATATCAAAGCTACACCACGACACTGAGATAAGCTATCGAAAAAAACGAAACGTTCATAATGATATCAAGGTCCATTATCAGTTGAACGTGTTGTGTGCTGGCCAAGGATTATGCCGCACAACCACAGCCACAAAAATGAAAAGGAGGCAAAACGAAACCAAGCAAGAGGAGCAACTAGAAAGAAAAGAAAAACCGAAGGCAATAAGCTGCCATTCAAAATCATAAATTTCTTCTAACGAACAAAGCACCGAGCAGCACCGAGAACAGAGAGCGGAGAGAATGAACGACGCAGACTGAAGGATAATTCGTTGGTCCATAAAACGCTTTCTTTTCTGTCCTTAATACATTTCACTTTATTTTCATCCTTCGAAGTTAATCGATTTTCCATTCAAAGCATCTTCATCTATTTCTGCGTTGTCGTTCAGCCGCCTATGCCAGTCATCAGCATTGACCTTCGACATAAGATTCTCTATCGGCGTCGCCGAGGTCCTCTTTTTTGTTTGACTGCGTTTCTGTGTAGATGGCACACGTATTTGCGCTCCTTGGGATGCCAAAAAAGGAAAAGCGAATTTCTAACTGCAGACACAAATTTTCTTTTCCGCAAAATAGTCCCTTTGCTCAACGGCATAGAAAAACAAAGCGCATAGCCGTAATTCTCTGCCCATCCTCGTACTGCTGGTGCTTGTGCTGGATATATCCCCCCACTAAGCCGGCGCGGCTGCTGTGAACTGCTCAAGGTAAATCGGAACGATAAGAATCGTCCCTGTTGTGTTGGGCTTGTTCGTGTCCTTATCGTGGGTCAGTTACGCTTGTCAAACATTTCGTCCACAGCGCAAAATAAAAACAAGGAACTGTCGGCCACCCGCCCTTGTGCACTTATTCTCTTTATCCACTTTCCCTTCATCCCCTGCCCATCAGCATTATTCTCCCTTTGCGTGGTCCTTATTTTGATGGTCATCCTAATTTAGTGTGCTTAATCCTGGCGCTGATTATTAGCTTCGGAATAAATGGGCTTTTAATGAAAAGGATATTTTCTGCTGAATCCCTTGTCTGCCTATGAATGGGCAGATAAACGATTTGTGTGTACACCGTTGCCTGTACATAGTACATTTACATTTTTACTTCAAATTAAACGAGCAGACGACAATGAAGTGCACCGTCGAATGGGTGCGCATTAATTAAAATATTTTGATTTCGCAACGGCCGGCCACTGGAGATAAATATTTTCCGCAACAATTCAGTGATTTCGAAAGGGATTACAATTATTTATGCCACCTTCAATTCGTAATAGTCCCGCGCTCTCCAACTGACGCGGATGGAAAAATAAATTACATTCGGAGAAATTGTGAAGCGTTTTTGAAGGGACCGTCTCAAGGATGCCGTCCCGACATACCGGCACTCTCTCTCGGGAGATGGGAAAAGTTGAAATATTCACGAAGATAATAACATTTTATTGTCCTCGAACATTTCAATGAAAACAAAATTTATTTATCGCATTACAATGTTAATCGCTGTGCCAGACTTTCCCTCACCACGTCGCGTCGCCGCGGCCTCCCGCTCTTCGTGCCAAAGAAACACACATTGCTTGGGGTAATAAAATCAAATGTTTTTGGAATATAACCGGAAGAGCGTATTTGTGAAGTACACACGGTCGAGGACTACTGACAGCAACTGCGAAAAAGTAAGACAGAAGTTAAGGCAAACCAATGGAATGCTTCTTCTATTTTACAAATGGACTCAGCCAATCGACCTACACTCACATGTCGTGTAAAAAACCATGCATGTGTGGGGACATCCGTTAAGAAGAGACAAAACAAATTGTGTGATTCCGTTTCGTGCTTCAGTAAATCCCAAAAGTTTGTTACTGTTTGTCACATTCCAAGTCGCAGTCTCCCACACGTACACTGGGAAGCAAGAGTTTCGTGATACATCAATTAAATTCGCAAATAGTAGTTTTGCCTTAATTTCCCCGAGCAAATGCAGTGGACAACTTTGATGGCGGGGATATTCTGCTGGTCGTTGAGTATGTCCCTGGAGGTCTCTATTGTGGTACATTTGCTCTACATGGGTAAGCCGGCCATAGCCCCTCGTATAGACTCATATAGCCGCCGTAAAGAATATCCTGTTCGTGGTTGAATCTTCTTCTCCGAATGCTATGAATTGAAAAACAGGCTCAAAGATTGAACGCAGATGTGAATAATTGCATCATCATCTTCTGAGCCGCATGATCTACCTTAGGCCTGAGATCCCCAGGTCATTTGATCCACGTTCATCGGCAATTTTGCCCAAGTGCAACCAGTCGAGTTTTTGGACTCGGTCACCTGATGTAATCGCACTTAAAGCACATATAATTGCAAACTCGTCCAAAATTAAAATCCGTCATCCAAGCGGTTGACTACTTTTCCCCATCAGTGTAAGTATTTGTTGGCCTACATATCCCACAAGTCCTGTATATAATCCAAGTTTCGTGTCCTTTACGATAATTGTCACTCATTCTACTATTCAACGAAAGAAAAACCAAAATCCCGCTCCTTCCTACTTTGTGTCGCCTTTCTCGCTTCTCACTTATGAATAAAACATGTTGTCACGGTATTTTGGGTTTTATTATTCGGAATTATTCGTCCTGGTGTCCTTTTTTCGGTGCTGATATAAATTTATTTTCCTCCCGGAGCAGCTACTACGAATTCCACCATGTCACATACGTTAAGTTGGACTCACCAAAATCTTCCCCACACTTGGGGAGCTCACCGCAAACATTTCGTCTACAATAAAATAATTTCCTTGCCTTATGAAATATGCATTGCTTTTGCCATTAGAACTCGAGGAAGTGGTTGGAGTAGAGAAGCTGCTCTTTTTTTTCTCCAAGAATTAGTAACTATGAAGATGATGGGATGTTTGGTTTATTTGATAATGTACCTTAAATTAAATAAAAATGTTTGAAATTAAAAATTAATATAAATGACTTATAATTTGCTTGTCAAAAGTGGTAATACCTGTAATTAGTTTATAGTTCAAATGAATAAATAAATGGAAGGATAACGAAACGACTTTCAATTCTGGAATAAGTGTAAGAGTGTTAGACTTTTTTAACAATTTTACGCATCTCAGTGCGCCACATTGTTGCGTTGCTATGATTTTTATATGACCTAGTCAACTTCCACATTGTATCAACTCCTGGAGTGCAATAAATTACCTCCTGGGAAATGGAAACACTGCTTACTCAACGATTTTCATAATTTTATTCACATTTTCGACAATTGGACATCCAGATCCTGGTACAACTTCGGCATCGGAATTACCGGAACTGAAGCATTATTAACATTTTTCCTGTCGTATAAAGTATATTCATCTCATTTGTAAGCACAAAAATAGCAGTAACTGGTATGAGGTGGTTGCATTGGATGTTTGTTGTAATTCAAAAAAATACCTATCGTTCTTAGACAGCATACGACTGTCGGTCTCTTCCACTCATTAGAGAACAATAGCAAGCACAATACGAGTGATTGCTGAGAAGCTAGGCCATGGGCTATAGCGCCACTCATATTATATTATTAATAACATATTATAAAACAAAGCTAGGCTCAGGTCCACCTCGGACTGCCGCGCCACCCATATTATTATTATATTATTATAACACAATTGATTGGATTTTGTAATTTTGTTTAACTTACACAACATTTGAATTAAAAAGGAAACTGTTTTTGTGTTTACATTATTATGTCTTTTTGAAATATAAAGTCCAATCATCCAAGGCTTTGCTGGCACCTAATCGCACAGTGACAAATCGGCAAACGGATAAAACTGCGAAAAGGGCTCACCTCCGTTTTTCCTGAAATTTATTCTACACATATGTATATAATTAAAAGTAGTTATTTGCGCAACCCACTGGAAATGACGAAAGTGACATTTAGAGCAGCTATGTAAGAGGGCTACTAGCGAAGCCATCAGCACACTTAGATCATATTGGTCCATTTTAATACCCACAGTCAGACTACTACCACTGATTGATCCTTTGGTGTGAAAACCAGATAAAAGCGTATTAACTTTGCGTTCACTTTGCTTCGAAGCGGGGCCCCACTAACGAACCGGGCAATTAAACAAATGCGACAACCAGTCGTATTCTTATGCGGTAGACTATGCATAGAAAGAATTTCAAGAGTGAGTATATATATATACTGGACATGTCTTTTAATGAGGAAAATCAATGTTTATTGGGTCCTAAGACTCAAGCATTATATTAATGATAAAGACTAAAAAAAATTAAAATATCTACATATAAATATTCGATATGTAATGCGTCTTCACACAGCTAGTACGGTTTTGAACGAACGCAAAATTTGTCATAATTTTGGTTTCAATGTTAGTGTTGTGTGCTTATTGGCCAAATAACAAAAAAAAATTCCAGCACGTAATTATCCGGATAGAACAAAAGCCAAATTTATGCAGCAGCAGGGAAGCAACAATTAATAATGAGAATGTGTATACGTATACCCTCAAAATTTGGTCGGCAGAAGACGTGACCAGAAGTAGAATAACGAGAAATGGATGAACAAAATTATGATAAAAACTAAAAGTGGTGTGAAAATCATTGCGTGAGTAAGTTTTTTAGTTGGAATTCTGATTACAGTGTACTTAATCACTTGAATAAGTGTACTTTTCGGAACTGCAGCCCGCGAAATCCCTAGTGTGTCACAATCCACCGGAATAAGCGGAATAATCAAAGTTTTATTATCCCTAAACCATCAGCTGTGAAATTGATTTTTTTTTCAAGTAAGAGGTGAAACTATCGCTGTTTGTATACCTCCATTCTTTCATATATGTATAGAACATATTTCCGTAACAGTTTTCCAAAAATACAACGCTTGATTCTTCGCTTCCCTACAAATTTCGGTTATGCTTACACTTGGAATGGTTATGCTAACTGGTTAGGACCATTCCCTACATTTTCCGTGTTCAGGAGTAGTGCGATTCTTAGCCAATGAATGGCGCTACAGTCCGAGTTGAATCGGACCAACAAGTTGCTTAATCAAGAGTGGACGAATTCTTATAAAGTTGCGTAGAAGACAACGGATCAACACAACGCCAGGGTGGCCATCACTAATTCATAGATCTGTCTCAAATTTGGTATAGACACTCGCACTAAAACAAACCCAACTCCACAACAATAAAAACAAATTAATCACAACTGTATTTGATGATTTTGGTATCATTTGCAATGAGTTATGATTTGACAATCTAGACAGAAGCGTGTAGAAGAAAACAAAAATTAAATTAAAGAATCGCAGCAGCAATAATCCTCCAGATACTAATTGAAATTAATTTTTATATCATCCACCATGATCACACCCCACAAGTGCGACACCATCTTATTCTGTTGATTCAGTTAACCTCATCGAATGTCGCCCTCCCCAAGGCGGTGAGTAAATAAAGACACGAGACACAAGAGAAAAATCCTTCGAATGCAATTAAAAACATACTTAGACTCAGCAATAATATCGATACTGTCGAACCGAATTAATGGATAATTTATCTGCAGCCCGGGACGGCGGGCGCTGTGACAAAAGAATAGAAATTCAATTTTTATGGACTTGAGCTTAAAATCGGGCGCACAATAGCAGGATTGAAGCAATTGGAATTTCCTTTTGCCTAATTAAGACGCTGAATGGAGTCATTTGTGGGTTGGACGCCGTTCGGGGCCGGAGAACGTCTCGGTCGTTTGCTTTCCTCTTATATTTTTGCTTTTGTCTCGCCACCAGCATGGTTTCCATTGACAGTGATATCCTTCTTTAGAAATATTCTCTTTTTTTCGCTTACGATTTGTGCGCATTATTATTTTCATTTTCAGCATTTGTAAGCGAGATACTGTTCACTTCGTTCGTGAAATTAAGTTGTATTCCCCATGCCTTGGCCGGCCATTGTTCGGCAGGTCTTTGGTCCACGATTTCTAGCTAACGCTATTCAATGCCGCGACATTGTCTGACTTTTCAATTGACAAATTGAAATTGATCCGCAATAATTATCACTTAATCGGGGAAAATAAATTTAATTTTTGTGAATGCGATTGCCATCAACAAGGACTGATGATAGGATTGAAAGGCTGCCTTGGGGAGGAGTGTGCAGCAAGTGCCGAGTCATAGGTAGAAGGATGTTGAAGGAGAATCCTTCTTTCTTCCTCGGGGGCTCTTCAAGGACAATTAATCTTTAAGTGGCTTAGGGGATTATACGGATGATTTTGAATTTAAAGCGACTTTGGCAGTGGCAATGATTTTGGAATAGGTACTGGTTGAACTTGAATCTCTTGCGTAGCGGAAAGATTCTTACAAATTCGTAAAGAAACATGCAAAAGCTGTTAAAGCAATTAGGCTTCAGCAAATGGTTTTGAATCGTAATGAAAACTTGTGGTTTTGAAAATATGTAGCCGTGGTATGAATGGGTATTGTTAGTCACCTGAAGGCTGTCGAAAACATGCCTCCACATTAATTGAAGGTTGAATGGATTGAAATGAGGGGATGGTGGTTTGGCATTACACAAGGCAAACGAAGAGGAGTATTATGAAGATGACAACGAGTAAAGGCATTGTCTGATTGTGTCCGTATGAAAGTGACAACTCGATAAGGCGTTGACTGATTGTTTTGATAAATTGAAATGTTTTGGGAATGGTCGGCGATGCTAGGTAAGGTTAATTCAAGTATAGGCGCGATATCACGCAGATTGAATAATTCCTTGATTAATAAGAATGTGACCAGACCGTGCAGACCGAGGCGTCCTAGCATTATTTTGTGTTGTGCCAGCTATTGCTCTATAAAGAGTGGATGGAACCCACAATTTTATTGCCGGCGATGTTTGAGAAACCTTATTTAGACAAGAATATTCGTAGAGCACTGTCAGTCACTCGGAAGAGCTGGAGCCGTGTATTATGAAACTAAATTTGGTTAATTTGGTGTTTGAACGAAGTAGAAGTGCATCAACCCAATATGCTACAGCAACCTGCTCCTATACTCAAAAAGTCAGAACGAATTGACGCTTGAAACGAATGGGTGTATCTTAGATGGCTTATGCTGATGTCGTTCACTTGCTCAAGTGATTGTTTGGAATTCGAATTCTATCTCTAAAACAGAAACATGGATTCAGATGGAATTTGTTGGATACCGTTGAATAGGATACATGCTACTTTTTCTTTTACGAAACGCCCATACCCGAACTGCTGTATATAGAAGTAGATGTATTTAGCGGGACAAGATGCTGTCGACGTGTTAGATACCAATGCTACAGCTGAAACAGTCTTTGGATAAGGTTACCGAGTCTGTAGTATTTATGAAGACCAAGCCATCGTGCGAAAGAAAGCGGCGCACCCGTCAGCGATAGACCGCATTTACAATTTAGGACTATGGGCCCTTCATTCAGCGCAGGCTTGTGGTTGCGGTTCCGGTTGCAATGTTCGCGAAAATCATGCAAGAGTACACTTTTCCTATGTTGGTTCGATTGCACAAAATTAATTCGTGAGTAAAATGCATAGAAATAAAGTCATCGCACATTTTTTTCGGTCGTGAGAGTCAAACTCACTGGGACAACAGCAGCCTAATTTGATTAACATTCAGCCACCGTCAATGTTTATAACGACATCGGTTAAAATGATTTTTCGATTAAAATATATTAAAAAAAAGGAAATCGACGGTAACCCAAAATCGTCAGAAGCAACTGCTAATGAACTGGAATTCAGGAGCAATTATGCAGACAAGTCAAAGGCTGTGCCCCCATTCGCGACACTTATTATTCGATGTACCAAGCAAATATGCGATTATCTGTGAATTTTTGAAATAGCTCTGCGCACTGAATTCCTTCCACGCACCCATTGCTCATCTCATCCATATTTGAAAATGTGATCAGTTTCATTCCGATGAATGATTTTGAAGTCGTGAATTTCAAGCACTGACCCTCAAATTCTGTATGTGTAGCATGCATCAGAGTTTATGCGTTGGCCACGAATATCAGAACGCAGACATTCCCCTACCAGCAAATGCCTGGGTGCTGGGGAACAATAAAAGATTCCTAGACTCATCATATTGCCGTGCTGTGCTGGCTTTGGAGTGCAATTTTATAGCTACCATGACATGTCGGGGGACACAGCCGAGCTTTCACAATACCACAAGGACGAAACCAGGAGTCGACTTGGGAGCAGCAGCAAATAATGAGATGTGTAACTGAACGGAATTCGGTGTCAAATACGAACACCAACAAGCGTGGTGGGAACGGACGCGAAAGTGAACGTTGGCCGCCATCGTCGTCGTGGTGGTTAGTACCACCAAGGGCGACATAATGCGTGCCCAAATAGCCATATGTGCAATCAAAACAACACAGCCACAGGAACGACAGGATCCAAGAACACCACCCTTCATCATAAATCATATTTGAACAAGCTGTGTGTACTCGAAGTGTGTATAGTCCTTTCACCGCAACAGAGTGAGCATCCTAGTACGCTAATATGCACATACAAAAATCATTGAAAGTGCCCGTTGCCATCCAGCAGCCGCAAGGACACAACGATGCTCGCCGACGACAGCCATCATGACAGGATGCTCTTTAACTCGAACAGAACCGAGCACAGCACACTCCATGTACATGTGCCTGCTAAATGATCTAAGTACATTATCTTACGTGAGTAAATCCTTTCGGGCGCAGGATTGAACACAAATTGGCCCAGACAAGCTGTTGTGTCTCGTAAATTCGCAATTTTTGAAAAATTTAATACTCGAAATTAAATTGTGTGGAGGTGGCGTCAGTCAGTAACAAAACACCGAGCTTGCTCTTGGCAGGGGATGTAAATAATGGGCTCACGCCAATGTGTACAATACACACCAACGACGACACGTACACACATATATCAACGCCATCACAGGGATCTGCTCTATCGACCGCCAAAAAACGGATATCCTTCATTATGAGACACATATTTAATTTATTAACCGTACGCTAGCAGTGACGGTGGCGATGTGGGTATTAATTGGCAGAATACCGAGTGCGAGTGGGTGGCGTGCCTAAAGAGTAGGCAACATCCTGCGGAATATAGACCTGGCTTTAGTCATTTCGCCCATTTGGGTAACTAATTGATGTTGCGCAGCGCCAGTGATGCTCTTTGCGGGTGTGTGGGCCAGGTTTGCACGGCAGTGTATTCAAAACTTGTGTGACCTGTTTTGCATTCGCCGTGACGGACGGTAACCCATAATTGACTGAATGTCCTACAAAGGGTGTGTGTAATTTGAAATTTAATGCTAATGTAAGTGTTTGCGTGGTTCTTAGTCCATCCAATAAATGTTGGTTCGTTTGATTGCGTTAGACTATCGCCTTGCTTGTAGAAAGATTCAATTAGCTGTTGTGTCTGTAATTAAGCTTATTCGAGTTGAGAAGGAAGCACCATGCTTGAATACTGGGATGACGAATGAGAAATCGTTCATACTTTCGCTATGGTGTATTACGATATACTAACAATTTTCGGTATAAACGAATGTAGGTAGGTTTCACAGTGTAGTGGTACATTTCTTCTTTTTTTCTGTACATTATAAAGATGTTATTCCGACTGCAATGCTCTAAAATATATTTCGTTTTTCGCATATTTTTTCCATCATTATATTAGGAAGCCGGCAGTTGCATTCCGGATGAAAGAAACCAGCTGAAAGTATTGTCCTTCAACTGTAACTTAAGTTTAACAAACAGGCACAAGTCCTACAATGCTGAATGGGTGCGGCAGATGGCCGAGCATTTTGGTCCTTTTCTAGACGAAAAAATATCTCATAATTAGGATTTTTGGGAACGGTGCATGACTGAACATGAGACATCGTCGAGAAGAGAATTGGTTTGTTCCTGCTCGCTCTTTTTCTAGAAAAGCGCATTTAAACGCTTGCGTATTTGGTAATCCGAAACTGTTTGAGAGGATTTTTTATATTTAACTTAATGTTAGTCTTATAAAGGCTTTATCTTCTAAGTGTTTTGCCTAACCATTGTGTCCCACGTATATGGAAAAAAACATCACTTTCCAAGGCACGGAAGTCTATTACGTTACGTGGCGTTGTTAGTTACGGAGCTAGTTACGGTAAAAAATGTAAGACATCTGCCACCACCTACATTTTGAAAGTGATTTTTTTTTCTATATATGTTGCACATAAAAAATGGATATGGCTCAAAGAATTGCTTTGTAAATTTAAAATATCTGAAAGGCTAAAAGGCATGGAGCTGGATGCTAAAATTTTAAAAGAAAAACCGATTTTATATTTTTTATTAACAAAGTTTTTGCTCCAAAAATTTTTGTTTAGTATTAAACATTCTTTAAAAAAAAAAAAAATAAACCAAAAAGCACGCCGCTGTCGCCGCACGAATTCAATGTAAATCAATTCTTCCAGTTGAATTACGATTGAAACCTTAAACCAAATGTATTCAATGATTGACAGCTCGTACGTCTGCAGTATTTCGTTAGCACAACTGTGTTCAGCCAGTAACTGAATTCATATCATAATAATATCGAATATTTATTATTATTACTTATCTTTAATATTTTTTTATTACTTATCTTTAACACAAACTGCCATGGCATGCATGTGGACAGATCAAATTCCCGCAAAAAAATACGAACAATTTTATGGGAAATTTGTCCCAAGCAATTCTATGAAATCAATGTTCGATATCTCGTGATTAGAAAGAGGAATCTCAGATTTGAAAAGAGGTTACAAAATTAACATAAAATCCGTTCCTACCTCCAACTTGTTGTTTGGGGAGTTCGCATTTGCCCGCATTTGACATTTGATCGTAACGATTTGTCCCAGGTGGGATGTGACGGATTGGTTCTTGCTTGTTAGTATATATTTTGCTTTTTCCTCATAGAACTTACGCAAAGCTAATTTCGCTTGTCCTTCAATCGATAATGCTGCTAATGTCCGTGGTTAGATCTTTAGCGACGACTTCGATTTATTTCATTGTTGAACATAACAAATGCTGAGTTTAAAATCTGAAGCCCTTTAATACTCAATAGTCAGACACACGTTTTTCGACATTTCCAAGTGAATTTCAGAGACAATGGAATGTTAGTAGATGACGAATGTTGACACGGTTTTTTTTACATGCTTAATCTCTGAACTACCAAAGCTCATGCTCATACATCCATCATAGGAATCAACGAAACCAACTAATTCCACGCACTACTGCCATTCATAGTAAGGATTATGACACACAAGTTAACACCATCCACTGATAATCACCATTCTGAGAATTCCAATTGAATGTCGAACATAGAACCATATCATAGATTACCCTCACTAGTCACGACACATAGAGGCACACCCGCATGATGATATAGATAGCCACCACGCTGAGATGAGATTAGACAACTCCACACGTTATTTGTTTTATTAAAATTAACATACTGTAGCGAGCACACCAAAATACATCTTCTCAGTTTTTGTGGTTGCTTGTTTTCTTACGACGGATTTGAATGAAATTCAGACCTGTTTTATTATTTAATTACTAATAGAATATTGAAAGAAAACCGAATATTACCACGGCTGGAAAAAAATAAAAACAATGCGGATATTCATTATCCAGTTTTATACGCATTTATTGTTAGGTCTAATCTTGGCTAATAGGAATAAAATATAGTAGCGACAAAATGTTTGCAAATAACTTAAAATCATTTTTATCGTATTACGGGTTTTCTGGTAGCATCTAACATATTAAATCCAGTGACTACATCAAAAATGGTTAACAACTGCATTACATACGATTTTTTCCTTGTTGTCCCGTTTGGATTAAAGACCTCGAAAAATTAATGTGTTGTATCCACACTTCTGCGGCTGACTGTAGATAACATTTCTGAAGAATAATAAAATATTATTTTAACCTTCGGTCGGACACCCAAGTAAGGATGCCCAGGCACATTTTAGCTTTAAGCGTTATTTACTGATATATCTAAAGGAAGGTGTGTTTTCTACCGATTTATGGAAAACTGCATTCTAATGAATTAATATGAATAAACAAGATGTTAACAAATGAAAAGACAAAAAAGATAGCTTCGAACGGACAGATGGTGTCTGGCTGAACCCTATTATATTTTGCATGTATGTAGAATGATGCAATATATCATTCATTTTGACAATTCAAATGCGCGTGAATTCCGCATTGAAAGAACTAGGAATATGGTAAGTATACCAAAATTAAAATTTGGAATCTTTTTTATTTAGAAATATTTTTTGCTTTGTATTTTATTATTAAAAAGGGCGTTAAAAATGGGATACATAGAAAAGCTTACCAAAAACTACAATTATTGAATTTAAAGAAAACAATATTTTCTTTTCCACAATATATCTGTTACGCTGTTATTGAATTTAAAGAAAACAATATTTTCTTTTCTACAATATATCTGTTACGCTGTTTTCGACATTTTTTTCAATCTTTATAAAACAACGATTTAATTCTATAATTATTGGTAGTCCCAAAAGTATATTTATTGGCAGTGCTAAAGTTGAACTTCCCTGGAAGCAATTATCGACATCCGGGTGCCACTTCTACAACACCTACCTATATTGGAACCACCTTTTTGCACCAATTTTTCTTCTAGAATGATGTAATGGGCGCTGATTTGACACATTTGTTGGAACTTTTGGCCGCCTGGGCATTACACCATAATATCCAAAAACCTTAAGAATTGTCAGAAATTCATAAAACATACCTACATCTTAGCCTGTCAAGGGTGCGGGCAATCAAAAATGTTTTATTAGTGTTTGGAGTAAGGAACATTCTAAAATCAGGACTTAAAGCAGCATTTTACTACATATAGAATTTCCTTCAAGACATACGCTTACATCCTACACAATAAATCCGAAAACAACGACAATTCAATTGTGAATATCTGAATATAACAAAAGTCTAAAATTAGATTTTCTCACTTTAACTCACACAGACTCCAACACCCCGATCAAGAACAACTTTCACAAAGTTGGCATGATGAGTGATTACGTTTAACGCAATGAGTGTTTGCAAATGTCTCGTACGTCACTTAAATGTGTGTACTGACAGGTTAAGTACTTAGTTTGAGAAAACGTTTTGCGGGGAATCAAACATAATTGATTTGAGGTTCGTCGCAGTTTTAAAATTATAAAAGCAACAGTTCCCTCGGCGCGTGTGTCGCAAAATCATGTTTTAAATTTAAAAGCTATGCAAACAAATTTGCAAATTTTCATCCTTATTACCCATCATGTAGAATAACTCACCTCAATCATTCGGACAAGCATTTCTACGAAGAACTTACCATGAATTACTGGCCATTCCAGAAATAACTAACCAAACAAAATTTCTTTTCACCTCCCGCCACTGTGTTTCATATTGTCCTTTCATGTTTCATGCTTTCCACTTGTCGGGTTCGCTTCCAAGTGATTTCGTTTATAAATATTTTAAGGCCACATTACACAAGTTTTCTTTTCAGTGAAAAGCAACATCAAGGCGACGACGAATAACAGCCGTAATTAAATTATAATAAAACTTCTATTGCCTATAACAGAGAGCGGTTGTCGTTGTTGAAGGTAATGTTTGTGGCACGTGCAGGAAAAGTTTGCTCTTCGATTTCTGATTCAGTGAGCAAGTAAAACTCATTGGATCTTAATTATCTTAAATTGACATGGAGTTTAACTTTAAAGGGGAACACACTCTGCCCAAGACGTATGAGATTAATTGATTTTCACGTAATTGACACAACAGCGGCCGCATATATGCGGTTGGCGAGGCATTATTCACGGAACCTGCGGTCAACCGTATGATTGCAATTAATTAGTGTCACAGCGGTAGGAAGCTCGGGCGTCAATCCAGTTATTGACAACATTCGTGGTCGGGTCATCTTTGCACACCTGATTTGCTGTTTTTTACTTTCGAATCACATACACACGTCTGTAATTGAATTGCCTTTGATGGCTTAAGATGGTTTGGATGTGATAAGGCTATTACAACTCAGCAGTTATTGTATTTTAAATCCTAAATGTGGGTATTTAGCCGGTGTAACTAAATCAATGTGGGACCTGTTGAACCTTTTGAAGTAAAATAGCGAATGACAGAACATCCTTTTCTATAAAGAAAGATTCGATTATATTAAGAGGAAGAAGTTTATAGTCGGGTAAGAGTTTCTGACTGCAAGCAACATTCAAATGACTTCTCATAGATATCACTTAAGATAATCGGTCGTGCCGACTTAATTTTTCCCTTTAACATCTTCAAATCTTCAATACTCAAATGTCATCCCTCTGATCTATGATAGAATCAAAAAATGTGCGGATCATTCTACAGGCTACTTTGTGATTGCTACTTTGCGAGACTAATTATATTTAAGATAAACTTGAGCATTACATTGTAACATTCTAAAATAATATAAAATCTCAACGATGTGAAGGATAATGCTCATTTCAACATATCATAGCAAAAACGATACAGTTCAGGATTTTCCACACAGTTCATCATATGAGCAATTTATTGATGGAGATGGTAATCCCTGCCTTGCCATTTTTCGGCTACTAACGGGTAGTGTCGTTTATGGTGTTCGTCAGTAGCAATGATTATATTGCTTCCAATGAGGGATGCCTTATTCTTTATTCTCTTAGATAGTCCATATTCTGTACCAATGGCAGACCAGTCGGTTTTTCTTTTGCACACGTTCGTTGCTTATTATTAATCAATTTTTTGACTTTTTACATAATTCAATTAATATTGCTGCTTTTAACTTAAGTTAAATAAATTTAAGCTTAAATTAATTCATAATTCCAAATTTTGACCTAATATTTCTTATTACTTCTTCTGATACATTAAACAATTTGAATTTTATTCAAACATACTCAAAATAATTGTGTCATCGTCTCATTTTTCAAATATTTAACCCATTGGTTAAAAAACTCAATTTTAGAAAATTAAAAAAAAAAAACACATGGTTGTACCGAGTTATGCAGGTTGTGACATGTCTTAAAATGAAGTTCACTAATAAAACCACCACATAGCGGTGATTTTACCCCTGTGTACAAATGGGTCCATTTAGTTAAACTCAATCAACTAGAATAAAATATTGAAGTTTTTGACTTTTGTCGTGCTAGGCTTACTAGGCATTGGCTGGAATACCCATGTGCTCAGGTTGTGCTACCATGTACTAAACAAAATGCTGTGAGTTGACTGGAATGTCCCTGTGCCCAGAGACCGTGCATAAAGTGAGGTTGAATATATTTGCTATCTCCTTCGGAGATCAGCGACAGTCTTGTGTGAAATGATTAATGATTTTTCCACAGCCTTTTTGAAACTTGAAGGCTTACTTCAACGACAATTTTAGTGAGTAGAGTAATATCCAGCTCAATAACTTCATAACAAACATTATCTTATTTGAAGTTTCCATTTTGATAAGAAGACGCAGATTGTTCACCCAAGTGGCTTCACAACAGGCTTTCTACTCTTGCCTGAGCTAACATATCCTTCCACCCACAGTTGAGCACAAAGATTTGGTATTAAAAAACGCATTTTTCAAAACCGAAGAGATTACATTACAACTCCGAAAAAAACACGCCAACGCGTCTTCAAGTCCTTAAGGTAAGAAATGTATCACATATTCAGTTACTATTTAATCAGGAAACACAAACCTAATGTGGCAACCCAAACATGAATCTGTGGCATATTTCCCTTTCAAATATCAAAATTGTTTCCCGTGCTTAACCCTGACCTTTTAATTAATGCGCAATAAATCTTTCATGAGGCGATCCAGCCTGATGGCTCCATACTCTCCCCAAATTTAATGAATTAAAATTACCCCCTCAACTGCAATAATCCATCGGGCTCAATGGCACTGTTAGAGGAAGCTTACTGGCCAGTAGCGCCGTCAAATTAGGACGTTCGGTGTGAATTAAACAAAAACAAAAAACGCGCACATTTTTGTAGCGCTTTCGCCAATGTTTCCGTGGCGAGCAGCAGGCCAGACATAAAAAAATGTTTTACTACCACAAATAAACCCAAATTTTATGTGCTTGATTAAAAATTCTAAATGCTCTCTGGCAGAATACCTTGTTGGGACAATTGTAACCGCCACACCATCCTTGTGCGCAGTCTTTATCGTTTCCAGCCGCAATAGAGAACTTCTGACATTGACACTCAGCCGACAATCTAACGACAGAGTTCTGGCCTTTTTATGTTCGCTATATAGCACCTTTAAAATGCCTTTTCTTCACTCCTGATCCCTTTCTCCAGCAAAAAGCAAAAAAGAAAATACAAAAAAACATAAAGGATAGGGACAGAAGGTCCCCTGTTAAAGGGTCCCACTTTAACTTCGTGAAACGAGAATGATTTCCCAGCGAAAAGGGGACAACAAAAACTGAATCGCTTGTGTAAATTGAGTCGTTTCATGGAAGCAGCGCCGCCGCCACTAAAGCGGGTGTATGTGATGCAAACAGTTCAAAAGAGTATATTTCTGCTTGACAGGCACAAAAGTGTGAATTTGTGTGAAAACGGGAAAACTGTAGATTGCCTTAGTGGGTCATCGACCATTTTAATATCAGTTCAGCTTCTCTGTCACGAAGAAATCAATTTGTATGACTGCCGATTAAGTATACCATTTGCACGAATTGGGTTGCGTCAGAGAAGACCCGACCCGCCCTCGAGCTTCATTCATTTTGCACAGGCACAGACAGCATCCTAGTCGACTCGGATAAGCCCGCACGCAAAATCATCCCGGCCGCAAGGCAACGAAACGGTATGCGAACTAGAACTTAATCTGTGGCACAAATACCATCCATTATCCTATTAGGGAACAGAAATCCTTTGAGGGTCGGGCGTGGTTAATGAGACAAACGAGCTATTGTAGCAATTAATTAAAATCGAGATATTGAAGCCGACGAAGGCAGCAGCAAATTGAACACATAAACACAGAGGCCCGAAACAAATCGACAAATGGATAAGCTTCTCCGGGGGGAATGGGCTTAAATGGGAGAGGAGAGGTCACCGAAGTCGGTGTGTGGAAGGTTCTTGTACAAACGTACATACGAATAGATACTGCATTAACATTTTTGCGTAATAGCCAAACAATGTCCAGCTGTTGGGAATTTTCGAAAGGAAGGTGATAATCGATGAGAGGTTTATGTGTTCCTCAAAGAGGCTGACAAACGAAAAAACGTCTGTAGAGCACTTCACCCACATTCTCGGTTGTGCTCGACATGACAGATCCCTTAATGCAGGTCACTTTGGCGGGTTTTTCGACGGATTTCGAAGAATCTGTGCAAAGATCCCAATGGTCTTAGCCCACCCGACCAGAGGTCATTTGTGGACAGAAAAAAAGTGTGTTGAAATAATATTCTCCCATCGTGACCTTCGTATCCGGATTACCACTCCCTGCTCAGGAGGTGATTTCGGGGTTTGGAATCCTTTTTTTCTCGGTCCTCCTCCTTGGGTGGCATCTAGACGGAATATCTAATCAATTACGCCATCAGATTAGATTTGTATTCAGCCACCATCTCCGTGTTTGAAGAGGGAGCCGTCTAAGGACGTCTCTTAAAATTGAAATCGATAAATTGGCTTTCGTCCGTAATTTAAGAATATCTCTGAGGCGGTGAGAGGACCTTTGGCATCTTATGAGGTGTATTATGCGAAAACTTTTTCTATTATTTAATTTCCTAGAGCAGCAGGTCATGTGTGTTTGGTTGTGGCGTGAGGACACGCTTTGGGTATGACGTAGTTTCAAAAAGTTTTTTTGACTAGAACTTTCCGATGAATTTGCGAAGCTTTTACCCGCCCAGATTCACTGGGAGCTTAAAGCGTTCTTGCAGCTTTCCTGGAAGTGGATCGTAGTTCATTGTGTATCTGATATTCCAGACGTGCAACATTGTTGACTGTACTTTCCAGGGTATGGAATATTTTCCCGCGGCCTTTCCACAAAACTCTTTAAACGTGTGCCTGGCAACAGGTGTTAAACGCAGATAATAAAAGTTCGAAATGTATAATGCTGCCAGCTCGCAATGTAACGCTTAGAATCCAAGATGGGAACTTTCATTGGAAGGAGCTGTCTCCTTGTGGATTGTATTTCATGGCTAGTTGCGACAGCAACTGCATTTATTTTCGATGAAAGGAGTCGGTGTGTAGTTGCATTCAAATGAAAAAAATAAGGTGTGTCTTACTTTGAGTGCTGGCACCATTAACACTAAAAGGAAACTCTAGACTTCGCAATAGTCCCAGATTTTTTCACTTGAATACCTGGCTCACATGATAACGTGAACAAGCGGAAGCGCATAATTGAGTTCTACTTGTTCATATGCTTAGACTTTGCTGTAGACGATAGGAGCAAGAAAGCCTCGGAATGTCTCGCCACTCGTATTATTATATTAAACTTATACGATAGCGATTTATGTGCCCCGGAATTAAATGCTAATATTTTCGCTTTCGCTTGTTGGCCTATAATTTGCTCTCGATTTGCGGGGATACACTTTTAAATGAATGCGAAGACTCTTAACTTAATTGATCTTATTGCGTGGAGACGCCGTCTTGAGTGGCTATTGACATGTAAATTCAAAGTGCTTCCGCACTTTGTCATTGAGAACAGTCGGAGAATATATAAAAAAAATATTGTTGAATGATAATAAATCGGCAGACTGCCACAAACCTCCAACCATAAAATAAATTAGTATATGATATGAAAAAGTTCATTATTTGATATACAGTATATCAATGCACACACACCAGGCAGACTCTAGGTGGAGAGCTATAGATAGTCCCTGCCATCGATAATAATCTATAGTTAGTGCTTTTTCTTTAGAAAAAATCTACGTATTTTCTTGAAAATAAAAATTGATTTGATTCTTGAGCGTATTTCGGTCATTTGATCACTTACACAGAAATTCCTTTCAGACTCCGCCTATGATGTTTAAAAAGAACTAACAACTGTTATGGAGAATTCGTGTTTGCAGGATTGGTAATACGTCTCCCAAATTTTCTTTAAAAGAAATTTGCTACGGAAAAACGTATTTCTGATCGAGAACCTCAACGAAACCCCTTAATACAACATTCAATGGTTAAAAGTCAGTGGCCCTCATTAAGCCCAATGCTGTATCCAGTTCCTTTTTTCTGTGAGACTAGGGCTCCTGCCATCTTAACCCTCTGCGACTGATATGAATTGTCATAAGAATTGGGCTCAAATCTTATATTCCTTACTGCATTTGGCCCATTTTCCATTTGAAGAATTCTTGAAAAAATTGTGTACAAGCGAATTGGCTTTTATTTTATTGCATATCTTCTTACTTCTTGCTCGAGACATTATTAGTCGCATCTCTAAAATGTGACAATTAAATAGTACTTACAATATCCTTACATAATATTTTACTTGTAATGTGATCCAGAAATTAATCCATTATTTTATTTAAAAAAATGTATTGAATACCGACTGGCAGTGCACGAATGACGGATATGTACTTGTCAAAATGCTTACATCATTCCTATCACTGAAAATTTGAAATCAGGTCCCATATTAAAATTAAAATTATTGAAAGTCTGAGATGAGAACTGCTTAATTTGTAAATTGAGGTAGTAGAAATTAATTGCTTCTTTTATTATCGGTAGTTTTTGATAGCGAAAACTATAGTACTATTGATAGCTCTTCACCTCTAAGATAGACTATCCACATTAATATTATTCGGATGTTTAAAAATTGAAGTTGATGAACTTTGTGAAAATATATTATGTGTTTCTCTTACTAATTTATTTAATGTGCATCCGTCAATAGTGCTGTGAAAATAAGATTTAATAACAGATTCAATGAAATACATTTTTAGAATGGCATCAACGCATTTTGGATTCTAAGAACTCACAATTGTTGATTGAATCTGATTGCACCCCATAAAATTCACGATTCAATTCGGAGTAACGTATCTTTGGATTACTGCTGACAGAATTAATATGTCGGTTCAATGGAACCTTATTTCTTCGGAAGCAAGTGAAATCATTAAGAGCATCCCCCGGAATCATTAACAGCACGCAAGTCCTTGATAACAGCAAAACTTGAAATTTTACTTGTAATCGTAACTACAAAAGAAGCATATGATGCTTATCACCACATTTGTATCATTAATTCATACTTCATGCTCTTGGCTTCAAAATTTGTGTGCAAATAAGTGTCCTTACAAAATTAATCTAAATGATCGGTTCTGTAGGTCCAACAGAACCTAATTAATGGTCTTCTGGAGGAGTCTTTGAGCTCCTCTATTCTAGAGGCGTAATGACACAGTGTGTCTGATGAAACTACACTGGATGAAGTTCCGTGAAGAGAACTTCTAGGTTTGAATCATTCCTAATTCGACAGTTCTGTTTATTGACTTTGCCGTTTAAGGCGAAATGGGCTTCATCCGGCTTGAAAATGGAGTCTAGCATGGTTTCATCCTCGTTCAACCTTGGAAGGAGCTACTGTCAAAAGTCCAAGCGGAGCGGAAAGACTGCGGAGAATATTTTGATTGTATTTTTGACCTTATAAGGAAACAAATTCTAATCAGCTACAATGTGTTTCACTGTGGCAGATCAATTTCTTGTCGAATTTTTTGGAGAGGCTTGTATAGCAACAGCTACAGCAAGATTTGTTTCTTTTGTTGGAACTCGACTTCGAGCGACAGTCCCACAGTCGATAAAAGCGTTTACCAACCTCATTAATGTCAGTCTGCTCGGAGACGTGCCACCAAATATAGGCCTAAACATAATTTGGAATTAAATGGATTATGCGCCAGTGCGTGATAGCGGCGTATAATTCAAATTCTAGTTTCATCACTAAAATTGACCATTTTTTCATTAAATACAAACAACAGTTTGCAAATTACAAAACAAAAACTGATTTGATTAATTACTTCCAAAAAATGCTATTCTATATTATGGTTTGCACGACAAACCGAAATTCTACAGCAACTACTCATTTTGTGTGTGCTATAATTTTTTCTCTTAAATGGGACTTACAGCCTTATACCGACTTCGAACGACGAAGTTTGAGAAGCTTTCTTACATTGGAGTACTCATTGAGCATTATCAGTGACTCAAGAGAGGTGGAACCGTGAATTATGAAAGTTTTCAAATTCGAGTATAAAACTTGTGACCCTCTCTGTAGGAGTCGTCTGACCAACCCACTACAACTCATGCTAAATATTTTTTTAAGAACTATGAAGTATGTAAGTCAGCCCTGGGAAATAGTACCTGGGGCGACCATAGTTATCGGGTTGTTCGTCGACAATATTGCCTTCCAACATTTTTAGGAATAATCTTGATTAGGAAACTGTATACTCTTATCACGTATACGGCTCTAACTATACGCTCGCTACGTCCGTTTGCAGAGTGTTACGTATACGCCCCATAGCACTACTAGACTACTCTCAAGACTTTCACCATTCAAGACTCTCATCGGCCTTTTGTAAAATATAATGTATGGTTCGTATACGCCCCATGGCTCTACTAGCCTATTATCAAGACTCTCAAAATGCTTCTTTGTAAAATGTTACGTATACGTCCCGTGGCCCTACTAGAGTCCCAATATTTTCTCTTCGTCCCTTTCTAAAATCTTACGTATATGCCTCGTAGCTCTTTTAGTCGACTCTCAAAACTCTCACCATGCCCCCTCTGTAAAATGTTACTTAATCGCCCCACGGCTGTACTAGACTACTGTCAAGACCCTCTCCTCGTCCCTTTGTAAAATTTTACATATACGCACCGTTGCTCTACTATACTACTTTCAAGATTCTCTCCTCGTCCCTTTGTAAAATGTTACGTATACGCCCCGTGGCCCTACCATACACGCAATACCCTCTCTTCGTCCCTTTCTAAAATGTTATGTATACGCCAAGTGACTCTACTAGTCGACTCTTAAGACTCTCACCAAGCTCCCTTTGTAAAATGTTACGTATACGCCCAGTGACTCTCTTAGACCATTCTCAAGTCTCTCTTGAAATCCGTTTGTAAAATGTTACGTATACTCCCGCAGCTCTCCCAGACTACTCTCAACGTCCTCTCCTCGCCCCTTTGTAAAATATAATATATACGCCCCGTGGCTCTCCTAGATTACTCTCAAGACTCTCTCCTCGATCGACCACTACCGTGATATTGCCGTTAATTTGACCCCAACGGCAAATGGTTATCGGATCAGTTGTGAAACTGGATAAAAGTGGCATTCGAACCCTCCATCCATTCGTACCAAAATTACGTAAGAAATCAAGGAGTTTTTTCTCTTTAATCCAATACCACAACACATGATTATATTGAACAAATGCGTCAAGAAATGGGCTTTCAGTTATTCATTATTGCGTATTTTTTTTTTAATTCCGAGCTATCGTCAGAAGCTCTAACTAGCAGCGTCGTTAAAATTGTGTTTCTCAACATTCGCTGAGGATATGGGTTGGCCAAAGAAATCCTGAGGTTAAAAATATGTACTGTTCTTCAGTTTTCTTTTATTGTATAAAGTAAAGCCAATAATTCTGCCAAGCTGCAAGACCATATCATGCTCAGATGGCATCATTGTGCAGGATAGAGTTAACATTGATAATATTTACTAAGAAATTTCAAGGTTACATCGTGTGCAGTTCATATCATTATATCAAGACGTAAACAGGTGGGTTCCTAGAACCAGAGGTGACGGCTCCTGATGTTCACTTTGCTTATATTCCCTTCACAAGCAAGGTTCAGCCCAAGGCGAAATACTGATAATAAATGTAAGGTTTAATTAATTTCCTTGAGTGGTCTCTTTTCAGAAACAAATTGGATTGGTTTTTTTGTTTGCAAGTGAGTGGAATGAAAGTGTGTCACATTTCTTTTCTCCTTTCTATGTGAACTATTAAATAATTTACCTAATTATTAAACGTTGACTTGCATCATTTAAGCACATTTAGCCCTATGTGCTACAAAATGCATGAGTAGAGATTCTTGATAGTAGTCAAATTCAAATAACTTTTTTCTTTAACAATGCATGTGTTTTTGTACGTGTGTCAACCAATAGGTAAAATTTGAATGAACTGAATATATGGATTTAAAAATTAATACAAATTTAATTTATTAACAAAATGTTTTTCATGATTGGGGTACATATACACATAGTTACAAGGGTCTTCGTACATTAGAAGTTATATTCAATCAACGATTTTTAAAACAGTGTAAAATTAAAAAAGAAGAAACTTTAACTTTTTTCCCCAGATTTTACATACATTTCCCTCAATTTTGCATTCAACCTCTTTGTAAGTCGAACTCCCTCTAACTCGACCAAATAACGACCAGGATGACAAAAGCTTACGCACACATAGAGGTTACAACATGAATCAAGAAAAAAACTAATAATCCATTGAATGTTTTTTTGAGGATGTCACTTAATTGTGTAGCATTACCATAGTCCAAGGCCGGAAATAAAGAAACAACATGCAACATATTCATGTCAATGAAGAACTACCAAACTAACTATGCTTTTAGATTTATGTAAAAAAGAATCTAAGTATGTCTCACCACCACGGTCTGTTATTTTATCCTCCGGCAATTGACAATAGCGCATATGTATAAATGACTGAAAATCATAAAATCGGATATTCCAATACATACGACGGTAAACCGGTTTAAAACTATGACTCAATCGAAAATAAGCAGTGGAACTATTTTCGATGGCCATGAATGAAATAATAAAATAGCTGAACTAAAAAAATCACTGCAAAATGATTTAAGTAAAAAAATACGAATCAACTTTGCGAGATTGCATCCCTGAATCCTGCACAATATCAACGTATCACACAGAAAATACTTATCGGCTTAACCAACTAGAATCAAAACTATAGCTGGTCAACGACTGGGAGTTAAGCCTAAGGTTTCCTGCCATTATAAAAAGTAAAACATATTATTTCAGTTTAATTTATAATTTCCACAAAAATCCACATCGACCAAAAAAAAAATGCAACATAATGCTTAATCCATCTAAATCTTCAGACGATTGCCGCTTCTGCTAATGTTGTCATTTCTTTTGATGTTCTAACAATAAACATCAATAGAATGCTAAATTGTCTGTTTTTATTCGGTCGCCGCTTTTGTCCTGACAAACCCTTTGTCTAACAACATTCCTGGATTGACATTTTTAAGTTCAAAGGGTTGTCACATGCTTCAACACAAATATTTAACGAATCGGGTCTCAAGCATTATCAAAAGGAGATGTATGGTGTGAGTACTTTTCGGAGCTGCTCATTCCCGAACACGGCACAGAGGTGAGTGGGCAGAGGAAGTAATTTTAACGATTGCATAGATTGGTCAGAAATGCTTAAGGCAAAGAGGGTGGCCTGAACGCGATGCGATACTTTGCAAATGGCAAAATGGGGTTATTGCGAAAAGGAGAACAAAAGTGTTTCTACCAACCAAATGTGCACATATCTTTTAAGTCTCCCCAAAAAAAGTCATCGCTAAGTAGTTGGAATCGCGTTCTAGAGCATCGCTAAAGCTTCGCAAGATATGTGATGAACAGTACGGCTTACGTCAAGGTAGAACTATAACCGGCCAGCTTGTCAATGTTAGAGTGGCACTTAAGAGGTCTTGGTACATGGGATGGCATACTCCCATACCTTTCTGCAGTTGTTTTGTAGATTTTGAAAAGTTATACGACCGAGTTCCTCGAGGTAAACTCGGGAGTATACAGCAGGCTTATTAAGTCTCTATACACAAACTGTAACACCTTGCACCGTGGGCGTTGGCTTTTACCAAGGGTGCGTCCTGTTACCTCACCTTTTCTTTGCTTATATGGACTGGATGTTGCAGCGTAGCCGAGGCGAGGAATGTTTCACATTGAGAGAGGTAAGATATCTCACTTAACCTCGCATTTTCTCAGAAAGAACTCAAGCGCGCACTCAATAGGTTTGCGGCTGTATGTGTTGATGTTCGGATGAAGGATAACATGGACCAATCATAGGATATTTGCATTTTCAGAACGTCTCATCAAGGTACATGTTAGTGGAGATCTATTGAAGTAGGTGGAGATGGAGATGTGTCGGGGTCTTCTTCATTAGCGATGGAAGGACTTTGCGGGTCTGATAATGGATCATGGGGGTCAATGAAAATATCATATGATTGAGGATATGTACAAAATACCTGAAAATGATATGATAATGACATGTGAGTAATACTACGAAATAACTGAGACTTTCACTATCATGGTTATGCCAAGCCAGGTGAGCTGGACTGTACATGTCGCTGTCACCATAGTAGACTCATATGTACAACATTCTTCACAGGCCTGCACGTGGGACCAATGAATAATTCTCACAACAATCAAGCCAAAAATACACAAACAGACAAAAAAGACGTCAATAAGAACACGGAAAGAAAAACGAACAAAAACCAAAAGTGTCCAAACTAGCAACAGCATCGAATGTGATGTAAGCCCAACTTCAGTAAAAGTAAACTTACATTGAACTTTTATCAGATCAGACAATTCGACCTCAATAAATAAAAAAAAAGAGCTCTATCGGACAACACAGACGATCCAGAATACAAGTTCCATCAAGCTCGCATAGGTAAGATGTCGAAAAATAGCGGAATCGATAAGGAAAGAAACATCTTTCGCTAGGAAAGCGTTCTCCTAGGGTTGGGGCAAGTATTTACAGTCAACTCGGGCAGAACGAATTGGACCGACAGTTGCGGATCTAAGAAAGGCCCGACTAAGAGTTATGGGGTCTGTCGAGTTTGGTAATCGAAGTCCCAATATAATTAAGTGTCACAACCAAGGCTTAGCGAAATTCCTAAAGGCGGCAAAAACAAAATTAGAAAACCCTTGTCCATACGCGAGACTAGTGTTTAAACACCTGTCACTGATGAATGTCAGGTTTCGCGCCAGAGCATGGATGCCTCCTGGTCTTAGTGACCTTGACATAATGCTGAGGCTGCTAAAGTGGTCAAAGTCAAGGCGTTCCCCTGAAGTTGTCCACGAGCAGTTGCTGTGATCCAGAACATAAGCAAAGCTTAATCTAACTCGATCCAGGGGTAAGGTTGCTCCACAAACATGCAAAAACTTAAACCTTCACATTTAAAATATTAGCAGATCGATATCCGCGCGATGTGGCTTATGAGGTATGTGCCTCGACTCCTATGATATAATTGTATGCAACTTGTATTCAACTTTGAAAACAATACTTACAAAATCACATTCATTACGGCCACATATTCGTTCGATGGGAAGTTCATCTTTAGGAAATTGAAATACTTAAGCCAATTCATAATAAAATGTTCTCCGTATCCTGAGTCGGACACATTTACTCAAACGAACCCGACAGCTTGTGTGCAATATCCTCCAGCGCACTCAAATTGTACAGTCCTCGTTCAAATCACAATAACATACTAGCAAATCTTAGCAAATCCATTTTCGTCACTTCACTCTGACATCTGCTATTGCACAATCCTCAGTCTGCCCATGGGGTGGCTTCAAATTCGGACAGTTTCAGTTGCAAAATGTGTGTGCATTATTTAATTAACTTCAGGCTTCTTAAGGAACAGGTCTTGAGAAGGAGGTCAAGACGACACACGTGTGTACGCTTAATCTCTCAAAACATAGAACAGGCCTCACTGGCACGTATCCTGTACACCATAACACTCTATTTAACATAACAATACATCACCATGTTCTCTCCCAAAAAAATATCAATTATTCAAACGTACGGTACGCACCGAGATTCCTCGTTCGTCCATACCGATAGCACCGCATCGTCAGTCCTGAAAGAGATTGAGTTGTGCAGCAACCCATCATTCATACCCGGCCAAACCCAGTTCCGTGCCGTCTTCGCATGTATCCTTTTTATTCGAAATTTATTAGATTATAGCATTTTCCACTTCCGTCCAAAGCATCTAATAATAACATTCACCATATGCACATCGCCTCTCGCATATCCTTCAAGTACAAAAGAAGTAAATAAAAATAATACTACCCCCTCATTGGAATAAATCCATCTCAGCATCCCACTGGTATCGCCGTCGAACAGTGTGCATGTGGCATATGGAAAAAGGATTGGATTCTTTTTTCCCTTAACCCTATACTTACTCTTATCTTTCACCTTCACCTTTTCTCTCCTACCCTCACCCCAACTCCCCCCTCCGCCCCTCCCCCCACCCACTCGACTGTATGCTTTTCAAATCAGAATTTATAAAAGGGACTAAACTAAAAGGAGCACGAGTGGGAATGAATGACTGAAATCCCAAACGAGGGAAAAATAAAATCTTGTGCCTTTATTATTTCAGTAAAATGTTGTGTTGCATTCAAATTCGACTTTTCTTCGTGTTCTCCCTCTGTGGTGGGCCGGCCGATTTCGATGGCTACGGTGACGACAACTTCTTCGAATGCTGTGCAATTCTGTTGAAAAGGATGTTTTATGAGACTCAAGGGTAGCGTCGTCGCCGGGCGGAACAACAAAACGACAGCGATGACGACAAAATCGAATTACACATGTTTTCGGGCGGGTTTTCAGCTTCGTTTTCCATTCTCGTCTCACAACAGGACTGCTCGTCCCCCGCCTCGTCGTGTCTTTGATTTTACAGTATACTCAAAAACTGTAAACTTTTAAATTGCCCTATAAAAAGTTTCATTTTTCGTGGCACAAAGGGGCTAGTCCTGGCCTGGGGGTGGTTGCGAGGGGGTAAATTTTGTCGACGAAACGATTTTACATGTCGTAAACGTAATCCTTTTATTGACGGAAGCCGCGCGGATACAAATGTGAAGTGAGTATTCGAATTATGTACGCCAACGGACGGAGAGGGGTTCGATTTGAATTCGTATTTAAATTTGGATTCTCCAGCAACGTTCAAGTGCACCAACTGTCTGCCAAGTGAGAAAAGAAGGAGGTCATAAACGGAGGACACCACCCCCTTCAGATCATATCGGTGAATCTGTATTCAGCAGTAGGGATTCCGCAATCACCCGCTGACGCGCAGTCGGTCTCCCTCCTCTAAAAGTGATGTAAAATTCCAAGTCATGCCACCAATCCGTTGTTAACTCAAAGTTGAAATCGCAGCTAAACTTGCTCGTGCCCTCCAAAAACCATAGTGGCGCGGTTGATGGCAGTGGCGGTGGCGTTGGTTAGTGGGGCTTCTAATCGATGCTCGTTACATGTGGTTGCTCCAATCGCTTGCCTCTGTCGCGCTGGCTGGATATGCTCGATGGCATTGGTTTCTCGTTTGTTTGTCTGCCCCAATAGAGGATGTGGGACAGCAGCGATGGCAGAGCAGCATAAGCAGCGGTTGCTGCCATAGTGGGATTGAAGGATAAATTGGAGAAATTAATGTGAAATCATTGAATCTGGTTTAGTAAGCATTTTGCCCGCTTCCTCTGACAGTGATGCTGGGTGGTGGCAATCATCCGCTGCTGATGTGGGAGCTCCGAAAGGGAATTTTGCTGTCTTAACACATTAGTGGATTGAATTTTCAAGCACGATAATCATCGGTTTATGTGGGATTAAGATTCTAATTTAGCAAAGTGTCAATTGTTTAAAGGGCTTCTATGAAATATTCACGCATCGGCATGCTGGCCTGGGCACCCTGAACTAAGTATTCCTTTCAGATAAATCAAATTCTGAAGATTTGACGTTAAACCCCGTTTCCACACCCTTTCAACTACAATACAACACATCGCCACCCGCTATGTCTTAATTTTTTGTTACTCCCTTCTAGCGGGAGTGTGGTTTTTCTGATGTTGGCTATAAACTTTCATCTTTCGCGTCGCAACTTTAACGTGAGCGTTCAACTTTTTTTATTCAATTTCTTATGCCCTCGCGTCGCGTACACACTCACGCGCACAGAAGTCATGGCAGCGCGGCGGTGGTACTCGTAGCAAGCTGAACAAAAGAAAAGAAGAGAGACGAGTTCAGCAAATGTTGCGATAGAGGCAAATGGGATGTTATGCGGTTTTGAAATTTTATCGGGCAATTTAAAAATCGTAAAAATGAAATACCACCCTTAAGTGGAGGGAGGACCTTAACTTTTGAACTTGTTTGTCTTGCCACTGTTAATGTTGTTTGTGGAACCGCGATGGGGTTCATTAATTGTTGTCATCTTTACTTTTCCTGTGACTCTTCCTTTTATACTTTATTTGCTGAGGAATATAAATTCTGTGGTTAATTTGCATAGTTGAATGTCTTATTTCATATAATATGTATATACCTTCTCTTGAGATGAAATGCTTGAATGAGTGGCATAAAATTTAAATTTCGCGAAGGAAATGAATAATTGGTCGACGTCTTCAGTGAGTAAAAGGAGGAGAAAAAAATGTAAAATAATCGCATATGAGATCTGTTTAGTATTTTTTTGCTTAAAAGTGCATAACTTGTTGGTTCCGATTGGGTTCTTCAATAATAAGTTTTGGTATTCTTGTTCTACTTCTGGTGGCGCTACATTTCGGGGCGGGCCTGGCCATCAACCAGATAGCCTCTTGAGCACGCCAAGTTGGTTCATTCTCCACTTGGTGCGCCATCGGTTCCCTAGGCGTCCTCTATTGCGTTGTTCTACTGGTTCGGAGTCGAAGACTCTTCACTCATATGCACTCAACATGGTCTAGCCGATCGTAGGCGTTGAATCCGTAGACGCCGGGCTAGGATCATTTCACTGTACAGACCATGATACAGTTCATGGTTGAAGCTCCGTCTAATAGAAAATGGGCATATGGGCGTAAGTCACTCTTCAGTTACGCCGTGCTGTTTAAATCGTGAGACTTAAACTACATACTGATGATATTCATTCCCTCTTTACTAACAAAATACAAACGAATACAAATTTATTCAAGCAAAAACTCGACCATGGAAGTGTGTAGGTCTATTAATTTTGAATAGGTGCTTATAGTCTTGCGAGTCAATGGCGTCCTTGTGGTCCTGTTGCGGGATAGATTAGGTGAACAGCATCATTGCAATACACTTTCTTAATATTCATTATTTTACGTATGTTCGAATATGCTGCCTTTTTTGCTTCAGCTTATTTTATGTCATTGAATCGGACGATGTATGATCGATCATTCTTAAATGACATCAAGGACTCTGCTTCTGATGTCTTGGATTTTGCCACAATACACAAAATCCAAGACATACTGAAAAGGCTACTCTGCAAGAGGGCTTAATGCACTGTACTGGTCAAGAGACCAAGAGAAGAAGACCAATTTGCTAAGCTTTGTCCTACTTTTCATCACGAAAATGCGCCATAGTGTATCACGATCAAATTATTGAATTTTTGTTTTCTCTATCTTCTTTTTCTCCTTACACACATGCTATTTATCTCTTATTCACGTCGGTCTGACGGAATTTGATCATGGGAATGGGATAGTGGTAGTCGATTATGAAAATTTGAATACCTCCTGCAGACTGCTATGTAGCAAAGATGCCTAAATACTATAGCCTTTCCAATTGCCAGTATCTTTGAAATGATCAGATCTGCTCTCGAGACCATTCCTAGCCAAATCCGGCGTTCCCCAAAAACAGGCACCTAGGTCCACCTCTTTTTCAAATCTTACTATAAGCTCCCCCAACCCGAGCATCAACTCTGGCGAAATTATTAATTTTTTTAGGTACCTGCTAGATATATGTTAATTCGTTGATTTTGATTAAAAAAATATATATATTTATATTTTGCAACTACATATTCGTTTTAGATGATATATATTATGTGGACTACGGTTTTATAAAAAAAACGTTAATTTTTAGTTTCTGTAAGCCTTTTCAGCTTTAGTGTAACTTTGTAACCTTCTTGAATTTAAAAATAACATAAGCTAAGCTATAAATATATGCATTGCTTTTATGCAAATAGTTCATATGCGAGAAGCATAAGTCCAATACTTTTGCTTCTATGAATTGAGGAAAATACTCAACCCAATCATAACGTAAGTGATAAGCTCACTTTTCTTTTCTTTGGTGATTCTGAATTTTCGGGTGACTTTTTTGCATTAATTTGTTCGTAAGATCTCCAAAGTCCGACTGAACATTTTTATCAACAAATTGAGTTGAAGGTATAAAAAATCCAAAATTATAGGTGAGATTTTTATGTGGCTATTTACCCGAAATGCACGAACTGGGACTCAATTTTTCTTGTGCAAAAAGTACTTCAAAACATTTAGAAGAGAACGAAAATCGGAGTCCAAAAGCGTGTACTCTTTCAACGAAGAGGATAAATGGTGCCTCAATTCCCCTCAAGAATTACTATGTCACAGTTTACGCAGAATGAAAATGCACAGTTGTTGGACATTATTTCGTTAATGATCCAACACTGATTCAATTAAGCCACTCTCAGAAGAAATTGTTTTCATTTTAAATTAATAAATATCATTAATAACTGTTCACATAGGCGCATTAAATCTATTCGATGCATCGTTTCGGGACATCGGGTTGACATGTGATGGCGAGTATAACTTCGTCGCCCAGATAATTAAAGGGAACGCAATACTTGGCCTTTCAAAGCAATGGTGCAAATAGCTATCTAATTGAGCTGGTCACTCTAGAAGAGATCAGAATTGTCATTGGATCATTTTCTTGACAAATCTTAAATCGAACCTTAACCGCCAGCACTGTTCACATGAGATACGAGTTCGCCTGTCGGCCCTTTTAGAACCCGCCAACAGCATTGTTAATGTGATTCGCGTTTTCATCAGCATTATCCACTCTATCAATTGGGTTTGCTGATCTTTATCGTAACAAGGACATTGCATGTTTATGGCCTTTAAAGCAATATTCTGTTTACACAGTCATAATTGTTCGGAAGCAATTCCAACCGAGCTAACACAACCAAGCGCAAGAAGTAAAACACAAAAGAAACACGAAAACAATTAACCCAAAAATGAATTTACACCAAAGTTATAAACCAAAAGCAAAACAAAATCATGAAAATTTTAAGCTATCGCTTCAGTGTTGCGTGTCTACCTCCTGAACGAAGCTTTTTTTTCATTTTTCTTCTGGTGTGTATTTTGCGTATTAATTTCCGCCAACCAATTTCCCTACAAAAAAGGAAGAAAATCCCCTAAGCGCTATGTCAACACTGACTTTCAAATCTCACACTCACAAGAACATTTCTACGGATTTAAACAGATTTCAAAATGAAACCGTTTCTCTTCATTTTACTCTGTAGCATCAGCGTCAGCATCAGTAGCAGCAGCAGCAGCAGTGGCAGCAGCGGCGGTGGCGGTGGCACTAGCAACACCAGCTCCCCTAGTGGCGGCCCCTTTTTATATCGAAACCATTTATAATAAACCCCCATGTCTGAATGTTGGTTGTTCTGGTGTTGGTTTCCCTTCGAGCTTCCAATAAATTCCCCATTAGGATACCTTCACTTGCACATGTACAATATGTTCAACAAATTTTCATACATCCACTGTTCAGCGTTGGATGCGTTTTTTTCGTAATATCCAAATTGAACGTTAGATTGCTTTCTTGTAAGAGATACTGTTTCACTGGACCTAAAATGCAAGCAAATTTCAATATATCCTCAAATGTATAACGATATGAATATCCTGCCAAACCAAAGCGACGCAGTTTATTCACACGTTCCTGTAGCGAACCCGTCGGTCGGTCGATGGCATTAGTGGATGCGGTGTGGGAGCGATGGCAGCCGCGGCGGTGGTGGTGGCAGCGACGACGGCATGTGAGAATATTAAAATGAATGATTGTAAGAAACAAGGGATCGTAACACACATCCTTTCCGTGAATATTTTTATTCTAAATTTCCCACCCACAAAACAGGCATAGCGAAAAAAATAAAATAAAATGAAATACTAAAACCGCTGGAAGAGAGTAGAAACAATGTCAGACAGGATAACAAATGAGAATATTAAGCGCAGAAATTTACTTCGGCAGAATACGAGAAAACTTTCCATGCTCGGCAATAAAAATACAAAATGCGAAATTAAGGACTTTCTGAGTTTTCTTGTAGTAAGTTTCATCTTCTATTCAATTTCTTGTTTCCTTTTTTTGTTGTTTTTTTTTTTTCAAGAAAAGTAACTACCGGGTTCTTGTCTTTTATTTCAAAGAGAATAATTTCCATGAGAAAATGATGGAATTATGATGTTCGTTGATAGCTTGGGGCTTCGTAGCGCACATGGAGGATAACGACAGTGTCTTCTTGCGTGTAGTTTACAAGGAGGACACACCTTTACGTTTAGATATCCATCGAATTGAGAGGGATTTATTTTCAGCGATAGAAATGTGAACAGATAACGATGATCCGGAGATGAACATTTTTATTTGTTGGATGTCGAGATGGCTGCACACTGTGTCTGTCGTTAAACCCTGGAGGATGTCGGAATATTGGATGTTAAAATTTGTTACTGAAACTTTGATAAATTCACGCACATTTTTCATGTCTTTCTTCGTTCATATGTAGTGTGTCCCTGTATCTCATACATTCTTTCTCATAATGTGCTTTTCTGATCTATGACTGAAGCACAAATTTGAGCTGCTATTGAACTCGTATCTGACCATGACCCATGTGTTCGTTTCAGCGAATGTTTTTTTTTTTTCATCTTGCCATTTAAGTATTATCTTACGTTTAATCTGGTATTTGATTAAAATGTCCTTTTTTTACGACAGCACTAAGGCATACTAAAGCAGAGACCATCGTGAGGTCATGCGTCTTGGGTGAGCTGACTCTTCGAACTTATTCATGGCTCTACATCACTGGAGTGGAAGAAAAGGCTCAGAGAGCACACATGTTAGAAAATGCTTCTCATACTTCGAAATTGTTATAAGCATGTAAGTGTCCATGATTGGGAAAAAACAAATTCACAGACAGCATGAATCATTGCTGCAGGAACTTGGGCCTGGTTCCCGTGTCCGAGGTCCACCCATATGATTACACTGTCCAAAAATCACATTTTTTCCGTTACGGAAGATTTTTTTAATTTTTCGATTTGTCATCAACAGCTTTAGTTTTTGAGATAAATCTTATGTGCATATTTTTGTTACACTTAAATTTCAAAAGAGCTTAAATTTCAAAAAGTCATGGGTTTTTGACAGTATTCACCTCCACGTCCAGAAATTGCAAATTATGAGTGCCGGAGATAGTAAGATTATGCGTAAACAATATAATACCCCAATCCGTCCTTCAAATAATCAGGATGATTCTCACAAAAAAACTTTAGTTTAAGAACTGGTATATTTTTTTGTAAAAATGTCCCTCTTTCATACCTCAATAAACAGAGCTCATATTGGAAAATGTACTTCAAATTTAAAATCAGCACACAGTGTTTAGTTTAACACATGCTAACTAGACAAAAGTAAACAAAAAAATTAGCTTCGATATTCTAGTTGATATTGATTGCAAATTGTTAAATACCATATGAACCAAGAATACAGCTTTGATATTTTGGGAAAGAACATAGATATTCAAAGTTCTCCAAAGAAGGAAGCTTATTTGCACAAATTTGTTAGTTTCAATTGCGTAGGTACACTTATAGCATCCCTATTGTTGAACAACTGATATATTATTTAATGTTGGAGTGACGAATTCAATACTTCAGGGTGAGTTTTATTTTTTATATTTTTACTGTGAACAAAATGGCTTTTTGGTTATTTTTTTTATGAAAAACTCGTAAAGGAACACTATCCGGCCCGTACAGGGTAAAGGCCTAGCTTCTCAGCTACCGCTCGTGTTGTGCATGCTATTGTTCTCTCCCGAGTGGAAGGGACATACAATCTTATGCCGACTCGGAACGGGCAAGTTTGAGAAGGTTTTTTAGGGATTTATTAATCTTTGAGCATTGTCAGTGACTCGAAAGAGGTGGGACCGTGAAAATTATTTTTGGTCGTACCTGTCGGAAAGTGATCTCAGGCAGCGAGGTTAAGTTTCGTAGGGATCAGCTCACATGCGCCCCGGCCACCACACTGTCCGTTTTGGAGAAGTGTAAGGGTCGGTAGAGTTTTAAATTTTACATAAATTGATATTGTAATATTATCTTAATTAAAAATGTAAATAAGTTATGATCATAAACAACATTTAATTATAATTCTGTCCAGTTACCATGTATTAACGAATGGGTGGCGCAGTTGGTACAAGTGCCTGCTACTGGTTAGCGGGGTCCCTGGTTCCAATCCCAATGACAGCAAAGTTAATACGCATTCTTCTGGTTTTCAAATCTGGTCCAGTCAACATTTGCCGTAGGGATCAAAATAACGACACTATCACCGGAGTAGTCAATCAGTGGTATGTAGTAGTCTGACTAGGGGTATCACAATGGACCAATATGGCCTAAGTGTGCTGGTGAATGCACTAGCAGCCCATCTACCTAACCTAACCTACAATGTATTACATCGAAACCTAAACCCTCATGCAATGAAACCATTGTTTCCCAGAAGGTTTGATAACCTCACGTAAGTAAAATACAATTGACAACTGAAAAAAGTGATTTTCCCACAAATAAACGGCCACCAAATTTTTGTAGACAGCCTATTTGATCCAACATCTGGCCACATAATTTCATCAGTGCTCTTTTTTATGCCTATTTAGTGACACTTTTACTATGTTGTTCTAGCTTTTCTTTAATTTCATGGACAATAGATGCACCATCGGAGAATCCCTTCTGTTCTCTGTTTTTATTCGCATGAACTGCACAGAATGAATATTTTTTGACTCACATTTGTGGTGAACTTATTTGTCAAACCAAACCAAAATATTAAATGTGCATCGAAATGTTGGCATAGTTTCAATGTTTTCAGTTTCAATCATAAATAATAATTAACATTAATAGAAAGTGGTCGGATAACGACTGCCAGGTTACTGGTGCACTTACCCTACATGGTTTGGTTTCTTTTCGACCCTGTGCAATATTGAAACCAACTCATAGTCTTCTGGAAGGGCTTCAGGAACTCTGTTTCTCTGTTTTACTTCAGGATAAGAAACGAAAGACAGTAGCTGCAGAGATACCCTCAACAGATGTAAGACAGAATGGAATCAACCATGTTTCAGTTTAGACAGCTGATGGTCAAAGGTGTAAGTTCCCAACATGCGTCATGAGTAGCGCTATGTTTGAAAAAGACAACAACAACTAACTATTTTCAAAAATTGTATGAAAAGTAGCTGCCAATGTTATTGTACATAAGAATAAAAGTTGATTTATGCCTTGAAGTTAATTCTTAAACATAATGTGTCATACTTGGCACAAAGTACAATTTAGCAAATTATTATCATACAATTTGACAAAAATTAAAAATTAATTATGCGAATTGTTTCTAAAGCCAATATTTAATGAGGATAATTTTTAATATAAAATTTAAAAAGAAAGGTGCTGGCGGCACACGACAATTGCTCCCCCTAGAGGTGCCATATGCTCCAGTTACTCCAGTTACCTTAACAACTCATCCTACTGTTTTTGGATCACGTAAGATCTGGAGGTCTCGCCTGTCTTGAGATTTTCTTTAAGTTGAAGATTGATTATAAGATACAAAGTAGAATCACGTCGCCCATTAGGAATTTGATTTTTTTCTTTAAAAATCCAAATTAGTGCACATTATTCGCGAGTACCCTTTCCTTTGCAATTTTATTGCTTTCTTTTTTTTCTATTCTGCTCCTTTCACAGTAAATGCATTTCTTCTCATTATACTGATGTTATATCCTAAGGCGACAGACTGTAGTAATTACATAGAGACCTTGCGGCAGTCATGGCGGTCTTCCTTTTGTCTTCCTTGTGATGATGACTACGTTGTACCTCGTCTTCTTTCCGTGCTCTTGCAGAGCTTAGTATTTTCTCTTATTTTACCTCCTTAGCTACTTCTCCTTTAGTGTTCTAGTTAAACGCTTTAAAAAGAGCCATTAATCATTTTTTTATGAGCGAGGACGCCGAAGAAAGTCGTTCATAAGTAATTTATCGATTATCATATCTTGGCTATGAGGAAAAAGAAAGTTCACTTTATAGGGTGCGAATTCAAAGAAGAAATTAAAGGGCCATAAGTCGCGAATTGAATATTGAATGTTTTTTTTCTCCGTTTCTATGTTGTTTCCATGGCATGGCATTTTTTTCTTTTTTCGATATATTGTTTTCGAAATGTCAAACGGCTTTGAAGTGGAGTCTCATTTCAAGTGGGTCATTTCTCTGGAATTTCGGATCGTAATTTGGCTTAAATTATTTTGCATTCATGCACCAATCATTGTGTACAACAATTTAGGGTGCGATTCAGCACCGTGTGATAAACGTTCTGGATGACACATCAAAGCGTGGTTGCCTAGCATTGAATTCAAATGAAACAAATACGGTGTCAAAGACTCACATCCCCATACCATTGATCAGTAGGAGCTTCATATATGTAATTTTAAAGTTACCTTTATGCCTTAACTTCCAAAGGTCATACGTGGATGGTCACAGACTTACCCAGATATGTAATAGAAAGTAACTCTTTCACATTATTATTGGTAAATGCTTAATCGGATTGTGGCAAGGATAAATCATGCTTCACGGCTAATCCTTCACATTCTTGCGCAGGAAGGAGCCGAACTGATATGATTAATTATGTGAGCACAGATGTCATAATGTGCGGTCATTGGGATTTGATGGCAGCACTCAATATGGATTAACGGTAACTAGAGAGGAATTTCTTGACGCGTCATACACCCTGTAACCTACCCGCTTCACCACTCTGTATCCCTCGCCCACCACCAGTGTACTTATGTGCTCGCACATGCATACATACATGTATGAATAGCAACAACAATAAAGGAGGCACCACAACGATAACTAGAACGGCAATGATGGTGACGACGACAACGTCGCCAACATCATCGTGTATAGCTGCCATGCCGTCGACTGCACAAGCTTCTGATGATAAATTAATTTCGACTAAAAGCACGCAAAAAGGACTACGGATACGAAGGGCCATTTTGACAATCTGGAATCTAAACCAGTCGAACCGGAGAGTAGTGGGACACAAGACGGAATTGTGCTGTTGTGTGTTGTGGGCCCGATATGTTATAGTATATGGTCAGTCAGCATCAGTACACTCAGTGGCCGGCGTGCGTTTAATGGTTTGGATGATTGAATGAATAATGAAAGTGGATTTTATGAGAATTGACTTAGAAGGGAGGCGCTATTCGCCGAGCCGAGATCTGAAAGAGGATGAAACAAGAGGAGCTGTAATACCAAATTAGGCGAAACTAAAGTGAAATTTGATAATGTACAGACGTGTGTGGATGCTCCTAAGTGAACACACTTTTATACTGAGTAAGCGAATGAAATTAGAGAACTTTTAGGATTCTACGTAATGCTGATGTATTCTATGATTATGGCACATGCTGCATGCCTAATTGTGACGAAAAAACAAGCATCAAAGAAGTGGAAGGAATGCCACTTTGTCATATCGAACTTTTATTGCGCACCAACAACACCCGAGTCAGCCAATGAGCCGTACCTACTTGCAATCAATCATTTCTTCAATTACATGTTAAGTGTTGGTTTGTTGCCTTCGGAATAGAGCGAATGCTATCGATCAAGTGTACGCAATGAATTGGGAAGGTAATCAATTGCGGAGGCAGTATATCTGTTCGGTGATTTAACACGTTGAAGTGAGTGCATTGAACATTTTCCACGGCGTTTAATCTGCCTTAAATTGGCTACTGGGGTTTGCGATTTATCGACAATGACACGAGGGATCTACGCAGATTAACGTACATCCATTCTGTGTGTACATCGTAGTTCGTCGTCACATGTCAGGTTATCTAAATAAAAGTGCCCGGGCAAATGGTGCTTCTAACATTGTCTTGTGGTTGCGCCATTGAGCGCATTTTTCTGTTAAAATGAATAGGAGGTCATTAGTTAAACCTTATCACGAGAAAAACAGAAGATGACACTTGAACGCCGTCGATTAGGTGGGAAATTTGCATTCCATTCCTTTGTGTCCATTAATCTGCCGACTTTGCTGTTATTCTCTATTAACCTCAACAAATTTGGCTATTGCGACTCCGAAATCAAATCTAAAGCTATAGACATAGCCGACATCTACTTCTTGAAATTTTGACTCGGGAATACGTGTGAATTCTTCCGAACAGCTGATAACGAGGAACTCCAAAACAAAACCAGAATACAGTTTCTGTTACCTGCAGTAGGTAATTAGTTACTTACTTAAAACCGGCATTCGATAAAACGTGACTAATTGGACAAAGAAAAGTGTGAGGGGGTGGGGACTTTATTATGGTTCCTTTTTGAATGGTCCGTTATACTTACAAAGGTTTTTCCCCAATGTATGTATGGCCGTTTAAAGCAATTTTGAAGGATGTATGTATCACAAAAATTAACTGGCAGTGTTTAAATTTATAAAAAAACTAGCTGCCCGGCAAACGTTGTTTTGCCATATAAATTATTTCTAGTGAATATTTTGATAGTCAATTAAAAAATAACTGACTTATTGTAAGTGTGTGGGGACGTGTACATGACTGAAACACTATAGCGAATAGTATACAAATTTGTATTGCTGTACATTATATTATGTTGGTTATCGTCTTCCAGCAAGCCTAGCGCAAGGCATGCATCTTTAAACGTTGGATACTGTTTTCCATTCACATTAAGTATTTAATCCCAAATATTTAGTTAGAACTAAGAAACTAAGACTATAAGTTAAATAAAGCCGAAAACGGCTTATTCCCTAAACTTAAGTGAGTGTGAGAAAGCTTATTATGTGAGAAATACACGAGACCGGTTTCGTTCTCATCCCGTTTCTGTGCTGTTTACGGGGTGCGAAGTGACACGGGTAGACTAGCCTAGATGTTTGAAAATTAAAACAAAACAACATATTTTGTCTAAAATAACAAAAAACATTTGATCACTTATAGGTATGAAAAATAGTTTATGTCCTATTCTCAGACCTATTGAATATACACACAACATTGCATAAAGTTGTTGCTGTAATTCATGTGTTATGTTAAAAAAAATTTGATTGTATGAACTATGTATTAAATTAATTATTTTTTACTTTTTAATCCGGCCTCTACTATATTCACGACGAAACTTTTCTGAAACCCTAATATGTATGTATCCAATACCCACCGAGTTTGAAATGTTTTCAAATTTCATTAGTTTTCAATTTTGAAGTCGCCGGCAAGAAAGCTTCAGAACATCAGAAAAGAGAGAGGAAAATTAACACCAAAACAACCAAAATAAACCGAAGTTGTTCGGTTTGATAGCCTCTCACGGACAGATGTATGAGAGAGATCATGAAATACCTGAAAATGTTGCAATTTTCCTGTGAAAAAGAATCGGTTCCTCAAAAATGCCTAAATTGTAAAAAGGTCCCATGGAAAAAGATGACGTTTTTCTTGAAGAACATTAATGCTGCCATATGCAAACGAAAGTCCTTAACAAATCTTTAAAAAATAATTAATACAATAGAATGAACGAAGATGTCTGCTTGATTATGTACACATAAATATGTATGTACATATGTAGATATCTTCTGTAGTTCCTCAGGACGCAGGATTTTTTCTGTGAAACGCTTATTCGTCTTCATTACCAAATGCATTCAAATATAAACCTATCCTTTCCATTTGACTTATTTCTCTTGCTTGATATAAATATGAAATTTGTTCCATCAATTGCCGACAGTTATGATAAAAAAGCTGTCATCGGAAAGGAAGTTCGCTCGGCGAAAAAAAACAGATATTTGAGTTTTTTGAAAACAAGACACTTTGGCAAATCCCAAAATATAACAAAAGTAACCGACGTCATAAACCTTCGGTAGCAACAATTCGAAAAAAATCGAAAGGCGATGCGTTTATGCATTTTTCGTGTTCCCTACGGTTGGCCCAATTAGACTGGCAATCCATGTTATACTAATGGATCATGATCCTATTGGAGTGGAAAAATTTTATGACAGAGATAGATAATAGAGTGTATAAGGTTAGTCGAACTACTATAGACACAGCGTCTTATAAACCAGAAGTGTATTTTACAAAAAAAAATTACATCGCTAAGGCATGTAAATCAAGCAGAGAGATCTTCCATAAAATGGAACTATAGTAGCTTAACTTTTACAATTATTACCCATTTTTTATTTGGCAACATTTCATTCTTAAGTGTTTTCCTCGAACACTATTTACCTAATCAAAGCAATTTAATTTTTTCTAAAATTAAGACTATTTCCTCACTTATTCCTCTTTAGCGAGTGAATGGCAGTAAAGGCGTTAACACGTTTACTAAAGTTAAAAATTAGCTAAATCATGTGTGTTCTTGCTAAGGACCAATGATTTGGTAGCAGTTAGTAATACATATATGTTTTATTAACAAAAGTAAGTTATTCGTTTTTAATTTTTTTTTTGTTAAAGTAATTAGCAATTTAAAAAAAATGGGTGCCAATCGTTTGTTCCAATAAAAGAATGTGTTGTATTAATGGTACCCGGGTGCCAATAATTGGTTCTATTAAACTTCAACTATTGCACTATAATACAATAAATATACTTTTGGGACCGCCAATTGTTATAGAATCGTTATTTTTTAGAGATTGAAAAAATGCCGAAAACAGCGTAACAGATATATTGTAGGACAGAAATATTCTTTTCTTTAAATTCAAGGATGCCAATAGTTGTATATTTTTTGATGTGATAACAATTGTGGTCGGGTACCAATAATTGTAGCTTTTGGTGATCTTTTTTTAGCATCAAATTTTAAAATCCCTTTAAATAATAATATACAAAGAAAAAAATTCCAAATAAAAAATGCACCAACTTTTAATTTGGTGTATTTACCATATTCTTAGTTCTATCAATGCGAAATTTACGTGCACTTGAATTCAAAATTTTCTTAGGGATGCCAACAATTGTATCCGTTACGCTAGCATCTAACGTTGGCAATTTCAAAAACTGGATGGGTTTGTTTAATTGTAAAATATCGGAAGGAACCATACGCGAAGAATTTGTATTTTTGAAACAAAGTACAGGTTGTCCCCTTAAATCTTGAGATATCCTCACTTTGTTTTTGTTTTAATAACAATAGTAATTATTAAGAATACTTTAATTAATATATTGTTCCATTTGAATTTAATTTTTAAGAGACCGCAGGCAAATAATTGTTGATATTGTAGAGTAAAGAAATTAATCCACTTCAGGTCACCATTGATGACACGAGATAGTTTTACCTTAACCATTGTGACGTCTTCGATGATTTACGTAACTTAAGGGAGACATTCATTGACAATCATCCACGTTTAGTTCAAAACCTTCGGGTAGGTCGGTCAGTTGATGACAACTACCATGAACCACAGCGGGTCTGTGTGCATTCTTAGGTTATTTCAGCCTTCCCACTTCAGGAACTGAATGTTATAAGTGTATCATTCTTGGCATGCATCTCATGTCCCCAATTTCCGAGGCCCTTTCAACAATTATATTCTAAGAAAAACCCATTACAAAACTCCTATAAGACTGTCTGGTCTTGAACTGTTTCTCCCTGTTTACTGCCACATCCAACGGCCGATCATACCATGTCCTTCAGGTACACCTGACAATGTACATGTACTTAAATTTATGGAAAGTGTTCTTAATTTCAAAATTCAAATGTCATTCTCTTAACGAAAATAAGTAAGAATGTTACAATAATAATAGGCATCTCAAAGAAGGTATGGGTGGCTTCTTATGATGTTTTCGGTTTTCTAATAACACAAGTATAATACAGCTTTGAGTGTCGTCGTCAAATCCACATAACTGAAACATAGAAAGTACACATAGGAACAAACGTAAGATACTGGTCACAACTTAAGTAACCAAACCAAGATGTTATTTTGGATATTGAAGATTGCACAGAGTTAAGTGCCTTACGCCACTCCATGTACCGTCTCCATATTAACCAACCTTATGGTTAACAATCACTTCATCCGAAGTTGTCCTTACCACAAAATGTTTACAGCACCATAACGCAATTAAGCTTTAAGGCATAACAATCGAGAAAATATTCGCAAAAAAAAGTCAAAAAAATGCCAACAATTTCAATTTTAAAACCCTATCGAATTTAATTAAAAAGCAAGTACATTCCACAAGACTCAGTGTTCATTGACATCACCTTTGTCACTCGGAAATTTTATACTCCTTCACTCCTGAGGGGTATGCTTTATAAAGCCAACAAAATGACGGAGCGCTCAAATCCCAGCCCATTAACCTCAACTCACATGAGTGATAAATTCAGCCGTTTATTTCAAAGAATACAACGCATTTCAAAGCCCCCCCAGATCGACACATGCGTTCAAACAGCAAAAAGAGACAAGCGTCCAGCTTTATGGAGCCATTAAATTATTATGCCACTTTGGTGCGGTCTATCAGACCCTGTGGCTATGATCCCATAAATTTGCAGTTATTTATACATTATTTTTTTTAGTATTTCGAGCTGTTAATTTTGCGGTTGAAATTTTTCATTAAAATTTTCACACACAAATATGTTGAAAACCAAAACCGACTTGTGACCCACATAGGCGCGGCCACTGAGCCGCCATGCATCAATCCATCAACAGTAGTTTTTGTTTAATCAAATTTTATTTTCTGGACTATGGCTAAGCCAACGTCAAAGCCACAAAAAAAAAAAAAATAAAAAATAAAAATAATACCGTCTTCCAATATGCCATTTAATTAAAAGCGAATTTTTAGTGAACCCTACCTTTCGCGGCACGGATGGAGAATGGGTTCTCTCATTTCGAATATGTTGTGAGTACGATCGTCGTCCTTTTACAGGACACACCAGATGCTACGCGAAAATAATTACTCACTATAATTAAAACCAGCTTGAGGCTACAGTTGCATTGAAATGTCATCACATAGTGGGCGAAGGGGGGTGGGGGGGGGGGGGGGGGGGGGGGAGGGGGGGGGGGATTGAGTACAGCCAGAAGTTGGTAGGGTGTTTGAAACCAAAAGAAACCTACGACAAAAGGATTATCATCACACGCACACACATATTCATTCAAAGCAAGTGAAGTTGGCACAGATGGCTTAGACTGTGTAGTTTTTCGGAGGAGGGAGGTAAGCCGAAACTTAATTAGAGCATCCCAGTGCAATATGACGTCGGGATGTACATGCATATAATTACTTTTCGCGAATATTAAATCGGAGGTGAAACATGAAGAAGGAAGTTGAATCTGTTAGATAGAATGCAGATAAATGCGAAAGTCTTTCTTGCTTTTGGAAAATTGTCATATGCACTCGGTGGCAGTAGCAAAGACGAAGTGGCATCTTTTTCGCAAAAATAACCAGAGAAAATTGTATTTTAATTGGAGACCGTATTGCGAGTGGTAGGGATTCCTCTTTCCTCTTCCCATTCACCAACCTAGGGGCTCTTAGTGTTAACTGGGAAATGTTCTTTTAAAAGCAGTGAATATATGTGTGTAATGTGAATAAGTTGTTGAGTGAATGAGTTTGAGAAAATGATAAATCAAGCAATCTTGTTCATGTCATGCATGTAGCATGCAATCATAATTATGTTTTTGAATCATTGCTGCTTCACTGATGTTATGAGCCAATACACTTTTCAGTGCGAGGATGAGAATCTTCAGAATAGACAATGAGATAATTTGAACACACTGCGGTGGTCGATTTTTAACGACTAAACAGAATACACCACAATCTCTCTTTTTATTTACTCCAGGGAAGTGGAATCCGGCTTATATCTCACCGGAGTCTAGAGAGCAATGTCAGTTTTTCCATTTGTTATGTTTTAGCTGTCAAATCTACCAATGGCTTAGTGCTTGTTGCAGCAGGTTAAGGGGGTAGATTCGTGTCGAGGAGGACGACGGTGATACTCTTGTGGTTGCACAGCTCAACTCGACGGACGGGGTAGTTCTTGTCCCCTCACACGAACACTGCCCGTTTGCAGATCAGCATATAGCATCGTGGCTATAGCTAGCTAAAATATAGGGCACGGAAGCAAAAGCAAAGATAGATGTCCCGGCAGGCTTCTGTCCGAACCTTATAACCATAGGACCACTTGGTAAAACTTTCGGACATCATGCCTGCCGTAGCACGGCTCCATCCTGTCTATCGCGGTCTTCTCGAACTCTTTCTCTTTCCTTTTCACAATCCGGGTTCTTCCTTTCGTTTAAGTTCGTAGAGCTCACAGCCCGCTCTTGCCATCTGTCCCGTGTCGCCTTATATGACCCGGCACATCAGGGCAGCTTCTTTGATGACTTCTTGACAAGGCCTTCAATATTCTGCGCATCTTTGCGCAGGAAGCGACGAACTTAGGTAAAGATTCCGGTAGAATCAATCTAGAAAGATCCTAGCAGTCCGTTGCGGTTGTAGCCCTCTGACGTTTCTATTAGTATCCGAGTTCGACATTCGCTCTGCGGAAAATTCGGATATCAAGGATGCTGGAGGAGTATCTGACGTCGATCGCAACGTTATTAATCTAGTTGATAGTTGATTGATCAGGGGTACACCAGGTCTCTTAATGGATGTTGAGGTGTGATAAATCCATGCTCGTTACAGTGAGGTTCCGCCCCGTAACAAATTTCGGACTTGTCCTCTTTACCCCGTTTAGCGTTCAAATCCCCTAGAACGATCTTGGTGGGGCATTCGATCGTACGTTCTTTCTAGAAGATCATAAATATCCACTTTGCTATGGTCGTCTTTGTTCTCCTTTCGTCCTCAAATTACCACTTGTAGTGTCAACTCACCAGCACTTTTGTAATTGTCGATGTTCAGATCACAACTACTCGGAAACAAGATAGGACATGCGCTGAATAAAACAAAGATAATAGCTAAGATACATGTCATAAGAATGATGACATATCGAAGATCATTTACCACACTGTCACTTGCTACCGTAGTGTTGCCAATACACTACACCTCCAAGAGAGACAGAAAGACATGTCGCGGCGCTAAGCTATCTAACTTTAACTAAAACTAAACTAACTTACGTACTTTACACCTATACCTTTTCTAAGCCTCAACTAACTTAAATGAACCTAGCTTAGCCCTACACCGAGTAAACGCCCTTCAATCGTCGCGTGCTGATTAAGTTTCCTAAAGAATCCGAATGTCCCCCGGAACAACCTTATGTCAATCGATATTAGCTTCGCTATCTCTAATGGCGCAAGTTTGTTTGAGATAATGCTTTAAAAATGGCGCCCAACGTGGGGCAGAGCTACAGACCTGATATTAGAGTCTCATACTTCCACTGAGCTCTTATTAATTGGCCACCGTGATCATTCAACTTGACACCACTCGTTTACATTTTCTGGGGCTACGTCAAGTCCTTTGCTTAAAGATAATAAGCTAACCAATTTGGACGAGCTCGAAGCCAATATTTGAGGCGCTATTAACATAATAATATAATAATAATATGGGTAGCGTTACAGCCCGTAGAGGTTGCAACCACTCGTGTTGTGCGTGCTATTGCTGTCTCACGGGTAGAAGGGACCTACAGTTTTATGTCGGCTCCGAAGGGCCACGTTTGAGAAGCCTTTTCTAGACACTTGTTAGTCTTTGAGCGTTGGGAGTAACTCGAAAGAGGTGGGACCATGAACCCACGCAGCGAGGTTAGGTTGCGTAGGGGTCGATGCACATACCCACAACACCACGGCCACCGGCATATTGCACTGGCCATCAACTATTGAACGGACCGCTTGAAGCACTGCACTCCTTCAAAATAAAACCGTTTCTGCTTTATTTAAATTTGCTGCCCTTATCTGCTCACCATGTAAAGTATCCGCGAATTCCACATCAATTGTTTCCTTTTCAGACTTTCTTATGGTATCGGGCCTAAGGAGAGGATCAAGACTATTTTTGGAACAAATGAATAGAAAGCCATTTTCAACATGAACATGATAAAAGTTTGATCATTTTGATGGACTCCTTTTTCATTGACGTTGTAAAACAAGAGTAAATCCCAGCCAAAAAGTTTTTACTTGGAAATGCTCAAGAAATGCCAAAAAATGAGATAAAATGATAAATGCCGGATAAGCCATTCAAAATCTTGGAAAGAAAAATACAAAAGTACTTGGAATTATAATATTGACTTAAAGTGATGTATGTTATCGAAAATTTGAGTTTCTGCCGAGATCTATTAAATGAGGTATGACATAATACAGTGCATTAGTAAGATGTAGACTAAGGATACAGTTGGTACCCAATTTGTAAAAAAATCCGAAATGCTGTTCTCTTGATCTCCATGATGCACCAATCTAATTTAAATTATCTTTTGACAGCTCCAATGTGATCTCCAGCGTCTACATTCAACTGGAAATGTCTAATTTTCTCTCGTTTAAATATATTACATAATTATTGTTATAATCTTTGGAGACCCGCAACCAACATCTCCGACACCCATTCGCAAACCGTAATGTGATTAATTTAACGGACCACTTCGTAAATACAACTGTACACAAACTTATTACCTTATCCTAATCGGTGTGGACTTACAGCAAATTTCCCTATATAGGTATGGTATCAATAGGAAATATTCGCAAGTATATGTGTATCCTATTGAATGGTCCTCACTCAAACCATGGTTAATAATCATTACCCCTGCCATTGTATACAACTCCTCATGCGACAGTCGACCCATCAAATGCACCAAATTATTCCTACGCTCTTCACATCTACATCCTGTGCACGGGATTTCCATTTTGAGATTATTCTCACCACACACTGTCGCACATATGCACACAATTAATTACTCCTCAAAGGACACACTCCCAGCGTTAGTGGAATTTTGCGACAGGTCACTTAGGAGCTTCACTTGCACCTGCTCCTTTTACTACATACGTTGATAAGCATGAGAGGGTCCATAGATCTATTCAGACTGACCAGCGCCATGGAATAGGCATTAGCAGCATACAAGATTAGCGGCGGAGCTCATTCCGATTAATTAATTGATATCAACATTCTAACTAATGCATTCTACACAATTGTGGTTTCCCTTTAACAAATGGAATGCTTGGACTGCGGAAGACATCCAAACGATGCATTCACTTTAAAGTCTTCACCTGCGGCATGTCAGTCTGAGATTAACGCTCTATCAAGAGCTAGCCAATCTATTGGGTATTGTTCCCATTGCCATAACCATACACACAATCCTTGCATCATCCTCAGACATCGGACGCGCGTAGTTCAACCAGAGAGCAGCTGAAGATAAAGCCTGTCATGATGCACAATCACTTAGTCGTCGTGCATATCTTGGGAAAGTATAAGCCATTACAATAACTTTGACTTAATTATTCCTTGATTCAAGGATCAATACAACCCTTCGGGCATTAGAATACCGGCATTAGCACCTTAGATGCCTCAGTCGTACGTAGCATGTCGATGACAATAGGTCCTTCGGTGGTATCAACGACTGATGCAAACATTCCATTGACACAAGCAATCAGAGCCGAGGTAATTGATGTTTCAATTTCATGTTGATTATGAAGATGACGATGGGAATGACAATGACGACGACAATGGTGGTCGTAGTTATCCAGGAGGAATTGTCAAAGTAAAAGGGATAATGGATGGTTGAGATGGTTGAGAGTAATCGGCAATCACTGTGGGTAGCTGTGTATAAGTCGGCAGAGGAAAATTATTTCAGACTTAAGCATGCTGGCAGGGTTCTATATCCTAAGTTTTCCACTGAAAACAGGACGCAGGTTATTTATTGCATTGCTGCGAAGCCAAAGGTAAATAATAGCTTAAGTGTTCACCTCCGACGGTGGCGGCGGCAGCGATAGCATAAGGGTACTCAAATTGTTTTGTACTGTTAAACACAGGCTGGGCAATAAATAAAGATGAACAACAGGAAGCAATGGCAATGGCGTTTTTTATTTTCCTTCTTTATTCATTACGAAACCCACGAGCAAGTGGTATCACATAAGGGTTAACAATATCACTTAGCGGTTTGAAAAGGACCAGGGTCAGGGAAAAGACTTCACAATGAAAAATGATGAGGAGGCGAAATGAAATGGGAACCATAAAAAGTTACCTAACAGCGATCAAAAGTACTTAAGCATTTTTACTACTCGCCCACGTTTTATCTTAATTCTTTGACTCCAAATTGGGTTGGAGAAATATACCAATTTATTTTCGCTCAACCTTGTTAACACTTTAGACCAAAGCCATAAGTTTATTAACTTTTTTTCCCTAGTGCCGTCACCGCAATAGGAGCTTTCACTGTATTCAATAGGGCTTCAAGAAATATGATCCCTATGACTGAGGGATAAGACTCCTTAACATCGCCTATATTAATAACAATAATAGCAGGTGCCATGCGTATTTGCCCTCCCCCTGGAAGCTATAGTCAGGCTAATTCCCTTACCAATCCTCGTTGGGAAAATACCTGCCAGATAAGCCATCAAACTGTAGCTAGATTGTAATTACAAACTAATCAAGTTAATCCCTAAGACTGGAAACACAACGGATAAAGCAAAACGTTTTTGAACACACACCACCGAAACAGAATGCACGGTTGCCACCTTTTGGTAATTTGGTTACTCTTATCTCGTTTGGGTAAATAAAACACTAATTTAAAATGATCAGTCAAAAATTTAGTAAAATTCATTAATTTGACTACCTCAGTTTTTGAATTCAAACATCACTTCATATAATATAAATGATGCGTGATAATACATTTATAGAATCGTAACTACGTGGCCCGCTGGCATTGATTGGGTACCTGAAGGCTCTAGCTCTAAAATCCAAAAATGTTGAGCGATTCCAATGCGTGTCGCCGACAATTGTCAGGCTGAGCATCAATAAATGTTTGTTTAGAATAAAATTGTTAACCTCGCGAAAGGAAAAAGAAAAAAGATATGTTTCCACAATCATACAAACTGTACGTGCCGACGAGACTGTTAAGGAAATAGTGTTACAGATTTTTGAATTTTGAACTTTATACATTACTCCTTCCAGCTAGTGCTACAGATTTTTGAGTTTTGCACTCTATACTTTATTCTTTCCAGCTTAACAATTTTCCGGTAAAAAACAACAGGCCATCTAACGGCAAGGAAACGCCTTTTTCTTTTCTCCTTTGGTTTCTATGTTTGACAGGCTCTTTTACTTTGAAATATTGGATCCCGAAAACGGATAAAAGATGCACTCTGGAGTGGGGTCGGAGTCTTTGGACCAAACTCAAGGATTACTGCACCTTAGGGGTCGAGTCCTAATAATATATAATAAATAATATAAAAATAATATGGATGGCGCTAAAGCCCTAAGAGGGCCAGGGCCTAGGTCCTCAGCAATCACACGTGTTGTGCGTGCTTTTGTTCTGTCACAAAACAAAAAAACCTCCTCAAAGGTATTAAATTATGGCAACACTGCACTTCAAATGTGGCTGCGACGCTCCGCATTCCCTTGCTAGACGCAACAAAGTTGGACAGCAGCTACATCGCTGATTAAAAAAGCTGGTGCCCATCAGTGTAACATGAGTTGTCAGGGATCCAACGCATATGGTGACTAGGCAATGTAGAGCGTATGGACATCTAATCTTAGGCCTCAAGTTTTTGCCTCCGAAGCTGTGGGACAACTCAATAGAGAGTCTTGGTGCAGAAAAGTGGAGAAAGACCTCAACTAACGTGTGGATCAAAAATGGAGGCAGCAGACCTACTGGGGGGCTTGTTGGATAAGGCCCGGACTGTAGCGCCAAACAAAGAAGAAGGAGCTCGAAATAACTCCAATCAATGCGCCTTCCAAGTCAAACACTAACATGTGTAACTTCCAAGGAATCAGCTAGTTTTCAAATTTAACTCTAAATAAAGAAAAAAAAATATATGAACTCTAATTGCATGATACACGTTGCAACACATGTCTCGATGCAAGTTTCGGCAGACTGCTCCTTGGGCGTTCCATCTTCACGAAACCAATTTTCATATTTTTAGTCCCACCCTACACAAGTCTTCTGAATGTACAATTTTATAGATGCAATCGAAATATATATATATTAGATGCACGTGCTCCCAATAAGGACATTCAGACTCATCTATTTATATCTGTTTCCCGGAACATGGGATACAGTCATCGTACCATAAGTGTGAGTGTCTACTTTTTCACGACTATTTGTCTTATCCAAGTGATGGGACGGGTATTGTCATCTTCCTGCAACGTCCATTCATAATTGCAAGAACGATGACTAAAAGTGCGTCTAAGCTTGAATTTATGCTTTTACATTCTTCCTCTATCTTATTTCCAATATCTTCTTGTAGGCTTCAAAAAAATAGAGGCAAAAATCTTATCTGGCATAACTAATTGAATGTTTTGACAACCAGCTAAATAAAATCAAATTTGCCTCTCACGATGGTCAAGGTATATCGCCAGCTTACATAAGACTCATATTTTTTTAACGCGTATACAGGCTTGCATGTAATGAAATCTCACAACAAACATTAATTTTAAAGTAGTATTAATTTTAAAATCTTTGTAAAATAAGACTTCACTGCATCAACGAAATTCGAAAAGCACACGCTATAGAACGACTTTAAGTTCTCCTTAAGTTGACGGCGGCACAGATCTGCATCGGTCAGGTCATGTCTGGCAAGCTGTCTCATCCAAGAGACTTCCCCATAACGACTCAATTGTTTTTGAAGCTTTAATGAAAACATCTTAGTATTTCGCAGCCAAGCGAAAAACTAATATCACCGACTTTGCCACAAAAAACACAAAAACAGAAATGGCTTGCGTTGATTATGCTTGCAAGCGATTACCTTCACTCGCAACATGACACATTTTAAAGATGAACCCCCACAAGAGGGGCCGGCAACAAAACAGAGATAAAATAGGGGAGAAAAAAAATTGATTATGTCTTCGACATGAAGTAGACTTGTCCGTAACGTCACCCCCTCTACCACGACATCATTCATAACTTTTATCCGCAAACATCTGCATTAACTTAAACTCGTCCAACTTTTACCCAAAACAACGATCGAAGGACGATGACGATGCAGGATGAAGAAGAAGCATCTGCATGAAACGATTATTATCCCATCATATCTCTTAAAACCCATCGAACTTTTCTGGCTGATGACATGGGAGGTTGAACGGGACCGACGACACAGGAGGCCAAAATGGGACCCTATCATAACCAGGAGCAGCCAAAAACACGAACTTGATGGGTAAACTTTATCCCCGTCGCCATGTATCATTGAATGCCAGAGATAATAACAAACTGCATGGATGGATTTTACGACTTTTATTAAAAGTTTTAATTAATTTGAATTTTTCGCCGCTCTGTACTTCTTTATGCTGTTGTTGTTGATGTCGGATTGGGTGTACTCGTAGCGTAGGCGGATCTGGCGGATGGAAGAACGGGCGGCAGTGGTTTTCCAATGATGGGCATCTCCTTTGGCTTATTGTGGCGAATCAGATGGCAAGAGACGAATGACAGCATTGAGTTGTGTAGCAAACACATTGCCTTGACATCCGTATCTACACAGGGACAGGATTTCAATGTCCCAGAAATCCATAAATAATACAGGACACCATTAATTATTTTCCTGTGGTTACGTTTCCCGTTGAATGTTCTATGCCCAGCACAAAACTTCCTTGTTGCTTACAACAGCGAATAAGCGGAATGGGGCCGGACGATCTCTCTATTGACCAGGTCTCGACATGGCAGCCGAAGAAGAAGGTTTGAGAGTATAATTCATCCAGGGGCACAGAAACCATTAAAACGACAGTTATTGGGTCTAGTGAATGTGTCCCAAAATTTAATGGAGCGATGTAAAATCTTTTGATTTAAAGTGTGGTCGAACGGCAGTTAATGTGTCTTGGGGTTGTGAAGGCAAATAAAGGCTTCGGGGAACAAGTTTACAATTTCACATCGAACATTTATCATTGAGGATAAGAATCCTTTGGGGATGGTGAGTTTGAGGGTATTTAGCATTTCAATAAATTTATTTACGATTTTTTTTACCTAAATGTGACATATGACAGGAAACTTCGGATTGCCATTGCCCACTCTTTAGGATGACAAACGGGGTAGAGTGGTACCTTCGCTCCTTCCCTTCTGGGATGGATGGGGTTTTCAAATAAGTTTGTGACATTTTTAATCTGAAGCCTAATACTTTCCGTTCCAGCTGTCGTGTATAGCAGTGTGCATTCAGCCTTCCTAAGTATTAACTACGCCTCCTGATATCGTAAGCAAATTGTATCACACTGCTTCAGAACACGAAGTTACGGATTTTTATGGAAATGGGCTTCGTGATTTTATGCATGTCAACAAAATATCACCCAGCGAGCTTTACACTGTGAACAGGACGTTGCTGGTTCTTGCCCAATTATTTGAGTGCATATCATTTACATGTTTTCACCTTGACTTTATTTTTGGGTTCCATTGCGTATCGGTTTGATTTGATAGCGCGAAAACGTGATCCTGAATTTTAGAAACATAAACTGTATGTTGTGATTATATATTTGAAATCCCAATTGGAAAATGTGTATATTTTGATTTAAACGAACTTGTTGACACTGTGCAGTTATTGAAGCGTAAATAAAATGTGCCGGCTTAGTGACTTATTGTAGTGGGGGCTATTGGTTATATCCCCGAGGCGAGAAACATTCATTGTTCACAGTTCCAAATATGTATTTCGAGGTACTGCCACTAATGTGAAGAAAAATTAGCACACAAAACGTTTCTTACGGCTACAATCTAAAGCTAGACCGATAAGGTCAGAGTCTTTTCTGGATAAAGAGATTCATGGCTACACATCAGTGTGGTCACCAAAGAAAATATTAATTATATATATCGCAACCTTGAGACAAGAATGTTCTAAGTACTTCAAACACAGTTTCGAGAAAAATAAGTTTGGATGCTTCGTAAAGTTTTACTTTTATGCTTTGCATTTACTCACAACTTGTTTTAAATTTCGCACATTAATCAGGGATCTTAATCATAGATATTAAAATAGTTCAGTTGGATGGTATACTTTTTCTGTAATTTGGGTCTAAAAAAAACGGATAGAACACATGCATGTAGCAAAACAAAGATTTAATTAACCTATAGAACTTTGTGCTGTAGGATAAGTTTTCGATAGAACCTTATAAAACAACTATTATAGCGAAATAGTGTGTTGGTCCTATTTGATAGCATCTGACTGAGAAAACTAAAATCACTCCATTGACGTGGACGACGTCCCCGGATCTAAGGCGCAAGCTGAGCCATGAAAGGCCCATGAACAAGTTGCCTCCAGCTTGAAGAGTCTTCGAAACTTAGCCTGTACGGCAAGGCAACAATGAACGTCCACGTCAAAGGTGGTCAGCTTAATTGGATAAGGACCTCCTGATGACTTACACGCATCAGGAGGTCCTTATCCAGTTAAGCGATCGTGGTAGCTAGAGAGTCTTGTTGTTTACACAAAGAAAAGGATGGTTTTCCCCGTGCTTGTACTCAGGATATTGGCATGGCGCTCTATCATAGATTTGATTTGTTGAACTCAATTTAAACAAAAAGAGTCTGTTCGCGAAAAGAGTCTTTAGTGAATATCAAGGAAATCGTTCGCATCGCATGATGTTATAAATCCTAAAAGCCTTCCTCGATAAATGAATTATCCAACACAAAATGTTTCAGTTCTGCTTCAGCTTTATAATATTAGTATAGATTCAGCAGCAAAAATAATAATTTCTTAAATGTATGGTACTTGATCAAACATACTTAAATCCATATTACCTACACTTCTTATTAATTTTATCACTTTAATACAACGTGAACCCTGAGCGCGTATGTAGCATTTTCATGTAGTGTGCCTTTTAGCGTAAATAAGCTTAATAAGCATGGATAACCCTAAATCATGTGTGTAAGTCGAAATGGGCGGTCGCGCGTTCAAATTTCACAACTCGTAATAACGTAAGCCGTAGGTAGAGCCACTCCCTTCTCGCTTAGGCTTCTTAACATATGTAATATATCTCAGTTTGAATTCTTGTCAAACTGAGACGATTACTTGCGCAAATAATTACAAAAATAAATTTTTTCTAGAATCAGTTATTTCATTTTTTTTTTTTGAAAATTATATTTCATACCGTTTGAGTACGTAAGCGCTCGCGTTCATTTCAGTTTGGAAAACTGCCGCTGCCGATTCTGACACAACATTCGCGTAATCCCAATAGGCACCGTTGCGATTCATATTTAATTTTTCACAAATATGTGTAAAAATATCGTTTGCAAAGAGAATTCAAAAACAAAATCTTGATATTAATGACTTTTTTTTTAAATTAGTGTAATTACAAATTATATATTAATTTTATATGTAAAATTATAAATTTCTATCACTTACTTTCATGACAAAAAAAAAAACGCGCAACGAGGCGTATGTGAAATATATTTTGCAAAGTGATAGCTCCTGCAGCTCATTATTTTCTGTGTGTGTTTGTGGGGAAACTATCAATTACATGGTGATTATGATATTCAAATCAAAACGTCATTATGCAAAGCTACTATTAATTTCTGTGCCAACTCCGGTGTTTTTGCGAAACTGATTTCTATGAAGTTACAACCAATAAGAGATGATCTATTAATTTGTCTAGAATTTTGAAACACATATCTGGCGAGAATCAATGAATGAATCATAAAGGAACATTAACAAAATTCAGGACATTAGCATGGTATTTGCGATGTTACATTCGCTGGGTGAAATTATAACACAAATGATTTGCTTCCATCTTCAATCCCAACAAAGTACTAGTTGACGATATGGGAGACTGACAGCATTTTTAGATTCATACACGACGCATTTAATGCATCAGCGGAGGATATTATTTATAGGTGAGTTCGTTTTGCGTTGCATTTTTACTGCCTCTACGATAGTGGATCAAATAGGATGAACAATCTAGGATAATAAAATATTATTCATTTCACTGACTCACAAACGTCAAGGGAGATACGAATTCCGAAGAGGGAAAGCTGTTTGAAAGGTTCCTCTGTTGGTTTTTCAACTGTCTGAGACTCAATCATAAAATTGTTTTGATACTGTAACTCGCTTTCATAAATTAAATTTCTCTAGCCTTGCTTATGCAAGTAGCTCATAAATAGGTTCCACCGCTTCAGACCAGCAAAGTTCTAAGTGTTATTTACTTTGCAACAGTACTGCGGTCATCAGGGAATTCTTGGCACGTTCCTTAGTATGATTTATACCAGTCAAAGTTTACATTACCCAAATCTTGTGCATTCTTGGGTTGCCTTTAAATAGTAAAAGCGCGAATAGGAAATGCTGCAGGAACAGCAACAGCAGCACAATCTTACAGATACTCGTTCTGGTGAGTAAAACCACAGGATATAGTGCACTGAATATTGAATGCAATGCAATCCAACGACGAAACACTGTGGCAACGTGCACAAGAATATATGTATTTAGGTAAGGGTGTGTATCTAAAGTGGGTAAGTGTTCGGTTGTTTGCAACGCTTGAAGGGGCAAACACATTGTGTCCCGTAAACCAATTCACATTTTATCAAGCCAACGAAGCGTGAACGCCCAAACGACAAGGGACACGGCGATAAGAATTTATTGTCCTGGGGTTAACCCACTTTCGAATATTGTATAAAATACTAGTGTTTTAGTGATGTCGTAGTTTTGTGCTTCCCCCGCTGCTGTCGTCGTTTTATGTGTATCTTATTGCGTTAGTTTATCCATTACTTTTTATCTCACGTATATATTCTTGGCTTAAATTCGCGATAATAGTATTGCCACTATTTCCTGTTGTTGATATTTCTTTACTACTTCAAGCTTCAAGCAATTTATAATATTTTTAAATGCCATATATGTACACCTAGTCAAATGATTCTACATATGATTCTGTGAATTTTTTTGAAAGCAATTTTTCCTTCTTCTTGTGGTATTTTTTGAACACCATAATAAAGTTGCATTTGCAAATGCACCCTAATCATTAAAATTTGGAAATGTGGCTTTTGTTTAGACTTTTGTGACTAGGTGTACTTAGAATAATGTTACATGTTTTTTCTGTGGTTTGCGATTCTATCTAGGGAAATTTGGAATAATCGCTACGATTTAATCATTCCGTCTACAGCCAAAAAATTATTCATAAACATACAACTGGGTGTCCCTGGCAATTGTGTCTTAGAATTGTTTAAAGTATTTTCTCTTGTGTGTTGGTATGACAGCTTTTGGGGAAAGAGAACAAAACGAAGGTGTGTGTGGTCAAAGATTTGTGTTTAAATCTCTTCCGTGGAAGTGGTCGAAATATCGTTTGATGTTAGGCTACAATTTGGAATATTAGACACTGTAAAAAAAGACGAACATTTGTACTAGCCGGATTTTCTAATCAAAAATGAAATTTTCGATCACGTAGTGTATCTATCCGTACAACTGCGTTTGCTGGTATTGAAGCAGATTGTCCTGCTCTATGGTGCGGAAGCATGGACAATCTCAAAAGCGGGTGAAGAAGCACTTGGTCTTTTTGAGGGAAAAGTTCGGCGTTCAATCGTTGGTCCTGTTTGCGTTGATGGTAATTGGAGAAGAAGATTCAACCACCAACTGTACGGGCTGTACAGCGGCATGAGCCTGGTCAGGCGTCTTCGGATTCAACGTCTAAGCTGGCTGGGCCATGTAGAGCACATGGACAACACTGCTCCAGCCCGAAGAGTCTTCGACTCCGAACCAGTGGGACAACGCAATAGAGGACGCCCACGGAACCGATGGTGTACCCAGGTGGAGAAGGACCTCAACCAACTTGGTGTGCGCAGTTGGAGACAGCTGGCAAACGAACGTGCCGGCTGGAAAGGCTTACTGGTTAAGGCCCAGGTCCATCCCGGACTGTAGCGCCACCAGAAGAAAGAACAAGAAGTGTATCTATCTACCGAGTTTGAACTTTAAAGGTTGCAGAAATATAATAAGGATCTTCTTAATTATATAATTTACATTTTTACACAATAATACTAATAATACATACAATAATAATAATAATACATACATTTTTTTTTGTATATGTTTTTGTGAATAATGGTTTGTGCTACCTGATCGGGTGATTCTACTGATAACTCTCCATTAGCAGTTCTCTCATAATCTAATGAATGTAATTTATAGCAAATAAAGAGCCTGTCCTCAAAGTGAGACCTATCCTTCTGTTTTTTGTGTATCTTTTTTTCGACAAACACCTCTTACAGGTATAAATTCAATGAGTGACAATTAATTAACAAAAAAAAAATAAACACTTGTCTACACTTCCCAACACTTGTCTACACTTCCCACCGATGCCCATACATCAGTCTTTTATTGACAACTAGAACATTTTTGTAAAAATTAGTTTTGGGATCTAGGTAGTGTAGAGCACATGTTTACTATAATTAAAGTACGAAACAAAATTTAGAGAGATCTTCATTCAGGGATCTGGTACTGATTTTTTAAAATGCAATCTATCATCACATAGATATATTTGAGTAAAGTCAGTATTAAAATTTTGAATGCTTTGGTTAGCGGTTCATTAAAACAATAACCATATAAGGGTATTATAATTTAACCATAAATAAAAATTGACGGAATATCATTAACAAATAAAATAACTAAGAAAGGCCCTAGAAGGCTGCGTTGGGGAACCCCAGATAACTCCTTGAGAAAACTGGGTTGACACGTGCCAATTTTGATGGTTTGGGTTCTATTTGAAAGGTAACTCCAAATCCATTTAACTAGTGTAGAGTGAAACCGAAGGACCTCACAGAGGAATTTGAGCTGTGTGTCAGCTAAGTACACGAAACCGAGAGAGATTTTGCTCGTATCAATGTTCGATTTAACTTACAGCATATATCTCAGTTTAGTTGTCATGTTGTGTGATTTACCTTGGCGGAAATCTGAAAGATGTTAGTGCTTCCAACACAAGACACATCTAGCACCTGTCATTAATATGCATCGATCGAAGCCGGGAGGCCAAATACGCAGCTTCGATTTTAACCATCATTAAAATTCAGATGTAATTTCTGCAACAATGTATGTACCATCAGTACTAGCATTATGTGTTGACAGATCCATTTTTAATAGCCGTCTACGACAGCCGGCAATCAGATTTTGTGAAATTTTTTTTTTGCTATTGTAAAACCTGCTTAAGCTGCTTCTGACAAATAGACACTCCATTCTTATCAGACATTCTTCTCATATAAAAAATATCAATGTGTCAGCTGAGTCAGTGCTCTCATTCTAACGAAAACAAATTTAACGCGCACGAGGTGCTATTTAAAGGCCGACTGACATCGCACACACATTTACAAGACACATATTGGACTAGCTTGGTATGAAAAATCTGCGTCGTTGACGAAAGGGATATTAAAAACAATTGAAAGCAGAAAATACGAAGAAAGAAAGAAGGCAAACAAAAAGAAATATACAAAAAGTTAACTTTCAGCACAAGAAGTGGAACAGCTTACATCATACATCAAAAGCACGCATCTGCGAACCGTAGGCACCACCAGACATGTTAAAAATGACTGATATCACAAGACAAAGACTCATAATACAGTATAACCGAGCAAGCAGCAGCCAGCTCACCCCCAACATCTTTATGCAAAAATATTGTTGCTTTTAAAAACAATGAGGACATGAAACAATGTCAGACGGAAAACAGATGAGAAAAAAATTTCCCTAATCTGACATCAAGGACGGGCCTCAACAACAAAAGGAGGCAAATGCAAAGTGATTTTGTGCGCAAGTAAGAATGTGTATTTTTTTCTCGTTTTTGAAAATGATCGTTTCAGAGGTGCTACTTACAGCTACTCCTAATGAAGCGAATTTTTTGAGCCCACCGAAGGAGTGTGACTGGGTGTGTTTTATAATGATGAAAGAAATTCAGAGGAAGGAAAGGCCCAAGTCTTGTAATGATAGAGAACAGTTTTTGATGAGTTCTGTCATAATTTTGTAGGTCAACCAATTAGAGATTCTTAAAGATGAAACAATTTGAAGAAATCTGCTGAAATTGGTGTTTTTTTGTGCCTAGGGTTATACTGAATTTGTCGTTTATTTTGTATGCAAGTTATTGCGAATGTTTGTATCAACTAGGAGCTGGAATCACAGTCAAGTGAAAGGCTTTTATCCGATTACAATGTATGTCTCCCATAAATTATCGTCGAGCTGGCTTTCATCCGGCCAGTGAATGTGTAGTGTGGTTCAAAGTGAGTCTTTACAGATAAAAATATGATGCTGCTCGGGAGACAATGTTTTCGAACCCATCTCAGTGTATATCTTACATTCGAGTCTTGGTAAAAAAAAAGGTACAATTTTAACGAGGTCATGTACAACGAGCGCAACTTGAAAATATTATGAAGCGAATCCAATGGCATTTTGTACGGACTATGCCTTCTACCAGCAGTCTGATCTTTAGTGCTTACTCCTCATTATTATGTACTATTAAAAAGTGCACCTTAATGACTTCATACCTCCTGATTTCTTTTTATGGCGATACAGTCCGAGTTGGACCTGGTCCTCGTTCAACTTGTCTTCCCAGCCGGTTAAATCTCTTGCCATCTGTGTCCAAATTCGCGAACCAATTTGGCTGAGGTCCCCCTCGAGTTGATGCGTTGTCCACAGCCTCAAGTTAACAATTCTTCGGACCGGAGCTAAGTTGTCCATATGCATTGCCACCCTTACTCGTGGGATCCGCCTGGCTAGACTCATATCGCTGTTCAGCCCATACAGTTTGTGGTTGAACCTACTTATCCAATTTCCATCAACTCAAATAGTACAAAATTGTGTCTTAATAGATACAATTAGTCTACTGCAGACCCAGTAAGGATGTCTTATTATATGTCATGACGTAAGTCAAGTAGTGGGCAGGCGATGAAGATCTCCAGAAAATGCAATAAGAAAATGTCTCGTTTACCGGTGGTCACCTGAAATTCAGTCAATTGGCCCCATTAGCATTTCTAGTAGATGCGACAAGTAATTTTCTTAGGGTTAAGATAGTTATAAAGAAAACAAATATCACAAAGCAAAAAAAATCATATACCTTAATAATAAAAAAGGTGCTCCGATATTGTAGCTGTCCAGAAATTAACGCAAGGTTTGAATTAAATAGTCACCACAGTTTGTCTGTCGTCTTTCTTATCTATATATATAGTATTCGATAACTACCTTGCCAGTTTTGTCATTTATTCGTTTACATAAGTTATCGTAATACAACATCAATTTCCCATCCCCTCGCAGTACCAGTCACCATTAACCTCCGACGTCATTAACGCGCCGACGTAGCTAATTACTATTAATTATGTATTACTATTAATTATGTAATTTATTACTTCTGAATACTTTTATAATAATGCGTGTATAGATTGGAACGATGGACATAAACCAAGCGATCGTTCAAGACGAACCCGAAGTGGTTTTTGGTTGTTGTACAGGCTGCTAGAATAGAAAGGTCACCACCACAACACATATGGAAAATATTGCCAATATTCAGTAGTGGTTATACATGTATATAATAGCTGCGTTTTTGTGCAAGCGTATATACGCTTAAATTTCGATTTGCATGTAAAATACACTAACAACGAATCCTATATCCGCTTAACTTACTCATCATATTTATCGCCGCTTAAGGAATAAGCGCGGATAAAAACAATGCTACCAATCATAAATTTCTGTGTATTCATTCCTGAATTCATTCTTTCATTCTTAAGGTTGCTGTATGTGGCTTACACCTGCAGGTTTGGTTGATGCATTAGACTTGTGTGGTTGATGTATTAGATCATTTTTAGTTCTTTTGGCATCCATAAGTATACAATTTTTGGTATACCCAGAGTGTCTCTGCTGTACATTCCGTTTTGGCTTCGTAAACGATTCTTTTTATTTGATTAAATTTGTTTTTATTTTATAATTATTAAATGTTTTGCTTTTAAAGTGATGGTCATGCTACACAGTCACAAAACGAAGATTGTGACCATCAAAGATCAACCATCACCTTCCAAGACTACACCCCTGACTGCTTAGCAAATGTCATAAATGTCGTTTTTTTGTGCACTTCGAAATTAAGCGTATAAACGCTTGCAAAAAAACACAGCTAATATAAAAGTCCACAGTCGGCAGTATGTTCCAGAAAATATTGGGAGGCTTAAATATCGGAACGGTGTCCGAAGCAGCACAGTACACTTTGGCAATTAACACAGTTCACTTTAGGCAATTTATATAGAGCGTAAATCTGTTCATCCCAAAATGCAACGAAGAGTTTTGTTAAGTTTTGTTGTTTTTTTTTATCAAATTCGTGTGCATTTTGGATAAGTGAACTCGTGTATTTCATTCGTCGCAATCCAGTGATCGGACCCTGTTTATGGACAATGGATTAATTGTACGTAAAAGCTTTTCTATAAAATGTAATAATAATAAAAATAACCGACGAACAATTCGCAATAAAGAATAATACTGCAAGTATTAAACCATACTTTAATTTAATTTATGTATGGTACATAAAAGTATGTATGTTATATGAAGTCACCAGTAAAAACAAAGATTTAACGAAATTCCAGTGCATTGAAATTCAAAGACTTGCTGGGTCGCCGTGGCGTAGTGGGTAAGTGCGTCGACTCCTACGCAGTGGGTCCCAGGTTCGATACCCGAATTTACCACCTTTGATAATTCACGGCTCCACCTCTTTCGAGTCACTGACAATGCTCAAAGAGAATTCTTGTCTAGAAAAGGCTTCCCTGGGACTGTAGGTCCGTTCGACTAGTGAAAGAACAATAGCACGCACAACACGTAGCGGTTGCTGAGAAGCAAGGCCCAGGTCCGCCTTGGACTGTCGCGCCACCCATATTATATTATTATTGCTGACATACTTTTTACAATCTGTACATTCTCCCTTCATGCCACCTCCGTTTTATAGCAATCAAGTCTTACAGCATTCAGTTAATTTCTTTTGCTGCCATGAAAACTTTAGCTCACCCTTTGGCTGCCAATTCAGGAATTGTGAACAGATTGCTTTTCATTCTCGTATCAGAGCACTTTCTGCGAAAATCTAGCAGGGAGTACCCTATGCCATGCAATATTGCAGGGATCAAAAATATTCGATGTTTAGTACATCTGCTGGCATTTCCAATTCATTAGGTAACCTTCCTGTAGGTGGAGATTTTCTTGGAATCAAAATTGGTCATATATCTACTATGCATGTTGTATACTGCCGATGATTTTTGAGAACTTCAAAAATAAATGAAGACTGATTTTAGCCAGCAGCGGTCATACGAAATCCATTAAATGAAATGAAAATGAATACGAACAAGAATCTTTGTAGTTTAAATTCATGGACACATCCATAGTCACTGATGACCGCAAAATGAAAGACCATAGGGCAATTACCATATTTCATTACAGTTTCCAGTAAAGGTCATTGAAATAAAAATGACAACTCCATTTAAGCAATTACTCGGCAGAAAAAAATGCCTTTCTCTGGTTGAACCCAAGGGCAGTATCCTGTGCATGTAAATTAACTGAAAACGAAAAGTGTCACATGCAATTTAATACGGATTAAGCTCAGTCAACCCCAAACAAATTAATGTTTCCCCTTTGAACTGAGACCAAGAGAAAGGCTTTATAATGCTTCTCATCTCTGTGATGTGTGTGTACGTACAATAATTTATCAACTCCATTAAGCTAACCACAAATTAATCATTGAGGCTACAATACTGCTGCTGGATATGTGGGGAGACCTTGTGGATTAATAAAAGAAAAAAATTCAAACCTATATATGCTATTTGTGTGTTGCGTGTAATTAATACAAATCTTATAAATGATACTTAGCGTCAAAACAACAGAGGGCATTTATTTTCTTCTTAATTTGACAGAGTTTGAAGAATTGAGGGACTACTCTACTCTGCTGGTAGGTGTAAGTTCGCCAAGATCCTATAGAAAAATTCAGAAACGAAGGATTTTTGGCTCTTAGAGACGTAATCCGACGGCATATACATTGCGCGGATCCCAATAGGTTCGGTTAAGTTAATGTGGGATTAGTCACACTTAAGCCAGTGTAGGTCCTTTATATTACCAGGGCGTTCCAGTTAATCATATTCCACAAACAAGTAAGTATCTTTGATTAAGCGGTGAGGGCGACTGACAGAGAAAGAGCCGGGGAATTGTAGATGTAAGGCCATTGGTAACTTTTGCTTTGGGAGAACAGGGCGCTGCAATTACAGAGAAGGTGTTCAACAGTGTCCACCTCACCCCCGTCCTTGCAGCTTCTGCACAACTCCTTATAGGTCAGAACGAATCTTTAGGCGTGAGTTTCACAGCCGCATTGCACATTTATGAAGCCAATAGCAGGGCAACTATTCTAGGTGCTCATTCTGATCAGACTGATTGTCTCGGATATATGTATATACCTTTTCGAAATTCTCTTCATATACACTATCGGCAACGCAACGACGTCCTATATGCTTAAGCTGAGATAGTTAAACACAAAAAACCCTCTTGTACACAATGCACATACACACATAAAGCCGAGCACTCAATTTAGTTCAGCTTAGCTATATATATGTATACTTGAGCTTTTTGAGCTACTGAACTAAATGAGCTAAAATAAAATGACATTGTAAAATACTTCGCTTAGATCACTTATCAGAGCTCTTTTTTGAACAAGTTCGTTCGTGAACTACACAAGCCTACAATATACCATTCCTAACTTTTGTAAAAACAACTTCTTGGAACTTATTGGCTTGTTTAGAGTTCTGTAACATTTTTTCTCATTGTTTCAAGATCTACTTTCAAAAAATTTGAAATGTATTTCTGAAAAAAATATGTTTCAATGGTCTTTTGAAGCATGACGTCCCATTTTTAAAAATTGTATTCACAAGCCATGTGCGACTATTGCACTTGGAGAGAGGAGAGAAGTTAGAAAATAATAGTTATTTAGGACGGTTTTGGCAATTGGGCTATTTTAACTGTGAGATGGTTTTTGTAATAATTTTTGCTGTCATTTGATTTCAATGTTGTAGTAAATGGATTATTTTGTTGTTGTTTATTGTTGATTTTTTTTCACAAAACATAAATGTTGATTGAGGAGGAAAAATGTTTATGTAAACCACTAAAAAACCAAGTATCAGTACAAGTACGAGTACAATATCAAGTAACAGTACTTGGACTTGACTTGATATAATTACACAAATACTTTTCAATTACTGTCGATTCCTCAAGTACTTTCAATTCCTTATAATTACTTTCGATTTCTCAAGTACTTTTAAATCCTTCTTAAGCATGTCTGATCTTGGCAGATATTCCGATGGAAAGATTAAAACACGTGCGATATGTGGATGTTGTAGATTATACATATACAGTGGACTCTCCCTGAGTCGAGTAATTGCACAACACTGTCATCACGTTGATTCCTTCTTCCTGCTGACACCTGAGCTGGTATGTAGATAAGCGTATAATCTGTAACAAATTTCTCCCAAAAGAATCATTGGTCAGATGAAGACAGTATTCTCATTTTCATTCATTTCATCTGCATTCGAGCACTTTTTTACAGAGATGTACTTCCATCTGCATTGAACTTATTTCTATTCAAAAATCCAATCTAATGACTCAATGTTAAAAAATGTCTCTTCGGCTGCTTCGACATGGCGCACCTCTTCCACTTATCAACTAGAGAATCATCTTCGCAAAATATGTGTATAGTCGAAGGCCTTAGGAAAATATCTTCGCTGAACTACGGCACTCCGTCTATTTACGCTATGCAAACATCTGCACTAAAGCCTCACTTGACCAATACGAAGTCAATGAAATCAAATACTTACGAATCGATTCAATTGACTCAAATATCCAATTTCTAGTGTTCGCACTGGAGGAGACAAAGAAAATAAAAAATAAAGGCTTTCGGTTGCATGAAGTCCAATCCCAAAAGGGATTTCCTTCTAGACAACTTCAAAACCGTTTTTGGTTCCCCCCAAGCACTGCCAGTTTCCTTCGATAATCCTCTTGAGATTATTTTTTTCTCTCAATCGCTGTGCAAAGTAAAACGTTTGAACACGAAGTGTGTCTTCGAAGCAAACACGTGAAAGTCATTTTTTGTTCGATTCTGGGTCAAAAGGATTTCTTCATTCTGGACTTATACGGACGTATAACCATAAGCATAGCAGACCAGAGGTGCACAGGCGGCATAGATGGTGATGCGGTTGTATGATAAATGAAATAAGAACTTGTTATTTTTGCAAGATGATCCACCAGATTCTTGTGCCGCATGCAACATTATATAAAATAATGGTTTTCCGGCTATAGAGAGGCAATTTGTGTTGCACATGTACGAAGAATATCCCTAAAATTAAAGACAAGTTTTTGTGCAGCGAAGTGTTGCCAACGTGTGACGGCTTGGAGCATTTTTGAGGCAAATGCTCTGCCCATTAAAGCTCTCCTTGGGGTTATCTTTACTAACTAATGTTTCTGTTCAACGAGTTCATATTTTTATTATGAAAAACGGGTTGTGATACGCGAAATACTTTTACCATTTCACAGATCCTACTTTATATTTCAATAAATACAGAGCTCAGATAAGCATAGTAGGTAGAATAAAAAAGCAGCGGAAACAGATATTTGGTGAAGTAAAAGCATATTCATTATTTTTGCAAGAACTTAAAGGCTGTTTATCGTAATACGAAAAAATGATAACTGAACGATGCACCGAGTCACCGAGCTTATTTTTGTATCATTCTTCTTCTTCATATGGTGCTACAGTTCGGGTTGGACATGGGCCTCACCCAACTTGCATTTCCAGCCGGCTCTATCTCTTGCCTGCTGTACCCCCTTTCGCACACCAAGCCGGTGGGGGCCCCCTCAATTTTTGTGCGCCACCTAGTACGTGGACTTCCTCTGTTGCGTTGTCCCACAGGCTAAGAGTCGAGCACTTCTCGGGCCGAACCTATGTTGTCCTTATGCTCTACATGGTCTAACCAACTTAGGCGTCCGTAGACGCCTGGCTATACATCCCGCTGTACAGCCCGTGTAGTTCGTGGTTGAAGACCTTTACTACCTCGAAGTTAAATCTGCCTACAGTGATGTTCTGGCCGAGTCGTCGATGTTGTGTGTCCTTTCTTGATGACAGCATGTACTTTGTTTTACTCTCGTTTACGACCAGACCCACTTTAGCCGTTCTGTTGCGTTCGACCAATCGCGTTAATGTCGTCCGCGTATGCCAGCAATTGTAGTGGCTTTCGGAAGATCGTGTCTCTTGTGTAGGCTAGTCAATTTCTCAAGATCTTCTCGAAATAAATCAAATGACAGCGCGGCGCCTTATCTAAATCCTTTTTTATATTAAAGGTCTCAGTGAGTTCAATACCGACCTTGATGGAGCAGCGAGAATTCTCCAAGTCAAAACTAGACATGGCGTTGTATAGCTCGTCGTTGACATCAACGAATAGGTGGTGGGTTTCGATCTTAAATTATCATCAGCATCATCCTCTCACCCGCATGGTCCACTAAAGAGGTCGCGGGGGTAAACTATGCACGAGATCTCCAGGCAACTCGATCCTCCGCCATCGAGTCTTACTCATCAGGGGTTATACCCAAGCATAACCAGGCGAGCTTATGGACTTGGTCCAACCACCTCGTACTGGATCTGCCATGTGGTCACCTACGTGATGGAATCGCATTCAAGGCCCGCCTAGAAAGTCGTGATGGTGGGCACAAACGTGCTACATGACCAAACCAACGAAGCATAGCTCTTTCCGTTCGGGGAAGCAGGTACTCAACGTTGAGTTCCTCGCGCACTTTCATGTTTCTCACCCTATCCCGGCGAGTAATTCCCATAACAGCACGAAGAAATCTCATCTCAACAGCTTGTATTCGCGATCTTATTCTTTGGGTCATTACCCAAATTGCATGACCATAGGTGAGAGTTGGAATAAATACTGACACCAAGCTCGGCAGATCTTCCAATCTGTTTCAAAACTGATGCAGCTTGACCAATCCTACAGGAAAGGCCAGTATTATTCCTCCCATCACTCGTGAAAGAGACTACGAAATATTTATTATTATCCACCTGCTTCAATGGGACTCCGTTAGCATCTAGGGTGCATTGAAAAGGAGTTCTGGAAACTACCATAACCTCTGATTTGTCTTCGTTAACCTTCATCCCAGCATCAGCTCATACTGCCAACTACCTACCAAGTGCGCGCTTGATTTCCGTCTGAGAAGATGTAAGGACAAATAAGTCATCCGCAAAAAGAAGATGACTTACCTTCAACTCTCCCAATGTGAAACATGCTTGGCCTCGGCTGCGCCGCAACACCAATCCGTATAAACAATGAAAAGGAGAGGTGACAAGAAGCACCCTTGGCGAAGTCCTACGCACACGGTGAAAGGTGCTGTTTAAGCATCGTTAACCCGAACACAGCTGCTACAGTTTATGTATAGAGAGTGAATGGCCCTAAAAAGAGGATCCTCAATCCCATACTCCTGCAGAACAATCAAGAGCTTACCTCGAGGAACTCGGTCATATGCCTTTTCCAAATCTAAAGAACAGTTGTATTTGGCATACTCCCAAGCCTTCTTAATTACCATTCTTACAGTGAAAAGCTGGTCGGTTGTACTTCTGCCGGAAATCCGCACTGTTTATCCCCCATCCTTTACTCGATCATAGCTCTAGAACGCGCTTCCAAGACCTTAGCATAGACCTTACCGGGGAGACTTAAGAGGATATGTCTTAAGCCTTTTGGCCAGATTTCATCCACACAGGCGGATTTGCCAACTTTTAGCGAATCTATCGCCAAAATGACTTCCTCCGCCGTTGGACTATTCTCCGCCCTACTTAAGACTTCGGGTCTGTTATTCTCAGTACCCTGTTTGGGATTGAGGAGCTCCAAAAAGTTCTCGCTCTATCTGCGCAAGATGTCCTCCTCATTGGAAAGCAGCACACCATCTTTGGATTTGACTCATTCGATGATGTTGAATTTCCTTCCTCTTAGTCGGCGAATAGTTTGCCAGAACACCTTTATCGCTGATCTATGATTGCTTTCCCTACATAAATTAATTCTCAAACATTAACAGGACTTTACTAGAATTGCAAAGCCAAGCTAAGATAGCCAACCGCATGCATGCCAAAAAAAACAAAGCTTGACACAAAATGATCAGCTTGCGATCTTTGAATTAGAAATGGTTGACTGTACTTGTAGTAAACATCACGTGCTTGCGTTTAGTGTTGCTTTATATTATTTTTAGTCTGAGGCAGGAGGGTGGTAATATGAGTTCCAAGCAATGAGTTGCAGGTCGCTATTGGCAACACTGTTTTCGTAATTGGTTTTATCTCTCAATTTGTTTACCAATTTGTGATAGCGCCATTTCCTATTTTATCTCCTCTTGTTTGTTTTCGTCGAATAGTAGCTACTTAGTTGCTGTTGCCAAGAATGATGCTTATTGAGTTCAGTTTTTGGAGGTCACCGATCAAGACGGTTAAGTTTATTTTACATAAATTAAAGTTTTTTTTTCTTTTTCTTGTTAAAATAATTAATTGTTTTAGTCATTGTTGTATTTCGTCCCGGAGTATATAACTCGCGCTAAGACAGAAATTTCTAACGGTTTACTACAGCCATCTGTTAGATAAATATAAAATATTGCCCTCGAACCCATCCAAACTAGTTGGGTTGTTATCGTAGACTTAAACTTGACGTGACATTATTTTTATGGATGCATTGATGCTGACTTGTGTTCGCTCCAAAAATGATAGTATTGCTGATGTAGCCGTTGAGCCAAAAATGGGCCTAGTAAGAGAAGATGGACCACTAAGTCATCATTTGAAATAATCCAGTATTACGAACAATTTATCATAACAAATTGTAAATAATTGTATATCACTTTATATCCGTCGCATATCCTTCGACTCCAACGCTTTATGTTAAGGTTCAATTCTTGGCAGAATGAACAACTGTTTGTCGTTTGAATCTTGCTCTTCTTTTGTGCACATTCTTTCCCGCAGACTTATAGATGTACAAAAAACACGAAGTCGCTTGCACCACTTGCCAAAAATTATTTTAATTTAATCTGATATTATCACGAGAGCAGTTCAATGTTTTTTTCTTCTTACATTCATTTATATATTTCTAATTTCTTTTTCTCCCCTTTCACTTATGGCAACACTGTATGCATTTGTCCGACATTATTCGGTACACGAAATTGGTTTTAAAATCCGCTCGATTCGTATCGCTTTTCGACTCATAGCAGGACGTTAGTGATGGTGCAGCTCTGGGCACCATTCAATGGATGTAGTATGCAAATGCAAAGCATCGAGATCCGATTCCCTCTGGAGAAACCTCTGCTGCATGAAATTGTGTGTGGAAATGTTTTCGAATGCATGAATATCAAATATTTTGGTCACAGAAAGGAGACGATGACATTATTTTCAAATCAATGCTCAAATGGAGGGGATGTGTAAGAAGACAATTTTATTTGTCCGACGGAAGGGAACGCTGCACATTTTAACGAAATCTGATTTTAGAAGGAGTGCAAGGCAAAACGATTTTAAGGAAATTAATATTTTACTTTACTATCTTAACTGCATAATTAAAGAGAATTGCAATCATGCGATAACAGGAACAGGAATCACAGTGAAAACAGAAAGGTGTACTGAGTACTGAATGCACAGCAAGTTTGTAGGCATGTAATGCATGGTTGTCCCCAAAATCGATTGACGTACATATTCTGTTGTAATTGCTGTCCTAATAAAAGCAAAAGTTGATCAGTCTTAAGCTAACTCACCTCGCCTTGGAATGCATACAACTGATAATGCAAATATCAAACATGTAATTTCTCGAAATACCTTTACTATCGAGGGATTCCATTACGGATTGACAGAATAGAAAATAGATAGATAGATCGATACACGGAATATTGAAGATATTGTCTTTCTTTGATTTATTTATTTATTTATGCTGACGCATGAAGATAAATCTTATAAACGTGTAAGGCTTTATAGGTACAACATTTCTTAGTAAAGCTCCAGAAACAAAATGTTATTCAGAAAGGAAAAGAAAAGTAATTGAACTTATATGGAACTTATATAAGTAATGTTGAGTGACGAGATGTCTAAAGGGAGCGCTTTTAAAGAGATTTTGTGTTTCTGATTCTTTGTGACATGAATGGAAAAAGTTCGCTTGGAGATAAAGCAGTCGTGTCTTGAAGTTTTGTTATAATTGGTAAGAATCGTTGTGATGACCAAACAAAGCGAAGGGCGCAATACACTTTATCAATGGTAGCATTCATGCATGTGGACGAAACACCTCTAACCAATTGAAGTTAAGCTCTATATTTCCTGATGTTCTTTCAATACGGAAGTTTACATTACCAAGCCTTATATGTGATAAATCATCTGTATCAAGCTCAATGTTGATAAGCTTCTTCGAATGGAAAGGTTTGTGCTTTGATAGTTGGGCCACGTCTTTAAGATCCCTTGTGTGTTGCTTAACACCGCAACCACTCTAGTGGATCATGCACGTCAGATGATGACATTCCAATAGTGCAATATATAACCATCTCCGATTTAATGGAGCATGGAGGTCACAATACACAAACGGGTAGCCTGTATTTCCAACTGTTATTTTTGGACCCTTGTCAAACTTACCAATGGCACCAGCATATTCTGTAAGGTCTCTATTTTATCAAACATCGTTTCACGCATGCCGAATGTCAGGAGGAATGTCAGCATTTTGTCGTCGGTCGCCATCATGGCAGGTAACTTGTCGAACTGTGGAAAAGTTTGAATCCCTCCAACCAGACAAAGATTGGTTTGAAATGAAAAAAACGGTCGCGACTACGTTCATTTTTTGCGCAGCAGTTGCGTCAACAAGAAAAGCACTGCTAGGCTTAGCGAAGCTGATCTAGATATTTAGTAGCTTCAAAATAAAGACAGAATTAATTTAATATTTTCCATCGTTGCTGTTCTCGCTCTATATAGCCTAACCATCTTAGGCGTTGGATCCGTAGACGCCTGTCTAGACTCATGTCGCTGTACAGCCCGTACAGTTCGTTCTGCAAGCAGAATTATTCTCTCAAGGACAGATTGCCACAGCCGGAGCTTTTACTTAATGTTAGCTTGGTCCTTCGAAAGAACGCTCTACTACTCAATTGCCTGAAATAGTTATCGGCCGCTACCTTGCGGCTCGTACAATATAAGTTTTATTACTAGAAATGTAAAACTATCGATCTTTACCAGTTACTTTCTTGCTCTTTAAGTAATGAGAAATTCACTCTATCATTATACACATTTTCATAATTTACTGATGATCTGAATCTCAATCCAACTGTCAGAGGAAAGTGCACAAAGTTCTTCTAAGAAAATCGAATAGTATTTAGAACTAAATGAAAGCGTTGTGGGTCAATGTTAATGAGCACACGACATAAGTATGAACAATTTGATTTAAAATTCTCTCCACGTCAACGCTTCTGAAGGACGATTCGCAAATGCAAGCTCAACATGGAATTGTATCGTAATTGATAGCAGATGCTTGGCGATGCATGCCAACGAGTGTGTCCATTTGAACATACATGTTAACTTGCTTCGAATTTGAACTTGGCTCCTTGTACCACCAGGAGAATGACTATGTATTTTTTTATAGCCAGCTTCAAGGACGCTCAAGTCTTAGGTCATCCACGTGCTGCTTAGCCCGCCCATGCCTATTGCGGCCTGAATTTCTAACAGCGCGTGATTTTGCGCGTATTGGAATAATATCAACAAATATGTTCCTGTTCATTGGCCCATCGAACTTCCGCCCAATTATTGAATTTGTTTGGATAACGAAAAACAAGAATCAAGTGAAATATTCAATTCAACAGGAAGTTTGTTTCAATTTTTCATTTATTTCCTCGACTCGGCAAGCCCTCTCGACTTCACTCAGAAGAGAATTGAAAAAGTTAAAAAAACAAAGAAAGTACACACAAACAATTGCAGAAGGAAATTCGCAAGACAAATATTGACAATCCAGCGTAAATAGGAAATAATTAGGGGTAGCCTAAAAGTTGTGCTCAAAACTCGAGAGCATTTGTTCAATCAAATGTCAATCGGACTGTGTCCTTCGGGACTGAATTTCAATTTGCCACTTGAATTGGCCGCAGACGTACTGATGGGAACGCAGAGTCACTGATGGGAATGTTGAGCCGTCAGGAGAACTTGATGCACGTTTTAAATGAATTAACGAGAAGCGAATGCTTCGAAATGCTATGTCAAATCTATTAGAAACAATTACTATGGGTTTCCATCAAGGAAACATCAATATGGCATACGCCACCGCATCAGATGGCGGAGCCGTTCGGATAATGTGATGTAACACATCCATGTCTGTGGGATCGAAATAAAATTGTTCAAGTCGAACTCTGTCTGACACATGATTGCGTGTGTTGAAACTGGGCTGCCACGTAATCGCCAAAAACCACATGGGACTTAAAATATGGCAGCACATATCCTTTGAACATACGTACGACTAACGAAGCTATCTGACTACGTTCCCAAAGGATTCTTCAACAATTCACCACCACTGTCATGCGTTTCGTTTCTCATAAATCATCATTTAACAGGCCTCTCCGGGTTCAGCTGGCGACGACGGTGGTGATGGTTGTGCTGGTTCTGATGGTGGAGATGGTGGTGGTGTTGGTTCATTCTACCAAACGATGGTGATGTTGGCTGGCTGGCTGACGATGGTGCTGTTACTGCTTTTATGACCTTTATGGAGCATTCCCATTGAACCGTTCGTCCTTCTTGGTAATGGTCTCTTGCCAGCTTCCTATACGAAACATAATCATCGACAGCAAAGGGATAAGCCATTTGGAGCAAAGGATTACAAGCATGCATATCAACAGCAGCGACAAGGAAATCAGCTCGGTGACGACCCCGCCCTCAGATATTCATTTGCAGAGCACAGTTGCTGCACAGATTGTCGATCGCAGTGTAAAGACGGAGAATGTGCGATTACGGGTTAAAGGTGTCCCTTCTAGGGTGCACATAGGGGTGTAATTTATGGCGTACATTTTCTATGCCACCACTTTCTGGTATCCTATAATCAGTCGACTTTCTCTGCCGACGCTCGCTACTCCCCTGGCCACTGAGCCCATGGCTCGTTAGACAAAGAGCAATCGTCTGGGACATCCTTTTGGGGGTTGTAATCGAATTGGGGAGCTGCTGCAATGAATGTGTAGGGCATTAGAAAATTTTATGATTGAATTTTGAATTTATGTGATTTGTCTTTCCTTGAGGTGGGGTGCGATTGGAAGCGGGAGACGGACAAAAACCGACGATTGCATATTAAGGCGAATGATTTAAGCGAATACAGCAAGTTAATTAGAAGAGATTTGGGTCTTAACGATATTTGGGTGGGACTTAGGGTAAGGCAATTGGGTTATAGAGATCGTAATTTTCAAACTACACTTTGATTTGGTTATTTTCTTTGTACATGTGAAAATATATAATAACAGCCACAAGAAGAAGAATGAAACAGTATCCCAAGAAAATTATGTAAGCATGACAGTATTAGCCGGCCGACTAAGGATGGATGAAAAGAACCACGTACACTACAATGAAATAACATTGATATTGTGAGGGGTCGTAAACTAGTGGTTGTGATCTTGTTTACTACCAGAAATGTCAGAAAATCTATTGATGCATAAACTATGCTCGATTACCGTGGCGTTGAACTGGTCTGCAAGACAACTCTAAAAGGAAACTAATAATGGTATGAAATAATACGCTTAATGATTGGCCGCATGCTGATTGAATTCTAAATTAAGAGAAATCTCACAGCCACTGTATGCTTTACGTCACTAAAAATTTATCTTACATGTTGAGTTCTGTTCGCTATTTAACAGTTCTCTATTGTGGATTGAGCCATTCTTACGTACTGTTTGATTTGGTTTGGTTCGATTTCTAGTAAGACAACAGCGCCACCTCTTCTGAGTAACTGATAATGCTTAAAGAAATCGAAAGAGAGTTTCTCAAAATTGGCTGTTCGAAGTCGGCATAAAATTGTAGGCAATATCTACTCGTGAGAGAACAGTGGCATGCACAACACTTGCAGTTGCTGTAGAAGCTAGGCTGTAGCCCCACCCATATAAGCATCAATAATGAAAGTCGTTCAACGCCTTGTCATAACTCGACAGTTGTGATTTTTGCTAAGGTAATCGGTTTACGTGGTAAGACGGCATTTGGGTTCGAATGTATTGTAGAATGTTCTCTTATGTGACACTTGTCGTATACTGGTGTTAAGATTATCTTAAGAGTTTAGTATACTATAACGCCAAGTAAATAAAAATAAAAATTCATTTCTAATAGCCTCAAAATGGTGTAAAGATAGTATTCTCTATTAATTTTTCAACTCATAAGGATATACATTTCCACCTCGGCTCGGCTGATTAAACTGATGAAGCAAAACGTAAATGTTAAATGTTACGACTTTCTAAAGAGGTCTTCATCAACCGTATTCATCAAAACCTGGTTGGATAGCTTAGCATGTGGCTCTATACTCAATTGTTAAAAAACAATACTTGTATTTATATAATTAGTGAATGGTAAATTATTATTTTAATCTTTTTACTTTTGTGTTTTGTTATTTGAATCAATTGCTTTTTCATGAATTCCTATTCTTCGTTATCATCCCCAATTCAGGCAATTACCAAGTGATGTTGTACATATTCATTTAAACACGTAAATTCCTCATAGTTATTATATCAATTTCTATCAACATAATTTAAAATTTCACCATTTAACAATTTCAACTTTCTCTAATTGCAAGTCGGATGCTAGATTAAACTTCGTAATTCTTAAACGTCTATAAAGTAACGTAACGCATATAAAGTAACTCAACTCTCGAAACCCCTTGCGTCGTTTCATTAAACAAAATTAAACTATAAAGTTATTTGTTAAGAGAATGCGGCGGGAAGTCTTCAAATTAATATCTGATCGTAGAGAATCACAGTAATCGGTTTAATTGATTTGGACTAAAACCAATTTGACAAAATCACAAGATCATAGTTTTTGAAGTGAGCTTCTCATATTTCAAATATTTAAAAAAATTGTTTGTAAGTTTTAAATCATTGAAATGGTATTTAAATATAGATAATTACTATAGCTTCATGTCGCACTATGCCTGCCTCGAAATTTGTTTATAAGGCAGACTTCTTAATATTCGTCGAAATTATATCCCCAGCACAACTTAACCTCGCCGTCTGGGTTCGATTCCCGACCGGTAAGCCCAAAAATTTCATTCTAGTATGTATAATGTCATTCCAGGAATGCAGTTTTTTTTTAAGTTTTCTTACCCATTTTTAACCACTAGATAACATTTCGTATGGATCATTCTGCGTTAATTCACCGAAATCTACGAAAAATGTCAAACCGCCTCCATGTCCACCGTAATTTTTCATTCCAACATACTGTGCGTCATTCTAGCAAAAATGCCATAATAGTTTGTAGGCTACTTAGCACTGGGTGGGAAATTGGGAGGGAATTGAAACAACTTCCTCTTCCTGGCAATGTCTATCTCGTGGGGAACCGTGCCAAGGTATATTTGGGGACGTAAAGACATCTGATTACTGGTTGGATTAACTTTCTTCTTTAAATTCTCAAACCATACTCATATCTCGTTTGAGGGATATGAATCTCTCACTCTCAGTCATGTACAGCTTCTCAAACTAAGTCGCCCGCAGTTCGCTATAGACGGATGAAAATCCACCCATCAAAAGCTTGCTAATTAAACGTTGAAACGCCTTTATTTTTCAAAAATGCCCGTGGGCTAGCGAAGCCTGTTTTACTTGTTTTCGAATATGGTAAACGTTTGACATACAAATAATTTTCTATCGCGGGTTACAGATTCCAAGCATCTCAAATGAGAGAGCATATAAGCACACAATGACTTCTAATCGCAATGTATACATAAATGTCAAGTGTTTCTCTTCGCTGAGAATATAAGAAATAAAAAGCAAAGGACGAAGTATTTGAAGAATTTTTATTATGTACATCTTATGGCTAGCATCACATTACATTGTTTATTACATATACATAATTTTTTCATTTTTATCAAATTTATTTTAAATAAACTTATTCGAGAGAACTTGAATTATCAGTATTTACTTGTTAACCAGTAATCTCTTTATTATAATGTACATTTCCTAAAAGAAGTGATGTTTCGTTCTTTTATTTTAATTAATTTCATTTTATCTTATAATCTGTCTTTTAATTTTCATATTATTTATATTTAGTTTATTTTTTTCTTTTCTAAAATGTATATTTATTATATTTACACGTTTGGAAATACGCTCTTGAAAGTGTTCAAAATGTACGCAATTTATCGAAGCAGCAGATGTGTATGTCACGATTTACCGAACGTTAGGAGTCCCAGCATAAGCATGATGTAGATGCAATTTCGTTCGAGAACGCTTGCCGATGACATAATGGCCGATGCAGCATGCTCACCTGTAAATTGGTAGAAAATTGTTTACATGTGGCAGCGTTCAAAGTACGTTATATTCTTTTCAAATCGATAAAAACGAATTGGATGGCAGCAATAACAAATGTATCCAGCCAACAAAACATCTGTATACACTTACAAATGGCCAGTTGGTCTTACCATTTATCACGTTCAGCGTCACAGTGGCACTGGGACTATTCGACGGACTACATGTGTAATTTCCAGAATCTCGTTTTTTCGTCACTTCAATGATTAATGAACCGATCTGTGGACAATACATAGAAGAGAAACACAAAGGGCGGACATAAGGGTCATTAGTATGGATTTTGGTATGAATGCCAGAGTGTTAGGGATTACTACAAAATGGATGTGATGCACGATTTTGTTTGGCAGAACGAATGAGTATGGGAATGTGTGTTACGTATGTTTGTGTAAGGAGGTGCACTTACCGTACTTAAGGCATCGCCTTCATCGGCTGGAAGGTTTCTGTCGATTTGCATTCGATGTCGTTTCGATTCGCCCATTAGCTGTTCGGATCCATGGTACCACATGATAAAGGTTGGTGGCTCCAGAGCGCCTCGGATAATGCAACGCAGTACAACAATACTTCCGGCCTTAACATATCGATCAGGTTCGCCAAGGATTTCTGTACGAGGAACTGCAAATGAATGATAAAAAACGTATCAGTATTTAATCTATTTTAAGGATGGGAGTAAGACTACAAATCAGTCAGAGCTTTCATGGACAGATTTATGAAAGGACCCTTTAGAACTAGCATCTTATACCTTTTCCCTCATAAGTGTCAACAATAGCACAATACTACCACTATGATCATACAAGTCCTGTCAATGGTCGCACTGAAATACCACTCTGGACCATTCGTTCTTCCAAACAGTGAAAAGTCAAAGACTATGATTGGGGGAATCAGACAAACATGGACAGGTTGTCTGTTCATCTGGTGCTAAATCCTAGCCTCTTTCGACTGAAGAACTTAATCGAAATAATAATATTAATAATAAACTACTTTCAATCTCCATTTGCAAGATTGTTTCTCTCCTCTTGATTTAACTCCACCCGGCCATTCGATAAACACTAAGACTTCAGCTGCGCACTTTATACACTTGTACAAACTGCAGACCACCAACAAACATTAAAATCATTAAACATCAGATTTCGCATTCCTTGAGCCTCCACAATCGCTCTTAATGTGTACGTTTCGGATAACTGGGGCGAATATTGCATAAAATAAACTTAATCCCAACAAATTGATGCTTAATGGCCACAATGTATTATACATTTAAAGCCAATATCCAGTCAGTGTTGTGTGCACATTCGTTCACCACAGTGGAACAGATATCCAGACGGTTCCATGGTCCATGTGGGAGAAGCAGCCAGCCATCAAGGTGTCCTCATGCAATTTACTGGATGTGAGCATTGTCTTCGAAATTCATTTCATTCACTTTCAATCTGAGACCAAATCTATTTCTCTCCACCCTCTCAAGGCGATAGCATCGGCTTCGAATCTCTGAACCGAACTGAAATTATCGTAACGTCTCCTTCGCCATCAGCAGCGTGCTGCTAAAGGCTTTCTTAAATCGATAGCCATTCAGCATACCATTAAGCAAATAGACATTCTCCTGTCTTCTTTCGTGTCGTTTTCATTTCCTAATGTCCACACATATGAATATTTGCTCCCATTGCAATGAGGATTACCGTATCTGAGCGAAGGAATTCCAAATTGGATGAAATCTTCCTCCTCCTCAGAATGTCATCGTGATGCTTAGATGTCAATTGCTCCTCGTTTCATCTGTCTTGTCTGCCTGCTTGTTAGGGTGTGTGTGAGTGTTTGTCTGCGGTGAATGCGTTGCAGAAGTTCCTTCCCCTTGTACAAATCACCAGGAAATGTCTCCGCCGTGTGCAAACATCCAAATGACGCGACGTCAAAACCAAATCCTAATCTCCTTACCCAACACCCACACAAATAACACCTGTGTGCAAAAATAACATATCAAGTGGAAAGGTTATGCGAACGGGGTTCGCGATGGAAAGGGACAAAAATCCGATAACGACCACAGGAATCCGCACACAAGGAACTTGAAAGGAGTCCAACTGCAAATTGTATTTTTATTGGATTCCTTACAGAGCTTTTCTTATGTGTTTTTTTTTTTTTCTCCTTCTTTTGCTATATGTTTGATATCCTTGAAGAGCACATGCACACAAACAGACATACTCAACAGACAAAGGACGGATCAAAGAGGAGGTGGTTTTACGGGTGAACGCTTTGGGTTTTATATGTGGATTGGACTATAAATGACGCGCCTAAGTGTCTTTTACACGTTCGATCATAAACCGCACGGTTATGGCACGGGGCTTAGGATAGTTTGCACGTTTTATGGCAAAAAACAGCAAGGCCTCAGCGGTGTTCCTAGTCCTAGCTTCTATTCCTGTTGTTTGTGTGTTTTTTAGACCGGTCAGTCCGCTGAGTGAGAAGCACTCCAATGGAGGCTTCTCTTAAGATTAAGACGAGTGATTCGTTTTTATTGCGGTAATAATTAAAATCGCATTTGAGAGTGTTCTTCGTGTTGTTGGTGATGGTGTTTAGACTCAGGAGCGAACTGCATGCCCACATGTCGTAAAAGTTTACTGCTGTCCTTTGGCATGTTTTCTGATGATAGTTGCTTGTGATTATTCATGAGTGCGTAGGTATCTCGTATGAGGTTGTACCTATTATGTGAAATTAGTTTTTGGTAAGCTGAGGGGGTTGGCTTGCGTTGTGTTGTTATGTTAATATTGATTCATCTGTGGCGCACGCATTCAATTAAACTTTATTTGTCCCTTGGTTTTTTTGCATTAGCTCCTGTTTTTAACAGGATATCTTAGAATGCGAAACAGACTTCAAATGAGATGCAGATTAAAGTTAACTTGTTGTATTTTAATAAGACACACCTTGTGAACATTTTTCTGGAGGGAGCTATTGCGTGTGAAGTTTTTATGGGAAATGCAAAGAATATTTTTGAATGTAAATTAAGGTGACTTTCAGAGTAGAAGTACATGTGTTGATGTTTAAGCGTGTTGTTTTTGCATTTGTCTGCATGCATATTGAACGCCCATTTCCTTTACCTTATATTTTGTATTATTTGGTTCATACGGTCAAACTTATCGGACAGACGTCCTGTCGGATGGGTTTCAGAAATATTATATATTTTGGTGTGACCTGAAGAAAATTTCATTTCCGAAAGATTTACAAAACCGTAAAAATGTAAAAGACGTTAAAAGTTACTATTTCCGAAAATAATTTTTCTGGAAAGACTTCTTTGAAAGGTAGTAGTGTACTGGACATTTGGAGGATAACATGTAGGGAATAAAAAAGGCAAGAATTTGAAATTGAGGGGAGTTTTGGATAACTGTGACGCCAGAAATTTATAACTGTATTTTGTAGAGGGGTCAAAAACATGCATTTTTTTACCATGCGAGGGAGTCTATCTTACCCCGCTTAGATGGTAGAGCAATTTTATTATTACTTAAAATGAAAAAAGTATTACAACGGCAGTAGTAACATACCGGGTTTGAAAGCCAGAAACCTGCTCGTTAATCCTAAGTTTAAATCAAATTATTTATGTCACTCGTTTTTGAAAAATCATGATGGAAACTCAAAATTTTGAAATATAAAAGGTTTATAGCAATTTTCAAAAAAAAGTGTGAAATGGAGTTGTAAATCGAATGTTGATGGTTCAATTCTCAATCGAATGGTTGTATGTCTTCTAGTTTGTTGAGAAAATGTAAAATTACTATTTTTGTCTTGCATTTTTTTGGCATTGACGTAGTTTTCACACATAGTATTTCACAAGCGCTTCCTCGGTGAAATTGGTGAGCAACTTAAAAAACTGAATCCGTCAACGAATTGCTTGCTTACTGAATGGAATGTAACAGCCCCTGCTAATGTATTTTTCCTTAAGGTTAGGTATATAAACCGCGTTGCGGTGCATTGCAATGAAAAGTGCGCTTGTAGATAAGATATATGCACACAGATAGTTTAACTGCTTACGATAGAGCTTGTGCTTCTTGCCACCGAAAGAAATATCTGAATTGGATGGTTTGTGAGGAAGATTACTGGAGGGGAACACATATCGAACCCCATGAGCTGTACAAAGACTTGAGCAGCGTACTCGTGAAAATGAAAGCTGAAAGGCGTAATTAGCATTAGCTTAAGATCAAACACCCCATGGTTCTCTTACACCTTAAATTGACACCATTAAATTTCAGAGATTAAGAATTACATACCATACATAATATAAACACCTACAAAGTTAATTAAACTTTTATTCTTTCAGCTCCCTTTCAGAAGGATTTATGTGCAAATAACCGTTTATTTGCATAATTTTGTCTTGAACTCTCCAATCAAATCGAGTTCTCATTAAATCGTATTCATTCAAAACGTATGCATGTGAATATCTTAAGTCCAATGCCGTACATCGTCTCTGAACAAAATGATTTCCCAGGAATTCTTCAGTAGATTATCCTTCCCAAATCAAGAATCAAGGAAAATGATATCAGAGCATAAACGTAGGGGTTAAGAGTGTTAATAATTTAAAAGATTTACTTACCCACGACCTCGAGATAAACTTTTGCACTAACTTTTGGTTCCGTCGACACTTGACATTCATATGCCCCAGCATCCCTGGCCTGGACGTATTTAATCTGCAATGTCCAGAATTTATTCGGTTGGTTCAGTACAACGAATCTCTGGTCAGCAATGAAGACAGCTCTGCAAAATGAAAAAAAGAGACCAATGTTACAGTCAGCACAATATATGACAATTGCATTTTGGGGGTTAGATCCGTATCGTTCAACACAAAGTGTAAACCCATAAAGTGCCCCTATTTTATGACTTTGGGGCCGAGAACTTCTTTACTCACTTGCCCGACCCTCAGCATGCACTTTAGCATTTCCATCCACTTTGTGTGACCCACCCCGCCGTAGGCCTCCTACTGTGAAAATCTAAAATCCCTCCAACCCCCGGCGGCAATTTGTAAGTTTTTGGAAACTTTGTGTTGTTTTGGAATTCTAACTATCAGAAGGGGCGGATCTCTGGTCTGGTCTTGGGTTATAAGGCTCGGTTGGCATTTGGGGTTGCTTGGTTGTTTTTGCAGACGACGTAAGACGTAAGCATACAGACGTTGAAAATGGTATGCACATTTAGGTTTCGAATGAGAGCAAACAAGACGAAGGCAAAAATAATCCAAAGTGGATTGTGTCCTTGAGGATGATCTTTCATTCAAGGAAAAGTTGCTCGGCAGTGTAGGAAGGAATCGCCTTGAAAGTTTTTAAACAGGCAGCGACAAGGAGGACCTTCACCGCAAGCAACGCTTCTCATGTTTACCAAGATGAAAGGCAAGTGTATAGTAGTTTTTCATGGACTGTAGATTTCGTGAAGGGCGGCAAAGGCGCGCACAGCAATCCTGCGGATGAACATTATGCTTTATGTTCCTCTAGCTGGTAATTGTCGTTGTCATTAAGTACGGTGCGAAGGTTACCATCACTACGTGGAGGAAGTAATTAAATCCACTTCCACTTGTGTGGGGTAAATACTCTTAATAAGTTGGATTGTGTATCAGTGGCGACAGACAGACGTGGTGTCTGTGGGGTACGAGCGATGACGATGTTGAATTTTGAACGATTTCAAAAAAAGTTGGTTATTCTACTTAACCTTGATAATGATGGGGTTCATAATGTGGTTTCGGGATTCTGGGCAAAATCGGATAAAGATGTACCAAGTTGTGTTGCAAGTGGAACATGGTTAAGCGTTTCAAGCAATCAACGGTAATCTTTATTTATAACGTGTGGTTCAATTAGACCCGTTTTTTTTTCTAACAGATGCTTTGTGACACATGACGTGTACCCTGCCTCATGTTCTTATTCACTATTGTTTCATATTGAATACATGAAACATATTATCGTGAAAGACTTACACTTGACAACGTTAAATTATTCACGACGAACTTTATGTACCTATACAACTGTCGTCAGACCAATCAACATACTGCATCCTTGGTTAGTGGGCAGCATTTGGAAACAAAGATAATCTTAAAAAGATACCTAGGTAATGTTCAATCCGTATGCTCGGATAGATGACCCTACTGCTGACGACCATGGACAACGATTTTCGGTTCTGCATGTGGAATGTGAGGTCTCTGAACAGACCACATGCAGCCGATGAACTTGCGGAAGCCCTCGAAGCTTATAAGGCAGATATCACAGCCATTCAGGAGGTGCGTTGGGATGGTCCGGGCAAAAAGAGGATAAAAAACTGCGATATTTACTTCGGCGATTGCTACAAAGAGCGAAGGCAGTGTTTATTCGGATGCGGGTTTGTTGTTCGAGGCAGACTTAGGCAAGAAGTCTTTAGTTTTAAATCCATAAACGAGCGCCTCATAACAATCCGCGTCAAGGCTACTTTCGGCAACATCAGCCTGATCTGCGCCTACGCCCCAACGGAGGATAAAGATGACGACAGCAAAGATGACTTGTACGATCTCCTAGAAAGAACATACGCTCAATGCCCCAGCTACGACACCAAGTTCGTTCTAGGAGATTTCAACGCCAAGCTGGGCAACGAAGACATCATTGCTAGAGTTATCGGTAATCACAGCCTGCACGACAACACGTGAGAGAACGGACTTAGGCTTTTGGACTTCGTAACGGGGCGAAACCACTTTGTAGCCAGTACGCGGTTCCCGCACCTCAACATCCACCAAGGGACCTGGCGGTCTACAGATCAATCAATCGTCAACCAGATTGATCACATTGCGATCGACGTCAGACGATCCTCCAGCATTCTCGATGCCCGAACATTCCGAGGACCCAACATCGACTCGGATCATTTCCTTGCTGTAGCCAAGGTAAGAACACGGATATCGATAGGACAACGGAGTAGAGCAAGACCAAAACAGTTCGACGTCGGAAAGCTACAATCGCAATTGACCGCTAACAACTTTGCCGATCGAGTCTCTCTAAAGCTCTCAGAGAGTCCAACCCTGCCATCCGAAACAATCGACCAACAATGGAACCGTTGTCAACACGCCATCAGAGAAGCTGCATCTGATGTGCTGGGTCTTAAAACGCCACCCCTGGTCTAGAAACGAGTGCAGGCAGGCACATTCAGCGAAGCAAGCAGCATACAAGGCGACGCTGGACAGAAGGACGAGAGCGGTTCGTGAGCTCTACGAACTTAAAAGAAGGGAAGAGCACCGGCTTCTCAAAAAGAAAAAGAAAGAGCATGAGAAGCGCGCGATCGAGGACATGGAGAGGTGTTACGGCAGAAATGGCGTCCGAAAGTTCTACCAACGGGTAAAACGACTATCCAATGGATACAAAATTCGGACAGAAGCCTGTCGTGACGCAGAGGGACAACTCGTAGTAGATTCGCAGTCGATACTGAGAATCTAGAGAGATCATTTCTGTAGACTGTTAAACGGCGAGGAAAACTCCAATACCGCTGTCAGGCAGAATGTTCCACTCAACGCAATTGATGATGATCGACGAGAATTCCGTCCCCCCGACCTAGACGAAGTCAAGGTAGCCATATCGAGACTAAAGTCAAATAAAGCTGCTGGTGCAGACGGACTGTCTGCGGAACTGTTAAAGGCAGCTGGAAATGAGCTGGTAAGGTACATGCAGTAAGATATGGTCGGAGGAAAGCATGCCCGACGAGTGGAATCTGAGTATCGTTTGCCCGATCCACAAGAAAGGAGACCCCTTCAACTGCGCCAACTACCGAGGGATAAGTCTCCTCAACATCGCCTATAAGATCATCTCTGCCGTTTTGTGTGAGCGCCTGAAACCATTCGTCAACAACCTGATAGGTCCTTATCAGTACGGTTTCAGGCCGGGGAAGTCCACCATCGACCAAATCTTCAGACTACGGCAGATACTGGAAACAACCCAAGAAATGCGATGACGATGGAGAACTTTCGCTGCTCCATCAAGGTCGGTAACGAACTCACCGAAACCTTCAATGTCAAAAAAGGTTTTAGACAAGGCGACGCGCTGTCATGTGATTTCTTTAACATCATCCTCGAAAAGGTCGTGCAAGACTCACACGCCAACACTAGAGGCAGGATCTTCCAGAAGTCCGTACAACTGCTAGCATACGCGCATGACATTGACGTGATTGGCAGAACACAGCGAGCGATCAATGAGGCGTTTGATGGTATTGAAGCGGAGGCGGCCAAAATTGGTTTAGCGGTGAACGAGGGCAAAACGAAGTATATGCTGTCATCGAGAAAGGACGCACAAAATCGACGACTTGGCCAAAGCGTCACCATAGGCAGCTATAACTTCGAGGTAGTGAAGGACTTCGTCTACCTCGGCTCCGCAGTAAACAGTACGAACAACACCAGCACCGAGATCAAACGCAGAATTACTCTTGCCAATCGCTGTTTCTTTGGGCTCAAGAGGCAATTGAGTAGTAGAGTCCTCTCTCGAAGGACCAAGTTAACATTATATAACACCTTGATCGTCCCTGTTCTACTCTATGGTGCGGAAGCATGGACAATCTCAAAAGCTGATGAAGAAGCACTTGGTCTTTTCGAGAGAAAAGTTCTGCTTTCAATCTTTGGTCCTGTTTGCTTTGATGGTTATTGGAGAAGAAGATTCAACCACGAACTGTACGGGCTATACAGCGGCATGAGCCTGGTCAGGCGTCTACGGATTCAACGTCTAAGATGGCTAGGCTATGTTGAGCACATGGACAACACTGCTCCAGCCCGAAGAGTCTTCGACTCCGAACCAGTGGAACAACGCAATAGAGGACGCCCACGGAACCGATGGCGCACCCAGGTGGGGAAGGACCTCAACCAACTTGGTGTGCGCAGTTGGAGACAGCTGGCAAAAGATCGTGCCGGCTGGAGAGGCTTACTGGTTGAGGCCCAGGTCCACCCCGGACTGTAGCGCCACCAGAAGAAGAAGAAGAAGAAGGTAATGTTCAAAGATCTGCGTTTATTTGCATCACGGGAGCATAGCAAGCTGATAGCTACCAAGACACCGATTGATTTGAGAGAATACAACTGTTGTAGTAAAACACACAGCTTAGAATACGCGATCCTTCGTAGACTTCGAATTCAGTACAAATCACTGATCAAGGATAGAAAAGTCTGGTCAAACGATTTAGTCAGGAATTCTGCCTCTCTGAAAATATATACAAATTACCCTAAAACGGATGAAGACACCGGATTAGGTGTATTCGCGATATCTTTGGAGATCTCCTTTTTCGTATCCCTTCGACTGCCTAACGTCTCTATTGTATTCCAGGCAGAAGTAAGAGCTATAAAAGAAGTTGCCCGCTTACGGGAAGGGGCTTGGCGGGTTATCTATAGCAATGGCCCTAGACAGTCAGGATTTTATAAACTCCTTAAAAAGGGTAAAACTGTGTAGTCTTAATGAGAAAGCGGTCAGATGCAAACTTACCTTAAGCTTGGTTCCTGGTCATAGTGATGTTTCAAACAATTAAAGGGCAGAAGACTTAGCTAGAACAGGTGGCAACCATTATGTCCAGTATTTAATACCCTGTTACTTAAAGATTCTATCAATTTCACCAATCGGAGAGGGAAAGAACTAGGAACTTGCAGGAATTTGACCTTCAAAAATCAGAAAAAAACAAGTTCACTCCTAAAGCTAAACAGAAAGGAAATCAGTAATATCTTAATTATTATTACTGGCTACTTAGCACACACGCTAGATGAATGGGAGTCTTCCTAGACTTCTGCAGTAGCTGCAGTGATTACGAAGCAGAACAAACTACTCAAACAAGGAAAGGAACGATAGGCAACTATTTATTCAGCAGCCTGGAAAAATGTCAGGTATCAAGATTGTGCACATAGCAAAATTCATTTTTTACTTTCATAATTCCATAACAATTTTAAACGTGAACAATATTGATTTTCAGCCATCCGAAATTCAACAAGAAAACATGAACTTTGGCATTACGCGAGCGCCTACTTTACGCATAAATATTTTCATGACCTTCTCCTTCTATCACAGTCACAATAATTTTATTAGGATTTGAAATAAAAATCCCTATTCTGTGTAGTCGTCTGCGGAGTGGTCCTGGCGAATTCCATTACAACGAAAACATCTCAAAGTTGCTTAGCTTTCTACTTATTAAGAAAGCTACGTGGGTTTCATGCTTATCTCGAAATCAAAACAAAAGTATCTCCAAGAGCATTTACGACTGGAATAAAACTTACAGCTACCGCAAGCACACTTCAGCAGAGGCTCTCGACACCCTTCCCAAGAAACCTTAAAGATTCCCGTCAATTTTTGCTGAAACACCCATACGCCATTTGCCAAATTCTTGTATCGCATGGGAACATACAAATTCTCCCACACAATACATCAACGTTGCTCGTATTGTCTTGAAGATCTTTCAAACACCTACAGCCAGCACAAGTATTTCTATTTTCCCTTGGTGGTTCGTTCATGTTTTGCTGCCTCTTTTTCCCCCCAGCATCCAACATATTATGTGGGCGTGCTAGAAAACCATTAAGTATTCCCAACAAACACGAGGATCTAACTCACCACCCATACATTCCACCTACAACCATACATCTATTGTAATATTTTTATAAAGGACTGGTTAGCCACCATCACCAGCACTCTTGGGCCATGATTCAACTCTTCAAACAGCTTCTGGTTTTGCCAGTTTATTTGGACTGCCGTTCCTTTCCTTTTTTTCGGATCGAAATCGAGAATTGCTTTAAAACTACGAATTCACGTTCGGTGAGACTTTAATATGCACTGCAATAATAGTTATTTTTCATCCTGCTACTGGTCATTCTCTCTCCATGCTACGATGTTCACTTCGCTGAATGAATGGGTTTCTAGAAAGCGCTTTCTTCACTTTTGATTTTCAATTGTTCTGGAAGTTTTTGAGATTCAACCAAAGTAAATATTCAATTCTCTGACGTGAAAGGGTAATAGCCAGTCAAACTTTGCAGAGAAATGTTGGGTTCCTTCTTTCAAAATATATCTAGTCGCGGCGATGAGGCAGAATTATTGATGTTCTTACTTGTTCACATTAAAGTGCTTTGATAGCAACATAAATGTACATCGTCTGTTTATGTCCCTGGAATTATTTATTTATGGGACTGCCTTTCGTGTTTCTGATGATGTGGGACTCTGAAGGAATATGACTTGATTTCATATCCGAAGCGGAACTGATTCATGACATCCATTAGTTCAATTGCAAGTCGCATTTTACCTTTCCCAAGCATATTAAGTAATTACGGAACACACTGTGTACAAAGACAACTAGAGAAATGCTGTTGGCCAAGATTTCAGTTTGGGCGCACGTGTCAATTCAAATTTAGTAATATTAGCGCGTGGTCGATTGCTGATTATTACAGATCATTAAACGTGACATCAATATGTCATAATCCATTTATTTTACTTGTTTTTTATTTATTGAATTATTTATTAATTTATGCATATTTACACAAATGTTAAATTGGAATACGTGAGGGAAATAACGTTGTGACTCTGAAATAACTTTGAAGCGATGAAACATTCGACTTCGCTGACTTTGTCAGTATACAGTGTAGAAGCAATCAAGGTTTCGAAAACCCACGAACGATTGAACAAAGCACATGTAGCGCTACTCGCAAACTCGTCTAACTGAATGCTGCGCCAATCGCGCTTGTTTCATCAGTTCCCTAAGCCCGCTAGATTCATTGCAGTAATAGTAACTAATAGACATCGTGTTTAAAAAAAACTTTCTCGAATTGAATCAATTGTAGTTACAGATCAGCTCTACACAAAGCACGCGTAGTGAGAAAAACGAAGTCACCAGTCGGCCTCATGAGAATCGAGACATCGAAGGATTCTCTGACTCGCTTTAATTACACTGCACATTTTCTTCGTCCGACATTTACTTGAATATGCTGTCTTAGTTTCGGACCCTCTCTTTAAAATACATTGAAATTTATACACCAACTCCTTTGATTGAAACATCCATTCATGATGTACTCAAACTCAAATGGTTTAAGCATGTATTGAATAATGAATTAAATTATTGGTAAAAATCACTGGCCAATACAATAAGTACGCTTCGAACAATTTCAAGCATACCCGGACAATATTGACGTGATTGGACGAACAGGCAAGCCGTTAATCTAGCGCTTATAGCGATTAAATCACAAGGGGGCTGACCGGTCATGAAGTTCAAAATGCTTTCTAAGAAGGAATTCCACTCTGCATCAACGACTTAGCCACAACGTCACCGTAAGTAAATATCCTTCTGAGTTATTCAACTACTTCGTATCATGTAATGCAAGAAAACAATACGAATACCTTTGTCGACATTAACCGCAGAATAACTGTCGTCTAAGAAGGGTGAACTCTGTTTAAGAGACGATTGATTAATGGAGCCTATTCTGGAAGGACCAAGCTGACTGTATAAAAGACACTTATAATCCCTTTTGCGTTGATGGTATTTAGCGAAGAGGATTCAACCTGTCAGCGAAATGAGAATAGCCAGGCATTTACGGAAACAACGCCTTAGGTGGCTAAGCCATGTAGAGTACATACGAAATATTACATCAAAAATGTTGCGTATACGCCAAAGTGCATCTTGAGCAGTCCAACCATGGGAACGAGGTCTCACGAAGTTTAATATACATACCACGAAAATTGTTGCCTACGCCTGAGAGCGCTATTAAAGTTTTATCTTATCTACGAAGTGCACGATACATACCACAATTGACGTTTATAGCTAAAAATGTTGCGTATACGCCAAAGTACACCTCTATGTATACGACAAATGACATTTGTTGATGAAAATTGTAGTTGATGATTGAGTATACGCCAGAGAGCGCTATTGGAGTATCTACGAAGCGCACAATACATACCACAAATGACATTTGTTACTTGTCAAAGTCAACATGTTCCAGTTCGGCAGAACATATGATTTTAACTCAATCGTTGGAAAAAATGTATTGATGAATAACCACAAAAGCTGAAATGATGTATCAAATTTAGCTCGCCACTGTATGTAATTACAAGGTAACATCGAATAACTACTAACAAATGTCTGTAATAATTAGTTAGCTTTATATAGCTTGTTCTTTTATAGCCGTACTCTTCTTTGTCGATTTTGACAGATATTGTGAGTAACCGAAGCGGTTACGTACTCAATGTATCGACATATTAAATTCCGTATGCCTCCAGTAAACACACAATCATAATGTATTTAATTTTCTCACAAGAAATCACGTTCAGATAGTTAAACACATTTTCATGAACAGCTCTTTGATCATTATCCAATACTTTATCTTAATGATGGGAATTCGATGTTCCAAACAGAAGCAATTTTGTGCTCAAGTCAAATTTAGTCACCGAGTATAAACTTGTCACATCATTAATTTGACATTTAATTTGATTGCTAGATACGGACGAATTCTACGAAAATTTAAGGGTATTGGTAAGCACCACATAAACAATAGGAATCTCATTGAGTTTATCCAGCAATGATTCACAATAAATGAATGAAATAGATTTTCATACCTCAGTTAAGGCAGTGAAAGGGGGAAATCTGCCCACTGTGCAGAGCTGCACACCCACTGTGCAGCCAAGCTGAAAATTAAATTGCACCCACACCTTCCGAACTCCCTCTGGACCATACTCGTGTGTGTCATATTTATATGATGGATCCAGTTGGTCTCTCGTGTCGTCCGCTTTGTCTACACGCCACCCACATGTGGTCGAAAAACAATTTAATTGAGTCTGACATGACATCCCAGCAGGAACAGCTTCGAGTTTTCTCAAATTTTCGGCAAACCCTCATAATTTCCTGGGAATAACTCAACTGGACTGGAGAGACCGGTCTCAGTGCTCTATGTCCTGTCAGTCACAGGCGTATATTAATGAACCACTCAAATGCTTAACATTTCTCTAAAATATGGTAAATACTGTGCTTTACATCAATAACAAATGTGATTCTGAATTCGGTGTCCTGCACAACATCATCCCGGGGGACATCATTCGGCAAAAGACTTACTACCTTACTACCTACATTGTGCTGTTGTGAGGTGTTCATTCCATCAATGCTAACCAAAATCTAATTACGTTCAGCATAAGCAAACCATTAAGTTTCTTAATTACCTGTCAACTGTAAGGATATGACCATCTCGCACACGAATCCAGGAAACTGGTTTATTTCCGAGTTGTTGCACCTGTTTGAAAGGATGAGAGGGAAAATACATTTAATAAAGCAACGAGCGCACGGGCAATGAGTGTGATGCGGTGATGTAACATCGTATTAGTCTTTAGTTATCAGTGTTTAAAAGTGTCTGTTTTTTGTTAAAGTAGAACGATTATAATTCAAGAACTTACTTTGCATGGCAGGTAAGCATGGGTACCCAGCTGTGACGTGACATTTATGCTCAACTGTTCTTGTATGTGTGTCACAGGATTATGAGATAAAGAAGATGCTGACGATGAAACTGGACGTGGGTAGTGCTTGGAGAGATCAAGGGTGGAGAACATGTCTGCATAAGTCCGGTCTAAAAGGATGAAGCGGAAATAAAATATTAATAATTGAGTAGGGTAATGCAGGATTGAGGGGGGCTTGAAATGGTAAAGAGGAGTTTGTGGATATTTCTTCTTGCATTTAAATCATATTTCATTCAGTCGGTATGATCTGGTTGACATTGCAGACTCATCTTTGTAGGGATTTTGTGAGGGACAAATATTGATTTATTTTATTGTTCTGTGGGTATGACATATGTGTTTTTTATATTGCAGTGTATAAATGTGTAATCTGCAACAGTGACCAACTTAACACACGGTCTACGAGGGGAGATCAACGTAATCAACAACTACTGCTAGTCAAAACCTGAACAAAGGAAGATGATGTCTTTGATTAACTCAAACTAACTATAATGGCCAAGATTGACGTTTTGTCAAGACACGGTGTCTTCGAGAATTCAGCGGGCTGACCGAACCCAGTACCCGTGTACCGGAGTTATACGGGTTGTACCCAAGTTGGCGGGTACCCGGCATTATTCTGATACCGGGTAGCCCTCATCATCGGGTAGCGGGAAAACAAATACTCAAATTCAATACAAAAATTAATAAAGTACACCTTTATTTGTAAATATTAGGAAGAAAGCATATATTCACCTTATACGTCTCCTGTACTTTAAAATATTTTCAGAGTTTTTTTATAACGTGAATCAATTGGAGAAGATAATTTCAGGAATTCTTAATTTGCCATCAAAGAGTTCTTCAAAGCAGACCACGATGTGGTGGACAGCTTGACAAATCGAATGTGTTTTTTCGCAGATCGCAATAGGTTTCCGCTTTTGACCCCTTTATGACACTTACATATGTGTTTCTTAATATCACATCACAAAGGGAAAATTATAAACCAGAATCTGCAATTTATTTCATTAAAATTATTTAAATCATATTTTGATTTGTAAATAGTTTGATCTATAATTGTGTCACTCTTAAACCAATGACCTATCAATGCCGAAACATGGAGTAAAAACATGAAAATATCCAGCTTATGAACGGTGAGAAATAATTCAAATTAGTACCGAAATTCTGATTCGATGATTGCAACCTTAAATGCGTGAACGCTAGTGTGGTGGTAATTCTCGTCCAGTCAGCAATGGAAGTCAGCTACACCTCCGGTTTTAGTCATCGGAGGAAGGCACAGTGTCCGGTATTTTGTTTCGTGGGTCGAATGAACTTTCAATAGCCATGCGGGTTCCGAACCATTGCAGTGTTGTGAAGGCAGAAATTACAGGCTATCAATGACCCCGATTGACAGAAGATCTCTTGTTATCTACAAAGACAGTCAGACGGACAAAGTCTCTGGAAACATTATTGATTAATTTCAAGATGGTAGCGGTCAAAGGGTTAGGTAGCCTGCACAGGGTTAGGTGGCCCTGTGCAGGGTCCCTGGGCACAAGGGTATTCCATGCAACGAAAGAGCCGACGAATTTGTAGTTAATCGAAAACGGTGTAGCCTACATTGGATCCAGTAAGAACTAATGCTCTGCCAGAATTTGATAGGAGGAGTATTAGAAAAAAGAGAAGGCATAATTACTGACCATTGCCGAATTGGCAATCAAGGATGTTGAAGATATTGCGAGCATAAGCACTAAGGCCCGTAAGTTTCCAAAAACCCAAAATATATAGCGAGCATAAGCACTAAGACCTTTCAGTTTTTGAAAACCCAATGGCTATACGTAGCCCTACATACACCAAAAGAGGTAAAGTGCGAACAAGTCAAGAAAGTCAAAGAAAGGTCTGGCAAAACCGATGAAGTGACAGGACAAAGAGCCTTCAATGTGTAACTAAGTCAAGAAAGTCAAAGAAGTGTCGGGGAAAATCGATGAAGTGACAGCACAAGGAACCTTCAATGTGTAAGTGAGGCAAAATCTGCGGAGAACCTGCCAATCACATCTACCTACCTACCTACCTACGCCTCTGTCACCGTCCCTCATAAAAATGTAGCATAAGCTATTAATGCAATATCTACTCAACAAATTTGAGTCAAATCGAAGTGCCAAGGATATTATTGCATTCCAAGCGTCCATCAAAAACGAACAAAAACACCCGATTTCATAATATTGTCAAGACTTAGGCATCACTTGGAACACACTATGGCAAATTTGGCAAATTGATCTTGGTCGGCAGCATTATTCGCTATTGGCTCGAAAATGTTGCAAAAGAACAAATAATTTCATCGCAAAATCATCTGCGGTGATGAAGCTAATTTTTGGCTAAACGAGTTCGTCAATGAACCGAATATGCGTTATTGGTCAGATGGAAACCACCGTGTGCTTCAAGAAACACCACTTCATCTGCAAATATATAACGGTATTGTGTGGGTAAGGATTGCCCCATCACGTTACAGTCCATTTGGATCCCTACATAGATCTCATTGATCAATTGGACTAGACATTAATGATACAGTACAAACTCAATTTAAGTAACTAAAAAAATTAAAAAAAAAAAAAAATTAAGGTTGTTGCTCTTACTGGGTAACACTTTCGTTAATAAGAAATAATAGACAAATTGGCTTCGTTTCTAGGGGAAGTTAAGAAAAATACATTTTTGAAAAGAAAATCACGATATGACAATAATATTTTAAGACAATAATTGTATTATAAAAATAGAATACAGTAGAATCTTAGAAGGATGAACAGATATAACGTATGTATATCCACAAAAAACTTTTAATTTTACATAATACATACAAGCAAACAAAAAAGAAGGGTTGTTTATTAAAGATATAAAAACAGACTTATTTAGAAGTTTTCCCTAAAAACTGCTCTCTGTTAGAGATCGCCAGGAAGAAACCAAATTCGTTACAAATTCGTTCAACTTTCCAAATTGTTCATCTTTTACAATGGTCATGTTCAGTCGAGATTCTACTGTATACAAAATAGTTGTAACATCCCTGGCAGCAACGATAGTGCCACTAACAACCCTGTCAGCCCCGACAGCACCACCTGTTTGTTGATAACCGAACAACTTAACGAAACAATTGGAAGAACTTGACGATCTTCACATCTTTCACCTTTGCGGTACCCACACTTCAGTATCAAGCATATTCTACAATAAGTATAACTAATTCACTTAAATTCCTTAATAGAACCATAGCGAACTATATAATAAAATTGGCCTTGTTCGAAAAGCCAAAATTAATCCCTTTTTCTTATTAACGGTGTAAACAAAATGTTTGCTTCCGCCTTTTAGTGTCTGTTAACTTGAAAATTCCCACGATGATATCGCCCAGTACACCTTGCTTTATTCCGCCATGCTGTAAACATTTATATAAACCCCAGACATTTTTAGCTTATTTAAAATGCGTAGTTACGGGCCACATGTAACTGCTGCAGGAGCCCATTGCTGCAAATGGGCTCCTGCAGCAGCGCAATGAATGCATTTTCTGAAAAGCGCTCTTCCCGTATAAAGCAAATATCTTACTTCGGCAAATGACATACAAACCTCAAAGAAAGTCAATCTCAATCCGGGTATATTTTGAATAGCTATCAATAAAGGAGTTCATTATGATAATTTGGGATAATTTATTGTCGCGGAAAAACGATGCTTTCCAGGAAATATAAATGACGCAGCATTATGCTAAATTTATAACTTATTAGATCCTCGTCCAATGTTCGGTTGCTTTGTGAATTTGAATTTCATTATCCGCTCACATTCATGCTTATGGCATAGGCTGCGACCAATTCATAAAATTCGAAAATTTACCCTCACAAGCCCATCAATTAGTTCATAAAATATAATAATGAATCCCGTCTAACCTGAAAATTGAAGCGATTAATTACCCTTCATTATCCAATTAGCCAATTAGCAACTAATTAACCGGTCATATTGAGAAAAATCCATTTACAATATTAATCGCTGACATCAATGACATTGCGGATATTAAATATTCAAGAGGATGCGCAAGGTTTATTCTGTCATCTATTGGAACATAATTTCAAAATGCAAATAATTAACTCACAAGATAAATATACCGAAACACGCGCAACGCAGATTCCCGAACTAGGAGATACATGCTAAAATATTCCAATCGACAGCACATCAAAAGATTTCCATCGGCGACTAGCAAAATTCATAATAGTTAAATATTATATTTTAATAAGCTAGTAAATGGCAAGCAGCAAGTCAAAATAATTAAAAGTAACAACACTTACCTCTTCGACAATTAATTGACTTCGTCTTTGCCTTGGAGAAACCTATTGCCGAGCAGACAAAGAGACCCCATTGTTTGGCTCACAGACGATGTAATTAGCTACTTGTCTTCGCCTCGCCCAACAACAGTCGACAAGAAGTCTTGCCTCAGCATCCCCATGTGAAGAAGCTTATCCTAATATCCTGAAGCAATATGAACCCGTCAAAATATAAAAGTTTCATTATCCTTCCCAGTCTGTGTTCGCATAGACAATATTTCTTAGAGAGTTGAAAAGGGTCAAGGCACATCAATAGGGACGGGAAGGAAACGTAGAGCATTCAATTACATTATCCTTTCATTACTTAAGGGGATTTACTTCCCGCACAAGGACTTTTGTGCGATAATGACTCTTCGGGCATGCGAATGTAATTTGAAATTTCCTGCTCGCCCTATTATTAAAGTTTCTTTTAATTCATATTTTGTTGCTTTTGTAGTTAAGCAGGTAAGAACTGCACAAGAAAGAGAAGTTTACATCTTAGAATTTTTTTTTTGCTTGGGTTTATTGCTTTTCGCAATGGCAGTGTAGCGAGTGAAGTATGTTCTACTGAAGAAATATGCGTGTACTTTTATGAAAAAGTAAGAAATTCACCTTCATTAAGAGCACTACTTAGAAACTTATTATGTACCTTATTTAAATAAGACGCCATAGGGTTCATAACTACAAAGTTCTTACACTGAGTCGGTTCGTTTGAACTAAAGTGGAGCTTGAATAAAAGATCCTTCGAGACAATAGGTGGAGCAAATGTAAAGAACGACATTACAAAAGAGTGCTTTGAATGAAGGTAAAATAAGAAGTTTTTTTCATACAGTTTTTCTCTTCTTTCTGCACAACTATGGGATGTTAGGTGTAAAAATAAGGAAAGTAGGAGTGCCACTTGCACAGCGATCTGGAACGATGGCTTCCACACAGACAGACACTCCTTACAAATGTCCTATTCCTCATGCACGGCTCATTCGGTAATTGACAATAGCGCCAATGGCTTTCAGTTTCAGATTTGGGAGTATGTAACAGGAAAGTAGGAATGTACATTGCTAATTTAAGGAAAGTATTTATTATATTATTATATTATTATTATCACATTCTTGGATATTAAGTGATTGACGTTTTGATATAAAATTATCTTCCTTTTCAAAATAAAGAAATTTACATTATGCCGCACTCAATCGAATGTTAATTAACGGGTTTAATTTCCAAATTTTTGATTTGGATCTCAATTTATGAGATGCTAAAAACGTGGTTAAGAAAGGCTAATTTCGTGTCTTATTGAAAAGTGTTAGGTATGAAGCGTATTTTAAAATTGCAATTGAAAATCTTGATGAACAATTTCTGGGAATTATCAATTATATAATAATTATGGAGAGCATGAATGGAATAGCAAAGCGCATTCACACAACTTCAGAAAACAAAACTGACATTGAGAGCCATCTGCCATTTAAAACAAAATTTGCTTCAGTGAAGCAAAAATGAATGAGGGTCCATACATAAGAAAAGTATTCATTGTCCTGTCTTTTTATGTGCTTTTGTCGACGCTACAAAAAATTTGTTCGGCAGTCAAAAATCATCGGATTTCCATGAAGAAATTGGTCGGATTCTGGATGCGTATAGCAAGCGAGTAAGCAATATGTCATTGACAAGTCTTTTCTTACAATCAAATTTAAGTTTTTTTGGGGATAACATGGGTTCAGTATGTGATGAACACGGTAAATGGTTTTATCAAGAAAGTTATGAGAAGCTTAACGTGGGAAGATGGCAGCCAACCACGCTTGCAGGCTACTGTTGGAACCCGTAGAGGGTCTGCCAAACGAAAGACGAAAAGAGGAAAGTCCACCGTCAAATAAAAATTAATGTAGAATAAGAATTTATGCCACTGCCAATTCATAGAATTTTAAGTAAAATCAATAAATGGGTTTCTTTACTAACCCTGATGGTATTTTTAAGATAATGAATCATAATTTCATACTGTTAACCCAGATGTATAATTTTACGGATTTCTTAGAACGTTCCGGAATATAGCAGACAAACAATTTATTTCGTCATGTGATTATTATTAGATTTTAATTAAATTTCCAACAATGGTACTCGACCACTCAATGCATTTTAGAGCTTTTATTACATACTTGTTCGCGTTTCTTGTATCCAAAGTTGTACGCCACTTTGTAAGAGCCGTTCGTGAGTCACGTTTACAAATCTCAACAAAAATATAAAAGCTAAGTAAACTACGAATCTGTACTGTGTTTGAATATTGATAAACAGTTGCCTAAAATTTTGCGTAATAAGTGATCGAATTATTGCTTGTGTTGGTTTACTTTGTAAGCTTTTGACCAGAATAAACATGATTGAAAAAAAGGAAATAATATGCCCCATTTCTTCTGCATTGCATAATATGTTCCTCTGGCGCAGTATTATCGCTTTGACTCAACGCCATGCTTATATAATTATTTTTTGTTTTTTTTTTTGTGATCTTGTCTTTATGAGTACGGATCAGTCGAAAAACTAAATGCAGTCACAAATATGATATGGTATCTTATTAAACAGATATGGTGGCGCTACAGCTAGTGAAGATCCCGGTCCTATTTCTTCCTGGTTTTTGATGACTTAGGTTGTTCTCTTCGGTCCATTTTACGCAAATTAATGTTTTCCGACGATTCTATATTCTTTACTTTCTGTTGCGTTCAAATCGTTTGAAAATCTGGTAAAATATCATTGACAAGAGACAACGTGTTTGTTACTCAATTTTTTATCTGCTTATCTGTACTTATATCGACTTCCAAACTCAAGAAGAATTTTGTGGCGATCTATCTTATAAAATTATGGGCTTTATAGGATAGTTCTTTCGGAATTAACTTAAGGATCCTGGATTAAATAAAGACGCGAATTTGTTGTATATGAAGCACCGTGTGTGTGCTTCTTTGTGAAAATATGCAAAATGAGTTTTAAGATCAGACTACGGATGTAACGCTACAGTACGGGGTGGACCTGGGTCTAAGCCAACAAGTATCTCCAACTAGCACGATCTCTGATTGAGGTCCTACTCCACGTGGGTGCGCCACCTTAAACGCGGGCTTCTTCTGCTACGTTGTTTCACGGGTTCGGAGTCGAAGACTCTTCGGGCCAGAGCAGAGTTGTCCGTGCGCTTTACATGTCCTATACATCTTAGGCGTTGGAGCCGAAGACGCCTGACTAGACCCATGTCGCTGTACAGTCCGTACAGTTCGTGGCTTGAACTTCTCCTCCCAAAACCATCAACGCAAGCAGGACCAAAGATCGCACGCAGAGCTTTTCTCTAGAAGAGACCAAGACTTCCTCATCCACTTTTGAGATTGTCCATGCCTCCGCGCCGTACAGCAGGACTGGGATGACCAAGGTCCTTCAAGAGATGGCTCTAATACTCAATTGCCTCTTGAGCCCATAGAAACAGCGGTTGGCAAGAGTTACTCTGCGTATGATCTCGGTACTTGTACTATGTTGTACTATTTACTGCGGAACCGAAGTGGACGAAGCTCTTGACTACCTCGCTACCAATTGTGACGTTCTGTCCAAGACGTCGATGTTGTGTGTCCTGGAATGGAATTCATACTTAATCCACACAAAATTCTTGTCAAATAATCCGCTTCTCCTCGTTCTCTACTTATTTTAACCTATTAACGAGCGCATTACTACACACTGGCCGAATTAAGGGTCACTAGATGGACTTAATTAAAAAAAAACGGACGAAAATGGCCACTTCATACGAAATTACCACTTGCGAAGCATTCATTAAACCGTCAAAAGTGATATAAGTAAATTAAGGAAATTCACAAGAAATGGTTTAGGATAGGTCCTTGAATTAGTTCATAAAATATCATGTGTTCAGAATTCTCTGTACACGTGGAAAACTAGCACTTGACCAGCTTTTATAAATTTATGAGCGGTTTCATATACAAAGAGACTTTTCTTAGAATTTCTTATGCCTAAAAACAAGAGTATATTTTTTTCTAGTTAAATAAGCATAACCAGCATACAAGTTAATTGAAACCAATTCCAAGCACATCGTGTGACGAAAACACAAAAAATCTGTGAAAAGTCGTAATCTCAATTTATACTGAGGCCTTATTCTTATAGGAAAATGTAAGTACAGAAAAGCCTGCAGCTCACAAGTCAAGCATTTCATTAAAAATTCATTTTGAAATCCCTGTCATTAGGACTTTAGATTAGATTACTGCACGTGGCTGGGGATTTCCTGCAAAACTGGGATTATTCGTGTCTGGAAAAGCGTATTCTATTTCACAGGAAATCATTTGTCGGAAAATGCTAATCGCTGAGCGCTTCTTTTTGCTTGAAACAAGTAAACTCTTGTGAATATTATTCAAGTCATAATAAAGTATTACGTATATTTCGTTGTTCTCTGTGTAGATTCGGAGAAACCCCACAGGGAGCTGGATACGAATGAAAAGAAATGTAGGGTAAACATAATAATTTCTCATTCGGTTAACACACACTAAATTGTCTACAGCTGCATTCATAAGCCATGCAAATATATTCAAATCAAATTAGTCCAATTTAAGCCCAATGGTAAACACTCCGTGCTTGAAGCGATACCAAAAAGAGGCAAACTATTCACATTGTGAGCCTTCTGCCCAGCCACAACTTATATACTATAAGGCCCTTGGGGACCACAAATATTTGATCAGTTCTAGCCCAATGAAATGAAAACTCGGTAAAATTGCAAGAAACGGAAACCAAAACGAGGCGAAAGAATCGCAAGAATGAGGGAGACCGCGCACACACAAACTGACTGACGAGAAAGGAGTCAATGTAACGTGCTGCATCATCATTGTTCAATTTGCATGTCAGCAGGATGTGGTGGCGGTCACGGTCATACCAGGATGAGCAAACAAATTTGAAATTGTGCAAATGTCACGACTTTCGATGCCATGATGTTCATTTCATTTTTTTTTTGTTTTTTCTTTTTGCGTTTCGTCCTTCGTCTTGATGAGATTGTTCCCAGTGGAATTCATGTTCTGTTTCTGGCTCATCTTCCTTTTTTTTCACTTCCTTCAGTCAGTCGGTAGTAATTCTGAAGTTATGGAGGAAAACTAACACAGCGTGTATGCATGATTCTCAGATGATCTTTGTGTGCACAGTCGCTGGTTGTCGTTATTAAGGTCGCTTATGTCGGCAAATGGATATGCCATTTGAATGAACAGTGAAAGTATCAATCTAAAGTCAAGGGTCTTAAAATTCAAAAAAAATACATAGATGCTGTGATTCGTAGCTTTCAAGTGGTGGGCGGGAAATAAATGTATTTTTTTTTTGGTGTGAGGGCAGGGAATGAGTGAAGGTATGTGGGTAGTAAAAAATTGATTTCACTTACCAATGGCAAAGGAAAAAATTGCAGCTGCCAGGAACAAATGAAGCAAGTGACAGTCCTGTGAATTCATGATGGTTTTCTGTTTTTCTGTCATTCTTCTGTGCTTCCTGCTTCGTTGGTCGTCTGCAATCGTTCAGTTCACGTTGAATGTTAGTATTTGACCTTAAATTGAGGGTATGGATTCAATATACCACTGGTGAAGTGCCCTGTCTTCCGATTCATTTAGTATCACTCAGGCGCGTTTCATGTTTTCCAGGGACTAAAATGGAATCAAATTCTCGTCGTTTCGGTCTCTTGTAATCGATCAGTTGTGGAAAATTGCCTGCGGATGAAAGAGATTTTGTTTTTGTGAGAAATCGAAATTGAATTTCGAATACGGTTGCGTATGTGTAACCGTTTTTCCCTACAATCAATAAATTGTCCTATTATTGCGCGTTCCAAGAACAACACGCTCATCAACTTGGCCTACTTTTATTCAATACTCCTTGACTACTCCGGCTGCGGACTCATTACGAATGTGCACATGGTGGAGGGGGAAAGGGTGTCATTCATAAATGAAATTCATGAAGTACATAACAAATATTCTGCAGATATCGTCGCACACACGTCGGATATTTTTTTTTTGTACTTCCACATCACGAGATATGCATGAAGGAGTGTTCTTTTCTTACGTTCTGAGAAAACTGGGTCAGTGTACTCCTGCACTTGTGCAGTAGAGCAGTAACTTATGAAACAACAGATAAATGGGGCAGAGTTATTCATGCTGACAACGAATTATGTTAGCTGCACCTGCTGCATAGTTTACATACGTGTATTCTCATATTTATCGTTATATTTAACGCGTTCTTTGTGGGCGGTGGTACCTTTTTCCGTTGTTTTGAAGAAGTTTTTATGACTTTTGACACAGTACTCTAGTTCGTTGAAGTTGGATGAAAATGAATGTCTTAATACTCGAACACACGAGCTGTTGGGTAAACAACATGTGCACAGAATGAGGAGATTGACATATGCTCGCAGAGGATAAAAATGAAATTAAATGAGAGGCTATGTGAAAACGAATTTTTATTGATTGGGACACAATTTACAGAAATATGGTATTTATGTGCTGGATCTGAATGAATAAATTTTTTTATTTCGAGAATTTATAAAGAGAAGCATCGCTACTGATAGTGTAAGTCCGGGGAATGAATGAGGTGAGGGAGAGATCCACATTCTACTCTTGTCTGAGGATCTATATATCACTTATCCATCAAAATGAGTACAACAATGTAGACCACCTTCGTGCAGTTAGTTTATCAATTGCACAAAAATTACACCCCTGCAATTGACAACATATTTTATCCATGATAATATAATTTGAAATAATTCTATATAAGTAAAATGTACAAAATGTGTGTAGATTAAGTCCAACATTCGGCCACCTTGACCAACTATTCACTTAAAATACAGCTATTCAAATGCCTGAAACTGACATCATATAAACGTCTTAAACTGAGGATGTACGGAATTAGTATTCAACGAAAAAAACATACATTAATAAAAATACCAAAGAGACGGAAGCACTTATCAGCGACATAAAGTTAAAGACTGTTTTATCAGCTAAAATGTAGCTTCAAAAGAGGCCCCATTCAGAACTTTGACACTAAAAATATCCTCGCGCATTCAAAGACCCTTCTCGAAGCTCGTGACGAGCACATTCAAGCCAAGCCCTTTCCGTTCCATGAAGAAGCTACTCAACATTGAGTTCCTCGCGTACTGCCACTTATCTCACCCAATCACGACGACAGCGCGAGGAAATCTCATATTCGTAGCTTATATTCGCGATCTTTTTAAGATTGGAGTTGAAAATCGATAACTTAGCTCTAACACCAAGCTCGCCTTGGGTAATCCTACAGAAGAGTTCAACATTACTCCTCTCGTCACTCGTGAAAAAGATACGACGTACTTAAGACTATCCTACAGCTTCTATAGGACTGAACTCACATGAAGAGAGAGGTCTGAACATGCTCTCGGGTAGAGCAATGACCTCGGAGTTGACCACTTGTTCATTATAGAGATTTGATATAGAGAGCGCGCTGGAGTTCAATCGTTTATTATAAATTTCGTAAGCTCTGAGAGCACATCCATAACATTTTACACGGATCAATCGGAGACAATCTGCCATATCTATCCTATCCGGCTCGAAGGAACAAACATTTAAATTTGAGTTATTACCACCCTAGCTTAATGGTGGGAGGGTAGCAATAGGATAGAAAATATAAAAAAAGAAAACTAAGTGATTTGTTAATGAACTTATATTTCCTACTCCCCTTAGTATTTTTTGAATCCGTATTTTACATATATTTTTCTTCAACAAATTATTACTGACAAAGCAGCACCTGGGTGGGTAATTTTTTGAATATCTACATGTTATGTTCTGACAAAAATTAGTTCGCCGTGGTGAAAAAATGTTCCCATAAATGTTTTTAAATCTGTTATACATGGTTAAGGCTAACATTGTACCTACCTGACGGCTATGTCGGTGAAGTAATTGTCAGCAGAAATATAAAAGCGGAAAGATGTGAATAACTGCAATTATTTAGTAAACTAAGTCCTTTCTCGTTTTATTAACTTACAGCCCAATAAATGTGCAGGTCTCTAACTTTTAAAATATTTCATGTACGACTAAATTGTATTGAGGATTAAATAAATATGGTGTTTAGTGCGACAAGCACTCAAGTACAAGGTACATATGCTTCACTTACACCATTCTCTTATATTTGAATTTTGATACAGTTCGGGCTTGCATGGCGGCGGTACATGCTTTACAACCTACGCAACGCTTGAAATTGTAAAGACTACTGGGTTAATTCGCGGCAAGCATTCATCATTTGGCACCTGCAATAATGTCATTTGACGGCACGCGTTCTGTTCTCAGTCTGCGCTTACAATCCATTATGGATAAGTTTGATACTTTATTGGAGGAACCACACCGCATAGCCAATCCAATAAGCATCAATTCCATACCCCAGACTAAATTTCTATTTCTATGGGTCTTATCGGATCACATACCTAGTAATTGCAATTGCAAATATTCATGTAGAAAAATATAAGTAATTAATTTCGGCTGCTAGTTGAGATAATTCAGCGTCTTTTATGTTTATGAGTACATTGAAAAAGGACATGAGGATTAGAAAATGGACTTTGGCTAGTAGTTTTGGCTATAAACTTAATCTTATTCAAATACCTGAAACCCTTTATGAGATTGAGTTCCGCAAACATACTAGCTAATTTGTGGAACCACGTTCAGGTCAAGTTTTCATGATTATTTTTGTTAACACAATTTTATGTATCAATCTGTTGAAAAACAAATTAAGGAAAGTTTTAAGAATTACTAAATTGGGGAGAATTTTAGTTTTGATTGCACATATTATTGATATGTCGTGTGGAGGTAAAGGCGGATTACCTAGAAGGACGCTGTCTTCATCAATTTACGCATCTTACCTCCCCTTTTTACCTGACGACCTACTCCTGTAAACAGAATTTACCTCCAAACTCTCTTGTTTACAAACAACATATTCCTTGAGGCTACGCATTGTGAGCCAAGGGACTTCAGAAACTTCAATTACTCAATTATTCAGCACGTATTTACTATAGCAACCCTCATGGCTTCCGTTTAACGTCGCAGCTATTTCATTCTTAATTAAATATCGATAGCTAATGGGAGCCCCTAATAAGGAATATTTCCTTCTAACGTCATCGATACTCGGACCAAGTATAATATTGACAAAGGACCAATATATTTTTATTTACTTAGGACGTGAATACTTCGCAGGGAGCTTGCTGTGCCAGTGAAATCATATTTTTCCTCAAATCTATAAATATTCGTTCCTTCACAATTTGGCCCGCCCACACAACGACTCATTTAAGCAAAGCACCCGTAAGTTAGCTCTCATTCTTTGCGAAAGAAAATAAACAAATAGAAAAGAACAGAGAGTGAAAAATAACCATTTAATAACCCGTCACTGGAATTTCGAGTGCCTTGTATTTTTATTCTCTTCTGCATGACTGTAATTTGTCCCCAAATCTAGGCAATCATCTGACCTAATCAACTCTGACCCACAATGACTTTGTCATTCGTGCTCACTCTTTGTATGCTTATACTTCGTTTTAGTTTCCCTGATCCCTTCGCAACAAGTCCTTCATCGACTTGCTTACACTATTGCCCCACTTACTCTGGGTCGCTTAAATTTTATATTTTTTTAGAACAAAAGCGACGGACGAAACCGAAAATCGATTTTTCTCTAATTGACTTACACAGTAGTCAAATTGGGTTGTGCAAGCAGGGAAATGAGCAACAAAAAAACAAAAAAACAAAAGAAAAAAGAAAGAATGAAAAAAAACAAGTAAAAGGGCAGCTCGTTCGACCCTTTAAATTACTTCAAAATGACTGCTAAAAAGGGTATCAGCAAGGGAGGCGACTAGATGAGGGAACAGCCATTTAAATAAGGGTTTTCGGGGAATGCAAACTGAATGCGGGCTACCACGGGACGTGTTTAAAGTGCAAGTGTTGCTTTAGTAGCTTTAAAGAGTTGCCAACAGGGGTTTAAGGGGTGTGTTATCATAGCAGTATGACAACTTTGTTTCGTTGACATAACTTGCATTCCCAAATCTTAGTGAGATTGCAGAATAATTTGCTGACTTTGAGAATTTGTTATTTGTACACCCAGACACGAGATAGCAAAACAAAAAAGAAATGTACTACTTTATTGGATATAGCTCAGCGATTCCCGTGGAATTAAATAACCCAAAAGGTGCTATTGAAGGATGAAAGCCCTTGATCCGATTAACACACACTTAATACGCCTACGATGCTTCACACATTTCGATGGCTGAAGCGACGAGTTAAAAGCTACTTACGTTGGCAATTGAAAGTATGTACATAGATGTGAGCTCCGGATTTGGGAGTTGGATATATTTACAAGAAAAAAGTAATACTTGTCTTGAAGGGAGTGTTGTGTGTGGAACATTTCATCGTGTTCTAATTATAGTTTCCAGTCAGTGAACCGAATGCCATAACATCACAAAGGCTTATCGCCCAGCTAAACAGAAAGAAAGGAAATACATTTGATGAATGGTGTGGGCTTTGATGTAGTCCTCATAAAGGAAAGAGAGTTGCGTATACGTCATGCAGTGATTGTTCTCTCCTGATGTGTATGACGCTCCGGGTCTTTACACGACTCAGTCATCGCCCTGGATGTTCAGATGCTTATGTCCACTAGGCCACGACCATCCCAGCTTTTGATTGAATCATTTCCTATACCGTCGTTAGCTTCCAACCCTTGTGTCCTTAAAATTACACTGAGCCTTATAATTATTAATGATCCCTTGATCTAATGTACTCTTGGGCCACCACCCAACCCCTACATGATGACCGCCCATTGCACTGTCGTGGCAGCGATTCCTTGACGAATTCCATATTTTTGTCTAGGATTTATTTTATTTCCATTATGAAACGTAAGCGGATAATTAGCTATCCAGTAACCCTTCTCAATCACTGCCTACAAAATTCTGTCTCTGCTAATCGGTTTTTTTGATGGCGGGTCTTTTTTCATGGTACCCTTGGTTCCTACAAATTCAGTCATGCTGCAACGTTCACGGGCTACGGGAACAATAAGCTTAATGTCTTCTTATTAACTTCTTCTTGGCCGTCATCCATCTTCATTATTATCGCCGTAATCACCATCTTTCATTAATTCATCATATTTTTCGTCTTTCACAGCATTATCACCCACTTCATCTTAATTTGTATAGTCTTATTTTTCCACTACTTACATGTCGCAGTCAAGGTTGCTGTGGCGTCTTCGTCTTAATTGTTTACTGCTCTTGAATGGTATGGGAAAGAAAGATATGATCACTAGACAAAAGCTTTTCTTCAAGTTGCTAAGTTTCGATCGTAGTTATAGCTAACCACATATATTTCGACGTTTTCTTAATACGTGACGACTGATGAATCGCGCTACCAAAATTAAATGTAATAACTTTTGTGTACATAAGTAATTAACCTACTAAGTTATTTTTTTACTTGCAGACTGCTTATTATATTTAATGAAATGGACAATTGGGATGATGAAACTCAAATTTGAATTGTGCGACGCTATTATACACTGGAGTCAGTTGCTTCCGTCCAAAGGGAGTTTCGACGCACGTTTTGCGGCACGCCACCGTACATATGGACCGTAATGAGGTTGGTAAAACCTTTTGTCGAGTGAAGGGCAGTCGCTCGAAAGTCTTACCACCGAAATCCTTGAGTTCGGACACAAGAAACAGGCTACTCCAAGCGTTTCTGCACACAATAGTTGACGGTCATTGCAAACAATGGTTAAGGTTAGGTTAGATTATAGTGGCTGACTTCCGAGAAGGTAGCCATACTTATGCCAAAGGCAGGCTCGTTGTGATGCCACAATTATATAGTAGATCCTAATCCCCACACCATCTGGAGTGTCCAATTGACTAAGTCTGCGAGATGAGAGGGCATGGTAGTTACAAGGAAGGTGAGTCTTACCACCGAAATTCTTGAGTTCGGACACAAGAAACAGGCTACTCCAAGCGTCTCTGCCCAAAATAGTTGACAGTAACTGCAAACAATGGTTAAGGTTAGGTTAGATTAGAGTGGCTGACTTCCGAGAAGGTAGCCATACTTATGCCAAAGGCAGGCTCGTAGTGATGCCACAATTATATAGTAGATCCTAATCCCCACACCATCTGGAGTGTCCAATTGACTAAGTCTGCGAGATGAGAGGGCATTGTAGTTACAAGGAAGGTGAGTCTTACCACCGAAATCCTTGAGTTCGGACACAAGAAACAGGCTACTCCAAGCGTCTCTGCCCAAAATAGTTGACAGTAACTGCAAACAATGGTTAAGGTTAGGTTAGATTAGAGTGGCTCACTTCCGAGAAGGTAGCCATAATTATGCCAAAGGTAGGCTCGTTGTGCTGCCACAATTATATAGTATATCCTAAACCCCACACCTCTGGAGCGTCCAATTGACTAAGTCTGCGAGATGAGAGGGCATTGTAGTTACAAGGAAGGTGAGAAATGGTTTCATTACCTCTTCATCTTTCCAGGTTCTACAGAAATCGTTAAAGGGTGTACCTAGTCTTGAGGCGTGAGTTTCAAAGGGACAGTGCCCGGTTATGACACCGGTGAGAGTTCTGAGATGTGGCCTACTCAATATGATTAGGTCGCGTGATCGTTTTGGATCAATATCAGATCATAATTGCTTTGTGATGAGGCACCCAGTGGCAGCGGACCATCTAAATTTGATGATAGACGTTGATGTGGTGGCATTTCTAACGAATTCGTCCACTTCACAATTGTCTGTGATGTCACTAGACTTTTAGTTGGCTTGGTAATATCATCGGCGTACTTGTTACACAACCCTACAGCGTTTTTTTGCAAAAATTAGTGAGTATGTCACAATGGCGAAGTGCGTCCAATTTGAGAAACCGTTATTACTCAACAGTATTTTTACTGTTTCCTTTTCCTTACCTATCGTTTTTTGTTAAGAGCCCTGTTTTCAGACTTGTGCGTGAATTTATGCTTCAAACTACTAGATTGTTAATCGGTTGTCAAGTTCAAAGCATTACGCTTCAGATGACGTTAAGCTACAGACCTTTATAGCACTTTGAAGAGCGACTTTTAATTTTAATTGCAACTGCGAGTAGTATCCTCTTTCAAGTACGGTCATGATCCTCCTTCAAACTCTCCTTGTAATCCGTCTGCCAAGTACTCCATCCTAATAATGTGAATCTTTGTCATTGATGTTACTGTGTTCTGGAACCCACATGAGTTGAATATACAGGGTTCAGTATATATTATAAGGTTAAATTACAAGCAATTTGATTCCCGCAGACTTTTCGATCGGTTTGGAATATTGCAAGAAGCTTCGTCAAATAGTGGACGAGGACGAAGCCATGCTAATATTTCCCTCTTCGATATACACGGTATTTTCAAGAAGCAGAATTGTTGAATATGGAAGATTCAAACCTAGAAAATTCACCATCAAATGGAACTTCATCGAGCTTGAGGCACAGTGTTGTGCGCAGTTTCCTCATCTTGCATCGTCGGGCCATAAGTTCTTCGAAAAAAATGGACGTCCACTGAGGACCGTTATTTGAAAATGTTACAAGTATTTTTTTTACAGAATTACCCCGAAAAGAATAATTTTCAACCCGGGAATCGAGCCTAGGCAGCAAGGTTAAGTTGAGTAGTGGTCGACGCTCGTACTTACAACGCGACGCCCTTCACACGGCACAAAACCATGCGCACAAATATTTCATTAACCTGTCGGATCTGTTAAATCGTATACAGTAATTCTTTTGCAAATGTCGTGTTAGAAATGTCCCTTCGTCCAATTAGGCTATGTAACCACTAGCTAATCACTTAGTATATTTCATGCACTTGATTTCCTGAGAGATGGCTGCACCCAACAAAGTGTAATGTCTCTTCGACACACCTTACATCTAAGTTTCGGTTCAAGCTCACTTTTTCTGCAGAAATAAAAAAAAAAATAATTTACTGTCACCCATGGAAATTGCATTTCATGTCAAGTTCGGCGCACCCTTTTAATAACCAGAAGCGGACAGCTTGCCTTCGCTAAGACCCACTCGGAATTATTAAGTCAACGTTATGACCTCGCACATCAGGAAAATATCCTTCGTACTTTCCTTACGTAAATATATCAACATGACAACTATCTTTTCACCCACACCTTGGTCATGTATCATAGATACGATCTTGTAATCACCAACGCAGTTTACTTCGACCGGCATAAACTACAATTGAAGCATGACAGTAACCTTACCTCAAGGACTCGGAAGCGGCCAGCATTGAACTGAAGCGCTTCCCACCCTCCAAAAAGGAAAATCTCATGTAATTTGTTAACTCCCCCGACGAGGCTTTGAACGGAGGTCAGTTGTAATGTCTTCAGGATTTATAGAAGTCTATTACTGGGGATCAACTTCGAAGGTTCGTACGTCTCTATGAAAAATTCATGCGCCTTCTTGGAAAGTTATAATGACACATCTTCATGGTCTTCATGGGTCCGTGGCATCGCAATGTACGGGAATGATTAACACCGCCTCTTCTTATGGGGCCAGCAGTGCTGTGTGGATGTGTATGTGTTTGAGCTACGACTACTTGAACTACAAGCGGCTACGTTAAAGTGTGCCAACACAGTGATTGTGGCGTGGTGAGTGGTGCAGCGTAAAGCAGATACGAAGGTGTTTCGGGGAATACCCACCCAGGCGGAATACGTAATTTTCGGTTGTTGGGTTGTGATTTATGCCCTTGGTTGAAGGTCTGATTTCATTGGCATGAGCCAGAGTGAACTTTTTCACTCTGCGATATTGTATAAATAAGTTAGGCATTCGAGATTTATTGTCGGTCTATGTGTGGGCATATCAATTCAATGATTAAAATTCCTGGAAATCAATTGGGGTTGCGGCTGGTATATATAAGAACTCAATGACTTGGCCGCATCTTAAAGATTGAAATAAATATTTATCAGGCGAAATTTTGTTGTGTTTACACTTTTGGCTTCTGTGCTTGAGGTATATTCCCTGTGTCAACTTATGAAAACATTCATTGAATTCATGCTTTAAAAGTGGATGTTTGTGGATCTTTATCTACAACATGGCTGCCGAGATTTGGATTTAATTTGATAGATGGATTGCTTATATTCTGGATCTGGATATAGACTCGGCAGATATCGGAAAGGTCGGTAGAATGGTCTTCATGGTCAAGGAAGGACACCTACTAAGACCCGAGCATGACACTGAGTGTAAGTAGGTGAATGTCATGTGTGGGTGCCCTGACACCCTTATGGCCGTGGCTTAGACCATTGTGCTGGGTCCACTATGCCCTTACAAATTCTAAGAACATACCGATTCATATTTGAATCTAGGGAGTTCTTTAAATTCAACACCGATTAACTTTACGAAAAGCGTCTTTCGAGGAACAGACTCCTTTTTTCTGCTAAGTCTGGGCATTCGTAAAGCAGATTTTGGATAAATTATATTTCTTCCTCATCTCTGCAACCACTGCAAAAGACATTATGCAGTGTGTTCATATGCATTAAATGAGTACTTATGACACAGTGTCCAATATGGAGTCCTCTCAAAAAGGCTTTGCAGATACAAAATATCAATCAATTATTATCATGTCTATCAATTATGTTGTTTTATTTGTACTCAACCAAAGATCACTTGCGGCTGCTCTAATACCCAGGCCTAGTTCTGGCTGTAGCCAAAGATTCCTAGAGTTTAATTTTTCTTCTGACTGTCTTTTCGCTTCCTTGGATTCCGAGTTCATCAAGGATCTCAGTAAGATATTATCAGAAAAAATTGAGTGCACGATTTGCGGTTAAGTTGTGGTCCGTCAAGGCAAGTTCTACCTTGTATGTCACATCCACTTCGTCTCAAAATACGGATCAATAGTAACGAACAAAATTACTCACTGTATTTAAAACTGGAAGGTAACAAAAGAATATACTTCTCAGAAAACAGTCACATCAGCTTTGAGCTGAAACTATCTTGTTTCTCTTAAACAATCCACAATCCCCCAAGCTGCAGGGCTGTCTGGTAACGTCATAAAAGACTTAGCACCCTGGCAAGTAAGAAAAGGTTAAGACTGAGAAATCACCAATGAAAAGGCAGACTTCTAAGGAAATCAATTGACCAAATAAATGCCGTATCCAATTCTAGAACAGTCAGAAGGAACTAACACACTCCAAAAAAATCAAGGGGTTCGATTCGAGAAGACCAAAGAGTCCCTAAATTTTATCTTAATTACCGAAGACCGCGGCGCACTTACTTTTCGCTATCACCTGTATAAAATGGGGCACAGTAGCTCAGAAAGCTTTAGACACTTTGAATAATCAAAGGATACAATGGAACACCTACTGGTCGAGTGTCAAAATCTGACACCACGCATATATTAAATACCGATCAGAATCAACTTAATAATAACAGACATCAAATTTCTCAAGGCAGCTATGAAGCTCTAGGTAAAATAAAGAGGCAAAATAGATCTATCGTGGTCACAGTGCTATGTGATTGTAATAGCCACTCCCCATTCTCTTCATTCTTTTACCCAAGCTCGTTGAGACGTCGAAGATTAGGGCGATATCTCGTTGTGTTATTACCGTATGTACCTATATATACGAATGACAATTCTCCGGGGCTAGGGTAAGTAACAGACTACTGGCAGTCTTACGTTCTGTGCTGTTGTTCAGCATCTAAGTATGATGGCGTGACCATTAATTTGTGTCCAAAATCCGAGCTTCTGAGCCTCAGGATCGATGAGGCTACACTATTGCTGAGGGTGGAAGATAATACCCGTCGGTGTTGTTCTAAGACAACCTGTTATTTCTTCGTAAGTTCGATCTTTGGATTTCGGTTAGCTTTGAGAGAATATATAGCTTTCTACGATATCAGAGAACCGTTCGTAATGGTGGGTCTTACGATCATGGTATATAGTCTTCTTAAAACGGTCCTACGTACATCCCTTTCACATGAGTGTGCTGTCTATGAGAGGTTGGGTTCAACTTAATTTATAGTTGGACAGTTGAACTTAGGAATGTTTCTCTTTCTGGTAGAGAGCAGTTGTTCCGTTTTATTCGTGTTAACGTTCAATTCGCTTCTCTAGACCTTTCCTTTATTTGTTTGCTAAATTGGAAAACATTTGTTTATTTTTCTTTAAGATGAATTTCTTGTATGGCTTTGTAATAACCAATATTTTTTGTGCTTTTCCTTCATGTGCGAACGCAATCAAATCATAAGGTTTCCCCATACGCGAGCAAGCTACAAACATGTGAGAAAGAGTTATGTATGTATTTTCCAAAATCAAAGTACACCATTGCCCCTGCGCTTTATCGATGGTCATTGCAAAAGCCTGTTTTTTATATGACTGAAATGACAACCATAAATGAAGTATTACGGAGGTGACCGATTTCACAGCTGATTGACTGACTGACTGACTTTTTGACAGACATTCACAACGAAATAATGTGAATGCCATTCTCTGATTGGTCAATTTGGTTTAAGGAAATGATATAAATCAAACCAGTTGTTAGGTCCATTTTATCCAGATTTCACAATCTAATTCACAAAAGATAAAAATAACACTTAACCAGTATCAATTTGCAAAATGATACGACATAAAATGAAAACACTCAATTTGTAAATCTGTAGCAAATATCTGCAATATCCACAGAAAAATAATGTAATTAAACCGATTCTGTCATTTCGACATTATTACAAATTCAAGCCGCATGCCGAATACTTCTGTCCATCAGTGTATGCACATTTTGTTTGTTTAAAAACGGCCTACTGATAAATTCACTTTTATCAAAGTTGAAATAGTCGTTGGCTGCTCGTTTTTCTTAATTTTTCTTTCCGTAAGAACCTTCTGCAAAATACTAGGAAACATAGAAAAAAAAAAGATGAATGAAATCGTTAAAGGTGTTCTCTCTCTCTTTATATATATATTTATAAGAATACACAATTTGAATTACTACTTTTCTGTGACTTACTACTTCGGCGTGAACAACTACAAATTGGCAAGTCAGAGAAATAAGAACAACTTTGTCTTTATCCCATCCTTTGTATGATTGCAATTTGTTTCACTGGCAACACTAACAGTTTATTCGTATATTAAGCTGTAAGCTGAAATGACGCACACACTCACATTTCTTCAGTTTCTCACAAAATTTGTTGTATGGCTTCATCATTTTGGATGTTACTTCTTCTTTTTTCATCTTCTTAATTACTAACGCACAACTGCTGCTCTATTTTCCAAATTATAACCTCCATTCATTCGCATTCATAAGAATACTTGGCTCCTCTGAATAACCACAGCTGCCACCACCATTACGGCAAGAACGTTCAGTAAGGTCCCCTGCTGCATATCTAAATATCTCCAGACACACCAAGCATCCCTTTGCAACTAATTGCAGTGCACTCGAAGGATACTCCATTGAAATCAACTCATGTTAAATTAGTTGTGTGTGCAGTAAATGGGCCCTCCAACATTTGAGAGGCAAGCGGCAGCAGCAGCGCACCGATGTTTTGAGAACCGCCCATTAAAATTAATTTAAAATTTGAAAAGAGCATCTCATTACGCTACTCTGTGTACGTAGTTTCATTTATCCTTTAGAAATATTCTCAAATGGACGCATATCCTGGTTCTCTTATTCTTGTTTGCACTTTTTTATGAGTTTAATGTTGCGATCCTTTCGCGCTGTACAGCACTCGAAAACGGATAATAATTTACATATTGTACATGTAAAACTACTTGACGTTTTGTGTAACGAATTCGCTTCTTCCATTTATAACCATGTTCCCCTCGAGAATCGAGGTCGAACAGTATAGGGTACTCACAAACGTCCTACACTCGTATGAAATGCGTTTCAAGCTGCGGAAAGTTGCGCTTGATCGTGCAACTAACAAAACGAAATAAATACAACGATGAACACAGTCTATATGGCTTGTATGTTGCCTGGTTAATTGACTGTTCACACAGTGCTTACTCGTACGAAGCCGATTGATTCGAAACAAAAGGCTCTGCCGGCCACAGACTTTCCATTCACCGCAGCCGAGTTGAAACAAGCTAAATAAACAGGAGGAAACATGAGTTTGATGTGATCTTTCGCACCCAAAGTGCGAAGACCATGCAGAAGGTAGTAAAGTTTAAATTTTAAAAGAGGCAGAAGAATATTCACGGACTCAAGGACTCAACCTTCGCTCCGAGACCCTGAATGGGGTTCATTATACATGCAAACACCCTACGACACTCACAAACAACCACACGCCAAGTCCAAAAGAATGAAGAAAATGAGGGAAAATGCTAAATATGCAAAATTCATTCATTGTGCGGCTTGATGTTTCCTTTTCTTTCATTTTTGTTTTTTGCCTTGTTCACTCAGACGCTCTCCATCTTTTCGTGGTAGTTTTCACGTGGCATTTTCCATGTTCAACAATTCGTAATCTGTTGTGAAGAGGGCGAAAATTAATAAGAAGGAAAGTTTTATTTGCACCGTGGGGTGCTTCTTCTGGGATCATTTACATATCATGCTGAGGGTACCTATTTCAAATTGAATTCGGGTGAGGCATACTAAAATTGTATACTTTACAAGTTTCTGTACATTTTCTTTTTTTTGTTGCTTGTGCTGAAAATATTTCGTAGGTTTTATTTCATTTTAGGTACATAGACGATGAGATGAAAGTCTTTTTTATTTGGGACTCTAGGGCTCAACATTTTTGTAATGCTAACTTAATGCAAATACTTAAGAGCATCAGATTGCTGGATGCTTTGTTTTTTTTATACGACTGTCGTTTCTTTGGCGTGTTCTGTGAAGACGAATGAATTTTTTTGGTCAAGATTAGCTCAGTTCGTATGGCGGGTATGGCGGGATCCTGAAATGGTTGGCAAAATTTAGTTGCTTTATGCTACTAGGCAGTAAACGTGGGTAAAATTCTTTGAAAACTAGCTGGTTAAGGCCATGGCCGAGTTAATTAGTGCAAAACTTCGGCATTCGTGAAAACGCTTGCGTTCCTAAAGCATCAAGGCAATGCTAGTCAGTCTAGTTACGATGTGATTTGTATTTTGTTGCAGAATTGGGGGAATCTAAAATGTGGACCTCTTCATTGTTTTGATGATAACCAGTCAGCTATCACGTAATTTCAGAAAAATGAGGCATTGCAAAATCAGCTTTTGGTGATTTTATAAAAATGCAACCAATTTTGGAATTTTTCATATTTTTATGAAAAAACGAAATCAGAGAAACATAAAACTAATTAAAACAAACCAATGTTATGTATAACTTCGGGGAAACTAGAGCAATTTATGATTTCATCGAATCCTATCTATTGTATTTCACAAACGATGATACTTTAGCAAACTTAACCAAAAGTTATTCCGCAGTTTTCTAAGATAACATGCAACAAACTTGAAAGATACTTAAATGTCAACTTTTTTTGTCGGTGGTGATTTTTTTGAACTTACTTGAAAAATTTAGTTCTTGGAATTCCACATCAAAATCTCGTTCAACAACAAACATCAGCTTTTGATGAGTCCTTTCAAAAAATTGCGGCAAGATGGGGGCAAGATTAGGCAAAGATGAGGGCGGTCAAGTGCACTGCGCTCAATCAATCAAGATGTAGATCAATAATAACATCTTTTGTAAGTTCTCTAGTTTCTGGTCTACTAATCTACATGACACACATTGTCAAGCACAAGAAGCGGAAAATGATTATTTTTATTAATATTTATCATTACTATGTTCCTATGTTGGAACGTGTAAGCTGGGTAGATAAAACAACACCTTTGTACGACGCAAGAAGATGACAATCCCGTACTTGCTGACAGTCTCAGACTCTAGTAAATAAAAAAGTAGAAAATTGCACCTTCCTGACTCGCAGGGAACGTGACACAAATCGTTCGTGTCACTGTGGACAGTTCCTTAAAACGGGTATATTTCTTAAATAACAAATGTTCTCGACAGTGCATTTATATTTCAGTTGGCATACACTTTATCGTTCCTTCCGTAGACATTCCCTTGATCGAACTAGGGCATGAATAGAAACTGAAATTTGTAAACTGAATATACCTAAGACGATGAAATTTACTAGGAACTTGTAATTTCTATAATTTCAACTAAAAAATGTCATTCTTAATCTTTTTTACAAAATTATTTGCATACTTTCTTCACTTTTACCTTTTAGTAATTTCAATTATAAGAATTTTTAGTTTTTCATTTAAGTTAGCACTACTAATAATTAACTCTTATCATCTTTTTTAGTTGAATAATGATATTTGAGAATTTAACCCTCATCACATCCTCAACTGTGCGTAGATTTCTACCCATGTGGAAATTTAGTTGGTTTTCCATGTCATTTTTTCCGAAATCTTTTGTAGAAATCTAAAGAAGAGGGTAGACGTGAATAAGGATTGTAATAAATTCAGTAAATTTCGGAAGTTTTCAATACGTGGTTTATGAGAAAAAAATTAAGAATAAAAGAAGCTCTTGCGGAGTTTTTTACGCAAAGATTAGATGAGAGTTAATCAAGCTTTCTCTTGACAGATATACTCTGAGATAGATGTGGAACTCTGAATTTTAAGATCTGGTCTTGTCATGAATTGAACGTAGATACATACTGCCGATACCGGAAACATATTGACTCAGTTTAAACAAAACTTGACTCCTATCATTTTAACATTGTATTATCAAACCAACTTCTCTGCTGTTACACTGGATTTTGTTGACTTGTGTGTGGAGTTGGAATGATTGACAATTATATTCGAATCTTAATATTTTCATATGAGCCAAGATCGTTGTATATTTATCATATCCATTAGAATATCCACTCAACTTCATCGCTGGTTTGTTTGGTTTTTGGTTTTGGTTATCCAAATAGTGATGTTCGGCACCGATTCGGGCTGTGCTTTTAAGCCTATCTTGATCATTTGGTTTCAATATTTGAGACGTTTGAATTTTATAAGCATTTGTAAAACAGATATATTTTCAGCAGAGCGTTCACAATTAAGTATGTCCTCAGAAAAGGTAGCGTCTTAAATTTTTTTTATTATACATATTTTTCTATGATTACGTCGACCATATTCTTATAAAGCATGAAAGGTAGCAACTACAAATTTCCTATATTTGAACCACGTTGCCACATTATTAGCGCATTCAGCATTAGCGAGGGCGATATTGTGAATAGTCAAGCCTGAGGCTAAATATAAACTCGGATGACAGTTCAGTGATTGAAACAGGGAAGTCAAATCAGAACTACAAATTGGATAGGAGATTATATACTGTGTGCATATTTGACAAATTCAGTAGGGAAGTGTCAGTTTTAATTAACTTCGGTGTTGACTGCTGACATTTCCACATTTATTGAAAACCCAAATCAGTAGAAAACAGAGAACCTTCAACAAATACGACTGTGATTGAAATTTAAATTTCAACAATTCACGCAAGTATACTTAGAATCACCTGCTTTGATACACACATATATTTCTTTCGAAAGTGAATTAGTTTTAATTAATGTTTATTCTAGGTCCAGGTACAGTGCTAGCTGTAGTCCCCCCGATAATATTCTTATTTTTCTCCCACCATTTATTCAAACTGAAAATCACATTAGTCGTATACATAATATAAAATGTGACACAAAATAAATCATGATTTGAATTTGCCACCATTTTTGTAGTAAATTGTTGGCAACAATGAAAAAACAAAATAATTTAAAGGCTTTTCTCAGTACTTTTTTGAAAATGAAGAGGTCGAGCAATGAATGTTACTGGTCTTCGATATCACGACATGATAGCGTAGTTCTTTCAATCGAAATCGGATGATAATTATGTGGAAAACATGCGCATTCAACAACGGTGGAACATGCCCCACAGCCCGTGAAACAATTCAATGACTGCATAAGACATTTCCTTGTCATCTACACTCTCGATTCGGTGTTCAGGATGGGCTTTCTAGTTCTATGCAAAATTTTAACAAAAGAGTGACTGTGTGCAAACAAAGTCCTATTTTTTTGGTCCCCTATGTACTGATGGCGCTTGGAGGAGGAGACTGAATGATACGCCATCTCAGATGGCTAGGCCATGTAGAGCGAATGAGCACCAATGTCGCGGCCCAAAAAGTCATCGACTCCAACCCCGAGGGACAACGCGTAAAAGGAAGTCCACGGGTCCGGTGGTGCACGCAGCAGGAAAAGGATCTCAGTCAGCTGATCATGCATGGCTGGAAACAACTAGCACAATACCGTGCTAGATGAAGAGGTATGTTGGCTGAGGCCAAGGTACACTCCGGACTGTACTGCCAGCCAAGGAAGAAGTAGAAATCTGCAAGCAAAGTAGTGCAGTCCATTTGCTTGGTTTCTATTTCTATAAATTACCTTAGTCTATGTAGGGTAATGACTATGATAGAAATATTTACATATCGAAAAGTGATTGCAAAAGTTTTGCCCGTTGTTTCGCATCCAAATTCTTTTTTGTTCCAAGCCCGAAGTTATCTTCACTTTATGAACTACAAATTATTTTTTTATTATATGTAGGATCCGAGCAGAACTCAATAAAGAGAAACAGATTTTAACTTGAAAAGCAAACGAGTGTATTAATTAAGAGGGATGAACTGCACACGACAAACGCCGACAACCAACTGCACCGAAAACTGTATTCTGCTTTTTTTGCCAAAACTTAGTGATATTTCTTGCGTTCATAAAAACCGGCTTTTTGACCAGACCCATCTTTTTTCTAACATTTTTGCCAACATCCAATTCAGATCGTTATAGACCTTGAAACCATCCAACCGGTATGCCCCAAGCCGGTTCCACTAAGGCGATACATTTAGCACATTCCGTCCAATCATAATGTCGGTTTTCGACTCGAAGGCCATCGCCAAATGTTGCTGGTATGAACTTAGAAAATTGATATTTACACATCTAACGAAAAAATCAAAATATTGTCTATCCACTAGCTTAACTAGTTTACTGTGAACATTCTTAGGTCCAGCTCTTACTTTTCAATTTTCACACACGAAAATATTTTTTTTCCACGAATTAGGCCCGGACCCACCCCGATATCGTTTCATTGTGCTCAGCAAACAAAAAGGCAGGCAGTCAGAGAATTTATTTCGAAAAAAAAAGAAAATAATATACGTTGGGCCTGATTAGGCCCAGCTGACCATTCTAGGGTTAAGATTGAATTAATTTTTTAACCTTTTGTATCAATGACTTAGGGAAGCAATAAAGTAAAATATTCTACACAGTAAAAACATTAATTTTTTTGTCTCCGTGGTGTCCTGTATACTATCATCTAATTCATCGATTATAATATCAATTTTCATATTCAATCCCACACAGGCCGCAGAAAAAAAACTGCATATATCAACCACTTTCAATTTCTTACATCTGCAGTACATTTGTAAGAATGATATAATGATGTGATGTAATTGCTTTGAAGCTCAATACTTTCTACTAAGACATATCTCCAAATCAACCATTTTCACGAATGACACTAATATCTCTTATAGCAACAATAATGTGAAAAAGCATTCAATCCTCGGTATGTACGTCGATTATACACTAATGTAAATGAAATCACCACTTATTCGTGGCGTCGGAAAATGTCCTTATATTTTCTTAAACGTCTGAAAAAATTTTCATTTCCTCCGACCCAAGCATGAGTACAATTTGAGCTTAGTTTGATAAGCTCACATGTTTGGTACCTGTTAAATATGATCAAAAAGTGGTCGATATAACCAGATTAAAACGCAAATATTGTGGGATACATCATAAGAACATCCTCCTAATGTCTTCTACCTTTCACGGGTTCTCGTTATGCCAACAAAAACGTGAAGCTAGCTGTGGCATTCGCCCCGTTCTAGCAATTTACCACAACACCCGCCCCGAAAGGAATGTTAATCAATTTTACCCGTGAGGTACAATAAAGTTTGAAACCCCACAACACTAAATGGAATGCTGTCACCAGACCAGTATTTACCACTCATTACAATCCACAAACATTTGAAAGCACGGAATACATTTTTCACTTAGAAGGAGAGCAGTGAGATTCAGGAAGAAACTTTTGTTCCTAATATTCCTGTAATTTTACAACTTCATGTCTTCACATTTATATCTTGAACAATAGTATGCCAAAACACATCTGTGGCACGCAAATTTTCGAAGAAATTTCAGGGAATGTTCGATTTGTGGCTCTATTTCTGAAAAAAAGTCCGATAATGCGATTCAGTATCAAACTTACAATGAATTGGTTGATTGCACTCCAAAGGACCCAAAAGCAAACTACGTGAGTTTACACACATTTTTAAAATCAAAATCAATTTTAATTATACAAATGAACTCCTGCTTTTCCCTCACATCAAATTATCATCAGAAGCACCTCTCTGGATTGCATTAATTTATGTTCGATTGAATTCATTTTCACAACCGGTACGGGTCGTATTACAATTTACAGACCAGTAGAGATGTAGGATGTGCACATTGTAAACAGAAACCTTTTATCGCTTTGCCAAAATCAACTTTATGCATTTTTAATTTTGTACCGTGATGTGGATGTCCATGGGGGCGTTACATTTTGTATGTACTCTTGTCGTCATCATATTGGAGACATTTCTGTTGTTATAGGTCAAACAAAATACAATAGGTCACATTGATATGACATTCATCGGGAATTCATGTACTTTTAATGGTTAATCATTTTGTTTGTAGCACTTATGAAAATGTTTATTTGTATTTTATCTGAGTTATGTGTCATTCGAGTAAAGTGTACTCAACCGCGATGTGGGTGAAATAAACACGTTTCAGTAAATATAAATGGTGTATGTTACCACTTGAAAACGGTAACAAGGAGTGCCTTTAAAGACTAAACACTGGTTGGTAGATCAAATTTTGGAAAATAAATTCAAGTTATTCAATCGTGTACTCTTTGTGGCAAAATGGTTTTTTATTTAAATGCTCTTAACACTTTTGCCGCGATTCAAACATTGCCTTGCCGACATATCAAAAGGAAATCATGATCCTAAAATGCAGGTGCTTTTCTTAAAATTGCCTTAAAATGCTCATGATTTCTCTCACCAAAGAATGAAAGACCAGAATGTCTGCTGCAATTTGCTAATTAAATAATTACTTGCTATTCAACAGTATAGTTTTGCGATCTCAACAAATTTCTACACAGTATAGTATGATGAATAAATCCCAAGCGTTAAGTTCCTTTGAATAGAAACTGACTTGAAGAATATCAGGAATCAAGTGCAGTACATTCCCGATAAACCATTATCGAATCAGCTAAAATGTACATCATTGCTGACGCAGTAACGACAACTTTTCAAAAGGCAAAAACTTGAAAAATGCAGCTTTTACTCCACGAATTCTTCCTCTGATTTTTGTTTTTGTTTGTGTTCTGATTTTGGCAAAGATAGTGTTACATGTTACTTTAAGGCCACTGGCTTGATAGACACATGATAGTGTATGAATGTGTGTATTGTGTAAAACTTAATTCTTTGCCAGTTTCATAAATAATTTTTATGATCTGTCGTAGAAATTACGGTTAAAGCATTTAACCTTCGAAATTCAAGTCTGCCATTTTTCTATCGATACAAAATGTTTTGATGCCCTTCGAGCACAATAATAGTGCATATTAAAACAAATCAGTTGATATATCTGGCATAAGTGAAACCGACGTTCGGATTTTTATTTCAAAAATCAGAGAATGGACTCCACGTTCCATGGGCTGAAAAAAGATAGTCTGATTGAAAATTTTCGAATCTCCAAAAACTGCCAAACTCTTAAATCAAACCCAAAAACCTCGTTTTCTACATTGTACAGAGTTTTTTTTTTCAAAACAAAATAATGTGTTTATATTAATGCTTATGTGGGGCGCCGTGGCGTAGTGAGTAAGTACATCGACTCCTACGTAGAGGGTGCCAGGTTCGATACCCGAATTTACCACCTATCATAATTCACTGGCCCGCCTCTTTCGAGTCACTGGCAATGCTCAAAGAGTATTCCTGTCTAGAAAAGGCTTCCTAACTTCGCCGTTCGGAGTCGGCAATAAACGGTATCTCCCTTCCACGCGTGAGATAACAATAGCTCGCACAACAAGAGCTAGGCCCTAGTACGCTTCGGACTGTGCCGCCATCCATATGATATTATTATTATTATTATTATTAATGCTTATGTATTGTAAATATTTTAATGAATTTACATGTGGTTTTTATATTTTTATATTTGTTATTTGGTTCTCATCTAAGTGTTATATTGCACAATTGGAACTTAGCTTTATTAACCACAATCATTGCAGCTACCGCGAATTCTTTTAGTTGCGATACTCGAGATAGCACTACTTATATTATAGACATACTGACCAATCAGACACAAGATTTCAAGATAACTCGTCAATGGGGGAATGGAGAATCACCTATCAAATAAGATATCCCTTTAATAGCTGATTTCCTTATAAAACCGCACCCAACTCATATACAGACATTGAAGAAAATAAAAGAAAAAAAAATTCCTAAACAGTCGAAAAAATCCATTTATATGTCAGTTAAATCTTTTGATTTATAAGAGAAATAAAAAATTCGCTAATTGCTTACTTGCATTGTATCTGAACAGAGATGTTTGTATAGAACAGAGATCTTTTGGAAATCAATTAGTTATTGTAAATTCATTCATAATTTAATTTATGCACAATATCACCGATTGCAAAACAAATGATTATTGACAGTGGGCTTCACTGTGGGTTTCTTAGCTTCACTGAATTGTTCGAATATACAAACACTCTCGAACAAGGTACAATAATGATACACGCTGTTTGATTTTTCCAATCACCAGCACGCCCAATAGTCAATCAGCTTATTTATTCTTGAAATCACATTCTATCTTGACTTCAAAAAGACAGGTACAATATCGAAATTATGCGTGAAGTTATCCGAATTTAAGGAGAAGTTGAAGAATCATTGATTCAATACTCTTCATTATTGTTGTCCCGAGAGTGTGTTTAGTTTGTCATACTGCATCAACGTAGACACATTCATTCAGTTCATGTTCTAACCTATGATTTTTGTATTTTACTTGGCATCGATAAAAATAGACGTGACTAGATATGACTATGATCTGGCGCCACTTGGCCTTGCATGTGCAAGGGAAATCCGCAAATTTAGCAAATCAAATATTAAGTAGATGCCTTAAACTGAATATGGAAGATAATGTGATGTGATTTAAATCGAATGAACTGCGCCCGTGTAGTGTATGCTCTTTCTGATCTAGGTCATAAAGTTGAGTGCTATTACTTAAGCTTGAAGCTCCACTAACATTAAAAGCTAATTAATTGAATGGAGTTAGGAAAGGGAATAGGGTTTGAGCCTCATATATTGTAGAATAACCCTAGACGCTACCCTTAAAGCCTTCATTGAGTTCGAGCAATCTAGGGACATGAGCGCGTCTTTCCTATTATTAGCGACCTGACAAAAATGCGTGCGCGCTTTTTATGCCTAGTTCTAACCAGATCAAAACAAAGAAAATTTGTACCACGCCGAAATTCCCAAACGTGCAGCATTGTATTCCGAGAAGTGAGGGTAGGTCCTGTGAATGGCATGACCTGGTTATACGACAGGAAATGTCGAAAGAAATTGCTAAGTTTCACCAAAACATTACTCCATGCAGTCGACATATCCGAGGTTACCCAAGTGAACTGAAGCGACAAGGTTATTCCTTGTAGAGAAACCTGAAAGCCAATTTACAAGTCATAACATCTCATTGTAAGAACCATAAAACATGTTTTCGAATTATTTTCTACTTCTGTTAACAAGGTGAAATCCTGTATGAAGTCTCGACCATAAAAAGTGTATCGCACTTTATTGCCAAAATATTGTGGCTCCGTCGGGATGGCCTTCAAGCGGCATTTGTAAGAATCGTTAAAGTTTTTATTTTGCTCACAAATCACAGGATTTGACGGTTCCGGATATGCTTACTGAAAGAAGCGGAAAACGGTTGTAAACTTTGGCACGCAGGTTTCACTATCAAAAGTAAGTCATGCCAAACAGCAGTCAACGGCTAACGATTCAAAATGAATTATTCAACCATCCATAGTTTGCATTCATCCATATGTACATTCATAATGTTCATAACTTATGTATGCCAAAAGAGTTGAGTGTTGACTAGAGTAGTGTAGTCTGCTAATTACCTTTTCAATACAGGACAGTACAGGTGCAGCGCTCTCTGCCAGCTTATCTCCAACTCCTGCTTACATATGTGTACACTCAACTTTGCAATTTGCTAATACACTTCGCTCACATGCACAAGTATCGTTTCACATATGTTTTGAAATTAATATTAATTTATGTGTTATCCTTTGAAAATTCCACTCCACAACAAAACTAAACCGCAGCGGGGGGATGCGGGTATGCAACGCTCGAGAGTTGATATCTTGTTTGAACTTCACTTATTGCCATACAACTGAATTGCACTGAACTCTGAACCGGAAATAGAACGGAATAAATTATTTAGAAAGTTTTTGTTGTGGCTCTTATTAATATCTCCCCCAGCCAATATAAACCACCAACCGAGCGAACGGCACTTGTAATTACTTTAAACGTTTCCCATAGTCAAGCACACAAACCGCATCGACACACGCACCATCATCAATTACGGAAAACAACGTGAAGGAAAGAATCTTTTTTTTCTATTTTCTTTTATCGGTATGCTTTAATCTACTGCTGCGTATAATCCACACAAGATATCCTTCCTCGTGGAAACAGAAAAACGAATTGTACTGCTCTACATGACACCGCACGGCGTACCAGAGTTGTGGGAGCAACCAGACAGAGTGAGACCCGTGAGACGAGTTGTCTTAACGTGATACAAAAACCAACTGAAAATGAGGATCCTGGTGCCAAAGTAGGTAAGGCTTGGCAGCAGGTTCTTGCACACATTCCTTATTTTTTTTGTGTATTCCTCTTCATTGTATTATTCCGCTCTCTCTCTCTCTCTCACCTAACTTTCATTCAAATTCCAAGTGGAATTCCAGTGGTGAAAGTCTCCAAAATGTCGGTATATGAGGGGTTGGCATTCATTCCAGTCCAGGAATGGCATACGGACATGGAAGAGTGCGGCCGTTTTGATGAGACATTCCAGGTTGAAAATGGGGATGCTTTCGAAAGTTCTACGCTCTGTGTATCCATCAGACAACTCCCTCGTTATGGTGCGCTTACACACAATTTCCACTGTAACACTTCCAAGTTCGTCGTCGTTGTTGTTGTTGCTTACGGTTTATCTTGGTTACTTATGTTTTTTTGAGGTTACGGTAATATTTGCATGTTTTATGGAATTATTGGCAGGGTTTGCTGTTGATTTATATGCGAAACCAGGAAAGAAAAGCAAAACGAATTGGATTTGTGTTCATGAAATGCCCAGTAAGGCCCAAAATGGGAAAGGGTCCAAAGGATGTTGGTTTACAGCTCGGGAGATTATTCAGTTATGATTCAAGGTGAGAGCGAAATGAAGGTGGATACAGGGATTATGAACTTTGCTCGTATTTAATATTCGCACAAATGCGTTGCTCTCTGTGGACAGGCATAAAATTCCGTTTAATGTTGGATTAACGAAACATAAAATCAAATCTGATCCAGACATAGACCTCCTAGGGAGGCATGGCATCTGTGCCATAACCTATGACAGTGAGTTTGTGTTGTTTGGGGTTGGGGATGTATGGTAGCTTATGCAGGTACGTACATACATCACAGATCTCAACCTAATCTTGCTGAGGTTGAAATTTAGCTGAGAAGGATCATTAGAATCTCGTTTGTCGTTTCATTGTCAGCGGAGTGGCATATATTCGGATGGGAATTGGTAGTAAAATACACATTGGAGGTCATAAAATGTAAAAGGTAATAAAATTAAGTGTTGAAGTGATTACTTGATGATGGCTAAATGATAAGAATTAATGTTTAAATGTTTGTTTGGGTACAGTCCAGAAGTCTCACATTATTATTGAATTTTGTATTTTATGTGCTTCCGAGTAAATGCACGCGATGATGACTCTTGTTCTGGGACATCTTTTGCATGGAGATGACAAAGAATATAACCGCCTTACTGGGCTGTGTAACTTAGGGGTGGGTACAGGTGTAGGAATGTAAAAAAGTTTTTTCGTCTTAATAGGTAAAATACGAAATTCCTTCTGCCACGAACTTGCGTTTAACTATTTCTTAGAGCAAGAGCTAAGGTATAGCTGCCGCCGAAAAATACGGGTATAAACCCTGCTCCTAGGGAAGTAACAAGTGTCGGATTCGGAGCCGCTCTTACCTGGAGCATAGGTGTTGATTCGCTGGATGTGACTTGACTTCTCATCCATTCTCTTTTATCGGAAGCTGATGGACAACTGAATATAATATAATATTGACGACTGAGCCTAGCTTCTCAGCAACCACTTGTGTTGTGCGTGCTATTGTTCTTTCACGCGTGGAAAAAACCTACAGTTTAATGCCGACTCCGAACGGCGAAGTTGAGAAGCTTTTTTCGAGACAGGAATACTCTGTGAGCATTGTCAGTGACTCGAAAGAGGTGGAAGCCGTGAATTATGAAAGTTGGTAGATTGGGGATTCGAAACTGGCACCCTCTGCGTAGGAGTCGACGCACTTACCCACTACGCCAACGGACAACTGAATAACGCAGAATATTTCGTCAGCCAGTCGACTCTCGATATTTTGAGACCCAAAGAAACAGCGGAAAATTGCAAATATGAATACGATAATGTCGGCGGTAAAATGCCAAACTATTTAGCGCCATAAACATTTAATTTTTTTCCATACAATACAACCACGCAAGATAATCGTATGACAAGTGAAAATGTTTGATGTTCAGCGAAGTGCCTAGTGATGGATACAGAAATCTTATTACCGAGACGCCGGACTTCTGCCTATCTTGCTCGTTTACATTTTCAACAACTGTTTTTTAAACGTTTTCTTAAAATAAATTGAGCAATTAGATTAATATGGACGGCATTTGCGTTATTTTGAATAACCGACAAAAATGCATGAATATCTGTCAAAAAGGCACTCAAATTCGTCGATGGACTAGGGTGCAATGAGCTGTGAAGTCGACCATATATGTAATTCTTCATTTCTGGGTGGAGTTACCCACCAATCACATTTTTTTTTATTTTATACTGATTACAACAGCGCCAATTACTTGATTGCCCATCCTCCACAGATTGTATCACACACATTTTACCTTGTATACAGAAAATTGTTCTTGAACTCATTTTAATACTTAAAAATTAATAACACAAATCAAATTATTTACCATAGCCTACTTTAACGTTTGAAAGTAGACTAGACAGCGAACTGTGAATTCACACATATCTTATTCATGTGAAGAAACCTGTGCATGAATAACGCTCCGAATTATAGAGAATAAGGGAAGAACGAAGAATGTCGCCGGAAAGATACTATTAATTCAGCTTCAAACTACCGAGGCGACCAATTAATATTAATTTTATTCAATTTATAGAGCATTTTTCAAAGGATATGAATGAGAATTCAAACTCTCCAGAGATACCAACTAGCCAGTGGAAGAATTTTCGAGAGTCGACTTTATCAATGATAAGATCTTTCGATCTACTTATCGTAACTTTCGATTTCATATAGCAGACTAAGTGTTTTTTTTTTTCATACTAATTTTGAAGTCACAGCGGTCACGCTTAGGCCAGTATGTGCCCGATGTGATACCACGCGGTTGGACTGAAGCATAGGAGTGCTTGGCACCAATTGGCGCTTGTCACAGAGATGTTTAGCTGACTTATGATGATGCCAGTCAGTAACGCACCACACGAGTAGAGGTGGTGCCGTCAGGCATAGAGTTTGAGAAGAATTGCCTTCACGCGTATGCGTTCACTGAGTCGAATACGTAACTTTTTTTAAAATTTAACATTAAAAGCGGACTTCGCCTTCTGTAAGTGATCTCGATTTAGTTGAAATATCAGGCCATACATGCATACCGGGTTAGGTGTAAGGACACCCCCATAGAGCATGTTCCCCCTTATCTGATGACATTAGCATATTTTTTTCCTGATTGCTCAAGGCGGCACTGAGTCGTTCAATTTAAAATAAAAGCCTGGCATTGGGTGACGAGGCAATTTTTCTCAAATGGTCCTGCTCACCTCCCCACTCATTCAGCCATCATTACAGGAAATTCATCTGAAACTGCTCGCGTCTTTTTTAAAACCCCAGACATTCCTCACTAAAAAATCTTTTATTGTTTAATTTCTCTTCTTCAGGAAAATGACCTGCTTAACAGAGCTATTATCAAATGGCGCCAAGCAAATATCATCATTGCTTCTAAACTGCTTAATGTCTCTCTTGTAATCAAGATACACACTTACGTACTTGTATCACCGTGAGTATACACAAATATACGCAAAATCCAAATAAGCAGGCAAAAAAAATATAATAATGGTAATGGGAACACAAAACTGACATAAAAAGCCACGAGTATCCAAATCTGCCATCTGCATTCTGTAACGTGGAAGAGGAACCAAAAAAAAAACAAAAAAAAACAAGTCCAACAGGGAGACCAAACAACTCCTAATTAATTTTTTATTCACTTTGTAGCATGGCAGCGTACAAGGGGAGGAAACAGAGAGGCCAAAAGGAGCTCCGCCGAGCAAGGCAAAGGCGTCGACTAATTTTGTGCCCATTAAAAGCTTTATCCGGTTTTGTGGATTCATTTAAATTGTTCTAAGATGGAATGAAGGAAACACTGATGAGGGACTTCCTCCAAATAGTAGCACACAAGAGGGGGTTGCCCTTGTGCTCAGACAATAGCTGTAAATAAGTTGATGATTTCTTGAGTTCTTCTTTTTTTTCGCTCTTCATTTCCTATTTGGTGTATATCTCTTCGCGGTTGCAGTTAACTATGCGCGGAATTAAACTGCCCCTGTGGCGGCTTCGGATTGCCGATTTCTCATCACCTATTTCAAGGATCCAGGTGGCGTCGAAGTATCACTTTTGGTTTTATCTCCTCTCCTTGCGTCGGGTTAACTAATTTTTCTCTCTTTAAGTTGAGTCGATGCTGATAAAGACAAATTTACTGGTTGATGTGTGTATATCAATGGAAATCTACTGAGCATTTTCTTTATTTTTATTGCCCTCATGAATATAAATAGCGGCCTGTAGCGAATTAAGGGGATTTAAGAATCCCGAACGAAGATAAGTTCAGTCTACATCTATTTCTATCTAAAAGTGTCCTAGCCCGAGTTGAAATTTAAACAGATGAATATGACCCTGCTTCTTCGCAGAAGACATCTAAGTACAGTCTGGGACACAGAGGACTCTCGACGGAACAAAATTCCATTGAATTTGAATTGTTTTCAGTCAGTCCAATTAGTATTTTATTTTCGAAATATAGTGGGCTTCAATGGGGGTTGATCGATAAATGTACTTCTGCTGTTTCTTTAGTTGAAGATGATGAACATTTGAACTGGTTACTTCGTTCCTTCCAACACACTTTGAGCAAACTAACTTCCAATCAATATATTTGTCGGTTCTTGTTACTAATTCGTATAGTCTCTACTTGTACTTTAAAACCACAAAATAGAAACACCAAGGACCACAAGATCTCGATTGCAAAACGAGTCTCTAAATTTAACTGCGTACTCGAAAGCAAGCTTAAGGATAATCTGAGGGGGTTGACTTGCGCGAGGGGTTGCAGAAATGAAATTGACTAGCTAACTTGAGCATCGTTTATTAAATATCTATAAAGAAGAGACAAATAAGACGTCGGTGTTAGAGCGAGTCTAATGACTGTGCGGTATTTTTTCGTCCACAAATTGTATCGTTCGCTTTTTGATCTAGTAGGTACATTTTGGTCTTGGGGCAATAGACAAGATATGAGACTTATACCCAAGCTTAGAACAGATACAACCCTTATAAATGAAAGCCATAGCAGATGGCGTGAATTATTTCTGTGTGGCATTGATGCACATACAAAGTGTGGCAAGTTTTACAGTTTCATCGACACGAGCTCCATTCTAGGATGATTGCTGGTTTTTCGGTATTCACTGTGCTTATCGTGCGTTGCCATTCTACGTCGGAATTCTATGGGTTCGTGATCTTGGAATGATCATAAAATTAATATAAAAACCTGAGTCATCCACAAAGGTGTGAATTTAATCAGACAAGAGATCACTTGTGAAAATGAAAATGACTGTCGTCTACAGAAAAGGCCCTTGGGGGACACCAGCATTTATTTGGTGAATATCAGATTTGAACCCTTCCAAGACAACTTGAACTGAACGATACAGCAGCTTCCAATTCATAGAAGAAGAGATTCATTGATACCACAGGCACGCACTTTTGACATAAGAGCGTGATGGCAATCTCTTTAAAAATGGATTAGAAATATTATGCAATCTTGCTTTCGTCTGCTGTGTGCAAAAATTGGTTCCATTCTTTAGTGAGATAATATATCAAATGGCCATAAGCTTAATATTTATCAGCGATTCATTGACTTTAGAAAGAAGGGGCATGATACTATGGGTACGGTACGAGAAGTGTGACAAAGATGCTGCCTTTCTACGGATAGGGTGGACAAATGCTGTATTCCATGTCGATACCTGAAAAGCGACCTAAAGAGAAGGATAAATGGAAAGCCTTAGGTAGTGGTTTGCCAGCGAAGATGAAACCTCTTCAAAAACGGTGAAAGCAATTAATAGCTGCTTTCGTGTCATGGTGGTACACTTTTTTGAGCTCGAAGTGAATCGATTAGGCCTGAAGATGATGTGTTGTAAGGATGATGCCGTATGCCACACATCTTGATCTAAATAGTTATACTTTCTGAATATTTCCAGAGACGCGAAAGATCGTAGAAACTCAAGCAGTAACTCACTAGTCCACGATGCAAAATGCTCAAAATCGTATTCTCTTCTTCTTCTATGTATGCCGGAATACAGTACCCTGTTGTTCTGGGCACCAATCCACTAACCTCAACAGCAATCATGATCAAGCATTGTGGAAGGTTTGATAAGGCGGGTGGTTTGTGGTTCTTCTCCAATTGTATGTACCACCTTAAACTCAATTGTAATTTATTTCAGTGGCGCGGAGACAGATACTCCTCCTTCAGCTAAAAATCTACACTCTACTAGACCTACCTAACCACGATGGGTTAGAAGGCGTCTATTTGGATTCTTATCGCTTTGTAATCAGAACAGCTGACAGTTCAACGTATTTCACAGTCTCCTCCAAAGCTTTCTTCTCAATTCTCAAAAAAAAATTATTTTCATTTTGGTTTTCGTAAAGGACAATCTGCTGTGGGCTGCAGATTACATGTTCTTAAATCAATCACGTCACTAAGAAGCTGACTCAAAAAATACTCCCATCCCAACACGATATTTTCTCATATTCAGCTAAATACATAGATCAGCCTCTTTAGTAGGTCATACGGCCAGACCACCGCCATCCTGCTCTACAGCATAAATATATCCCACTGCTTCCAGTTCATTAGTACGACTCACACACTCGGCGCTCCCCATTTTTCCCACTTTCACCTCAAGCCATGAGCTGATGGTGTCTGGTAACGATTTTAAATGAATTTTTAATGAAAAACACGGTCACCCTCATTGCACGACCCCATTTGTACTTTCACTTAAGAAAGATTTTGCTTTTCTATTTTCGTCGGAAAACACAGAGGATGTCAACAAAATTCACGCTGTGAATTCCCACAGTATACATCACTCTGATTTAAAGACAGAGGACTCGAGGCTGACCTTTTCTGGTCATGGTTGTCTGGCGCATAATCCAGGTCGTCAATGAATATTTGCTTGATTATAGATGAGAGCGTTTTCCTTCGATCGCATGTGGATGACCAAGACTCAAGACTTAGATAAGCTTTTGAGAATGTGACATTAAAAATCCTTAAGTCCTTATCGGCATTTTATATGTTTAACTTTAATGTAATTTAATTATTCATCACGAAACATAATTTGCATACTCAGGGACTCAAGGACGACTGTAAAGGACTATACAATCTCGACGGAGGCAAAAGGGAATTTGTCTCTATCTCTGCTTTTTCTTTCACTTGTCAAAGTTTTGCTACTGAAAGAAGGAACTTTGTTTTGATGAGTTAATTCAAAACCTAACAAACGTTATGGACTTCTTTGTCTGCAATCCCGTTTGAGATCTTGTCTGTCAGTCATAAAATTAACCTATTGTTAACCAGCCACGTCCTCACCGCAACAAAGCGAATGCTGCTGATGCTTTCTCTTTGTCTCTCGCATTCAAGAGTAACTTTGACATTTCATATCATCCTCTCTTCAGTAATGTTATATACATGTGTATGTACATGTGTATGTAGGTTTGATGATTTTGGAAACCTTTATGTATTAAGATGTATTTAAATAAGTTCGTCTCTGTTTGTGAAAAGGGTTTTTTTAAAGTTGTCATAAAAAAGCGTTGGCCGGGCCATTTTTCTCGCTGTTCACAGATAATGATGATTCTTCACAACAAGCATAAATTTGATATTTTAATATCGGTAAACTTAGAGACTGTAGGTTAATATTTTCTTTTAAAAGTTAACACAGAACCTACTTCGTTCGTTAAGGCTCCGTTTTTATTATTATATACTACTCCTGGGTCTCAACCACCAATCCTCTGAATTCAGCGCTATTTCTGACGAGTTCGTTGGGCAGCCCTTGTTGCTTTGTCCCACAGGTTCGGAGATGAGGACTCTTTGTGCTGGAGTTGCACAGGTACTCTACATGACCCAGCCACCTTAGTTAGGCGTTGGGTCCCTTGACGCCTTATGCCAGAGTTCGCGTTTAAATCTTCTCCTCCAAATGCCGTCAGCGCAAACTGTACCAATGGAATTCTTGCAGGAATATGGAAACTTTACATCGCGGCGAATAGGTCATCTCTATGCAAGCTGTCATATCTATGAGTCCTTGAAATCAACGACTACGTTGTGTATCTCAGAGAAGATATATACATATGAAAGCTGCTCCATGAAAACGAGTGCAGACCTCGTACTTACGTCTTCAATTTCCTCTCTTTGTAAAGTCATGAAAATCATAAACTAATATAATAGTCTTTGTCGCTCTGGAAGGGCAATTTTCGAAACTGTCGATAAATAAATACAAGGACCGTCATATTATCACATGTTAGTACAATTGCCTAGGAGCTGAACAAAGCACAAAAACCCGTTTAGAACCATTTTAACAAGGTTGGATACAAGAAGGAGTTTGAAGAATGTGCTGAGTTATAGTGCACGAAGAATAAAAGTGATCCCTTTCCTCAATTGACTCAACCAGCAACATAAACTACCTTCTCGAGTGAAAGAGAGAGTGGCCAATGGTCGGATGAATCAGGTATAACATGCATTGGCAATCTTCTTTGGATCGCGGAAAGGTACGGTCTTTTGTTTGCTCGTGATAGAATTTGGCCTTTAATAAATGTGTGACCCATGAGTTAACGACACAATGACTGTGGATTCGCAATACTGAAACATTTTTGAAGCGGGTAGTGACTAATGACGTAAGGTGATTCCAGATTACGACAACGTCTCTCAGCTTTTTTTTTTCCTTGGTGCAAAAATAATGGATTTTTTTAACTACACCTAATGTTTCTTGGAGTTTGATTTACTTTGCCATTGTGCCCTTATTTTCGCTGGTAAATATATCAGTGCAGATCATAAGGTGCTTATGTCGATAGCTGGCTCAGATTACTCAGATCGAGGAGAATCCGAAAATTTTACTACAAAAGTAAGTTTTTGGATTTACGTGATCTCCTGGAGTTAGACGTTCAGTTCGCTGAACCAACGTCTGCCGTGGGTTTTCAAGTACATATTGAGTTCGTGCTTATGCGATTTGACGAAGTGTGAGGCCGACCTAAAGCCTCTGCTGCTCTTTGGGGTGCAAGACTCAGTTGTTGTGCTCCGTGCTACCATTCACTCAGTGCCACCATGCATAACTTAAAGTCGCATATTGAGCAAGCATCGTGTGGTTGAGATTCAAATCCTAGGTCGAGTTAAGAATTGGAAATTAGAAGGAGACGCATTCATAACCGAATGGTCTCTACCAATAAGATGGCATGTCCAGAACTAGTCTACTTCTAATATTATTTTCATTCAGCGACCCGCAATTTATGATAAGATTGGGTAAGGTCAATGGAAATACACTTTCTTTCTTCTTTTTTCACTTTCCTACTAGCTTTTGAAAAATTAAAAATTGAAGATTGCCAATGGCATATCTCCTAGAGCCTAAAAAACAAAATTAAAATAATTTGTCTTGTGTCAAACAAAGTTAAATAAAGCATTAACCAATCGAAAGCTAGTAATTGGAAAATGTATTTCTGCTTAAGGGAGTCCCTCAATTCGAGCAATCACCTTCATGCTTTTAAATTCCACCCTTCCACAACGCATGAAAAAAAGCGGACATGAATATTGCTCAATAATTCGCCTTTAAAGGTATTTTAGATCCAAGCCGATTTATTAATATACACTTTGATTGAATCAAATTGACAGCATACAGTAATTTATCTGCGCAAATCCATGGATTCCATTTCAGATCGTTGGAAGACACACTGTCATTCAATTTATTTAACACTTGTATTCTATTGTTTCTCTCTGAAGAAAAACAGAAAAAAGAAACAAAACAAAGCTCAAGAAAAAATAACAAAATAGAATCGTCCCGTACACTACAATCGACTAAAGATACAGGTGCCTCTAGTCACCGTGTAGGTGGGTTCGGCTATAAAAGTGTAAGAAATGCAATACAATAACGAAAATCAATTTGATTCAATCAAGGCGATGTGGAAACTGCTGTTACTGTGTTTTTCTATTGAATTTTTATTTTTTTCTTTAACGATTTATCTACTTCAAGCTCTCACCCTCTGTGTATCGAGAATTGATGGGAGAGAAGTGAAAATCAAAGATTTACGATGGTGTATAGAAATAAATTACATTGGCCAGATTATAGACGAAAAACGAAGCAAAAATCAACCTAAGTGTATCAAAGAGAGTGTAAAAGTAGAGCCTTTTGAATTGCAGACACACACACACACACACAAACTCAGTGTGCTGCATTGAAACGAGTACCCGATTGTTTGTTCTTAAAACAGGGTTCAAGATCTACTTAGCATTAAGCAGCGAATGTGAAATTGATTTATATTGTATAGCTAGAGTAATCACATGATGGTAGATTCTGTAGAGCTTTGAACGAAAATTCAATTAAAAGATGTAGGAAAATTTATGTTTGAGGCATTTCAAGGTACACTTTGTTAATTAATTGTTTAATGATGCATAATGTAAACACAATGTCAGCAACAAAGACATAAGAGAACAGCAAAGGGAGTAAACTCCCCTAGACTTCAAGCCAGTATCACTTACAAAGCTTTCACTTGAATCACAGCTGGCACAAGATCTTGTTGTTTAACAAGTCCTGGGACATCGTTCGAGCAAACTGTTATTTGAGGACTTACAGACGTATGCGAATAACTCTCTTCAGGTTGCACAAATAGAAGGCCACTAAAATAACTAAAATATTCGGGGTAAATACCGTCATGAATGTCGATGCATTGACAAGCTATTCTATGTTTAGAACCGATTGCAATGAATTCCAGTCTCCTTTGTTTTCACTTATGATGACATGTGAAATGCAGCAAACACACTTGGACATGGAAAACCGTGATTGCACGCATATTTTCTCTTACAGGGTGCGCCAAAAACAGAACTACCAATGACACGAATAACTCTTGTTAGTCATTTGTTTTAATTTTAGTGTTTAGATTCCTGACTCCCGATTTTATATTCTACAATTTATCCCTGCAAAATATGTTTTCATTCCGTCAAGTCCAAGTTGAAAAGGGAGTTCAAGAGTCAAAATAAACTTGACTGCTTTTGACATTCTGTGTTATATCTAATGCAAAAGGACATATAATACACAACAATGTACGGTAACGGCGCTAGTGGTCGGTCAATATCCAGTTGCCGACCACTAGAGCCGTTAACTTTACTAGCTTCCAACTCAATTGGTCGGTGTCACAGTAGCCAAATCTTAAAAATGATACAGATACATATAACGTCTTTCTCATCCTCTGTTCAATCGTCACATGCAGGTTGACGTATCTGTTTCCTCAGTTAAAAGATCTCTATAGATAACTTTTCTTCCAAGCTCTTCAAGCTCATTCCGAAAAAACTCATATTATAAATGAAGATGGTATGAGTCATGTCTTAGAAAATGGTGAGTTGTCTGAGAACTTTGAGGTTCATAGAAAACTTCGTCAAAGGTGCAGGCTGTCACTATTATTGTTTCCGGTGATTAAAAGAATGTACATCGTCCAGCATTGCCAGAAGAGAATTATTAGATTCGATGCAGTATGGCAAATTACCTTAAACACAACAAAAGCCCTAAGTCTACTTGACTACCAACTGTGGAGACAAACGTCATAAGATTCTCCCTTTTTCGGGATTTTTAAGTCAAAAAGAGAAATAGGGGAAAACAATTAAACGAACTTTCAAATAATTACTTGTCAAGTTAGCATTTTGCAACACATGAACAGTTGAAATACAAAAATCAGTGTACAAAATGTGAAACTGCTCGAGACACACTATACAATTCTTTACCTCGACTACAAATGAATTTGTAAGCTCGGAAATATTTCTGACGTCAATTTGCACAACATTAAGAATTTCGAACCGCTCAAGAATCTTTATTTTGTGTCTTTTTTTACTGCCAGGGTAAAGTCATTAGTCTTTGAACACAACATTGAAGAAATAAATTGCTTTAAAACAACACCTAAAGAAATTATAAGATATTTAATTTTTCATACTCCGACAAAGTTTATAAGCAATTTGCTTTTATTAATGCATATACAGTATAAGTAATAAAACATTATTGAAGGTACTAATCGTTATGCATATTCTTTGCCACCATTTTTAATCGCTGATAAGTCATTTAAACTTATATTAAGAAATATCAATATCTGAAACATATCTCCAGAAAACGTTCAAGAATTTTGGAGTGCAATTTTGTTAATAACGAAACGAAATTTCCCCAAGATTAAAAAGTTAGCGTAGTTCATGACTACAAAGAGTCTATAAGTTGCTGAAATGGCTTTGTCAGCTTTTACTTTTAGCCTAAACAAAACAAAACAAAACTAAGAAACCGTCAAGTGTATACTCTGTAGAATTCTTCACACAAAAAATATTAATGAAAAACTAGAGGTGCGTGGAACTTAAGATTGATGAGGAATGTTTGCGTCTACGTTCAAACAATATGCTCCTTTAATACTTTGCGAGTTGATTTAATAGTTATATTTTAATGTTAACAAACAAATGAGATCTATTTGAAATAAAGTCTATTTTATCCTTGAGTATAGGATGGAAGGAAATGTAAAACGGTGAGAAATGCGGGGAAAACGAATCATAGGAAGGGAGACGAAAATGTTTTTGCATACAAAAAAAAAGGTTATTTGTTCTGCAAAAACCTGGCAACACTGGTCAAATTTCCTCATTGCTGACAAATTACGACCAAAATAATAAGCGAGGCATTTCTTTCCGAAATGAACAGGAACTATCTTCTACATTGAATGTTTTATTTCTGTTTGATGACAAATTTGAGAAGCTCTTTCGAGGCAGTTTTCATTTTTATCAGTTACTCCCAACATGTGGTCCACAGGGTAACCCACTTTCCCACTATCCCACGACGACCACAAAAATATATACCAACATGCATTAAATAAAAGCTAGCCAGATGGCAGATTGCAGAATCAACATAAGTGCAAGCCATACCTAAAAACCAGACACAACATTTTCCTTCGTAGACCGAAAATCCACTGTCACTAGAATTTTTCTACAAGAACCATCCCATAAATATTTGCTTACATCGCCACAACTTATTTCCTTCCTACCCCCCTCAACACATTGCTTTTGCAAAAATGTGTTCATATTTCCACGCTCTCGCACACTCGTCCCCTCACAATTCCGAACATAATATTTTAATATTTTTAAGTGCATGCAGACAGCTTACTGGCCATTAAAACCACAGCATTAACATTTTTCACTGCAATTAAAAATTTTTACTTTATTAAAAGTGCAAGATACAATGCAGGAAGTAAAGTATTCTCTGCTTCGTCTGTAATCAAGTGATATCCCGTATTCTTGAGGCATTAAACATTTATGAAAGGCCAGGCCACCCGCCGCCGGACTTGGGCTGGGCAGAAGCGATTAATCCCCATTACACAATCGCACTCACTTCCAATTGTTATGCAAATTAGTAAAAAAATAATAATATCCAGGGAAAATACGAGTATAAACAAAAATAAAAAAACAGACAAAAGGGAGTGGAGGGAAATCGGACTCAAATATTTCCCACATCATTGGTAGCAATATTTCCGGAATTAAAAAAATGTTATGTAGCGGAAATAACTCCCAGACGCCCACTTGGACAGAGCACGACAGTGGCAACTGAATGAAATAATCCTGAAGGGATTCTTCATTGTGACGACGCGACGTGATTCGCACTCTGTGTGTGTAAGTGTGTCAGTGTGTTCCCACGCAAGTAAATTTAATTTAAGGATGCACTCGAATCATGTCCGACGTCCTGGTGGCCAACCCGCTCACTTTCACTCATCCTCGAATATTGATTTTTGCGGGTTTCCGTTGGACGAATTTATAATCATACCAGGATCAGAGAGAAATCATATTACAGTTGATTTTAGAAGTTTCCCCATTAATTTGCCAAGGATACAGACTGCAGACCCGCCCGCAGCTGGGACGGTCCGTCCTTTAATATCAGCGACGACTGTAATTTGTCATCTCAATTAACCCGCTTCCAATTAAGCATACCGTGCTTGAACACATTCCCTGGCTGCATGGCACAGCGCCCGCTAGTCAAGTCAGAGTTCAAGTACCTAGAGTTCTGATGCAAGGATCTGAATATATATTATGCAAACCCTTATGCAGGAGGATAAATGAATACCACACAGCTGTGGGAGAGTAAAAGTTCAAAAAATGTTCGTTGTCCTCGTCCTTTGTACTGGTCGTCATCTTTCGTTGTTGTTGGATCTAGTCACCACAGCGAGGACTAGAAATTTGATAAATATTATTCCTACAATGAATTCCTGACCCGTTTACAGCTTGCGCACACACACTCGAGTGTTTGCGAGGTTCGCAGTAGCATGCAACCTTGTGCACGGTACGAGGTCCACTCCCAGTGCGAGGTGTAATTAATTACTAAACGTTATCATACGACAAGGACATTGCATGGAGCTTAAGTGAAGCTACAATGATGTTTCATATACATATTCAACGTATGCACGTACATAGATTCGTATGACCCGATCAAAACAAACCATATGGCTCGTCGCCTGCCAGCGTCTATGTTGCGACCGCTACTGCGGCCACCACAGCCGCTGCTGAGTCTACACTTAATGAGCTTCAGTTGAAAATTTCGACAAGAGAGTTGTTGTTGAAATGGACGAAGCTTACATGCATGAAAACGGCTCCAAAGGGATTTATTATCCTACCCTCGACGTGCGTACGAGCGCGAGTGTTAGCCAACGCCGAGATAAAATACAGGGAGGTCAAATCACCATGCTCACCGCTAATCTCATAAATCTTCATGGTGCCACGGATTTTTCGGGGGTGATATGGTTCACAAAAGTCTTACGGTGTTTGCGGACATGTCCAGAGGGAAAGCAACAGCGACGGCAACAGCATGCATTGCCTTCAACAAAATGGGATAATAAATGTACTCGTAGATAAACTTTGCAATGAGAAATGAGAAACGATGTAGCCTCGGTATCATATATCAAAAATTATGAAATGTTATTAGACTCAAAGTTGATGATTTGTGCAATAGTTTCCGAGGCATCCGACACTGCAGCAGTAGTTACAGATGCGTTGGCAGTCATTTATGCCGCTGTGCTATCACGTGCTGATGACATTTTATGGCGATTTGGAATGAAGGCAATTTCATCTAATAAAATGCTCAACTGAAAGTAGAACTGTGCCGGGAAGTCATAATTTTGTCCGCGAGTATATTTGGATTAGAGTTTAATTTGATTTGATTCATTTTGAGCTTCCGATCGATTATTTGTCCGATACCAATTTTTGTACAAGCCCCAAATTTTGACTATTATGTTACGCAGGTGTATTCTTTCAGAAATTTGTGCATGTAGAGTAAGTAAGTCCCACTAAAGTAAACGGACGATGATTGAACAGAATTGAGTCACCCCAACATATCAAGACTTAACATCTAATGAATCTGACATGAGTAAGGATCATGCACCAACTCATCTGTAAGATATGGTCGGGGGTATGGATTTGGATATGGCCGATCCATAAGGAGCTTAACCCCTTCGACTGCTCCAGTTATACTGCGATCGTTATATAAGGGCGCCTGCAACCATTCGTGAATAATCTGATAGATCGTAATTAGAACGGTTCCAGCCCGGAGAAGCCAACCATCGACCCACGCCAAACCTTGGAAAATCCCAAAGAAATGCAACTCTGCACTAATGACCTCACTCCTCGATTTCAAGGCCTTGTGATTAGGCAATTTAAATTTTGAGAAAAAAACTTTCAAGTGTCCAAAGAAGTTTTATATATGAACTCTACGGCAGAGGGGCATGATGGCGTGTCATGTCATGTCGTGTGCCCTCAGGGCATAGCACTTGGTTTACTACCATGGCGCCAATACATGTTTTACATCAAAACTAATTTAGACATGGAAGGAGAAGCTGCATAATTCATCCGCCAGCACAAAAGGTACTACCTTGCAAAAGTCTGGACATATACGCCATACGCCGTTGAAATTGACTTGACTAGTCGAAAACAGCGAGGCGTCTATGATGCAATTGCTGGGATTGACTCCATTATGCTGAGACTAAGTGCAGATTGGGCCCAAGAAGGAGTTGTTAGGAAGGAAGGAGAAGCTGCATAATTCATCCGCCAGCACAAAAGGTACTACCTTGCAAAAGCCTGGACATTGCTACCATACGCCGTTGAAATTGACTTGACTAGTCGAAAACAGCGAGGCGTCTATGATGCAATTGCTGGGATTGACTCCATTATGCTGAGACTAAGTGCAGATTGGGCCCAAGAAGCAGTTGTTACTATTCAACCCTCTCTAGAACGACCAATCTGACATTATATCATACCATAATTAGCACCGTCCCGCTATTTACAGATGCGTTTACAACCTCAGTGGCAAATAAAGAAGTTCTTCGCCTTTTGGAGAGAAAAGTCGTGTCTTCATTTTCCAGCCAACTGGGCGTCCGTAATTTGAGGCTGCTGGCTAAAGATCGCGCCAGCCGGACAAGCTTATTGGTTGAGGTCCAGATTCATTACGAACTGTATGGCCAACCGAAAAGCTTACCCACATTGCAACCCACAGCCACCACTAAATTAAACCAACAAGCCAACCTTAGTGGTTGGTATATATTCATAGCGAGACCTACCCTTATTAAAAATAACCCCAAACTCAATAATGAAAGCTTTTCAGTCCCGTGAACAATCCTGTCCTACGGAGCAATCTAGTAACTGATACTGCATTCCTTTTCTTGATAATGGATGTCAAAAATCATTTTGGTCTCTGCAGTTTCTACAAAAGCACTGTGTGAGATGGGGAGATAAGAAGAAACACAAAGTCCATCATCATCATCAGCTTCTGACCCGATTGCCAAAACGAAACCCGGCTAGTTTAAGGACTTTGTCTAACCTCCTCATACTGGGTATGGAGAGGTCGCCGAGGTGAGGGAATCGTATTCAGTGACAAAGTCATTGAGGTCATTGACACCCCTTTCCGTACGAAGAAGCAGCCACTGTCCTATGTCGATGCGGTTGTCCGCTGACCTCCCGAGAAAGCTCTAGGTACTGCATGGCGTGACTTCCCCCTCTCCACCGTAACGGCTCACGAGGTCAATGACGTGTTGATCGTAGTTCCTTCAGGCTAAGCATTTTATATTGAGATTTGTCTCAATAATTGTTTTAATGAAACACTTGTTTTCTAGATTTTTAAGTTTATTTGTGTAATTTAAACTGTATGCATTTAATCATGTTTTTGTGTATGACTTGTAACGCGTTGGATATATCTTTCGTCTCCAGGATTATTTGAGAAGTCTTAAGATAGACTTGCGTTTTGTTTGGAATCATACGGCCACCATTCAGGCTTGGCTCCAAATGGGGCCCAGGCACACACGGGTAGGCGGTATCCGAGGCCTATCGTCTTCTTCTTGAGGGATTTGCACTTCGTTAGCCAGGTTTCGGATGTATGACAATAAATTCATAGATCCTATTGCCTATACTCCAGCTCGAGAAGGTAAGCTGCAGGAACACAAATTGATTTTAATTTTCCGTAAGTAGTCCATCAAGGCATACCTTGAAACATATGAGTGAGAGAGTGCATTCCTAGATTGAACTAGGTTGCTCTCATTTCGTTCATCTAAAAAAACTTAAGAAAACAATTGTTTCTGTGTCAAATTTGTTGGGCACTTACCTTTATAGTGCATGTGTTGGCAGACGAGGGCAGCACCCACGCAGAAATGTGTTTCAGGCATATGTGCCAATGCCCGTTAGTTACTCACAATAGCACTGCTGTGTGTTCATTATTTATTGCTGCAGATTCCCCCAATTCCCAATGCATGTAAGACCAATCAAATCATCCCCATTTATTATGCAGACGAACGAAGAAGGACAACGTGAATAAAATCTCACATGTGAGCAAAGCACTTGAAAATCGCTGCAATACCTCTCGCATTCACCTTCACCTTTTTCGCGAACGTGTCAACCCATAAAAATGTCTTAATTTTGAAGAGAAAAAGAATTAAGGATGCATCGTAAACCAATCCATGTTATTCCGTAACAAAACTACGAAAAGTCCTCCTTCAAGATATGTTCTCCTCCATTCAGCAGGCACACCAGCCAGCCACTGCATTCATTATGCACCCCTGGCACGTTCTTGAACTTGATTTATGCGAAGTTAGTTTAGCACTACACTTCCATCGCCTCCTCAGAGATATACCAACGAAATGTATAAATCTCCTCTATTGCTAATGCTATAGTTTTAAAATCAGAACTCTACATATTAGATTAAACGTGATTCTTGACGTGAGTCGTAATGTACGACAAATACTATTCACTATGCAACCCCATGCAAACGTCACTCACAGTCAGCATGAAAAACGATAGTGTTCCTTGAAACAAATCACGTACCCAAGTCCCACGTCGCACGTCAAGGTCCAAACGTACCGACTTGATGGAGAGTATCCCAACTCATTTTCAGCGTCTTGAGATCTTTCAAGTATTCATGAGAGTTTTCAATTACCCTTTCCGCGTCGACTCAAAAGTTATTTGATCGATATCAGCTCAATTCCCTCGCTTCAACACCTTTGTAATTGTTGCCTTAATTATTCACTTAACTACTCTCTCGCTTATGCTTGCCACTAATTCGCTTTAGTATTCACTGCTTATATCCGCTTCAGAAATAAATTACGTACTTCCACCCGTGAACGGCATTCGCAAAGGAAACGACAGCGTCATCGTAGTTTTTGTTCTCCCTCTCTGCTGCACATACTCGTATGCTTACGAATTCACATCCAAGGACATCATAATTCTCAAACATTTAACCCCACCTCTCTCTTCATTGCCTTTCGTGAAGTAACTGAACCGTGGTATGTGTATACTCTTACCGCGCAGCCAGGTTTGCTGGCCTGTTCGTTACCTTTAATCTCTGCTTGATTCATCTATGCGAATTGGTGTACATGTCGCCCGTGAAAGGATTTTGAGCGAAATTTATCGGCTACACCCTCAAGCATGCTACTTGTACATCTTTTGATTCAATGTGTTTGATAAATGCTTATCACTTCATGGATTTAAAGTGGGTACGACTGAGTTAGTGAGGACTTATGCTGGGCTTGTTTAGCCCCAGAAGAGAATAATAGGCAAACACGTATTCTTGGAAACAATATACATATTATACCAATCGAAATATAATTCGTTTACTTATTATATCTCAAATTAAATGCACAGCGGATGGACCCGTTAAACGTGCCACTAGACTGCCAGTTGATGGACTCTCTGTGGGTACCCTGGGTTGTACTAACCTGCCACGTGATGAACTTCAAATTGTGTGAAGTGATCAAACTGTGTGCATTTAAATTTAAAACATATGTATTGTATTGATGAGAATCGTCGTTAGTGCGTCTATTCCTACGCAGTGGGTGCCTGGTTCGATACCCGAATTTAACACCTTTCATAGTTCACGGCTCCACCTCTTTCGAGTCACTGACAGTGCTCAAAAAGTATTCCTGTCTAAATAGAGCTTCTCACAAGTCGTTCGGAGTCGGCACTAAGCTATAATATAAATATAAAATTATATGTGCTCCTATGTATGTACATGCATTGCGAAATTGCTTCGGAATGCTAGTTCAATTGCTTCTGCAGGTTGAAGTGCGGAAAACTCGATGGAGCTATTATTTCTTCAACAAATTGAATATTCCTGCCCTTGGCTATGTTGTGTAGCAAGGCAAAGGAAACAAAAACGTTCTTCGTCGTATTCTAGGTCAACTCGCTGCCAGTCTAATCTATATCGGCAGTAAAATTATACATTTCCTAGCTCCTTGAAAGGACTGACAAGATTTGTATACGCTTTAGACTTTCCATGCAGGTGAAAGAAATGTATTTGTCGTACATTAAAAATATAAAAATCAAATAGAGTGACACGGCACTCACTACCAGAGATAAATGATACCTTCCTGCATTAGGACGAGTAGAATCTATACCATCTTGTTAGTCTCCAAGAACTCTGCCAAATGTCTACATGTCCTCTACTGTCAATCATATGTGACATTGAATATATCTGATCTGAGTTCACATTTAGTTTGATGCCCAAGACACCTCGCTGGACCTCCTACCAGAAACAAAACTTATATTAGGCTCGACTCGCTTGATCTTTTTTTTATCGCTAATTCAGCAAAATATTCCTGGAGTGCAATCCTCACCCCAACATTTACCCAAAAAACACTCGCCCGGCAATGAAAGCTTATAACTTCACCCTTTAGGCACTTGACACTTACGATCACAGACCATTTGTTCTCCACTTTTTCTCTTAAGGAAATTGCATTGTTTTTAGCACGCACAAATGAAGGCACGACTACTGCTACAAAAACGTTCTGATCAAGTGTCAGGAGAGCAAAAGAAAGAATACGTCTGCTGCAAAACTCCAAATTTGATGATACTAATGAAAAATGATTTCGTTTAAGCAACCCTAATGACGTTAGCCCCCAGCACCATATTTTCACACAATATCTTCTAGGAGATCAAACACCCTATTCTTCAACATGCAATAACAAAAAAAAAAACCTCAAAGAAACTCCGATTCAAAACTTCAACGTAGGTCGTTAAGCTTAAGAGATATCAAATTTTTCACCGCACTGATGACCGCTATCTAATATGATAACAATGCTTACACTAAACACGACCATGAGCTCCATTTATTCAATGTCCCCTCACGAATTGTCAACAACATGAAAAACGGCTGCCAATTATCTCAAACAATTCCATTAGCCTTTTATGCACTTTAGCAGGTGCGTAGATATCATCAACCATCGACCGAGATTTTCATTCTTTAGAGTAAACATTTAACGTTTTCACTAAATTATTCAAAATACCACGCAACCGTCCAAACAAGAGCCCACTTAAGCCGAGCACAAAGCATTGCGACTCTGCGGACTGGGCTCTCTGGCTGTACATTGAATTTAATAAAATCCACTTTTCACTTTCACTAGTCCAAGACGCAAATTGATTGTGCACTCATCTATCAAAAAAGATTTCCTTTGCACAAATAACACGAACATCACGGCCGCTCCACTAGTGATATTCGCACGAAAAAGATGAATTACCACCCACAACTTCGTTCAGAGTAATAAACATGAAAATGTATATATATTCTCTTATCATGACATCAATTTCGTTGGAAATATTACGAAATTTAGAGTCTTCACGCCACGCGCCCTACCACTTCAATGCCCCGCCGCCGCCTTTGCATCGCCATGGGAGATTGTTCAAAAATATCATCGTACTCTGGATAATAAGTTCCGAGCTTTTGTCATTAGTTTAGTGGGCGGACGGATGATAATAGGGGAGAGTATAAATTAAAGGATAAAAGCAAACAGTTCTCGGCAGCGAAAATATTTGTACAGCGAAACGAAACAACCACAGTGATGTATTGCACCAATGACACACTCTTGGTCTTCTCCATACACGCCTTCTCTCTCCGTCCTAGGATATGTGGATGTACCTAATGGTGTTAAACAGCCTTGAACGAGACTGGTTAGCCTGTTTTTGGTTTGAGCCATCTAATGGAATGAAAACACGCTTGCTTGAGTTTCTAATAAATCATTTTTTCCAATTACACATCAAGTGCTACCACTATACGCTAAAGGATGCCATCGATCATAATTTTTATTGACGAAAAGCCCGGCGTAAGGATATGGGGAATCGCAAACTTTTTGATGAAATCTGACATATTTTTAATTGTGTTTGTGGGTGAGAGTTAAAGGTCCTGGGAAACAGTCTCAAATGCTCATTTTAAATGGGTTAAGGTTACCCACGATTTATTAAAATACCTACAGTTGATCTTCTTGGGATGGGGAAGTGACTCTGATAAGGCAGTACATATAGACAATATATGTTTACGATTTGAAATGCTCACATGATTGATTGAGAAATCCTGTTGGCCGAGATAGGACTAAGGGCGGATTTTGCACCTGCTTCCACTACTTAATTATTCGTGGTAGCAAGCCACTCGTCCACGTGTCCCTGAAAGCAGTGGCCTTGACGAATCCAATTCGTGCCCCGTCAAGTTTCTGTGCTTTGCACACACAAGTGAAGTCTCAACGAGCAACGTATTGGATACATTAATTGCACCGTGCTCAAAATAAATTTATCCGAAGCTTTGTTGTGGTTGAAGTGGTTGAGTGCTGAATGGATGATAGACTAAAAGAAATTGTCGTCACCGTGGTGTGGTGGGTTCGGCCGTCGACACCTACGCCGGGGTGCCAGGTTCAATTCCGGAATTTACGGGAAATAAGTATCTAAGGTCACTGAATGACTAGGCCCACTTCGGTTAAGTGGACTTATTTCCCATACAAGGTATGGAATTTAATTAACAAAAAAACTGTGTGGTTTTAACTCCCTCTAAATGTGAAATAAATTCCCACTTTTAAAACGCCGTATGAAATAAGGCCAAATATAAAAGCTAGCCTGTAAGAAAGTCTGGTGTATTTATAGTAAGAGGTGGGTAGCTCTCTTCGCTCGCGCTCGCAGGGCTTAAGTTAATGTAATTCAACTTTAGCTCCAGGCGCTTGCCTGAGAGTTGTTGACATACCCTTAGTGGAGCGACGAAGTCGCGGTAGCGGCTTAAATCCTGCAAAAAAACACTTAGAATCTGTTAGCGAGCGATGCGAGCCACACACCCCACACTTGTTTGTTCCTAAATTTCAAATTTGGCCTTCTTTTTTAGAAATATTTCCATTTTCAAAGAGAAATAAGGCCAAATTTTACATTTGGTCTTAGAGAAATAAGTCCAAAAGGTACATTTGGGTCTTATTTCACGTCACCCATGCGACTGTGAATGGAAGACATGTTGCACCCCCCCTCTTGGTTAACTATAGGATTTGGGGTATTTGTAAGGTTTCCCATTCCACTGTTTATGTTACAATACTGGTTAGGAAAATAAACCCCAAAATTCGTCTTAATTCGATTAAATAAATTAGGCCAAATTTTAAGAGATTTTCAGTTATAGTTGTTGGAAGTAAGTTCCTTCCGCAGACTTTTGCGTGTGGTCTTAGATCCCATAAGAAAGTGGAGTACATTCCCACCTTGTTTGGGACCTCCAACTTTCCACTTTACCAAAGTGAGCTTACTTCCCATTAAATGGGAACTAAAACCCTCAGTGCACTTAGTTTCCGGGGACTTAGCTGGTAAATACAAATTTACCAGCTTTCATAATTTACGTCTCCACCACTTTTGAGACAGCTTTCAAAACTTAGAGAGACCTAGAGGTTCCATCAACAACTCGTGATAGAACAATAGCTCGCACAACACTATTGGTTGCTGTAGGAATTAGACCTGGGGTCTACCCCAGAATGTCTCGCCACCCATGCATGATATCGCCTTTCCCAACCGATTTAGACAATTAAGTCTTCTTGCTTTTGCCATCATTGGACACATGCTTCTTTTCTCTTTCCCATTGACTGAATCTATAATCCGTGGTGTACTTGAAGCAGCATAAATAAGCGCCATTTATCTACTTGCATTGAAGAATGAAACTGTAACCTCCACCTGCACAAGACCTCCCTCAAGACACCACTCAAAAGAATTTATAGAATTATTACTTAATACTGGCCACTTGTACTCTGCAACCCAAAACACAACCCCGCCGAGTAAGAACAGAAACATTTTTTCGAAGTACTTAACCGAAGATTATTAATGGAATCCCACCACCCGTGTTATCGCTGCCACTCGTCCTCTATTATTATTTCGCTCCTGTGCTTAATAGCCAAAACACTTTAAGTGTCGTTGTCAGAGGTGAAGAGGTGCAAACTTTACCAATTCGTTTCATCGCCCTTATACCAGATGCTATAAATTCTGAACACCATCATCCCTCTCTCACGCAGCCCAAGAGCAACTGAAACTTAGAAAAAATATTAAGAGACCGAGAAAAAAAAATACGAAGAAGAAGCAGAGAAAATTAAAAATTATAGTGGTTCACGCTTAAGGGTGCTTCAGAATGAAATCAATTGCAGCACTTGAAATATTTTTCTTCTTTCTACGGAATTTTCTTCATTTTCATTGGATCTGCGGCTCTTCTTTGGTTTTCTAGGGAACTTCTCCTTACGTGTACTTAATTTACGAGCGAGAGGCAAGAAGTGCCCTTGGAAGAGACTACAACCAGAAGATGCTTAAACTACAGACGAATTATCAGAAGGAGAATTGAATTAGCAATTATGAGACGTGTTTTCTTGAAGACATTTGTACAAAACAATGTTTGTAATGGTTGAGGACAATCTTTGCATAGCTGTGTATGCTCTCACGTATTGTTGAACATAACACCTCAAAAGGTATGGATCTCGCAGTTGACAGCAGCAGATGAGTGTGTAATGAGAATCCATGTGGTTTTAAGTGGTCATCAATGGGACAACACACAGTGTGGGGCAGGACACCGATCCCGTTAGGGGTCTGCTCTGCTTGTGCGAGGAGGGGGAAAACGTTTGCGAGAAAAAGTAACAAACTGGTATTTTCCAACGTTTAGTTCAAGAGAGCAATAGGTGCACCAAATGTTGTGGAGCGCATCTGGCTTATTTTCATATCATCTGCGCAGATGTATAGAAAAGAGTTTTATTCATGTTATATGATGGTGAGTTAGTTTTGCATTTTCCTAAAAATTCAGGAGGTTGTATTTTCAATGCTTGTCAAACACAAACCTCGTAATATTAAATTTTTGTAAAGCAACAATTTACAGTTTCGACAGTGCAGACTGCATACGCTAGTGCGAAAACAATGCTAGACAGAACATATCACTTTGGGAGGCGCCTTACAAAAGCAAGGTCAATGCTAAGAACAAAGATATCAGGAATGGAGAGTGATAATAACACTGAACGAAGGAACCCTCTGACGGAGTAACTTGCAACCGTGTGGCTTGCAATCGTACATCATTCATTGGTTGTACACACCAATTGTCGGACCTAGTCTGGTGGATTGCTAGCAACACAAAAAGCTATACGACGGGAACTATAAGGAGCACACCGCAAACAGTGTTGGACTGAAACTTGTATATAAAAATCTGCAACAAAAAGCGTTATCAGACTAAGGGAGTCCTCTTTGTAGAAACAAGTCAACTAAAGGGTTTTTCAAAAGAGACTTTAAAACTTTGAATTTCATTTGTAAACTCACACTTTCACTAATCATCAAACTGTCACTGTCATTTTATTCAGTAAACTCAACATTTTCGTCATGGCAAAGTACACGAACGAGCAACGTCTGCAAATTACACAAATTTTCTACCGAAGTACTGTGAATGATCAGCGTTATCGCGTTATGATTGCCGATTATTTCTGGCCCGAATTTGAAGATATGGACTTGGACGAGATATGGTTTCAACAGGATGGTGCCACAAGCCACACAGCACACGTTACAATCGAAGAAATGGGCCAGTAGATTGGTCGGTTCGTTCCTGCGATTTAAAGCCGGTTGACTATTTTCTGTGGGGCTGCGTTAACTCATTAGTTTATGCCAACAAGCCGACGTAGAAAGATCTCAGGGCCAACATTGAACGTGTAATAGCGGCCGTTTCGGTCGAAGTATTTGGCCGAGTTGTAGAAAATTGTGTCCAACGAATCCACTGCAAACGTGCCCGCGGTGGCAATATGAATAAATCTTTTGATTGTACTTCAAGCCTATAATAAAGATTTTAAAATACCTCAAATGGTTTGATTTTATTTAAAAAGAAATTATCAAGTCCTCATTGGAAAACCGTTTAAAAATATTTACAATCAAAATATTAGACGAACCCATAATAACTTCTGAGATATTACCATATTCGTTAACAACCAGGCTCCACTGAAGCTAATAGGAGCCTGTACAATGAGATCAGCTGCGTCTCACATAAGGTCAAATTCTCATTAGGCCCCGGGTCATAGTTCCATAGTATCGAACCAGAAATGACTGAAATGGACATAAGCGAAGCGGACATATCACTGCAACCATCCAGCAGTGCGCTATACCGGCTCAAAAGCGATACTTTACTAAAAGAAGCCAACTCGTCTTGGCTCGTAAGAGATGATTGTCAAACGATAATAAGCTTAACAACGGCTAAACAAAGAAGCTTCAGGCGTTGGACAGTAACTTGATCAGTGTGGTCGCCGGAGTGATCACAGGTAACTGCCCAAATGGAACAAATCTCCGGAGAACATGGCGACGAGAAAGAAACTGAGACGTTCCAACGATCCAACAACAGCTTTTCTACCCAGCTCTCGAGAATTGGCGCCAAAGATTCTTCATAGAGACTGCGGTCTTAACTTATGCAGATACATATATCGGACCTTCTAAGATTCGTAAAGGGCACGGTGCGGCTTAAGCCATCACGTGACAGGATATAATGAGCCCTGTGGAGTGGAAGTGATGTTCAACAATCATACTCTGCACGGCATATATCAATCGATAAAAAAGTGCCCGACAAAGTCTCACGTTTTATCTTTAAAAAATTCAGACAATGAAAGCTTACATTTCTGCAAAGTGTTCAGTTTGCCATCGCGACCTGAGCGTATAAAGCTTCGATAAATAAAACGCATATTTAATTTTGGATTACTTGTGATTTATTTTTTGGTTGGAAAGGATGTATGTATTTGACAGTTCAACCTATTCTGTTAGCACTTATTACAGTGAAAGTCCACATAGACTTGTTTGACTGTTATATGCACAAGTAAGCTTCACGGCATTACTAGTTAGCTTCATCTGTTCAGACAGCACGATAGTCCATCATTCCACCTCCGCTTACAAGTAACATTCTTATATTTCTTGCCATTTCTTCTTTAGTATATTACCTTCCTTGAAAGTAATAAAATTTCATTAAAAATTCTGCCAAAGTCTGAAGCGAGCACTCGTAACTGTTCTTGTGCATTCGTAAACTTTCGCAAGCGTCACGACCAGACAACACCTCTCGGCATCGTGGCAACACTTCTTAAACTAGGAAGGGTGCAGCAGTTTCAAAATTGTGTAGACACAAGTTTCACACCTTTCCTTTTCGCTGACATTCTGCAACATGCTCAAAGTCTACCATGAAGCAGAGGACAGGTCTTGGATTAAAGTAACCATCCCAGTTCCCTTTGCCAGACAAGGCGAGAGAATGTTATTGATTCGTTGCTTAGTTTCATCTTCAAGGACGTTCACAAATCATTAATCCCATAAAAATATCATCAACATCCCATCAGGATTTCAAATTGGATAGATAAATTAACTAAGACCATAGCTCGAAAATCCTTTGCCATCGTCAATACCATTACCGAATGGTGATACTTGTGTGGAGAGGCGTATAGCTGAAGGGGTGGGACTGTATAAATAGACAAGGCCACATTCGCAACAACGGGGAGGCTGTCATATGTGTACAGGACTAAGAGAAATACACAGAGCCAGAGAAAGAGTAAACAGTTGTCTATAGTAATTTCCATCCATTATCCATCCGTAATCCTTTGGGGATCTTAATAGGACAAATGAGCTAATGTTGTAATTAATTGAAATCGAAGGAATCAAGCAGCAAATAACCAAACAAATCGAACAAGCTCTCCGTTTTATGTGGGAATGAATCAGGTGGGGATTATGGCTGCATTAGGGCTTCGAAGGCGTTTCTGCCTTGAGTGCTTTGTGGTATTAAACGAAAAGCTTTTCTTGGTTTTTCTCCAGCCCAATCTCCGCAACGGCGACGACGGTGGAGGGTGTGAGTGTGATTAACATTTTATCCGTTCTGTAACTCATCTAGGTAGGATGTTTCGAAGGAGTAATATTTAATATCTGGCACGTTTCTCTCAATGTTTTGCTAACGCCACAGCCGGAATCCCCGTAAGAACCCCTTAATGCACACAATAAACCGCTTCCTCTCATAACATCCTATACGTACACGAAAAACTCTACGGCAAGACACAGAAATATTTAGTAACCCTTCAAAAAATTCCGGTCGAAATCTTGAAGCGTAACAGAAGCTCTCAGACACACAAATATCCTCGCAGTCTCAGAACCTCTTAATCCGAAATTCAATTCAATTCAAAAATAATTCATAGCAATCAGGGTATAAGTCGGCAGTGAGTGAAAGAGGAGCAGGGCCAGAACTGAAGATGGTGGCAACAGTGAACAACCTGAGATCGTTACACCAAGCAAATTTCATTCCGTGCTCAGCGACAAAGGAACATTTTTTTTTTTGAGTAATCACCATGCAATTCAGTGATGTCAAAGAAACTTATTGAAACTCTGATTGCCCCATTGAACTGAAATAAGGAAATCGGATTCTTCTTTTTTGTCAAACGTCTTTCAAGATGTCCTCGGGAACAGAATCAAGCATAATTGATTTCTTGAAGTAGCAATTACATACATACCCCTCGTGTCCTCACCCGTGTGCATGCGAATGTGTGTATGCTCATAAATTATACGAGCACACTTCGTTATCCTCCTTGAGAGGTTGACACATTTTTGAATTTGGGTACATAATAGATGCCGTCTGACAAAGTTAGCAGTCAGTGCCTTGGTCCCTGCGATCCATATCACACATCATAGTTAAGCACATAATTTCCCTAAGGCTAATCAGATTTAGTTAGGGGCTCAAGGAATCAAGTATCTTCACCGGATGCACAGCTTCCGCTGTTTACGGAGATGGGTGCATATTTATGGTTGACAGGTCATTAAGGTGGTAATAAGTTGTTTATATTGCGCGTAATTAGATTGCGGTCAGCTAGCAGTGGACGATCCGAGAGTGTATTGCACACCGGAGGAAATTGACTTGCAAAATAAACAATTAATTACAGCCACGGAAAGGTATTATATCCCTTCAGAGTATGTACACACTCCACGAGCTCACAAGGACACACACAAGTGAATATACTTTTCCAGATCGTTGCATGATATAATGCAGAGCGGGCAGATGTACCTGTATCCAGGTGTATTGATTGGTATATCTAACGAGGGTATAATTGTCGCCATGGAGTCGATATGATATGAGAATTGGAGGATTGGGTTACAACATATGCAGTAATTGAAATAAATAAACCCCAGCTGGAGAGAAAACATTTATTAACGCACTAAACACGGTCGGCCATCTCATTTACTCGCTTCATTCCTATATTGATTTTAGTTACTTGTGTAGGAATTATTAAAATGAAGTTAATTAGTTAGCTAAGCTTTCTCTTCTTTCGTTTTCATGGCAATACAACCCTAAGTGGACTTGAGCCTAGCTTTTATAACAACCTATCGTTTTATGTGGCCTTAGAGGAGACATAGTCTCAATCCCACCCTTAGTTTTCAACTTCCTAGTCAAATGTTTACTGGAGGCCGCGAAAGGTGTTAAAATTGTGTGACTTGACGTTTTATTTTTTCTTTTTTTTTCATTTTATTTAAGGGACGTATAAATGGAAACATGTACGAAATCCTTCAAAACTTCAGCAAGCAAATTTGAAGCGGCGAATCTTTACCGTCGCCGGGCCATAAAAAGGGAAATATCTATATCTCAAGATGATGCCTTATTTTCATATATCAATAAAATGAATAGGTATATACAATATTGGTAAATATGGTAACTTTCCGAAAATATCGAGACGTGACCAAAGCTCGACAAAGCTTTTTTGGTAAGACTAATAGTTTATAAGCAATTGGGGCTCTTTTATTTTTCGTCTTTTTTAATACATAAACTAAAAACATGTTTAAGTTTTATTTAAGAACAAAAAGCGCAACAAATAATAGCTTTCATATATCAAAATGAACACAAGCAGAAAATAATAGCTTTCATGTATCAAAGTTAACGATTTTTGCGTGAAATACGAATATGCTAGCTACGTAAGCCTTCCAGTGCCACTCACGAACATAAAATGAAAATAAATATAAACGGACCAGAAGTATTTTCTAAATTAAATTTCTAAAAAAAAATTAATTATGAAAAAATGGGACACCCAACACAATCGAAATACGAAAAACTTTTTTTCCCGCGTATAGAGGAGGTCGGACAAAACGCCCCAAATTAACCTAGCAGACAGAGCAGAACTGTGGCGGATGGCACTGAGTAAATCTACAAACGCTGAAAAACGGTTTAAGCGTTCAATGTCCATGTCTGTAAGCACGGTTGTAGCTGTGGAAAGGCACATCCAAGACCGCGCCACCATTGCGAGTGCGATTTGACTAGGGTCTCCTTCGATTGTGTACAGTGGTATCGTACGGTGGTTAGAAATAAAAACATTGTTCGTCTAACTAGTTTTAAGCATTTTTGTCTAGTATGTAAGTTTATTATGAATTAAATAATAAAAATGAATTAAAAAAAAAAAAAAAAACAGTGGTATCCAGTTGAGATGTTATTTTCTTTGTTTAAAATTAAACTACTTTTTATGTATATAAAAAGATTTTTAGTTCCCAAAAATGTTAGTTTCCCCAACGTCTTACAGTACTCACAAATAAATTGAGTGGTGCAAACACACTTGCGATGACGCTGCGGTATCACGTGCCATTCTTGACTAGCCGGTTTCGGCGAAACCTCTGCGTCAACACAGACGTGGTTCACCTTTCAGTACATTGTTTGTTATTGATTAGTGCAAACATGCGTATTTTTGTGGCCAATTAAATTCAAAAGAAAGATGTCATGTATAGAAGAATTAGATATAGAAGTATTTATCAATAGGATAATAAGGTTTCCAGAAATATGGAATGTTGCTTTCGGGCCATATCATGACTGGAAAAAGAAAATAGCAGCGTGGGTTAGCGATGACCAACAAAAGGATGTACACAATGCATCGTTTCTTTTCGAGAACATCGTTTTTATGGCCATGTACGCGAAAATTACTGTAGACTTGTTGTATATATAGCTTTTTCGTGGCTTGAATAAACAACACATATCATTGACTCGGCTTACTTAAGTTAGGTTGGTTGAGGTGATTGTCACAACTGTAGCAGTTGTGATCCATTCAGATCCGGATCGGGACTACACTACCACCTGGTAGCTACCTTCTGGCACCCTAATGGCCAATCTTGGATAATCCATTCCGGTGCTGGGTAATAGCCAATTCTTTATCCTGATGAATTTAGCTATGTCTTGAATCTTAATGTGTGACATTTCTTCTAGGCTGCTGAAAAAGTAGTTGCTTAATATATGATTCCTTGTTCTTGCAAGATCTGGACAAGTGCCGTTGAAGTGAAGCGTAGTTTCTTCTTATTCTTCGTCACTGCGTATTTGCTTCAGTTTTTATTCCAAGTTAGTTGACGTATGGCTCCACTTGTGAGCGTCACTCTAAATGAAGGCATCCCTCTTGTCGCATTGATTCCGGGTAAAATATTCTTGAATTGTTTAAATATTTCAATATTGTCTGACCAGGTTGTTTACGTCGCAACACGATGTAACATATAAATGTTGACACGAAAAAAGAATTCATTTTGAATGCATAAAGTGGACCATAGCCCAATAAAATACACTTATGTGTATGACTTCACTGTGTTATAAATATAATCCTAAAATTGAGAATCGCCCCTTAACGTTTTGTAAGGTCAATGATCCGTATAAAACCTTCTCCTTTGTCCCTTACTTCAAATTCTTTTTAATAAATCCATACAAGTTTAAACTGCGCTGAATCCTTTTGCAAGGTACACCCACATGTTGCCGTGTGCATTGCAATGTGTACTGTGTTATTTTCGATTTGACTGAGAGTTTTCAGGTTCAACTATAATCGCCATGAATATACATGAAGCCAGACGCTTTGTGGACGGATATATGAAAATTTTGTTTGACAGAGATATCAAAAATGTAAATTCGATAAAACCTGGACAATTGATAAAATATGTACCTATGCATTTGCATTCGGATAAATATTATTGAGTTTGTGAGCATTCCATTATACTTTTCAGATACACATGTGTACCACCGCATTTATTCGCAATTTCCATTGGAGCAAGTGTTGTTTTGTTACTGTTTGCAGCCGAAGGTCTATTGATGAATTGAATAATTAATTTAACCTAGTTTAAACTAAATAAAAAAAAAAGCTGAATGCATTCCGTGTCACATTGGAATCAATAAAACGGATTACAGCGTTTAAATGTTGAAAATAAAATGCAATTCATGCTATAATTGTATTCGTGTTGATGTTTTCGCTCTTTGTTGTGACATAAAACAATTTGTTGATAAATAAACTGAAATTGCAATCCTCCAAAATCATCAATGCTCTGGAAAAGAGTTATTGTACTAATCGAATTATTTCTTGGAAATGTATGTTCATTCAAATGTTCAGAAGCATAATAATATAATAAGGAAAACTGTGCATGTTGAAAGGGTATTCTAAATGTATCTGCTGTAAAACATTTATTTCCTTGATTAGCCAGAAAACGTTTGTTAAACGGAAGTTCGCCGAAGATAAAAAGATATTCACTTCTTGAAAACCTGACGGGAAACTCCAAATGCTAAAATCTCTTTTGCTTTCACTTCATCTCCAAATAAATCAAGTAATTCCAACGCTGTACTATAAATTTGTAATTCCTTGTGTTCCATCTATACTCATAATTTTCTCCACAATTTGTCTAATAGTCAGTATTTAAGTACTTCTTAAAGTGTTATTATCCAGTATGTAAACATCTTAGTTTTATTCTAAGTTATCCTACAAGTCGGTCCATCTTAACTTCTTAAGTGAAACTTTAATCGACAAGATGAGTACAAGCAAATGTATCCCTATTTTATTTAGAAGCTATTCAACGAGGTAAACTTCTGATGAAACTGTTTCAATAAGTTCGCACTAAAGAACAAATTCATGGCCATCAGAAGGGTGAATTCCGCCCACGCCCTAGCTGTCAAACAAGAACCACTTGTTTCGACTGACCTTTCTGAAAGGTCTCTCAGACTCCCCAGAATATGAGATATAAGCTTCAGACACGAAATTAAAAACCGATGACGCGACCGCGACGTCTCAGATAGCGTACCTTTTCTAAAAATAAAACGTTACCTTGAAAATATATCATAAGGTAGATGAAACGGAAAACATCTAGTACCGAATCACTTTCTATTTATGATTTCCAGACAATGATCTGGTATTGCTAAAATTCCTCACATTGAGTTGGCAATTATAGGTCATGGGTCAATGTTGACTGCTATTGTGAACTGCTTCCCTACCTTCCAGGAAAAATCTATGAGAATACCCAAAATATTCGCATGAGTGTGCAAATTTATGGACTCCCACACATGTCGTCGAGTTGGCTTTAGTTTGAATAGAGTCCTTTCGGAAGAAGTCACTTAATTTGTACTTCTTAGTCAACAAACAATGCATCACAAATCCATGATTTATTCATCCCTCTCCTATTTCTACATATGTACCTTTATTATTTCGATTTCGACGTGATGGAATTGGTTTTTCCCATTTTCTCAGAAATAGCCCCTATTTAACTCTTACACGTGCGATACGTTTTGGGCATGCAATTCTATAAAATTTTGAAACTTTCATTAAATTAACTGCATCACTTAACTTAATCCGAGATACACTTGCACATTATCGAATTCACAAAAAGGAATCATCCTTAAGTATTATAATTCATAAAAATCAATCGATTTTGATTGCGGACAACTTTTCTTCCTCAAATAAAGAGGCAAGAGCTGTATTTTTCGTTAAAGGTCGTTAAATACATTTCAAACATCGCTTAATGCACAGTACATTTTTCAAATCACTTCATTTATCTTCAAAGCATAAACGGAATTGTTATTTTTATGATCGGTTCCATTTTTCAAATTCGTGTTCTTTCCTCACGTCCTTTGTTGCCTTGGATGATAGCCGCACAATTTCCCTTACAGCTTCTCTTCTACGTCTTCAATTTTTCATTGAGATGATTTGATGATTTTTTATTGTTACACACTCCGTACTTTGATTCCCAAGGGATTCGGCAGCCATAGAATGTCGGAGATCTATACAGATGCGTTGGCTGTCCATTTCTTTATGCTTCGATTTAATATATCAATATTTGATTTGACATTGTCACTGCCATTCGGCTGTGTGTGACAGTTAAAAAAATATGTATATATAAGTTTTTTCCAAGTAAAGCGAATCCAAGAAGCACTTAAATAAATAGAAATCTGTTTTGAACATTCAGTTAACAGATGGAAATTTTGGCAGAATTCTGCTTCCAGAAAGTCGAGCTAGGGCATGTGTATGTGAATAATTTTGGTCTGCATATTCTTGGATGGTTAACACACATAAAATACACACAAATACATACGCTCTCGTATGGTTGTATGGATGTTCGATGTACTCTTAGTAATTCTGCAGACTCCAAATGAAATCTTGAAAACTTTTCCAATTATGTGTCTTGAAAACTCTTTGCTTAGAGCATGTGCACAATTAGAATTGATGTGAGACGCTGAGGGAGTAGGAAGCGGATGTTGATAAGTTGACAACAGAGGAAAATTAAAAACATAAAAATGCACTGCCGACCATATAAATTGAGAAGAACGCTCCCACTAATTCGGTGGCTCTTGTGGAGCTTAGTGATGTTGATGACATTCAAAAATCATTGATAATTTAATCCAAGGCAGGTGAATTCAAAATGAGTCTTCCATACAAACATTTAGTAATGGGTACATTGAACCCACGACGTTAGTTAGGCAGGAGTAAACTAATTCGTCGTTATTCTCTAGAACACACAATACGATGAATAAAACATATTTCTACTTATTGTGTACTTGTTTTGTAATAAAGACAACCAATTAGTTCGAATGATGTACTAAGCAAGGTATTCATTTGAAAATATTAGTCACCAAGCATTTGGTTTTAAAAAAAAAATATTAAAAATTCAAATAAAACTCCTATAAAAATTACATATTTGCACAAATACTTGTCCTAGTAATTTTTAATTAGGTAATTTTACTTTCTAGAACCCTCTACAAAGGATTGGAAAACTTCAGACTTTTTAGAAACAACATGCCACCTATCGCATCCCCGAATAATCCCTTTTTCTGGCTATCACTTTTGTGGTGTAGTTATCTTCTTTAAAAAAAACTAAATTGGTAAAAAAATTCGGGCCGTTTAGGAACACATACATACGTATTATGGCATACGAATGGTGTGATAATATTTCTAGTCCTTCCCCGCACTTTAAATGAGTAAATCCAATCCACTTATCGATTTTTATTATTATATTTATATATAGTGCCAAGACTTAAATTGTAAAATGTCAAAACATTTCCATGCGATCGATTCAAGACTTTTACAAAAAAAACAATTTCTATGTCAACAGCAATGACTACGAATTTTCCTTCGCACGTTGGACTCATAACGACATTTTTAATATCGTCATAAATAAATACATTCATATCTCATATCAACAATCATTCCATTACAAGAGCAACAATCAAATCCAATTTGCATCCTAGTTTGGATTTGAAATTACTCCTCCGGCGTTACTTCCTTATCTCTCTTCCGCCACATGAATATCAAACATTTGCATCGCCCGCCCCCTCAATTTACCATCGTTTCCTGACTGCCGAATCCTTCGCAGGGACACTGATGCCCCATCCAAATAGAAGTCAAATATCATTGCCCAGTAACAAAGGTCATTTTCACAAAAAGTGCAGACACCATGATATTAATGAGTGCTGATCCTTTGTATCGTCGTCATTGGCCTATCCTACCGAGGATAATTTGCAAAAAGGTCCGTAGCGGAGTGAAGAGGGAAGGTCAGAACGAAGATGTAGGTATTTGAATTTTTCATAGAACCAACTCGGTGTTTATCTTTTTAATAGCGTGGTCGTAAATTCTTTTGGGCTTAACTGACCTGTGACAGCCGGACAACAGATTTTGTGAGCTAACCCAAACAAATCACCTCAGTTTGTCATAATATTTTGCTTTAATTTGCATTTTGATGTGTGAAGGCGGACATTTTCGGATGATTATAATCTGGTGTCGTTAGAATTAAGATGAGAGTTGCTAGCGTGAATAACTTGTAATTTGAGTGACTTATTAGATATAAATTTGTTATGTTTTGACGCGCCTTTGTGTAGGACTGAACAGGGAGGGATATGCTTGAGTTTGTGATGGTGGCATGTTGATGTGCATTTTTTGATATTACATTATTTTGTGATTTCCAATAGAGGTGTGTTTCATCAACCATGTTATTACATCCATAAATCTTGAAGTTTACCAACACGATAAGGTATTCTAATAGACTTTAATGTTATCTAAGATATGTCGGTCTAGTGATAGGGGAGAGTGTGTAAATGTAGTAACATTTTTTTCTAAAATCTATGTTGCTCCTAATTTTAGAGATAACAACAGTACTCCTTCTTTCAATCAAAAATGCACATTTCAACTAAAAATGTATCAAAAATTATAACTGAAATATGTTCAACTTTTCTCAATTTACGATTTTGGAAAATAAAAAAACCCTGCCTCGTATATGGCATGTTGTAATATAGGCTGGTATACGTTGTAACGAGAACTTATAAAGAAATATAAAGCCAGTTTTAACCATAATTTACTTTTAAAAAATGTAGCAGTTTAAGGAAAATAAATGTCACAAAAATTGCATCATCTGAATCGTTGATACTGCAAACATATAAATGTATGGCAACGTTTGTGCGATGTGTGTCCACTTTTTTCACGACCCCATTTCCCATCTAGCAAACTTTGAGAAAACAGTCTGAAACTGATGATGCACCATAATTGCCCGTCTTCGTACTCGGATGAGTAAACAACAACCCTTATTGTTATTGCTGATAGTTGTTTTTCTTTTGTTTGTTCTTGTTTCTCTGGCTTATGGGTTACATCGTCGGATTGAAAGAAGCTAATTGTAGGGACTAATGGGTATATTAAGCAGTGCTTATGTTCATCAAAATCAATTAAAAACCAGCGGAGTAGGTTGTACGACCTTAAAACTTACCTCAGAAACTTGCAATCACATGGAATCTTAGACAAATAACAAAATTTACAAAAACTCACACAACAATACGGAAGGCAATCGTTGATCCATCCAAATATTCTTGAATATCCTTTAACTAGTGGACATTTGATTTCACATTGTACACAACGCTGTGCGATACAATGTACATGCACCCAGGCATCAGCACTTTTATCTTGTAGGTATATGTTCATGTATACATAGTCGCACATTGTATTTTTAATTTGAAGTGGGTACACTAGATACCTTCGTGTTTAACTTGTCTGTTAGCCACTGTACTAGTACCTGCCTAAAAATATATCCCTTCGTTACTTTGCTCACATGTATTTCACAATTTTCAATGAAGCCCACAGTGCATCCCCATCGATGCGATGGATTGTGCGTTATCGGCGCTCCACAAGCCTAAAGTATGTGTGGCATCGAATTGACTTGTGCTCACTTATAGCCGGTAGTTACTCATGCATTTAACACAATTTCAACACTGCCCAAAATGATTCCAGTTCAATGCCTATTTCACGTGTCAAATTGCTGTCCAATAAACTGTTGTGGAGACGATAGTACACCATGTACATTGCACTAAGCCTTCCGTGCGTACAGTGAGATTACAGATGTTTCAGAATTCACTGGTTTCGTTTGTTCCTGGTCGAAACAAGGTGTACATGCTGATATCAAAGAACTGGTGGTTACGTTTTTGTGTTCACATCAGTGAATCTAACAAATGGTCAATTGTCCTTGTGGGTACAGCATCTATTCGAAAAATGTATTTTATTTCGACAACGTCACTGGATTTCAATGTGTTTGGGCGTGATGGAATAGAATTCAAAATGGGAACAGAAACAGAACTTTAGGTTGAAGTATAACAGATATTTGTGAATAGAGATAAAATTCTGGGAAAAAATGAATTGATGCTTTTACGGTTAATAACGTAAAAATATCTTTATACTCATTTTAAAAATTATAAAGTTTTGCAGTTTCTTGAGGTACAGCTCTTAAGTGAATTGTTCTGATTAAGATGAAACTCAGACATTGCTTTAGGTCTGGATTAGGACATAGGATTCAATTTAGAAAAAACACCACGCTTTTATTGCATATTTCGTTATAACGGCATTTAGCTTAGGCCGACGGGTCGTATTGAACGCGAGAAATAGATTACTAGAGCCAGCTGTTGGATAAATAATGCATTGCTCTTAAATAATGACAGTCGGAGGCGGACGTGGACCTAGCTTCTAAGGCTACCACACGTGTTCTGCGTGCTATTGTTGGCAAATTCCTCTGCGGAGGAGTTGACGCACTACGTCACGGCGACCATGTGATGTTTAATTTTCGAACTTTACCGAGCAACTGGCTTCACATACCCCATAAAAAGTAATCTAAAAGTGTTCGATCGCATTTGGAATCATGTTTATATAACATCTATATAGCTCCATCGTTAAAGAAATAGGGGCTGGTGATTTCACCAGCGAATCGACCATTCGGATTCTCCTCAACACTGCGCTCCACAACGGTAATCATTTTTTCTGTTCTCACTGTTTGTCATCTTTAATTGTCATTCATATGGGATCACTACGAATGTAAAAGAAAAAACTTAAAAAACTTACGTAAGTCTCCGTCGGACACCCGGGTCTGTTTGTATATTTCTTTCAGGTGTGGAACAATCAAATAATCTCCTTCACATTTATCTCCTTGAATAAATTCGACACGATGTTCGCACTGATTAGTTACAGATAATGTGCATTGAGTTTATCAACATTACATGGGTGATATCACCTGTATCTGTACAAGGTGTTTCAAAAGTAATGTACAGATGCATGAGTAAACGTTTCTTCCGCAATGAATACAAGTGGGACTTACTTGTATACGTTACTTAATCGGATTTCCCCGCAGAAACAGCATTCATTGATGTTCTTTTCAAATCTTTGACGTCTTTAGAGAAGTATCTCTATACAATACATTTCATAGCATTTCTTTTTTTCAAGACTGATCTTTTGCATCTTCCCTGTACAGAGTATAAAGAGGGAATTCCTTCGAAGAAATTGTATAATTCCTTTCCACTGCGAAAGTTAAATTTCAAAGGAATGAGATAAAAGTAAATCTCAGTTGAACGAATTGTCTACACACAGATGTGACAATGAATGCTGGAAAAGTTTCAAGTCAAAATACAACTCCTAGGCAAACACAGTAAGTTTTCTTCGGACATGGAAAAGTAAAAAGGAGTCATGAATATAGAGATTCAGATAGAAGAAAGAGGAAACATTTGTTAGTACATTTAATGCCAACTGTCTCATTCAATGGCCTACCCTTTTCCGAAAATCTTTCCTTAAATGACTCGACCGGTGGAAAAACCATCGCCTTCATTTTATCAAAGCCATACTTATGAGCTACAACGCGCACACAAACATAAACCTGTGTCGCTTTAAACGGCTACAAGCCCATCAATCTGCAAAACTCCCCCGAGACATCAATATTGTTTACAATTTAGCGGGTTATCTGTCCCAAGAAAATAACACCATCGTTCAAACCAAGGAGTCGACTCACTTGAAACTACCAAATGCTCTTCAACCGCAAAAACAACCTCAGGGTGCGTTTATTGTGATATTTGAACTCCAATTCAAGTTGTAAATTGCATATTCCAATGAATGTATCCCACATCCCTTTCTCAACAAGAGTAAAAGGGGAGAAATTTATAAATTCGTTTCCTCTGAGGCATGTGTAATCTAAAATCAAAATGTTTATATTCAGCTGTGATGTGAGGGGAGAGGCCTTAGCAAACCTAACCTAGGGATCCATACATTATACGTAACGACGTTGTCATAATGATACTGCAATGAGAACAAGGTAAATCCTCGATGCCATGAAGGGATCTGATTTTTCCACAGATCACAGGGAGTGGGAAGCAAGGCATTAGCATAACAAGAACGAATTCCCTTAAAAGATACTTTTCCCTCTCTCCTTTCAAGGAAAAGATACTGCCCGCGGGAGGACAAAAAGAGAGACAAATCCAAATGTATTATGGGAGACTCTTACGTATGAAATCAGATTGAGAGTATTCCTTCTTTTTTGTTTGTGTAGTTGTAGTCTTTGTTGATGCAAAGAAAAAATACAGTCTTCCCTTTGGTTATGTCGAGTAATTGAATTCAAGCTAAATAGAGAGCTCTTTGTTCTGCCGCATCACCAGCAGCGGCAGCGACAGAATCTTCTTTGTGGAAGCCACAAAGTTTCCTGTTTAAGTCTTACCAAATTCCATTTAGAAAATTACTTCAATCGCATAGTTGCCGCAGTAAGTTTTTAGGAAAAATTCATGAAATCTTTAAGAAATAAACTGTGCTAGTATTTATCGTGCGGTTTCATTGTTACGCATCCGATGCATGCGAAAGTCGCCGTAAAGGGTAGCCCATCAAATCTTCACGGTAGCAAACCAAGTCGGCGTAACTTTTCATTTCAAAAACACATTACCTAGGAACTCACACACGTAATGTAACTTCCAGCGAATGTGCAATCTTTTTCACTCAAAAAAAGAAAAGGGACAAAACTCTGGAGATAGGCGATGGAAGCGGTTTTTTGAAGTTTTCCCATTAACTCGAGGCAACTGGTCTTGAAAGCCTATTCCATGCTCGAAATTCTACGCCTAAGCTTTGGTCTTGAAGTACTTGTAGAATTGCAGTTGCCTCAAAGAATATGGCGAATGTCCTGCTTTCTTCAATTTTATTCCGTGAATATGGGTTGAATACGTGCCACAGTTTCAAAGAAAACACATTAAAATATATGCAACAACAGTTGAACTCCCTGAGCATGAGAATTATAAGATGCATCACCAGAAACAAGGGAGTGCTGATGCATTTGCTATGCAGCGTCCTCAGGGTGAATTGGGTTATTCTATGGAATGTGTTTATAGTTGGGTTTCCTTTTGGTTGGGAATATAAGAAACCGAGCAACAACACACCAGCATGCATTGTTCTCAGAATACCCGGCAAACAAATGCAGAACGGCTCCCCGGGGAATTTACCCGGAGTGAGTCAAATTTGTGTGACAATAACAAATTCAATGCAAGTGCAGTATGCTGTGCTCGGAAATGGACTGATCTCTTATTTGCTGTATTCCTTGAGGGTTGCACAATTTTAGATTCAAAAATAGTAAATCACTTACATCGTTCTTGTTTCTCCATATTCTAATGTTTGTGTTCGCATGACCGCTATAAGACTGATTGTAACTGTCGTTATGTCTTTTATCTGGCCTATTTTGACGAGAACGGAAACAAGTTTAGCTTAAGGACATTCTTTTTGAGGTTCTTTCTATTCACTCAACAATTTCGTTTCGCATTGAATGTTTAACCGATCTGGTAACACATGAATAATTAACACTTCCGCATACATCTCCTTTTTGCCCATGTCCATGCTACAAGTTAAAGTTAAGATTCATCAAAGCTAACAACATTCAACCACAACTTTTCACGAAAACAAAACCCTTCGACATTCCTTTCTGACATTCACCAGCTCTCCAAAGTAAAACTTTCCTCTCCCCAAATTTTTCACTTCATTAGCACAATTCATCTTTTTGAAGAAGCCATTCACCCAAACACCCGTGAAACAAAATCAGATAAAACCATTGAATTAGCCGTAGTACAAAATTCAAAATTCAAACTTTAAAAAATTCCACTTCATCAGTCAAACTTCAAACTTTTGGTAACTCTTTGCGTGTGCTGCAAATTATTACTTAATTGGTGGCATGGGGCTAATGTTCTAAACAGCGATAATTGGCAAGTTGAACTTTTTTCCTGTTTGTTTTGCAAAAAGCAAACTTCATGGCGATTGGTGAGTGAAAAGAACAAAGATATTTGATCGATAAATAAGTGATTGGTTTAATGAATGGAAAATTGCTGCCATTTAGAATTGATAATTGAAATTGAACGCTTACAACAAATATGCACGCAGGCAAGATGAGCAATTTTAAGGACGTTGTGTTCAGTGAACCCTCTTTTCGTTGTTGTTACTGTGACTAAAATGTGGAGAGTTCGGTGCTTTACATTAAGTTTGTTGGTTAGTTCCACAGGAAATCAATTGTATTTCTGGTCTCCTTGAGGTATTTTAAAGTTGGATGCGTCGTTATGATTATTAAAATCCAATATCGATATATTAATAGGCAAGTGCTTCCTGTCAATAAATGATTACGGGGTTTTTTGCGAAACCGAATTCAACGAAATGAAAGATGAAGTTCCGTTTCTTTTTAATTATTTCTTGTTTTTTTTTCTTTTGATCACATGCTGGACAAACCTACTAACCCTTTACGGGTACCCTAAGCTATTATAATCTTAATTTCACTGTCCTTCTCGGCTTAAGCAATGTTTTTAATTTGTGAACGGATTTTATTGTCCAAGTGCAAGCTTATAGCTAAGCCGTTATTTATGTGTATAAGTTGTTGAGAGGGTTCTAGATCTCCGACTTCAGTGCCCTAATTCCACGTTTTGAGGATCTGTAAGCCGCTTGTGCCAGAGCTTGTGACTTGACAGCAGCCTACTCTTGTGTACGTTTGTAACACTTCAGTATTATCTTTGGAAAAGTTTTTTCCATGGTATGTTTACGTCGTCCTTTGTATGAGATACCCGGCAACCACTTGGTTTGAAAGGATTCTGTCAGCTGGAGGATTGATCCCACTCGAACGTTGTTCTGTGGATAAAATCCTGGAGAAATGTGGCAAGCGGATGTAATTGTAATTATAAGATTGCCACTTTACATTTTCCTCCTCCAGCCGCGAGGTGACCGAAGTGATCACTTGCGTACTTAACCGCAGCTAGAGAGCTCCGTTTGCGTCTTTCCACGTCTAGAATTGTCAGTCGTCTTTCGATCAGCAACAGATCCAGATATAATCTGTATTTGTGATACGATAGCCTATCGCTTGAAATCAAATCTAGATTGAACTCAATATTATCATCTGCGAGTTGTACAGTTAGGTGACAAGCTATTCGGTGTTCACTCGATTTTTTTTGTAAAAATCCGTGGCTTCTTTTAAATTCATTGCGAAATTATGTCTACCAATTTTGTAGAAGTGTAGTTCACAGAATCCAGATCTGGGGTTATATCCTACCCAGCCTACTCTGTTGACGTCTTCAGCCATATGGCTGGCACGACCCAGGGCAATTTTCGACCCGCCAAATCGACTTTAGACCAAAAACTCACACTGAGGAATATCCTGGATAAGACTATGGAATTTCAGATAAATGCATATTATTTTTTTATTATTACAGTAGCAGGAAGTATTCGATGCGCTCGATGGAAGTGTCGTGGTGAAAGCTTCACAGAAAAGAGCTGGTCTTAGAGTTAATGAGGGAAAGACGAAGTATAGACTGTCGAGGATGGGTTCCTCATCCTGCACACACCAAAAATATTACAATCGGCGACTATTATTTAGTGGTAGTGCCGGAGTTTTGCCTTGTGGCAAAAATTTAATCCACGTATGACATCTTAGTTGAGATCCGACGTAGAATAGCACCTGGCAACTGGTGCTCTTTCGGTTTGTCGAAAAAACTGGGCACATAGCACCTGACTCGAAGGACCAAAATCATGTGCGCAAAATCAGAACTCTTATCTTGATAGTCCTGCTTTATGAAACCGAAATCCGGACAGTTAGAATCAAATTTGCGGACGGATAATTACTAGTGTCTGCGCGGAATGTGTAATCACAACCGCGACCTCTACGACATGTATCAAGATGTCCGGTCCGGAAAGCAAAAATCCGTCGACTGCACTAGCCAGGCCAAATCGAGCGCATGGACACTAATGCCCCAGTTAAGAAGGCGTCTTCAGAAGCAGAGGAGCACCGAATCCTCAAAGTAATATCCGATCCGTTCTTGCTGAACTTTAAGCAGCCAAATCAAATCTGATGTACCCCAATTAAGTCACTTTGGTCCCCTTGTTCCCCCTGTCCGCCCCTTGTTTTGCTATCAAAATTTTCGTTACGGTAACGAAATAAAGTTCCCTCAGCTGAGCACATGACATGACTTTCTCACTCATTCTATTAGACCAAAGTCGAACAGTCTCATTTGAGATACTACGAGATTTCAATCAGTGTCTTAAGTTAAGTTTTAAGTTAAGTTTAAAAAAGATAAGCAAGGATTGTCGACGTCGGCCACTGCTAGTTAGCGGAATCCACAATTCACACACCATCTCAAGATGTAAGCCCATCTGTTAGTTAAGAGAATGTCTGCTTGAAAACAAAACAAATCATTGCTAGGAAATCTCAGTCTCTCCTTCAAAGTTAATTGCTCTTGTTATTAATTATCAGCTATACCACCCTTGTGCACTTGTACGAGATTTAATGATACATGTGTACCTATACCTTTCCTGTGTGTTAATTTCAACGCACACGGCTAAGGATATCTGCTCCCCCATGCGTGAACTGCACCTCCAAACATACTCTGTCACTGCAATTATGCCACATGACTAATTACAATCTTCAAACATCCATGAGTTCATTAAGTTTTTGTGAACATTTGCGATGTAAACTTGCTTCCCCTGTGGCTCACAGCGGATGCCAACATGTTAACGAGGAGGTTCAGCTCTACAAGTCTACAACGCGTTGAATGACTACATATTTGAAGACATTTCTCCAGATGCATACACGTTACTCAACATCTCCAAAAATTACTTACATAATCAACATGAGGCAGAAAACTTCTGGATACAATTTACGCACTGGAGAAGGCACGCCAACAGGAACCCGACATATCTTCCTTAGACTTTAGAAAGAATCATTCAATTAAATGAAGGACTGTAATCCTATGTAAATTTTTCTAAAACATTTCCCGTTTCCAGTTTCGACTGTGTGTTACTTGCGAATGCAAAATTTCATGTTGATGTAATGCCAAAAATATTCCCAGCCCCAAAAAACCTTTCCCATCTCTAATCTTTGTCTGGTATTCCAATTTTTACTTCTTTTGTATTTTGTGTGGTCCGCAATTGTTTTCGCCTTTATTGTTTCTTTTAACACAAAAAAATATGCAAATCATTCAGGTAAGCAGCAACCTGAGGGCTATGCAAATTTTATATTCTTTTAATTCTCTGGTTGAGGGAATACACGGAGAGAAGCACCCGATGTTTTGGCGCTTGTTGTTGGCGGTTGCGGAGGACAAAGGACACAAAGGTCTCTTGCTACAATTGCAGACGGAATGGTTGAAAGTTGGATTTGTAATGAGTGAAGCAGGACATGATGATGATTGCGATAGCAGTCCCATCTGTTTGAATTGTGGATGCCAGGAGTGCTGTGCTCTCTCGTACACGTTGTATCATAAATAAGTATATTGTTGGAATGTTAGTCAGTTCGCTTGTAGCTGATGTTTTCTGAATGCGAACTTATCTCATTAATAATGATGCGGAAATAAAATGTCTGAGAAATGAGATTTTCATCTGTAGTTTGCTGTGTAAATACTCGTAGAAACGGGAAATTGAAGTAGTTCCGAGTGCCGCTGGCGATGCGAGAAGCAGGCGAGTAATGTGAACACAAGGTATGTACCCTTATAAGAAATTGTGGCAATAAATTTGATGAAACGTGAATGCATTTTCGTGCAACTGGCTGGGAACGTAATGTCGCTAATTTGTTAAGTCAACAAAATAACTCAACATTTCATTTGGTGGATTATGTCGAAATCAGCACGATCAAACCATTTGGTCTTATGGGGAACACTCATGACTTTAAGATGTTTAAGCAGCGATTGAAATCTTCGCCCGTTTTATTTCTGATAACTACCAAAGTTCGCAAATAATCACAGAAGCAAATTCTTGCTTAGCGTCATGAACTCTGGCATGAATTTTAGAGAATCTGAAATCGGAAAATGTCTTGCTCTCTTGCGCTTAGTCTCTTTTTCCTCAGCTTTGTGTCTCATTGAAAAATGTTTTCATCACAGCGCTGCTTTGCGTAATAATCGAAATAGGACATGGCCGTGGGAATGAATTTGGTTAAAATAGAAATTATAATTGTGAACGCACAATAAATTTGTAAAAATATCCTTAATAAATGACCTATCCAACGCAATAATAATTTTCAATTCAGGCGGATAGTTCCTGAGAAAAAGGGAAACAAACAAACTCCACAGCTTTATATGCTGTGACTTTATATCTTACTGGACTCCGCCTAAGTCGAATTGTTACGGGATAACATAATTTGTTCGAGATAGAGCGAGTTTTAATAGGTTTTTATAGATTTTTTTACGGAAAATTGAGGAAAATGTATGTCAAATATGGCAAAAAAGTTCCAGTTAGAGAGGGTTTCGACTTACCGAGAGCCCACTGCATTGCTTTAGAAACATGTATGAACAATATCTGAATAACACGTTCATCATTCCAAGTCATTTCTAAGTAACGAATTACTTGCTTTTATGTTAGTTTCGCATTTACTGCGATTTGGTATTTAAAAATGATCAGCATCAACCTCGCCGCCTTGAACCCTCGCCACAGCATAACTACTCAAATTATATACGTGATGTGTGTCATCTTCATTGGCATCCGCTACACTTCGGGACTTAAAACATGAACTCGTTTTTGTGAATCAAAATAAGAATTGGGTCTTGAAAAAGAGAAACTATGGCATTTGCATGTTTCCAAACTGCGATTGTGATTGTGAAAAATAGCAACTTAATCAAAAAAATACTTTCGATCCCAGATTGCGATTTTTCAATCACTGCGAAAAAATCAGATTTTTTCCTCAACTCAAAAATTCTCATTTAGAAAGAACTATGCGTGGAATTAACACCTCCTATGGCTAGCTTGTTTGGAGAGAAATCTTTACCCCTAAACGGACTCGCGGGCGGTGGATCAGGTGAGGAACTCTTAAAGATAAATCCGCGATCAATAGAAAAACAAAAACAATTCCAGCAAAAATAAATATTTTATTTTATATGTACTAAACTCTTTGGCCCTTAACTAAAACTGAAGGGATCGTTACCATGTCTGGAAAAGGTCAAACTACTTAATCTTCAAAGTCCAGGTAAACTCGTACATCAGACTAATTAACAAGCTCTTCATAATTTAATCGCATCTTCAATACACATTCCATTCAAGGTAGAGGGATAGTCACCGCATTAATCATATATTTTTACCATGATCTAACGGTTATCAGTATTTGAAACATAATCGATTTATCAACCCACAAGCAAGGGTTGAGAAGGATGAGTTGAAAAGAATCCTGAACATATTTCTGAAAGTATTTGGAAGGTAACTTTTGTCTTTTAGTCCTACTTTTTTCAATAATTGTGAATACCTCCTTAGTAAGGGCAAAGGTCATGTGTTCATTTTAATCAAAAGGAAGATCTTTGATAAATTGTTTGTATGAATGTTTGATTTTTAGCTTTTTGAAGTTGGTTTTGTGTTACTCTTGCCTAGGAATCAACCTGAATTAAAAAACAAAAAGAGAAATAAATAATTCCGAGAAGCGGTCTTTAGTAGGATCACTGAGATTGTGTGACGTCCGACTGGAACTCGTTGCTTATACGTATTAAGTTACGTACTTTCACTCGTTATACGAAGAAACAAATCCCAACCAACCTACCGAATGGCTCAGTTGTCGAGAACACTCCCTGTGAAAAATTAATTATTTGATCTGAAAACTGATGACGGCTACATAAAACACGATTAAGCGTTATGAATATTCAACCCACAGAAACATATCCTCGTATCCTCGTTCACTTCACTATCACATTTTGAGTCATTATTTTGCGGCACTCTGGTGTTACATGTTTCATAATAGAGGCAAAACAACCTCATCACCATACGAGGCAGCACATGTCTCCCATTGAACGCATGCTTCCAGAGTATAATTTAAATCAATTTCACCAGCTCGCACAGTCAACTGCTTTCTGTGCAAACATCCAGATAAAAGTCCTAACACCATTAGACGCAGTTAAGGCCACGCTGGTGCATGAAATTCCCTTGTTACCGGGATTTCTCAGGCATTGCAACTCGTGGGTAATTATAAATTCAGAAACACCTGCAGTTTAATTAGGTTGCACTTTGTGTGAACCTGCGGAGGCTTCCACAAACAGCAGTGGTGGCCTCAGCTCCGCGGGGTACACACCACTGCTTGACGTTTTCCCGCAATTTGTAACTGTTATCACATCCGCTGTGTATTGGGGTCGATACTCGTAAATTGGTTTTGTCGAATTAATAAATTTTGGAAGGTACAATTTCAAACAGTTTCTTGACAGAGTTAGAGAATCACACCCAAACGAGTCGTCGAACAATTATCGATTATCTGATTATTAATTTTATTTTACCTAAAAAACGCACATTTTACTTAAAAGCTTTGAATGGGGGAGGTAGAAAACATCTATCTGGCATTAAGCACTTTTGACGCACTCACAGGAGGTCTTGAAAGGAATTAATTAATTTACTTCCTTCCACGTGCCGGATCGATTTTCCCTAATCCCTTGGGAATGATCAAAGAAATTGTGCTGCCTTGTGATATAGATAAAATCCTTTTTTTTTCAATTTAAATTGAATTCCAATTAAAGTGATACCATGTTTAGTGTTTGTATTGATTGAAAGAGTTTTTCCTCGTGTGTTTTTTTCTCCTGCTCATTGAAAGGGTATTGGCTTTGATGTTCGGCTAAAAGCTTGGATTTAAAACGAATAAATTTAATTAAAAGAAAAAATGCGATGATCCCTTTTCTAGTAAGCATCTTGTTAGGTAGGCTTTGATTTTATCGTGAAAACAATTTATCTGCATTCAGACTTTTTTTTTTGATACACATAAGCCTCTTTAAAGTTAGCTGCTTTTGATAAGCGTATTAAATGACGATGTGTGTAAGGAGAAAGCATACACACGTTTATTGACTTTGACAAAGGTTTGATTTTCTTGTTCGTTATTTTTGATTGACATTATTAATAAAACAGGCATATGTCTATGGCAGAAGCCAAACATGAGTTAAAATTTATACATGTTTGTATACTTTGATCAAGATTCAAGTTAAAAAAAAGAGAGAGGAAGAAATAGAAACAGAGAGAGAGACATACGAAAAATCCATCAAGGTCAGCAGCTTCCAAACACTTTATCAATTATTCTACATGTTGACAAATTCATCGACATTTTTTTATTAAAAATACACTGATCGGGCGCTGATTGAATGCCATCCATATACAATTTTAAATTTATTAACAGCCACTTATCCGACAAATTACGATGATAGTTAAAAAAGAGATTTTAATATAACGATATAATAATATGGGTGGCGCTACAGCCCGTAGAGGGCCAGGGCCTAGCTTCTCAGCAACCACTCGTGCTGTGCGTGCTATTGTTCTCTCACGCGTGGAAGGGACCTACAGTTTATTGCCGACTCCGAACGGGGTAGTTGAGAAGCTTTTGCTAGACATTAAGTACTCTTTGAGCATTGTCAGTGACTCGAAAGAGGTGGAGCCGTGAAATATGAAAGGTGGTAAATGCGGGTATCGAACCTGGCACCCTCTGCGTAGGAGTCGACGCACTTACACACTACGCCACGAAAAAAAAGGATGTTAGTGAATTTTAATTCCCTTCAGATTCGTTGAAAATAAATTTCTGTTCATTTCTAAAAATTTGTGTTACATAGTCTGTTGTTAAAACTGAACATTTTCGTTAGTTCTGAGAATAACTGCCCAATTATATATTCAGTCAATAACCAAACATTTGGAGAATTTACATTTCCCTTATTCAATCATTCAGACGAATTATATGTTGAAAAAGAATATCATAACTATTTTATTTAAAATTCAGCATCCAATATAGTCTGAATGCTTCAATTGCTTAGTCAATTTTAAAACTGGCACTAACAACTTCAGTCAAATCTGACGCACTCCATAGAAAGTCATAATGATGTGTCCACCGATAGATTAAGAGTTGTTTGTTCACCATTGCCGGAAATTAGGAATTTTTGAAGGCAGTCCTGTGTTGCAGAATTAACTACAGATCCTGTTTCTGGCCGTGTGTTGCATAAATATTGATAAGAAAATAGCTGCTACATTTTAATCTTCTTTTCCGTATACCACTGCAGTCAGGGGTGGACATGTGTTTCAACCAACAATAATCGCGATCTCAGTAGCTGCCTCTAGTTACACATGCCAAATTAGTTGCTGTCCTCCATTTGGGTGCGGCACCTTTGACGTCCACTGCGTTGTCCTAAAGGTTCATAGTCGAGGCCGCTCCGGGCCGAAGCCAAGTTGTTCATGCGCTCACAAGGCCTAGCGCAATGGTTGAATCTTCTCCTTACCATGTCATCAACGCAAACAGGACCTTTGTTCTTTCTATGTTGAAATCTTTTAAGTTATATAATTTTTTATTTATATATAAATATTATATTATTCATTACTATAATTAAGAACTTATCATATATATATATACATATACATTTTCATACAGTTCATCATTTCAACATTCGCGACTGCGACATCCGCGGTGTTATTGTGGATGGCTTCAGGCTAGCTGGAGAAGATCATATAGGCTATGTTTTATAATTGGCGTAGTCAATTTAAAGAGGGTAAAGGTATCTGGCAAGAGACACTGAAATTCCACTCGCCAAGCATGCTTCCCGCGTGCCATATTTTAAGCCGCCAATACACACGGCACTTTTGGGTGGAATATAGTATGCATCGGTGTCGGAAAGGAGACACTATAAATGAAAACATTTTCATTTTACTCACACAAACAGTGTGGCACATAAAAATTTGGAGCTGAGGCTAGAACACACAGGATATGCCACATCAGTGCTGTGTATGGGCCACTTTACAGATGAGTTGGTGCAGGAAGGATTTCAGAAGACTTTCCGAAACGAGTTCAGTCTTGATAAAAAGATAACTATCGGAATTCTTTTCGATCATCTTCCAAATTGAGTGTAAAACTCAATTGCCAAGTTTACATTGTTTTTAAAAGATTGTCGGCCCTATTTTCTCGTACTGTGCGTGTCATTGTCCTTTGGGAGCCTTACAATTCTTAGCTGTTTCATGAGGAATTAAATATCTTCTTCTGAGCTCTGTCGGTGACACGAAGTGTCTTTTTGGGAATTGAATAATGGGGGACATGACCTGACGCACTTATCCAGAACACAACAAGTAGAGCGACCGTATTGTCGGAAAAGACCACACACATATTCTATCTTTTCCAATTCGGCAGTAGTTGATTCGATGATTACATGAAGCTCTGCGATATTTTTGTATTTCCAAAGCTTCAGTGACATTCAGAACGCACGCTCAATTGAAAGAGTTCGCCGCGAAATGTATATAACCACAAGACAAAAATTGTTCTCAAAGTAAAAGAAAAGTTTATTTAAAACCGGATTGGTCTGCACTCTCTTATTGTCTTCTTGTGAACAATTCAATTTGTTTATTTATCAGATGGCGATGAATACAATATGTAGATACGTACCGTCAAGGATAATATGAGTTTCATTCTCCAAGAACACGTGCACGCTGAATAAAACGTTACGTAACTGATAAAGGCCTAAAGCACCTAAAACGTACTTACTCATTTCGATTCATAAGAGTGTATCGCTTCGAACACGTGTTACTGCAAATTGCGTTTTCCTTTAGCGGCAACTTGTTCTTGCCATAGTATTAGATGCACGTAACTCATTTCACTTTGGTTGAATAGAGAGGCTGCGAACATCAAATGCAGTAATAAATCTTGTGATGGAATCACAATGGCACATGGAATGTTTAAGTCCTCGCTCTCGTGCTGTATTCAATTAAAGGACCTTGTAAATAATTTCGCATTCATTTTCGATTAGGGATGCTTGGATAAGTGATGGGTAGATTTTGGAAAAGGAGCAGATGTATATGAAAGCTGAGACTACAAATTTTCAGAGTTCGTTTAACATCTCATGGGAAGAGTTATTCCTCTTGGATTGGTTTCTTTATTGGTTGTGTAATTAAGTGGATGATACTTTTCTAAGGACCTTCTTGAGTACTACTCAAGGGATTGGAGACATGTTTGATATGGATTTGGTAAGACCGCATAGTGCTGGGAGTTCGTTCTCATGGTTCTATGCATCAGCCTTTGATTGAGTAATGATACTTTCAATGTACGGTTGTCTACGTCTTACCAAGCTATTTGCTGTATGCGTATGGCAATCTTTGTTCATTTCACACAGATTATAAATCTTGTTTCAGGGAATTAAAAGCACAAAGACCATTATAGCGATTAATTCTTTCATGTTTTAATAGGATAGGAGACACTTTCAACTTCAATCATTTCAGTAGACGGAGTTAAATACTAACTCTTCTTTTATTAAAATTCATCAAATTAATGTCGGCAAATACAGTTTCAAGAAATGATAATTTCAAAGCGCCACGAACATTTAATTTGACAAATGCCTGAACCGAATTATTTGAAACTCTTAGACGTGATGATGAAGATTATTTTCTTTTTCATTTCATTGGGGACAATGTGTAGACCCTTAAATAATACGCTCGATTTGTTGAAAACCTTCCGTAAACAATTGTCTCTGCCAATTAATCAACCGAAATAAGTACAAACAATTCAATTTCCTTTTCTTTTCTTCTTCTTTTTTTGCAAAGAGTGCTTATTTCCTTTGTTGGTCGTAAATTGTTTGATTTTGTATCTATTTCTGATGATTTGGAAACTCATCACAGTAATATTGGGGGCTAAATAAATGGAAGCTCGTCGAGGATATAATCCATATCAAATATATTATACCTTTTTGGAGATATTTTAAATGTAGGTTGTGCTTGGTCATCTTTTTCGTTGTTCAGAAATACGAAAAATTTAAATAACAATAATAAATTTGTGAGTAAGATCCCGACCGAATTACTAGTTTCGAGGTTATCGTCCTGTTATTAAGAAGCTGGTGCATTAAAGTGTATTAAGTGCTGCGGTTATTGCGTTTGATTCAACATTGTTTAAGGATCCCTCGATGTTCACAAAGGTGGAGACGAAGTGATTGTGCTCGAGAAATTTTCCAACTAAACCTGTCAACACGTGAAGATTTAGATAGATTTAGAGTCGTTTTGTTCACCATTGCTCAACTTGCCGGAAATTAGGGAGCTGATCAACTGCGTACTTGAACTCAACTCGAGGCTTAACCGGCGAGTTGGAAATTGGTTTTGTTCACTATTTCAACTCACAGTTTTTAAATTTTCCCTGGGATATTTTTTACAATTCACACATACAATGTTAGCTTTGAATTCACGGTGTGTGCTGTTCATGTGCTCTATGAGAAGGAGAATTGAGAGCGATCGTTTACAGCAGACATAATGTTTGGATATCTATATTTTCCATTATCTCTGGTTTTCAGTTGTTGCCGGCTATGTTATGGAACAGCTCAAGCGACTATGAACATTTGTAATTCCTATACAAATAAGGTCTGCATTCGCCAATTGAATTGCAAAATATTAAATCAGTGTGTGATTGCCCGTAATTCACGGGTCTGTTAACAAATAAAAACGAATCTATCAAATAGTTCATTATTTCAAATTAAATCGAATGGTCCAGTATCTTCTCTCGTTTCACGGCAATGAATACTGTTCGATCACCTTTATTGTGTCCGCATTGAGGGACGAAAACGATAAATGAAAACGAAATCACCCTATCTCGTAAACACACAGGAATAGAAAGAGAGCAAAAACCCCATTTCCGTAAGTTGAAGAAATGAGGAGTTGATAAACTCACGAGTTGTAAATTGAAAGTTGAAACCGTAAAATTTTAGTGAATGAAAGCAAATTCAGTTTTAATTTTGGTGAACAAAATTACCCTAGACATCAATCAGTAATTTCACTAACCACTTCCATATAGAGTGTGCATTTCAATGCTGGATAGGCTTGAAGACATATGGCTAGATATACAATTTACGATACTAATGTACGTATCTTATGATTCGTGGAGGTACTAAATATTAATAGTTTCATCCCGTTCAGCTATTGTTAATACTTCTGTCAATGGATATTTTAAAACCTTTAAAACAAATATTGATAGAACTCAATGAATTTATTGAAGTTTTTTTTGTTATCATGGACATAACAAGTTTTTTTCCATTTCATTGATATAATGAAGTATTTTCTTGATTTACACATTTATTGCATTTATGTAACTGATTATTGTGTTGTAACAGACATATAGTTTATTTTGCAAATCCTGATGACTTTTTCTCGAAAGATACTGTGCGCTCTTAGATGTAATTTTGCTGTGGATTATTGGCACCGTTTTGTTTACATGCCTAATAAGTGCATAGTATTCATTTTTTCCCACTTTCGTTGGCGAACTCCATCTATTCTGCGTGTTACTCTTCAAGCATTTCGTAATCATTTGTCTAACCTAAATCCGATATTTCCCAATACTACCTTGTTTGTCTTCTCATCAGAATTGTGTCCTTCGGAAACAAAAATCTTCTACTTCGGAACCTCTTTCTCGTACTTCTTCGTCAAGCCTGCTAATGCGCTGCTCCCTTTCTTCTTCACTCAAGCGGCTCCAGTTGCGTTTATTGCGTTAACCATAGTAAATTAATTCCGTATAAGTATGTCGTCGTCTTGATTGACAATAATGATACCTTCACTCTCATACACTCTCCTTCACCCCCAATTTTGAGATTTTTCTATAACTGTGTTCAACGACTGTTATAGATAATAATGTTAAATTATCATTGCTAATTCTTGTCAAAATGTGTGTCACTGTAAGTCGCCCGCTGTCCTTGTATCTCCTGGAAATTTACAATTTTTTCTCAATTGACCGTGACAACTGGTTGATGAATATTTTTAAATTTAACAACTTTTTTCAGTCACTATTTGCACTGTAAATTGATGTTGAGTTTTAGTGATTTAATTATTAAAATGTTATTAGAACTTTTCGTTGGTAGCAAAAATTTAAGAATGGGATATGGAAAGGTATTGAATACGACTGAAATGCAATGTTTTCAGTGATAAAAATCCCAAGAAGACTTTTGACTCGAATTTAGAGTGAGTTTGAAGGGTCAAAAAAAGTTAATTTTATATTTATTTCATAACACCAAGAGAATGACGATGCCTTCTTAGAGCTCCATCAATTTTCATAGTGCTTTCAGGGGAAATCTCGTCATCAGTTCGGAAGTCTAATTAAAGATTTACAATCAAAAACGAAATGTTCCCGTCACCCAGTGGACTCCTTTTTTTTCACCGACATATATTTTCAACTTTTTGTCAACACTAAAGCATTAAAAGCACTGACAGGGTCAAGAACTTAGGTAAGACGGTTTCGAAAATTGAAAAGGTTTGCCCAGACCTATTCATTCCAAAAGGGTTGAACGTAAAAGTAATAGCAAATCTGGAATGTCTCGAATACAATTTCGGTTTGACTTATGTAACGGAAACATGGATGCCAAACCGCGCACCTAGAATTCAAAGACCTTATAATTTAGAATGTGAAATAAATAACCAAATTACTAATCAATTGGCTTCAGTTTATAAATGTCAGTGAAATTTCAAACCGAGCTATCCAATTGCCTAATGCAATACCAATGAGGAAATCCAATTTTAGCTAACATTTGTCAAATTTCAGAAATTTCAATTTGGAACTGCATTCACCTCGCTAATCATGTGCGAGTTAAATTGCAGCAACCACCGCCAATTAAGTACTTAAATTGCAACACCATACTTTTTTCACAATAAATACCACGGCTTAAAAATAAAATGCTTCACATAATTTGGAACAAAAAATGTACATGTATCTCATCAGTTTGAATGAAACGTGTGAACCAAACTGAAGCTGTAGTAAGCATGGACTAATTGATTTCACACACGGTTCCAAATTCAATTGGGTAAAACCTCCACCGTGCCAGCGACCGATCAGATGGATATTCAATTAACACATTTTACAGGCGTGCTTTTATGGTTTTCGGCGAATGAACTATTGTTTCGATATGAGCCTAATTAAGTTCATTGGGTTTCGTACCATCGACTTCGGCATGCAATATTCCTCATTCGATTGAGCTATCAATGCAATTAATTTCGATGCTCTGAGGATTTTATTAAGGGGGTGGTTGATAAAGCCGCAGCTTCGCATTACAAGAAGTCATTGTATAAATACTGACATTTATTTAAGAGGAACAAAATAACTTGTAATGAGTGCTTGAAATCATTTCTTTTTGCACTGTTCTTTACTCGGTTAATTTTCCATTTATGGAAATTTAATGCACTTCGGTCAGTTCTGCTTTATGCAACTCCATCAAGATACATCTGAGTTGAATGTGATATTCCTTGCGGGGCAATGCTCTTCATCAAATCCCTAACACATAGAGCTTTAACCTCGTAACAAGAGTAAGCAGTTAAAATACTCTATCGTATGAATGTGGTATTCCATCCATTCAAAGCCATTTTCGAGTTACATCAATTAAAACCCTGCTTCCATTGAACACCTGTTAACCATTTAACTCTCTAACCCGATTTATGCGATTCACTGGCGTAGTAAGAAAAAAACAACATGCAACCGCATGGCTTACGTGCATAACAAACTTCCGTGAAACTGAGATCCATTTATTGGTTTTACTATAACAGATTGCTTTACAAGGTGGGAACGCTTTTTATTGCAACTTCACTTACACCTGATCCTTTTTTATGACGCCATAAAGTGGCGCAAACTCTCCCTGCTCTGCCTCTTGTAATGTGTGCGAGTTTATTTTTCTTTTATGTAACTATTCCCATTTAGCGATTCTGATTTGATAGTGAAACTGAATTTAGGATTCGCAACAGGTGGACGATTAAATGGTTACGTTCGACAAGATTCCAAAGCGAGTTATCTATTCGAAAACATTCGTTGTCTATTGAGCTGTCTGAAATTAATCGTTGGATAGAAATATGATGAAGTGGTTTGATAGCCGTGTAGGAATTAATTCTCTGGACACAATCACATTCCACTGATATAGAAGCCTTCCTTAATTCCAGTCTGTTTCTTCAAAAGATGGTTACGTATTTTACTATTCGGCTCATGTGGGCACTTGTACCTACATTATTTATGTCATCTTCCGAGCTTAACTCTACCAGATATCAGAAATATTTTTGCTGGATATAGTACATGTATAAATCCAATAAAAATAAATTAGAAGACGATCACAATAATAAATAATAATATAAAATAAATTAACAATCTATGCAACAAACAATATAAAAATTAATCGGTATTTGCCTTTGTCACACCATAACTTGAGAACGGCTTTACCGATTTCGTTCATATTTTTTTCTATGTCAACTAATACTTTGTAGAAGGATCTTACGGAAAGATAAATTAAGAAAATGTAGAAGGCTATATTTTTGAAACAAATGAACAAGTAATTTATATACACTGATGAACAGAAGTATTCGGCATTTGAGTGCTGTTGGCTTGAAATTGTAATAAAATCCAAACCGATTTATTTCTATTCTTCTTCTGTCGATATCACAGATATTAAAAATGTACCTATAGAAGGCAGAGGGCCACAGAGCCTTTATCTTAATCCAATCGTACCCTGATGGTAGATTTTGTGTAGACACTTACAAACAATACAAAAAATTACAAACAAAATGTTGGAATCTAGATTTAGTTAACTCTGGTTGATGCTTACTATCGGAAGTATAAAACTACTTCTAGATTCTATTCATGCCCGATACCAAGCAAAATGGAAAACAAACAAAATTTGTTTAATATCACGAGTATTCCCAGTTTATGACGAATAGATTTGTTATTTTTGTCTTTGTTGCACTAGATTTGGTAGCTGCTGAAAATTGACTTTCCGCCTGACTCGAAGGCCCAAAATAATTCTCTACAAAACTCTTATTTTACCAATTCGGATACATTATCCCGTCTGCGAGAAAGGCGAATGGAGGGGAAGGCTACGAGCTGTAGCAGAATTTGGATGTCCTCCGGAAGGAAAAAATCCCACGACTACACTGGCTCGGCCATATCGAGCGCATGGACAACAAACCACCAGTAAAGGTTTGAGACAAAGAGGGTCTCCGAATCCGAGGCACCTAGTTTAAGAAGGTGATTAAGACGCGGATGCAAGACAGCTTGGTCTTGATGACTAGAAGCAGCGTGCCCAGAACCGTCAGCAATAGAAAGCAGCTATTGCGCAGGATCGGAACCTCCATGGGTCGCCAGCCTGATAAGTATGTAGGTATAAATAAGTAAGTAAGTGGGTCACCGCACCGTGGCGTAGTGGGTAAGTGCGTCGACTCCTACGCAGAGAGTGCCAGGTTCGATATCCGAACTTAGCACCTTTGATAATTCCCGGTTCCACTTCTTTCGACAATGCTCAAAAGTATTCCTACCTAGAAAAAGCTTCTCAACTCCTCCGTTCGGAGTCGACATTAAGCTATAGGTCCCTTCCACGCGTGAAAGAACAATAGCACGCACAACACGAGTGGTTACTGAGAAGCTAGTCAAAGGTCCACATTGGACTGTGGCGCCACCCATATAATAATTATTAAGTATACGTTTAAATGAACAAGCAAACATTATTTAATCGGTTGGGCCGTTTGGATTTAATAAACGCTCTACCCATATAGAGAATGCTGTTTTTCATCAGTGTATATAACAATTAACCCCTGTTTCCCTTGGTTACGCGATAACTTTAGAATGACTTCTAGTCTTCTACATTGACTATTATAGTGATTGACAGATTCCAAGCATACCTATGATTCCACTGCGGCTTGCATTTGCAATACCAAACACAAAGTTCAAACCAGAAACTAGGTATTACCGAGATGCCCGACTTCTACCTCTCTTATCTCTTAGAAATATTGACAAATAATTTTTATATCGCTTTTTCAAACCAAATTGACCAATCAGAGGGCGGCTTTTACGTTTTTTTCGTGAATAATCGTCAAAAATTCATAAATATCTGTCAATAGCTCTTACTATAGACAGATATTAATGAATTCAAATTCGTCAATGGACTAGGGGGCAATCAGCTGATCTCTGTAGTACTTTATTTCTGATACAAACAGAGCGATTGACATTCCGTTCCAAAGAATATATTATGACTTATGTCTTGCCAGCTTTATTTATCTGTTTCACATGTAATCCACGGTGGGAAGAAATTAAAAAGTAATAATTTCCTGGCCAATCACCAATTGATCGCCATGACATCACTGGAAGGGTGGAATTGATTAAGGGTACTATATCTACAGAGCCGCAGCAACTTGTGGCCGGTTCAGCTAGTAAACAAAAGTTTCATTCTATGATCATATAGATCTATTTCAGCCCAAGCAGAACTTAAAAAAAAAATGTACACATCTAGTTAGCGACTCATTAAGACTAAAGTTCCTTGGTCGGAATAAACAATTTCTTGTTGGAACATATAACAAAACATTTTGATGAATATCAAGAGAGATGATCTAATAATAATTTAATATTGTTGGCGCTATAGCAAGCAGAGGGCCAGGGCCTAGCTTCTGCAGCAACCACTAGTATTGTGCATGCTATTGTTCTGACCTGAGTGGAAGCTATGAGAGCTATTTTATGCTAAGAAGTTTTTTCTATACCGTTATTACTCTTCGAGCATTGTCAGTGACTCGAAATAGGTGAGACCGTGAAAAGTATTTTTTGGTCGCACCAGGAGTCAGACCCAGGAAGCCACACACGCACACACCATGGCCACCACAATTTTATTTATTTATTATAAAATGCCCAAGAACTCATTTATAAACTTGAAAAGAGAAATATACAACTGGTCTAATCTGGTTCACCCTGCTGGCCAAAAAAGATGTGCCTTTTGGAAGGATCACCACCATAACTTCTACAGAAAATGCAATTCTCATAAAAAAAACAAGCAACCTTAACTTAGTATAGAATTGAAAACACTATAATAAAATACATATCTGAACAATAGACTCAGCACTCCATGCATCCTGATGGACTAGCTGCCTCCAATGTACTACTCACTTGTATGTAGAGCAGACACTTACTCAGGTTTTGCCGAGTGTGGTCGTAAAACTGAACACTTTTATGCGACTAATACTCTTTTAAGACCCATCTATGTATTCACTCCCACACTGGAGCAGTCCGCTTGATATAAAGTTCGTGGATATAAAATGTGGCCAAACTTATGGGCAAGCGATACCCAAAATGTCCTTATTCTCAAATTTAAAGAAAGTTTATGCCCCCATTTTACAACTTTATTTATCACAAAGCCGCGCTACGAGTCTCTTAATAATTTCGTATAAAACACATACTAAACCAGCCACGGGCGATTTATTCAAGTCAGTGTCTGCCACACATCCTTTTGCTGGTTTTATGCCAATTTTGAGTCAAACAAAACGAAGAAAAGAAATCGTTTTTTACAACTAAAATCGACTTCAGTCGCTTGTGGCTGGTGGCTGGTGGCTGGTGTCTGCCGGTTCTCGTCTGAAGCATTGACAACGAAGGTGTCAGTAACTACACCCGCCATTGTAGAGAGAAAGCGATTTTCATGACACGTCTGCATTAGCATATCGCCCCAGCAGGCACTTGTCCCGAAATGATAATGTATTCGCTTTCATGGAAAAATGTTTTCTTTTGTTAATTCTCTTCCGATTCCGTTGACAATACCTTCTAACGTGTTTCCTGAAATTCAATTTAGTTCTCCTCATTTTGAACAGCACCAGGAGCATAAGCGGAAGAATGTACCAGTGGCAATAGCACCAGCACCAGCACCTGCAGATACATTGCAGTGAGCTGTTCGCATTCACAAGAAACGATGTCGCGGAAGAAATGCGCCAGTCTCTGGCGAACGCCTCCAATGAGGCAACCACCCTTAAACCTTGAAACTCAAACGCTATCTAAACGAACAACCCCCAGCATACATTTTTCGCAAGGCGATACGTTTTGAATACAAACATTTTGGTTTTATGAAAATGTATCTAGTGCCTTAGGGAGTGGATGTAGTCCTCCTCCTCCTACTCCTACTCCCATCTGGCGTCGTCCAAAAAGACGATCAAATATCTGCACTGCAATGGGGATGTGAGCTGAAATTCGAATTCAAAATAAGCAAGCCTTTAGGGTATTTGACGCATTGTCTAACATTTCCGTGATTATTAGACGACGATTCTTCATGACGTTGTGGATGATTATGCGGAGGATGCTCTATCAGTGAATGGTTGCCGGAGGAGAATGACGAACACTGATAAGTCTGCCTGGTGTTCTTGAACGATTGAACGAATCTATTTGTTTTTGCTATACAAAGGCCAATAGATCGAATTGTTTACAATTTACAATTTATCTGCCACCGCCATACGGCGGGGTGTAAACGATTTTAAGTGTTTCTTCGAGTTAATGGAATGTTATAGTGGGCAGAAGACCCTAAAATGTATTTATTTACAGCGAGGTGGGGATGAATTTTATTAGACACGATGAAAGCCACGTTCTGTAGTGAAAAAATATTCACTTTTCATGGTCATTTGGTCGTTGTGTTGTGGGCATGGGGGGCAATGATATTAGCTTGCTCCTCCCAAATGACACCAAAATCAATCACCGGAGTTGAAATTGATTTTGTTGGCCATCCGAAATATTAAGTAGGTTCGCCTCCGGGGATCCTCCTTGGCATTTTATGAAAATATTTGACATTTCAAAATTTAGTATATATAAATGTATACACTTTGGTGGAAGTGTGCTGGCACACTCCTCACTAAACTTAAATTAAAAATATTTTTTGTTGTTTTCTACGAATGTCTTTCCTATCTACTCGTTGGCAGCCATAGTTAATCTGTGCGAACTTTTATTTGATTTGTCATTCTCCTGTATTTATATTCAACACATAAAATATTGAACACGGGAAATATGAGCAATAGTTTGAATTGATTTTCCAGTAAACAAAAATGAGATATTTGTTGATAGTGACAATGTACAGGTTAATGAAAAATGATTTAGGACATTTTCCTGGGTAGTTCTTTTGTGGTGGGTAAAGTGCGGGACTTTTCCTGTAGGGTCGGAAAGTAATGACAATTTGTTGAGCGCTTTTTAAAATGCGGGACTTTCCTTGTGAAAGCAATAACAATTTGTTGAGCACTTTCCAAAATCATACTAGGTCGATTTTGCACAACAATTTTTAATCTATAGTTATGGACAATGTAATGAAAGCATGACTCAAGACATTTTTCACGGTGTCTACATGTGTATATCATTACCCATATAAATATGACTGAGATTAAGGAGTTGTGATTACTGCGGTAAGTAAAAAAATGTCCTGGTGTTGATTAATCTATTTTTTTAATCATATATATTTATCCATACGTATAAAAATTATTTTAATATTTGTTTGTTCTTTTATATTTCGAGTTTGGCGACGCCGAATTTTATGATTCTTTTTTTGCGTAAGAGGTATTCTTTTGAAGCAGGTTTATAAGTAAACAGCACCCCTTCAACGAAAAAATTATCAAAATCCAATTTGCAAAACCGGAGATATTTTTTAAGTCCTTTAAATAGTGTATACCAAATAGACGGCATACAGGTCCGTTGAACAAACGAAGTGTGTGAACAGAGAACAAACATCGTCTTTCCAGTCTACACTCAAATTAAAACAGCGTCTCTGGTACATTTGTACGTGTTGCATACAATTTAAGTAATTTTTCTTTTGTGGAAATCTGATCTATCAAATGCTATAATTAGTATTTTTGTATTTTGGCGAACATCATTCATCTGACCTGGAAATCTTGATCTGGTTTCCAGTGTAAAACAAACAAAATCTCATTTAAATCTACAAAAAGTCAACTTGAAGCAGAAAACTGAAACCCGCAATGTGTTGTCATTATCCTCTGACCCGATCAATCCAAGTTGGTTTGGGGTTACCTTATATTTAGTTATAGTCATACACCCTCGAGAGAGGGGATGCTGCAACAATCAAAGTTAGTGCTGAAAGTATAATGCATTCTCTTTCACAGTTTAATTGCTATGTGAATTGTATGGTAATCGTAATCAGCGAGAAGTAAAAGTATCATCATTTTTGCTCAAAAAGAACCTGTGTACTAATATTGCCAGAATAACTTGTAACTCAATTGTACTTTAATCGAACTCTTTTCGCCAAAAAGGACCGCTTTGTTGTGTGGCCTCAAGCCATAACTGAAAACTGACCGCATACATGTATGCACACGTGCTGTAAGCAGGTACATACGTGTATTCGAATTCCATGAAATAGTTTATTTACATTTCACTTCACACACACTCCCGATGTGGTTTAAAGGGAAAAAGGGTTGAAATAAAAAGCATTGCGAATGTCTCTCTTGACTTACCTCTTCCCAGGGGCTCTTGTTCACACATTGAACCTTTTCTCAGAAATAAACCAAGGAACAAGAAAGGAAAACCTAACGACTGAACACAGCCATCACGATTCCCAACGTGAATCTTTTATTGTCCAAGCGGCACATAGGAATTACATTTCATTGTGTGAGCGAAATGTTTATGTGTTGCCTTCCAGCTGTACCTATATTAGCTCTTTTGCCGGACAAGGGACATTGTTGATGGTAATTTAAGTTCAGAAAATGTGTGAAGAATGTTCGAACACATCGATTAATCTTTAAAAGGGACAATGGGAGCTTATATGCACTTGAAGGCGATTTGTGGGTAATGTGATAAGGGATTGCGGGTGGAATGGCGATCAATATTCCCCGCAAGCGATATCAATTAAATGGTATTTGAAAGTTTACTGTGATCTCCCTTAAAGGAAAATTACTTTTCGCTGTTGCTGACAGCATTTTGCTGGAAACTCCACAAAATCACATCTTCATTGTACTCACGTCTGAGGAAAGAAGGCACGTGTGCGTTATGAAAAGGATAACAATGTGGGACTCGCTCATAAAATAAACGTACACGTACATACATGCGGAGTGAAATATTTTTAATTTTAACATAGGCATGTTCAAATATGACACTTGCATTTAAGAGCCACATAAAGAGGGTTCAGGGTGCTTATGGACGACTGATTTATTTTTTGTTTGTTGGTGAAGATGATTTAATTGTAGTTAAAAGTCCAAAAATAATGTATGGTAGATTATGGTGGAGATAAATACCACAAAAAGATTTTTTACCATCCTAAGGCCTGTATTTTCACATGATCCGTTTACCTGTATTGGTAAAAGAAATGTTTTTAATGTACCGCAAGGATATCAATAGATGTGAAATAAGACACACGATGAAAAAATTCACCAAATGTAACCTAAAAATACATACATATTGGAAAACAAACAACAAATCTCAATCTTATTAGTTACATATTCTCTGTTTGAGTTAACCTAATTTTAGTCAGAGTGACAAATTTACTTTTTAAAACATATTTTTTTCCGTACTCGATTGTCAAAGACTCTCGAGCCCAAAGACACCATTTTTTTTTGCCTTAATCTTAATCATTGTGGCGTCCGTGGCGTCGATTCCTTCACACTTGAACCTGCTGTGCCTTGGTTCGATTCTCGGAACATTAAAAATAATTTTCACGGCTAACAATTTTTCGGATCATTGACAATACTCTAATAAAAGATTATCAAACTTGGCCGTTTGGAGTCGGCATAAAATTGTAGATCCCTGTCACTCTTGAGAAAACAATAGGAAGCGCAGGAAATTTTGTTTATTTCTTAACTTTGTGATCCCCACACTAGGGGAGTGTGAGTTTCATTTGGTAAGTGTATAGGCACAAAGATCGGCATTTCAACTCTGGAGCAAGGAACATATAATTGATCTTATGAGAAACATGAATTTTCTAAGTTTAAACCAGCAACATTTTTAGCGATTAGCGATTGGCCTTTGATTCGCGAATCGATATCTCTGGGGTATACCGCTTAGATATTTTTAAAGTCTAGAACCGACATAGAAACATTTATTGCGTCTTTCTTTTCAAGTATTATTCGCGAATGACAGTGACACGATTCTCACTGTATTATAGAGTTCTTCAAGGGCTTGACTAATACCCCTTTTAAAGAGACTCAAACAGGACTCAGCACACACGGACAAGACAACGCCGGAGTTGGGCTTTATAGCAGCAGAATATTGAATGTAAGATACAAATCTGATTCCACTGCATAATGGTTTGTTGTAGGAATTGGAGAAATATCAGCCTACATTAGAATAGCATTAACCAGTGCAGCGTCCACGGCTTATTGGAAACCGTACGAGCCGCTATAGTCCAATGGCTTTAACATTCAAAACCTTTTTATTTTTTGTTTAATAAAACTGTTAAACAAAATCATACCTTTGAAAAGGGTGTAAGTTATATGGTTGCATTATGATATATTGTCGAACTTCCAGCAGTTTTGTTGTGATATGAACGTCAAGGTACACTTCCACAGCCATTTTAATGGTGTCCCTGAATGTCTTGGTGATCTGAATAAAAAATGATTCCAATAAGATATTCCGAATATGGAGGAGCGGTACCAGGCAAGACCTTTAAATATGAAATCAATCTTCTCCAACTTAATTTAACGAAACCAGTGTCAAATCGAAGAATTTATTACCAAGCATCAATCAATTGTGGACGCAATATGTTCAATTGATTTTTTCATAGCGATTTAAATTTTTAACAGACTTAATGGTAGGACGAGGTACACTGAGTTAGCAAAATAATAACAAATCATCGGTTATCATTGGTTCGTGGTTCGATTTTAGACACATGAGCTTTCATGAGTACTTCCCTAACTCTTGACTCACTGACAATACTCACAAAGCATAACATGAAGACTCGAAATGAACTCCTTTCTGAATCCTCAGGATTTGAAGATAACATTAATTTTAATTCACGATGGAGGAAAGAATAGCACGCACAGCACAGGTGGTTGCTGTGGTAACTGTTTTGGACACAGCTTTATTACAGTTTCTTGAAAATTTGCATGTGAGTATTGAGTCTAGTCATTAATTTATATTTATTTATTCTCTTAATACAAGTCTCCCACAAATGAGGCCTATATTTTTTGTTTCTGGTCTATATGTAGTCAAATAAAAACACAACACTTCCGGCATAAATCGTTTATTAATTTATTCAAGTATACATTGCCTAAAAAATTGTATAGTTGAGCATTCTTAAAAAACTTAATAATCCATTCAAAGAAACACAGGTGCAGGGAATTATTTAGTATTTACTCTCCCTTTTGCAGCAACACAATCCTCATTGCGCCAAAGACCATATAATACACCCCGTGGATGGCCAGCATCATTCTAAATATAAAATAATAAATGACGGTTGAGTCAATCGATAGCACATACTACCCACTTATCGGTATCTCACCGTAATGCCATTTTAGTTGATACGAAGAGACCCGCCAGGTGATCCACCTGTCCCTGTGATGAGGCGCCTGAATTTCCATTAGGATTTAATATATCCACGTCTCCTCTTCCTTATCAATTCGGACAACAATAAATCATTTTTCCAATTTTATATATCGAGTTATGCCATCGCTGGTCGCCATGGTCAGACAATTGAGTGTATTTCAACGAGTAATGGATTTGTTTATAGGCCCACTACAATCAATAACACAAGCATATCAATCTAAGGATGAGTGCTCAACTGCAGGAGGTAAGGAGGAGACCTCATCACCATTCATTATTCGAATAACACAAATTTTATTACATTCATTCAGGACGTAGCTATACGGGCAATGTTCTCTTGGAATCCTAGCAATGACCTTATTGCGTATTATTATTGGATCGATTTGTGGTCGTGCTATACGAACCATGCTCCTGGCTGCTTTCACACCGGCTCGGCGAGGCATAAGAATGTATTTGGTATCAATAAACATTCATTTGTCACCAAGGCTGTTTTCATGAAACTCGAATATTTTAAGGTAATTTGATTGGAATCTTCAGGAAATACACACGACTACGGAAGTGTGGGTGGATGGTTAATGAATGGAAGGCATTTCGGGCATTCTCCTCCGGTGCACGGCCATGGGTAGGTACTTGAGACTGATGTGTTTTGGTTCGTGAACGATAAAGTCCGAGGGCGTAATCGGTTAAGGGCAATTTCTGTTGGATCACATGTGAAGTAAGGTCGCAAATTCGATAAACCTCTTAGGGACTCATTAAATATTCTGTGTTCAGTTAGTTATCGAAAGTACTATAACTCGTTGGTATACGTATTAACTCAAAGATGTTGATATGTAAAGAGAAAATCCAAATTAAATTTTTGCAAATATTTAACTCTGTAAATAGCAAATTCTCTTTTGCTTAAATCTGAGGACTTGTTATTTTAATTAGCTTGATCTGGTGATGTTTATGGTTTGATATGATTAAACGAACAATTATTTAGTTTGATGTGACACGATACCACTTAATTCTACGTTTTTCTTTAAAAAACACCTCTATGATAGACTGTCGTCCGGAAGAAAGTTACCTTGCAAGTCCGTTCAACTTTCCGAATTGTTCATCTTATAGATACATATCTGTTGAAATTAATAATATAAGAAAAATAAATATATAAAAATGGATACTTCAAAGAAAGTTGAAAAAAAAATTAAAAAAATAAAAACCAATCATAGCAAAATTTGCTATTTTTTCGTACTGAGAATCAAAACTTGACACAGTAGGTAACAACCCACAACGCTTTACCCGCCACAAAAAGGCAATAGTTATGTAGATAAATAAAATTTAATAAGGAAAAATGTCTTATCCTTTGCATTAGTTTTCCGAACTCCTCATAATCTGTATACATTTTTTAAACGTCAAAATAGTTATAGAATGTTTTCCATATAATAATGCTGACTTTGGAGTACTGTTGAAGGGGTTCATCCCCCGTTCATATCGCAGACAGAACTCCAAGCGGTCTTCGAATCAATAAAAGAAAAAGTCTTTTGGAATCGACGGGATCTCCAACATTGTGTTAAGACACCTTCTTCTGGGAGTGGTTAATATGTATACAATCCTGTTTAACAATGCTTTGAATAATGCACATTATCCAGAGCATTGGAAAACTGCGATTGTGCAACCCATATCCAAGAGAGGAAAAGATTCTTCGAATCCTTGCAACCTCCGGTCAATAAGTCTCCTTCCGAATATCAGCAAGGTATTCGAGAAGGTGATCAATAGAACTCTGATCAACTGGACTAAGGACAAAAATATAATTCCGGATACCAATTCGGTTTCAAAGCGGGGCATGACACTATTCATGCTGCGTCGAAACTGGTGTCGGATATCCAATGGAACAAGAGCCAGAAACAATGTACGGGTGCCTGCTTGATTGACCTGGAGAAGGCCTTTGACACCGTATGGTTAGAAGGTCTTTTTTACAAGCTCAATCGGCTAGGCATAAGCAAACCACTGCTGTACCTACTGTGTAACATGCTTACCGGTAGACGGTTCGTAGTCAAGAATGGCAACGTGACCTCCACAGTTATATTTGAGGTAACAAATGGTCTCCAACAGGGTGCCGTTAATTCGCCGATCCTGTTCAACATTTACTTGAGCTATCTGTTAAGTTCTCTTCCTCATGCAATTGTATACGCCGATGACATGATCGTGTACAGATCAGGCAAAAAGATCGAGGAAATAACTACTCTCACGCAGGGTGACTTCGATTCATTCATGAGAAGTGCTACTAACCATTCTGTTCAGGAGGCCTCGGCGGATACAAAGAAGAAAAGTTCTCAATCGTTCGAAGACACAGGGAACCTCTGGCACAAAAGACTGTAGTCAGATACCTGGGGATCTGGCTAGACCAGTATCTATATTTTAACAAACATGAATATGCTACTCTGGCCAGGACCCGAGGTGCTTTTGCACTTACAAAGAGACTGTTTTACAACAGCCAACTCGATGCGAGGGTGATGGTCATCTGCTACATGGCGCTCATCCGTCCAATGCTCACCTATGGCTGTCCCGTGTGGTTCAACGTGAGTGCAAGCTTGATGGAAAAGATTCGGTTGTTTGAGGGGGCTTGTCTTAGGGCTTGCCTTCGTCTTTATCGAACTCCAGAGTCCCAGTACAGAAAATTCTATTCCAATGAGGTTTTATACAACAGGGCAAACCTGATAAGAGTGAATAATTTCCTGTCGAAATTGATTCGAGGTCATACTGCTAGAGCGATGAACTCGGTCAATAACTTGATCTCTGGGGCTAACTACCCCAATCCAGAATCCCACGAAGGGTACGCCACAGTGGCTTCGTCCCCCCAGCAGCTTTTCTCCCTTTAGATAAGTACGGCCTATTACAAGATTTGAATGCGGTACCGCTCATATTCCACATAGAGTGCCCGCTTAGGGCCAGTAAGCTAGTGATAGTAACACTGTTCGTCCAACTAGTTTTAAGCATTTTTGTCTATTATGTAAGTTTATTATGAATTCGAAATATAAATGAATTAAAAAAAAAAAAAAAACTTTGGAGTACAGTAAATTTGAACAGTTCAATCATACATTATTTTGTAGTACAGTGAAACTTATCTTTACGGACACCGCTCTATAAGGCACATCTCTCTATATAGATAAATAACTAATTTTACCTCCCTAGAACGGTCGCCTCTTCATAAAGGACAACCACAATGGTCAAGCGAGTGTCCGCCATAGAGAAGTCTCAACTGTATTTCAAAAGATTAAGGCTGCTGGAGTAACCATCCTATTTCGTCACAAAATACTTCCGTTTATTAGAAACAATTGTACCAAGCTATCACACTGGCAAATTATCAAATTTCGATAACAGAAGTGTAAGGCGGCACATGCGTCCGGTACACAATGCTGAGAATAACACTAGGTGTTTTTTTTTAAAACCATTAGAGATAAAACATGAGCTCCTGTATTGAAACCAGAACTCTCAGCGTAGGTGCCCACGCTCCTAATCCCTTCACCACTTCGCGGAGGTCAAATTCCAAACAGTTTCTAATATTTTTCAAGTTACTCTTAAAAACTGAGTTATTGTATACAAATATCATGAAATGAATTCGACAGCTTTCTTGCAACTGATGTACACCGTGGCAATCACTGTAATTTCAACATCTTCCTAAGAATATAAGCGCTGTTTAGTTTTAAATTGAGGCTTGTCTTTGGGTACATCTGGTCGTTTTTACCTCAATTCTCGATTCAGTATATCTATCAGATATTTCTATTTTATTATTATCTGTCCGATGCTGACGGTCTTTGTTTAACCAGTCTCATCAGAATCCAGCGAGAATGATAGCCAAGATGATCGGAGCTTGCGAGTCTAAGAGTAGGGGCCTTTTAACGATAAACTCCTTAATAATACACCAAATTAATCGGCTGAAAGCTACAACTAATGTTTCCCAAATCCAATGAAACAAGACGAAAATGAAATCACCACTATTTATATATTTATGTAAATTTATCAATTTGTTTGCACAAACGCCCATACTTTGGTTTTGTTGATTTAATCATGCTTTAATTTATGTATCTTGATGTTTCTCAGAAAGCTACCCAATTCAGTTTGTTGTTTTAAAATGTTCAAGGAAACAACCTACGCGTTGATATGATCCCGGTTGCGTGGGTTAGGGTGTCTATTGGATTTCGCTTTCAGTCATAATGTACAAAGTCAATAACCACATCAAAGGCGCTGACACAAAATGCCTCCTGAAACCATGCAATTTGGCGAATTGAGTTGACATGTTCTGTCAACATGTTTCAAAAGCAGGAAAAAAACAACCACCCACTGCTAACCCTATCTGAAACAGGGGTATTTATACAACCCGCCGCGACGTTTCATGTTGAATTCCACAAGTACCTTCTGATGTAACAACCATATTTGATGAAGCAGGCCTCAAGAAGTGTCGATGAACTTTGACACATTGCATCGCCAAAGTGGGTTCCTGAATCAAACTGCGATACTCGCATCTATGCCAGGGTTCAGCATATTTCGTCGTCGTTAATATTCAAAAAATATAATTGAAAACCCCCATGTCTCATAGGCCATTCTGCCTATGCACTAAAAGATTTCTTTTTTTATGTCTTTCACTTTTGAATCCAATTCTTGGGGGTAAATAACACTTGGGTAACCTCAGAAACTATCTTCCTCCAAGCAGTAGACCATTGACAAGTCATAGCCCCAGGGACACTTGTGCGACAGTTTGAAGGTGGGTTAAGTGTGGAATCGTGTTTGACTTCGGTCCGTTGAAAGAGATTTTGACATGCATGACTATTATCCTCTTGTTCTCGTGTCTCTGAGACATTTTTTTTTGCTCCGACTGCTTTAGAATCAGTGTCTTAGGAGTGTTTTTTTCTGCCTCTTATGGCCTGTTTCTTTTGAGAGAGCAACAGGTTTCCTGATTTTGAAATTCGAATCGCATATGGCTAACATCAACGACAAAAAGCACTCTCCGGTCACACTCGACATGTCAAAGACGAGGGGTGAATTTTTAGTTTCTTTTTAATGCAGCAACTTTGAAGTGGTCGGAAGTGTTGGTGGGAGTTGTTGGTTGTGCTTATGGAAGATCCAGCATCTTAATGAATTTCCCAAGATGCAGTGCCTGAGGCCGCATGTCACAACCGATGAAATGTGGGAGTTGCATTGAACTAAATTCCTGCCAGAATTTTCCGTATTGAGTTCAATAAATTACGGAACGAACGAAAAGGGAGCACCACAGAGGCACTCGGCTCCTTCGATAATCACTTGAGAAATGCAACACGTTCCACCGCATAGCGTTGTACCTCCTCCTCAACAGGTAGTGGCGTGATGTGCAGCAATACTTCAAGGGATAGCTACCCGCGGCACCCCAGAGTCCTGATGGGTTTTTCAAACTTAGTAATTGAATTACCGCAATTGAAATGAATACCCTGAAGACTGTGCGGATGCAACAGATTGAAACTATTTACGTCAAATCAAATCTAGGATGGGCGTGAATTGAAGCTCTAATGGGTACCATGTCGCAGTCTCACCAAGTAAACTTGATCCGTTGCCGTAAGGTGTGCTCTATTCCAGCACTTTTATGTTTACTCTAGCGACAATATGTTGCATGTCATTGACAGAATTGTTTCGAACTCACAATGACAGTCTGGAATGGCAGTGCAGGCAGCGAACGCCATTAGATTGATATCGAATTTCTGTGTCGCAGTCACGCGAAGTGTGAGTGCAGTGCTTCAAGTGAACAGGTAAACGGCTAATGATGTGCGATTGGAGCTAAATCAATCCTCTTTACTTTTTGAACACACTCCAGTGAGCAAATGAGCAAAATAGGTAGAACATGACACCGTAGTCATGTTAAATGTTTCCCAAAATCAGATACACACAATCTCGATTGGGTTAACTTCAAAGAAATTGCATTTGCATTTGTGCAGCAGAAAATGTATACACCGCGACCGCAGTAGCCTTGTGCAAAATACCCAATGGAGCAGTTAACATGCAATTAGCTTGTTTAGCAAATCATGGACATTTCGGTCTACGATGGGGAAAATGGCTGCTTATCTTTTTCGGTTAATTACGCACCATTAAGCGAAACTGTATTCCTCTTAGGAGCGCCTCTGTCCGGCGGATGTAAAACCAAGAGTCTTGTTAATTTATCACCTCTAAGGGATTACCAGGGAGAGAAATCTGTAGGTCCGGGAGTGCATCTCGGATAGTCTATTGACTATATTTGCATTGGATGCACTTGTGTATATTTCGCAACGTAATTGTTAGGTATTTAAGCATATGGACATGGTTCGAGTGAAATTAATCTTGTCTGCAATATGATCGATGAAGGGAAGAGAAAGTGAAGGTAGATGAATAATGGATCTATAAAAGGTACTTAATACCGTGGCATTTGGTGGACCTAGCGTTGGCAATAGGTCCGTCGACTACTACGTAGGGTGCACAAGAAAAACTCGTGACTCGAGTCACTAACAATACTCAGATTGATACCTCCTTCGACAAGAACTGAGTTTATCCTGTCGCAAAATACGCCATTTGAAGTCGGCATAAAAGTGTGGTTTATTTCCACTCGTGAGAGCAGAACACAACTCAAGGCTCTAGTGGTTTCTGTAGAAGCGAGCTTCAGGCTTACTATGGACTACAGAACCCCTCAAATAAGCCAAATTGCTGACCTTTGTATGGATATACGTAGTTAAGTTATAGAATATATGACAAGTTTCTAAAACACATACCTAGCACCAGCAGTGCTTGCTTCCAACGGTTCAGAGGAGATTGTCTTGTGTTTACTATAGTCAAACCTGTCCGAGAATTCCTACTGTCGAAAACAGGGCTGTACAAAATCTAGTCCAAGTACTAGTACATATAATTGTACTTATACTTCAATACCTCGGAACTGGTACTATATTTGAACCAAGTACAAGTCCTTTTTATTAAAGTATTTTAGCAGTACTTTTAAGTGCGCTTCTGAAGGATTGCTTATTTCAGACTGTCCAATTGTTAGCAATATTAGCAACAAAGGTTCAAATAAGAAGTTTTGCTGTTGATTTGCTCATAGTAAATGATTCCTTGCCAATCCCACCAAACTGACAGCAAGACCTTCCTGGTCCTCAATACAGGCTTAGTCACCGTTTGCGCCGAATTACAGCCATTCATTTCACGACCGGTTTCGCTTAACGTTCTCATAAGTTCTCTAAGGCTTCAAAAATGAATAAACCTTGCTGCGATGCAACAGTGATTCGCAAGTGAAAGTTACCCATAAATCGAGCTTCTTTTTGTATCCTTCTTCTTCTTCTGGTGGCGCTACAGTCCGGGGTGGACCTGGGCCTCAACAAGTAAGCCTCTCCAGCCGGGCACGATCTTTAGCCAGCTGTCTCCAACTGCGTACACCAAGTCGATTGAGGTCCTTCTCCACCTGGGTGCGCCATTATTTCGGTGGGCGTCCTCTATTGTGGTTGAATCTTCTTCTCCAATAACCATCAACGCAGACAGGACCAAAGATTGGACGCAGAACTTTTCTCTCGAAAAGACGTGCTTCTTCCTCCGCTTTTGAGATTGTCCATGCCTCCGCACAATAGAGCAGGACAGGGATTATCAAGGTGTTATATAATGTTAGCTTGGTCCTTCGGGAGAGGACTCTACTACTCAATTGCCTCTTGAGCCCAAGGAAACAGCGATTGGCAAGAGTAATTCTGCGTTTAATCTCAGTACTGGTGTTGTTCGTACTGTTCACTTGCAAGCCGTGGTAGACGAAGTCCTTCACTACCTCGAAGCAAGAGCTGCCTATGGTGACGTTTTGGCTTAGTCGTCGATGTTGTGCGTCCTTTCTCGAGCCTGGTTCAAATAGTTGCAAACGGTTTTTCATAAAATGCTTAGCTCCAGGGCTATCATGACGTGAAGTGCTCACATGACGGTCAGAGTCGACCATTTCCATGATTTTATAGACATTTTCTACAAGTACCCTTCCAGACCGTGGTGCATTTTCGACATCGAAATTACCGAAGCGTAATCAACGGAACCAAAACTGTTCTTTCTTATTTTTAGATCTGTAAATTTAACTCATGTAATTTCTTAGAAAATTAAATTAATTCATCGTAGCTCATTTGGACTCAAAATAATGGAATCAAGTCTTTGAATGCACGGGTATAGAGTAACATTCCTTTTATGCCCAAAAACCAAAATATCCAACTGAAACTAAGTGCAGAAACATACAATAACAAGAGAGACATAAGAAAAAAATACAAAAGCTACGAAGTCAAGTCAATTTGAGAGGTGAACCCTGTGATCTCCACACAGTTATTCAAAGCGGGGATTAAGGCTTGACACTTCTGATCTCATTTATTGCTCCACATTGATCCTTGTGCTATATTTGCTATTGATTACAGCTACATCTAAAAATCCTGCTTAACACAAATATACATGCTTATTAGGAATAAATTTTAAGGTTAAATTTGAATATTAATTTTGAATCGATAACTAACACTTCACCAAACCGGAACTGGTGAATCTAGTTTTAAGACTGGTGTCGCAAAAGAGTTCATTGGGACTGATTTCTGGTGGAGCTTGAGTATGAAATGGATCTTGGATCCACGCAAGCTTTTCCATTCGCTGAGTAAAAGGTGTTCCGTCAAAAGGGTTATCATGTGAGATAAACAGTTCATTAGATTTCGCATATTTGTAATTAATATTGAAATACATTTTTTTTAATTAATTGTAATTTCCGGATTATTTAATAAAAATTCTATGCATTTCGAGTGATACGAAAAAAAAACGAGACAATTGCAACGAAATACGACGACAAGTCCGACCGTTCAGTAATCCTTTGAAACCTTTGAACAAGTGAATATATTTCCAATTTTTTCTGTTACTACTCGCTGTGGTTCATGCCTCTTTTTTCAACAACTCACTGGATTAAGTAAGCCAGTGTGTTGAGAATTCAAATTAAAAATATACGCATTTCACATGTCAGGCTGGTAATTTTTTATTTTTACCCAGCTAGTTTCAAATAAAGCACGCAAAATAATCTGGATGGTGAAAATCTTATAACGTCCTCAAAAGAACATTGTTCGGCATTTACTTCTTGAATATAGTAAGACTCAATCTACTTCGTCCGTTGCGACCAGTACTTACGCGAGTAATGTTTGCTTCCAAAGTTGGGATGGGAGCTGACGTTTCGGCGAAGACTTTTGACATCACATAGCCCCATCGGTGTATTGTCACACGACCTTAGTTATAACACAAACACTCGAAGTCCGCGGATACCGTTTTTCTCAGAACGCCGATTTCCGTAAGACGGCCGAATAATTTCGAGACGCTGTTGAGGTGTGAGTATTTTCATGATGATTTGTCAAGCAATAATAAATAAGAATAACATGGTACCATCAAAAACAAATATATTTTGTAAAGAATTTAACTGGAAAGATATTAATTCAAAGAACATATTTAAAATTGCTTCATTTAAATGGGGATGAATTAACAAGTCACAGTGTTTCTCTTTGACAGCCCCAGGACAGCATATGGAAAAATAATCCTGAGAACTGTTCTTTTGAAAACCCAATGAAAAACTGAATTTTAAAGTCTGTAGCCCAATTCAATGCCAAAAGTGAATGAAAGCAATTAAAGCAATTTCGATGAATAAATGATTAAAGGTCTTCGCATTCCATATTTTAACCGTAATTGATTCACGAAAATTTAATTTACCAAAGAGAGGCAGCAGATACATACAATTATAATTCTCCCCGCAATTACACGATACCAAGAAGAACACCTACATTTTTAAATGTGAAATATTTGAAGGGAGAATCAATAAGGAGCAGACTACAATGAATCGGTATGCACTGTCACATACTCGTTTTGCTCCCAAGGCGTTTTCGTTTCGACATGTTCCCATGGAGGCGGTTTCACTTCCAGTGACATTTTAATGGAACACTGTGCGATTCTTTGTCACGTCAACTTGTGCAGAAAGTTATTTTTGGGAGCATTTTCAAGTCAAACATGACATTATACAATATAAATGTTTTGACAAGACCGACATTCTTGCTTGGTTGCAAAAGTAGAACTTGTGTTGGATAAGGTGTTGGCACTCTCTAAAATGGATTTACAGAATTGAAGTGTGTAAGCTAAAACCGAATCAGAATCAAATAAAGTAACATAAAGTTAACACGGGATATGGAGAATATATTTTTCTGACATTAAGATCTGTAAAATGCGAACAAATCTTGAACGCTCTAAAATGTGAAGTTTGCAATATCGCCCACAGCAACAACATCATAAGTGATGAAGAGTGTTTTAGTGACGGTGTTCTGAAAAAATTAAGTCTTCTGAAACCATTTCAATTCTTAGTAATGCCTTGGATTGGCAGTAAATATGGGTGTGGTTGTTAGCTGAAATTATATAAGTAGAAATAACTTGTTATTTTTGATTTGTTAAATAAAAAATCAGTGGCCTTGGCGTGGTATGTGGGTCGACGCCTACGCAACTTAACTTCGCTGCCCGGGTTCGATTCCCGGTCCGAGCAAAATAGTTTCACGGTCCCACCTCTTTCGAATTACCGACAATGCAAACACGGTAATCATCATGTCAACATTAGCAGATACGGCCACAAACTGTACAATACTTACCCTCAACTCTCCCAATGTGAAACAGTACTCGCCTCGGGTGCGCTTCAATATCCAGTCCGTAAATATAGTACTATATAGTACTTTTCAACCGAGCACACCAGCTACAGTTTGTGTATAGAGCCTGAATTGCCCTCAAATAAGAACCATCAATATCACAATCCTGGAGACACTCCCCTCGGTCTTAGCCCTTTCCTCCCCCTAAGCCTTTTCCAAATCTGCAGCAGTAGACCAGTTTAGCATATTTCCAAGCCTTCTCAAACATCATTCTTAGAATGAAAAGCTGGTCGGTTGCACAGGTGTGTCACCGCGTTCCCAGACCACCTTAATGACACAAGAGGGTCATTAAACTCCGGATTCAATCGACAAAAATGAGCAGCTTCGAAAAGTGTTCACCTAAATATATCTGCTCAAAATGTCTACATCATTGGAAAGCAACACACAGTTTGGGAATTGACTTATCGATTATGTTAAATTTCTTTCTTCTGAGTCGGTGAATTTGTTACTTTCAACTTCTCGCCGAACCCCGTCAAGGATTGCTTTTTCGCTGCTCGCAAAGTTAATTTGCATGTTATTTTCGGCTGAAGGTATCAGTAACAAGAAACAGAATACCGCAATGGAACACAGTCTCGTGAACTCCGGATGTTTTAAGCCACGCTGGTCTTTTCTCTTGACCTGTCAAAAGTTGAAAAATGCCATTCTTCCCCTAAATGCGATGGAACAGCTAGAATGCCATCAAACCTTTTAAATATGTGCTAGCTCACAGCACAAAACAAAATAAGCATTATTTCTTGTAACTTTTGACTAGCCCTGGGTATATTTTACCAGAAATCCACTTCAGGGCAAAGTTAAGCGCGTCACGTCTTGACTTCTTCAATATTTCGGAAACTTAAATGGCCATTTTTCAACTATAGGGTCTGGATGGAGTTGGTTGGAGTTATGTTGCCTATCAAAATAGCTGAATGAGCGAATAGGCCAGAGCAACATCTTCATGTATAAATTATAAATATTGAATTAGCAAGGCGTCATATACAGTCGAACTTCGATAGCCGGAACCACCATTATCAAGACCTCGAGTTATGAAGTGTCAACTGAATGCACTCATCCCGCAGGACAGCCCGAACACACCCCAAAGAGCGCTGTCAAAAATTAAAACTACGCCGCTCGAACGGCTAACGAAAAAACGAACGGTCGACAACGCTTCGCCTTCGTCGGTAGAGATACCTCGATTTTCCTTGCTTTTTTAAGATAAATTAATTAGTTTATGTGTGATTGTTTGTCTTGTTTTCTTTTCTGAAAAAAATCCTGGCAACGAAAACCGTTTATCACAGAAGTAAAATACAAAATTGATATAATTATTTATTTATGTGCGACATAACACATAAACCGTAGAGGAGCATAATTATAATTTAAAATAGTCTGTACCACATGACTGAAGAGCGTATTTTTCTTAAAATAATCTTCAATGGAATTCAAACCCTTGTATATAAACAGAATCATTTGCTGTTACACTAGTCTCTTAATATAAACGCAAAATGGGTAACGAATTTACAACCAACTCGTTTGAAGGTAGTTGAATCAAGAAATACTTAATTATGGCAAAGACTTTCCCTATTTGATCACTACAGCTGTCATCGTTATTGTCGAGCTGAGAAGAATTCACATCTAAATATCTCGACAGTAACTTCATCTGTGGGAAACTCTTAAGTAACAATATCACCATCCACCTGCAGAAAAACATCATACATAAAACCTTCTGTCATTTTTCAAGCCTCAAATTCCACCTGCAGTTGAATTTCTCCTTCATTTCTTTCATTTGGGCGTTCAGTTCTGAAAATCAAAGCGATTTCATCCCCCCACAAAAACCACTATTTCGTTTATAAAAATCAAAGGAGCATAAATGCAAACGCAGTGCTCCAGAAGCGAATGTGGAAATTTCTGTTAAGAAGTCGACTTATCGAAGGTAACCCCATAAGATCTTTTCGAGTTATCAAGATATTCGAGTAATCGAAGTTCGATTTATCGAAGTCAAATTACATGTAAATTTCGGTCTTGGCGCTATTGCCAACTAATTTCATTCGAGCTATCAAATATTCGAGTTATCGAAGTTCGACTGTATTTGATAATACTACATTGCTCCAGTGGCTTTCAGTACTGTTCAACCATAGTACTCTCCCTTATTTAGTCTGCTCAATCAGCCGACGCATTACATATTAATTTTCATTGAGTTCCAAGGCACCAACGTCTACATCCCTTTGTTGGTAGGACTCTTAACGAAAGAAAAAATATTCACAGACATGCCACTTAAAGTCTAAGAACTTTCACATTTCTAATTGCTTCCGCCCACAAAATAAATTTATCACCAAATTAACCGAATTTGTAGACCCGGCACAAATAATTCACGATAAAACTAAATCCATTTCGATTTTATTCACTCAAATAAACAATTTAATTTTTTCGCAACAATTGAGAACAAAATTCAATTCTCTGCTGTGGGGAGTGAAATCCTATCCGCGGACAATAAATATCGCCCGTAGCTTTGCCCTATGTGTGCCGGGTTATTGTTTTTGGCCAATAAATCTCATGGCATCAGTAAAATATCTATAAACTTTATGCCCTCTTCCTATTTGCTACTTTTAAAATTGAACAGAATTATAACAGAAAAGGCTACCATTGACTTGAGAAATGAGGTCCTCATAAAATATGTAACAAAGAATTTTTATGTCTCGCTGGAGAATTATAAAATGTAAATGTGTTTCGATTTAATGCTTTTCATTCTATAGAGTTATGTAAGACGTTCCGTTCGCATGTAACCAGTAGATGATGGTGTTTCGCCTTTCAACTTTAATGTTGACTAAAGTCGGAAAGGAATAATTGCAATGCTAAGGCAGACTGGATAATTCGTCTGACTGCTGGTTTAGATCCTGTAGGTTTAATTTTAAAGTAAGGTAAAATGTCTTGGAAGGCAGTTTCGAATCGATTCAAAGATGAATCAGCGAATTATTCAGTGTGACTGTTATTCTTTTCTCTTTTTTACTTTTGAATAATCTGTCATTGATGTTGTAAGACGTACCATGTGTCTTCATTATTCAAACTATATACATACCTCTTCATTTAGTTCAATTATTTGGAGTATTTTGAATTAAGATTTATTCATTTTCAATCACGAGTCACCGGAGTACTGTGTGTTACAGCAATGGCTTTAGGCAATATTAAGTTAAATGTTTCGGAAATTTGAATTTTTTTTTTCTTGTTTTCTTATCTTCCAACTGAACTTGAAGTTTATGTCTATTTCTTATAGTGTACAACTTTCTTTTTATGTCAACCTTAGTCTTTCCCAGAGGCACATACAAAGCAATATTAATTAACTCTCTAGACTGACTGGGATTTAAAGACATTCTTAAATGAAGTCTTACCAAAAACCCTGTGAACTTTGATATCAAATTACATTTCTTCAACGGCTTCACCCTTACTAACAGAATTTTAATTTAATAAAATATTCCTACATGTTGCCGTGCGTAAAGATTTCATTTTCCATCAATGTGCACGTGTCAATATCATCCAATATCTTTCTTATGTGATTTTTCAATGGTCATTGATTTAAGGATATGTAATTTATTGAAGCGAGTGAATAGATGTTTCCCCAATTACACGGTACCGAGAAGAATACCTACATCTAAAGGTTGCGAAATACTTGAAAGAAAAATCAATAAGGAGAGCAGACTACAATGAATCGGAATGCGTTGTCACATACTTGCGAAAAACTCTGAAGGCGACATGTTTCTTTACAGGAGTTTTCATGTCATCTAATGACATTTTAATGGAGCAATGTTGGGTTCTTTGTCACGTCACCTTTTACAAAAAAATGTGATTTTGAGAGCACTTTACAATCGAAAACGACGACACTTGACATCAATGTTTCATAAGCCCGACGCAATTGTTTTCTTTTGGGAATCATGAAATTTCCGATGAACAAGGAGAACTGTTCATTTCTGGAAAATACTGCGACCAAAAATATTTGCATTAACTATGTAAATACAAAACGTCTTAAAATTTGACCCTTTTTGGCATTTGGGCCCAACATCGATATTAAGCTACATCTATTTAGCTATACGAGGAAAACTACCTCATGTTTGAAAGTATATATTAATTTAGGAGCTAAGTTTTCCTAAATTTATTCTGATTTCTTCTAAGGGGTGGACGCAAGAAGAACAGCCAATGACTAGCACGTATGCAAGCGTTCAGTTTTTGTGCTAATTGAAATGTTAAGTTTCCGTCGCACTAGAACCCTTTGAGTTTGACTCGTTCCCAGTCTTGTGCCTTCTAGTTTTTAAGTTGATTGCAAACATTTTTGTCAAATCTAGATTTATCATATAACATTTTATTACGATTGTCTCAATTGTTTCTTTTTTGGCTAAGTCGTTGCAGTATTTGTGCATGGTCCTTGAATTGTGAGCGATGAAAGACAACGCCTGTACGAACGCACAATTGTGTTTGAAGCATTATGCTTTATTCTGAACCATCAACATACTCATTAACTTGCTTGCTTACAATTTGTTTTATAGCTTTGCTCATAAACGGATCTAGGTCTAGATTCAGTTTTAATGGCGAAGCAATTTGTCCACGTTTCCAATCGTTGGGAAACACACGGGTAGTACTGATCGTGTTATAAATATGCGTGATGTGTTTGCTTGTGGCAGGTAATACCATTTTGTAGGAGGTTCGTCCTCATAATGCGTAGATGAAGGCGTTTCTACGCTAGGTGGGTTGAGGATTTGGTGACATTAGTCAGCCAACAAGGCTTCCATAACCATAAGACGGCGCTTTGCCTACCTATCTGTTTTCGTTTATTCAGTCCAAAGTCTGAGTTAGTTACCGATGAACAGGCAAGCGGACAAAGTTTTTCAAGCATTCCAGTCCACAATATTCAGCATTCCGTATGCGTGCATTTAGAAGAAACCGTAGCACTTACAAATGTACCGTCAAGTTTCTTGTTTAGGTAACAAGCAACCAAATGCCCAATACAATTTCGTATGTGTGCGGTAGAAAACCGTAGCTCTAACGAAAGTAATATCCTGCTCTTTGGTGCGCAACTGAGACCACAGACTTTTGTAAGATGTTTTTCATGACCAGCAATTTTGTCGTTAGATGAAACACCAAACTAGAGTGATTTGAGATGAAAATGTGTCACCATTTTATACTGGGCAAAATTAGCTTTTTCAGTAAATAATAAAGCCCTTGTACCGTTAGTGATGTGTATAAAGCTTTTTCTGACTGGAACAAGGTAGGCACTGTATTTGATTGGATTGGTTCGATCGGATTTGATTGCGGACAAGATGTAACAAATTTTGTGTTCAGGACTTTGACATCAACATTTCCTAAAACAGACTCATTGCAAGAACATCACGAATCTTTTCCCAGAATCCAGAACTCGACTGCTTAGTATCAAATTTAGTTCGATAGTACTTTATTTTACTCTTACGATGTTACTAAATTTCACAGAAATCGTGTCTCAAGAAATTGATACGAATAAAAGCAGCACTACCTGCTTCATAAAACTTGATTTATAGAAGATTATAGAAGACAAAGTGCACATAACTGGTCATCAAAGTGAATGAAACACAATTTTTTTTTAAATCGAATTAAACATTGGAGTTTTCGTTAATTAAGCATTGAAGTTTTCGTTAATGTCGCCTTCATCCATTTAAAGTATTTAAAGCAACGGATAGGATACTGGCGGCGCGGCGTGGTGCCTAAATTATAATTTTTTGCAAACGCATCGTAACTATTGTCGATTTCTATGTCGCAGGAAATGATGATGAACCTTGTAGAAAAAATGAATTCCTTCCTGTCTACTTTGCCGTTGATTGTTCATGTATGCTCATAAACGTATTGACTCCCCCAAGCTTTGGCTTTATTGGAGCTTCCTTTTCCCGAAGCGCTATATGCTATCCATAGCCCATGTAGTGACATCCTTGTGAATGCGATTGGGGATTAATGCTTCTGTTCTGGGGATTTCCTTGACCTTTATGTATGTATTATGATTCTCAAGAGTGAAGGTTTCCCGACGATGAATGAAACGTGTGATTCTAAAATTTTATTAATGGCAATTTCATTTTACTGGCTGTTTTGCGAATATTCGCAGCATTTTTTCGTCTAGCAACTAAGGGAAACGTCGGATTTCACGTTTTGCATCAGACAGCCTTTCCCAGACATTAAATCCAATTCGACTACGAATGCCAACACCACCAGCTGGTCGATTTAATTTTTATTCTATTTTGCTCGTTTCTTTGGGGTTGTATCAGACTAATTGCTAACGCCAACTGGACAGAATTGTTTGAAACTGGTTGAGTAATTCGCGGTAATTTCGATAGTGAACGAGAAGTGGAATTACTTAACTGATTAATCTGCCATTGCTGGTCGATATCGACGGGGTAAAGAGGATTCGATTTTGCATAGACAAATGCATATGGCGCGATTATTGGATTAAGTTCGTGCTTTACCGCGTGGAGTGTAATACCAATGATACCAGAAAAAAAAACACCAGAAAACCTTTCAACATGCATTGGCATGTTATTATAATGCTAAATATACGATGCGTAGAGTTGTGGTAACAACATACGAATGGAACACGCAAAGGAGTATTGTTTGAGTGGGAGTTTTTTTTTACATGTGAACAACGAATCACCACAATACTCTCAAATGCGGTCAGCAATGCTGTGATTGATGGACCATTGCAGTGGGAATGTGGTTATGATGCTCCCTCTTCAAATAATCAAGTTGATGCATTTCAGTCACCTGTTCAATAAATCTGCGCTGTACAATGTATTGCAGTTTCCACTATACTGAACACAAGTGAATTGAGCTGACTTTCGATTTGATTAACAACCGCAATCAGTGTAACCGAGATTATGCGCATTATATTAATTCAGAGACTTTGAATAATGTGTTATCATGAACATCAGGGACATTTCAATACACTGAAAATCCTACCTTGTGTATGAGTAAGATCAATAGCATCACATGGCTCTGCTCTTTTGATCTTATCCTTCGGTTCAAAGGTCTACGATCCGTTCGAAGCCCACACAGAATATCTGCGAGGAGATATGGTGTAACATGATAGTGAAGCGGGCGGCTGTTAATACGGACGGCAATGTCTCCTACAAATTTGGTAAAATTTTGGGCAACACACCAATTCACTACGCCACGACAGTAAAAAGTTTTGCATTCACCTTGAGAAAGGACGACCGGCTCCAATGGTTATGTATCAGCTGCTTTGCCAACATATATTTGGTGTAAACATATTCAGCAAGATGTATTATTTCATTTTTCATAGCATTGCCGGTTTGGAAATATTTGGCGGTTGGATTTGGTTCTACATCCATATAAGATTGCTGGCGTAAGTATTGAAACCGGACGACCATAGACAATGCCGCGAGTACGCTAAATAGTGAGGGTCGATTTTTAATCCCAAGGCTCCCCAGACGGACACCATTTCAATATAATTCACAAGTGTTGAAACAAGCATCAATGTACCCAATGTATTCATCTGGTTTTGTGGTGCGGCATCTTCGTACTTATTCCCTACGAAATGCGGACGGAGACCCCGTTACCGTCGATAGTTTCAGCTACAAACCAAAGTTCAGCAGACAGACCTGCAATATAACTGGGCTGTGGCTGTACTAAGACATTCCAAGATGCCATACAAGCCATGGAGCCGCCACACGAATCGACTAAAAAGCCACCTGAATTCCTACGATACGAATGTGCTTTGGATGGCCAACATTCGAGATGCTATGGACAAAATGCCGAACATATTGTACAGAATCATTGAAAATTGTACTAGCCGCTTGAATTACTGACAGCGAAGTCGAGGCGGCCTATTAACAGATATTGAATTCCAATTTAATAATGAAGCGTACAAATAAAGTCAGGGTTAGTTGTATATTTCACACCGTTCTCGCCTTATTTAAATTAATATTCCTATCACTCATTCCTGGTCACCATGTATAAGGTAGGTCGCCTCTTTTGTATGTACAGAACTACGAAACAGGGTCGTATTGCAATGTCGGTATTATTTTAAAACAAACATTTTAGTTTGGCTTTAATTCGATGAGTGAAAGAGCCCAGAAATTAACATAAGATTTTAGTAATTTTCCCATAAGGGATTTCTCAAGCCTCACATTCTTTCCTTATTTCACCCTCACTTTTCGTACTGACACGCTTAATAAGCAGGATGAATCTGTTCGACTTTACTCGTATCACCGCAATTATTGAGCATATATGCGTGAGTAAGGCATGTTCTTCCAATATGCAGATGAATTATAAATATAAATAAATTGAAATTAAATAAAAATAAGCTTATTAATTTCCCAGAAAATGATGTACAATACCATTCGTCGCTCGTCACATTGTTTTTAAATGAATTAAGCTTTGCGTTTTCACCAGCTTAAACACTTACCTATTTGCATTAAAAAAAGCCACGTTTATGAACATGAATGCCCATGATATAATAATTTTTTATTTTCATTCAAAATACATATTCCACCCTCGTTGCCGACAGTGTTCTTAATTTATTTTCAATACATGGGATTTCATTGTCGTGCAAACAATATGGCATCTCAAAGCCAATACCCTCATTACTGCTGCATATCAGTGTATGCAATTATTAATTAAATTAAGAGGTACTGCATACATACCTAAGTGCAAAATCGGGGCCATGCATTGTTAAAAAAAATTGTATTTTTAATATTTTTCTCAAAGGATTATTTTAATATCAGATTTGGTATTCATTTTCAACGCTTCAGTAGTTTATTTCATATGCATAATCCACAAGACATTGTGTGATAAAAGTAAAATGGATTGATTGATGTTCGCGAACATTCAGCTGTCCAAATGCATATAAAAATTAATCAACAGAAATACATTCCAATGGATTCTGACAAAGGGAACGGTCACAATATATTGAAAATAATTAACAATACAACAAGGTGAAACCTTACAGTCGATAAAAAATCCAGCATTTACTTAAGATCAACGGTATGAACTAGACTTCAAGGATTAACTCGACGTAAGAGTATACGTGCACCTGGGTGCGCCACCTTAAACGCGGGCGTCCTCTGTTGCGTTGTCCCACGGGTTCGGAGTCGAAGACTCTCCGGGCCGGAGCTGAGTTGTCCATACGCTCTACATGGCCTAGCCATCTTAGGCGTTGGATACGAAGACGCCTGACTACACAGCAGGACTGGGATGATCAAGGTCTTGTATAAAGTCAGCTTGGTCCTTCGAGAGATGGCTCTACCACTCAATTGCCTCTTGAGCCCATAGAAACAGCGGTTGGCAAGAGTTACTCTGCGTTTGATCTCGGTACTGATGTTGTTTGTACTGCTTACTGCGGAGGTAGACGAAGTCCTTGACTACCTCGAAGTTATAGCTGCCCATTGTGACGCTCTGTCCAAGACGTCGATGTTGTGTCTCCTTTCTTGATGACAGCATATACTTCGTTTTGCCCTCATTCACCGCTAGACCCATTTTAGCCGCCTCCGCCTCAATGGCAGCAAACGCCTCATTGACGGCTCGCTGTGTTCTGCCAATCACGTCAATGTCATCCGCGTATGCTAGCAATTGTACGGACTTCTGGAAGATCGTGCCTCTAGTGCTGGCCTGTGAGTCTTGCATGATCTTTTCCAGGATGATGTTAAAGAAATCACGTGACAGCGCGTCGACTTGTCTAAATCATTTTTTGACATTCAAGGTCTCGGTGAGTTCGTTACCGACTTTGATGGAGCAGCGAGAATTCTCCAACGTCATCCTGCACAACCTGACGAGTTTGGCAGGAATGTCAAAACTAGACATGGCGTTGTATAGCTCGTCCCTATGCACGCTGTCATATGCGGCCTTGAAATCGACAAAAAGGTGGTGGGTGTCGATTTGTATTTCTTGGGTCTTTTCCAGGATCTGCCGCAGTGTGAAAATCTGGTCGATGGTGGCCTTCCCTGGCCTGAAGCAACACTGATCAGGTTATTTATAAACGGCTTCAGGCGAGTACACAAAACGGCAGAGAAAATCTTGTCACAATCAAAGGGCGCAGCCAAAGGGGTTTCCTTTCTTGTGGATCGGTCAAACGATACTGAGATTCCACTCATCGGGCATGCTCTACTCCGACTATATCTTAGAGATGTGCTGGTGCATGCACCCAACCAGATCATCTCCAGCTGCCTTAAAGATTTCAGTGGACAGTCCGCACCGGCAGCTTTGTTAAACTTCAGTCTTGATAATGCTATTTTGACCTCGTCTATATTGACACATTCTGCCTGACAGCGGTATTGGTGTAATCATCGCCGTTAAGCAGTCTGTAGAAATGTTTCTTCCAAATTCTCAGTATCGACTGCGACTCTACTACTAGTTGTCCATTCTCGTCCCGGCAGGCTTCTGTCCGAACCTTATATCCACTGGATAATTGTTTCACCTCTGGTAAAACTTTCGGACATCGTTCCTACCGTACTTGGCGTGCGACACTGGAGACAGCTAGCCAGAGATCGTGCTAGCTGGAGAGGCTTGTTGGTTGAGGCCCAGGTCCACCCCGGACTGTAGCGACAAATAAAGAAGAAGAAGAAGACTATACGTGCAAGGAGATCAAGAAAGCGTTTATACCATTCAGTACTTATATTAGATTAGATTTAAATAATTTCCAGTGTATGAATATCATTGCATTACTAGTCATATGATGTATAAGACCTATAATGTCGACTCACGACTGCGATTGCAAGTGGTCAGATCATAACTGCTTTGAGACTCGAAAAATGTTACGTATACGCCACTGTGGCCATGCATGACAACTCTTACGGCTACCTCCTCGATCAAATGCAAAATATTACGTATACGCCACCGTGGCCATGCAAGACAACTCTCAAACCACTCTCAACTCTCAAATACAAAATGTTACGTATACGCCACCGTGGCCATGCAAGACTACTCTCAAACCAGTCTCAACTCTTAAATGTAAAATGTTACGTATACGCCACCGTGGCCATGCAATATATATAATATAATACGCGCGGATTTGTCAAACCAGACAAATCCAAGTATACAATTCAAGAATCTAAATCAAAGTCGAAGCATCAATCGCTGAGCAATTCGTTCAATCTTAACAAAGACCCAACACTACGAAAAAGAAAGAGAGAAAAGAGATCGAACTTAAAATAGGCTGGGAACTATAACGACAGCCCCGCCCCTGCAGCTGACCTCCTCGTGGTGGATAGCGGGCGACAGGTTTGGGGTGTGAGAATTTATTTTCATAAAGCCCAAACCTGGCTATCGAAGCGAAACCCCCTCATGATGACGAAAACAAAATATTGGCCTCGGACACCGGTCACCCTGGTGTGCCAAGGCCCCATTTGGAGCCAGGCCTGAATGGTAGTAGTATGTGAGGCCGGCCACCACCTGTCCCGCTCGACAGACTGTCGGGCTTAGCCCAAAGGAGCTACGAAGAACCCGTCAACGGTTCGTGAGCCATAACGGGGGTGGGAAAAAATCACGCCAAACACTAACCAGAGCGTGTGGAAATCAAACTGCGTCGAATTAGGATAGGCACGAAAGTCTTATCGTCTCATAGAACTGTGAACATTTCGGATGGGTAGAAACTCTTCCTGTCGGGAGTTGCACCTCAAATGTCTGCACAGGCCGGAGTGGGGATACTCACAAGTCCGAGGCTGGCAGGCAGTTTACCTACTTGAGTGAATACCATTAGGAGGAAGAGTCGGGATATAAGCTATTAGCTTGAAAGGTCAAATTTGGCCCTAGTGCAATAAATCTGGAGTCAGAATGCGGCTTTCCGAGATTAAGTTGAAGCTGCTCTTGATTGGGTAGCGGAGATGGATTCTTCAATGTTCTTGGTTTACAAGTGGTACCGTCAAAGCTTATACTTCGGTTTAGAACTTCCATAAGCATCTCAATCGAGTTGCGGCGATTGGGCAGAAGACTACGTTAGTTAATACCTTTCAAAGGCAAATCATTGCTGTTCAATTTGGGGTTTTTAAGTCTCCTCACCAGGGTGATTGCGTACGATTTCTTCGTCAAAATGTTACGTTTACGCCACCGTGGCCATGCAAGACAACTCTCAAGACCACTCTCAACTCTCAAATACAAAATGTTACGTATACGCCACCATGGCCATGCAAGACAACTCTCAAGACCAATCTCTCAAATACAAATGTTACCATGCTTGATAAAAATGACTGGATGGCGCATCGGAAGAGTGCCTGCCGCTGGTTAACGGGGTCCCCAGTTCGAGTCCCAGTGAAAGCAAAGTTAATACTCTTTTATCTAGTTTTCAATTTGCCGCTGGTGTCAAATTATTGACACTGGTCTAAATGTGCTGGTGAAATGAAATGTGCTTTCAAACAGTGATTGAATTACAAAGAAATTTAAGATAAGGCTTAAGCACTAAAACACTATATATCATCAGAGTACATCTTAAAATTACCGCGGGATACAAGCCAAAATACATGCACTTAAAGTTCATTCCTACTGAAATTGTTCACTTTGTAAATGGTTCAAAAACGCTTGGTATGGAATTACACTCATATCGACGTCCACATACACGCTACGCAAAATATTAATTTGCGAACCGTTGGTTTTTGTTGAAACACCAATTTACGCTATTTTCTTCCTAAAACAATTCGCTTCAGCAACACATAGCGCCCCCAAGTATTGCCATCCGATTCAAGAGCAGAAAAAACTAATTACAATCGTTTCAGATCCTTGAATTAAAAGCGAACGTCATTTTCATTTGAAATTAAAACAGAAAAAGGTGAAAAGTGTCAAAGTATTAGCATGTCCTGACACTTTTTGTGATAATTAGAATTTCTCCCCATATAGAGCTGCCAGATCTGTGCTGAAATAACTGACCTAACTCATTCAATATGCAGCCAGAAAAGGAGGACAGCATTAATTAAATATTCCTCGGGTGTAGGGCGTAATTAATAAAATCGAGGGAAATTAAAAATCGCACATTTATTGACAGGAAATTAAAACGAAAATTTCAATAAAACCAAATGAAGAGAAATACGATGAAGAGGAGTCTTTAAGGGGCACGTGATGTGAGTGCGTACTCGGTTTTCTATTCTTCCTGAGGGTAGTAAAATTGATGAAGGTATTGACCGCGATAACGCTCTGCAATTATGTCCTCATTTATTGGGCACGAATACACCCAAGTGGTTGGCATTTATATTTTTCTTTTTTTTTTCCTTCGTAATCTCGTTTTAATTTCCATTCAAGCAGAATATTGCTGGTATCCTAAGGGATAAATGTGAACAGTCCACTAAACCGGATAAGGCTTTTAATGAGAGAAAAATTAGCTGGCACCTTCGGATTGGAGAAAAAGTTTCTCCGCTTTCGATGTCGCAACAGTTCGTCTTCAAGCGATGAACGAAATTAATTAAAAGTTGATAATGGTCTTTAATTTCGGTGACAGATTTCATTTGCCCCAAACCATGGACTAGCAGTGTATTAAGATGGCAATCTTTTAAGAGTTTTCGAGAAATTTTAATTTTCGTCGAGAACTTTATTTTGACAAATTATTGGGTGGCTATAGATTAGTAACATGCTATGGCTTGTTCGGAAGATTTTTGGGATTTCTAAGTTGGTGGAATTTGAATTCATTAAAGGATACCATGTAATGATAATTTATATTGTAGTTTTTTATTCATTTATGCTGACACACAGTAATGTACATAAGTCTTATAAACGTGCAAGGCTTTATAGATACCAACTTATTTAGTAAAGCTACACAAGAAAGTTCATTCAGTATGGAGAAAAGAAAACAAAAAACTAAGGTTAGGTTATAAGGGCTTCTGCATTCAGCCACACTTAGGTCAAATTAGCCCCGTTGTGATAACAAGCGGATTGATTTCCTGAGAGTTGAGAGTTTTCCTTGAGAGTTTTGGTCGAAAACCAGATTGAGACCGACAGAGAAGCTGCATAAGAATAACCTTTTCGAAGAGCTTGGAGAAAAATTGTAGTATTGCGATGGGGCGGTATTCCACAGATCTAATGTCACATTTTTGGGATTGGTAGAATTTTGGCACGTTTCCATTCATTGGGATATTCGCAGTTTGGTGTTCGAGCATGAGAATGGCATTACACATATGGATAATACATTGGAAAACATCTGGCAGAATAAAGTTTAGAAATTTAGTTATAAAAACCATCCGGACAATTTGCATAGGCGTCTACCACTGTCTCGTTAGTACAGTGGAAAGATTTGGCCTATGCGTCTAGGCTTCGATGAAGGTTTTGAACACGTTTTCTTTTTTGTAGCTCCCAGTTTGAGTAGGTCTAACGAAAGGTGTCGTATATTTTCAAAGCAGCGCATTTTACCGGCCATGAATTGAATACAAAAAGAAAACTTCGTCAATTGCGTGATAGAAGCGGGCTGCTGATTCAGATAATTCTTTTTCATTTTGAAGTTTATACAGTGGTGAGCACTCATGAATACATGGAAACAAGAAATTCTAGGAAAAAAACAAACAAAACAAGAACAACTCCAATTTGGACTTTTCAGCAACTTTGGGGATAGAGCTTATTTTCAGTACTTAGTCCATAGCCCCTTAGTACTGATTGCGTCCACAGCCACTTATTCAATTTTCTACACGTTTTATCATTCTTTCCACCAATTTGTCTATAATTGGATTTGGAGTAATCTGCTATTGCCTTTGTCGCTGCCAAAGCTCATCCAGTTTCTTTTGGGTTGAGCAGTCTTGTCCTTCATCTTGTCTTTGACCACGAATTGTCAATCGCATTGAGGTCGGAACTTCGCTCAAGGATCGCTGTGCTTAGCACAAACATGTATTCATTTGTGTTCCCAACAGTACATACTTACAAAATAAAGAAGTTTAGTCATCCTATTAATTTCTATCAACACAGTTGTCAGGATACACAATGTCTTGAATAGAAGCTCATCTATTATTTCTGGCTTCGATTATACCTTCAATTCACTTAGGTTTATTATTTGTCATTTCACTGTCCAGAAGTAAGACCATTACAGAAATACATTGAAGTATGGTAGAATGACAACTTGTCTATGCTCATACATGTCATGCACATGTTTATAAATTCAAATAATCCATCAGTCTGAATATGAACTGACTGGTTTTGACCCGCAGTGAATTGTTGTCATGTGACAATTGACTTCGAAATAAAATGTAAACTTTGTGACATTGTCGTTTCAGAAAAAAAGATAAAACACCAAACCATTTGCATAGAATATGAGAGCGTGCATTGGCTTCATGTGATAATTCATTTAAGTGTATCTGCGGAACACTGCGTGAATAACTACATTAGCCATGGATACATTTGAATACAATTTTCATTCCTGTTGCTTTCAAATTAAATATCGTACCATGTGGCGTGTGCAGATTTACATAATTTTCGAGAGCATGCGAGTTGTTTTTAATATTTCTGAGAAAAATTAACATACATATATAATTAATGATGGTTATTATATATTTATGGGATGATTATTTATTTCATCCCATTCGCTTATTCAGTTGATCAAATTGGGCTCTATCAATTTATATAAGAAAGAAAATCTTACTTCTATTTGACGATGGAGCTATAGAATAATTGTCATATGAAGTCTATAAATTTTGGAGAACTGGGACCGAGACAAAAAAAAAAATTAACGGCGAAGTTGTGCATACCGACAAGCTCTCAAGGTCTCCACACTCTGATTTGAAATCTAACCTCTCCCTGTATTTTTTTTTTACATAACTTGGAAGCTTGTAGATTATAGTGTGTAGATTCTTTTTGTAAATAAGTGTACACATATGCAAAAGTTGTAAAAAAAACATCAATGAAATAATTTTTATCCATTGGAATGCTTTTTTATAACCCTCATTCTTAGAACGTCACATCACTCCTTATGGTCGACAGGTACCTTGTTCGACAGATGTTTGATAATCCATTTGAAAGAAATGAATACATCGAACTTACGTGAATAACTCTCAAGACCATTATTGATCCTCCATACGAAGAAGTTGTGCAATGTGCACGTACAGTGTTGGACACAGAATTACCACATTCGATGAAATCTTTAAAAAAAAAGTGTGAACGGACGCCAGACATAACGCTTTGCATTAGAATCGAAGCGAATAAATTTCGATTCGTCACTTCACAAGACATTGTTCCAGAATGATAGAGGCTTGTTTCCATGTGTACCTATATGACCGTTTTTCATGACAATTACTTAAATTAAAGCACTACGTGCGAATTCTCTGACCACCACTGTACATATAGCCGTCGTGAATCATCACATTTGTAATACTTTTGGATATGTTTATTTCATCAGCATATAGCAATACTTCCTGATTAGTGATAACTTGAGTAGTGTCATGCATCACTGCACAATAATAAGTGTAAACTATTTCAGAGAAAATTTTAAAATGTGGATACGTGCTCGTCGCGCCTGTCCACTATTTTTGATTTTACTTTCTAAAATATATCAAAAAACTATTAAATTTCAATTTAAATAAAAAACAGGTTCTGTCCTTAAACTTTAATTAAATGATTAATTCAAAGAACAATTTTTAAACTAGAGTATTTAAAAATAAATGTTAAGATTATTCAAATTCATCTCCATCCGAACCAACAGGCGATTATATCTTAGAAGTGAATAGCAAAAACGAAGAAGATTCTTAGATCGCTCGAATATTAGACGATTACTTCGCACAGAATGTATGGGACAGTTGTGTCATTTTCCTAACATTATTTGTTATTTTTTATATTTGCGTCTTACTACTTATGCTATATTCTCATAAGACAAATTGAATTACTAACAGAAAAACCAAAATTTTTAATCTGAATTTATGTATTTGATTTTTTCCAAACACTCTACTTTCTACTAACTCGCCACACTGTGGTGCGGCCTAGTTATCACCCATGCAAGAAGGATATCATATTTCTCCGGAAATCTTGATAAATTGAGAGATGTGTTTACAATAAAAAATTTAATACTATGCTCTTTGAATCATTGTGTGCGATTCGCAGGTGGGTGGCTAATCCTAAAAAAGGGGTTCATAGTGAAGTTCACCACTTGGGAGCGAAATACTCAAAATACTGCGGACATTTTAAATAGCGAAAATATCTATAGAAACGAATTTATGAACCTCGAAAACGTGTTTCAACGAAAAATGTCCCCCAACTCCTTGCATTTTCAAAGTTTGTTGCTCTTTAATAAATATTACCTTGGAGACTCTTCCCTTCCGAAAACCTCATACCATAGCAACTTCAATTCAGACGCCATTTCACATTTCAGAGCGAGTCACGAAGGCAGCAGGTTGATTACATTTCAAATACATTCAATCGAATGAATGAAATAGAATTCTCGTTGAGTGCGACTCAGACTAACTCGTGGGTTTCTCTTAAAAGTTAATACGCCGATACAACCAATTGAAACTTTTTAATCTGCGCTACATCTCAACGCAGACTAATGCCTTATTCCCATTCCTCATGCGACTTCTCTTCCAGTGAATGACTGTCCTGACTTGTTATTCTCTGGTGAAGCATTAAAATTTCATAGAGGCAACAGTGGGTGAGCGCAGTGGTGTGTGTGGGTTTCATTGAGCAATTTAAATGGCATAAAGTTATCAAAACCACCTCAACCATAACTTTGCCTTCGTACAAAAGATACACAACGCTGTGGATCCTTGAGACATTAACATTGTTAACCTACGGTGAAGAAGGAATGAATTAAATACTGCGACGACTGAAGAAAAAGCAAACAAATATATTTTTGTTAATCCGAGACAGGTGAAGCTGTCTGGATGAAAGAAAAGAAGCTGGTACATGCATTTAGTTTGCGTTAACCACTAGACACTAGACTGACAAAATCGATTAGGAATGCCATCCGTCCGTGAAGTAGAAGGTCACTCCGGTTCGAAGGGGACTACAATAATCCCTCGTTGGACTCTTCTACAATACATAAGCGTATTATGTTCCCATTTTCGTATTTTCACACATCTCATGCGAATGCGAGAATTTGTAAAAATCATATGACGGAGCCAGCAAGAAGAATACTACACGTCCTTGAGCGGATAACAGTTGGATTACTGAATTTTATGAGTTCGTACACATAGAAAAACACACACCATCGAGTGATGTTCTCCAGATTTATTATCCGAAAGGATGACTGCTGAGAGTGTTCTCAAATTTAAAAAAGAAAATAATACAAAACTGATGAAAAAATAAAACTGAACTCGAGAAAGTGCGCACGTGTTTCTAATAAAGTGTGTATTCTCTCTCGATTATACATTTAATAATGATTCTATTTATAGGGGTTTTTCCTCCGCCTGGTAACGTGAAAATAATACCGAAACCCACATAACAAAGTCACACACACGCACGTACGTATTGTCCTCGAGCTAATATACTCGTACGTATTTGTTTTTGATACTCGTGAAAGGTTCAAAGATGTGGTTACATACATTCTTTGTGAATTTAACTTCAAATTTTCAGATTCGTGGTTTCACTGTGGGTTTTTGATTTTCGTTAATTAGTGTACTCCTGCCCACATTCATGTTTCTTGTAAATTAATTTAATATGAAAGTAAATAACATATCAGATTATTCACCTTGTCACCATCCTGTATAGTGCTGGGTAAGTGCGTTCCCCCTACTTTGAGTGTTTATGTTCAATTCCCGACACGATAAATTTCCATGATTCGTGCTATAACCTCTCTCTTCAGCCAAGATAGTGTAGCTTTAATGGAAGGACCTCCAGGGAAAATGTTCAGGAGAAAACTTCGATTCTCCACCAGTTCCATGTTATGCACATTTCTACTACACAAACCAGTGAGGCGAGATCAATGTGAAAATACATTTAAAAGTCAGGCAAACAAGAAGCTGAACTACGATTGACATCAGTTTGTAGTCATGGTTACGATTGGGAAAAAAATCTATACTGGGGCCACCTTTTTGCGAAATCAAGACTAAGACTGATAAAACCTGTCTAGGACAAACCAGAGTTTTTGCTAATGATTACCTACCTACTTAGGTACTACGGTTTGAGCCTAAGAAATTGCTACCTTCCATAGTCCCCGCAGTAGAATGTGGATTAGGACATCCAAGTGAAACCTGGCCCTCCTTCACGAAAAAATGGACTGATAACCTAATCAAAAGGAATTGCTCCGAAATAACTAGAGTCGTGGCACTGGCCCATAGGCATCCGCTCAGCTGGACTAGGAATATCATTCAACGCACACTGTCCCAATTGCCTCGATATTCACTCAGAGGAAAGTCTGCCTTACTTTCTCTGTGTCTGTCCGACACTAGCAAAACAAATACATCCCTCTCCGAAATCGATAATCAAAGGATTATAAACTAAGCTTCTAAGCTCCACGGGTTGGATTTAGCTAATCCAAACAACCCAGGTCAACGAGGTGTGGTATCAAAACGGTTCACAATGCGCTACTTGAACCCTGATTGACCCCAATCCTGGAAATGCTGCTCAAGTTATCAATATTAGTGATGGGCATAATCGAATGATTTTACGAATCGAGATATTTTTATAATCGGTTATCACTCGAGATAGGCCCGAGTGATAATCGATTAGTACAACATGTCGCTTCTCAAAATCATTCGACTAACTACTAAATAATTACTTACTATGTACAAACACAAGATAACTCGATAAATGTCCCACTTCAGCGCGAAAATAAGTAACAAATAGTTTTCCTCGTGAAATAATAATCAGAGACATTACTCCACTTCTTGGTACATTAAAAAAAATCAAATGATTTTGGTGAGAGACATTAATTTATCGAGTTCTCGTGTGTTAGAAGTTAGTAATCAGTTAGTAGTCATTCATGATGTACCCGATATGATGTATTAATCGATTATCACTCGTATTATCATTCGAATGTGCCCATCAATAATCAAGATCAAAATGTCAGGCGACCCTTTTGCTAATTATTATATTAGAACCGTCAATAATAAGTGGCAAGAAAGAGCTTCTCAAACTTTGCAATTGTGAAGCGGCATAAATATGTAGGTGAATGAGCAGTAGAAGAAGACTTGTCCAGGTTCAGGTACAGCACCTCCAATATTACTATGGAATTTCTACTCTAATAGTTATATAAGTTTGTGTGCCAGAGACAATTTTTTATTTATAGATTACGTCCGAGACTTCAAAAGTGCTTACAAAATTGCTAAAAAAAGAGGACGTATTTGACGTGATTGATCAAACTCAGCGGGCCGTCAATGAGGCATTTCTGGCATTGAATCGGAACTGGCAAAATCGGCTTTATTGATGAATGTCGCAAAACGATATATCTCTGTCTGTAAAACATCTGGTGTCAATTTTGTACACATCTCACGAGAGCAATTCTAAATTTTAAATGGTTCTCTGTTCTGAAACAGAATTTTGGAGAAATTGGATGCACCAAAAATGAGACAAACGTCTTTCATAAAATTGAAATTTCTGAACACCTAATCTTGGCCATAGAATTCTTCAGCCCATTCAACGCCAAAGATTATTGCCTTAAATGCTTTAACTTTCGTCAGTGGGGATCTTCAACTGCATTCTCCTCATCACCCTTGATTTCTTCTGCACGATTGCAGCAAGTAGTATTCAGATCGGCTTCATTTTCCGGCAATCCAATTGTTAATGTCCTAGGAACAAGCAATACGGAATAGCTCATGAAATAAATCATTAATCGATTATAGTATTTCGCGGTCTTTTAGGACCTTTCGCCGTAATCATTGTTTGGGTTCATCAAATAGTTGCAGCAGTCTTGTATTCTCGTAAACTGCACCTTGTCATGTGCATTAGCCACGGGACTCCAAATAAATTTTCTTATTTCTCCAAATCTGAACCTTGGCTCTGAGCAAATGTGCGCATTGCCTTTTTTTGTAGTTACTTTAATCGAGAAAACAGTTGCAATTACCGAGTCAAAAAAGTAAGATTTCCTTTATCGAGGAGTTGCACGTACCGAAGGTTGCTTTTATTGTGGTCGCACTATATTTAAAAAATTAATTTGGTTAATCAACGTAAGCAACCAACAAAAAACTCGTCAATTTTTTCGTCGACAAGACAATGGAGAGGGCAAATTCCTGTTGCGTCTAGCTTTCAAAAAATGCACTTTCCGTTATTGTCCTCAAACAAGTCCAATGATCAAATCTTCAAAATAGCCCTTCTCGCAAGTTAGTTATCAGGGAAATCACATTTATCTCCCTTCAATTTGTGTTACAACGCGAGAAAATGCGGAATCTGTTTAGTTCCGTTCTTCGTTTCAATTTACGTCGTAAAAGTTACACCTTCCTCCTGTAGCTGCGCATGTTAACTTGATTGAATAGTGGATGATTTCAGATAAATCTCTTCTCTCAGCCTAGCCTTCACTGTTCATTATCCCTTTGTGCGACATTCGTTCGCAAATTTTATGAGAACGCATTCGTAAGTCCCCCCATAAATATTCCTAAATCGACCATTACTAACAAGAACAACATTTTCTAGTTTACGATGGACTCTGCCTTAATGGCGATGAATTATCTTCTTCTTCTTCCTTCAAACAGGTCAATGTTCGTCGTGTTTCCCCAAATATCCACTGAACCCAATAAAAACTCTGCCAACAAAAGTTTTTCTCATCACCATAACCATACCTATCCCGGCCCCATCATTTGACATGTGAGTGCTGGAATCGAAATGGGATGCCTCTCATTCCTACCACCTACATCTATCTATCCACTGAATACACAATAGAGAGTACTAGGATCATTCATTGCCAAAGTAAACCCTATCCTTCCGCCTTCCTTCGAAAAAAAAACAAACTTTTCCAATTATTTTTTGAGTCCAACTTATTCAAATCTTCTGTCCAAAGCGAATACGGGAGCATCAGCGTGCAGAAGGATGGTTTTCTGGGACAACAAGAAAAACCCCAAATCAGAATTGAAGGCAAGCAATGGATGCAGACAACGGGGGAGAGGACGTTGCTTCCTGTTGGCTCCAGCCGCTTCTAAACTTGCCACTAGGTGTATCATTAAATTGACAAAAATTCAAACAGCTCAATTCCGGTCAAGCTGGTGTCCGTTCGGATACTGTTTGCGAATACGTCCATTCCTCACAAGACAAAAGGAGTAAGCAGGCTCACGCTGAATGCACAGTGGAAACCTTAGGGAAGCAGCGGAGACAGGAGTGTCTCAGTGTTTTCAATTTGAATTAAAATATTCCTTCAATTAGACGGATGGAAGCTATTTTTCAATTAAAAAGTCAAATGTGTGTGTACGAGAGGTTGATGTCGTCCCTTTGTTTGCTCTCTGAATGACCCTCATGTACTGATGCTCGTGTTTTGTTTGCACTTTTTGGTTCGATGTCATTTGTTTGGAGAATGAGACAGGGCAGATCTCTCCCTTGACATGTCTGCCCGAATGCGGATCTAGTCGAGTGTGTGTACTTGTAATTGAGTGCTGTTCTTAATGAATTTTAAAAGGAGCTAGCCGAGGACGTCAGGGATAAGTGCAGTTAATGGATGACGTGGGGTACTAGCTATCTATTGGAACGGCAGATAGACATGATACTCGAATCGAGAGCTGTTAACCTCGTCTGCTTAACATGTAAAATTCTCTGTGATCCATGTCCTTTGACGTACGATTTTATTGTTCAAGTTGCAAACGGGTATTCAGAACTTGAAAATTGATTTCAAAGCGATTGCTCCCAATCGGGTCACTTGTGATTAAGTGTCTTATCAACTTCACAATGAAAATTTAGAATCAAATTAACTCAATTGCTTCTCGAATATAGGGGGTTTTAAAACAAAAAATGTGTCAATTGTGTTGATTAATATTGTTTACAAATTTTGTGTAGGGGAAGTGCAATGAGCAAATTCATCAACCTATTCTGAATATTCATCTCTTACCCAATATTTCAAAGAAAATCAAGACGAAATAAAATACGAGTCGATTTGAATTCAGGACGACAAATTGATGTGTGCCTTTTCTGTTTGAGTTTTAGTTTTTGAGTTGAGTTTATTTATTGTGGCTGTGATGCCATTAGCATTTCCCATGTTGCTTCACCCCAAGTCCAGGTTCACAAGTCAATATGCAAAGTCATAAGTACTCTAGCCATTTCCTTATTTATTAAAATATTAAAGAGTAAAAATCAAACGGAAGCTTTTCAATCTGCAAACAACTCACACTCACCAGTACTGTAAACTGGCCTCGAAACATATTTTGAAAAAATAAATCCACCGAGGTACAGTACATTATGTCCCGCAAGAGGCTACGTCGCATTGGCTTTTGTACGGCTTAGCTAGCTTATAATATTGATGCCAATCATTTCGCTGGGGTTGTTCAAATAGTAGGTCCCTAGTTGTGCATACCTGCGGTTACCCAGAGCCCTACTGGGGCAGAGGATTTGATGTGTGGTTCCTTCCTCCTCTTCATCAATGCTGCAGGCGTATAAGCCTGGGCCTGGATACAAGTCTGCTTAGTCTTAGTAGACATAATAATCGCTTGGGATTTTGTGCTGGCCACATTTCCTTTGTTAATAGGCAGTTGGTGCCTTCTAGCCGTTTTCGATTAATGGTTTAGTTCAAGATAGCATGGCATTGCTCCTGGTGTGAGAGAAGTTGTTACACATTGCAATTACACGGAATATCACATTGACATGTCATCTCTGCAACCACATGAAGTGTATATTAAAATGCTAACCCTTAACCACCTACCACCGGTCTCAGAGACCACACCGATTGTTTACATGAATTTATTTTAATAATTCAACGACATGTTACTTTAGTTTATGACATCCGAAGGCTGAAAACAAAACTTAAGAGCCTTATGAACAATTCTGTTTATTTTTTATTGCTGGTGAAAGGTTAAGATAGAGCCGGCAATTAAATTGAAAATAACATTGTGCTGGGACTTAATTGTGACTGGGCTGAGCTTTATCCCTTATAGATATTACATTGTCTATCATTGCCAAAACGCTATAGTGGTCATGGAGGTTCAATGAGAGGGGAATATAGAGGACTTTGGAGAAGATTTCCTACACTTAATCCGTCTTCGATCCGCCTAAGTGCGATTGCTGGGTTGGACTGTCAGACATCCAATCCTGTGTGCTGAGAATTATCGTAAGGAATTTCTTCTCGAAGATGGCGCGGAACGGTAGACATACGGATGGAATGGAAGTTGAATTTATTAACAGTTGAATGACTGATGGTGAGTTCAGACCAAAGTCGTTGTGTATTGAGTCTTAGAACTGTGTGGCTGCTATTTTGTTTGGCGAATAGGTCCAGTGCACTAGTATGTTAAGTTATACAGTTTTGCATAGTGCTGTCCACCGGACTGAGATTTCGTACCTTAGCGTCTGTTTGACAAACTAGCTCAACTGTCTTAACTATGTGCTGTCTTAACTATATTGCTGTTGTAATACACTTGTTCGTGAATATAACTGGAAAAAAAATAATAAATTGACTAAAATTGAATTTAAATTAATTGAATTTTTTATACTACATCTTTCCCACATTTGGTAAATTAGTTAAATTTGTAAAAGCTGCAGGCTGCACCAAACCCTCTTTCTATAATATTACTTATAGAATATGGGAGAGATGGAGAACAACATCCTCCATTTCAAAGATTACACTTGACATAATATGCGCGTGCACCAATCTATTTGACAAAGCCACCATAGTCGTGGAAGCACGCAAATAAATTGAATGTCTGTTTTACTTTGTGCATGAACATTATATGAAAATTCATTCCTTTGCTGTTAATAAGCTGAACGTGGCCGCTCAGTGGTCCCATTGTATGGGAGAGTTGGAAATAAATTTTTAACTTTTGAACCCGTTTTACAAGTGTCATGAGATATTATCGTGGTCTGAATCCACAAACCTTAACCAATTCATCTTAAGTTAAAAAATAAAGAAAAACACTTTTTATGTTTAAATGCATAAAACAGTTATTTTTGGTTTGGCATTTTTTGTTTTATTTTTCCATGACTAAGTGTACCAACGATGTCATAAATAAATATGAATCGGATGACACTGAATCCACATTTGAAAACATTTGTTTGAATTAATTTTTTAACGAAGATTCATCGCAATCCCATTGAGTTAAAAGGGACTGACTGGTAAATCTTCAATATTTTAGCAATCATAATTTCCTATCCACCAAGCCAGAAATCATTTTTGTCGGCAATAACGCCCTAATTACCCACTTTTAAGTCCCATCATACTTAAGGCGGCGTTACAGTCCGGGGTGGACCTGGCCCTCAACCCTGGCCGTCAACCCAACAGTCGTCTCCAGCTGGATCGATTTTTAGCTGGCATCTCCAATTTCGCACGCAAAGTTGGTTGAGGTCCCTTTCTACTTGCTTGGCGCACGCAAGTCATCTACTGCGCCGTCCCTCTGGAGTGGATCCGAAGACATTCCATCCGCTCTACATGCTCTAGCCATCTCTATCCGCTTCTGCACAAGTCGATGTCCCCTTACAGCTCGTACACTTCATCGTTATATCTCCTCCTCTACTCACCATCTATGCAGACGGGACCAAAAATTTTCCTCTCAAAGCAACCATAAGCACCTTCGTCCGCTTTTGACAAAGTCCATATAGCAGCACTGGGACGATCAAGGTCTAATAGAGGGTTGCTTTTGTTGTTCGAGCTTTGTTCGGGCTTTGTTTATCAGCCCAAAAAAGCAGGGATTGGCAAGATTTTTCTTCGTTTGATTTTAGCGCTGGTGTCCTTGTCTGAATTAATAGCGGTTCCTAGGAAGACAAAGTCTTTGACAACTTCAAAGCTATATCTGTCTATCGTAACGCTTTGTCCGAGACGTCGGTGTTGGGTGTCCTTTCTCGTTGACAGCATATGCTTGGTCTTGCCCTCATTTACATTTACATAAATACTCCCGAAAGCGCAATTGACTACAAGGTGTATTCTTCCGATTATGGCAAAATCGTCGTCATATGTGAGTAGTTGGACGAACTTCTGAAAGGTTGTTTCTCTGTTGGCGTGCGAGTTTTGAAAAATTCTTTCAAGAAAGATGTTAAAGAACTCGCATGACAGCGCGTCGCCTTGTCTTGATCCATTTTTACATCAAAAGCCTCGGTTGAGTCTTTACTTTACGATCATAATGAAGCAGAGTATAATTTGATGGCTAATTCTAAATAATACAATAATAAGAACTTCCTCGTCCCTCTCGCACAGCATTTGCACAAAACAGGCATTTCAAAGGAAATCGTTTTTAAATGATAGCAACTGCTCGTGTTGTTTGTGCTATTGTTACTTCACAGTGGATGGGACCTACAATTGTATGTCGACACAGAACGGCTAATTCTGAGACGCTTTTTCTAGACTGGAATACTATCTAATCATTGTCAGTGACTCGACAGATGTGTAGCCGTGAATTATGAAAGGCTGTCAATACGCCACAGCGACCCACAAAAACATTGAATTGCCTCCCCATCAAAGTGGTAAGCATTATGAAACAAATAAACACGGCTTAAGCAAATTATAACTTTTAGTTCCAGAATACCTAATTTACGGCAATATGCCACATAAATTTGATTAAAAAATTTGTCCATTTTTGGAAATTTTACAGTCCCAACCTTAAGCTAATGGCACAGCGAAACGGATTATCAAAGTTAACAAATTTTCGCTTTCCAGTTCTTAATGTTCGTAGAATCGGAAAATTATACCTTTTGGCCGAGAAACAAAAAGTCAGTTGTGATTATGAGCATCGAATCCTACGCTGTTCTACGAACGATTCGACAGAAAATAATTTCACGACCACACCACTTTCGAGTCACTGAAAATGCTCAAAGCGTATTCCTGTCTAGAAAAAGATTCTTAGAATTGGCCGTTTAGAGTCGGCATAAACCGGTCCCTTCCACTCGTAAGGGAACAATAACACACACAACACGAGTGGTTTCTGTAGATGCTAGGGCCTGGCCCTCTACGCGCTGCCACGCCACCCGTATTATTAAGTAGTACTAGCATTTCTAAGATGAAGCAGTATCTGATCCGCCTTCCAATTTAAGTCACGCTTTTCTTAGTACTTAGAGATACCAACATATTTATTATTACTCATATATTCTTGCAGTAACAATGAAGATACGAGGAACTTGGCTTAACGCAACAAGTGGGCACAGATTCCCACTACACCACTGCACCCAACACCCATTCACCTTATCACAGTTAATTACTCGAAAGAAACTTATTACAGCGTAAGACTGAGTTTTCATGGCAATAAATGAAAGTTCGAAGCCACATTTAGCAGCAAATTGGCAACCGCCACAGCGGGAATTGTTTCAGAATAGATCCAATTTTGCTAATCCCACAATAGAGCTCATCATTTCTCCCCCACCATTTGTGGAAAAAGGCCTCGAGGTACTTGAAAGTCTCCTTAACTACAACTTCAAATTTATTCGCGTGGAACTCAATTAGCCTTCAACGAGCAACCTCTTTTCACGAACTCTCAAGCCTTTTGAGTGCACAAGTGAAAAGATAACGGTAATAAGATCCAAATGAATTAAAAAATCGATATCAATTATTTTCCAATACTCAGCATTCGTTTCTTGTTCGGTTTTTCTTTTACTCAATTGAGTGCAATTGATGGCAATCGCATCGCTGAGTTCGCATCACAGAATCTATCTCAAGTGATATCAAACACAAAATTGTGTGCCCAATTATATTCCACTTACAGATCTCTGCCACAATCAAATCATCATCATCGTCGTTATAATCACCATCATTATTGTGTATATCTGAAAACCCTACTTCCACCATCAACGCAGTCAGCGATGCTTCTGAGTGTTGGCACGTTTCCGAATCCAATTGGTTGGATAGGAATGATGTTTTCAAATCGCAGTACTAGTTGACTTCCGTGAAAGCATTGAGTTATCAAAACCAGGATATATCTTCTCAATTGATTGATGCACAATGGGCGTTATTGTGTGGAAACCGAGAGCGGATGGGATGTGTACCACGGAATCAATTTCGCGTAATTGCGCGATAACATTTTCAAAAATATTTAATAACCATCAAAACTCTTGCTTCTTGTAATAGACTGCTGAATAGCAAGACAGGCGCTTGTTATCGAGGGAAATAGTTGAGAATATTCGTATTTAATTGGCTTTGATATTTTTTGTTGTGTTCATTGTAAGCAGTCGATGTAAGAGATACCGAGTGGACAGGTAAAAAACTAGAATTCATAGAAAAAATGCATTCAATGGGATGTTTTTCATTTCTCGGTAATGGCCAGCTAATCGAATGCATAGTGGTCTATCATAAAAAGGACTTCATGACGAGAGGCAATTGATGCCGTTTTTTGTATACGCGTGGTCCGCTCAATTTTAACAAGCACCTAAAAGACTTGATTTGTTAACAGGTCTGATCGTCTCTTTTTGAATCTATAAATGCGGGAGAAATTACACTTTTCGGAGTGGGCACACAAACTGTTGACAGCCTTCAATTATTCAATTATAGTATATTAATAGCACCAAGTGTGTGTAGAAACTGGTTCTAGATTCACCTCGGAATGTTTTGCCAACCATGTTGTTATTGTTATAACTGTATATCTTGTGTTTTTCCTACGATGAGTTCATACGATTGAGTATATTGCTTTTCTGCACACAATCAGTTTAACTAATGCAATTGTTAATGTTTCGGATAAAGCAGTTTAACAAACTAAGATTTTTCTGAACAACTATGAGTGGAATAAGCAAGTGGGTCAAAAGTACAAGGCCGTGTGGGTTGGGCACAAGTATCCCTTCGGATTTCGAGTATTCTTTCGCTCCACATTCCCTGTTTTCAATTTTGCAATTTTGAGTTGATCTGATTTACTCTTGTGCAACGTTGCTGATATGGCACGATCGTGCCTTTATGCCACTGTTTCATTGGAATGGCACTGTAGCACTATTAAGTTGCATTTGGAGAACATTTTAAAATGCTTGCACCTATGTACTTTCTGAAAGAGTTGAACGCTCGATAAATTTTGATAAAAAATTTATTTAATAAAAAGTTCTTCCGTTTATCCTTCTTTGATTTAATCGCAGAAATTATCTTCTAAACAGTGGCATTTGGTTAAGATAAGTCGCTACTACAAGGCTTACCTTGGAAGTTATGTCTCATTGAGTGGAAGTCACATTTTGCATACATTTGAAATGCGCACAACTTGATTCCGAAGCTTTGCCAGACTCTGTATCTTGGCCTGAAAGCCTTAGTCCCCTTGTAGCCTGAAAGCCTTAGTCCCCTTGTAATATCGTCGTGGAGGTTGTGCATTAAACTAAAAACGAAAACAAGGAGAGGCTTGCAGATTAATGCTAGCGCGACTAGTTAGAGACTACTATACTATGTCGTGAGCTACTTTGATATGTAAACAGTTTGGCAGGTATGTATTGCGTTACAAAGAGCAGCAAGACGTCTTAGATCAGATTCACACTTCAGTGAGGGGTATAGCCAAATAATTCAGGAACTATATTGGTAATTGAAGTTTAACTGAAAGCGTTGGTTCACCATCTCGAGTTACAGGTCCTCATAGTTAAATGTATGGTCTAGTCAAAAATTACTTGTTAATGAAAAATCCATAACTTGGTATTGGGTCTCAGGAGAATAATAATGTATTCGTATTTAGGCTTTAACAGTAGCCACATCTCAGTTCATCAGTGGTATTTTTTCGATACCGTTAAACAATCGTTCAAAATAAGTTCAAATTGCACTCCGACGCTTTTGCGGTAAATTTGATTGTCTTCCTCTTTGGACATAACCGACTGTATGACAATTTTTTTAGTATCTACCTTCGAAGTGAGACAGTTATGACAAAACTGAATGTGGGATTAAAAAAAATAACTTTCATTCAACTATCCACAGTTAAGTTAATGGTTGTTGTTGTTTAGTCGAGTTAAGTCTATCATAGAACAGATTTGTGGAAGCCATGATTTTTCATTTTTCCATCTCGCTGAAGCGGTATTTCCCAAACAATGTTAGTTATTGCTCAGCATAATTTCAAGGTACCAATGATTACCTTGATGGAATCCCTTTGTTCCCATTGATCCGTCAGAAGGTGTTATAGTATATTAGCTCTACGTCCTGTTACAAGTAAGCGACAATGTTTTACAATCCTGAATCTTAACGGTGTTCCGGACACTTTATAGCCACTTGGCTCTCTACAATAGACAATAGAACCGCCATACACAGCCCTCTTAATTGATTATAACTCGAGGTAAAATGTATTGTCGACTGTGCTCGATTCATCCGCTTAAGTTCCCCGGTTAAGTAATCTTTGTCGGAGCTTATTACATAAAATTTAATATTATATGAATTTAATGTGCACAATAAGTGGCGGCAGTGGCGTTGACTCCTACGCGCTTGAACCTATGGTGCGTAAGTTCGATTGCCAGTACGACAAAAATGATTTTCATGGCCTCACTTCTTTCGAATCACTGACAATGCTTAAAGCGTAATAACTGTTTAGAAGAAGTTTTTCAAAACTGTGTAAACATAATATTATTATAATGTACACAACTTCTCACGAGTGATGGGGAAGTAATACTGAACTTTCCTGTATGATAGGTTCAGTTTTGACACAGCTTGGGAGATCTGTAATCAGGAAAGCCGAGCTTAGTGTGAAAGCCAAGTTAGCAGCTTTCAACTCAGTATTTGCTCCAATACTCACCTACGGTCAAGAAATTTGGGTAATGACCGAAAGAAGATCGCGAATACAAGCTGCTGAGATGAGATTTCTTTGTGCTGTTGTGGGAATTACTTGCCGGGATAGGGTGAGAAACACGATAGTACGTGACGAACTCAACGTTGAGCAGCTGCTTCTCTGAACTGAAAGAGCTACGCTTCGTTGGTTTGGTCACGTAGCTCGTATGTCCCCACCATCACGACTTCCGAGGCGGGCCTTGAATGCGATTCCATCAGGTAGGCTACCACTTGGCAGACCCAGGATGAGATGATTGGACCAAGTCAATAAGCTCGCCTGGTTACGCTTGGGCATAACCCCTGATGAGTGAGAGTCATTGCCAGCGATCGATTTGCCTAGAGCTCTCCCGTGCGGGGCTTACCCCCGCGACCCCTTTAGAACGGAGTCATGCAGGTCAGAAGATGATGATGACACAACATTAATGAATCGAACTCTATATTTGTGAAAATTTAGGCATATCCTATACTTTTTTTTATCTTGCACTGATTATATGAAGAATAGGCGACAAACGAAAGGAAAACCATGAAATTCGTGAATATAAAGAATAGCTAATTATACTAGAACATTTAAAAGAAAGAACGGATAATGCGTACATCCACGCCGAAATTATAATTCAGAATCAAACTTGTTTTATTTATGGATGTAAGTTGAATCTTGTGACTTACAAAGCAGGGTCTGACCTTAAGCAATAGCGGCCTTCTATCATTGACTCTCCTGGGTACGCTTCTTCCAGTTCTCAAGACTAGCCTGGAAATAGTCCGCGACGAGTTGGTCTTTAAACCGGAGATTCGGTCTTCCTTTCCAACCATAAGATTGAATTACCAAAACCATCTCAGCTGCGGAATTGGTGTCCATGCGCTTGATGAGTCCGAGGTAGTGCAATCGACGGATTTTTGCCTTGTGGACTACATCCACATCTTATACAGGAACAGCTTGTAGATTTCGTGGTGATATCTTCGCCTCCATTCGCCTTCGTCGCAGACAAGTCCATATTAGAGGTCTCCATTATCGCTTTAATTTGTCTTCCCATCTGCTGTTTCGCTTAACATCCAGGCTTCAAATAGCAGGACTGGCAAATATAAATTTTGTAGAACATGGTTGAGCTCTGTTGATTCAACAAACTGAAGTAGTACCGGTTGCCAAGAACCCATATACATGGCATGAGACTAGAGGTGGTCCTAGGAAATGATGTTGCTTTTGAACCTATTCAAATGGCGCACTTTAATGGCAGGAGTAGATAAAGAATCACGTAATAAGTGAATCCTAGTTGGAAATTATTCATGGAGGACATGATCTATCACCACAATGCTGCTCTAATCTAATTTGCTAAGTTTTTTAATTAAATACCCATATGCAACATACGCACGAACAAGATAACTAAAAACATGAATACACCATACTCAAGCATAACGCATGAGTTATGTACCTTTTCAATGAAAGCTGAACTAATAACAAAACTCATAAGTTCCTACCACATAAAAACGCCTATAATCTCTGCTTTCGAGTACATCAATTCTAGGAGTATCTGACAAAATGATGTTCCTTTGAAAACGACAGCATGTGGCAACTCAAAAAGCACCAGCATTCAGTAACCACACCCCCACACACAAGTCATAAACGCCAACTGACAGCAATTTGTGAAAATCCTTCTATGACTTCATAACAATAAAGTCCTTCAGTTAAGATTATACAAGAAACAAACATAAGAATACGCTGCCTCGAAAATACTAATATGAAAAAATTAACATTCATCTAAGTTTAATGAGGGCTTAATGAGTTTTCGTGGTGAAAAGTTTGTACCACGCCGCCTTTCAACATCTGTTGCACATCCCACAGGAATTACTCTCAGCACAAATGAGTATAAATATTAATACAGTTGTTTTAATGAAACTTAGAGCAACGCGGATGCATTTATGTGTACGACAAGCACCCAATATGCCACCGCATACAACAATCCCAGGCACTCTCGGCATAATGTCCTTAAAGAATCCTTTCCATTAAAAGTTAGACGGCTTTAGAAAGTGCTGCCGTGTCTGCGTCCTCGCCTTCAGTATGCTGAGTGTGTGTATTTACTGCGAGCCGTTGAAATGGTATGAAATCATTTCCTCTGTTCAGGTGTTCTATTAGAATAATTTTACATTTTCGCCTTCAGTCACACCAGCAGTCAAATGGCAGATATGAAGGGCTCCCCATGACATCCTTTGTGAGAATAAGTCGTCCCTACCAAAGAAATTAACCACATCAGCTGGCACGCTAATGGAAGAATTAGAGAACGTTGGATGCAGCGTGTAACGAGCCCGCCTGCAGGTATTTTCCATTTGAAACCTTTATTTCGTTGACTTTCATTCGAGCATCACACGAGTACCGTTGGCAACAGCAGTCGCACTCACTACAATAACAAACGACGATGATGTAGCAGAATGTCCTTTATCGTGCAAAACAAATTCACTGGAGCGCCCATATTTCATTTGAGTGCTGTTTTTGGTAAAATTCATCTCGGTTTCTCTCGCTGAGGCTATGTATGAATGGAGGCTGTGTATCTGACTGCGACTATGTAGGTGCAAGTCGGTCAGACAGTAGGGTATGTGGCTGTGTAATTTTGCCATTTATTTTAGGAGAAATGTGCAGTCTTGTCTTTGATTCTTTTGAAAAGTGGAAAAGGGAGAGAGCCACAGGAAGACTGTTTAAATGTATATATGCATGCGGCGAAGTTGGAGCTAATTGGTAGTCGACTTTTGATGATGCACAAAAGTTAATTCAGACTGCTCTGGATGAATAGAGCGGTATCATGAATGTTTTAAAATCAAGCGCCTGAAAACAAGGAAAAAATGATTCAAAAATATGCTTGGGACAGGGTGATTCAATCAAAATCGGAGGTGAATTCAATTACTCTTCATGCCCGACAACGCATTATCGGAACCATGCCTGAAAATTCGTTCAATCTCTTTAAAAATCAATGGTGGATGAATTTTCAGCTAGCAAACCATAAACAAATATTTCACGTCAATCAAAAACCAGCAGAAACTCCTTGCAATTTTTCCACAGACATCTTCTTCCTTGAGCGAACTTAATTCCTCAAGACTCAAGCATTCGCCAGAAGCGTACACAACTGAGAAATTGCACTCGGTTTCGTCCTGCAGCACCAGAAAATAAAACCCTCAAATGTATGCAAACTACATCTGCATACACACACACAACTATGCATGAGTGTGTTCCACAATTTACAGTCTCTCTGGACGTTCCTTGTGACCAGTTGATGCATGAATGCAGGAGAATACAATAACTTTAAGTGCGCCGGAGGAAGAAAAAGACAAAAAAAAACACCCAAGAGAATTGTATCTGAAAACTGGAAACCACTTGGAATGTACATACATATGTGAACCGCATCATATTCTATTCTCTGATGGAATTCAGATTCGCATTTCCAAAGAATTGCATTCAAGCAAAGGTAGTGTCCTTTTTGTGGATGCGGATTGTGAAAAGAAAATGCGTTGTACTTCAGTATTTCATATTTTCAACATAAGGACAAGCGAAATACTCTCCCACATGAAAATGTCCACATTCTATTCATAAAATATTCCACATACGCCGCGTGGTCCACACAACGCCACTTCAGCTGAAGAAGCCACGGAGCTGCAGAACAAAACTCCCACTTCAAGACAGCAATTACAATTAGGAGTGATATTTGCGACACTTTTCACAGCAATTACTGAAAATTGTAACAATTCGCTGTGAGATGAATCTTAATTGCCCTTAATTGAAGGACTACCCCAGCTGAAATAGGAAATACAAATAGCTCATTAAAGAGCTTCCCTTGCTCAATGTCTACCTAAATGACAGAACTCAGTGGGATTGAAGGGTGTAACGAGAAGGACAACAAATATTAGTCGTATTATCCCTTAACACAAAACAAAAAGTGCGAACAAAAACAAAAAAAAGTGAATCTGTCTTTAATTTGGGTGTTTATTTCCTTCCGTCATTCGTCGGAGGTACCAGTTGTTGTGAGAAATAGTTAAAGATTAAAACTTTTTGAATGACATAGGAGGAGGAAATGAGAGATTTCTTTCGTTTCTTGCCTCGCGCTGCTTTGTGAATTGCTGGGGCTGCAAGTGCACGTCAAGGATGCACTGTACAAGTGCATTTTGTAGATTTGTTTCTTCGTGCGATTTAAGGAAAATCCTGACATTTGTTAAGGATATTTCTTTTTTGTCTGTGTTTATTTCACAGTCTGACTTGACGAATGGGATGCTATATGTGCTGGAGTGTGCACTTTTTTGCAAGGAAAGTGAAAAGCTAGTGATAAATAAGAGTTTTTCTGTTGATTCCTGGAGGACCGAGAAACACTGGCAGTATGCTTGGTCCTTCGGAAAGTCTTGCTCGAGGTTGAATTTTGTTTTTATAGGATTTGTTTGCCAACAACTAATTGATGGATTAACCGTAGTGTTGGCGAGTAAGCATGAAAATGTTTTCGCTTAATTGAACGACTGTTATGTGTGTACATCGATAAGCATTTATTAAAACTAATTCACAAGGGATGTCAGTTCACAGTATTATTAATAAAATAATAATAATAATATGATAAGCTTAATATACTAAGCTTCTCAACAACCACTCGTACAATGCATGCTAATGTGTAACTGTTTTGAGGGGACGTACCATTTTATGCCAAAGTTTCAGAAGATTTTCCTATACAAGAATACTCATTGAGCATTGACAGTAACTCAAAAGAATGAGAGCCGTTAATTATGAAAGGCTGTAAGCTTGGGGATCGAAACTGGCACCCTCTGCATAGAATTCGTTACACCAACACCCTCCACGTCTATGAAAATTCTATTAAAATTTGTAACAATTTAAGAAACGTTCAACATGAAAGAAATTCTCTTGTTATAATATTTTAAAAAGTTTATTCACTTACAAGATGCTTGTGAGAAATTAATGTAGTAAATAGTAAATTAAATTAAATTAAACTCTGATGGCTGTATGCGGCTTACATCTGATGAAGAAAGTTTTATTCATGAAAATTCTATTAAAATTTGTAACAATTTAAAAAACGTACAACATGAAGGAAATTCAATTGTTATAATATTTTAAAAAGTTTATTTACTTACAAGATGTTTGTGAGAAATTAATGTAGTAAATAGTAAATTAAATTAAATTAAACTCTGATGGCTGTATGCGGCTTACATCTGATGAAGAAAGTTTTATTCATGAAAATTCTATTAAAATTTGTAACAATTTAAAAAACGTACAACATGAAGGAAATTCAATTGTTATAATATTTTAAAAAGTTTATTTACTTACAAGATGTTTGTGAGAAATTAATGTAGTAAATAGTAAATTAAATTATATTAAACTCTGATGGCTGTATGCGGCTTACATCTGATGAAGAAAGTTTTATTCTAAGATTAAAGCACAACAAAAATAGACTTGATTTGGCTTGATTGAGTTGATGGCCCTGATTGAAACCTTTCCACATTTTAATACATTATGACAAATTTTACATAGTTTCTTACTCGATTAGCTGTAAATTTAAGAAAGTCATCTTTCAAAGTTTATCTTTTTGATTTTGCTTGGTTTTCGATATTCGGTCAGCACGTTCACTTTTGAATGTTGCAATAGGTTTAAATAAATGCTTACTGGGAAACTTTTTACCATTGGTAATGCACAAAAGGCATTTAAAAAAGTATTGCACATAAGGAACAATTCTGAACCCTTTCTGCATTTATAAGAACAAAAATTACTTTCGCACTTAAACAGAAGCGTATTTATTTATTTCTTATAGTCAGGTTCCGAATTACAAGAAATAAATAAGTAATTTGGAATAGAGTAGAGTAGAGTAGAATATGTTGATTTTGATTCTAGGAGACACTTAACGCCTTCAATTCAATTCTCTTACATTAATTATAGATTTTATAATATTATATAATTGTAATAACAATTCATATGTATCTCTTAGGCTTTGCAATCATGCTACATCGATTTTGAGAAAACAGACAAGGTCGTCGTGGCGTAGTGGGTAAGTGCGTCGACTCCTACGCAGAGGTTGCCAGGTTCGATACCCGAATTTACCACCTTTGATAATTCACGGCTCCGCCTCTTTCGAATCACTGACAATGCTCAAAGAGTATTTCTGTCTAGAAAAAGCTTCTCAACTTCGCCGTTCGGAGTCGGCATTATACTGTAGGTCCCTTCCACGCGTGGAAGAACAATAGCACGCACAACACATGTGGTTGCTGAGAAGCTACGCCCAGGTTTGCCTCGGACTGTCGCGCCACCCATCTTATTATTATTATTAGACAAGGACTAATATTGAAAGTTACTATCTAGAATTTTCGAAATACCGTTTTTTATACTCCTAAGTCTCCTGAGTCCTCATAAATGATGTCCCAAAAGATGTCAGGAAATATCTAAAAACTCGTTTTTAGAATTTTTGTATAGAGCAAATTCCAAAATGTTCATGATCAAAACTTCAAACGCGTGTATCTCAACCGGTTGATTTAATTGAAATATTGAATAAATATATCTTCAAAACTACATTGTCTATGGATGTACGTAGGATTTTTTATATAGCGGAGAATATCGCAAGCTCATTTTTTTTTTGCTGCCAGTATTATTGGCATTTGTTCATATAAGATCTTTCTTTCCTATTGCTCATAGCAAAAGTAATATGAAAAATATAATGCTTTGACAACATTTTCTTAATCGGTAGCAAACCATTCATTGCATTTAACATGCTAATTTACTCCGAGTTTTTTGGTAAACTGACTTTAGTGACATGGATTCTTGTAAGTTTTGATTTTTCCACAATACTAAGATAAAAACATCGATTTAAAAGATGTTCACGACCATTATTTTGTTATGACACGCCACTTAGGTAATTCTCCAAAGTGTTATCGTGCTGAGATTAAATCCTGTGGGAGCCCATATTATACTACTATTCGACATCCCCAAAACCTAGTATGAAAAATTTGTTGTAAACCGCATCCCAATGTAATGTAAAACAGTTATACAATATTTGGCTCAAAATATTTTCTCCCAGCACGAACTTTGGAAAAACTTCAAGCCATTCATAGAAATCCATGCAGAAATTCATTCTTTGGTATTCCATTCTCGATTGCCATTGTTTGGTCTGTGCGGAATCTCAAAAATGAGAAAAATAAAAACACAATATTTTATGCTCCCATTGAGAATTGTGTATTGTAAGCAAACGAATAAAATCAATATCGTTATATCTTTTTCATTTTATTGGGTTTACTCCAATCGATTCGATGATTGTAAATGCGGTTGTGTGTATGAAAGGAGGGGCATTCAGGAACTGTGAGAAAACAATACTCGGTTACAGGATTAAACTTCTAACAACTTCTTGTTTCGACAGAGCTCGACGCCGTGCCGCACCGCCCACATCCACATCCACTTCCTTTTCCACCCGTGGCCCAGCCAATGTTGCAGTACCATTTGTCTCGGGGTAATAAAGAATTTATGGGTGGCAGAATTTTCAACTGCAGATTATTGGATTTGGAAAATTTTCCAGTCATTGATTGTGCGACAATTTTCTGTGAGAGAGAACGGATGAGTTTTAATCTGTGAAAATCCGTGCATACGGTTTGGCATTATCGGTGGGATTTAGTCGGTGATTCAAATACCCACTTTTTCCGTTCTGTCTGGATACGCTTTGGTGGATTGTGGATAAAAGTTTATCTGTGAAATATATTTGTTTCGATTTGTTAGAAGCTTAGCGTCGCAAATATTAGAATGCATTTCAATGTGAAGACGTGCCAATTCGATTTATTCGAATCGAGTTATCTAAGTTCGACATCACTGAATTTTAAATTATATTTACAAGATTCGATATTTGAAAATAATTACTATTGTACTTAGGGAGTAAGTGTTTGGTGGTGGAGTGGTTTTTTATATGGGTCTTATTATATATTGAAGAGCATCATTGTTATTCATTAGGGCGAAATTCAGATACTGCCGGAAATATGCTGTCCCATATTTTTTTGGTTGGTCGGGTGGTTTGAAGTCCTGAGTTTGACTAGGCATTCATGAGAAGTGATGTGTTTCTTCTATTTCTCTATTTTCGCCTGATTCTTGCATTATTTTAATGAACTTCATTCGTATACAAATTTTGTGCAAAGTTATGAGCGTCTATAGCGCGTCGTACCCCTAGCTCTGATACCTAATCTATAATAAAACCTCGCCAAGTGAGTTGAAGAAGGGTCTGGAAGGAATGTGTTAAAGTCTCCCTCTCAGCTGTTTTGTTGCAACTGTGAATATGTGATGCGCGGGATGACTATTTCGACGGTATGGACTTCTATTGGTCGGTGTCTCGAACAAACCGCCATCACACTTGCAATATCACGGCAAGTTCGCCGAAGGATGTCTTTTGTTTTATTCGTCCCGGCAGTACCATCGCACGAGTGTACTTGTTTCGAATATGAAGCAAAGACAACAACTTCGATGTCCGGATTTCTTGTAGGCTTTGAAAACGTTCAGGAATTCCGAGAACTCACCCACAACAACTTCGCAGTCGGTTAGAGTTTCAACGTTTTAGGATGCTCTCCACCACCTTGGCTCTCTGAGCTTGATGACGCCGTGTTTTGTAGTGACTTTTATGTGTGCAGGTCCAAAGGGAGAAGTTGTGGCACAACCGGCAGACAGTTTACTTAAAGCGACTGTGGTGTCTATGCATGCATGTACATTGTGTTTTTTTCCTAAGGCGCGAGCTCCATACTAATGAAACATATCTTAGAATCGAACGTGCACATCCATATGATCAGTTCCAACCAACGATTGTGGACAAGTGCTTCAGCAACTACGCAGAAGGTCTAAGTCTAATTTCAGATACAACCATTTACGTCCCTTTGGCAAAAATAAGAGATTAGAAAAGACAAGTCCATAGAGAGTTCGATGCACTAGTCAAAGAGGTACCACTCATGACGTGATAAGGAAATTAAGTTTCACTTCTAAGCTCAGAACCAAAACGGGCTGGAGCAATGAATCCCTGGTCCACGGAGAAAAGGAAAGTGGTATCTAGATAGGTCAATAACTGCTGAAAGATACGGGGGGTCTTAAGTATTAATTAAAGAGGTACTTCGATCCCTTGGGTAACGTACCATCATCTTACAAGCGGAAATCTACAGAAGCGTATTGATGCGTTCAAATCAATCATTACAGAAACTGTACCGACAACCAAGCAATAATGTGGGACAGTCGAAATGCTATCTTGGCACTACATCATGAAATCCAAGGTTGTGTGTGAATGTCTACAGAAGCTTAAACAAAACAAACACTGGCCATACAGTGATAGAAGAAACGAAATGTCCGACTCCCTAGGAACATCGAAACTTTTCACACTCACTCACTCATTCTGCGGTGTAGGAGTCTAGACCATGACATCAGAGAAGAATTAAGGCAACTAGAAAGAACGAAAAATACAGAAACGTGTAATAATGCTCATTGCATGAAGACGTTTGATGCATGTCTCAAAATAAACAAGAATAAACGTACCCGTATAGACTTCCTAAAAACCAGGGGTATCAGAATGTGGTAATAGCAAAATAATAAATTGTAATAATTTTTGCCTATATTGGATCACTCCTTATATGCCATGCTCCCAGAGTACAACGGAATAAATATTTTTAAAAGATCGGTACAAAACATCACAATCCGAATGACTAAAAAGCTAAGATTGGTTTGTGTCGGACACATCGGACAATAAATCAACCCTCAATTGTTGGTTGCCTCGAGCACTGCTGCCAAATAGAAGGCATCAAATCTCAAAAACAACACCCTATACTCATATGCATTTAATCAAATTAGATTGACTCATTTGGGAACTGATTTCCCGCAAGTGCCTTGCAAAATTTTGCAAGACTGCTATTATTTTAATGAAAAGATAATTGCTTTTCCAACACGATTTCATGTAGTATTTTTTGTTCCAATTGCTTTCCAACAGAATCGCAAAATTTCTCAAGCACCATCAAGATATAATACTTAATTAACCATCGAACAGCCCACTTGAAACTTAAACTCAAGTACAAATTTCCACCTCATTCTGATCGAATTGCTCAGATAGATTTCAACAAATTCAATAACCACATAGCAGGGCCCATTTGCATATGGCTCGAAACGTGCTTAAAAAAGTTCATTCGCATAATTATCCGCTTATTAATCTCTATTTTCCACCATCGCACCACCGCACCACCGTTTCATCTCGACGAGATTTCCAACTGGATAATGCACACGTTCAGCGAAGTTTCCCCTCTGGCCAGGATGTAACCTGACATGTGTATACGTACGTACATGTACTCGGATTGGATATGTGAACAAGCATTTCGCTTTCACTCATAATTAACGCTATAAATTTATCCTGAAGGCATGTCTCTGGTAAGTGGTGGGGACGGGCGAGACTCGAATGTTGAAGAAAAAAATAAAAAAAAAACGTTCATTTGTTGAGAAAAATGTCTGAGTAATAACGGTCTCGTGTCAGGATCATAAATCAATGTTACGCGTAAGCGATTCATTTTATGGAATTATGCGTGACAAGTAAGTACTTCTTATCTTTTACGAATATGAATACGAATTTTATTGTTGCTTAGACACCTCAAGCTGTGGGATATAATAAATCATCTAACAATGGGCTCGTGCCAGGGCGAGATCCCTCATCAACTCAAAGGAACATTAAAATTTAAAAGACGCAATAAAAACATTTCTCCGTTTTACAGAGCCGGAAGACAAGTGCTGACGCTGCCGTTGAAGCCAGTCAAGTGAATTGTTTTCATATAAACAAATAAAACCCTGTAATATGTCATATTCCTGATGCTCTTATGGATAAACTGCTGGACTTTGAGGGGCATTTGTCACTTTTGAATTACTTTTGTCCTAAGCAACGCTATAAAACTTAATTTCTCCCGATCAAAAGTGACGTTGTATGGGGCGGAGTAGCCCCTATCCGAATTTCGTCTACCAATACCGATTTCGATTTCTCCCATTTTTTCTGAGTTAATGACAAGAACCAAAAGAAGAATGAACTAAACTTCTCGTATTCTCGTCCTCCAGTAGAATACAAAGTTAGAGCTTCGCATCCACCTGGCATTGGATACAGTTGCAACTGCACTGCACCGACGACGCTAAGGAGAAGGACTTGAAATGAAAACAAACATTCAGGAGCATTCAACATCCATTTCGAGATCGACATCATTACGGTTTTATTATTCGCTCTTCATAGTTCCTCTTTCTTTTTATTTGCCTTTGGCATCCTGGATGAGGTATACCATTAGCCGCAACTTCACTACCACCCCAATCGCATAACATTGCAGTCATTCCCCGACGCCGTTAGCGTACAGTGCATGCTCCTTTTTGGAGCAATCACAGGAGGAAAGATGTATTGTTGCTTCTTGAATGGATGCTCGTGAAAGTGCACATCTCTCTCAGGTAGACAGGATGCGGGAAAGGTAAGCACGAAAGAGGAAGGCAGATGCTTCTAATTATGGTGATGTAAGAGGAAGGGATTGTCGGGGGAGATATTGTCATTTATATAAGCCCTTTAAATGGCAGAGGTCGATGCACTTTCATTGTATTATCATACACCTTAATGCGCTTTAAACAGTTAACAAATGCATGCGCTTATGTCTTCTTTTTTACAAAATAAGAAAACCTTTACCTCGTATAGAACTGACTTTAACGCTTCCACCCTATTCACTTTTAAGAGAAGGTTAAATTAAACAATTGAGAAACAAAACATAAATCGGGTTTAAACGATTAACAATATGTTTTCTGATCAAAATTTTGAACATTGAAATTGAAATGCGAAGTGAGGGATGTCTGTTGACCTGTAGATCCTAAACGTCTTTTCGGGCGTAGTTGAATATTAATAGACCATTTGTCAATGTAATAGATTAAGACATATGGGATAATCTTAAAAAATAAGTTTAATTTTTCTGTATTGATTTACTTTTTTAAGAAACTTTATAATGCAAGAATAAAACATAAATTATATAGATAATATATAAAAAAGTATCTGCAACTCATAGTTCACATGGAACTAGAAGCGAAAGTAGATAAGCAAGCAATGTTAAATTTACAAATTGGGTACAAAGTTGAATGAGTGAGGTTACAAAAATGTTGAATAACAGAAAATAAAATTAATAAATAAATAACTAAAAAAGACAATGAACACGAAATAGTTATATTCAGACGAATAGAAGCATAACATCTTTATAATCTAATTCTTAAAGCCATAATTACACATTATTAAATTGTTTCATTTAAATTCATAATATACAAAGTAATTAAGTAAATAAAAAGTAAAAAAAAAACACTTAAAAAAAGACTTGGACGGGATTTTATTCATTAATTCTAAGTCATAATGAGCTTCCATTTGATAAATAACCAGATCATTTGAAAAGTATATTTAAAAACTTACCTTTCCTTAACTTTACCTTAAAATTAATGCTTTAGGTAAGGTTTAAAGGTAAGATATTAAGATTTTTAAAAATTGAAAATAAGACGATGAACATGTTTTTGAGACAGAGAAAGAAACATGAATAATTTTAGTAATTTGGCACTTTTTACCTCTTGAACAACCTATCTCGAAGAGACAACGATTCCGAGACCTGAAGAGATCCATTGTATCGAAGCGTTGATGTTAAACGAAAGGACGTACAACTTTGCTTAAGAAAGATAGTATGTCCTTTGTAGTGGAATTCTATTTTTTCGGCTGAAGTTAATATCTCTCTATGGAAGAGTGTGTGTTTCCTTAACCAGAGTTATGCCGGACATTCATATGTACTCGGATGTGTCATTGTGATGATTGTAGATTCTCGGTAATCACTGATTCAAACATGGGGTCCCTGCCGCTTAGTCCCTGCCGCCTGCATCATCAAGCAAAAAAAAAATAATTATTGACTGGAATAAGCCATATTCACTGTGAGCCACTGCAGATTTAAGGTAGACATTAAAAAAATTACATGAAACAAGAAATCAGAAACTTAAAAAAATATATGATAGTCTTGAAGTTTATAGTATAGGATGTAAGAAAAATAATTATTGGTAAAAAATAAAAATGCTTATCAAACTGCAGCACCGGTCGTACCATTATTATTGTTGACTTAAACAACATCGAATATGAGACAGTAGAAGGAGGTTTCCCGTGCGCAGACGGCTTTAACACAACTGCGACTATTGGCGCAGGGATCTCCTCTGACCAATTCGAGAAAGACGACGCATTCTCATTTGAAGTAGCTGCGATACGTGGGGCCCATTTGCGCTGGGAGAGCTCAACATAACCAACAAATCGGTCTATATTTTTTTTGCAGCCAAGCGGCAATAGAATCAATAGACATCAAAACTGGTTAGTTTATGCAGACAAAGTGGCAAACTTTGTGCCCCATGGCGGGCAGCAAGGCCACTAGGATCCAAGGAAACAAAAAAGCGGACAACCTTGAAAAATCTGGAAATCTTATGGAAACTGGAACAACAGCAAGGACCCTCTGGCCGACTCGAAACGATAAGAGATCGACATCACTGATCAGCTTACTCCGTGAGGACGTACGAACGCTATTAGGAGTCCCTAGCACGCACTCATGTATTGCGAATGAATATACCACACAACTACTTTTGTGGGAGCTGCAGAGATCGAAGAAATATAATGTTTCCAATGTCTGGTCGCCGAATGTCCACCCCTAGTAAGGAAGAGAAAAAAGTTCTTTGAAATGTAGAACTCATAAAGTTTTCAAATACATGGATGGTAGTAATACCAAAAGAATGCCTCATGGTACTATCACATCATCCTTCGAGAGCATAATGGACCCAACATGTTAGTCTTAGTGAGCCACGATCGTAAGCTCACCCATTTACATTCCTACCCACCAAACTGCCAATAGCCGCAGCAAAGATTTCCTTGGCAATATATCAGCACTAAAATGTTTATATTCTTGGCATGATTCGATCTCATTCTTAAAGTGATGAGGAAATAGTCAGGTGATGTAAGTTCTGTCGTTCAATATACACCCTAAAGGACACGAAACCAACTTCGAAACCTCGAATTTGACAACCGCAAATTTAAAAATCTGCACTACTTAGATATGTCCACCCAAATGGTCATTCTAGAAGGGCGTGTAAAACTCTAAGCCCTGCCAAATATTAAATCCCTCCAACCTTCGCAAAACTTAACATTTCAACTTAAGTCCAGCATACCTTTTCAAATACCAAAAATTTCTCCAAAATTACATACAAATTAAATTAAAGTAATTTTCAAAGAGAACAAAAAAAAAATAACGCCGGGTAGGACAGACATGTAGCCCACTTCAATTCTCATTTACATTGCAACACAAATTCCAAAAGATTAATATACGAATCCGTCCTACGGAATATATTTCATCTACCTTTGCCAAAAAGGAAGGAATAAATCGAAAATGCAAATGGCATACCATTGACATTTTGGGGGAATGAATAAAATCCTCATCGTCATCAATTCAAATGGCGTTCCACTCTGGTCCGCCCTATTTCAACTCCGGCAACGAGAGAGAGAGATACTACAATTCCATCTCCATTGTTGTAACGATGTACTTAGATGTAGGACTGTTGTAATATCGATCGGAATTGTAATGAACACATTGAATATCTACAAATGAATTTTTACATTTTCTTCTTTGCTATTTCCACCCGAAGAGGGAATTTTCACGAGGCAATACATCTGAAATTCAGAGCATTGTAGTTTGTCCATCTTTGTGGCTTAAGTTATCCATTCACTTGTTTCATGAATATGTGCTCAACTGAAGGAGTACAGTGCTTATTTGTTCATTTGACATTAATTCGCTCAGGGGATCTGAGCGATGATGTCAGCAGCAGAAAGTCTGCTGAATTTATACCCGTCGCAAGCACGTGTACTCTTGTGTGAAAGACAAATGTGCTTGGCTTATGTTCCTTTAAAGGCGACGGGTTGGGTGGTTAAAAATAGCAAAGTTACCTTGCTTCTTTCGCTTATTCTTGTGTATTGTCACACACAAATATGATAAGCATTTTCTCCCAAGGAATGTGCCAAAATTAGACGTTCTACTCCACATTTTATGTTTGCTTTTGTTGCGATTTGGTTGCCCGATTTTGTTCAGCATGGAAGCTAACGCGGTTATTTATTGCATCGAGTATGATTAAAGCTGTACCTTTGCCTGTTTGTTGCGCCCGGAAACTCCCGACCGCCAATTAGTATAACAGTCCAGATCTGGTCACAAAGAATTTCTCTGTTTAAAGTCAAAGAAAAAAAGAATGTTTGCCCGCCGATATCTTACAATTTAACTATTTTCATCAGCGAAGTAGTTTCAGTCTTTGTAAGTCGTTTTATTCTGTAAGGGCATACCAACAATCTCTATCCTAGATTACATGCAAAGCACACAAAATGTCGTTTCCTAGAAATTTACATCGAAATCAACTTAAGACATTAAAATGAAATACTCGATAAAAACTTCAAACTACCAATTTCTGAAACAGATTTGCATTGTTGCAAGACCTTACATACCTAGGCCATATCGGATTAAATCGAATCAGAAGAAACAAAACATGAAAGAGTATCAATGGTATTCAGACAGAACTTTAGGTTCTTAATTTGAAAGTTAAATCTTTGAAATCATTATAATAGCATACACTTGAAACACTGACTTCTACAATGAAAATACAAGAACTAATTTTGTATCCAAAAGCCATCCATTTTCAGGAATTGGTCCGCAAACTAATCTATTACCTCTGCAAAACCAAAACATTTCAGAATAATTCGCAAATTGAACATGTAGCTTCATTACAGTATGTAACATACATACGTAAAGCACATTAATAAACATTTGAACATTTTGAAAACAGTATCCATATTTTATCTACTTTTCTCAAAATTATACAAAAGCTTATAAAGTCGACTATCGATGATTCGAAACACGATAATACGAAATTCTCGATAATTCGAACTGGTTGTTCGAACAAAATATACAAACACTGGCGAGGAAAACTGGATACATCATTTTAGTTGCTGTGGTTTCTAAGCAATAACAGTTTGATGGATGAAAAACCACAAAAACTAAAATTTTGTATCCAGTTTTTCATCGCAACTATATGTGTTTTGGCACTCTCATTAATTCGAAATGATTACTCAGTCGGGCGAACTCAGACGAAATCCGTAGCTAGTTTCCTCTCAGTATTTCGATTTTTTTCAATTCTGTGTCTCTTGAGTTTCGAACTGTACCAGGTACCCGCTGAAAAGAAATCGCTGAAATTTAAATCAAGTTGAGGTGATTTGAAATATCATTAACTCTCATTTTATGAGTGGCCGCCAGCTGTCTGTTGACAGGATAATTGTGTGAGAACAACAACAACTAGAAAGAGATGATATGAGAAAATGAAGACCAAAATTAATAAAATGCGCTGAAGTTCACGCTGTATGCTTGTTCGGTTTGACAACTTCTCACACACGGATAAACTCGAAGGGAATCCAACGAATTCGGCAGATCTCGAAATTTCGAAGATTTCGAAAAAAGTAGATTTAGATGACTTTTAGATTTAGTTTGGTTGCCGAAGATCCCGGTTCCCACAATTTTCATTTTAATCATTTATTAAATTTGATAACTTACATTATCTCATTGTTACCTTGTGGTTACAGCATAGAATTATGTTTGCAAAATCCATATGCTTGTACGACAACCTACAAAATGGAAAGCTGGGAACTGTTGACGGCGGTCGTGGCGTTGTGGGTCTATGCGTCGACTCCTGCGCAATTGAACTTCGCTGCCTGCGATCCCGGTACGGCCAAATTATTTCTACGCTCTTACCTCTTTGGAGTCACTTCATTATCAGTATCTGAAATAAAAAGTATAATATCCGTCTATAGGAAGCTTTTCAAACATGGGCGTTCTTCTTTTTCTACTAGCTTCTGGTCCGAGGTGTATCTAGGCCGCAACCGACAAGACCCTCCAGCTGGCAAGATATTTAGCCAGCTGTCTCCAACTGCGCACGCCAAATTGGTTGATGTCCTTCTCCACCTGGGTGCGCCATCAGTTCCGTGGGGGTCCTCTATTGCGTTTTCCCACTGGTTTGGGGTCGAAAAATCTTCTTGGCCGTTCGGAGTCACAATAAAACTGTTGGTCGCCACCACTTGTGGTTGAGGCTTCTGTGGAAGATAGGTCGTGCCCCACTATGGGCTGTGGCGCCTCCCATATTATTATTATTATTTTTGTCCGACAATGACTTTATTTTTATGAGTGCTAGTTGTGGAGTTGTGGAGCTGCGCAGACCAGGTCAGGTAGTATTTTTGTTTATAAAATGAGAATGATTTTTTCTCGTGTGTCACTATATGAGATCTGACGAGTGTCAACAAATGTTAATAAATGAAGCTATATGTGTGGCGATACAGTCCGAGACCCCTATTGTGAAGCCGGTCTTCGCACCTGAACCGCCAGAGTAGCAGTCGACTTTTCTTAATTAGAGGCCTATTAAGGCATTGCTCGAAACGTTTTACTTCATCCCCTCAATTACATTTAATCTTACCTAAATTCAAATCCATCGAGATTTGTTTGACAAATCAATTGATATTCAAAAGCCACAATACGAAATTGATATCCTCTAAATCGTCAACACCGTATGTAGTGGAAGTTGATGCACAGATAATTTGAAATTAAATTGAACCCCTAATCCCCAGCCTTTCTCTTTTCTCTTCTCTTTCGACTAGACAACAAATCCATTTCGCCAATTCTCGTAAATTGAAGACACGAACACAATGACATATCCTCTTTCTATTGAATTACAGGCAAGGCAGAATTCTTTCGCTTTCATTGAAAGAAATTCAGGAAACTAGCTGTCAATTGATTTTAGTTCAGATGTCAGATTGTTGGGCGTCACCAGGGAGTTACGAGCAGTCTTAAGGCTTCGACCACTTCCGCTCTGACAATGACGTAAAAATACTTCCTCTTCTCCCTGATAAATTGCCTCAATTTCATAATTTATGCAAACTATCGACAGGACTATCTTCTCAGTACAATGAAATAAAAAAAGAGAAACAAAAATAAAATGTGAAAAATTAGACGAAGAAAAGCTGGTTATTGTCTCATAGCATACAGTTAATGGTTTTCATTTCAATCTGTGCACAATGACAGAACGCGAGCGATTTTAATTAAAACTTAAGCAATATTAATCACATCATTGCAACAAAAGAATGAAAAATGTCACACGTCACCACAGTTTTCATAAACAAGTATCAACTCTTCTAGTGGAAAGATGAAAATACTCCCACACCACTTTGTCACATGCTCACTGTCAAAATAGTGAAAACAAAATAAAAAAAACACGCACACTAATAAAGAAACCAGAACTTTCCTGCATAACGTGCATACATGTGTACATCTGTGAGTATGTATCAGTAGCAACCGAAACAGTTTTTTGTGAGCTCAGTCAGAGCACGAATCAGAAGGACATCACATTGCTGTCAACATCAAGTCTAAATACTGACAGTTGGCAGAAAACTTTTGTCTTTAGAGTATCCTTTGAAGCGGAAAACTATGTGTGTGTATATGATACTCGTAGGTTCCGTGATGCGATACTGGATATTGTTTTTTCATAAATATAAACATAAACATTATGACATATTAGAAGTCATTATTCTAGATAAATCAGTAGAGGGCATGGTCGGGTGAATGGTACTAAGGAAAATAAGCTCATAAAATCATCCCAGTGCCCCCGACTATATTGTCAGTCGATAAATTCGCCTTGCACAGTTCAGCATATCCAAAGGAGAACGAATATAAAATCATTGTGGGTTCACAGTCAATTCAACGAAATTAGCTGAGCCTTAAATGCCGAAACCTTCGTAAGTCTCTCTAAGCTGACATTTCCAGTACAATAATGTTATTTTTGATAACTGCAGGAAATTTAAATGAAATGATAAATGTAGAAGCTGGATTTATGGCATTGTTTATGGAATAGCACATCGACTTTCCTTGCGCTGGCAGTGCTTGAAGAGGTCGTGCCAATTTTCAATATTTCTTATCATATCAAGAAGCTTCAGATAAAATTAACCGAGTGGTGCCGCCTTGACATGAGTCAGTCACCAAAGTTCTCCTTCACAACTTCCAACGTTGCATTGCTCTTACATCTTTTAGCGCCTTCAGCTCAGTTCAATATAGTTGATTGGCAAAAATGCTTTGTGACTTGGTGCAAAAGTGTGTACTCACGCTCAAACGGTGCGACGATGTAGCTTGACACTGAAGCCATGATGACGGCTGACCTCACGGAAAAATTTCCGTGAAATTTGAGTGAAACAATGCTCCAACAAAGCGAGTACTAAGGATGCCTACTTATCAGGCCGACCCGACCCATGCAGGGTCCGAGCCTCATAAATTGCAGTCATTCATCGATGAGTGGTGGATGTGGCTTAGGCGGGCATTTTTGCCTTTGGAACTACAGCATCTACATCCTGGATCAGCTCGTAGAGTTCGCCGTTTTGTCTTCTGCTCCATTCGCCTATCGAAGGCACCAATAATAAGCTCTGCAATTTTGCTTAGCGTCCAAATTTCGGCTTCCTAGAACAGGACTTGCAAACTAAGAGTTTTGTCGATCTTGGTCCTTCGAGTCAGGAGTTGTGAGCGCTGATATTTTGACAAACCGAAGAAACAGCGGTTGCCAGGAGCGATTCCACGTAGGATCGTGTTGATGTTATTAGTGGAGTTCAAATTTGCCCCGAGGAAACTTCCTCCTACCTAAAAATTATAGTTGTCGGACCGTAACATTTTGTCCAAGTTCGTGTGTGACGGAACGCTTTTTGATCGACAGCATATAAATTAAAACACCAAAGGTGGTGGCAAGCTTAAAAAATAAATTTTTTTTTCGAGGACTGCCCTCTTTATTCCAAATTCAACTTAAGACAGATTCAAATTTATGTTTTCACTCATGTGCATTCGTAGCGGCAGCTATCGTCGCTACTTAAGGAATGCTCGCTGCTCCAACGATGTTGCGTCAGGTGGTATTAATTGGGTTGCATCCGCTACTGTGTGATGGAATGCAGCTGAAATTTTTCCAGACGAAAAACAGCGAAAAGTGTAAGAATTGTGTTAACATATAATTTGGCGTTAACTTGTACTTTGTTTTATACAGCTAGCATCGCCCCTTCTCCAATTATGCTTCCACTATGGCGAATACCATCAGTTTGGTTGACTTGTAGAAGATAGTGCCTTCCGTGTTCTTCAAACGGCTCGGAAGTCCTTGAGCCGAACTGCAGGGTGCATCACGTATGTGTTAGCGTGAAGCGACACAACTCGATCAATTTTCTCGGGGTCCCGAATTGGGAAATCAGTTCGAATAGTTACTTGCGACGAATGCTATCGTTCGGCTTAAAGCGATGAAGAAGTGTGTATCGATCTGAAACTCTTCTTTTTTACCCTCACCCTCAGTAGGGCTTTACACAAGAGACGTTTGTTGCGCAACTTAGGATCATCTACCGAATTGTGTGAAGATTAAGTTTACAGCCGATTTTCCGGGCCGGAAGGCGCTCTAGTACAATCGTTGTGCATACTTTCGTCTTTCCAAATTCTGCAGATGATCTGGTTGGTGCTGATCCCTACCAGAAAGTAGCCAGCGGCGAGATCAGATTATAGGCCATCTGAGCCTGCAGCTTTGTTGTTCATCAGTTTTTAAATGTTGTGTCGACTTCTTCAAAGCTAAGTGGGGATTTCCTGATTCCCTATCAATATCTTCTGGTCAGGCCAGCTAAGCAGCTGTTAGGAATGCTGCATAATTACATCCACCAACTTGCGGGTCAGCAACTAGATTACCCTCACAATTTCGAAGAGCCTGGGTGCCTTTCACAGGACTCATCGATACCCTTAAGGTAGGTGGTTGCGAGGGACATTTTCTTCTGCCGTCTTCTAGCGTGGTACTCCTCTAGCGCTGCTCTTGTTTTCCGTTGCACCGCTTTTTGATATACAATGATGTGCAATGAATAAGGATTTCGAAGAAATATGACTGTCTTAAAACTATTTTTAGAGCTTAAAATCGGGGTGAAACAGAAACTATCGCCAAAAAGGTTTCGGAGGAAACTGATTAGATATAAAGGTTATGCAAAAGGCTGAATGGCGCAACAGCCCCCAGTGTCTCTGGGCCAAGTCCAGTCGACGGAAATATGCCTTACAATTTGACGTCAAATGGTAGGGGCTGAAATAGTTCTCGCATCGTCTGCGGAACTCATTCCATCTGGCACCATAGTCAAAATTAGCAATGAGTAGAATTCATTTCATTTCCAGCTTTCTTTTTGCTCCCTTCATGCAAAACATTTCGAAATTCGTCTTGCTCTATCTACCAATTCCTCGTAGCCCATCTCAATAGCGATCGATTAACGACAGAAAACAAATTATGCTTATGTTGTGGTATTTCGGTTACCACAACCATTATCATCACCATTCTGCCGATATTGGAATATAACAAACCTATACTTTACATTCCCAAAAACAATAGTCGATTCTGTCATTAGAAGACCGTCCCACGCCGCATTAATATCGACTGAATATTTACTGAACCATAAAACTTTTGTTCTCGAAACCTAAAATGTGGTGTAATTACTATTTGACGTTTTCTTAAACTTACATTCACTTTATTATTACAATGACCTCGGCTAGTATCCCCTGGGGTCTTGATGAGCCACAGCTCGATCTGTTCCAATCATAAATAACCCCGATTCCTAATGGGGCAATAAACAACCGCTGACGACGAAAGTGTCAACACATAAAAATGCCCGCTGCTGGTACTTCTTTCCCAGTCCGGATTCAGATCCCTGTCCATTGATTTCTAATGTTTATTGTGTTAAGCACATAAATTTAATGGAGCCCTGCTGTGCGCTCGAATACAATAAAATATGAAATTATCCACTTGAGCCGAACAAAAAAGGTCTAATTGTGTATTCAATTCCGACAAGAAGTCCATTGAGGGCGATAATACGAAAATTTAATCTTACCGATAAATCCTTTACACCGACGACATGTCCCCGGATTATGGCCTAAAGTAGTTTTATATGCAAGCACATGAAATTAATTTAAACTATCGCACCAGCAAACCGTGCCGTCCGCAACCACCATCCACTGTGCTCTCTAAATGGCATGAATGGGAAATGGGAATTCTTCTGAAGACGTCCTTTTTATGACAAATATTTACTTTTATCACCCACCTCCACGTCCATCCGAACGCAGGAAAAGGGTTAATTAGCAAATAAAGTCAAACTCAAAGCAGCAGAAACTTAGAGCCACCCAGTGAGTGGCTGAGTTTCCGACGCCGAATCAATTTGACCATAAAATGCTGACGGAATTTCGAATTTTTGCGTCAAACTTCAGCATAAGAATGTATGGTAATAGCTGGTGCACGCTAACGAGCGAGTTCCCCCTCGCATCTGCTCACACCCTTAAATCACTCCTACATGAGATGTAATTTTAGTCTAACGATTGCGCCAACTCTTGCATCCCGAGAATGTTTATTTTAATAGTTTCGCAATTATGTCGTTAAATTTAACAGAGCTTTCTGTCTTCTCCCAACTGGTGCGTCGTAATGTTTGGTGGTCTTTGATGGGCCCAGGGTTGCGTTGGAGGAACGCAAGAAAAAAGAAACTTTCTAACGATGAATTCCTTTTTCGTTGGCTCGGTAATTAGCTCTCCCGGCCGAACATAAAAAGTTCAACGAAGAGCACTGACGATGGTTTTTACTTCTAATCAAGACGTACATAAACGAAATTAAGACCTAATGAAGGTACCTTTCTATAAGGGGTTGTTATACTCGCAGTACTTGAAACTTTGACCTTCTCACCTATCATCAGGCTTACACAAAGTAACACATTTTAGCGTAACTCTTCTCAAAGTGGACAGTATAAGTTCGTTTATGTGATTTCTTGTTAGTAATCGATTTAACATGTAGCAGTAAGTTTGAAATCTACTGTTGCATCCTTGAGATACGTACATTTGCGGACTATCCAGCATCAGTGGCTGTGTGATGGGCGTATTGAAGCTAGATCGTAAAAGATCATCGATATATTCCCATTCTTCAAATTTTAGTTCACCCAATAAGCTACGTATGCATTTTTAAACGCTTTCATCATTTTAAAAGAAAATAGTTCCAAAAAAGCCTTCAAAAATCCAAAAAAAAATCCCACCAAGCCTGTACTGAATAATTTCTTGCACAAGCACTCACAAATTTCCATAGAAAATAATATCAAAATAATGCACTCAATTATTAACTCCTATGTAATTATTAGAGTCAGGGAGGAAACTATTAAGCTAAAAAATTTCATACATAACGTATTATGATTCTATTGGAACAGAGACCTGAGTTTATAATTTTGAGATTATGGACATTTGCTCATTCGACACATTTGTGACACGCCTGAACTTATCTCTTGGGTAATCTGGAAATGACTTATGTTACAGAGACTAAAGGAGGGGCGCCAATCGTAGGGCTCGCACAGGGCGCTCAATTGGCTCGGTTTTCCCTCTTTGTCTGTCTCTTCCATGTTTGTTTTTGCTTCGTTACAAGGTATTCAACGGAAATTCATGTCCGAGTCCAGTATTATATAGTCAGTTTTAATGAGTTGAATTGCCCGTAAAGAGAGGTACCCGGAAAAAGAAGTTTCAATGTATCTGTATAGCTTTTTCATTCCCTTGAATAACCAAAACCCACAACATGCTAAATCTGGTACCACTGCTAAGAAAAAGAGATTACTGATATTTTGAATTTGATAATTTGGCTTTGCAGAGCCTTGAATTGCTTGTGCTACTAACATGACTTAAACAAGTTTCATATAGCGTTAACTATGACTGAAATATGCCAAATCTATTTTGCAGTGGTCGCCTTGGCGTGTGGGTAGGTGTTTTGACTTATAACCTTGACTTTTACCCAGGGTGAATAGCTTAGCTCCCAACAAAAAACACGAGCCTTTGCTGTAGAAACTATGCCCAGAACCTTCATTTCCAGAAGGCTGTACCTCACATAACCTATCACTAATCATGTATTCTTCGTTAACATCTGCTTAGATTGCATCGGGCCAAGTGTCTTCTTCTTCTTCTGATGGCGCAACAGTCCGGGGTGGACCTAGGTCTCAACCAACAAGCCTCTCCAGCCGGCATGATCTTTAGCCAGCTGTCTCCAACTGCGTACACCAAGTTGGCTGAGGTCCTTCTCCACCTGGGTCCGTGGACGTCCTCTATTGCGTTGTCTTGGAGTCGAAGACTCTTCGGGCTGGAGCAGTGCTGTCCATGCGCTTTACATGACCTAGCCATCTTAGGCGTTGAATCCGTAGACGCCTCGCTAGACTGATGTCGCTGTACAGGACCAAAGATTGAACGCAGAACTTTTCTCTCGAAAAGACCATGGGCTTCTTCATCTGGTTTTGAGATTATCCATGCCTCCACACAATAGAGCAGGACAGAGATGATCAAGGTGTTATATAATATTAGCTTGGTCCTTCCAGAGAGGGTTCTACTACTCAATTGTTTCTTGAGCCCAAGGAAACAGCGATTGGCAAGAGTAATTCTGCGTTTAATCTCGGTACTAATGTTGTTCGTGCTGTTTACTTGCGAGACGAGGTACACGAAGTCCTTCACTACCTAGAAGTTAAGGCTGCCTATGCTGAACCGGGTGTCTACAATGTCGCAAATTACATTCAAATGACCTATAAACTGCAGTACATTCATATAGTGTGCAATGAAAAAGGATAGAGGCAATAAGTTAGAGACATTGAGTCACCATCGGGCTCTAGCTAGGCATATACCCGACTATGGTCAGCACAACGAGATCTGCACCCCAAACACAACCAAAGGATCCTGCTCAGCCTCCAAACACCACATATGCGTTCACTATAGATTCAGCGAAACTGAATCAACACCAGTGCGTTCGTCTACAGCCCGCCCAACGGTGAGATTTGTATTCAAATTAGGAAGGAGAAACTCTGGCGAACGCACTTTCTGTTTGGCTGACACAACAAGCGAAAACAACTTAGTAATTTCAAACATAAATAGAATTAAAAAACCGTGAATTGGAACATTAGCCTATTGTTCATTAATCATAACTGGTCGCCTTAATCTCAGCTGACTAGAGGCACCTATCACACAATATCCCCATATTGCGTCGCCGGTTATGTGGAAAAAGGGATTGCGGTAGCACACAAATTCGCTATTGGAAGTGTCACTTAGGGCATGAACCGAAAGTTCCGAACATAATACAAAACAAAAACCATAAGAAAAAAGGTTCGTTCTGTCGTACTTATCATGCCTAAATATCATTTAGGTCAGTAGAAGTCAAGGCCAAGCTTCCTTCATCTGTCGTGGCTGACTTCTGTCTTCATCTTCTTTTGTAGAACAGGATTTTGGTCCTTCGGGCCAGAAAATTTGAGACCACTGGCTTCGACAAACCGAATTTGGACCGGTTACCAAGGATGATATAACGTCGGACTCATTTGTGCCTGCTGTAAAACGGTATTATTTCTTACACACGAGTCCGTACTATGGATACTGAGGGGAATAATAGTCATCAATTGAGTCTTGGTCAGTGCGGAAATTTCTTGTGACCGTCTGACGATGTCACTTCCATAAATCCAACTTTCACTGTTTTCTCTTACTAACCGGGCGCTTATAAATCCACTTTGGTAATGACCTCTATATGCATCTCACTTTAAAGTCAATATTTTCCGTCGTTCAAGTTCTGGCGCAAGTGAAAAATCGAATGGCAAAGCTAATCTGATAGACGATAGCATACATGCACTTATATTCGTCGGACGGCTAAATAAATGAAGGAACGAATTAATTTCCTGATTATTGTCAACGACTTAAATTGATAGATAAGCACAATTCACTTGGCGCTAATTACACGGACCAGAGTGGCACTCGAAATCCCTCACCGACAATATTACTTTATCTTTTCAATAAATTCCCACATTACATCGAATCGCCCAACTTATCTTTCTTAAGACTACCCAACGCCAAGCCGATTATAAAGCCTGCCCTCCAACAAAGGAACTTCTCTCAGCGCCGAGTGAAAACCGTTACAGGGTAATAAATTTCCTCCAAAGCAGCAATTTAATTTTTTTTCAGCCCTCCGGCCTGTATAAAGTATCTCCGACCATGAGAAGGATACAAAACTTCGCCCCAACATCGCCGCTCACACACAAATAACTTTTACGGCGCGAATGTGAGGATTGCATGCCTCTTAAGCATCGAGTCAGTTAACATGGGTGAATTAATGAATGTATGCATAGAGGTCCTTCCCGTCGTCGCCAAAGCAAGTTTCACCACTCAAGTCCCCATGCAAGCCACGCTCGATACCAGCCCCGTAATTAATTACACGGCATACCATGCGATCCATTTTCATTGTGTAGTTCAGGGTAAGATTTCGCCAACCACCAGACCCTTCTCACCTCTATCTCCACCGTTCCACCACCCCAACGACGACGACGACGCCGACGACGGTGGCGGCGAAATGAGCGCTTTGTTTACTCAATTTGATATGCATAAAGTCGCCGGGAAAAGTTCTTCCTTTAATGCATCGGAAATTTATCAAAAATCTGCTGCGACAGGGACAGAGATTTATTAGCTCTGATTGCAGAGTACCGGCCGCTCGGCTAGAATAGGGGGGCCTCTGTGGTTGGTGGTGCAGCGTATTAATTATATGCACTTGGTTGGCTGCCGGCCATCGTCCATCAGCCCGCTCACTCTCTGTAAACATCAAACACAATTAATTGGTTGGTGGATTTTTACTCGCAGTAAATAAATGTTGGTGTTTTATGGTGTAGACTCTACGTTATCATCGTACCTATGAACTAGTATTCAATATATCTAGAGTGACCCAGTTTATTGGTTTTAGAGATGAGATCTATTGATTTTCGCATCACTAATGTTAATGTGTGTATATCAACTGGTATTTGCGAAACAAATTGTGGTGTGTTCCCCGACCGGCAGTGGAGGATGGCTGGGAGTGTGCAATAATTCTGTTTGATGTGTAGTGGAGAAAAGGTTGACCTCAAAGGTTGTATCCGGCAATTTAGAGAGATGAATGAATGATGTGTGGAGATGGTAAGGTTAACACAAGGTGGGTTATTTAATTTGAGCAATCTGGTATGATGAGGAATGAATTATGAAGATGTGTCTAGGCCAGAGGTCGTAAGGAGACATATTGACAGGGTTTCTATTGGATTTGCTCATGGAAATCATTGCAATATTGGAGTTCGCTTACTTTGTAGCTATCTGGATGGACAGTTCGCCCAAGTGCACACTGTGCAATGTAGTAGATACGTTCGAAACTTATGTCATGTATTTTTGAAACATTGAAATGGAGATAGTTCAATTTGATTGATTACACACCTCCAGCCGTTAGTCAAATGCATATATCTTAAAGACAGCAAACACATCTTCATGAACTATGTAGTCAGTCCTTTCTGAACTTGTCCTGTTCAGATCGTATGTACAGTGATGGCCAAAACTAAAGCAACTCTACACTCCCAGATGAAAGAAGAGAATAACAACCTACTGAGGTGACATCCGTGCCTAAAAGGAAAACCATCTTATGTAAATTTGGTACACTTTTCAGGAGAGTCACTTTAAATTTTAAGTGGTTCTCTGAACAAATTTTGGTTCGGAAGGAGAACATTTGTTGTCTATTTAATTAATAATAATTTTAGAATCAAGCCCTCAAGTTTTGGTTACCATACTAACGATGCCATAATTTCGGCTTCGTTTTTATATTCCCTGAAAGACTCGCATCAAATTTCTACTTTACACTACAGACATAGCATAAGCTTAAAAGGCGATCCTATCTTTAAAAGTCTTTTTTTTCCAAATCCTAATTCCATTCCGTCATCGTTGGTTCAACGTAGCCGAAGGATACGCCTGGTGAGTGCAAGCTAACTTTTCGTGAGTACATCCGATTCAACTCAGACGAATGAAATGTGTTGCTTTTCCCTGTCCATACAAATACCATTTTAATCCGGTGATGTACATTTTTCCAACCGAGAGTAAAAATACGATGACTACCGAAGGCATAAGCTTCAATCTCTTCTCGTTTCATTCAAATTCAATATTCCAATCGGTTACATGTACAAAATTCACATAACACTGCACTCACATCTTCGTCCACGCCGCATCGAATCGAACCACCTCGAACAACCGCATAGATAATTCTATCCTGAGGATATGTGGGGCGAATTATTCATAAAACTTTAAACGATAAATTCAAAGGATGGCCACCGAATGGATCTAAGCAGTGCACATTAACTTATGCAAAATACACTCTCAAGGCTCACATGCAAATTCTTCAAATCCGATTTGGGAGTTTAAATCAACAAGCGGAAACAGCAAATGCTCGCCACATCCGCTTCCTCTGGTCTCGGTCCCTGTTACGCAACTCAGACCGCACTTTGTATGGTAATAACTGTTTTCATTGGCAAATCAATATGAAGCTCTGGTTACCCTGTCTCCGGTCATCACATGTGCGTTGAATTAATTTCATTCCCGTGACGAGGTTTGTTCATTTTATGTTTCCACCACCACCACCTCTATGAATGATTTTTTGTTTCATTGTATATTTTTTTTTTGTGCTTTTGCCCTGACCATTACGAGTGATTACTTAAATCATTAAATGCAACTCGACACCAAAGCGGATTTTATCATTTAAGTTTGCCCTTTAATCACTCGTCACAATCGGATACCATGCAATTATAAATTTAATTATTTGCCAAGCAACGGTACGCGTAACCGAATATCCCCTTGAGACTCGTACAAACTACCCCGTCGCCGTTGAATTGAATTGCACATGATGCAACTGTGATTATCCACGAGGACACAGCCTTTAAGCCAACGCAAATGTTGCCATGAAATTTGGCGGCTTAACTTTTAATTAGATTTCATAACTCTCCCATTCTTTGCAGTGATCGCTTGTGAGCGAACGAGCGGGGTTACTGTTGCCTAGAATGTGCCAATCACTTGCGTTTATCTCTACCACATTGCATTTGCATGCCGGTTCAGAGGATACCCCGTAGACATTCACAGAATCGCTCACGTGTAAACTGTTTCAGTCACATTTTGATCTCGATTTAATTAAGCTCACTTGTCATATTCCCTTAAGGAATACTAGTCATTCCTCTCGTTAGACTGCGTGAATTTGTGTTCGCTGTGGTATGACATATGAAATTACTTACTGCTCGCACATGCCAGCGAATGGAATACATTTCTGCCGTCTTATGGGTGCACTTGGTGGACTTTATCTATTAATTGGTTGTAGCGAAAGAGGCTTTGCACTCGTTTGATATACGGAATGTGGACTGGATTGAAAATGTCTAAAGATGAACACAGTCCACGTTGGTCTGAATTAATAATTGGAAGTCATGGTACCATGTACCGGTACCGGTTACAACATTGTCTCCGATATAACCAAGGAAATATAATCTAATTAAGCCACCGGCAGAAATGATTCACATTTCATGTCGATACAGGGCTTGGTGGAAAATCAACCACCGCAAGTTCCCGTGCCCGTAACTTCTTTCAACACGAACGAGTGTCGAAGGCGGAATAAGATTTGATGTAGGTAACCCTTGGTAATCTGAATGTCTTGTCTACGATGATAAATTCTGAAATGATTGGAGTTTCAGGGAATGTGATCAATAAATGATAGGTAAATTGAGAAGGGTGAACTTGAAACCACGGCTGAGAACACAGATAAGGGAATCTATCTCAAATCTGTCTGGCATGGTATCAAAGTGGTAAAGTTGGCATTCAGCTCTGACCCACTCGCTCTTTCTGCTCTAAAAAGAAAAACCAACTGATGACTCGAAGATATCCTTTTCAAATGCAAAGAAATTCATAATTTCCCGTCTAGAAACCAACTGGGACATGGCTTGGTGAAAGCCTGCGTAAGAAAAGCACTCCTAAGTCGACGTGTGCTTGTATCCCAATATCAGAAATAAATGTGGCTATCGTCAAGCCGGACGTCAAGCGTTCATATATCATCTCCGCAGCAGACACAAAATAAATCTCGAACGGAAAACAATACAAAGACTCGAAAGCTGACGATGTAGGAATTTTCAATTACTCGTACTCTCTAGAAATCATTTGAATAAAACTTCTTGTGTATATTCCGAGTAAATGCTTGTCCCAAATCAGATCTTCCGCCATGTACACTTCTCATCCTTGCGCTGTTCAGAGAACGAGTTTTCTACTATTTTTTGAAGGAATACGAGTATTTGTTTGCAACTATTGCAGCCATTACACTTGCTTGTCACGTTTTTAACTTGATTTATGCTCATGGAGTCTATGCAACAATTTCTTTTCGCTCCTTATCTGAAATGTTACGGAAAAGGCGGTATTTAGGTCACCACATTCAGCATGATTTGGTTTGCTCATCACTGAAGTGAGTGCAGAGGAAAAACGGGGCAGAATAAGAGTGTGACTGGGAAGTTAAGGTCGTTTCTCTTCCTTCGCAAATAGGTGTGTGTATGTGTGGGTTTGAAAACTAGGTGTGAGGCACAAGCACATTGTCCAATTCAGCGAAGCATGGGAGCTTAAGTGACAAGGGACACACAATGATAAGAATTTATTATGCTTCGGTTAACCTATTTCCTTCAACCAAACAGGTAGAGGAATGTAAGGGCACGCTCGTGTGCAAAGGTAAAGGTTGCTATTTTATTAACTCAACTTCATCTACGGTTGCTTGCACAGCATGAGCATGCATATCAACTAAGAGTCCTTGGGAATTTCTGTTTTATATTGTTTATCAGTTGAAAGGACGAAAGAGAGAGAGAGAAGATCGATAGAGCCTCACACCATCCCGAGGAAACTACGCAGATTTACTGTGAAACGGGCTCACGCTGTGCAATTGAGAATTCACAGATTTATCAAATGAATTAATCTTCAAGATTGTCTTGAAAAACAAGAAAGGAACCGATGTCCTTCTAAAACTGAATTGTCCCTCACAAGTCACAACTGACCGAACATTGCAGATTCTTCTTGATATTTCTGAGATGGATAAAGCGAATGCCTTGATTTGTATGCATAGCCAAGCATCATTGAGTCACATATCATATTGTGCGCAATCAACTCAATAAATCAACAGTCCAACAGTCACCATGTATAAATGTTTCCCGGCGCTTTTCCGCTTATACTTTTGGGGAGGGGAAGTTCTGTACTATAATTAATAGGGGGTTCAGAAGCAGTCGTACTGTTGACATGTCAGTTGTCAAACGACCCAAGGCATCGCGAAAACGAAGATGGGATATCCAGTCATGAGCTGGCGTTCTGATGTAGATCGTCAATAAATCACAAAAGTGGGACAATCAATGGTGCGACTTTCTTGGAATAACTGCCATTCGCTATACGGCGCCAACCTAGCTACGTAAGTCTTGTTCTTAGGCAAACCGCCCAGACTTAAACACATTTTTAAGGTGCATATAAGGAGATACAATTTCTTTCAAGCTGGGTCTGATAATAATAACGGAAAGTTCATCTTTGCTGTACACCAATTATTAATAATAAACTAAGAGGCTTCTGTACACAAGCATATGTGAGCATCGAGCAAAGAAGCGGCTTAGAAGGATCTTGCGGTTAATGAATGTAAGACAAGGTATGTGCTGTGTTTACTGACGTCTGAGACATAGTGTCATACAGACAGCTATAACTTCATAGAAGACAGAATTTGACGACCTATGTTCTGAAGTTAATTCAATTAATGTCCTTGTCAACGTCTGTGTCTTTAGGCTTAGAAAGCAAGTGAGGAATAAAGCCCTTTCCCTAAGAATAAAGATATCCCTATATAAGCCCTTGGTAGTCCAGGTCCTATTGTATGGCGCAAACATTTTTAGGCCCCTCGAGAGGAAAGTCCTTCGTATGATCTTTGCTGAGTGTGTTCTGAGATGGAGTATACAAGTGAAGAATAATCAAAATGATCGGATTTGATCCATACGAGCTTCACAAAGTGACCAAATGAAGTTATACATGAGTTGTTAGCCAGCGGCATCATTTCACTTCATTTAACAGTTTTCATAATATCTCTGTACTTAAAAAATTAGTATTTTTGTTTAGTAAAGGGCTTTAAATAGTACATTGATTAAATTCATAAAGTGATAGTGACATGATATATTTTCATATTTTTAATTCCAGAAATTTTATACTTGAGACCATAGTTCTCCAATATGAGACTTTATTTTAGATTCTAACAAATTGAGAAAAGTCTAATAATAGGAAATTATTTCAGTTCATATTGGAGTGGTGAGAGAAACAAGCTGAACAAAATTGTCTGTAGTCAGTCTTGGACCGTACCTTGGAGGGTAGTTGATTCCATTTTCCTTGGCTCAGATGATACAGAGAAGATGAACATTTGATTTCAACATCTGATGGTATCTACGGTAAGCAGTCTGTACTAGCGAAATTACTCACCGAGTTCGTCCGATTAGTATCCGCGTAACGTTTCTTGTAGGCATACCTTTAGTTTGAGGTTTATATCAAGAAAACAACCAGTGGCCTCGAAGTCAACATAACCCGAACAATTACAGAATCACTGTAGTAAGTTTTACCCTGTCTATAAGAAAAAAACAATGTAATATCAAACACAGATATCCTCATACGTTCCGATAGCCCGGCAGGGATCAAATAAAAAACTCAGTCACTTTCAACTCAACGATTTCCCTTAATTGCCGCCTATCTCTTAATCATATGGCCAAGTATTTTAACATCCACCTTATGCGAGTGACGGGACACTGTGCCATTCCAGAGAAATGCCAAGTGAACGGACTCGCTAGAAAGGGCACAAGCTCTGTACTCTTTCCGAGTGGCGAACTACCCTTCATGCCTATCGCAAATACAACTCATCTGCTAAAGCTAGAAACAATTGCTCAAATGAATTGCAAATGTGCAACTAGCCTTTTTTATTTATTTTACCTGGCCTACGATCTACCCTGAGCGATCGTATAAACTGACTAGATTGAGCAGGACGAATCTTATAACTCTCATTGGCGTTATAACAGGGCATATAACGCTCATTGGCGTTATAACAGGGCATTACGCTATTGGAACTCTCGTCTCAACCCTAGGCCTTATTTACAACGATTTCTGCAGAGCGAGGTGTAGCTATGGTGCTCTCTCATCTCGCAGATTAAGACTCCTGGAGGCGCACCTAATATAATTTGGCTGAACTAAGTAGCACAAAAGTCAGCCATCTCCTTCACTTTATCATTAATTGGCTTACGGAGGTATTCGTAGATCCGCGTGGTAGCACAATGGACCTATGCTGGCCTTAGTGTGACTGCTGTCTTTACGCACATCTGTCAGCCAATTCAAACTAACCTATACTAAACCTGATAATTGGGCATATTTTAACTATGGGGCTAAACTCCTCACGTGTAATACCAGTGTAATACCAGTACCATTCCATCCGCAGTAGTTTAAGCGCATATGAACTCCACTGCTCTTAGAGTGCTTCAACAACTATCAGGCAGGTGGTGCCCAATAGGTGCATATTCCAAGCGTTGCAATGCAGACCCTCGCTTGCAAAAGCCCGGGGTTATTTCAAGATACATCATAGCACAGATTCACTTTTAGTTCCGAAGGCATAAACATTTGCAGGCGATGAGTATGTGGAAAATGGCAGTTGGCACCCACAAAAAATCACAATGCCAACATGACTAAATAAATTGGAATGGCACACCACAAACGAAGCCAAAGTAAAAGACAAAAAGTATCAAATAGTTCTGCAAATTTGAAGCGCTGTTCCCAACGACTTAGTTTGAAATAAACTGTTTTTCAACTAACAGTGGCACATGAACACGAATAGGTAGATGTGCACTCTGCCTCACTTCCAAGTGTACAATTGAATCAAAAATAACTACAAAAGCTTCATTAGATTACTCCAGTTATCATCAGAGAGAACACATCCAAAGTTAGAAGCAGAAGGGGCATGAATTCAAAAAAAAGATACGCACATTATATCACATTGCCAATATCACATGAAACTATTCGCTTACATGGAGAGGACTCAACAAAGATAAAACCCTGCTGCAACAAATATATAAGTGCACAGAATGAAAGACGTCTGAGAACACGCCCCGAAAAAGTTTTCGAATTTCAAAGAATTCCACACCAGACGGTACGACTAAAACAATTCATCTTATCGACAGGTAGGGACATTACAAATCCACTTCCATCGAAATCTCCAAACTCAATTTGAAACTCTTGCCAAGATTCACATGGTTGCATTTGTCACTCTTAACATCAAGACACACAGCAAAACTGATACACTGAGTTACATTTGAGATTTTATTAGCCTCTAACGATATTTTCTAAAGTGCATCTATGTACTGTACTGTGTTGCCGTAGTTATCTATCGGTGCTCGAAGAATACTTGTGTGTGACAAGTGAGGAGACATGCTCCTAACGAATGTGTCCTTTTCGAGTGCAACAAAATGACGTCCTTGAAAAAGGCGAGTGAGTGTGTATTTGTCTTTATTTTCACGTGCTCCTTTGGCCCACTCTGTCTTTATTTGTTCAAGGATTGTTTCGTGGAATCGAACTTAAGCTTAATATCAAAGAGTACAGAAGAATCAAAGACGAATGGTCTGCTGATGTTGATACTTGATCGAAATTGAAGTTTGAGTATCATTTCTGTGAGTCTGATTTCAGTTTGCGTTTCTAGGTCAACCTAATTAATACTTTGATGGCAGACTTATGTAAAAGTAAAACCGCTTCTATTGTTTCCAATCCGTTAAAAGAAGCTTTGAGTTAATTTTCCGGGTGGAGCTACGACGGCGAAGGAAGGAATTAAAAAAAAATATAGATAGAACAAATTAAAATTAATTCAATTATGAAACGCTCGGGCAGTGCAGCAGTAGGAGCTTTGGAATGGGCCTGGGATTATTTGACGCTGTGTAATCTTCACAAGGCTAAAGCAGAAGATCAAGGTTGGAGCACTTACCCTAACCGAAAACAAATTGTAGAGCAGAACTGAAATCATCTCATTGTCTGGGGAACCATATTAGTGTAAGAAAACAGTTTGAATGACCTTCAATTACTATGGTTTATTTAATAACACTCACTCTTCTAACGGCAAGTGTCCTCGTTCACCCATTATGATCGACGGGCCGCGATATTTTTCGCGTAACATTTCTTCTCTGTCTCTCTGGAGAGGTTCGCTAGGAGAACTGCTACACAAAAATAAAGGTGGAAAAGTGCGAGTTCTTCTCTCGTCCAAGGGTACATTCACCAGTTTAAATTGGAGTTTAATACCTTTAAGACGGTGCGTGCTAACTGGAGACTACTAGCCAGGGGTTGCTGTAGATGTGGATGCCAATTCGGAAGGGAGAAGAGAAATCATGTTTGGTCAATTCACAAGTTAAGGATTAAATTGACCATCATTTTATTGACTAAAGAGTAACATAATAGCAACAATAATAAGTATCCGCATCTTAATTGCGGAATTGGGGAATTAATGAAGGTACGTGCTTTGAGATAGCTAGGAACTGATACTCTTCACCACTAAAACCAGTCCAGTACTTAGCAGCACTAAGTACCTTGGCGTTACCTGAGATCTCAAACTCAGTTGGAAGCTAAACGTAGACCAGCGTATAAAATGGGGTCTGCAACCAAAGTTGATCATATGGACGTATGTTAGAATCGGGCGTGGTTGGTGGTAGGTGGTATACGGTTGACTCGGACATTTTCTACCTTTGAACCTACACATCAAAAACACAACATCACTCAGCCAGCAGGCTCAGGAAGACTGGATGCTGGACATCAAAACCCTATGATCATAGCACTATCATTGATCTGATTGATTATTATCTTGTACAAATAGATATGGTATCATCCCCAAGGGACTATACGGATCCTAAAATGAATCTATCAAATGATTTTGAGATTCTAATCACAGAAATAGCGGAATGGCATATTGGTCAGATTTACAGGGATTTTAAGTGTACTCTACATGTCAGCTTCAATATAAGCGGTGGAGTCAGTGCGGATGCGTTCCCATATTCCCAAAACATTCGTAGAGCCTTTAGGTTGTCCGACAATTCCATCGTGTTCCAAGTGAAACTATTTGCATGTCGTCAAATCAAAATACACCCAAATATCTAGTCAAGGCAGAAGGTTTCCATTCGCATTGATAATCAAGCAGCCGTCAAAGCTGTTGCTTCGTTTGCTTCACGTTCACAATTAGTACAAATGAATGTGAATGCCGAGGTGAGATAGCGTCATTCGAAGGCCTGCTCATTTCCCCTATATGGGTTCCAGGTCACACTGACATCCCAGGAAATGGGATCATATATCCTCGAAGAAATTAAATCGGAAAACTCAAGAATAGAAGTTTCAGAAAAGTTTCAAATTGGAGAGAGCGCTTTGTGTAAAATAATAAAGAAGTCAGACTAAATTGAAGCCAAAATCTTTTGCTGCAAAAACTGAAATCAGAGAACTGACAGAAAGCCAAATTTTAAACAAAACCATGAGTAAATTGATGGACACATGTCCGCGAAAAATAACCGGACCAATATATACTTGAGAAGACACAACAATTTCCGTGTGTTCCATGCGTTGTTTGCATATGATACAAGAGACGCAACTGAAAGCTCGGCATCTTTTTTTAATTTCTCTTCAAACCTAGGAACATAATAATAATATGGGTGGCGCTACAGCCCGTAGAGGGCCAGGGCCTAACTTCTCAGCGACCACTCGTGTTGTGCGTGCTATTGTTCTCTCACGCGTGGAAGGGACTTACAGCTTATTGCCAACTCCGAACGGCGTAGTTGAAAAGCTTTTTCTAGACAGGAAACACTCTTTGAGCATTGTCAGTGACTCGATAGAGGTGGAGCCGTGAAATATGAAAGGTGGTAAATTCGGGTATCGAACCTGGCACCCTCTGCGTAGGAGTCGACGCACTAACCCACTACGGCACGGCGACCCACTGGGTTAAAATTAATTAATTTTTATATAGAACTTTATAAATTTAAAAAGAAGAGCCATAATTATGGGTTTTTTGATGCGCGCAATAGTTGCAGTTTTCGAAATTCTTTTGTTTATATTCTTCTGTCGCTTTTATTTGGTCTTAATTAAAATGCAGTCAAAATCGGTTATAACGAACTTCAAGGGACTGATACGTCGTTGTAACCGGTATCATTATTTGAAATCAATCATTTGCATGAAAAAATGATTTTTCTGATGGGTATAATGGTACATCTCTGTGCCTTATACCATATAAACTTTATTTTTTTACGGTAATTTTTTTCCTCAAACTGCATTTTCTATATTTTCCTCATCTTTAATATGGTGGATACAGTGGCGTTTTCAGACAGAGGTATACTCTTTGGCAAGGTCCTTATTTTGCTCTCCAATATGAAATCTAAAAACGAAATTTTGTGAAATACATTCATCTCATCTGCAGACAAACAACTTAACGTTTCAGAAAAAATGGCCAACGCGCCAACAGCTGCGTCGATTTAAGTCTCTGTAACAAATTTTTTATTTCAAAAACATGGAAAAAATCGGTCCTTGTGAGCGATATGTCTATCTGGCAGTACAATGGACCAGTTTTTCAGTTTGAGTTCTCCGGTGTATTGTAAGTGATGTCATTGTAAGCGATATTCAATACGATGATAATGGATATCAGCCGGGACCTACGAATTTGTTCAAAACCGAAGTATGATTGTTTTGGATAAACTGGAAAAAAATTGATTGATATGAACTTCTAAGTTAAATGATTGAACAAGGAGATCAAAATCCAGAAGTAACTGATGTAAGTAGATGTAATTGTTTAATGCAAAGTGTTCGACTCGTTACAACAATCAACATGAACCGAATATCATTAATAAATAAACATGGCATAATTGCCGTAGTTAGGACTTAGATAAGCTCGTTTTTCATTAAGACCCACTCACAATTCCATATTATTATTTTCGAATTAAATTTGATGGAAAATATGTACATAAATCTAATCCCATGTTCGAGACTAAATTTTAAGCTAAAATGGTTTGACAATGTACCTACTTAAGACTATTAAAATACTCCCCGTGTATGTATTAAATCAAATTTCAAACTGACTACTACAGATCCTAAGGTACGTAGATTATTCTTCCGTCCTGAAGTGCAGTCATGAAGTGAACATTAACTCCAGTTCATAGCGAAAGAGTAATGGCACTCGGAATATTTCCACTATCCGCGCACTGCACAGTTGCTGCTTCATTCGGTCCACCCTCTGCCTTCTACATTTTTCGCATATCGAAAAGTTGTTAACTATTTCAAATACGTAGAATGAAACTTTTTTCCTCTAATCTTATTTTCTAGCCTTAAAGATACATTTACAGATCCCACAGTAGAGCAAATGGAGAGCTTTTGGAAAATTAAGTTCCACAAGAATCCAAGTGTGTAAGAAAAGAAAAAAGGTATTTCCTAGCGAAAGCTTGCCATTTTAACACACCATCTGTGTATCGTAGAGAATTTTCCACAATCCACAGAATTCCATTGCAACATTGGCTGCGTATCCTTGGTGGAGACTTTCCAAATCAGAGCGAACTGCTCTCTGAGAACCAAGGGAGAGAAAAGCAAACAGACAAAGAAGAAAGGGACTGAGAAACACACAGAGAAAGAGAAGAACGTCGTATTTTCACTATTATAGCCACTGGGTTGGCCCGATTGCCAATCCTCACCTACTTGGCACTCTCGTCCTTCCTTTACACAACGCTTCGAATCGTCAGGCAGATGAAAACCATAGACGCGTTATGGGATTCGTGAATACGTGTATTGTCCTGGTCAGTTTGCGAGCCATTTAACCGACACGATAACGAAAATGTCATGGACGGGATATATTTTGTTACTCCTCTTCATCCCTCCTTTAATCATCGTTCGTTCGGTAGATGCATGAGTGAATGCTAGCCTTGTAAATGGTCGCGGGACCTGCCCTACTAGCAAATCGCAGATGCCTCACAAAGGGCAAGCGAAGATCCCTAAAAATGTCTTATGCACATCTGCCCCACCAAATTCTTCAACTACCTGGAGCAGGAAGAACGGATTACATGGCGGTAAGAGAGTAAAAATAATAATTCCACGAAAAGGATTAAAGCCATGTCAACATTGATGGAATGGTGGCACAAAGAAGGGAACTCAGAATGATATCTTCCAGTCATCGACCTATTTTTCATGAGCCCCTTACCTCCTGGCTCATAAATGATCCCAAATTAATTATGCATATTGAAGCATCCGCTTTCATATTCAAGGCACAACGGTTAGATTAGATTCACTGTTCTACTTCTTCTGTTCAGTTGTTGTTTCTGTATACATGTAGATGTTTTTTTTTTCGGGTGTGAAGCAGAAAATTTAGTGTGTTTTGTGGTGTCCTTTACCGTGTTTTTCGCATTCGTGCTTTCATGTTTCGCTCGCTGAAAAACTGTGACAAGCAAAAAAATGCTTAACCCTTAGTTATGTGTGCGAGTGCGATAACAGTTTTCACGTGTGGTCGATGCTTGTTTTTCGGTAGTTTTATGTCCTTTCTGGTGTCGCAAAAATTTATTTTGATTTGAATTTGTGTGTTGCTGCGGTAAACAAAGTTATTTTCCAAAAAAAAAAGACAGAACAACAACAAAAACCCCATCAACTGGGGAGGGCGGACGAATTGCTTGCAAAGTGGATTGGGTGTGCAGTATTGTGGGTTACCATGATTAGCTGGGAACGTTCGTGTGTCGGATGAATTCATCCCATTTTTGGATGTAGCACGTGGGTACTGGTATTTGTAACTGTATTTGATTATGAGTCGCATTAGTTGTAACTATTTTTGTATCCCTTTTTGTAATTTTTGTGGTATTTGCTTGAATATTGAAATTTCCGCAGTTTATTTCGCATGGAACAGGGATTTGAAGTAATTAATGGAATGTTGTAGAGTTAATAATTCAACGCTAATATTTATATGGAACATTTTTGTAAAAAAAAGAAAAGATTAACTGCTAAAATCCGGCGATGCATACTAATGGTCATATGCGTCGCTGAATAATTAGGAAATAAATCAAGTAATTTCGGTTTACTTGAGTCTAGTGGCGGCCATGTCGTAGTGGAACCAAATTCCCACAAAAGAACAGTTTTTACAATTCGCAACTCCACCTTCTGTCGTGTCACTGACAATGTTCAGAGAGTATACATATATCTGTCTTCAAAACGCTTTCCCAAATCTGTCTAGAAAATGCTGCCCATTTGGAGATAATATAATAATATGGGTGGCGCGACAGTCCGAGGTGGACCTGGGCCTAGCTCCTCAGCAACCACTCGTGTTGTGCGTGCTATTGTTCTTTGACGAGAGGAAAGGACCTACACTTTAATGCCGACTCCAAACGGCGAATTTGAGAAGGTTTTTCTAGACAGGAATACTCTTTGAGCATTGTCAGTGGATCGAAAGAGGTCTAGTCGTGAATTATGATAGGTGATAAATTCGGGTATCGAACCTGGCACCCTCTGCGTAGGAGTCGACACACTTACCCACTACGCCACGGCGACCAAAAAAATGCAAACAGCCACATCATGTTACTTTCAACATGTTCTCTTCAAATCAAATGGCATTCGCTGCGTACAAAGATCTCCAGGACAATGATATAGCCCAATAAATCAAAATCCACCAGAAAATATGGTAGCGGATCAGTTGTGGTGTGGAATGATAGCCTACGCATCCGTCACATTTTTGGTCAGGGTCTGCTGTGATAAGTCTTAGGTCGGATAAATGTATCTGGATATTCTTAAGAATCCCGTGATTTCACATTTTCGGAAAAAAAACGTTCATAAAACGGATTATTGCAACACGATAATGACCTCAAACACAATACTATTTTGGTAAGAAACTTCCAGGAGCCTTAGATCGCTGTCCACTCCAAGACATTGAGTGGACAGCGCAGTCTCTCGAACATAATCCTAAAAAACTTGTTCCTCTTCGGTGAAAAAGTACACATATGTGGACTCAGATTTAGTATAAATCCTTTTTCTTAAACCTTTAAGTTAAAAATAAAGTTACAAATGTTTACAGAAACCAAAAATTAACCTTTCTCTAACCATTCATCTTTTTTTACCTGTAAAATCGTAGTCCACATAATAGTCATCTAAAACTAATATTTGCAAAAACCGCAAAATATTTTTTTTAATCAACATCAACTAATTTTGCCTTATTTATAAAGAAACAAAAGGAAAACTGAATTATTTTGGTACAGCTTTTGATCGGGATGGAAGAGGTTAAGAGAGCTAATGGATCGAGAGATAAAGAAACGAAAGCAAATCGTACTGATGACAATAGGAAATTTGGAAGAAGACTAATTATTTCCGGACTCAAGGACAAACAGAATGCGCGCTGTTATTTTTAAATTATGGATACGTAAATTAAACTTTAATTTTCTAAGCCACATCACACAAAATCGAAACAAATATAACGGAAACAATACGTAGTTTTTGCAATCTTTTGTTGATTTGAAAAGAATGGGTAAAGAGAACAAATATAACCATTTTAAGAGCTTGTGCACAATTTCAGAGTATCATCATGCGATATGATATTCGGCAACCGATGCAATCGCAATCGCCCAAGACGTAGTGATAGTTGCCCGTGGCAAATTTCTCCCGCCTCTTTGTAAGATATTTGAATACACATTAATTACCCTCCTCGGATGGGATTATTTAACCCGCAGAAAACAGAGTTACTCCTATTCTCCAACAAATGGGCATTCCGTTTTCTACTTATCTACAATTGGTTTACAATTGGGTAGTACCTAAAATAGACAGAAAACTTAAGTAAAAGTTCAATGTAAATGAAAGAGTGAAGAAAGCGGCTTGCACCCTTTACCAGAGCATCAGGATACACAAATCTATCCTGTGAATGTAGAAAGCGATTACTAGGCCAATCTTAACTTATAGCAGCGCAACTTATTGGCAGACTTTCTTAAAATCCAGCATCTTAATGTTGCTACAGAGATTTGCGATTGATTTTACCTGAGTGTCACAGGAAAAATTTTTAATACTCCAACGGCAGGCTTAGAGGTTTTACTGAATTTTCATCCATTTGACATTTACAGATAGCTGCTGCATAGAGTGACATTAGGACCATCCACTCCACGGGCTGGCTCTCAAGCTCGACTGGTCTTGCAAATAAACTGGAAGGACTCCCACTCCTTAACCTTGAAATACGCTTTCGGTATTGTTTCTCACACAAATAAACAGATCAACAACTCGATCATCCACTCCCATACGGATGGGTCGAAGATAGAAAAAAGCACAGGTGCGGGCATTTTCTCCGAGTTGTTAAGCATACACTGCTACATCAAAATCCTTGATTACGACGGCAGTGTTTTTCAACCGGAAGTCCTGGCAGTCAAGGCCAGAATGATATAAATGTTGGAATAGCCATCGCCTGATTATACGATCATCCTGACAAAAGCAATCAAGTTTAAGCTGGTCGAAGGTTCTTCGTAGACAGCACTCGATTAATCTCTGCTCGGTCCCGGGATATATGGGTAGCCGGCAATGAGGCATCAGATGAACTTGCCAGGAAAGGGGCTTAAACTGACCCATCCCAGGAAATCCCATGCATTAGTCCACCTCTTGCTGATGTCAAGAGGAATGTGGATGGCACAATCAAGGAGCTAGCGAATGAGAAGTGAACAATCTGCGAGATCTCCTGAATGCTGTATACAGGTACCAGGTTCAATAGTGTAAAAACCGACAAACTCCTAAAAATGCAACAATGTTTATAAATGGAAGTCGGAGACCTAACTCGTCATAATCGTCTGTAATACCATGAAATGGGAACTTTAGTGGGATTTTTATATGACTTCATATGTAGAGGCTGTGGTGATGAAGAAGTAAAGGAGGATAGTCCTCGATGCCAATGCCACTGCCTTTCACTTTTTCCAGGATCTCCAGAAACTGAGACACACTGACATCTATTTTCAGATTTATTAGGATTTCGGCATGTCTGGAGAACATGACGTGTGTAGAGGGAAAAAAATTTCCCTCATGGGCAATCACGACCTACGTGGGTCCATCACGATGTACGTGGAACGTGGCTAACGGGTCTACCCACCAACCTAACCTAACCTCTAACCATGCTGAATGGCCGTGTTCTGATATAGTGTGCCTCTACCTTAACATATTGCTGTTATAATTGTGCATTCCCATTTCCACGGCATCATACAGTCATAATTTGTATGCAATGTTAATATACCCTAAGCCTCTCAACTCAATGAATCTCTGAAACCACTGTGGCCACACATTTAAAATCAATTCCCCCCAATAATCTCCATTCACAGTGATTCTTTGGTTTCATTAACCCAGTTTGCACATCAGCGTATGTGTTAACGAACTCGACTTTCTTAAATCGCAACATAATCCAACGTTAAAGCTACCATCAAGCGATGCCTGATTAGCCATACACGAATCCACATTCAAACAAGAAAAAAAATGTAGCCAAAAAAAGAAATAACACAACCTTCAGCTCCGTGCGAAATTGTTTTCCTAAACACCATCATGTTATGCCACACTCCAAGGAAATTTGAATCGATTAGGAAATCAACCTTCAAGGCAACACCGACCGGAAAACTTCTCAACTCAACTCTCAACAGCATTATAAGCCAACATTTAATGTCCCCTAATAACGAGTATTAAAATAAAAATAACATTTACATAGCTCAGTCCTGTGGAGACTGGAGAGTGTGCACACCTTGGTTCTCCCGCTCCGGTTTCCGCTCCCGCCACTCATGCAAAATCATTTACATATTCCGCCAAAGCACCGAGCTATGAATATCAAGGATGGCGTACACAAGTCAAAGGCAATTGAAATGAAAATTCGCAAGACAGGAGGTAATTGTGCATTAAATTGGACACAATGTAAGCGAAAGGAAATGCCAGGAAAATTGAAGAAAAGGAATTCAGAATGCTTTTGGGATATTTTGTTTGACTTGTTGTTTTGCTTTTTGCTGAGTGTAGGAAAAGTTGTCAACTATTAAGGTGTCCCGATGGGTTGGTTATTCGTTCAATTAAAATGTTGTCTAAGCTTATGTAAGCATGGTCCAACGAACCGTGATGATACCTGTGAACGAATTGCTCGCCCTGAGCACAAATATATAGCTTCCTAACTTGATATTTGAGTTTCTTTGGCTTTTCTAACAAAACAACAAAGCACATGTCTTGTTTGCCTAAATCTATGCATTTGAGAGTCAATAGTCATACTGGATTCCCCTGTATGCACATGCATATGCAGGTACATATGTAGTTATCATAAAGTTGTAGGAAAAGTTGTTCAATAGGATGAATTAAAAGCTCCCACAAGTCGAAGTGAAGAATCTGAAATGGATGTCAGTTATTTTCAAATGATACAATAACTTGACTACCGTGGCGTACGCGACCTGGGATGGTGTTTTGAGAATTGTTTGTGTTTTTATCCGAACTTTATTTTTACTATTTATAAAGCAAAGCATAAAAGCGAGGAGTAGCACCAGGCTTTCTTGGAATAATTCATAGAATTCCAGGCATTGATGTAACTATGTCTAGGCTGTTATCAAGCAGAAGAACCAACACCCTCACAAAGGTCCAGCAAGCGTAGATTAACATGAATATTTGACGAATCATTTGAAGTCCAAATTTGACTGAATTTGAACAAGAGCACAATCACGACAGAGAATGAATAAATAAGCAGTGCGAGTGGAGTTTGTGTGGTATATGTGGAGTATTGGGTAGGTGCGTCAAGTCCTACGCATTAGATTGCAGATTTCAATTTGATTCAATACGGGGGCGAATAAAGGTGTCACGTTATGTTATCCATCGCCATCCGCCGTATGAGAATAGACGTAGAGTCCCACACAATATTCAAGCTAAAAATCTTCCAAGGGAAGATTAGAATTTTGAAAATGCTGGAAAAAGCTTAATTTTGTCGGGACGTAATATTTTCCGGTCCTTACCCCGGTTTTAGCATAATTTTTCTCTGTAACAGCTGATTTGCCAATTTTTGTTTGCTTAGAGGTTAATTTTTGCTGACATTCATCATTCATCATAGTGGATGATTATTTTTAAATCATTTATGAGCCGGTGGAATCATTCGTCCACATGTCTCCAATGACGATAATGTTTAACATTGATAGTCAACAGCGAGCGATGCAGGCAGGAGTAATTTGATTAAAATTAATATTATTTCAATTAATTTTGTGTTAATTGTCTATTTATTCGTTTATATCAGTCTATTCATTAGGCAGCAATTTTTTATTTATGAAGAAATTTAACTAGAATTGTATGAATTTATACATTTATGAATTTTATATGCTAACTGGTAGAGTTGTGGGTACTTGCGTTGACACCTTCGAAACTGAACCTCGTTACGAGGGTTCGTTTCCTGGTACGACCATAAATAAATTGCACGGTATTGAGAAGTTGCCAGTGGTCAGATCACAGCTGCTCTGTGACAAAATTGAACATACACATAAGACAACAAAATTAAAAGCTTAGATGCATGTCATGAGTATCATGACATATAGAAGAGAACCTCCTACGCTCTCACGCTCTACCGTAGTGTAACTAATGCACTACATACGGCCGCACCTCTTTCGATTCACTGACAATGCTCAAAGACTATTGTTTAGAAAAAGCTTCTACAACTTGTCCGCTCAGAGTAGGCATTAGGTCTCTTCCACTCGTGAGAGAACATTGGCACGCACAGCATGAGTGGTTCTTTACGGGCTATAGCGCCGTCAATATTATTATTATTATATAATATATTATTTATTATTATTATTATATTATTATTATTATAAAAATATATATATATTATATAAGTGCTAGCAAACTATAAGTCACACTTATTTATTTCTCTACCATGGTGCTGAGCGCATAATTTTGATGTTTGAACCTATTTAAATTGATTTTAATAAAAAATAAGTAGACAATATATACTACACAGAGTATCTACTGAGAAGAAATCACATAACAACTTATCTCCTTGCCAATATCTCAATTGCTCAGTCCGCTTTGTTTGTATTTTATCATGGTATGACACAACCCAATCTATTTTGCATGTGTTCTGAATTATAATAATTGCATCGCATGATTACTTATGAGTTATGTTAACGCTCGTATCATTTCTTTTACCAAAAGCAATACTTTTTGCCCAAAAATATAAAATAGTAAAATAAAAAAAGTACCACGATTCTGAAAAAAAACAGTACTTTCGCAGTACATTTTTTATTCAATGAAAATCAGAAAAGGTCAAAACAAAATCAGACGACTTTTTTTATCAACCATTACCGTTCCTTGCAATGGAAAAATACATTTTCATTTTTTTGTCTTTTCGAGAAAGAGATACTTGACGAACTTTTACGCTGAATGTGTTTTTTCATAAGGCATTCTTTTATATGAACAGACACAACAAAACGGGATGACGCGGTCTGAACAACAATGAATAATGACAAAATGGAGAGAAAGAGACAAATCTTCATATATGACATGTTGCCAACAACTTCGCTGATCGTTGCTTGCATGCAGAAATGACAGACAATAGTAACGAGTGTCATCAAACAAATTTTCATACTCATTTCGAATTTACTTAACAAAAATTTCAGAAAAATCAATATAAAAATGTTTGTAGTCCTTGGAATGCTTTTGTTATTTTCCATTACATTTTATTATTTCTATGAGTCATCTAGTTAACATAATCAACATGAAATCTGAATTGAAAGTAAGAAAAAATATTATTAAATGTCACTTAGCACGCAGGGTGGTCGAAAAGCTGGTTTTATGAACCCAAAAGGGTCACTTAGATTTTGATCCATTTTGAAAAAAATTTAAAAAATTAGTTCATAAAGTGAGGTTCCAGAACAAAACCCAATATAACATTTGGATACGTAACAAAAAATTATTTGCCTTATTATTTAGTTCAAGCAAGTATTCAGGCTTTAAAAGAAAAAAATAAAAGCATCAATAAAATATAAGTAAATGACTCATGTCAACAATTTTATTAAACGTGCTGCTAATATGAACCACCCTGTTTTAAATATGCGCCAATGCGCCCGGGGAGGTCTTAAGCGAATGTGAGTCTTTTACCTTATATAGTGCACTCCACACCTTCCTGTGGACACTGTGCCTGTGCAGCCAAACGTCTCAAGGTTAGATTTCTTCGATGCCCTAACGACCACTGCACCTTCTCTTTTCATTAACATCTGCTTTCATATATCCTTTCGTTCTCGTTTGTTCCGAACACTGAACACGTTGCAATAACCGACAGCCAGTTTTTAAATGATTGAAGTCACCGCATAGTGGGATGTGTATTGTTTTGTTATGATGTGTTGTTGCCATGTTAACACTGGCCCATAGTACATGAAGAAACGCATTTTTGTGAATGGGATAAATGTAGATGATATGATTGGAAGCACAGAAAATGCGAAATTAATAGCACAATTTGACGAAACTTAAATTTGTACCACTGTAATTTAATCTACTTCCAAATGAACTCATAGAATTTCGTAGAACGCCCACGTCCATGAGGCATAATGTCCTAAGCATCAAATCTTATACGTAATTAAACCTTCTTTGTGGGACCCCTTTCTTTGGGATCAATTATCATTTAATTAGCCCTCGTTGCTTTTTCGCAATCAATAGAACTTCGATGATCGAAACCAATATTTGAGGGTGAATATTCAAAGTTGTTCTCAAGTCGAATGTGATTAGATATCCGCCATCTTCTCACATTCCATTTATTCCAGGTAAAATGACTCTTAAGCTAATAACTACCGTATATTTCAATCATACCCGACTTTCCCCCCTCCCCACCCACCATCCCAACAATTTCACTGCAAATGAGGGTGTGAACAAGACAATCCGTTATTGGGAAAATGACCCAGGGATAGGATTTCAATTAAAATCCTATCTTGTTTCGTATTAAAACAGCTAAAGTGGAAAACACAGAAAACAAAAAAAAAGCAACCATCCCACGGAATATAATACAACAACGTAATCTTAGAATATGTCCCCGGTGGGTATTTTCATTAATTGTTTACCCCTAGCGAAACAGTTGCATAATGGCACCAAGCATAGAAACAATGGATCGGTTGTTACAGTCGCTACATGTAGTCGTGTACGAATTTTTATGTTTTGCATTTCGATGTCCTTCATGGAAGCTGCAGGGGGCGCCAGCGAAACGGACTGCAATAATCATCCCTATACAATGAATACATTTGATATTAAAATTAAATCTGCTGAGAGTTGATGACACAAAAATTGCCATTTTCGCTGAATGTTATTGAAACCAAAAAAGCAGTGTGTCTTTTGCAGGTTTTCGCTTTGTTCTACTAATTGAACATATTTATCTTTATTCCATTTTGATGTGCATTTCAAAAACAGTTGCACCCGCACCTATGGGCTCACACACAACGGCGAGTATGTATGTTGCCCACTTGAGGCTTAATAAAATGTTTCAAACTGAAGTAATTATGTTCTTGGTGTTCTATCTTGGTCCATCAATAGACGCGTTTTATTGAAAAACTATACTGAGTAGAAAGCCCTTAATTTTATGTAGACAGAATAATAATAAAGAGCGGACTCTATCCGAGCTCTCTATTTACTGTGACCGCTTCTGCTGCCCCGAAGGAGGAAGGTCTATCTACCGTCTCAAGGTCTATCTCCTGTTAGAACTCTAAACTTAGTTCAATCCTCAGTAACAGCGGCAAACAATTTCCCGGAAGTTTGAGATCCGATCGAAGACATTCGACTCTCAGATTCGACTACTTGGAGGTGATGGAAGAATAGGTCGTTGACAGAGGCCGAGTGCAGACGCTTGAAAGTACATGGGCATGGTGTCCACGTATTAAATCTAAATACGCGTACACTAGCCACGATTTTCCAAAACAACATGCAATTAGTTAAAAATCGCGACCACTTAACGAGTAGATTGTTGGCTGTCATCAAGAACTGACACATCAAAGTCTTGGCCAGAATCTCACAATGGACAACGCTAAAGGCTGGAGGAGTCTTTCGCCTGAGTGTTGGTTTTGCACTCAAGACGGGACATGCAAGTAGCCAAGGAACTTAAACTAATTTTTTTGCGAAACTAATGGAAGGTAGAGATCGCGTACCTGTGGATGCTTGTAAATTGAGGCTCAGGGTCACTCCGACTTTAACGTCCCATTAAAAAGATGTGAACAGCAACATTTGAGAAGGGTTTTCTCGACAAAAAAATATGCAAATGTGTAAATGTGTACACGGACAACGGACAACTGAAAAATAAAAAAATTTGGTAGGTCGCACTCGAATTTGTGTATTGCGACCGGCACTTTATTGACGACAGCATGTGTCTCAAGGTAATTTCTTTTAACGCAGCAATGACAGTTCCAGTTTGATTTGGAGGGATCCACTTTAGACTGGACTATAATCCACTATGATGACAGATGTTGGTTACCATCCATTTAAAAGTATTAAATACCGAATTTTCCAAAACATTAATTGATTCATCTCTAAGAGCAGTCGTCTGTTCATTCCCAATGAGTTTCCAATTATCGTCTACCTATGTTCGAAATTCGAAATAATTTTTAAACACAAGTAGACGTATCAATTTAACTAATGACTAAACGTGCAAACTGATGCATGCTACAAGCTCCACAACGACGTCTCATATTCTATGCTATTAAAAGCAAAGTTGATATGGTACAACTAGAAGTTTGCTATCTAGGTTGTCGGTGCATAGTTTCAATCCTACACCACAACTTCACAAATTGTACAGTCAAAGTATGTCAGGTATGCATTGAGGAAGAATGTCATACAGCTTCCATATCGACCCGAACGAAATTAATTTCAGTCGAAAGGTATCTGATGGCATTTTAACTATTGCATTTCCAAGCACACGTACCTGCAGCAGTATCATGCAACCGATATGAATCTGGTGCTCGTGGCTATGAGAGGGATACACTCATTGCGAAATGTATTCGGTACAACTGAACTAACATGGGTCTTAATTGATTAAATTTGGTAAGAAGGGAGTTTCTATCCGGGCTCCATTCATCTCAAAACTAATACAATGTGTATTTCGACATGTTGTTTTTGATCGGTTTTATTTCGGAACGAAATAAGTCACTAAAATAACCTTTTTTAGCGCTAAAATCCTTTTCAGTGAGGGCCACCTAGAGTTTTTTTTTTTAAATCATAGGTTATTTTCACACTGACAGTTGTCTCCTGCTCGAAATCCTTAAAGAAAGTCAGCATCATACCTCCGCGGAACGAAATGATTTCCTTTACGGTTAAACAACGTTTTCTACAATATTGATAACTTATTTCCAAATTTATTGCTGTGTAGCCCAAATAGTGCGTTGTTTGAGAAGTTTTGGCCGAAAGGAAGCACCCCCCTTGACTGCTCTACACAAGTTTGTGCAAAAAGTTCGTGAGACTGACATGCTAGTGGACAACACTCATAGTCCTCATGGAGAATGTGGCTGCTGTGGCCGAGACCATCATTCGACCATTTTTCTTCGAAAATTAGGTTCGGAAGAACGTTTCGGTCGGAAGAACGGTCGTTACGGTGTACGTTACAGAACCATCTGCACAGACTTTTCTTTTTGACGGAAATGGAAGCCATGGATTTGTAAGACCATTGATTCGTTCAAGATGGGGTGCTATGCCACTAGGTTTGGTAGACCATGTTGGTACATTTTGATAACCACAGTCAGACTGCTACCACTGATTGACCACTCCAGTGACAGTGTCGTTAATTTGATCCTAACGCAAATGGTGACCGGACAAGATTTGAAAACCAGAAAAAAACGTATTAATTTTGCTTTCATTTCGATTCGAACCGGGAACCCCGCTAACCAGGGGTAGGCACTCAACCAACTGCGCCATCCATTCGTAACGGCCATGCCAGTCAGCCCATGTCACAATCGATCTTTTGCGGCCCGAATTCCTAAATCGTGTTACCACGCGACTTGGCGATTGGTCGCCTCGGACCAGCGGGTTGACTCTTCTTTTTTTTGTGGGGAACCGCGAAGGACCGATATTATGCCAACACTCCGGAAACGATTCAAGCACATAACACCAATAATCCGTAAGCTACAGCCCGAAACCATCAACAAGCTCTTGGAAAATTGAGGTAATTGAAAGCGCAACTGCAAAGGCTGGCGAAGCAGCCACTTGAAAGAATTACATAATTAATGAAAATGTTTGTTCTTACCATTAAAAGCCCTCATACATTGTAAAAACTTAATTTTCGTTCGTTTTATTGGTTTTTTTAAAATTGAACTTAACAATTTTAAGATATAATAAATCTCGCACTATTATTTGCAAAATTGAATTTAAGAACTCGGAGTGTGTCATACAGAGAATCACTAGCACTGCGATTATAAACATCTATTGTATACCCTTCTTTTGAAAGATGACTTCTCAGAAATTTGTCAACTTCTGCAGATGGGATTTCTTGGAAGTCTGGTATTGTTCTTTGATGCTCTGTTTATCATTTTGAATCTTCCTCCGGCAAGTCGTAGGCAGTCGATTATTATGTGCTCCATAGTTTATTTCGCCTTGCCACAGTGACATAAGATTTCTGCCATTTAATGGAGGTGATAAGCATTTCATCACCTGCCTTAACTTGTACATCATCCATTTGATATCCTTATGGTCTGCATGTCCTGGTACCCTAACCAGCTTTATTCAGTGTATTTAGTGTTTTGTGTGGGAATATACATACAGTGCAACCAAAAAGTCCATAACTTATCTATTTTCGATTTTCGCAACAAATCGATTCGGTTTTCACAACTTTGAAATTGTACGACTCAGAATATATACCAATATTCATATAAATATGTGTGTACACTTCACACCCCTTGAAACCCAGGAAAAAATAAATACTAGTCATCGTTCCTTTTTTTCATGGAAAGAGTTGAAAGCGACTACCATCACTAAACGTTGGAAAAATTTATCAGAACTGCTGATAATTGGGACGAAGAATACTGTCTTCCTTTGCTTTTAATTCGGGATCAAATTTTGGCAGAAAGATCTGATATTAAATAATGGGCACCTATGACATCTGTGAATAGATCTGTGAAAATCTAACAAAACTTAAAATCCCGAGAAGAAGAAGTTCCGATGTTAGTGCGGAAATGGAAGTTAATGACATACAGCCGAAAGTGAAATAAGAAGCCGTAGTAAAATCATTTACCATATATTTGTAGTAGGCAGAACAAAATGAACCATTGCAAAAATGCAACCGCATAATAAAAGCTGCTGCCTATCTATTGCAAAGCAACTTCTGAACTTCAACTTCTGTTTTACATATTATGTAAATGAATTCGTTTTTTTTATAGACTAGGGATTCAGACCATTTAATACTATATTGCGTAAGCTTTTTTAGAGCGTTAAAAATATCTGTTCGGTTATTGCAACAGGTCATGTTTTCATTAGATGCAATAATCAAAATTACACTAGATTTTGAAACTGGTGGGCTTTCTGCCGTTAAGTAGACTGTATCTTGATTACATCGCTTCAGATCCTGCTTTGTTCCCAGATTTCGACCCATCTGCATAATATTTTTGGGTTACATCCTTTCATCTGGTTGTTACTCAATTTCCCTGCGTGGTATGAGTATTTCATAATATTTTTTAAACCTTAGCACAGAAGACATCAGAGCACTTACTCATCAATATCCCATATATGGTAAACTCTTTTAAAAATGTCTAGATGCCTAAAAAAGTTTACTTCTATGTAATTGTAGGTTCTCTGTAAAGTTAATACGTGTTTTGCAGCTTCAGCCTGTAAAGCAGTATGTAGTTGTAGTCGACGTTGGGAGTGCCAGTTTCAATCCCCGAATTCAGCTACTTTTATAATTTCCTCTTCACCTCTTTCACTCAGTCTGAGTCACTGACAAAGGTCCTGTCCGGAAAAATCTTCCTAAACTATTCCATTTGAAGTCGGCATAAAATATTGACTCGTGATGGATCAATTGCACGCACACATTACATAATTTGTTGCTGTAGAAGCAAAGTCCAAGTCCACAACAAACAGTAGCATATTTTTATTATTATATAATAGAATTATCAAATCTCTCCCCTTAGTTTCGTTTTTGGATTTCAATTAGCATACATAAAAATAACAAGCATTCGTTTCAATCCCGCTATCTCTTTACCCCTTCATTGGATTTCACGTCACACTTACATCATATGCTCTCCTTTTGTGGTAACATCAAGAACAACTTTGAGTTGATCGTCTCAAAGGAAACTCTAATGCTAACAAGTCCTCCGGTTTGTATGGATTAACAATTCGAATAATTGGCTAAAATGCCTATCGTTGCTAAAGTTCATAATTAGCCAGCAATTTTAAATAATTGTGTTGCGTGCTATAGTACAATAATTGCGAGTTGACTGGAATTCTTAAAACAAGAGAAACTACTTTAATGCAAGACGAGAAATGTTCCTTTAATTAACGTGCCCGACAGACGAAAGGATATTTAAGCAATTATGTGTGCTGTTGCCGTTGACGTCGTCGTTATAATTCGCTTTCGCAAACATGAGACATTTCATTTTATTGGGTTCACAGCAGTTTTGTGACTTTCTGTGGACACAGAAATGACGTGTAAAGGCAATTTTTCGTAGTCAGTATATCATTATCTTTGGAGGACACAAACGCTTTTATCCTCCAAACAGTCATTGACCTTGTGAGGGCATTAAAATTTTGTGATGGCGGCATTGTTGACACTATTTAACTTATTTATTACGACTATCTTCGTAAGTGGAATGAGAAGCATAACTTTGTTTTGAAAAATGTTTGCTATTATCAAAATTCGAAAACTACAAATTTGGATATAGCGTTGAATTCTTATACGCTTGGGTAAAATTTTTTTCTCCAGATGTGTATGTGTGGGTGAGGTGGTAGTTCTTTAAGAACTGCACGGTGTTCATTCTGAGAAGTTCACCCAGAGATTCAAGTAAGGGATTTGCCTGGAGTCCTTTGCCTTTCCAGCAAACGCTAGACAAGAACATAGGAAGTGCGTCAAGGATTCTGTTTCTGACGTGTTTTTACAATTGAGGTAATTTGTGTTAATTAGAAATTTCTTCGACCAGTGCCCGATACCTACAGCTGTAATTTTAGCAATATCTGTCCGAGTCCTCTTTAGAAGATCATTAGTTCGTCACACGTTGCACTCAATCCATGTCTTCCTAGATATGCACAGTTTGTTAACCGAAACCAGCTAAGGCTCATCATTCTCAAGAAATGTGACTTAATGCGAGCTTTTAATAGCCCAAGTGGAATGTTGAATATGGAATGACTCAATCCCAGAAATTCTCCATGAGACGAAACTTCGTTCGCACTGTAACGGTCTCTGGAGACCATTATTTGTAATGTAAAGAATTTTATTTCATAATTACCCCGGAAGAGAGCAACATTCAACACGGTGTAGTTCCACAAATATGGGGCAAGTTCACACATAACCTTTATATTGAAATAATTTAAATATCTACAAACTACAAACACAAAAAAGTTATTCGATTCATCACCCTGTATTTTGAATAATCAACTTTAGGTGGAATATAGCTTGTCTAAGCTGTATAACTTCTCTCAGTACCGAATCCATGATGCATCTGTGTTCGGTTCGCACTATGTCGCAATGGAGCATGACTGTCAGAGAATCTGAAAGTGTTGTCCTTACCGCGTTTGCTGTTATGTATGCCATTCTTTGCATTCTTTTGAGGTTCACAATGCTATATTTTTTCCTTAAGGCCAGCCACTAAGCCAGTGACCTATCAATTAGGATAGGAGTTACCACTGCTGTGTACATCCTCCGTATGACTTCAACGCAAACGTGGCCATCCTGTAAAACAGGACTAAGATAAGCAATGCTTAGTTCTTCGAGAGCAAAGCCCTTTTACTCAATCACTCTGAATTTCTCCATGGCTCTGAACTTCACACAGACTAATATTAAGCTTCAGCTATCTTGTCCACAGATGATGTAAATTTTTACGAAGTTTTTCTAAATGGGAATTCCTCAATTTTCCATACAAAAACCTCTCTCTATGTCAAACCCTCTTTAACTCCACCAAATAATGGTATCACGTGAAAATGTGTTTGATATTGTTCGTCTTCAATTTCTGAGCTATAGTTTCTAACCCTTGTCGTAGACTTGAGCTGACTTAAAAACTCCAACCTGACATAATTCCAATGCAAAATGCAATTTCCTACAACACCATCACCTAACTTTATCGACCCCAATCATACGGTGACTGCCATGCATGTCTCCACTTGGAAGCAATAGTATATTTATGTTGATTTAATTATAATTAATCTCGGTAATCAAATCGTTACAAGACATACGTGTATCACTGTCTATGTCTCAAAGCCCCAAACCACTGTCGTTCGGCTGTGTCATAAGTTGAATTGGTGTGCATTCGTGACAACCTATAAGAAAACGTCAAACTCATTCACCCTCGCCACCGCTTAATCTTCCGTACTAGCGACACATCTCCATTTATCACATTTAATTACTGCACGGAAAGCCAAATGAAGCATACAGGCGCAGGCATAACAATATGCCACCATTAGCGTTGCTAATGACATGACTTCACTTAGACTACTCCACCCACACACACACATACACATCCCCCGAACCCCAACCCCAAAACTGTCCCTCAGAGCAATCAAATTGCTATTCACAAAACGCACAAACTCATTAAACTATTATCCGCTTAACTGGAAGCCTTCCGGAGGGGAGCATGCAGAAATCTACTTAACACCACCATCGCTACAGGAGCCACCATTGCGCCGCGCCGCCACGCCATTGGTAAGCCCCAAGTTAAGACTGAAACAAAACAAAAAAATATCGAAACACATTTTCTCCATCAAATACGAGGAACACGTTCCACCAGAGTACCTCCTTCGGGATAATTAACAACTTTAATCATTATTCCATTTAAACTCCTACGAGACTGGAATTCATAAAGAAAAATGACAAAAACGAGGGAAGCAGCGCAGAAAAAAAATAATAGAAAATTCATGCTCCTGGCGCACAACCAAACTCCAAAGATCCACGAGTTCGATTCCGAATCGCTAACTCAAGTGCCCGCAAAAGTTTCTGGGCTCTCTCCAAAGAGCAACAGCACCAACACTACAAACCATTGGCATTGCCCGGATAACAGCAACCAGCTAATCATTATTCCTGATTTTATTTAACCCTCATCCTCCCAGGGGGACGCACGAATCTAGACACTCACCGCCGCCGCGCGGACGCAACTACAGCTTCAGATAAAGATTCAGATGCTTCTGCTGCTGCTGCTGCTGCACACATAACCAAGCAGAGTCCGAAGAAAGAGCAAGAATTGCGCTAGCAGAAGTTATGAGTGATGGTGAAATTATAAGGGTAACTAAAGAATTGAAAAATCCCCATCGCACTTCTGATCCGGAGAGAAGCGGACACTTTTTTTTTGGTTCTCCCCCTTCCGCCGCCGCGTCGGTCTATGGGCGAACAACAGCCATCGCCAATTGGGAATTGCAGACCGAAAGTTTTTCGCTCCAAGGGGAGGCTATGGGGTTGAGTACAGTGCTGGCGGGACAGGAAATATCAATACCAAATCAGTAAAATCCAGGGGCCCGCCTCAGAAGGCGATACGGAGGGGGCAAATAGAAAATTGAAAAATAAACCCCAACAGATTCGAGTCCTTCGATAAAGGGACACAAGGATGGAAAAAAGTTTTCGTCTAACTTCTTGTTTCTTTCTTTTGCTTACGTTCTCTCCGTTAGACCGTCCGTCTTCGCACTTCTCCTCGGATGCGAAGAATGAATTAAATTAGAGGATATTTTATTTTTGGCGCCAAGTTCTGTATTCGTGAGTGATGATGATGATGATGGGGTGGAAAAACTTCTTCCTGATAAGTTCCCAAGGCAATCAGGCGCCTATTTTGAAAGTTCACCAGAGTGAGGAGATTTCATCACTCGTTTGTTGTTGGGTCCTTCCCCTGTTTTTTTTCACTCTCTCCTTCCTCGGCTCCTTTAATTCGGAATACGAAAATATTTTTCAGCGATTCCTTTTAAGCCTTTGCGTAGAAGAGATATCTATCTGAAAGAGAGTGATAACAGGAATTTGATTCTTGGAAGACATGCCCTTATTAAAATGAAATACGACCATGTTGGGTTTTTGGCCAGAGCTGGAGAGTTACTTAACCCTGCTTCGCATTGAGTTTGTTTACCCACATCAAACATCGTTAGGACCCCTTTCGTTGCTAAAAAAAAGGAAAGAAAACGAATTTACTTATCCCTCTGAGTGGTGATGCCGCATAGAAGAGGGTTGAAAAACGTCTGTAAATGGTGATCTATTTCGTCGGAGTTGGGTATAGGTCATCTCTAAATAAATATTGAGAATCCTTTTTGACCACATCCAAAGCACGGAGCATTCACTCGTCGGCCGGCTTTTATTTTCTCGTCGAAGTCACCTCAGTTGATAATTTTTAGATTTTTTGCTTGTATGGATTCAGGCAGGACTTCCACTTACGATAGATACCATCTCTTCCTTGTGTGTGGGAAAGATGAACTCCATATGACCACGGACGAATTTTTGGTGCTAATTGATATTCTGAGCATTCAAAGGGAAAACGATGAAGATATCAACAATCAAAAAGAAATCTCTTGAAAAGGGTCGTCGGAAAACATTGGGTTGTCATAATAACATGTTCTCGTCATATGCTCAACCGAGCGTATCTGATAATATGTTTTGGGAGAGGGATTATTTGAATTCCAGTCAGAAGGGTAGACCTATTAACGTCTTTCGTTTGTTGGGACTGCACTTGCTAACATCGTGCTGTTCATATAATCTTTATTCGCTCTTCAAGAGGAATCATCACAGTGTCGGGAAATTAGCGCGAATTTTGGAACTTTCGCTTTTTCATTAGCCACAACTATAAGAGTTCGGTTACATAAAAGTGTGACGTGACTCACACGGACGGTGATGTCAGAAAGTATAGGCATGGTTTGAGTGGCGGTCACATTGTGTTGCAATAAACGCTCCGAAGGAAAATGACTAAATTAGTTTTCTACTGCTGTCATCCCTAATGCAGAATGATTTTTATCCGTGTGCAAAATTGATTAGATTATGTGGATTGCAATTTGTCACAGCCTTAAGGGATTTCAGTTATATTAATCAACTGTCATTCTTCTTTTTTAACGAATAACAGTTGCAGGATAACTCAACGGTCTCGGTAATAGTTTTTGTTGGACAAAAGAAGTCTTATTTTGCGCGCAATCTTCTATGCTTATGCCCATTAATGTATTACAATTCCTTCTGGATTCACTGACTCTGGCAAATGATCTGCCGTGGTTCAGCGCAAATAGCCTACATACTTTGCAGGAATTAATCTTTCCGTAATGTGGCATGGCCATCACACGTAGTGGGTATGTGCTTCGATGCCATGACATTGTCCCAAATAACGAAATTTGATAAAATGACGTTTTCGAACGTGTCATTAGGCACAATTTGTCACTTTGGTAAGACATCATACATCTAATTTGGCACAATGTCACGGCACCTGACCATCGACCATCGCACTACGCTTTTGAACCGTGGCCAGGATCGATTCCAGGAATGACAAAAAAAATATGTTTTCGGCACAGCGTCATTTACTTCGATTCGTTGACACAGCTCAAAGACTACTGCTGTCTAAGAAAAGCTTCTTAAACTTGCCCGTTGGCATAGAACTATAGGTCCTCTCCATTAGTGAGATGGTTTGCTACAGAAGCTAGCCTCTGTCCCTTTACACTGTTACACACACATATAATTACTATATCTATATACTTTTCAACACAAAAAAAATACAAAAATTGCCGCATCCAAAAAGAGCCTCGAATGATAACATAGGCTATCATATAGCTGTCATATATGATAGCCATGGCACCTTTGGTGTTAATACGTATGTCGGTGACTGAATTCCCCGTTCGGTAAATGCCGTCTACTGTCAAGCTGCAAAATTAAGTTTGTATTTAAAGCCTTTAAACGCAAGCAAGAACCTCGTAAATGTTAACGAAAAGCGCTTGAAAATATGTGGATTTCTTGTGCTGTTAGAAGAAATCCATAATCAAAACTAGGGAAAGGCTTGATTAACTAAAATCGTCGATAAAATCCGTGGAATGATATGGGACAGTTCTAGAATCAAGGTGAGGTGGCTGACGCTACATGCATCTCAACACAATAAAATCTAAATCGCATTTTACATGAATATTTGGACATTATTTAACTATCCACACGATGGGTGCCACGATTGCTAACATTTGACGTACAGTTCATACAACTGTTGGTCCACTTAAAAAAAGTGACAAAAATTCATACATTAGACTCTGAACTGCCGGCACACATTGTATATTCTTAAAATAACTGAAATGTATAACATTGTTTGGTGAAGAAAATATTTTGTATTCACAAGGTCATTCAATCGAACGTCTCTTGCCTCCATCATTCGGTTGCCATAGTTTAGTCACTAAAATAAACACCTTCCCAAACAACTTTCATAATTCACGGCACCACCCTTCTCGTGTCACTGGCAATGTTCAGGGAGTAAAACTATCAAGAAAAACCTTCATACAACTTGAGTTCAGGACAACCCCCTTAACAAAAAAATTAATAAATAGTATCCATCGATTCTACATACTTCTTGAATACTCACTTCACAATTGAGACTCACCTTCTATTTCTGTGTTAAGGTATTTGGTCTTTTTTCAATTTGAGAAACCAAAACTACTGTCCACCATTCTCTTTATTCTTTCCCGTCCAATCATTTGAAGAACTTAATATTATATTTTAATTTCTTCAAATGATTGCTTTCAAGCCACAGGTGAAAAGGTGAAGTAGAATTAAAGGACAGAAATTATATATACTTGCGTACACCCCACTCTCGCGGACACATTCAAGATCTCTGGAGTACTAAAAGTAACATTATACATCAAACCTCGAGTGAAAATGGACAGTCATAAAAGTGCATTTAGCTCTGATTTTAAGCAATTTTATGAATAGTGTTGAAAAACGCATATTTTCCCTGGATTTTAAAAACCCGCAATGAATGTTGTAAAATTCGAAGGTTTTGTATCGCTCTTCAACAGATAAAGTGGAATTACTTTGCTTCTTTGATTAGTCGGAAAGAACTTTAAATCATTCCACGGACCATTGACAGCGGTAAGTTCAAGTGGACAGACGTGGAGAATGTTTATTGAGTGCTCTTATGGGACTTAAAGAGGCGTTAAATAAGCATAAACATTAAAAAAATCCCGATTTATTCAGAAGTGAAATTCTGCTCAAGCGGAACGTGAACTCAAGGGCAAGTCATCAATACTAGTTGCACATTCATCACTTCTTTCAATAATGTCCAAGATAATCCAATATAACTCGGTAAAAAGAACACATTCATAACTAAAAAAGCATCATTCTTCAGAAAACGAAATTTGAGATATGCACTCCTGAATTATAAAATTGTTTTCAGTTAGAAGTAATGCAAAGAAATATGATTTTCGAAATTTTGTGTACTTACAAAAAATTATAAAAACAGCAAAGAGTTTGACATGTGACGTCATAAAAATTGAGGCCTCTAGTCGTAAATTTTTAAGTTATTGAAATGACGGTTTCCATCTGTATCATTAAGCGAAAACTGTTGTCATTTGAGATTTGACGGTATTCTTCTTATGTTCAGTTTTGAAAAATGTACAAATAACTAAAGCCAGAAAAAGAAGATTTTGTAAGCGTAAGCCCCGCTTAGAACAGGACAGTTTGGTCCTTGACAAACACAGTGTTCTTCACATTTTTGGACCAGATCCTTTCATCTCACACAGTGAAACCATGCTCCTTATATTTATTTATATATTTCCAATTTAGCAGCTACTTACGTGTTACCTGATTTTAAGAGCATGTTGTATATAACTTTATATCAATGTACAGTATTCATTACTGGTACATTAAAATGTATTAAAATGAAAAATGTATAAAACTTAATGATTCAATTTTTTCCAATTCAGTCAATTTATGTGTTGATGCTTCTTTAAAAAAAAGTCTTTTTTGAATAGCTCGACTAAACTTAACAATAATCGTCTAAACGCTAAAGCGAGACGATTGTTGACATACGCGATGAGTGTCCCGGTTTCTAAACTTCTTCAACAGTTCAGCGGTCTTTATTTAAATTGCACGTAACAAAGGACATTAGTGACATCGTGATGGTACCATAGACGCATATTAGATAATGAATAACCACGTTGAAGTTTTTGAGAAAAGAGTCTATCCAACAAAAGAACTGTATGTGAAATCACATGTTGATCAGAAGTGATTAATTAACAGAATCAAATACTTTACTGAAATCAGTATAAATTGCACCAATCTGTTTTTTCTATCCCATCTCATTAACATGACAAAAAAAACGAGGTAACAAGTTGCACACAATTATTGCATAAATTGCGACTCATAGCATGAGATATAATACATCCCCCATGGTTATCTACCCCCGTAAACAAGATTATATAAAGCGCCTTATCATCAACGCGTAAAGGGCAAAAAGTTCAAGCACATTTATAATCATTTGCGTGTCAAAACCGATAATTAAATAAGATGGCACAAGAAATATAACAAGGCGACCCCACGAACAGAACTTTGACCCTCCAGCCAAAGCCAACACCGTTACCATCGCCATCACCGTCGCCGGTGACAATGCCATCAAAACAGTATTTCTAAATATCCGGCTCAAAATGAAAAATGATTTTTCAGATGAAGGATCACCCAATTGTAATCCATCCAACTAAGGGGACAGCGGTTTCACCTTCAATTCACACCACTTCACGCACCCCCATCCCCACACATACCGAAGTCATCATCAACAAAGGATAATTTATACAGGCGGACGAAGCCTAGACGAGGGCGTACGGGAAACATAAGCAAACAAATATGGAGGAAAACAAACAGCAAATATGACAAAGTGAGTAATTTGTTAAGTTACACGCAGAAGCTGACGTCCAAGTTGCTTTACTTGGGTCACTGCTAAGCCTTCAAGGATTTATGGAATGTCATTACAAGGATAAACTTTGTCTTTTTGTTATGAAAAATTCATGTGGTCGTTTTCGCAACTAATAATGACGTCTTCTTGTTGTGCTCTGTTGTGGCCTGTGTTCGCTTGCGCTCTCTGGGTTGCCCTCAACGAGCTCAACATAACACCGAGTCTATGTTCTTATATGGGATGTCAAAGGAAATTGGAATGTACAACAAGATTTTCTGAAGTCACCAACACAAACATTTCCTTTTTGCTTGTTTCTTTTCTCGCTGTTTTTATTTTCTCATTTTTTATGTGTGACGATGGTCTTGGCAAGTGAAAAAGTAAACCACTTTGCCTGAGATGTTAGATTTGTGCGAAGTTTGTTGGGGTCGTGGGGGTGCCTAATAGATATGCTTCAAGGCAGCAAATTTTTATACACACATGCATGACGACTTTATTCAACTAATTCAGTGGCATTCGTGTTGGGGTCTCTTCAAAGAAAATGTAATTTTCTCTTGTTTATTAGATCACTTTTTATTTGCAAAGTAAATGAAAAACTTTGGAGAGTTGTTCAAAAAGTATGAGGCTTATTAATTCTTACTGTTGTGAAACTATTGTCTCAAAGATTTGTTGAAACTTCTGTCCAAATTGGTTGTGTACCTCGACTTTGATTGTAATGAATACATACATTTTTACAAAGTTCAACTCTATGGAATGTTGTTGTGTTAGTTTTCGAACGCTCAATTGTTATCATTCTTTTCATTTAAGTTGGCAATTAAAAAAGCTTTATGTTCTACTCAAATATCTTAACTTGTTGCATGGAACACAAAAATCATTATTTCAGACAAGGGAAATAATATTGCCCCGTGACGTATGGAGTTTTACGAACATTTTCTTTCCGGCTGCTTGGTATTCTTGAAGCGTAATTTGTACCTACGCTCCAGGTCACTAAAATTCTTCTTTTTTTGGAGTTTAGAAAAATTTTAAATTTTTGGTATTTAAATATTATTACCTACACTTTTTTGGGAACTTAAAGCTTGATGTTAGATGATGATGCTTGATTTATCGTTGCCTGAGAAATATTTTGGTCCATACGCCACGTTTGTAATTTTAGTTGGGAACGAGTTGAGTCCCGTTGAAGCAGGTACAGACGTTTCGGGGTATTTTATAAGAGTGATCAGAGGATCAGCAATCATCCTCCCTTCCCACTTTTCTGTAAGAATACCCAAGCTGGGGCTATTTTGAAACCTAGAAGATCTGTAATAACGAAGGAGTCAAAGCCAAAATAGCGCCCCAAAGAACCTTTTCAGACTCTGGGGCATATGTTGAATATTTTCAAACTCTTGGGCGTATGTGGAACATTTTCAGACTCTGGGGCGTATGTGGAACACTCTCTCACTCTGGGGAATATGTGGAACTTTTTTAGACTCTGGGTATGTGGAATATTTTCATATGCCCCAGCTTACCAGTATGACCAAACATAATTGTTCACGGCCCCACCTCTAGCGAATCACTGAAATAGTTCCAAGATTAATAGGCCGTGGAACTTTATGTCTATAGCGCAACCCATATTATTATATTATATATATATGTGCTTTGCTTTGGTCAACGGCACGAATGTCAGGGCTACCTAGGAAGGTTAGGATTGCGCATAACTCCTGATGAGTTAGAGTCGATGGCGGAGGATCGAGTTACCTGGAGATCTTTCGTGTATACTTTATCCCCGCGACCCCTTAGTATATCATGTACATATGAAAATAATAATGATGGTACCTCCACAGGAAAAAAGGAAGGGAATGGGAAGAATCTAAATAGGGGTTAATTTATCAAATCTAACATTTGCCAATAAGTTTTATTTGATCCAAATAACCTGATTATTTTCTTACTGAAGCACATTTTCTGTATACATACTTGATCCAATTTTTTTTATCAATGAAATTTCTTCTATTACCTTTAAAAAATTACAGTAGGCAACGATGAAAAAAAATAACGGTAACTAAATCGTTTGCTCAGATTACATATAGCAACACTATGAGAATGGCGAAAGGTTCCATCAAGATATTGGGACGTATGCATGGAAGTTCTAGTAGTAGAAGCTTAATTTTTAGGAATTACTAGATTTGGTATGCACAGACATAAGTTTTGACTTGCCAGCAAATACTTCTAGTAAATACTGAATTCATTCAAGTAAGTTAAACACTACGAGCTTATCGACAATTGGGAGTATATACCTATTTTGTATTATTTTCCAATTGCTTTGCAAAAAATTTTGATTTTTGAGTTGAGATTTTCTAAAGTATACCGTTAGTCATACCGTTGTCGTCATTTACTGTTTCCTTAATAGTGGCTTTGCAAACGATCTCATTGGAATGTTCAGTTCCTGCAACGTATTCAAAAGAAATAGTCACCACAAGCGAAGCTTCTCAATTGCAACTAGCTTTTGTGGAAATTTTAAACGAGCATACCGTTATTTTGTATAATTTACAACAACCATGCTTCAAAAATGAGAATTCCGAAGCTATAAACTTATTTATTAATGAATATAAGACTATGATCTGTTTTCAAGTAACGGAAGAGCAAATTAGAAAGCGGTTAAATAATTGTAAAACAGAGGTTAAGAGTAATATTATCAATTCAAAGCTTAAATTCAAAAAAGCAATTTCTCAGAAAATTCTGATGCGACCTATTTTATATGTAAAGTTTTCCTCATTCTAAAAACTGCAACGATTACGAGGGGATGAAAAGTTGTATCCAAAAGTTTGGTCATTTTTGGTGCGTCTATTGAAGGGTTTCGTTGTGTCTATATTGTGATATTATTTGTGTCATTAATGCCAGTTGACAAGTCTCCACTAAACCAAAATGGGTGCTAACCAAATTGACCTCATACCTAGAAAATCTAAACCCAAATAAATGTATATTACAACATGAGTCATGTGAAACCCAACTATTCTATGAGTCACAACACCCAGTACCAAGAAATAACTTCCACAGTGTCTTGGTTAATTATAAGTGCAATGATTGTATATACCTTGTTGTTCAATACATGTTACCTCTCGAACGTAACCCACTTTCAAAAGGATACAATTACAAAGTCTATAAGAAATTGGTCAACCGCAATTGGGTTATGAGGTCCTTCTACATCCCCCAGTACCAGGACACTTCGCCTGAAGCTGCAGGAAGATTCGCCTGATGCCACTCAGAGAAAATAACTCACAGTATTCTTATGAAATCTATTATTTGATTTGACATTGCTTCCTAATCAAATTGTTATGTTTTCATGTTTCTCGGAATTTGTGTTTACATAGCATTCTAGCCATAGGAACAAGCTTTCAAAACACAAAATTATTCACAATGAACTCTACTTTGAATCATGCCTCAAACCCAAGTGGCAGACACGAACATTCTTCATCAATTTCAATCATCAAGACACGTGCCAGAACTTCTTCCGAGTTCCTCATCTATGCACACAATTTGTACAGATAGGCCACTAATTCAACTTAATCCATTTCGGTCTGCAGTTCGTTTTAACTTTTAATTGGATTCAACGTATTCGGAAAATCTTCAACGCATTCCATCAGAAATAGACGTCGTAATTGCATTCCCTGTTCGGAAATGACTTTTCCACAAAACAGTGCGGCTTAAAGGATATTTATTCAGTAAATGCCATTACCTTCATCACCAATTCTGCCCAAGTCAATTACTACACTTGAACACAAAGAACCATGCCTCGTTGGACATTCTTCCGCTCTTTAGCCTTTAGTGCCTCAAACTTGCAGTAAAACAGTCTCCAACGAAACGGCATTCATTTTAACGAAAAGTGTAATAAGTTGTCTTTTGCTCATATGATAATTGAATTCTCCTTGTAGTATGCAATTTCAACGTTGGCATCGCCAGCAGGTTCCTTGTCCACTTTAAGGCACCGCACTTGCATCACGGACCCGCTTGCACATGAATGGCAGCCACCCACCGAAAAAACAAAACATCCCTGCAGCAATGCAGCAGTAGTGTGTGTACTTATTTACATACTCGATTCCGTTCCAGTGGTTTTGTTCGTCATGAACACTGCTAATTTCATCATGCGCTTAGAAGCAGACATATTTCTAGAGCATCCCTCAGATCCATTGTGCGCTAAGCAAAAACAATGAACGCAAACTCCTTCTTCATATAAATTTCTTAAATGGACTCACTTCAGTGCCCACCCCAAGCGCTTGTGCATTCAGCGTGTCCTCGTTTCGTCCACGCTGTTCGAAAAGACGAATGAAAGAAATTTAATTTGAATGCAGGTGTGTTCATCTCGCCATCTCCCGACTCTTACATAAAGTGCTTGACTGTCTTCCCTCGAAAGTGGGACGGTGCCTCCCCAAGAACATTGAACCCTTGACTTTTCGTGCTGGAGTCAAAGGCACTTCCTGTGGTTTCGTTAATATTATAGGTGACAAAAACTTTTTAAAAGATCAACAATAGTTTCTGACGTCCTAATTCATCACCGACACCCCGGCGACTGTGACTCTATTTATCATCTATGAAACGATGCATGCCCTATCTGTGATCTAGTGTCGGAAAAATGAACAGGACTCATCATACTTCGCAAGAAATGCGCCCCCGCGCAGGGCGGTCTCACCCTCCATCCAAACGGCTCCGCACTAGCTATCTAATATTTTTCGCGTCATTCATTCCAGTCCGGGAGGTGGGCCAGTGGCTGCCGAAGTAAATGCTGTACACTCACGCCCAGACACACACATCACACCAGCAACACTGTGTGCAAGCGATTATGTAAAACTTCGTGATGCACAAGAAATTTATTCCTGTTTCGTGTGAGGTTGGAATCTGAAGAGATGACTGGCTCTGACTCTGGCTCTAGTGGTTTCAGGGTGTATAAGCAATAAAAACAACAAAAAAACCTTGCTGCATCCTGCCAGGCCAGGCCATAATTTTTTCTCTTATTTTGCTCGGTTTTCAACTACAGAATGATAAACGGGAAGAAGTCAGATGCATTCTCTGTGTTTTGAAATTACTTACGCAGACGAAAGGAAACGGAAGCTTTCATTCAGCTTTGCATGTCTACTTTGTACGTGTCCCTTTCACATGTGTCGCTTTGAAATTAATGAAACATGAAACTCCTTTCATAATTATAGTGAACTCTAATACTTTTTGCTTGGCATCCTTTTCTGATTTCTTATATTATATGGAAAATACACGGAATTGCAGGAGAAGTTATGTGCTGCCTATAAGGCAAGGAACTTATCGCTGCAACGGAAAACACGGGATGTGTTTGACGTGTCCCAGAAGGTGTGATAAAATGCAGATTCCTGTATCTCTTGCAAAAAATACGTCTAGGAAGTAACAAGGATATGTGCCATGCACGTCCCTTTACATGGTATGAATCATGTCACGTTTGCACTTGTCTTGCTAACAATGCAAGTCGAACCTTTCCTTCCTTGTTCTTGGCGGACATGGTCTGTTAATGAAAATTCATCTATGATTTGATTAAACGCATAATTTCAGTTTCAACTACTCGTGAATGTATCGGTTTTTATAGGCAGCGTATTTTTGAGAGACGATGTAAAGAAACGGACCAACATTCTAAGCATATCCCTAAAAAAGGAGATTATTCAAAATGTCCCAACATAATTATTCGTTTTTGAGTGTGTAGCTCAATAAATGCTAACACACAAAAAAAAATAAAAAAAATCTGAAACCTTGTTGACTAATACGACATTTCCCATCAACTGACAGATATCATGATTCTGTACTTGCGAATCGTTGATTTTTGTGGGAGAGAGAATTTGTTAATTCAGTGGAAGATAAATAATTTACAGTACAAGATTCGATTCGTTTTCTGCCGTTCATCTCACAAGGCACAAGGTACGTAGGTGCTACAATACACACTACTTCAAATTTCGCCATGAAAATGATCATTGACATTATTTCATCGACTGTGATTACGAAAGGATCGCAAGAACTCTTTTGGACGACGGTGATGTTTTGAGGCAGAAACGAGTTTTGAGCTTTTTCATGTACCCTCTCACCTCTCCAACATGAACTGAAATAATTCCTTATAATTATACGTTTTCAATTTGGTAGCATATAAAATAAATTCTAATATAGTAGAATACAACTAAGTTCTCAAATTTAAAATGTCTGGAATTTAAACTAGAAATATGAAAATGTATCACTATCACTTTATGTGTTCAATCAATGTTATATTCTAAGCCCTGTACTTAAACAAGAATTTTAATTCTTAAAGTGCAGAGATATTTTGATAACAAATATATAATAATATATAAATTAAATGAAAATGATTGTGGAAATTTTTCAAGTTGAAGTCAAGCACTTATTACCGAAGTTCTGTGTAGCTTATGTCTCAAGCCAGGACAAATTCAATCTATACAGTCTTTAAGGAGCTAGATTAGTAAGAAATGACAACGCAGCCACACTACATACAACTTGGTTGTAGTCAGATACATTGCTTTCCTTGGGTCCTCGGAAAAGTTACCAATACTTTCAGTACAGACTTCAGACGTCGAATAACTCTTGTCAACCACGAGCGAAACAAATAATGGAGCCTCCCTTAGAAAGACTAAGCTTATACAATGCAGTGATCATCGAAGTTGTCCGCTTTGTCCGGGAGCACGGAAAATAATCTGCAAAATCTTAACCAGTGCACAGATTGCAGAGGTAGCTCAAAAATGAAGATATAAAATTTATACAAAACTTATATAGCAAAAAATAAATAATATTTTGATTTAGTACGGAAAATATCTTTTTAATCTCATCTATGATGTCGTATTATGTCTTACAATTGATATTAGAATATTATAGAACGTTATACATATAATTTACATTTTGCAAACGCTGTGTATTTGTTTTTGAATAAAACTATTTTATACCTATATTGATATTTTATACTATTATAGTCGAATAATGCCTGCGCTTCATTGCGTAATGGAAGTGAATCTTTGTTTCTGGTTCAACTCTAAGATTTTTTTACGGGGGGGGTATTTCAATACGGGGATCTGATTATAACAGAATTTGATCAATAACATCATCATTAGGTCAATTTAAGATGCAGCTGATTTAAACATATTGTTACATTTAAAAGGCTCTTACGGCCAAAGCGGTCTGTAGGCGTATATGATTATCACACAATTACTAAGCAGATCTGCATTGGAGGCTGTTAGAGCTATTCTTCTACAGTCCAACAAATATTAAAACATCCCCCTGCAAAGATTTATGTACTTAATGAAGATCTTAGCTTATGGAGAGCTCCGTGAATGGATTTATTCTTCTTCCTAGCTGCATTCTTTCTAATCACTATTAGCCAATAAATAATACATTTTGTGAAAATTACCAAAGTCAAAACCGTGTTTTTAAAAACCGATTAAGCGAATAACATGGGCACACTGCGTCCGTGGACGGATCAGGGCGGATATCATTCTTTATACAATAGTTAGCGGAATACAAGCGCTTTCTAAAACTGTTAACTGTTACTTAATAGTAGCTAAAGGGAAAAATAATAAAATATTAATTCCAGTGCACTCGGTCTAACTCAGCTAAAACTGGCAAATTTAATTTTAGTTATTTTTTTACTTTTTTTATTTTAAAAGCATTCCATTACAGTATTTATTAAAGTAATTGGATTTAAGCAAACGCTTATGTAACTGCAACCTTTCATACCAAAGTGTTATCGCAAAAAAAATACATGAATTTTAAAACTAAATTTCGAGGAACTCAAAACTCAAACTAAAGTGTTTATGGAAAAACCACTTCATCAAGAGAAACTCGCCAAAACGTTAGAGTCAGAGGTGAGCGTCCTTGGTCCCACATTATATTTTTAATTTCTTTGTAAGTTTATAAATTTAAAAATTTATTTCTAATTTAAATTTATTATTAATTTCTTATTTCAAACTGCAAAAAGCATTAAATTTTAACTACTTCATCTACCATGTATTCACACATGTGCATACGTGCACACATATGTACTTCCAGGATTTAACGGTTGCGAACATATTCCATTTTCAAATGAATTCGGGTCTTACACTATTTTTTCCCTTTTCCAGGTTCGTTTTGATGCGCTTCATTCAACTAAAGTCCTACGCAGTTTAAGACAATTCCCACAGACATAAAAGCCAGCCTCCCATACAACCGAAGAGTATCTCTCTGCCTCTGCCCAAGTTTATCCAACAAAAGAGTGGCAAATTATAGGTTCCTATCGATCCTCGAGGATTATTCATGGCTAAATGCAGAGGACAAAACAACAGCAAATTTCTACTGCTTCTACACTACCCAGCATTCGCCACGGATGAAGTACCAGCTTAAAGAGGAGACGGCACGAAAAAAAATGTGAACTAGGACATTTGTCTACTGATATATTGACGTGATATTCCATAGGATTCAGTTATAGTACCGAACGAAAACCTGAAGCAGGCATTGAGACTCGGACTTTGCAACTGGAGCAGCATCAGTATCTTCGTTCGCAAAGGACGCTAGGCAGATAATAACGCGCACACTGCTGGCGACTGACGAGGGGGTGGGATAAAAGTGAAAAATATCGCTCGTTCGCCCGGACACAGAAATGGGAAATTGCATCATGAATTCACAGTACTGCCACTTGGTTCATTTCCTTTTCGCTGCAATTTTCCACACTAACATGGGTGAGCTTGAAAATTTATCACCGCATACACATTTTTCATTTTTGTTTTCTGTTTTCTATATTCCTTCTTGACGCCAAAACTTCTCTTGGGGATTTTCAATTTATGTAGAATTGTGCGAAATGTTAAGAGTGTAGTCTTTCAGCACGGTAATTATACAACCCAATGAGACGGTGAATCTTTCTTTAAAGTGTATGAATTCAATTGTACAAAAGTACTGGAAATATTTTAGGGAATCTTTTGTTTCAGGTTTAGTTCCAATTATACGTACTCGACGCCTCAAATGTAACCCGGTCCTAATTTCCACGGAAACTCGTTTCGCGAGATATTGACAATTTCAGACATTGACAGCGTTGATGTCAATCTTCGCTAGAATGCAAGTCCTTCCATTATGGCTTTTCAATAAAGACTTTCTTGAGGACTTTCTTACTGGACAAATTTAAAAAAAAATGTTTTTAATTTGCAAAAATCACCTCAAATCCACGTCCACAAAAAAGACTCCCACCACAGCTGTGGCAGCACCACTTACTGCAACGTGGATGCAGAACATATTCAAATTTGTCCGAATCAGTTGGCAGTGATAATTGAGTCTCCTTATGCTCTGGACCTTCAGTACACATACTTTGAACTCAAAGTCGCAACCAAACGAATTCGATTACCATAAGATTAAGTGAAATTACAAAGCGTGATTGAACTTCAATTTTTCATAACCGAATTTCCACAAGAACTTTGCTTTTCCTTCCCCAAATCACAATATTCCTATTCGCACTCAGTCACGTCCACGTCAACGTACATTCCCTGTGGTTACCAAGGCTACACCGACACGAACCAGCCGCAGTTGCATTTCCTTTTGGTTTTCGTTTATTCAATTTATTTTTTCTTTCTAGAAAATACAAAAAAAAAATTGCCCACCAAATCCCACCCGCAACATCATATTTACTGGTACGTGTGTCCATATAGACACTGCGGTGTGTCACCAACTTCATGCATACATCCACTCGAGTTCCGATGGTGTCCTACATTTCAGGACACTTGGCAATCCGATTGTTTTTCATTTGCATATCAAATTTCATGAATTCCACCTGAACAAGCTCGTACAATTCGCTTTTTCCCTGATGTCCTCTCGAACTGTAGAACAGAGTGGCCGCAGAAAAAAAATGCGGAAAAAAATGTATAGCAAAATGAATAAAATCAAAAATATTTAAATGATGTCAATGGAGTTTACCCGCGGAGTTACGATGGGTCAATGCGACACATCCATCGAAATTGATTAAACTTGGATCTATTCGCGACAAAGGATCGACGCGCCATCATACCATTGGCCAGCTGAAAAAAAATATGTACGTGTTTACGCCTGAAAATTCAGTTTTCACGTTAATTACTATTCAGTAGGCATTTACCATACGAGAAGGGGAAATTTTATACAGCATTCGAGGTGCAGGAAAAAGAACCATGGAAGGGTTCGTAAAAATGGGACACTGGAAGTATTGGGTATTGTGGGGTTTCGTGAATATTTACGGTCGGCCAATTACTGTCTGTGATTACAATGCATTGCATTTTGCACTTAATTAAGGACGCCAGCTACAAAGGACTGAATGTTACATATGCGAATAATATGGAGCACCGAATGCTTTCATATCTTTTTATATGGTTGTTGAGAATTGAGTGAAATTCACACGATTTTCTCGACTGAAGCTGTTAACCCCGTGGATAATCATGTGTATGATGTATTTGTTAATGTGTAAAAAGTGGATAGGGTTGAATGAAATACCAAATTCCAGAAAGTATTGTGGAACCACATGAAGAAGAGTTGGCAGGAAAAAATTCAACTATGAACATCGCAGTTCAACATACATGGATATCCATTTTGTGGTTCCGAGAGTAAACTTAACCAAGACAGATTCATGCATCACATTGCTATTCAATTCTGAATTGTGTACACTGCCTGGCAACTGGGAATGGAAAGTAGCATGATCGCTGATAGCTTTTTTCCATTATCCAAGTGGGTCGCCGTAGCGTAGTGGGTTGGTATGTCACTACTACGCCAGTGGTTTTAGGTTCGATCCCCGAGCTTACCAACTTTCATAATTCATGGCATCTCTTTCGAGTCACTGACAATGCTCAAGAGTATTGTTGAAGCCCAACCCGTATCTTCAATTTGAGGCTAGCAAAATTGGGTGAACAGAAGCTTACAGGATAGGAAGGAATTGAATTATGGATGGAAAGCTCCTTTGACAAATACATTCATCTAGTACTAAACTACTAAACGACTAGGTGGGGTAGTTGGACAAATATCCATTAAATCCATTGAAGAGTTGCTCAACAAACAGAGTTATAGTATCTATGGTAATCACGTTTCATTCCGTTTAAATTTCAGCAAAAGCTTAAAAAACTGGTGGTTTACAAACCATTGTCGACCCTCTAGCATAGTCAAAAATAAACCGAGAACTCCAGAACCGCTTTTAAGGCAAAAGCGACAGAAATGTGGCTAACAAATTACGTTCCCAACTTGGATTCGAAAAATGCTCAATCCTTTGGACTACAAATCGACCGAAAAAAATTGCAATGGATCTGCTGAGTACTGTAATTGATGATTGTCTTCACCATTGCTGGAAAATAAGTTCTTCTACAATTTTTAGGCAACAAGTTATTATTATATAACAAGTTATTCAATCGTATTAATATTTTGGGTAATAACCGTGTGAATTTGCTAATAAAGGGTATTTTTTAGAGGTTTGTTTTTAAACTTCCAAAACTGTTCTGCAGATTATTAATTTAAGAGACAGTAGATAGTCGATTTGTGGTACGTTTTGTCATTTTAACATGAGCAGATTAACGGCAGAACAATGCGTGAAAATTGTGCGAACTACTTTTGAATATCATAGTTCATTTCGCCAAATTTATTATTTATATTATTATTCTCACACCTTCAGATTATTTTCTTTGGGGTATGTGATGTCACTACTCTACGCCGATAAATCGGGGACGTTGGACGATTTCGAAGTCAACATTCGCCGTCTTATTGGTAAATGACCCGGCCCCAGTTGTTCGACAAAGTTGTCGAAAATTGGACTTCACGATTACGCACGATTGATCGATTAAATCACAGCTTATATCACAGGCATTAATATTAGCATTTAGTATTTTACTTCATATATAATCTGTATACCTCTAAAAAAAACACTCTTTTGTAAGTAAATTGTCACATGCCTATGTATAACACTTATTTAACATATTGGCCAGGTATACAATTACCCTCACTGCTCCAGAAAATATTGTGGCAAAATTGACCATGTAAAGGTTTATATTCATGTACCAAATGGTCATACTTGCTCAGCTGGCTTTAAGTTCATGAGCGAGTTGCATAATATAAGGTTGAAGATATATGTAAATTCTTTAATATTCTTTAACACTTTCACCAACCCAGCCATATATTTTGTAGAGAGTGAATTTCGACTATAGAAAAACCTTAAAATATATTAAACAGCGTCAGTCTCTTTGACCTCACTTACAGTTTTGCCTATAGGGCGATCAGATGGATGATTATAAAGACTATAATACGGTCATATTGTCTAAGCAAATTTCACAATTTTAGAATTGTGTCAAATAGTATTTATCCAAGAGTTGCTCGACCTATATACTGACCCTTTACTCGAGCATTGGTACATGCGTAGGTGTCTTCTGTGAGTAATTCGACAAATCCATGGTACTACAAGTACTACTTTTACACAAGACTGACTGCGGAACACGAGGCATGACCTGCGCTGAGAGACCACAATTGACAATCACAAATGGCAATCATAGTCGTATCATCAGATATTATGACATCGAAACTGGCTAATTTATTCAGACTTATAAATAAGGTTGACGACTAATGGAGGGTCTGAGCCTGAGTAGGTTATGTAGTTACTGAGATATCCTTGTTGAACATAGTGAGCCTGTGAAGGGAAGCGGTCCACAGTCTGCCAGGAGGAGGCACCTGAATTGAGAGAATCTCTAGAAATGCCTTATGCCTACACCCCACTAAGTTCTGAGGAAAAACAGGAAGACCAAGCTATGGAAAGAGCCAAAAATACATGAGTTAGTCAGGAAATCGGATTAACGTCAAATAATAGATCACGATTTGTGGTCAGTTTTAGCCTTAAGGAAGACCGCTTGCTAATAGGATTCATTACCGGAGATTGTGGCATAGAAAATCATGCATTGCTTCTGACCAAACCGCATAACGACTTGTGCAGAAGCTCCTGGGACGAGGAAGAAATAGAATCGGTCACACATCTGTTCTGCGAAGGGTCTGTCCTATGAATAAAAAGAAAAATAATTGAAATGAAAGACACCGTGAAGGATCAGTAATCAAGAACACCAGGTTAGAATTCTTAGTTAAGACTCTCTGGAGGATCGAGTGGCCTGAAGATCTCTCTGCGAATCCTTCATTAGATCATGTGGCTCACTGAAAATGAGATGAATAAGGTCCTAAGATCATGGAGTTATAGAAAAAAGGGTGTAAAGGGCACAATGTACCTCACATTAGATAAGTGAGTCACGGCCGTAAGGTCGCCAGGGCACCAACGAATCCGCTATTAAAATTCTTTTAGCAGAAGTCTTTCCTCTTCAATTTATTTTCCTCAATGATGACAAACTCATCAGTCTCCCCTACGTGAGTCAGCCTAATGGCCACATTCGTTCCTGCAGCTACAGCAACCCTAATAAAGATCCTGATACACAAAAGCGATTGGAATTCTTGTAATGTTCTCACCTCTATTGTTGTTTGTTTCGAGGCATCTACACGCAAGCGCTTCAAAAACAAAATGACACCTCGCAGAGGAATGAAATGAACCTGCGGGAACGCCGCGCCGGTGTTCAGAAGACGCGTGCAGTCGTTACTTACACTTAATTCTCTTTCAATATTCGTTTTTAAATTCCATTGCCAATGCGTGGTATTGGCAACTGCTCGACGATGAAGAAGACCTTTGAGATTTGTTTTATGGCAAAATAAAAGAGTACACAACGGACAATAAAGGGCTCCTCGCACACTTGGTATGCACATAGTTATCCCCTCCTTATGTGTACGCGCCTGCTTTTGCTTCTTTCCTGAAAAGGTTGTTACATGTTATCGCAATAAAATATAAAATACGACTTTGCATCCCTCCAATGGATACCGAGCTTCACTCGACTCCACTCCACATCCGGTATGAATTATTGGTGCTCGCCATGAAAAGAAATCGAAATAAATCTCATGGATGTGTTCGGAAAACACTGAGTTTTCTTCTCGTGCGTTTATATGCCGACCATGCTCGTTCGATGAGTGTTTGTTTTGTTCGTTATTCCCTCAATTCGTCATTTCGCAAACAGAACAATGTTCAAATTGCATATACACACGAGAACGTACACCCCCATCCGAAAAACAAAAGCGGGTGGAAAAACAGATATCAAACATTGCGGAATCGGAAAATATTTTATGCCCATCTGGGGAATTGTAAATCTTGGCTGAGTATTGATTTTATAATATTTTCCTTTTTCTGTGTTTCACTTTCGTCGATATTTTCATTTCTTCTGGTTTTGTGTTTACTCATGCTGGCTTATTGAAGAGTGGAAAATAGGCGGGAAAGTACTGCTGGTACTGGTGGTCCGTCCGTGGTGGTCCACTGGGAGCTTGGTAAGTACATTTGTTGCTTTCTCTTCCAATTCTTTCAGTTTGCTGTGCTTTGTGCGCTCCTTATGCTCTTGTATTTGTGTTCGCTTTGTAATCAAGAACAATTGAATTTATAATGATCAAGGAGATTTCGGCGATCCAGGTGATTGTAATTGGATTTGTGAATTCGTTTAGGGACCGGCCACCAATCTGTGATACATATAATTGAAGATTACTTGTATTGGCCATATTGCTTTGAGACGTTAGGTGTACCATGTCCGAGATTAACAACTTTTGAATATGAAATTTAATAAGTTGTAGCAATTTATGAACACGTTTGACAAAAACCTCTGGCCTTTCATACGAAGCACTTTCGTTTATATTATTTAATGCGTGGTATAAGTTCCACTTATGGTCACTAAATGTTATCCTCCTTCGAAACAAATCATGGTTTCATTAGGCTTAGGTTACTGACTGTGGTGAGCCGTGACATATGCATGCTCGTAAGCACAGGCTCAAAGGACTACGCCGCTCTCAAAGGACTAAACCTCTTACCTAGAACGGTGTAACCAACACGCGTGTGTATGCAAATGTCATCAAATAAGTGTTGCCCACTTTCGACTTTGTCAGTAGTAAGGTTACGATATTCATAAGGTAATTTTGACAAAAGTTAAATATTTATTTAAAAAAATCTTCGGGTAATATTTATGGTAAGCTTTTTAAAATTCCAATTGGTTTATTTGTATGTAAAATCTGTGTTACCACGATAACCATAATTTTAAAATGTCTTTATATGATATCGACATAATGACTTCCTTTTTTTTAATTATGAAAACAAATCACTGAGACAAAAGTAATATTATGGGTATTATATGTGCAATGTTGACTCTAATGTCTTGATAGTGCAGAGTGATTAATAATATTATATAACTCTAATCAGACTATACTATACCCATCAAATGTCAAAAAATCAAATGTGTATTTAAGAGGTTACTACTTACTCAAAGAGTAACTACTTACTCAAAGAGTAATAACTGTCTAGAAAAAGCTCCTCAAAATTAGGCGTTCGGAGTCGGCAACAATAACACACACAACACTATTGGTTGCTGAGAAACTAGGCCCTGGCCTAGCTTGGTTTATAACAAAATAACGCAAACATTTCATATAAGAAATTTGTATTGAGCCTTAACTGTAGAACTATACAAACTGAAGAGACGTTTTTTTTATTCCTTTAAAAATAAGGTAGCTTAAAGTAGTTTTCTTATATACAATGTCAATTTATTAAAAAGCCTTAGTTCTTTTAAATCAACGAGTTTTTTGGAGATTCTTATTATTATTATTATTATGATTTTAGTTTGACTATATTTCATAATATATTATTTTAAATTGTGTGGTGTAGGTCCTATAATATAGTCATAGTCGACTTATTTAATTGCAGGAGAGAACTTTGCTTGTATACATAAGCGCCGCCTAGAAGAGCACACAAACTGCAGCTTATCCGATCCTTGAGGAAACGAATGTCGAATGTCTTCTTTCATTTTAGAGTAACCTCCCGATCAGTACCTAAATCATGAAATACAAGCTACTGGTTAAGTTGTAACTAAGTTGTAGTCTTAATAAATTCAGGGAAGGTGGTTTTAGTGAGTAAAAATCTCACACTTCTATGTGCGAACGTCATAGAGTCTTGTCGAAAATTTCCACCTACACACGACAAAAAAAAAATAGTCGACTATCAACTATTTGAAGCTCTGAACGCTTTACATTCCATTTGGTGGGTGTATTTGCTACATTTGTATGGTTTTTTCCCATATAATTTCGATATATTCATTTTTGCTAATATTTATAGTCTTTGAATGTTTTTGTTGCAAGACTTCGTTACAATGGAGCTTATATTTATTGGAGCTAGTTTAATTTTTTATTTTTAGTTTTTCTTCGGTTTATTATTGCAACTTCTTGTTCCGCGCCCCTTTTATTGGAAAATTATGATCTTATTTCAAATTAATACAAAACAGCGGTAAGCCATATTTATAAACCTTCCTCTTGAATCCGTTTATCTATTGATGAAAACTGCATTAAAATCCGGCGAGTAGTTTAAAAAATCTTAGCGAACAACCGTCTGGCCCGGCTATTGTTTTATAAATGCCGAGGGATGCCCTAACACTTTTTTCAGGTAAAATGTGATTGATAATATTTTTGAATAACTTCCACTCCTTCGGCAAGCGTGAAACGATTCGTAAAATAGCAAACTTTACTGCATTTGAGTTGGATGCTTTAGTTATTACCGATCTGTTAGCAGGTGTAACTGAATCGTTCCGAACATACTAATGTGTAATCGACGGTGGTCTGTCAACTTAACGAACTTAATTAGCATCACTCTTGGTTCAACAAGAGGTATCATTAGAAGATAAAATAAGAAAAGGTCACTATCACAAATAAGTAAACAAATGAGGGAACGAACAGTTAGAAATTACGAATACGAAATCAATATTGCTAAGGTAGGTAAGATGATGCGGACAGTAATTCTAGCACAACGTGAATAAGAAAATCGTAGAAGATGTTTTTGAGGTCCGCTGCCTATTTTAGTGAACAAAACTAAATGGAAGAAAAAATATAAAAACTTCTTCCTAATGATAAATCGTATCAAAGCTGACACACCCTCAATAAAGCTGACATCATTTATTTAGAAATCAATTGTTATCATCGCATTGAGACAATGCTCTTGTGTCTGTGGTTATTTATAAATGTCTAGCCGTTGCCACATTTGACTCATCCCGCACATAATATCAATACCGTCTGTGTCACCCACGAGCCACGTCTTCAATTCTCCCATTTGTCAATAAAGTCCTGCTTAATTGTGATTAATGTTTGGTTTCAATCTTCAGGTAGGAGTTGTATTCAGCTGCTACCACACAACTTTGGGTTTGTTGATTAAAAAAGAAGAATCAATCACCAACCAAGCATGTACAGAGATGTGTAATCTCTCGACACGGGCGGATCTATGCACAGCGCTTACAATACCTTTTCAAGCAACTACAAATTTTAATTGCGATTAATATTTATCTCTACTCACGAATTTAATCACTTTTTGCTTTCAACTGAACCGTGTACATTTTCAATTAAGCCAACGACTGCCAAGGAATGTCGATTTTAATTAGAACCACTCTCTTTATTCCGTGTTTATGCTTCAGCACCACCGCCAGATCTCTTCTTTAAGTCCACAGAAACGGAAGTCAATACATTGAATGTGCGCTCCAGGATAACGCTAGCGATAACATATCGAAATTATCCCGTGCACACACGTCCCCATCGTTCCAAGCACACATATGTTTACTCAATTGATTGATGCAAAATGGAGGAGAGTGACGCAATATGACAATTCAACGCCCAACAGGGTCCTTTAAGCTCGCTTAGCGAGAAACTACGACAGGCGATATATTACTACTCGGGGAACAGATACCGCTAGATGATAGATAAATATGACACCATACGTAGTGGTACGGTGTATCTGGTGTCTGATTGAAAGCAAGATATTTGCACTCCCAATGGGGTATGTTTAAAGCGAACCAATCATCCACATAACTCCTCCTGCTTCTACTTCAGCCGCAGTAGTGATTTGTGATGTATAACACTCGCCGGAATGTTGACTTGGATACGAGTATATTCTCTGCGAGATGAATATACAAATTGACAGACGACTTTACTGCGATGACAAGTTCTCCCTCTTCTTCGATGGGAGGCATGTGGAATTTATTAGTTTTCTAGTTGATTGACGTCTTGGTTTGGGCTTGGGCTTTTGCCCTCCTTGAGTTCGATGACGTGTGGGGGAATTGTCATTCGGATATGAGTGATGCATTTGTTTACCAAGAAAATAAAGTTTCAATTTTGATAAGATGCCAAATAAGTGATGTAGACTCATCCAGAATCACGAGGCTAAGCACTCAAAGCTTGTGAGATCATTTGGGGTGTTTTACCTCAAAAAACATTATCTTCTCGCCCGCTTTCGAGTTGCATAACCCCTGTATGACTTACCCAACCATGAAGACCATTTATCAAAACTAAACACACTGCTCCGGCTGTGATCCTTTGTATGAATGGTAGACTGTAATAGGCGAAAGGAGGACGTGGTGTGCGAAAAAAATACAAGGAAGACTAGACTAATGGGTTTCACCACACAAGCTCGTTGCGCTCCACTTAAATGGATACAATAAAAAATGCACTCCGCCAAATGATGAAATTCAGGTGAAATATGGTGGAAAAAAAATGGTTTATCCTTGTGGAAGTTTATAGTTGTGATGCCATTTCGGGAGACAAGTGGGCGACGACGCTTATTGTTGTTCACAAACCACTCTGCAGGGATCATCGCCATTAGTTTCTCTCTCTTTCTCCGTATCTCTCTATGGTAGACCTTGACGATGTCGGAATCAACTCGTTTTTCCTCCAAATCCGAATATGGCATTTTCCAGAGTCAGGACCTGAAAGGAAATACAAAGAGGAACAAACACAAGAGCATATACTCGTTTCCTTTTTAGGATAATTAATCTGTCAGACTGACACTACACGAATGAACTTGCTTTGTAATTGTTCCTCAATAGATCTTAATAGCCTACAACTGCATGAATCCAAATGGCATGTCAGTTGGAACCGTCGGAATTCGCGGTATAAGTACGTCATCTTTCTCTTTGTCATTTAGTGGTCGATGATATGGTTCAAATACATGATTTCGTACATATTATTAGAAGGATCGGATATGAGGCGACTTTGGTTTACAACGCAACAACGAACACGCGTATACGTATGGACATTATGTTACAAAACTTAATACAGTACACGTGTTCGGTCATATCTCATGACTGGCTCGACCTTTTTCATCTAAATTAGGTCTGGAATTTGGTTGAAAATTGGTTTTATTTGGCTGAGCTGTTCTGAAGTTATAAAATCACAACGAAATATCGCTTGATTTTTATCCCTTCATATAGATTAGGTGTGCTTTCATGGTATCCAATAAATGTCAAATAAGTTCCACAGCCAAATTTCGTCATTTTTTCCACACCTTTTTGAGCAATTTCAATATGATATCTCTACTGTGTGTTTGGTGTTTAAAAAGCATCAGATACTCAGACGCGTAAACATGGCTTTCCCAAACAACCATCGAATCTGGTATCGGAAGTAAGCTGGCTATATCAATTCAGTTAAAACCTCTTTCAAAAATAAAAATAAACAAGCCTTGTAGATAATAATTCTCTCCGACAAATGCCATTTGCAGTAAGAAATGTTGCGTATATGCCAAAGTGCACCTTGATGCTGCCCAACCATGGGCGTGAAAATGTTTGCGAAAAGAGATTCTCACTTGGTTTAGGGATTTTTGATAGTAAATAAAAAAATTCTTGTAAAATCTTAAGCAAACAAATTTGATGCGTCGATAAGGTTAGCCTGTTAATTAATGTGAAGATAGAGTCGTTAAGACGTCGATCTGGAGACATCTCTTTTATGTGAAACCCCTTCATCAATTTGACATATGTATGTCTCATTGTGATGATTTTATAACAGCTTTTCAAATAAGACGCAATTACGTTATTATTTGTATATTTAATAGGCTTAAACACGAAGCGGCTGTGCAGACTCAAAAAAAAAAAGAACAACTAATATCTGGTCCACAACTAAATTGTTTCTACCTATCTTTGTAATTATCTACACTAAAACGGAACCAACTAAATTGGTTGAATATTTAGATTGAAAGTATCAAGATAGGACGTATGCAAGCGTAAGCCAAGCCTAATCCTCCTTGAATGTCTGAAGTTTGAGGAACAGAATTAATAGTAGCATTCCGAATAGTTCTTAAAATTTTAAGTTCTTTGTTATATGTGTTCGAGGCTTGGTGTGAACTTATGCGAGTTCAATCATATCAATGGAAACATATCATGTTTTTCGGTTTCGCTCACATTTACCGATTTTCTGATTTATAAATCATATAGCACGGACCAATGCGTTCTTAATAATACAAAATTCTACCTCTCTTTGGCTCGTTTTGAAACGTACACTTACGCTGGGAGTTCTAGGCTCAATCCGCGAACAGAGCAACTTTCATAAATCACGGTTCTAACGCTTTCGAGCGACTGGCAACGCTCAGAGTGTTGCTGGCTAGAAAAATATTTTCGAACTTCGCCATTCGGAGTCGCAAAACTATGGTAACCACACGCATGTGATCAAACATGTGAACGCACGCAAGATTAACAATTGCCAACTACTGGTTGTTGTAGAAGCTGAACCTTGGTCCAAGACGTACTGTCAATTAGTTTCGAGAGTCGATGCACTACTCAAAAAGCTACCACTCTTGGCCATTCTAAAGGACGATATGATTAGGCAATTCAGTTCCTAAAAGTACTTTACCATTCATGACCAAAAATGACTGAATCAATGAATCCATAGTCCACAGGATGAGCAGCAGTACTGTAAAATGGTACAGATGGATCAAGAACTGATGAAGGAACACAGGCAGAAGCTGCTAGTACTTCGAGCTAGAAAGAAGGAAGCGAGCAGAACCCTGGAATAAAGCTTCTGGCATGAAACAAGCCAAGAAACTCTCGGGTCAATGTAACGGAAAGAAGTTTGAGGCATGTTTTAAGATGGGCAATAAGAACATCCATATCCTAACAGCCTTCCTAACAGGGCAAGGATTATCCTAGGATTATCAGCAGAAAGTCTCTTCAGACCCTGTGGAGCATCTAATGAAATGTCCAGACATGTACTGGGATTTTGTGAGGTGCTAGCTGACAAAGCTATCTGAGCAAGCTAATATCAGAGAATGAATTTAAGTCGCTAGAAAAATCTTTAATTTTTAGATTTCCAAAGTAACCTGGTTTAGAGATAATTCTCTGTAATAAATCTGTTCCAACGTTGCGCAACAGGAGTCAATAACCATCAATACAACTCTGAGAAGAAATGCATGCGAGGGGAACTCGTAAGAGAGCAAAGGTATCAATAGGGGGCACAAGACATCTATATGTCGTGGTGCAATATACCCTCAAAAATAATTATATCAACCCCAAATTATTTTTCTGATGCTTTGGCGTACAAAATAAATTCCAGCTGATTAAAACTTGTTCAATGTTAATTGAAAATTTAGAATATTGATTCAAATATTCAGATTTATTCCAGTTCATGTTGGCTGCAAACGGGAAAATGCATTTACAGACGTATTGGCCCTACAATTCGTTATTGCCAAACGTAGTCGAATTTACCACCTTTAATAATTCACAACTCCACCTCTTTCGAGTAACTGACAATGCTCAAAGAGTATTCCTGTCTCGAAAAAGCTTCTCAACTTCGCCCTTCGGAGTCGGCATTAAACTGTAGGTGCCATCCACTTGTGAAACAACAATAGCAAGCACAACACGAGTGGTTGCTGAGAAGCTAAGCCCTGCTCCGCCTCGGACTGTCGCGCCTCCCATGTTATTATTATTAACCGCCGAATTTGATTTTGTAAAACACATCCCTGGACTAGCATTCAAATAAAAGTCAACAAAAATAATTTTCATCCAAAAAGGTGCAACAGTTAAGCCTTGACTGCTCACCACATCCACGTTCTCCATCTGTAAAAAAAAGTCCACACCGTTCAGAGCATTGAAACAAATTAAATTTTCTCAGAAATTAATTAAAATCTCTCAGATTGCATAATCGTAACACCTTTCCCCACTCAAAGATGTTTCTCATTGGAATTTCAATGTTAAACCAAAACCGTCCCAATGCCACCCGAGTCAAGTGCACGTTCCAAACGAACCAAAATACCCTCGAGTTGCGAATAGCGGATGGCGAATTGCGAATGGCGAGTAGTGAACGTCGACTGGCGCTGGATGTGAGTAGAAATCTAAATTTACTTCCAATTGAAATTGCACATACAGCACTGGGACTCTCAGGTACACTAGTGCTGCGCGAGAAGCATTTATGGGTCAAGTGGGAATTTAATGCATGACGCAACCCCGCAATGCTGTATTCCGTCCATACCGTGGATTAGAGAGTCAGCCGGGTATGTACTTAATTTTTAATATTATTATATTATGTTTTCTTTTTGAGGAAACTGCTGAGTTTTCCAGAAGGGAAGCTGAAAGATGGATTTCCTTTTTTTCATTTTCATTTAATTAAGTGGTGACCTTGATTCGCTTAGGAATACAATCTGTTACCATAGGAACATATCTCACTTGTAACGCTGGGACTAGGACTCTTCCTGCACAGTGTACAAGTGTTGAGTTTGCTCCATTAATTCACTTCGCCAGCACGGCATGCCATGTTATTATTTAGAAAATAAGGACGGTCAGGAGTATTTTAGAACTAAAACAAACAGGTATTTATTGAATGTACATAAAATTCTGTTTACAATCACGACACCATTACTGGGCATACGAACTAAATTTTAAGAGAAATCTTGACAGTGTCACTGCTCGAAAAAGAATCAACTAATATCCTCATGACTGAAGCTGACAAATCACGGGGACGTGAGCATAACTGTTATGACACAAGTCGGGTCACATGCAAACATAAGGCTCCATTCGAATAGTGTTACCAAAATGAAATAATTTTGTTTTCGCATTACTCTGTTTGGTTAGTGTAGTCGCGTGCTTCGTTTAAAGGCGGAAGTTTTGTTGGTTAAGTAATTCGAGATGACGTGGTGCGACCATTTATTTTGACAATCACGCAACTCATAAGAATGATGGTGTCAAGAGTGAGTGACAAATCACCGCATACTCCTAGGTTGGTGAATCATGCCATTTGGATGAAGGGAAATTTATAAGTAATCGGTGGTTTCCTTTCATTATTCCACCTTGACTCAGAAATAACACCGGATACAAGATCTGATCTGCCGTGTTGTGTGCACCCCTAAATGCGTTAGTCAACAGCCTTGGAAGTCTATAAAAATATAGCTGTAGATCAGGCAAGTCCACCATCGACCAAATATTCACAAAAAAAAGATTCGGACCAGGCGGCGACTTCTTCAACACCAGAAGTACAATCTTACAGAAGTCCGTCCAACTGCGCGTATGCCCACTTTATTGAACTTTTGTTAGTATCGCCACGGAGGCCGAAAAATTGAATTTAGCGGAGAATTATTGAATCAAGTATAAGCTCTCAATTGGATGGACTTTGTCAAAAGCGGACGATTTTGCTCTTGGCTGCTTTGAGAGGAAAATTCTTCGGGTCAACTTCGGTCACATCTACTTAGACAGTGAGACGAAGAAAAGATGTAGCAATGAACTCGACTAGCCGTACTAGACATTGACTTGGCCAGGAGACTAAAGATCCAACGAGGACCAGACCCATAAGTCCTTGTGCCCCGAGGGATAGTGCATTAAAATAAGACCGATCAGGTTGCGGACAAAAGTGGAAGGGACCTCTACCATCTATGTGTGCGGAACTGATATCAGATACCTAAGAATGAAAGACAAACGAAGGTCAGTCAGCGAGAATATATTTTCCGCGAAGGACGTCCGGAAGTAAAATCCCCAAAAAAAAATAAAGAGGTAAAGTTTGTAAGTTTGTGAGATTATTTGTCAGAAGTAATCTCTAGAACTATATCAATTTTAAAAATACTTTCACCAGTAGAAAGCAACTTTATCTCTCCACGCCATAGGCTATATTTGATTATGATCAATATATAATTATAAATATTTATCAATCAATTCACTAAAAGCAATCAATCAAAAAAATTATCAAAACAAAAAAAATTAATCCCAAACACTCAGTACCAAGAACCACACAAGATAAATGTATCACAAGTAAATGTGTTTGATACCCTTTTTAGCCCTTAGATTGCTGATTGCTTCGTAGAAAGATAAATTACGATATCATGTCAGAAACAAAACCGTTGGAGTTTAAGGTAGGCACATTCATTCCTTACATAAGCCATCAAATGCTTACTGCGAAACTTGGATGAAATGAATCTTAACTGAAACCTTAATATTCCATGAGTAGTATTTTCAAATGCTGTTAGCTGTCAATTATAAAGCGGCGGCCAAAACAACTGTTTGTTGACAGGAACTAATAGTGTTGAGAGAAAATTAGAAGTGAACCCGTAAATAACCAAAAATGAACTCAAATTCACGATGTAGGCTTGTCCAGTTTGACAACCTCTTTTGGACAGATGAGCTCGAAAAGGTTGCATATAGCTTTCGCCGAAAGCGCATGGTTTCGAAACTCCGGAAAACCTATAGCGAAACCTGCGAGGCTTGGAGAAATTCTATGATACCTCGAGGTTTCGTTCGGTGGGGACATAGTATAATAGAGTATTGTTGACCAGAGTTCCTCTCGGAAATTCCAAACAACGATATCAGTCTATACACAGAAAGTCCAATCGTCATAATCACTCATTTTATACGCCCCATAGCTTTTCAAATGTTCACTAACAGTTCAACAAGTTATCACATAATATTTTTCTAAATGGACACCCTTCGCGTTTGTCTCATCACGGAAAACATCTGCCTTCCGCAAAGTTCTTGCATGAACCCATTTCTAATTAATTTGCTTTCCCCTCTTCTCTCTGTCTCTCTCTCTCTCTCAGCCACCTTCTGTCTTTCCTCAGGTAAACCAACACGGAAATAAGCCGTATCCTGGGTTCGAGTGCGTGATGGCCACATCCTCTTCGTTGACAGGTAATTATGTGTACGAAGTCTGTTGCTAGACGCAGGCTTCCTGTTCCTCGAATGCCATAGCAAAACGTTTGCATGGAGATCGCCTTTGAGTCAAAAATAGAAGTGACATTTTAAAGCCATTTCATGTCTTTTAATCTCCACACTCAAATCGTGTGACTCGGTCGTCCTGCTGTACATATTTAAAATGACTTCATGTCATCGTCACGCACACCCTGAGGAGAGAATTCAAACAATCCGATTAAACAGAAAATTCCACCCAGAAACAAAGTCACATTCTAATACCATCTCAGCCCACATTTAGCCACACTATTCATCTGGCATGCATCGGTTCATGATGAATACAATTTAATCTAATGACCAAAAGCGGGTTTCTGCAGTGTACACACCTTGGATGTGGTCCTTACAGGGAGAGCCATTCTCTACACCTGAAGAAAGCTTCTCTGTTTATCTGGTCAAGAGGCGTCGGTATGGGAATTTGCAGGATTCAATGAAAGTTGCTAAATAAACAATGGACCCGAAATTAAGCTGAGGCGGGGTT